>OY735245.1:37583541-39024416 GCA_963457695.1 Neria commutata
ATCTGAGCCTGTCTTTCTTTTCCACTATTTTCGTTAACGTTCTGATTTCCCTGCCTTTTTAAAAAAAAACAATCTTTCTTCAGATGTCCTATTTTTCCACAATGAAAACATTTAGGTTTTGGTTTAAAATGAGGCTTGAAAGGTTTCTTATAATACTTTTGCACTTGTTTGTTTTTAAATTTATTATCTTTAAACTCCTTTTTACCAATTGCTTGCAGAACTTTGACACTCGTATCCTTGCTTACATTTTTAAGCTTGATCTCCTGGTCAAGAAGCCGTGTTTTAACAAAGGCTAAAGTTAAATTATTTTCGGATAGAGTCTCTATTGCTGTTATAACTCCATCATAACTAGATGGAAGAGTTAAAAGCAAATGGGACACTTTATCCATTTCGTCCAGCTTTGCTCCTGACGCAATAAGTTCAGTAATCAGGTCATCAAAGGAATTAAAATGATTGAGAAGCGAAGTATCACCTTTTAATCTCAAACCCAAAAGTTTCTTTCGCAAGGATAGTTGCGATGCTAAGCTTTTTCTTTCATAAATCGCATCTAAATTTTTAAAAATCTGTTTAGCCGTATTCTCATTGTTAGCAAAAACTAGAAACGAATCACTTAAATATTCGATGATCAAACTTTTTGCATTTCTTTCTGCCTTTTTATTTTCTTCTGTCACTTCCAGCTGCTTTTCATCGATAACTTTTAATAAATCATGCTCTTCTAATAGCGCTCTCACTCTAAATTTCCATATTGAATATTTTTTCACCGTCAAACGGTTTTATATTTCTCTTTCCTTTATCCATTTTTGTATAAATCACAACACTGCCTTGCAACACGACACAGAAACACCCACCAGCAACACTGCCCACCAACACAGTCCAGCAACACTGTCCAGCAACTTTTTCTTGGAAGTCTGCTTTAAGTTGGTCGTAGTGCTTTCCAAAAAGAACAAGATTTCTTGCAGCGAATTCGTTATGGAATGTTCCAGAATTATTGTGTCGAATTCGTCGTAGCGTGCTTCTGGAAATAGATAAAAATTTTATGCAGCGAATTCGCTGCGGCGTCATTTATTGCAAAACCAAAGAAAAAAATTCAGTTATTATA
This sequence comes from Neria commutata, assembly GCA_963457695.1. Lineage (NCBI taxonomy): Eukaryota > Metazoa > Arthropoda > Insecta > Diptera > Micropezidae > Neria > Neria commutata. Next base: position 37,584,641 of record OY735245.1, read on the forward strand.
GCACACATGCAATTTCACTTTTCTTTATTTTAACACTGTCCAAAAACGCAGTACGCGTATGTCTACATGCACACTTATATTTATATATATATCTGTGGTCATATGCAATAACGACTTAAGTCGAAAACAACTGTTTCGAGAAAATGCAATTCGAAATTTGAAATGCACATAAGTGCATGTACATAAGTGCATGTGTTTTTTTTAAATAACTTTTTTTCTGAGATGGGTACAGATACCGGGGTTTGAACAAAATATGCGCATCAACGTCAGGAATACAGTGGTAACGTCAACTCAATTTCGTCTTAAGTCGACTTAAGTCGTTATTGCTTTTGACCACAGATTTACTTTACGCTTTTATGCACTTTTCTTTTTTTAATAATCAAAGTTTAATGGTTTATCCGCTGCAATTGTGTCTGGGCCCATAACCTATGGTTTTTATAATTAAATATAATACTTTAAAGTATTATTCAGACTAGCGGCGCAGATAAATAAATATTCACTTGGTAAATTATTTTATGAACCGCACGCACTCGATGCCAAAATGGAAGTGACGCTACGCGACGAAACGAGCACAAGAGAAGCAGCATAGGTACAAGAAGAGAGAGTTGCCCATGCGATCCTCTCTCACACTACATTCATACAAACATACATATTTGCATGCATGTGTATCAATGTGACTTTTGTAGAACATATGCATGTATACATATTTTTCAACAAATGTGCTCTTTAAAAAAATATGGCCTTAAAAAATATTTAACGAAAAGTATCTTAAAAATTTTAAAAAAATTTTAAAATTAAATTTATATCAATGCAAATAAAATAGATGAAAAAATATTAAATAAAGCAAAATTTAGGAAAAATGCATTGCGTTCAAATAAATTAGATAAAATTTTAACGCAAGCAAACATATCATTTGCCTAATAGGAAATTGCCATTTGTCAATTTGCAGTCGGCAAAACGAAAATTCGACAAGACGGCAAAGAATCAAGAAATTGAGAAATGTACGGCACCAAACCAATTTCCCAAAACCGGTTTTTGTCACGTGTTGGAACATACATGAGAACCAGCAGAACATCCACACTTTAGTCTGTTCTGCTTGACATCAGCAGCGATACTGTCGAATTCGACTGCATGCGGAATGTGAAAGAAACTCAATCTATCCTGTGCCGAACAAACCGGTTCTCGAATTTACTCAACATCCGCCACACCAACGGCAGCATAATGGCCGGAATTGCTCGAGAAAAATGAGCAGGTTTCTGGGTAGAATGAGGGAGTTTTCATCTGGGTTTTCTGTTCTAAAGTCACGCATTTTTAGTACTGGAACGGGTTGAGCCATCTTCTCCTTCTATTATCTTTGGTTTTACCGACTTCTAATTTTCTGCGAAATTTTGAATTTAATTGTTTTCTGTACTTGCAATTGATTCGAGGAACAATTAATAGAAGCAGTGCAACAGTTTATTTGCCTTTATGACAAATCGGCTCAGGTACCGCAACAAGCTTCTGAAGGAAAATGCTTGGATTTCTGCTCCTGGCTTAACAATATAAATGTTTGAATACAATAAATAAAACAGCTGATTTTCTATGCGCTGCCAGCGTATGCAATAGAGCCCGATTCCAGTGGTGCGTGCGTGCGCTTCATAGCGCAAGTGCGTAAGCGCAAAAATTTGAAGCGCACTTGAGCTGTTCCAATGTATGGAATGCTTGCGTTCCAAAAAGAGTCACCACATTTCGGCAATTTACAACTTGAGCAGTAAACATTCTTAAATAATTTGCAGAACATATTTCGTCCCAAGTTTATAACTATCAGGCAGGTTCCAGATTTCACTTTCGAGTGAAATTAACTCGAATTCGCTTTTTGGTGTTCTGCATTTCACTTTCTACTCGCTCATTCCACTCGTTTTTGAAAATGAATTCCGACTGATTTTGCAGGTTCTAGAAACCGAATCCGCAAAAAAAAAAATGTGAATTGAAATCACTTCAGCAGCAGCAAGTGAAATTAAAAGTAGTTGTATGGAAATGTAAGTAAATCAAAGGAAATTCAAATAAAATTAATAGAAATATGCAATATTAAGTGGAAAATTAAATTTATAAGGGGAAAGCACAAGAACTCCGCGCAGGACGCGATACTTCTTAAGTTTATGGAGGAGCACCACGACAGTGCTAAGGGATTTGTTAAGGGTGACAAGGTTAAAGTGGGGGCGCTCTGCATAGAGTTGACTGTGACCTGAATAGCAATGATCAGCCCCAAAAAGACACGTCCGTTGGAAAAAGTAATAAAGAAAATTGATTTTTTGCATTTTTACCACCAACAAATGTACATCAACAGGTGTGGGTGGGTTGGAATAAAATTGCACACAACAATTCCGAATCCAGACCGTCCTCACTTCCACAGAAGAGTCTATTGCGCAAATATGTGGAATTTACTCTGTTATTGAGAGCATAGCAGAAACTGTAACGAGACGTTTACGTCGTCGTGTCTCCGCACTGTGGCGAACGACAATTAAAGCCGGGGTATCCTCACCGGCCGTCCAGGGTTCGCTACAAAACAATTTATATTTGGAAAAAAAAAGAACGAGCCTACTTTGCTCCAATAATATTAGATTTATTCATAAAGTTTACTTAGCTTAATTTAATACAAAAATCAATACTTAAGCACTAGGCTCTTGGAAAACATGGGATAGGAAGTCTGGCAAGGATAACTTGCCTAAAGAAGGTAACGTCCTGCTCGAAACCACAAAGCAGGCGTCCTGAAGATGGCAGTCTCGCCGCTCGAAACCACAAAGCGGGAGAATGCCCAAAGAAATCTGGCAAGAATAACTTGCCCACGGAAGGTGACGCTCTGCTCGAAACCACAAAGCAGACGTCCCGAAGATGGCACTGGCTCACAGCTCGAAACCACAAAGCGTGAGGATGCCCAAGGGATCTGTCAAGGATTGCCCAAGGAAGGTGACGATCTGCTCGAAACCACAAAGTAGACGTCCCGAAGATGGCACTGGCTCACAGCTCGAAACCACAAAGCGTGAGAATGCCCAAGGGATCTGGCAGGGATTGCCCAGGGAAGGTGACGCTCTGCTCGAAACCACAAAGCAGACGTCCCGAAGATGGCACTGGCTCACAGTTCGAAACCACAAAGCGTGAGAATGCCCAAGGGATCTGGCAGGGATTACCCAGGGAAGGTGACGCTCTGCTCGAAACCACAAAGCAGACGTCCCTAAGATGGCACTGGCTCACAGTTCGTAATAACAAAGCGTGAGGATGCCCAAGGGATCTGGCAAGGATTGCCCAAGGAAGATGACGCTCTGCTGGAGACCACAAAGTAGATGTCCCGAAGATAGGACTGACTCACAGCTCAAAACCACAAAGCGTCAGGTGGCCCAATACTAATTTGTTACTTACCAGGAGATTGGTTCCCTGCTGCTGATGTTGCCTGGTCCGCGGCCCGCGATCGACTGTCCGTTGGCTTGAGCAAGTATGCTGGCTCGCGACCAGCGGACGAGTGTCTAGAGCAGGGATGCCCACACCCTATACCCTCGGTGCTCATTTGTTTTTGTAAATGCCCTTTGGTATAGGCTGCGATTTCTTCACACAGACACAGCTCTTCGGCGTAAGCAGTACGAAAAACACAAACAACAATGTTATTTTCGTTTCGTCTGCCACTGCCCGAGCGCAAAGCAACAACACTTTCTTCAGCTTTGTTGGTACATTTTTGCGACAGTTATCTTCAACGCAGATTCTGTTGTTGTCTTGCGCATGATTTCGAGGAAAAAAGTGTGCAGCTGTGGAATGAGAAGCACTTGAAAAAATTTGTGCTCATACATATTAAGCTTGAAATTTTAATTATGCAAACTTTGCAAAATGAAGAATTATCTTCAAAAGAAGAGTGAAATACATCTTTTTGACTGGGAAATTGATTTAGATCATTTATTGAAAGGATCATGGGAAATTTTTATGATTTTTGAGTTAAGTTGGTTTGTTTTTCATTACATATAACTAAGAAGAATATGCAATTAATTTTTTGTACAGTGTACATTTCGAACAACATTTTTTTTTCCTTTTTCATCATAACAAAGTTTGTTTGTATTGATGTTTGCCCTTCCATAAGGAAGTTTTGGGCGTCGCTGGTCTAGAATGAGCTTGCGCTCCCCTTTTTATAGGCCGGCTCGGCTCGGCCGCCTCTTCCACTAACATCGTGCAATGTCCGCAGGGTAGGGCTTGCTTGCATGTTTACCGCGGTGTGCCCTGCGTGCGCCCATACTCTACGCCTTTGATGTCACTGCGTGACCTAACGGCATTTTGCCGGCGCGAGTGACTACGTATAGCTCTAGCGACAGCGACCGGCCATCTGGTGATGTGCGTCCATTGTTGTTGTTGTTCTTCGTCTGTTCTTTTTGGATCTGGAGACAGGCTGCACCACGGCTTCATGTGGTCACTTGAAACCACATTACAGTAGCGTCGTCGAGTTCTAGGTGCATCCGGTAAGTCCTCGATGACATACCGATCGAAGTCCAACACCTTAGTTACAATGTATGGGCCCTTGTACTTCGGGTCCAATTTGTGCGTTTCACCCGTAGCGCTGGGAACGTAGTCGACCACCACCAGTTGCCCGTCTTGGTAACGATAGGGTCGCTGATGCTTGCCGTCGTATCGTTTCTTCCATTTCAGCTTCTCGGTTTCGATGTTCGCTTTATCCGCCTGTATCTTCGCCTCGCGAGTGTTATCATCTACCGCTGTTACTTCCTCGTGAAGTGCCTGCACAAACCTATTTTCGCTGACGTTGCGCAGATCAAAATTAAAAACCAACTCATTCGGACTAACTTTAGTTGTAGCGTTGCATTGTGTTCAGTAGTGTGACGTCCCAGTCCTTTACTTCCTTCGTAGAGCATTTCATGGAAGCTAAAATTGTTTTGTTCACGCGTTCGGCTTGCCCGTTCGCTCTAGGTGTACGCAGTTTTAACGTGCTGAATTCCATGGCTCTCCATGAAGTTTGCGAATTCCTTAGAGGTGTACGCCGTTCCGCGATCTGTCGTGATTCTGAGTGGTTGGCCAAATACAGCCATGATTTTCTGCAACATATTTATCACCGGAGTTGTCTTCGTGGTTCTTACCGCTTCGATGAGAGTGTACTTTGTAAAGCCACACACCAATACAATTATGTGTTGAAAGCCCCGTTTGCTTTTTGGGAAGGGTCCCAAGTGGTCCATATGTACATACCGGAAGGGTATTGGGAGAACCTCCGTCAGAAGCATTTGACTTTCCGACTTGCCACCTTTCACCTTATTCACGCAGCATTCAGGACGTGACGCAATGTATGACTTAACATAGCGCCGCATTCGATGAAACCAAAAACCTTTCTTAATGCGTTGCAGCGTTTTCTCCACTCCAAAGTGGCCTGCGTCATCATGGCATGACTTTGTGATGCGCCACCTGACTCCACGCGGTACCACCAGTTTCCTCTCACCGTCCTCCTTTCGGTACAGACGTGCCCCGTGAATTTCGTAATCGTGTCTTGTTTGCGCTGCCTTTACAGAGTCGTCTCCGTCGATTACTGCTACAATTTCTCGCAATTGACTGTCTTGCATTTGCATAGCAAATATCCAGTCCGCTTGCTCGTTTGACGTCAGTGCAAAAACTTCATCAGCTACCGTTGTTGCCTCACGCGGTTGCAACGTAGATGCACGACTGATACCATCGACGTGCTGCATCCTCGTGCCTGGTCGGTGCACGCAAGTAAAGTCGTACTCTTGAAGTCTTAACCACTACCTGGCAATACGCGGTGGTAGTGGCGTCGTAGCTTTTATTGTAACTATCGCATTACAATCCGTCACCACCGTAAAAGTCGTTCCTACCAAATAAATACGGAACCTCTCCAGTGTCTCCACTATAGCGAGCACCTCCAGCTCGTGGCTCGCATATCGCTTTTCGGCTTCGACTATAAAAGAATACGGGTTTCCACCCATCTGCTTCTTCGTGCAGCAACATACCTGCTATGCCGATACTACAAGCATCTACATATATGCACTTAATGACACTTACCTGTGTCGTATATAGTCAGCACCGGCTTGCTCGAAATTGCCCTCTTCAGTTTTTCAAATGCGTCATCTTGTTGTTGTTGCCACATAAATGCAGCATCCTTTTTCAGCAGCCTTGTCATTGGCTCGGCAACATGGCTATACTTCTCGACGAACTTCCGAAAAAATCCGGTCAGCCCTAAAAATTGCCTCACCTCTGTGACCGTTGTTGGTTTAGGGAACTTCTCTATACATTCCGTTTTCTCATTCCCCGGACATATGTATACCCTGTGCAGTTACGTAATGACCCAAAAACTTTACCTCATTGGTCAGAAACGTACACTTGGACGGTCAAAGTGTTAAGCCTGCTCGCTTCACTGCATCCAAAAATTCGTGCAGTACTTGCTTCCCTTCATCTACGGTGCTTGTCGCAATAACCACCTCGTCTACGTAGCTTATTACGCGTTGGTGGCTCTTCAATGTCGCGATCAAATTCATAACCATCTCTTGGAAGTACATGGGTGCATTCACCAACCCAAAGGCATGACATTGTGCTCGAATAAACCGACATGTGACGGAAACGTCGTGTACTTCTTACTTTCTTCTTCCAAAGGTATCTGATAGTAGCCTGCTGTCATATCGAGCGTCGTGAAATATTGACCACCCGATAACTTCGACAGCTGCTCTTCAACTACCGGCATGGGAAACTGCTTCTTTACTGTCACTGCATTAATTGCACGAAAATCAATACACATGCGTCTCTCGCCATTACCTTTGTCAACTAACACAACCTATGCGGCATGCGGTGACGTACTTGGTCGAATGATGTCGTTGGCCAAAAGATTTTCAACAATAGATGTGAGCTCTGCTTGCAGCGCCAGTGGAACTTAATACCGTTTGCCCACAATCGGCCTTTCCGTTGTCACCTCTATCTTCATCGACGTTGTCTTGCATCTGTCGAGTGACGATATGTCTTCGGCAAAGCATTCGGCGTACTCATTTAAGAGGACCTGTACCTCTTGTCGTTGGTGCTCATCGAGCTGCTCGTTGACATTGAATTTATCGTTGCTCTTCGTCTGTAGTTGCAAAACTCCTGAGTCAATAACCATGCGTATATCTTCACCGCACAAAACATCTCGACCAAAAAGCACGTCGTACCCCAGAACATCGTCTGGCACCAAATACAAATGCGTCTTTACACCCTCTTTGCTCAGCTGCAGATCCATTTCTACCATCTCAGTTGACTCTACAATCGAGCCACCAAACCCTTTCAAACGCTTGTATGTCGGTACGCGTTGTGCGTTCAATGGCGTAGCACTCTCTTTAATCAAGGAGTAGTCGCTTCCTGTATCGACGACCGCGTAACGTTTTGTTCCCTCTACCTCAAGCTCTTCGATGATTGGAGGCACGGTGTCGTTGTCTTTACCGACTTTGTTTATTTTCGCGATCGAAGGTTTGCCCGACCGGCACTCTTTTGACTCGTGTCCCACCCTGCCACATTTGCCGCAACGTGGTTTCTTAGGTGGGCGTGGACATTTCGCAGCTATATGCCCGTACTCGCTACAATTGAAACATTTTGGGCCCCATTGCCCAATTGCATTTCGCTCCGCTGCAGCATTTTGTTCGCCGTCATTTACCGCTGATGTTCGTTACCAACCTAGAGGCATTGCTGACAAATTTTCAAGCGACAACAACAAATCGTTGGTCGTGCGCAGATTCATCGCTAGTAGAGTGCGTGTTAATTGCCTATCGTTCAAACCGTTGATGACGTAGGAGTTAATGGATACATCATCTAGCGCTCCGGTCAGCATTGAGTAATAATACTCCTTCAACGATTCTCCGGTTTTCCGTTTGCGTCGACTTAGATCCCTATGGATATCCGCAGCATTAACCGTACATGGAAAATCATTAAGCAGCATACTCACAAAAGCAGCCCAGGATTGGAACACAGGCTGCACGTCCAACCAGTTCTTTGCGATGCCCCTCATCTTATGCTGAACTGCGAATAGGAGCATTTCCTCACTCCACCTGTATGTGCGTTGAAGGTGATCCAAGAATTGTTGCGCTGAATTTGTCCCTCTCAGCGGGTCGAATGCCAATTACTTCGTGCGTGTAGTTTGGCTGCATTTGCGCTGTTGTCATTAGAGCAGCTGCTTGTGGTGTTGAACTTGCATCTATCGTTGCATTGGAGTTTGGCTCTGTACCCTTTGATGGTGTGACCGTAGACTGTACGTTAGCCTTTAAAATTTCATTATCAAATTTTTCTTCTCGAACTTTTTCGAATTATTGCAAGCGTCCTGTCTTCTTCTTCCTTAGAACTTTCTCGTCGTTCTTCTTTTCGCGTACGTCTGTCTTGATGTTTTCTTGCGAATCTCCTCTTGAGCAGTGAACGTTGCTCTCTCGTCGCGTTTCTTTGAGTGTGTTTCGTTTCACTCTTGTTTCTGTTTTGTTTCGTTGAGCGGGAACGTTGCTCTATCGTTGCTGACACGTTTCGTTGAGCGGGGAGCGTTGCTCTGTGTCGTTGCGTTTTTTTGAGTGGGTTACTTTTCACTCTTTGCTGATCAGTTTCCTGTAGCGGAACGTTGCTTCTTCCTTGCTGACACGTTTCGTTGAGCGGGGAACGTTGCTCTGTGTTGTTGCGTTTCTTTGAGTGGGTTACATTTCACTCTCTCTGCTGGTCTTTTTCGTTGAGCAGGAACGTTGCTCTCTCGATCCTGTTATTCTCCCTTGCCTCTTGTCCTTGAAGCTTGTTCGTTGAGAATAATGGCGTCGTTGATCAGCTTCTTTTCGTTGACGGCAGTGCTGATGTAATTCTAATAAAATACGGGATTCTATTTCTAGTTAGTCACTGGATTCTCACTGCGAATCCTACTTCTGAACTATAAAAGGCATAAACCCGAGTGTTTTAATATGTAGGCGTTAAGAATTTAATGAATTGAAATACAAAGTAATTTGACTTGAAATGAATAATATAAAAGAATACGTTGTATACTTGCGCGCACACGTCTGCTCATCAGCACTGCCTGTCGTCAACTGCCTCGCTTCGTTCTCTGTCGCTGACAGATGTCACTGAGGATTCCACTCAGGATCAGCCCCCCACTTCCAGAGATGCTTCCTGTGCTTCCCCTGATTGTGCTTCTGCTGCAGACGCTTCTGCTGCTATAAGTAGCACTTCCTCTGCTGGTATTGGAGGCTCGCGAAAACGTCGACGTCACAAAATATATCAAGGAGCAAACAATTTCATGGCAACAATTGCGATGAAAGTGAAAAAAATGGTACAAGATGGTAAAGAAAATCTCAACAGCACAAAACAAATTTCGGATGGAATTTAAAGAAGTAAACAATTCCACGGAAAAACACAGCTCTTATTGACAGCAATGATGAAAATAAAAGGCACCACATCCAAAAAATCTTTCTATTTATTTTTTTCCAAATTATTTCCACTAAATTTAATAGAATATGCAAAAAATACACTCATTTTTCATAATATAAACAATTTCTGTTTTGATTTTTATTTTGCCAAACAACGATCAGCTGATCGAAAATGCAGCGAGTAGAAAAATTACAGCGAGTTCAAAATGAGCATGTGGAATTGAAATCGTTTGATTTCTAGAACACCAAAAACATTTTCACTCGATTTAAAATTCACTTTTAATTTCACTTTCACTCGAATTCTGGAACCTGCCTGTATATTTACTTTTAATATTGTGTATATATCATTTAAACCTAATATTGATTGAAATAAGTACAACATAAAATTTTATTCAGCTACCACACTTTTATTTCACACTGATGGCAACCACAAAGTATGTATGTGAGCTGTAGATGAGCTGTCAGCGCAAAATGTGTGCAGCAAAAGATGAAAGTTGGTTAACTTTCTGCGCTCAGCGCACCGCTCATTGGCACTCTCTTCACATGTTTGTACTAGTTCAACTTAGCTGCAAAAAAATTTTAGCGCACGCAAACGCACGCACGCACCACTCGAATCGGGCTCTTATGCCGACCCTCTGCGTCAGTCCATCGCCATCAGTTGAGAACTTCGCTCTCACGGACGCATCGGATTCTATGTGACGGGGCCTTAAGCCGACACCACGCTAAGGTTCCTCTCATCATCATGGTCGTACATGTCGTACAACATGGTGTGCCGGCAAGAATAACTTGTTGCGGTCGCCCTTAGAACATAGTAAATGTAAACAAAATACAAAAATACAAGATATGGCATCCCTGTGTTTGATAACATCGCAGTATGCAAAAAGAGGAAAGTAGAGGAAAGAGAAGATAGAGAAAGCACATCTTTGAATATGGGTGCAATGAGAAAAGAAATGCCTACGGGCTTTGAGCGCCTGATAACCTCACTCAGTGGAAGCGATGCTGAGGCGCCTAGAGATATATGACGCGCCCAGAGCAAAAACGACTTATAAAATTTCACAGAGCAAAAACGCTTCAAACGCAGCGTACATGTGACACTACCACATGTTTGCATGCATGCTCGGTTGTACCGGAGCTCGGAGCAACCGTCGGTTTCGTCAGTATCGCTCATAGAGTAGAATAGAGGCCCAACTCTTTTGCTCGCTCAGAGAATTTGCATTTTTTATGTTCACACGCATTATGCTGTGAGTTCACCATTGCATTGTTGTTGCTTCGTCTTGTAGCCGAAGGCGATAGAAAGTAGGAGCGAGCGAAACGGATTGAAAATGCTGGTGAGTTCGTTCTCGATCTGAGTTGCCAAGCGTTTGTAAGAAGCTTAAATAAGATCTGTTCTCTAGGTTTTAGGCACGAGAAGAATGCTTTGTTGGAAGGATAACTTTAATATAACCCAAAAACAGTGTGCTAACATAACTCTGCTATTTAATTAAATGGCTAAATTAAGTTTTAGAGTTAAAAAACATTATACAAAGAAATCTAATAATTGCTCTTGCATATGTTATGTAAATAAACTCTGCTTCTAATTCAAAAATAAAGCATTAACAACATTATGAATGACATCTTTTTCAAATTCATAATACTTATAAATCAATTAATTTGACTTATTTCTGCAGTTTTTGCTAACTGCATGATGTTGTCCCATTTCACACTCAAATTTCTGCAATATAATACCGACCCACATAGATAGATGCCTTATTTTATAATTTGCTCATTGAACAGCAGAAGGAATAAATGTTGGCATCCCTAAAAGAGGCTTTTCTACCACAGACAAGGAAAGAGCGCAAGAAAAGTTCACCCCAAGTAAGGCCGATTTATTGAAGTTCACCCCAAGTAGGTTCGTTTTACGCTCAGAAAAGAGCTGCATAATGTGATGGTATGAGTAAATTTTGCAAGTATTAGCGCGTACGTGAGGCGAAAAAGAGACGTTTTGTGCTAGTGTTAGTGAGCGCAAGCGCATTTTGAAAGAGTTGGGCCTCTATTCTACTCTATGGTATCGCTGCTGATGCCAAGCAGAACAGACCAAGGGTGGGTTCTGTTCTGCTTGTTCACATGTATGTCGCTACCACATGGTAAAATCCGGTTTTGAGAAATTGATATGTCCGCTTTTACACGATGCGACTCGGCCCCGGAGACACGGAAGAATGTAGGAAAGAGGGGTGAAACGACAGAGGAACGCGCAAAATCGCTCGGGCAGCGATTGTGCTGCGATTTTCTGATTTTCTGACGTTCCTCTTTATTCGTTTTCGCGCTTCGCGCTGTCGACTGTAAATTAAAACTTGAAATCGAGTGAATACGTATTGCAAATAAACTGAAAAATTTACAGAACTTTACGCATAAAAGTAAATATAAAGAAAAAAATGAGCAAAGAGTGGAATAAGTGCTTTAAATGTTTACAAATTACAGAAATAAAACCAGCTGCAGACTCTAGTGTCAATATGTGGAGTGGAGCGAGTCGCATCGTGTAAAAGCTATGCGCGATTTCAAAGCGGAATGCGAAAAAATCGCCGGGGCCGAGTCGCATCGTGTAAAAGCGGACTATGCTACAAACGAAAATTTCTTGATGCCGTCTTGTCGAATTTTCGTTTTGCAGACTGTAAATTGACAAATGAAAATTTCCAATTAGCCAAAAAAAATAAGTGCTCGCCTTTAAATTTTATCAAATTCTCTTAAACGCAATATGTACATTTTTCGGAAATTTCGCTTTATTTAATATTTGTACATTTATTTTATTTGCATTGCTATATTTTTATAACGCACTTTTTTCAGATTTTGCAGATACTTTTCGTCAAATATTTTTTCAGATCACATTTTTTTAGGATCACATTAAATACACATATAAATAAAAAAAAATTTTTGCAATATATGTATAGCCCTTTTATCTCCTAATTCTGCATTTAATTTGTCGCTGCCTTTCAGTCTTAAAGTTGCACACCCGACAGCAGAATTATTTGAGCTGTCCGTCCGTTTGTTTAAATTTTTTATACAAACTTGCCCGAGGTCCTGGTTTGCTTTCTGTGCGTGTTTCTCGCGAATTTTTCACCTGTTTGAAGGCATTCTATCTTTTGACTGCGGACGGGTAGACTTGCAGGTGTTTGGCGGGGTTCTCTTTAATAAAAGTTCGCTTGCATATTTCGTAAGAATAAAACGTGAAGATCTTGTGGGAGAAATAGGTCTTTGTAATCTTTAAGAAACAGTTAACAAAATAAATTAATTCGAAATTGAGGAAGCCTTTTATGAGAGAACGAACTATTTTATAAGCTTTATATTAGGTTCACATCCGGTATGTTTGTATGTATGTCGTCAAATCTAGTAATCAGTTTTTCACCCACTTCCCGACTACTTAGAGATCTGAAACTTTGCATACATGCCTAAACACGAGCCCAATACATGAATCAATAAATTTTATGGGCGTAGGATAAGGGGCGTGGCACTTTTTTATCAACTCCAGATTTGTGTATAACTTTAGAACTACAAATCACACATCAATGAAACTCGGTAGGAACTTACTACATATCCATATCCTTCTACTCAGAAAATAAGGGGCACTGGATAAGGGGGCGTGGCACCCCCATACAAACATAATTTTTGATCTCGATTAGCTTTGGAACTAAAGGTCGTGCAGCATTGAAATTTCGTATGCAGTCGCCTCTTGGATGTGTCGTCCCACTGGTAAAATTTTATGGGCGTAGGATAAGGGGCGTGGCACTTTTTTACCAACTCCAGATTTGTGTATAACTTTAGAACTACACATCACACATCAATGAAACTCGGTAGGAACTTACTACATATCCATATCATTCTACTGAGAAAATAAGGGGGCACTGGATAAGGGGGCGTGGCACCCCCATACAAAAAAAATTTTTGATCTCGATTAGCTTTGGAACTAAAGGTCGTGCAGCATTGAAATTTCGTATGCAGTCGCCTCTTGGATGTGTCGTCCCACTGGTAAAATTTTATGGGCGTAGGACAGGGGGCGTGGCACTTTTCAAGCAACTACATACTTGGGCTTCAGTTTATAATTATAGGTACACCACACATCAATGAAAAACGATAGGAACTTGCCGCGCCTTGCAGGCAAAACAACAACAACTCATCGCGCCACAAATATGCCACGAATATTAGGGTCGATCACAGCCGTATTATTTGTTAAATTGAGGATATGACATATGACAATAGGAAACACTGTGAATACCCTAAATATTGTGTACTGCTCTGCAAGTTTTAAATTCTTTTTGCGAAAAATTCAGAGCTCTAAAATTGAATTTATGGAAGACTAAAAAGTAGAAAATAAAATTATATAAAAAAAACTTTTTAAAAATAAGCTTTAATTTATTTAATGTACTAAAAAGTAGAAAATAAATTGTTTCCAAGTCACCTGTATCGTACTATTAATAAAAGCTTGTGCGCTCAATATCCATATTCACACTTATCTTTCATTACTAGAATCTATTTGAAAAAAATAATTTAAATAAAATATTGTGTTAACTGGATGACAAATTTTGAACACATGAGCGCCCCAAGCTATTATGGATAGTAAGATACAGGTGACTTGGAAACAATTTATTTTCTACTTTTTAGTACATTAAATAAATAAAAGCTTATTTTTAAAAAGTTTTTTTTATATAATTTTATTCAATATGCAACCGATTTTTCAATTTTAAATCAAAGCAATATTCTAATGGCAAAGATCCACAGGGTCACTTGCAGGCGTGTTATGGCTGGTCAGTTGTTCGCTCATTAAATGACGGTCGCAATAATTTCTAAGCGGTTTTCTTTCTGTATGTTGTGAACTGTAAGAAAAAAGTGGAATGTAGCGTGCAAAGGTCACTGATGAAACGGAAGTAGTTTTGTTTTTATGATGGCAATGTCGAAATTCTATGCTCCTACAGAGACTCGTGCAACTAAACATTTATAAGCATTGTAAAATTTAAAAAAAAACAATTGACCGCCTGCAAGTGACCATGTTGATCTTTTCCATTAAAATATTAAAAAATAAATAAATAACTAGCACAACCGCCCGAGTGCTACCGTATAGTTTTGTGCACAAAAGAAACACACTGTTTATTTTCTTCTGAGATGAAATTTTACATTCTTTATTAAATTTATGGCACTGAATTATCATAATTGTTACATCTCTATATTGTGTACTACTTTTTTAACTTATTTCGGCAATAATAATCCACTTCTTTTGTTGAACTAAAATCGAAGGTCACTGGCAACACTTTTCTGCAAAGAGTTCACAAACAAAATATATCGTGAAAAACGAATTCAAACGACGAAATAATTGACTCAATGTGCTTAGTGTTGTGTAAAATGTACGATGTGTACAAATTTAAAGCAAACGAAAGCGCAGGTGGACTATATTTCCAATAAATATTCGCTTGTTTTGACCAGTGTTGCCGTTTAAATTCTTGCATAGGAAAACCATTATTGCTATTTAATTTTCAAGTGAATTTTTTGGGTGGCAACATTCTTTTCACAGCTGACACGACTTTTGCAGTAGTTTTCTAATCGACGCAGAAATTTCTACTACTCAATCCGGTCAGAGTAATAGCGAACATTGTGTTCGGGTAAGATAGATTGTGTCAGCTGACACGATTTCTAACCTTACCGCTAGAGTAATTCTACCATTAGGCCTAGCTTTCTCGCATTAACTTTTGTGTGCTTGTCATATTTTTCACAAATTAACGGGACCTACTTTACCGATTCCGAACGGGTTTGAGAAGCTTTTCATGGCAAAGATTATTCTCGGAGAATTGCCAATTCACCGCGAGAAGTGGCGCCGCGCAAAGAAACAATTTGAAAACAAATTTTATTTTTATTAGATGTTACCGGACCGGGAGTTGAACCCAGGTCCTCCGCGTCAGCGTCCAAGCACTTAGACCACTGAGCCACCGCGGCGCTTAAAATATTGCTTTGATTTAAAATTGAAAAATCGGTAGCATATTGAAAATAGTACGTTCTCTCATAAAGGCTTCCTCAATTTCGAATTTATTTATTTTGTTAACTGTTTCTTAAAGATTACAAAGACCTATTTCTCCCACAAGATCTTCACGTTTTATTCTTACAAAATATGCAAGCGAACTTTTATTATAGGGAACCCCGCCAAACACCTGCAAGTCTACCCGTCCGCAGTCAAAAGATAGAATGCCTTCAAACAGGTGAAAAATTCGCGAGAAACACGCACAGAAAGCAAACCAGGACCTCGGGCAAGTTTGTATAAAAAATTTAAACAAACGGACGGACAGCTCAAATAATTCTGCTGTCGGGTGTGCAACTTTAAGACTGAAAGGCAGCGACAAATTAAATGCAGAATTAGGAGATAAAAGGGCTATACATATATTGCAAAATTTTATTTTTATTTATATGTGTATTTAATGTGATCCTAAAAAAATGTGATCTGAAAAAATATTTGACGAAAAGTATCTGCAAAATCTGAAAAAAGTGCGTTATAAAAATATAGCAATGCAAATAAAATAAATGAACAAATATTAAATAAAGCGAAATTTCCGAAAAATGTACATATTGCG
Source organism: Neria commutata (assembly GCA_963457695.1). Classification (NCBI taxonomy): domain Eukaryota; kingdom Metazoa; phylum Arthropoda; class Insecta; order Diptera; family Micropezidae; genus Neria; species Neria commutata. The sequence goes on from OY735245.1 coordinate 37,600,605, forward strand.
TTTAAAAGAATTTGATAAAATTTAAAGGCGAGCAAACTTATTTTTTTTGGCTAATTGGAAATTTTCATTTGTCAATTTACAGTCTGCAAAACGAAAATTCGACAAGACGGCATCAAGAAATTTTCGTTGGTAGCATATCAATTTCTCAAAACCGGATTTTACCATGTGGTAGCGACATACATGTGAACAAGCAGAACAGAACCCACCCTTGGTCTGTTCTGCTTGGCATCAGCAGCGATACTGACGAAACCGACGGTTGCTCCGAGCTCCGGTACAACCGAGCATGCATGCAAACATGTGGTAGTATCACATGTACGCTGTGTTTGAAGCGTTTTTGCTCTGTGAAATTTTATAAGTCGTTTTTGCTCTGGGCGCGTCATATAGTAGGTAGAAAAACAAGTCCAAAGGTCGAGGATGGAGTGGGGGCCCAGGGAAAAGAGCCGGAGCGGCAAGTGAGGAACCGTTAGGACGCCGGGGAATCCATTGTTCCAAGTAGCGCCAAAATAAGGACGCACAAAAAAGAGTCCAAAGGTCTCAAGTCCTGGAACAATGGATGAGAGAAAGAGAGAGACATGGTAGATGGGGTAAGGCGTAGGTTAGAGCGAGGGCCCCCGAGGAACCAGGAGAACAAGCTTGCTGCTTGGGGCGACTCCAAGCGAAGATCATAAAGAAAGTGACCAGTGCCAAAGAAACACCTCCCAGCTGAGGAGGAAGTGAAGTAAAAATGAAGTGTGCCGGTAATTTAAAATTCGCGTTGAAAAGTGCCACAGTGTGGCCCGAGAATATACGAACATAGCAAAAGGAAATTCGGTAAGTCGGCAAAAGGAAGTTAGGAGAATAGGGACTAAATTTATATCCTTTGAATAGGAATCCCTGGGCCTGTTCCGGCCACAATATTACAAGATTTAGAGAGGAAAAAAAGATCTGGAAAAATAAAGGGATAAAGGCGTCTGGGTCACAGGCGGTACGAACTCCTTCGGCCGGGAGGCAACAATTAATCCGATTTTTTTGAAATGAAAGAAATTAATCCTCAACTTTAAACAATTGAAATCTCAACTTTAAAAACGATATATATATATACATACAATGATGCTGAACAACATTTGAAAATTGCTGCTGATCAAATTTATGCGTCCGTTGCAGCATAACTCCTGCGCAAAATTTTATTTTAACATTGCTGTCTCGCTGAGCGAATCTGGAGTTTTATGGCTGCAGAATAAAATCTAATTTGTAGTCGTTGCAGGTCGAAAATTTCATTACCTTACATTGCGGCAAATTATCCACATATTTGGAACTGCAGCTTAATTTTGTTTTGTTATTTGCCATATCACATTACATATTTCAACATTTTTGCATGCATAACAAGTGCAATTGTACATATTAAATTTAAGTTATTTAGTGATAGTTTTAAGTTTTTTCCTTCATTTTTTTATACCATTATTGCGTTCGTGTGAAGCCCACGCAAGTTAGCCGCGCGCGATATAGCAGAAGCCTCGAAAGGAGAATATCTGCGACTAAGAGAGCTCTTTTAGGGTAGGCAAACTGTCCGGCGCGAAATCCGAAGTGGCTATTGCCCTAATAAAAAGGAATAGCTGGTGGGCGCGTAAATATTGAAATATTGAATATTACAGATTTGAAATTTTGTGTTATACAGAGCATTATATATTCAGTGATGTAAAATAAATGTAAATCCATCTGAATTCTTTGCGTGAAATTTTTGAACTTTTTGGTATGCTAAATTATCGCTGAAATGAGCGCTTGAAGGGGCCCGATTGCTGAGTGCCTGCGAATGCCGTGGACGTGCGAATGTGTGTGTGAGTGATGTTTGAATTATCTGTTTCAAGGGATGACTAAAACAGGCCAAGTCACCAAAGGCTGGGACAACGCAAGGGCGCGCAACAACAACATCTTGGCAGGATAAAATAACGAAAAGAAAGTTTCTGGGAAAAGTTGCAGTATGGAATGGAATGATGAGGAGTGAATTATCGTTTGTTTTATTTGGTTTATTGAGTCAGTTTCAGAATTAATTTCGGTATTTTTGAGCGTTCGGTTTATTTAGGTTTTGTTGTTTTATTTTGAGTTTAGTTTTAGTTTTTGTTTACTCCTCTGACCAGGTATGGCGGGTCGAACTGACCACCCCTGACAGCCTGAGCTAGCCGCGAAACGGAGTACCCATATCTGGAAAGCCACCGGAAAAAATTCGATTTAAAAAGGATGAAGTACAACAAACTTTAAACGCTTTCTTCAAATTGACAAGCGAGACGCACGCATAATGGCCAACACATTTTTAGCGGCAGCAAATGAGACTATTGAAAAACAAAAGGAAGAAATGTCGAATCAAACAAAAAGTAAGGCCATCAGTATAAAAGAATTGGCTTTTTCAGCTCTCGTCGATAGCATGAACGAAGAGTGCTTATTTTTCTGTCAAAGATTCTGTATTGGCATCCGACTCTATTTCATATGGTTTCTTTTAAAGCCATATTTACATATATGAACTCCACCCTCAATTTTCCAAGTTTCGGGAAAATTATTTAATTAATCTTTTTTGCATCCGATGCCATCTTAACACGTTCGCTGATGCGAATTCTAAAGCATTCATTTTCATAGTGATCCAAAATGACATGAATGCTATAGCATTACTATTTTAAAGCCAATTTTTATTCATTTAATTTTATAGAACCTTCAGTTTTTGTAATTAATATACATTTCTTAGTAATAACCAACTGCATCTCTCTGAAATGCTCCGTATACGTTCATTGGGAATTGGCAATATGGTCGGATATTGCTCCGTCCTCGACTACCGAATTGGTATTGCTTCCTTACTGGTTAGCGCTTCATCGTCGGATTCTTCGGTGGTGACTCTGTTCCTGAAGTGCAAGGATAATCGAAGTTGCCTTTAATAAAAATAAAATCTAATTTGTAGTCGTTGCAGGTCGAAAATTTCATTACCTTATGCCTGAAACACAACACCGACCACTTTCGCAGAACTATGCGTTTTTTTGGCCTGCCGCAGTAAACAAACTGCAATCAACGGTCGTCGGCAGTTCAATTTCTATACAATTGAACGCCTCTGTAAACAAAATTCGGCAAACGGCCTGTTGAGCCTAAATGATAGCAATATGCATATCTGACATCACTACTGATGTGAGAAATTACTTTGAGAAATTTCTGTTCACTTGCTCTTTGAATTTCCTTTTGTACTGCGTCAAATCTTTTCATTAATAAAAACTAATAAAAAAAATAATTGTACTCTATTTCTATTAGATGCTATGTGGCTCGCCTGAGATTTGAACTCGGGTCTTCCGTTTCAGCAGCCAAGCGTTTGCCTACTTGACCAACGTGTCGCGTTTGCTTTGGTCGCTTAAAATTAACCAGAACGAGGAAGTCTCTCAAATTTCTAAAAATAGAAAACTTATAAGCAGCTGTAATGAAATTCAATGAAATCATTACTGCGGCTGTTGGGAAAATGCAACCCTAAATTGGACGCAGCGTGAAATTAGAACCAGTTCTATCGTCGGTCGTTGCGTTTTGCGATGGTCGTCGGCCGTTCTGTTCCATTCCTGACGTTCTCATAAGACTACTCGTTCCAAAATGCGGAATACCGCAGCGGTCTGCGTTGTGGTCGCAATTGTGTTTCAGGCATTACATTGCGGCAAATTATCCACATATTTGGAACTGCAGCTTAATTTTGTTTTGTTATTTGCCATATCACATTACATATTTTAACATTTTTGCATGCATAACAAGTGCAATTGTACATATTAGATTTAAGTTATTTAGTGATAGTTTTAAGTTTTTTCCTTCATTTTTTTATACCATTATTGCGTTCGTGTGAAGCCCACGCAAGTTAGCCGCGCGCGATATAGCAGAAGCAAAGAGTATGTTAATATTATAGAGTGCGCATTTCATATAAAATTTTGGCTGCAAAAATTTTGCACCGCGGGTCTAGATCCTGACCCGCCGTTCACTCAAATTTTGAGCTTTTTACTCTCCGGCACTCATCCTCTCAGAGAACCGCTCTGCAACATGAAATTCCAAACTCAAAGTAACTACATACAGGGCTGTCAACCGAGGGAAAATTTCACGATTTTATGGGAATTCGAACTCTTCTTTTACATATTCTTTACAAAATGCTGATGCTTTTATATTACAGCATTTAGGAACTCAGCCATACTATTTTATTTATTGTTTTATGTTTTTTACTACCATTATTTTGAATGAAAATGTGGCTGAAGTGCCAATTCCCATGTGAGAATTTTTTAAGCATTTGAGAGAATTGGCTTTGACTGAGTTTGCACCCCTGATCGCACGACTCAATGGCTTGGTTCGTTCGGTTTTCGTACTCAAATGAGGCGAACGAGCATTTTTTGCGGCTGATTTTTGTATTTTGCATGGTGTTATGAAAGTCGTGTGCATGTGATCTTCTTCTGCATGTGGGCAGCTCAGCCAACAAAATATACGAAGAACGTAGACGATATTCCCGACAGCGCTGCTGTTTGATTCTGTGTTGTTGTTGTTTTTCATATGAAACACAAAAAAAACTTTAATATACATACATACATATGTACAGAAGCGTATGTCGAATTTCCTTGCATTTGCGTATGCTGTGTTATGAATGAAATCTGCTTGCAGCTTCCAACTCGTTTTGAAATATCAAATCGAAGTTAGAATTTGTTGAAATATCGCAAACATTTTTCAAATGTGCGACATTTCCAGAGATAATACTAAAATTTAAAAGGCTTTTTATAGAATATTTATACATTTTAATAAAGAATGAAATATGCACATACATATCTGTGGTCATATGCAATAACGACTTAAGTCGAAAACAACTGTTTCGAGAAAATGCAATTCGAAATTTGAAATGCACATAAGTGCATGTACATAAGTGCATGTGTTTTTTTTAAATAACTTTTTTTCTGAGATGGGTACAGATACCGGGGTTTGAACAAAATATGCGCATCAACGTCAGGAATACAGTGGTAACGTCAACTCAATTTCGTCTTAAGTCGACTTAAGTCGTTATTGCTTTTGACCACAGATATGTTAATATTAGATATTTTTGTCAATATCACCTTAATAAAAGTGATGTTGGCAAATAAATAACTTTTTAATATAGTCATTGCCCTATAATAAGATCAGCAGAGGGAAATTGAAATAAATTTTAAATCGCCAAATTTAGCATTTACTATGAACAAGAAATACACAACAACAACAACACAGAAACAACCAAATGCCCTTTTCGTGCTTTGAGCATACCCGAAATGCCAAATCAACGACTGTCAACGAAATTCTCTGAGCGGTTGAGTAGTTTTTGTGTCCCCCTTTGCCGCGACCGAAATATGAATAAAATTATATAAAAAAAACTTTTTAAAAATAAGCTTTAATGTACTAAAAAGTAGAAAATAAGTTGTTTCCAAGTCACCTGTATCTTACTATCCATAAAAGCTTGGGGCGCTCATGTGTTCAATATTTGTCAAACAGTTACCACAATATTTTATTTAAATAATTTTTTGCAAATAGATTCTAGTAATGAAAGATATTTTGAATATGGATATTGAGCGCACAAGCTTTTATTAATAGTAAGATACAGGTGACTTGGAAACAACTTATTTTCTATTAATATGGATATTGAGCGCACAAGCTTTTATTAATAGTAAGATACAGGTGACTTGGAAACAACTTATTTTCTACTTTTTAGTACATTAAAGCTTATTTTTAAAAAGTTTTTTTTTATATAATTTTATTTTCTACTTTTTAGTCTTCCATAAATTCAATTTTAGAGCTCTGAAATTTTTCGCAAAAAGAATTTTAAACTTGCAGAGCAGTACACAATATTTAGGGTATTCACAGTGTTTCCTATCGTCATATGTCATATCCTCAATTTAACAAATAATACGGCTGTGATCGACCCTAATATTCGTGATGTTGGCAAATAAATAACTTTTTAATATAGTCATTGCCCTATAATAAGATCAGCAGAGGGAAATTGAAATAAATTTTAAATCGCCAAATTTAGCATTTACTATGAACAAGAAATACACAACAACAACAACACAGAAACAACCAAATGCCCTTTTCGTGCTTTGAGCATACCCGAAATGCCAAATCAACGACTGTCAACGAAATTCTCTGAGCGGTTGAGTAGTTTTTGTGTCCCCCTTTGCCGCGACCGAAATATGAATAAAATTATATAAAAAAAACTTTTTAAAAATAAGCTTTAATGTACTAAAAAGTAGAAAATAAGTTGTTTCCAAGTCACCTGTATCTTACTATCCATAAAAGCTTGGGGCGCTCATGTGTTCAATATTTGTCAAACAGTTACCACAATATTTTATTTAAATAATTTTTTGCAAATAGATTCTAGTAATGAAAGATATTTTGAATATGGATATTGAGCGCACAAGCTTTTATTAATAGTAAGATACAGGTGACTTGGAAACAACTTATTTTCTACTTTTTAGTACATTAAAGCTTATTTTTAAAAAGTTTTTTTTTATATAATTTTATTTTCTACTTTTTAGTCTTCCATAAATTCAATTTTAGAGCTCTGAAATTTTTCGCAAAAAGAATTTTAAACTTGCAGAGCAGTACACAATATTTAGGGTATTCACAGTGTTTCCTATCGTCATATGTCATATCCTCAATTTAACAAATAATACGGCTGTGATCGACCCTAATATTCGTGGCATATTTGTGGCGCGATGAGTTGTTGCTATTTTGCCAGCAGGGCGCGGCAAGTAAGTTCCTATCGTTTTTCATTCATGTGTGGTGTACCTATAATTATAAACTGAAGCCCAAGTGTGTAGTTGCTTGAAAAGTGCCACGCCCCTTGTCCTACGCCCATAAAATTTTACCAGTGGGACGACACATCCAAGAGGCGACTGCATACGAAATTTCAATGCTGCACGACCTTTAGTTCCAAAGCTAATCGAGATCAAAAATTTGGTTTGTATGGGCGGTGCCACGCCCCCTTATCCAGTGCACGCCTTATTTTCTCAGTAGAAGGATATGGATATGTAGTAAGTTCCTACCGAGTTTCATTGATGTGTGATGTGTAGTTCTAAAGTTATACACGAATCTGGAGTTGATAAAAAAGTGCCACGCCCCTTATCCTACGCCCATACAATTTTACCAGTGGGACGACACATCCAAGAGGCGACTGCATACGAAATTTCAATGCTGCACGACCTTTAGTTCCAAAGCTAATCGAGATCAAAAATTTTGTTGTATGGGGGGTGCCACGCCCCCTTATCCAGTGCCCGCCTTATTTTCTCAGTAGAAGGATATGGATATGTAGTAAGTTCCTACCGAGTTTCATTGATGTGTGATGTGTAGTTCTAAAGGTATACACGAATCTGGAGTTGATAAAAAAGTGCCACGCCCCTTATCCTACGCCCATACAATTTTACCAGTGGGACGACACATCCAAGAGGCGACTGCATACGAAATTTCAATGCTGCACGACCTTTAGTTCCAAAGCAAATCGAGATCAAAAATTTTGTTTGTATGGGGGGTGCCACGCCCCCTTATCCAGTACCCGCCTTATTTTCTCAGTAGAAGGATATGGATATGTAGTAAGTTCCTACCGAGTTTCATTGATGTGTGATGTGTAGGTCTAAAGTTATACACGAATCTGGAGTTGATAAAAAAGTGCCGCGCCCCTTATCCTACGCCCATACAATTTTACCAGTGGGACGACACATCCAAGAGGCGACTGCATACGAAATTTCAATGCTGCACGACCTTTAGTTCCAAAGCTAATCGAGATCAAAAATTTTGTTTGTATGGGGGGTGCCACGCCCCCTTATCCAGTGCCCGCCTTATTTTCTCAGTAGAAGGATATGGATATGTAGTAAGTTCCTACCGAGTTTCATTGATGTGTGATGTGTAGTTCTAAAGTTATACACGAATCTGGAGTTGATAAAAAAGTGCCACGCCCCTTATCCTACGCCCATAAAATTTTACCAGTGGGACGACACATCCAAGAGGCGACTGCATACGAAATTTCAATGCTGCACGACCTTTAGTTCCAAAGCAAATCGAGATCAAAAATTTTGTTTGTATGGGGGGTGCCACGTCCCCTTATCCTACGCCCATAAAATTTTACCAGTGGGACGACACATCCAATAGGCGATTGCATACGAAATTTCAATGCTGCAGGACCTTTAGTTCCAAAGCTAATCGAGATCAAAAATTTTGTTTGTATGGGGGGTGCGACGCCCCCTTATCCAGTGCCCCCCTTATTTTCTCAGTAGAAGGATATGGATATGTAGTAAGTTCCTACCGAGTTTCATTGATGTGTGATGTGTAGTTCTAAAGTTATACACAAATCTGGAGTTTATAAAAAAGTGCCACGCCCCTCGTCCTACGCCCATAAAATTTATTGATTCGTGTATTGAGCTCTAGATTAGGCATGTATGCAAAGTTTCAGATCTCTAAGTAGTCGGGAAGTGGGTGAAAAATTTATTACTAGATTTGACGACATACCGCGGACATACCGACAGAAAGTGAAGTTAATATAAAGCTTATAAAAATGGCCCTCACTTCGATTTGCGGAAAATTTGAGTGATGCGCACTCTATTATATTAACATACTCTTTGGCAGAAGCCTCGAAAGGAGAATATCTGCGACTAAGAGAGCTCTTTTAGGGTAGGCAAACTGTCCGGCGCGAAATCCGAAGTGGCTATTGCCCTAATAAAAAGGAATAGCTGGTGGGCGCGTAAATATTGAAATATTGAATATTACAGATTTGAAATTTTGTGTTATACAGAGCATTATATATTCAGTGATGTAAAATAAATGTAAATCCATCTGAATTCTTTGCGTGAAATTTTTGAACTTTTTGGTATGCTAAATTATCGCTGAAATGAGCGCTTGAAGGGGCCCGATTGCTGAGTGCCTGCGAATGCCGTGGACGTGCGAATGTGTGTGTGAGTGATGTTTGAATTATCTGTTTCAAGGGATGACTAAAACAGGCCAAGTCACCAAAGGCTGGGACAACGCAAGGGCGCGCAACAACAACATCTTGGCAGGATAAAATAACGAAAAGAAAGTTTCTGGGAAAAGTTGCAGTATGGAATGGAATGATGAGGAGTGAATTATCGTTTGTTTTATTTGGTTTATTGAGTCAGTTTCAGAATTAATTTCGGTATTTTTGAGCGTTCGGTTTATTTAGGTTTTGTTGTTTTATTTTGAGTTTAGTTTTAGTTTTTGTTTACTCCTCTGACCAGGTATGGCGGGTCGAACTGACCACCCCTGACAGCCTGAGCTAGCCGCGAAACGGAGTACCCATATCTGGAAAGCCACCGGAAAAAATTCGATTTAAAAAGGATGAAGTACAACAAACTTTAAACGCTTTCTTCAAATTGACAAGCGAGACGCACGCATAATGGCCAACACATTTTTAGCGGCAGCAAATGAGACTATTGAAAAACAAAAGGAAGAAATGTCGAATCAAACAAAAAGTAAGGCCATCTGTATAAAAGAATTGGCTTTTTCAGCTCTCGTCGATAGCATGAACGAAGAGTGCTTATTTTTCCGTCAAAGATTCTGTATTGGCATCCGACTCTATTTCATATGGTTTCTTTTAAAGCCATATTTACACATATGAACTCCACCCTCAATTTTCCAAGTTTCGGGAAAATTATTTAATTAATCTTTTTTGCATCCGATGCCCATCTTAACACGTTCGCTGATGCGAATTCTAAAGCATTCATTTTCATAGTGATCCAAAATGACATGAATGCTATAGCATTACTATTTTAAAGCCAATTTTTATTCATTTAATTTTATAGAACCTTCAGTTTTTGTAATTAATATACATTTCTTAGTAATAACCAACTGCATCTCTCTGAAATGCTCCGTATACGTTCATTGGGAATTGGCAATATGGTCGGATATTGCTCCGTCCTCGACTACCGAATTGGTATTGCTTCCTTACTGGTTAGCGCTTCATCGTCGGATTCTTCGGTGGTGACTCTGTTCCTGAAGTGCAAGGATAATCGAAGTTGCCTTTAATAAAAATAAAATCTAATTTGTAGTCGTTGCAGGTCGAAAATTTCATTACCTTATGCCTGAAACACAACACCGACCACTTTCGCAGAACTATGCGTTTTTTTGGCCTGCCGCAGTAAACAAACTGCAATCAACGGTCGTCGGCAGTTCAATTTCTATACAATTGAACGCCTCTGTAAACAAAATTCGGCAAACGGCCTGTTGAGCCTAAATGATAGCAATATGCATATCTGACATCACTACTGATGTGAGAAATTACTTTGAGAAATTTCTGTTCACTTGCTCTTTGAATTTCCTTTTGTACTGCGTCAAATCTTTTCATTAATAAAAACTAATAAAAAAAATAATTGTACTCTATTTCTATTAGATGCTATGTGGCTCGCCTGAGATTTGAACTCGGGTCTTCCGTTTCAGCAGCCAAGCGTTTGCCTACTTGACCAACGTGTCGCGTTTGCTTTGGTCGCTTAAAATTAACCAGAACGAGGAAGTCTCTCAAATTTCTAAAAATAGAAAACTTATAAGCAGCTGTAATGAAATTCAATGAAATCATTACTGCGGCTGTTGGGAAAATGCAACCCTAAATTGGACGCAGCGTGAAATTAGAACCAGTTCTATCGTCGGTCGTTGCGTTTTGCGATGGTCGTCGGCCGTTCTGTTCCATTCCTGACGTTCTCATAAGACTACTCGTTCCAAAATGCGGAATACCGCAGCGGTCTGCGTTGTGGTCGCAATTGTGTTTCAGGCATTACATTGCGGCAAATTATCCACATATTTGGAACTGCAGCTTAATTTTGTTTTGTTATTTGCCATATCACATTACATATTTTAACATTTTTGCATGCATAACAAGTGCAATTGTACATATTAGATTTAAGTTATTTAGTGATAGTTTTAAGTTTTTTCCTTCATTTTTTTATACCATTATTGCGTTCGTGTGAAGCCCACGCAAGTTAGCCGCGCGCGATATAGCAGAAGCAAAGAGTATGTTAATATTATAGAGTGCGCATTTCATATAAAATTTTGGCTGCAAAAATTTTGCACCGCGGGTCTAGATCCTGACCCGCCGTTCACTCAAATTTTGAGCTTTTTACTCTCCGGCACTCATCCTCTCAGAGAACCGCTCTGCAACATGAAATTCCAAACTCAAAGTAACTACATACAGGGCTGTCAACCGAGGGAAAATTTCACGATTTTATGGGAATTCGAACTCTTCTTTTACATATTCTTTACAAAATGCTGATGCTTTTATATTACAGCATTTAGGAACTCAGCCATACTATTTTATTTATTGTTTTATGTTTTTTACTACCATTATTTTGAATGAAAATGTGGCTGAAGTGCCAATTCCCATGTGAGAATTTTTTAAGCATTTGAGAGAATTGGCTTTGACTGAGTTTGCACCCCTGATCGCACGACTCAATGGCTTGGTTCGTTCGGTTTTCGTACTCAAATGAGGCGAACGAGCATTTTTTGCGGCTGATTTTTGTATTTTGCATGGTGTTATGAAAGTCGTGTGCATGTGATCTTCTTCTGCATGTGGGCAGCTCAGCCAACAAAATATACGAAGAACGTAGACGATATTCCCGACAGCGCTGCTGTTTGATTCTGTGTTGTTGTTGTTTTTCATATGAAACACAAAAAAAACTTTAATATACATACATACATATGTACAGAAGCGTATGTCGAATTTCCTTGCATTTGCGTATGCTGTGTTATGAATGAAATCTGCTTGCAGCTTCCAACTCGTTTTGAAATATCAAATCGAAGTTAGAATTTGTTGAAATATCGCAAACATTTTTCAAATGTGCGACATTTCCAGAGATAATACTAAAATTTAAAAGGCTTTTTATAGAATATTTATACATTTTAATAAAGAATGAAATATGCACATACATATCTGTGGTCATATGCAATAACGACTTAAGTCGAAAACAACTGTTTCGAGAAAATGCAATTCGAAATTTGAAATGCACATAAGTGCATGTACATAAGTGCATGTGTTTTTTTTAAATAACTTTTTTTCTGAGATGGGTACAGATACCGGGGTTTGAACAAAATATGCGCATCAACGTCAGGAATACAGTGGTAACGTCAACTCAATTTCGTCTTAAGTCGACTTAAGTCGTTATTGCTTTTGACCACAGATATGTTAATATTAGATATTTTTGTCAATATCACCTTAATAAAAGTGATGTTGGCAAATAAATAACTTTTTAATATAGTCATTGCCCTATAATAAGATCAGCAGAGGGAAATTGAAATAAATTTTAAATCGCTAAATTTAGCATTTACTATGAACAAGAAATACACAACAACAACAACACAGAAACAACCAAATGCCCTTTTCGTGCTTTGAGCATACCCGAAATGCCAAATCAACGACTGTCAACGAAATTCTCTGAGCGGTTGAGTAGTTTTTGTGTCCCCCTTTGCCGCGACCGAAATATGAATAAAATTATATAAAAAAAACTTTTTAAAAATAAGCTTTAATGTACTAAAAAGTAGAAAATAAGTTGTTTCCAAGTCACCTGTATCTTACTATCCATAAAAGCTTGGGGCGCTCATGTGTTCAATATTTGTCAAACAGTTACCACAATATTTTATTTAAATAATTTTTTGCAAATAGATTCTAGTAATGAAAGATATTTTGAATATGGATATTGAGCGCACAAGCTTTTATTAATAGTAAGATACAGGTGACTTGGAAACAACTTATTTTCTACTTTTTAGTACATTAAAGCTTATTTTTAAAAAGTTTTTTTTTATATAATTTTATTTTCTACTTTTTAGTCTTCCATAAATTCAATTTTAGAGCTCTGAAATTTTTCGCAAAAAGAATTTTAAACTTGCAGAGCAGTACACAATATTTAGGGTATTCACAGTGTTTCCTATCGTCATATGTCATATCCTCAATTTAACAAATAATACGGCTGTGATCGACCCTAATATTCGTGGCATATTTGTGGCGCGATGAGTTGTTGCTATTTTGCCAGCAGGGCGCGGCAAGTAAGTTCCTATCGTTTTTCATTCATGTGTGGTGTACCTATAATTATAAACTGAAGCCCAAGTGTGTAGTTGCTTGAAAAGTGCCACGCCCCTTGTCCTACGCCCATAAAATTTTACCAGTGGGACGACACATCCAAGAGGCGACTGCATACGAAATTTCAATGCTGCACGACCTTTAGTTCCAAAGCTAATCGAGATCAAAAATTTGGTTTGTATGGGTGGTGCCACGCCCCCTTATCCAGTGCACGCCTTATTTTCTCAGTAGAAGGATATGGATATGTAGTAAGTTCCTACCGAGTTTCATTGATGTGTGATGTGTAGTTCTAAAGTTATACACGAATCTGGAGTTGATAAAAAAGTGCCACGCCCCTTATCCTACGCCCATACAATTTTACCAGTGGGACGACACATCCAAGAGGCGACTGCATACGAAATTTCAATGCTGCACGACCTTTAGTTCCAAAGCTAATCGAGATCAAAAATTTTGTTTGTATGGGGGGTGCCACGCCCCCTTATCCAGTGCCCGCCTTATTTTCTCAGTAGAAGGATATGGATATGTAGTAAGTTCCTACCGAGTTTCATTGATGTGTGATGTGTAGTTCTAAAGGTATACACGAATCTGGAGTTGATAAAAAAGTGCCACGCCCCTTATCCTACGCCCATACAATTTTACCAGTGGGACGACACATCCAAGAGGCGACTGCATACGAAATTTCAATGCTGCACGACCTTTAGTTCCAAAGCAAATCGAGATCAAAAATTTTGTTTGTATAGGGGGTGCCACGCCCCCTTATCCAGTGCACGGCTTATTTTCTCAGTAGAAGGATATGGATATGTAGTAAGTTCCTACCGAGTTTCATTGATGTGTGATGTGTAGGTCTAAAGTTATACACGAATCTGGAGTTGATAAAAAAGTGCCACGCCCCTTATCCTACGCCCATACAATTTTACCAGTGGGACGACACATCCAAGAGGCGACTGCATACGAAATTTCAATGATGCACGACCTTTAGTTCCAAAGCTAATCGAGATCAAAAATTTTGTTTGTATGGGGGGTGCCACGCCCCCTTATCCAGTGCCCGCCTTATTTTCTCAGTAGAAGGATATGGATATGTAGTAAGTTCCTACCGAGTTTCATTGATGTGTGATGTGTAGTTCTAAAGTTATACACGAATCTGGAGTTGATAAAAAAGTGCCACGCCCCTTATCCTACGCCCATAAAATTTTACCAGTGGGACGACACATCCAAGAGGCGACTGCATACGAAATTTCAATGCTGCACGACCTTTAGTTCCAAAGCAAATCGAGATCAAAAATTTTGTTTGTATGGGGGGTGCCACGTCCCCTTATCCTACGCCCATAAAATTTTACCAGTGGGACGACACATCCAATAGGCGATTGCATACGAAATTTCAATGCTGCAGGACCTTTAGTTCCAAAGCTAATCGAGATCAAAAATTTTGTTTGTATGGGGGGTGCGACGCCCCCTTATCCAGTGCCCCCCTTATTTTCTCAGTAGAAGGATATGGATATGTAGTAAGTTCCTACCGAGTTTCATTGATGTGTGATGTGTAGTTCTAAAGTTATACACAAATCTGGAGTTTATAAAAAAGTACCACGCCCCTCGTCCTACGCCCATAAAATTTATTGATTCGTGTATTGAGCTCTAGATTAGGCATGTATGCAAAGTTTCAGATCTCTAAGTAGTCGGGAAGTGGGTGAAAAATTTATTACTAGATTTGACGACATACCGCGGACATACCGACAGAAAGTGAAGTTAATATAAAGCTTATAAAAATGGCCCTCACTTCGATTTGCGGAAAATTTGAGTGATGCGCACTCTATTATATTAACATACTCTTTGGCAGAAGCCTCGAAAGGAGAATATCTGCGACTAAGAGAGCTCTTTTAGGGTAGGCAAACTGTCCGGCGCGAAATCCGAAGTGGCTATTGCCCTAATAAAAAGGAATAGCTGGTGGGCGCGTAAATATTGAAATATTGAATATTACAGATTTGAAATTTTGTGTTATACAGAGCATTATATATTCAGTGATGTAAAATAAATGTAAATCCATCTGAATTCTTTGCGTGAAATTTTTGAACTTTTTGGTATGCTAAATTATCGCTGAAATGAGCGCTTGAAGGGGCCCGATTGCTGAGTGCCTGCGAATGCCGTGGACGTGCGAATGTGTGTGTGAGTGATGTTTGAATTATCTGTTTCAAGGGATGACTAAAACAGGCCAAGTCACCAAAGGCTGGGACAACGCAAGGGCGCGCAACAACAACATCTTGGCAGGATAAAATAACGAAAAGAAAGTTTCTGGGAAAAGTTGCAGTATGGAATGGAATGATGAGGAGTGAATTATCGTTTGTTTTATTTGGTTTATTGACGGCCTTACCGTATAAATCACCGTGATCGAACGCAACGCGAACACGAAGCCAACGCCGGGATCAAAAAACGGCATTTTGTAAATCACGGCGTAATTGCGTTCGTTGTCTTACGGCATCACTTGAGCTGTCAAGTTCTTACGAAAAAGAGTTGTATTTTTCTTAATTTATCAGCCAAATACAAAACACACAAAATTTGCTGCATCCTTTGCATACCTCCCATAGCCTAGTGGTTAGAGCGTTCGACTAGCACGCGAGAAGTTGCGAGTTCAACCCTCAACCGCGAAGCATTTCTTTTTTTTTTTGTGATTTCGATCCTCAACTGCAGTGCTAGTATTTTCTTTTTTTTGTACTTTTTTCTTTAGTATTTGTCTTTAAGAAGTACTGCAATACTTATTATTTGCTTCTGCAGATTACCACAAATCAATTTTCACTCGAAATTACCAAAAATTTTGCGTTTAAAAAACTGAACGCGAGCACAAACCCAAGTGAACGATTTGACAGTTCAAGTGAGTGAATGCGCCGCGTTGCGTTTTACGCGGTACCGATTTTCATATGAAACTACGTAAGACAACGCGAGCAGTCACCGAGTGAGGTGATGCGTTTTACAAAATACCAAATTAGTGAACGCAGGGTGAAGTGAGGCGTTGGGATTTACAAAATAAGCACCTTAGTCAGTTTCAGAATTAATTTCGGTATTTTTGAGCGTTCGGTTTATTTAGGTTTTGTTGTTTTATTTTGAGTTTAGTTTTAGTTTTTGTTTACTCCTCTGACCAGGTATGGCGGGTCGAACTGACCACCCCTGACAGCCTGAGCTAGCCGCGAAACGGAGTACCCATATCTGGAAAGCCACCGGAAAAAATTCGATTTAAAAAGGATGAAGTACAACAAACTTTAAACGCTTTCTTCAAATTGACAAGCGAGACGCACGCATAATGGCCAACACATTTTTAGCGGCAGCAAATGAGACTATTGAAAAAGAAAAGGAAGAAATGTCGAATCAAACAAAAAGTAAGGCGATCTGTATAAAAGAATTGGCTTTTTCAGCTCTCGTCGATAGCATGAACGAAGAGTGCTTATTTTTCCGTCAAAGATTCTGTATTGGCATCCGACTCTATTTCATATGGTTTCTTTTAAAGCCATATTTACATATATGAACTCCGCCCTCAATTTTCCAAGTTAATCTTTTTTGCATCCGATGCCATCTTAACACGTTCGCTGATGCGAATTCTAAAGCATTCATTTTCATAGTGATCCAAAATGACATGAATGCTATAGCATTACTATTTTAAAGCCAATTTTTATTCATTTAATTTTATAGAACCTTCAGTTTTTGTAATTAATATACATTTCTTAGTAATAACCAACTGCATCTCTCTGAAATGCTCCGTATACGTTCATTGGGAATTGGCAATATGGTCGGATATTGCTCCGTCCTCGACTACCGCCGTCTCGGTAACTGCATCGTCAGATGGGCAATACCGAATTGGTATTGCTTCCTTACTGGTTAGCGCTTCATCGTCGGATTCTTCGGTGGTGACTCTGTTCCTGAAGTGCAAGGATAATCGAAGTTGCCTTTGGAGATCTTTAGTGGAAGTAGGCACCAAGTGTTGCCCCTCGCGGGGTTCCTTTTGATTCCAGTGGCCCAGTAAGTATCCTACCTAATATCGTCTCTTGGGCCATCAGAGATCCCAGAACCTTTCGTTGGACTCCACTCAATATGATTTCGGGGTACCCGTCTCCACCCAATAAGATGTCCAATTGGTCGCTCTGATTGATTTGTGTATCGGCCAGCGGCAGATCCGGGATGACCCTCAGCAACGCCTCATCGATCGTTCTGGTGGGTTGTTGTAAGTGTATTAGAGACTGATGGCGCAGCTTGCACCAAGGACAACTAAATGGGCTTTTGCATTCTCTAAAAGTATGCGAATGGGCAAAGCAAATTGGTTCTGGTTTAATTTTATTTATTTGCCTCGAAAAGCAACATCTGCAAAGCCATCTAGTATGTGCATACAAGAGCTCAGTAACACGCATCGGAAACATGAATCGAGTAGTCCTGTCTTGTATGCACCTTGATTTTCCAGAAATTAAATCGAATTTATCTGTATGATTCTTCTGCCGGGGTGTAGATACAACGCCCGTACGATTCGCGGGGATTGCCCTTGAAATTTTTATTAACCTCAGTAGTAAGTGGCTGTAAGCGTACAAGCGTATAGGTGTACCAAATAACACTATTCTCTAATTTATTTCTCAAAGTCGAAATGCCGAGATTAGAAATTTCTGAAATATTATTTGTTTCCTAAAAGTCAGCCGAGTTGCCGAAATGAAAATTCGAATGCATATTGATTTAAATGCCGAAATTTTAAAATGCATAAATATTAACGGCCTTACCGTATAAATCTCCGTGATCGAACGCAACGCGAACACGAAGCCAACACCGGGATTTCTAAATCACTGCGTAATTGCGTTCGCCGTCTTACGGCATCACATGAGCTGTCACGCTCTTACGAAACAGAGTTGTATTTTTCTAAATTTACCAGCCAAATACAAAACACACGAAATGTGCCGCTTCCATTGCATACCTCCCATAGCTTAGTGGTTAGAGCGGTCGACTAGCACGCGAGGAGTTATGAGTTCAATCCTCAACCGCGATACTTTTCTTTTTTTTGTGGTTTCGATTATCAACCGCAGTGCTAGTATTTTCCTTTTTTTACTTTTTTCTTTAGTATTTGTCTTTAAAAAGTATTACTGTTTATACCAAGTCTCTTCACCTTGCATCCTTTCCTGAAGGCAGTTGGCAACCCAGGCCAGGGTGACAGCTTTACTCCGAAATTTACCTTTTGGAACAGGTCCAACTGTCAACTGGTTTGGGGGCATTGTTGCCGGATGAAAGCCATGACCTTGTCTGTGACTTTACCTTTACTTGTAAAAGTGACCCCGAACAGGAAGGAAGACCCGCAGATGCTATAAAATTGACATTGTTATCTACCTGTAAAGGTACGTTCAGACCAGAGATCTGCAGCGAGTCGCTTTTTTGCGACTTATGCTGACTCACGCCAAACAAAGTGCCAGTCCTGATATGAAGTGAGACTCCTATGACTGTGACTGGGATCATTTTCGAGTCAAGAGCAGGAAATCTTCACTTCCAAAACATGACTCTCATGCTCAGCCTCACAGGCTGCTATCTTCAACGAAGATTAGTGATGGCAAGATTAATCGAACAATTAATTTTAACCGATTATTTTCTCTCAGCTACCGGTTGAATTGTATCGAAAATGACCATTCGATTAATTGCAATATTAACCGATTATTTCGAAAATAATCGTAAGAGTGTCACCACCAAAATTTCACAAGTGACGCGCTTTTTGCATATACAATTTTTAATCATCTAAAAGTAAAGAAGAAAGCTAAAATGCCTCCAATACGGAGTGAAGTCTGGAAATACTTTTCCAAAGAAAATTTATCTGATGTACGATGCAAGTTGTGCTGCAAACTATTAAAGTGCTCAAATAATACATCAAATATGATTCAGCATGTAAAATTGAAACACTAGAAGGAGGCCGCGACCCTTAAAGTAAGTAAAAATTTCTTCTGTAGTAATATTTATGTAAGTTTATCATTAATTACTCCAACCTTTTATGCGAATTAGGCACCACTTGAAAACAGTGAAACCTTGTCTGGCAGCTGTGACACTGACAGCAGTGAATTGCCCAGCACGAGCCAGAAATCAGCACCAAAGCACAATCAGCCCAATATTCATTCGGCTTTTTCAAATGTGCAAAGTTTTACATCAGGTGGCTCCAAAAATACAAAATTGACGCAATCAATAGTGGAAATGATTGTAATGGATAATTTGGCATTTTCACATGTTGAAGGTATTTTTCATACCATTCTTATTTTGTCATTTAGCAACTCTTATATTTATTTTCAGGAAAAGGTTTTTTGCAGCTGATGAAACAACAATTTCCACTTTATAAAGTTCCAGCTAGGAATACAATAAAAGCAGAAATCGAAAAGATGTACAACAAGGAAGCTGAAAAATTTAAAATGATGTTGTCGGATGTGCCTAATATCTCTTTGACCACCGACATATGGACGGACATTAAAATGAACAGCATGCTCGGTGTGACAGTGCACGGTTTGTTTCAAAACAAACAGTTTTATGGAACAATTGGCGTTTTTAAATTGACTGAAGCTCATACAGCTGCGCACATTTCGGAAGTATTGCAAAGTTCGCTTTCGGAATTTTCCATAGACAAAAGGAATGTCCTCGCAGTGGTTACAGATAATGGCGCTAATATTGTTAAAGCTATTTACGATGCGTTCGGGAAAAATCACCATATTCCATGCTTTGCGCACACGTTGAATTTAGTTTGTGACAGTTCATTGAATGGTTCTGAAGTCTGTAACATCATCAGCAGCTGCAGGGCAATAGTAGTTTGGTTCAAACGGCATGTTAAAGCCAATGATAGGCTGCAACAACTGCAAGCTGCGGCTGGAATACCTGAAGGTAAAATGCTTAAACCTATTTTAGATGTGAAAACCAGATGGAATTCCACGTATTATATGCTCGATCGCTTCCTCAAGCTGATTCAATATATCAGCGAAATTCTAATAAGCTTTTCTGACGCACCACCGATGATTACAAATAAAAACAAAGATGAAATAATTGAAATTATAAACTTGTTGAGACCCTTGGAAGCAATGACCACTCAAATAAGTGGAGAGAAATACGCCACATTAAGTCAAGTTATTCCACTTGTCCATTGTGGGCACCAACAAATAATGAAAGTTATTTGCCCTTCTGTGGTAGCCGAAAAATTTAAAACAGATATTTTAAATCAGTTCGACCGTCGATTTGGAAATATAGAACACTGTTCTTTATTGGTGGTATCTACGTTGCTGGATCCAAGATTCAAAAGAATACACTTTCAAGATCCGATGGCTTTGTCTGTAGTAATGCGTCATATAAGACGAGAAATGATGGAAATCGAGAATAAAGAAGACAGTATAGGGAGTGGAAGTGAAGCTTCCTTCGCAGGCGACACCGAATTCGATCTTTGGGCTACTCATAAGACCCTGGCCCATAAAAAAAAAAGATGCGACCAAGATTTAACGCTACCACAAGACGAACTAAGTTTTTTTGTTAATGCACCGGTTCTCGAGCTAAAACGTGACGTAGCAACTGCATGGGATGAAATGAAATCCGTTTATCCAAAACTTTATCTGCTTGCACAAAAGTATTGCTTTTTGATAGGCACATCAGTTCCTTCAGAGCGCCTTTTTTCAAAAGCAAGTGCCACTATAACAGAAAAAAGAAATAGATTGACAACAAAGCACCTTTCAAAACTTTTGTTTTTGAATTCAGTTTTAAATAAATAAATTGAAAGAAATAAATTTAAAAAAAGGTTTTTTATAATTTGGAAAATTGGGAGCTTTTTGTATTTATGTTAACTTTTAATATAAGCTGAAAAACATCGATTAATTAATCGGTTAATCATAGAATTTAAAAAATTAATTGCAATTAATAATCGCAAGCTCAAAAAATCATATGATATTATTAACCGATTAATTTATTTTTTTTGCCATCACTAACGAAGATTGTTAAACAGTGAACGAAGTAAATTTTGAAGCAAACCGACCAAGACAGATAACGTTGCTTTCGGTTTGCTCACAGTGATGCCATCTTTTCAATACAGAGATGCACGAAAATACCAAATTTGGTACCAATTTAATCAATTTAAAATTTGGAAACGAAACTAAATGAAACAGATCATGCAGTCTTTCGCATGGTTTTGTTTAAGTTATTTTCCAATTAATAATTATTATATTTATAAATATACAGACATATACATATGTAGTTTCCTAGCACAACAAGATTTTAAACCTTATAAATGACAGTGCTAGTCATAAGCAGGGTAAATAATTTGAGTACAGGCAGAAATATGTCCTTTTTCTTTTGCTCTTCCTGTACCTGTTAACAGGTTTGAGACCAAAAAGGGTAAACATAGAATTTCATGCACGCGAAATTCAGTACTCGTCTTTTTTTGGTTTTCCAATTCTGCCTACGAACCCGACTATCCTGCATAATATATTTTCGTGTTCAATTTAGGACTGTGTAATTTAGTAATAAGCGAGTGAATTTCCTATGCAATTTTTCTTGTTGTGTCACGAATGTGAACAGGTACTGACAAAATGACAAAATACAAGGAAACTTATATTAGCCCAATTCACAATCTTGTGCAAATGGTCTGGGATTTTTGCAATTGACAGTTTTGTAGCAAAACTACAGTGGTTTTGACAGTAGTTTGCTACAAAACTGTCAATTGCAAAAATCCCAGACCATTTGCACAAGATTGTGAATTGGGCTATTATATTTAGGGCATTCAATATGGGCAAACCCCTTGCTAACGGCGCGTATTTGCAACCGCGCGAATGAATCGCTGCTCCGAATTGCGCTATTAAGTGAACAATTCAGAAATTAAAATCTGATGATTGGAAAAAATGTTGCAGTCCTGCTCACACTTTAGAAGGTGCGGATGGATTGCAGTTCAAGCAAAAACGTGCTCAGACTGCAATCCGATTTGCGTCTGAGTGACTCGCTGCAGATCTCACACTATGCAAATTGTTTCCCCTTTTTTGTTCGATCAAATTTTTTCACTTGTCCACTTGTCCATTGTGGGCACCAACAAATAATGAAAGTTATTTGCCCTTCTGTGGTAGCCGAAAAATTTAAAACAGATATTTTAAATCAGTTCGACCGTCGATTTGGAAATATAGAACACTGTTCTTTATTGGCGGTATCTACGTTGCTGGATCCAAGATTCAAAAGAATACACTTTCAAGATCCGATGGCTTTGTCTGCAGTAATGCGTCATATAAGACGAGAAATGATGGAAATCGAGAATAAAGAAGACAGTATAGGGAGTGGAAGTGAAGCTTCCTTCGCAGGCGACACCGAATTCGATCTTTGGGCTACTCATAAGACCCTGGCCCATAAAAAAAAAAGATGCGACCAAGATTTAACGCTACCACAAGACGAACTAAGTTTTTTTGTTAATGCACCGGTTCTCGAGCTAAAACGTGACGTAGCAACTGCATGGGATGAAATGAAATCCGTTTATCCAAAACTTTATCTGCTTGCACAAAAGTATTGCTTTTTGATAGGCACATCAGTTCCTTCAGAGCGCCTTTTTTCAAAAGCAAGTGCCACTATAACAGAAAAAAGAAATAGATTGACAACAAAGCACCTTTCAAAACTTTTGTTTTTGAATTCAGTTTTAAATAAATAAATTGAAAGAAATAAATTTAAAAAAAGGTTTTTTATAATTTGGAAAATTGGGAGCTTTTTGTATTTATGTTAACTTTTAATATAAGCTGAAAAACATCGATTAATTAATCGGTTAATCATAGAATTTAAAAAATTAATTGCAATTAATAATCGCAAGCTCAAAAAATCATATGATATTATTAACCGATTAATTTATTTTTTTTGCCATCACTAACGAAGATTGTTAAACAGTGAACGAAGTAAATTTTGAAGCAAACCGACCAAGACAGATAACGTTGCTTTCGGTTTGCTCACAGTGATGCCATCTTTTCAATACAGAGATGCACGAAAATACCAAATTTGGTACCAATTTAATCAATTTAAAATTTGGAAACGAAACTAAATGAAACAGATCATGCAGTCTTTCGCATGGTTTTGTTTAAGTTATTTTCCAATTTATAATTATTATATTTATAAATATACAGACATATACATATGTAGTTTCCTAGCACAACAAGATTTTAAACCTTATAAATGACAGTGCTAGTCATAAGCAGGGTAAATAATTTGAGTACAGGCAGAAATATGTCCTTTTTCTTTTGCTCTTCCTGTACCTGTTAACAGGTTTGAGACCAAAAAGGGTAAACATAGAATTTCATGCACGCGAAATTCAGTACTCGTCTTTTTTTGGTTTTCCAATTCTGCCTACGAACCCGACTATCCTGCATAATATATTTTCGTGTTCAATTTAGGACTGTGTAATTTAGTAATAAGCGAGTGAATTTCCTATGCAATTTTTCTTGTTGTGTCACGAATGTGAACAGGTACTGACAAAATGACAAAAAACAAGGAAACTTATATTAGCCCAATTCACAATCTTGTGCAAATGGTCTGGGATTTTTGCAATTGACAGTTTTGTAGCAAAACTACAGTGGTTTTGACAGTAGTTTGCTACAAAACTGTCAATTGCAAAAATCCCAGACCATTTGCACAAGATTGTGAATTGGGCTATTATATTTAGGGCATTCAATATGGGCAAACCCCTTGCTAACGGCGCGTATTTGCAACCGCGCGAATGAATCGCTGCTCCGAATTGCGCTATTAAGTGAACAATTCAGAAATTAAAATCTGATGATTGGAAAAAATGTTGCAGTCCTGCTCACACTTTAGAAGGTGCGGATGGATTGCAGTTCAAGCAAAAACGTGCTCAGACTGCAATCCGATTTACGTCTGAGTGACTCGCTGCAGATCTCACACTATGCAAATTGTTTCCCTTTTTTTGTTCGATCAAATTTTTTCAAAATACGGTCAAACAGCAAGCGTGGCAAATATATTTGACAGGCGGGCACACTAGGGAAATTATTTGCCCTTAAATTTTATTGGTTCAAACAGAAAAAATAAAAACGTCTTTTTTCGTTATGCTGGACGTTTTCGAAAATGTGTTTGTTTTTGTTTTTGTTTTTGTTTTGGAGCAGCATCGTTGTTGCTTCTACAAGAAGGGGATACGTTACGGGAAAAAAGAAAAAACGACAGTGGGTGCGCGATTGGATACGGCGACGCGATACGGAAGGATGTTGCGCGAAATTGTTAAAGGAGCTGCGTTCAGAAACACCCACTCTGTATCGCAACTTTCTGTGCATGAGAGCAGAAGATTTCGACAATTTGGACTTATACCCGGTGAATGGCGTAATAGTCAAAGCGACAGTACTTTATTGAACCTCCTCCCACTCCGTTCATACATCGCGCAAAACACTGCTGCCATACGGGAGGAATATTCCCAATATTTTACTCAAGAAGGCTAAGTCTCTTTCCAATATCATCATATTTAAAGTAAATGTTTCCCCAGCTTTTTATCTTTAGAAACTGGTAAAATTTAGTTACATATATCTCCTTAAATATCTATTATTTATTTGAAGACCGGCGCTTAGTTCAGACGATCTAGAGAGTGTTGCATGATAAATTATATATTAATTAAAGATTTCGAGGTCTATTATTTTACAGACATGCTATTATTCTAAGAATGGGCTTTTCTAGACAGTTTAAGAATTGCACAATATTGAATGATACACCATTTTGAAAGTTTCACCATGAATTTTCAGGCATAAGTTCTCTAAGATTGTTTGAAAATGTTCTAAAATATTAGAGTTTTTAATTTCGAAAGTTTTGTATTGGGTTATTTCCTTTTGAGATAAAGCCTGCTGAATAGATTTGGAAAACTTTGGCAACAATATTAAGTACAATTTTTTTTAAATTTAATTTAGCTATGTCATAGGGCACACCCGATAATCGGGAGTTATTACTAGTGCATACTATTTCATAACATTAATTTTATTTAATAAAATGAACAACTTAATTTCAGCTCATTAGTTTATTTTTATTAATATTTCCAATATCACATTCTTTAAAAACTGTTAAAATTTAGTTACATATATCTCCTTAAATATTCAATTCAATTCAATTTATTAACCTAATTCTGTTCACATATAAGACATATAGAGTCTTTTCCATGCAGTAAGTATATCTTATAAATAACAACGAGTAATAATCAACACAGAATGTATACTATTTGAAAGTGTAGAAGTGCGCTGGTCCAGGGTGACCACGCAGGTTCTACTTGCCGGGGTGCCGGTGAGGGTTTGGAGAAAAGTCGGGCCAAAGCAGAACTCGTTTCGGTACGGGTGAAAATAACAAAATTCTTTATTAATGTTTGGGTTTTTCGGGCCCACTTACACTTTGTTCGCAGGAGATGGTGTAGCTCACGGGAATCCTCTGTCCTTGCTGGTTGGGGGTCACTTTGAATATTAATTTGAAAGTCAAAGTATGACTTGCAAAGAGAACAACGAACACAACAAAAGCCCTTCCAGGCCAGATGACAGCTGGAATGTCCCAAGCTACACTACGACAAAAAACTCTCATTCTGGCCGGGGTCGCCTTCCAGGCAAGGACAGGGATGCAGCGCTGAGGGGTTTGGCGTGAACATTACAGCCCCCCTTGCAGCGTCACTGCAATAGGCACCATCAATTCTTATGAGCTACTTCTAAATAAATATAAAAAGTTGTATTTCAGTTTGAACTCAGTGCGATTATATAGCTAAAAAGATATAATTAATAGATAATCTTATAAACAGAAAAGATTTCGGGGGATGTCTTCACATATTGCGCACAGCTGAATGCACCCACCCAAATATGATGCTTCGCGCTGATAAGGGCCAAGAAGCTACGTGTCCACTCCAAGGCGTAAAATTCGAGCGAGAGGGATGGCTGCTTAGCGGTGGGCACCACGGTCGAGGCGATGCTCCACGCCAGTCATCGTTCCGCCCCAGCGACTCCACGGCCGGGTGACATCACTCCATGCCAGGTCGAGCGCATCCATCGGCGCGTTACTGCGCCGATATTTCCAGCCCCGTTTAATACGTGGCTGGTCGGCGCTTGCAGGGTGTTCAGGCGAGGGGGCAAGCGGAAGGGATGGCTGCTTAGCGATGGGCACCACGGTCGAGGCGATGCTCCACGCCAGCCATCGCTTCTGCGCCGATATCTCCTGCGCGGTTGACTGGCTCTTGCCGGGCAGTCGGAGCGAGTCGGCAGGCGGAACGAACTGCTGCTTAGCGGTAGGCATGACGGTCGAGGTGATGCTCCACGCCAGCCATCGTTGGTCCGCCGCAGCGACTCCACAGCCGGGTGACATCACTCCAGCTAGGTACATCGCCTCTGTGTCCGGAGAGATTTCGCGTGGGCGGCATGGTCGAGACACCGTTCCAGGCGAAATCCTCCGTACTTCATCCAAGGACTTCTCAGCCGGGCAGAACGGGCCGGGTCCTACTCCGTACCGGTCCTCCTTGGACGTCCGCGCTGCGCGATCCACACAGTCACCGCCGTTCAGTGACTCATCCTCGCTCAGGACCTCAGCAAACCTCCACTTCCGGCGAATATCAGCTTCGGGCTGCTGATTTTGCGTGAAAGGGGCCAGTGCCCCAGGGCGTGAGTGCCCTCTCGGCCCGTGGAGCAAGCTGTGGTCTTGGCGATTGCGGTCTTTTCCGCGAAGTTCGCTTTCGCATGGATCCGTACAATAGGACGGTGACAGGCCGTTCGCGCAGCTGCGGTGAAGTAGCACAGGACTCAAACTCTCAGAGACCTCTATAGTGCGAAACTCTGGGCAGAATCGCAAGCGGCGCATTGCAGAGCACAACCGGGATGAATCAGCGATAGCGCATAGGTCAATATCGCTGCTGTATGCAATGACGGAGCTCGCGCGGACTGATTTTTGATTGCCGAGTAGCTGAGGGAGGCCAACAGCTTCCTTTTGTTCTTCTTGACATGAAACGCGCGGGGAACTTACGTCGCTGTTGAAAGCGTTCGGAAATGTTGATCGAGATGTGTTCAAACGGTCAGATTCTTGCCGGCCTTGAGAAGAATTTATCGGATCGAGAGAAGGAAGTACTGGTGCGGGGTCGAATGAGCTTTTCACATTAATATCGGGCGGGGACACATTTTCAAAATGTAAGAGCGGATGATGACGCTGCTTACATTTCGGACAATTGAAGGGACTATTACAATTCCCTAGCTCATGCGCATGCGACAGACAGTTATTGCATAACTGAAGCCGGCTCACCTCGGATAAGCGATCTTCCACAGACATGCCCAAAAAATTGCGGGCAAGTTTTCAGAACATGCCGTGTGGAAGAGCAGGATCGGCATAAAATCTTAGCTAGAAAGACTCTTGGCAAAGGGGGTGCAATCGATTGTGCACAAACGGGGGTATTGGACTGCTTCGTTCGCTAACTCGCTCATTTTCGCCGCACATCGAAGGAAAACGGTGTAGCAAGCTCTATATTTTGCTTTAGTGACGTCAACAGAGTGCCGATCGTCACGAATGGAAGTCGAGGTAGCTTCTAGACATTCGTAATACGAAGTCCGCACCTTATTCCAAAGAGATTCTACTTCCTCTCTTTGAACTTCGAGGGAGTGGAACGTGTGATCCTCTCGATTGTAGCTGAACGTCGCCTCGAACTCCACTAGCTCGTCAGCCAAGCGCACAAATCGAGTCAACGAAGCCATGATTTGACTGGGCGGACAAATTTACCCAGTGGAAAACGAACCAGGAAGCATAAAAAAAAAGAATTGTATTTGAATTTAAATTGGCAAAACGAATTTTTATTTATGTTGAAATTGGTTCATGGTTCAACTCCTACGTTTCACAGACTTTACCATTAATGCTTCTATTTCGAGTAATTAGTCGTTTAGAAATTATTAGAATTCACATTAAAAGTCACTGATGAGGTTTTCTGACAAAAACCGAAATAGCTATATGACCTGCCCATGTGAGCAATAATTCTAATTCTTTGTTGTTGTACACTTAAAATTGCTTTGTTTCAGAACAGAAATAGACAACTAAGTATTGTCATTTCTCTTTGGCAAGTCAGTTCGAATAAAAACTATTCTTTCTAACATTCAAGCTGCCGAATAAACATAAACTCGTATAATATGATAGGGAGGACACACCCAAATCAGAAAGTAAACATAATGTAAAAACGAAGAAATGTTCTTACAGAAACAAAAACTGATACATTCATTTGCCTCAAGTATGTGCTCCGATGGAGCTCTCAAGTAAGGCAAAAACAATTGCATTAGACAGTGTACAATAACAACAAACACTATGCGTTTGATATAGACAGCAGGTAACTGTGATGTTTGCCAGCGCAGAGTCGTCCAGTCCGATGGTGTGATGGTTAGCACATTCGCTTACTACGTCATAGGTTCATGGTTCAACTCCTACGTTTCACAGACTTTACCATTAATGCTTCTATTTCGAGTAATTAGTCGTTTAGAAATTATTAGAATTCACATTACAAGTCACTGATGAGGTTTTCTGGCAAAAACCGAAATAGCTATATGACCTGCCCATGTGAGCAATAATTCTAATTCTTTGTTGTTGTACACTTAAAATTGCTTTGTTTCAGAACAGAAATAGACAACTAAGTATTGTCATTTCTCTTTGGCAAGTCAGTTCGAATAAAAACTATTCTTTCTAACATTCAAGCTGCCGAATAAACATAAACTCGTATAATATGATAGGGAGGACACACCCAAATCAGAAAGTAAACATAATGTAAAAACGAAGAAATGTTCTTACAGAAACCAAAACTGATACATTCATTTGCCTCAAGTATGTGCTCCGATGGAGCTCTCAAGTAAGGCAAAAACAATTGCATTAGACAGTGTACAATAACAACAAACACTATGCGTTTGATATAGACAGCAGGTAACTGTGATGTTTGCCAGCGCAGAGTCGTCCAGTCCGATGGTGTGATGGTTAGCGCATTCGCTTACTACGTCATAGGTTCATGGTTCAACTCCTACGTTTCACAGACTTTACCATTAATGCTTCTATTTCGAGTAATTAGTCGTTTAGAAATTATTAGAATTCACATTACAAGTCACTGATGAGGTTTTCTGGCA
This sequence comes from Neria commutata, assembly GCA_963457695.1. NCBI lineage: Eukaryota > Metazoa > Arthropoda > Insecta > Diptera > Micropezidae > Neria > Neria commutata. The sequence goes on from OY735245.1 coordinate 37,629,741, forward strand.
AAAACCGAAATAGCTATATGACCTGCCCATGTGAGCAATAATTCTAATTCTTTGTTGTTGTACACTTAAAATTGCTTTGTTTCAGAACAGAAATAGACAACTAAGTATTGTCATTTCTCTTTGGCAAGTCAGTTCGAATAAAAACTATTCTTTCTAACATTCAAGCTGCCGAATAAACATAAACTCGTATAATATGATAGGGAGGACACACCCAAATCAGAAAGTAAACATAATGTAAAAACGAAGAAATGTTCTTACAGAAACCAAAACTGATACATTCATTTGCCTCAAGTATGTGCTCCGATGGAGCTCTCAAGTAAGGCAAAAACAATTGCATTAGACAGTGTACAATAACAACAAACACTATGCGTTTGATATAGACAGCAGGTAACTGTGATGTTTGCCAGCGCAGAGTCGTCCAGTCCGATGGTGTGATGGTTAGCGCATTCGCTTACTACGTCATAGGTTCATGGTTCAACTCCTACGTTTCACAGACTTTACCATTAATGCTTCTATTTCGAGTAATTAGTCGTTTAGAAATTATTAGAATTCACATTAAAAGTCACTGATGAGGTTTTCTGGCAAAAACCGAAATAGCTATATGACCTGCCCATGTGAGCAATAATTCTAATTCTTTGTTGTTGTACACTTAAAATTGCTTTGTTTCAGAACAGAAATAGACAACTAAGTATTGTCATTTCTCTTTGGCAAGTCAGTCCGAATAAAAACTATTCTTTCTAACATTCAAGCTGCCGAATAAACATAAACTCGTATAATTGGGAATAAATCTTTTATTTCGACTTTAGTTTTAAGAATTCAATTGAATTATAAAAAAAAATTGCTTTGTTTCAGAACAGAAATAGACAACTAAGTATTGTCATTTCTCTTTGGCAAGTCAGTCCGAATAAAAACTATTCTTTCTAACATTCAAGCTGCCGAATAAACATAAACTTGTATAATATGATAGGGAGGACACACCCAAATCAGAAAGTAAACATAATGTAAAAACGAAGAAATGTTCTTACAGAAACAAAAACTGATACATTTAATTGCCTCAAGTATGTGCTCCGACGGAGCTCTCAAGTAAGGCAAAAACAATTGCATTAGACAGTGTACAATAACAACAAACACTATGCGTTTGATATAGACAGCAGGTAACTGTGATGTTTGCCAGCGCAGAGTCGTCCAGTCCGATGGTGTGATGGTTAGCGCATTCGCTTACTACGTCATAGGTTCATGGTTCAACTCCTACGTTTCACAGACTTTACCATTAATGCTTCTATTTCGAGTAATTAGTCGTTTAGAAATTATTAGAATTCACATTACAAGTCACTGATGAGGTTTTCTGGCAAAAACCGAAATAGCTATATGACCTGCCCATGTGAGCAATAATTCTAATTCTTTGTTGTTGTACACTTAAAATTGCTTTGTTTCAGAACAGAAATAGACAACTAAGTATTGTCATTTCTCTTTGGCAATTCAGTTCGAATAAAAACTATTCTTTCTAACATTCAAGCTGCCGAATAAACATAAACTCGTATAATATGATAGGGAGGACACACCCAAATCAGAAAGTAAACATAATGTAAAAACGAAGAAATGTTCTTACAGAAACCAAAACTGATACATTCATTTGCCTCAAGTATGTGCTCCGATGGAGCTCTCAAGTAAGGCAAAAACAATTGCATTAGACAGTGTACAATAACAACAAACACTATGCGTTTGATATAGACAGCAGGTAACTGTGATGTTTACCAGCGCAGAGTCGTCCAGTCCGATGGTGTGATGGTTAGCGCATTCGCTTACTACGTCATAGGTTCATGGTTCAACTCCTACGTTTCACAGACTTTACCATTAATGCTTCTATTTCGAGTAATTAGTCGTTTAGAAATTATTAGAATTCATATTAAAAGTCACTGATGAGGTTTTCTGGCAAAAACCGAAATAGCTATATGACCTGCCCATGTGAGTAATAATTCTAATTCTTTGTTGTTGTACACTTAAAATTGCTTTGTTTCAGAACAGAAATAGACAACTAAGTATTGTCATTTCTCTTTGGCAAGTCAGTCCGAATAAAAACTATTCTTTCTAACATTCAAGCTGCCGAATAAACATAAACTCGTATAATTGGGAATAAATCTTTTATTTCGACTTTAGTTTTAAGAATTCAATTGAATTATAAAAAGAAATTTACTTTAACTTCGCGCGAATGCTAATAGAAAACAAATAAAAACGGGAGCACTGAGAGGCAAAAATTTCAGAAATAGTTTTCGAGTGCTAATAGTTCCCATTGGCTGTAAAAGATTCTCCACAAGTTACGCGTGTTCAAAGAGAAATGCTGAAAACCGTACGATTATTTTTGTTTGGGTGTAGCCCGGTCAAATCCGATGACCAAAATTTCTTCTGAACCGTGCGCTAATATATGTCCGAGGAACAGGAACGCACTTGCGTTGCTTATAATTTCGGGTAAATTAATTAAGAACAATACAGTGTTCTTCAAATAGGGCCAGTCGACACCGGAAAATTGAAGTCTATGTGTTTGGGTAAAATGCCAAGAAATATCCAACTTTGTCTTGCACAAACGGCAACTGGCACAAACAAAATAAATTTTAGCGCGGTAGGAACGCCAGGCTCACCGTTCAGTTTGACACAATTGAATAACCCAACGAGCAATTTGGGTTGACGCGCAACGCGAATGGCCGCACAAAGCAAAAAAGAAAAGACAATCAAGAACAAGAGGTTGGCACGCGTATAGAAATAGTGCGGGTGATATATGATTAACGCTTTTGATTTTTTCTAAAAAATGGGCACGGCAAAATTCTTCAAAATTAAAGTCACTGATGAGGTTTTCTGGCAAAAACCGAAATAGCTATATGACCTGCCCATGTGAGCAATAATTCTAATTCTTTGTTGTTGTACACTTAAAATTGCTTTGTTTCAGAACAGAAATAGACAACTAAGTATTGTCATTTCTCTTTGGCAAGTCAGTCCGAATAAAAACTATTCTTTCTAACATTCAAGCTGCCGAATAAACATAAACTCGTATAATTCTTCAAAATTTCTAAATCGGGAATGGGCGCGGCAGAAATCTTAAAATTTTATAAGTATATATGTTCATGCCAAAACCCCTCAGCCACTGCCCAGCTGCATTGAACTTAAATGCAGCTGGCAACCCGGGCCATGTTTCGGCTTTAACGCGGCAATAATATGATCTTTGCACTTTTCATTGTATTGGCCCGAGCCCCTTTAATCGCACTTTGTGGCGAGTCACGGCATTCGCACCGTGACCCCCGAAGCTGCTGCAAGTGTAAGTTGATTATTAATAATAAAGATCACCAATATAGAAAAACCCCGAAATTCTCTGTTTGTGTTTAGATTTCTACCCCCGTATCCTAGCTTTAGCTGCTGCTCCGCCCACCACAAGAAACTTCAGGCCTCATCGGCACCCGACTCGCGGAATTGACACCCCGGTCAGTTCTCGCAGATTCATTGGTCCTTCGAGCCGGATGAGGCTCTGGAGTTCGGAAGCGGCGGAGCACCCCGACACTATCCACAAACAAACACACTAATTGTTATTGTTTTCTAATTTCATGCACTTTTCACTTTCATACGCCGGTGGAGCACCAATCACGCAAAAAATTGCCGCAGATTCTGCGCCGACTGCGAAGAACCCCGCACACTGACTACACTTGCAATAGTGTAGAAGAATCCCCGCCGTAGTACAGCGGCCTGTGGGCAATCAATCTGCATCAGTGCAGCTGGCCCGGTTCCAGTGTTCAGCATCAAAGCACCAACGGAGCACCTCCACCGAAAAACGCCACGACACTACATTTCACCGATTTACCAACGACCCGCCACTTTACTCACGGTGAGTTGTAATTTATTTATATTTGGTGCGAGCGGCTAAATCTTGTTTTAAGATATTTAAATAAATAAACCGCGATAAATTTTTGAACTTTTCACGATAACGCACGCGTGTTTGCCAAAACCTTTTGCCTTTTATTGCCCTTTCTGCTTTGTGCGGACATTCGTTCCCCTCTCAGAGCAGCGCTCGTAGCTCAATAATACAAACCGTTGTAATTTGGCGTTGCCACCGCGTTAGAATTTTCTTCAGCCGCTTACGATTCAATACTTTGCGGAATTAACATTGTCGACAACTTTTGTCTTAATTAATTGACTTGATTGCAATGAAGTGGACGGGTGGCGGTTCGTATTAGTGACGCATAAGTTACAAAAAAAATAAGTTAAATTTTATCTCGATTTTCCCCTGCCCAATTCGCAGCGGGAATACTTTAATCTTACATAATGTCGTGGGCATTTTATTTAAAGTACATACTCCCGAAATCACAAATCTCGTAGGGTATTGTATTTTTCAAAATACATTTTCGAGCCGGTTAATTTTGTAATATTTTGATTGAATTCAAGATATGGCTCTCGTAGCAATATTCGAGCATTTGGTCAACGAAATGTTGAAAGTCGGTGCCATGTTTGGTCAAGATCTAGAGCATGATATGCTTCAATCTCCCGAGATCCAAAGAGAAAATCTGAAATCTCTTTGGACAACCATCAGGGCTTCGTATGACGAATGCCTTGATGCAATTTCAATTTCCGTGGTCGACGATCAACTCTCTGTTGACGACATTAAAGGAAAATACAGATTTTGCTACGCCGCCTATGTTCAGTGTGCAGCACAAATGGGCGAATTAGCGCAGTTGCACCGCTCTCTCCCGCCCCCGTCGCTGGCTACATCCACGATAGTACAGCCCCGTGCCCCCGTTTGTGCACAATTAATTGCACACCCTTTGCCAAGTGGCATCTTAGCCCAAACGCTCAAACCTTACCTCGCGGATGGATTCAAAATCTTCTGCCGATCTTGCTCCTCTGCACGGCATGTGCTAAAAACATGCCCCAAATTTCGGGGCATGTCTGTGGAGGATCGGCTGTCCGAAGTGAACCGACTTAATTTGTGTTCAAATTGTCTGTCACATGCGCACGAGCTTGCGAACTGCAACAGTCCGTTTAGTTGCCCGAAATGTAAGCAGCGTCATGATCCGCTCTTACATTTTCAGACTCCGTCCCCGTCAAATAAAAAAGCTATTGTTCCATTTGAACTCGACAGTTCACCCCGCTCCCCCGTCCAAACAGATTCTCTTCGGCAAAGCGGGGAATCTGATCGAATCGAACGAGTCCTAAACACGTCTAAACGAGATAGCCGTCTCGGATTGTACCGTGTATGCCCCGGACGGCAGCCGTTGCGGTTCTGTGTTGCCTTCTGCAACATGGAAATCGAGAAGCGCATGCGGTTTGTGCTTCTTCCTCGCTCGGAGCGGAGGTTCAGGGATTACCAGTATGGAGCGGGACCCGGTCCGTCCAGCCCAGCTGATGAGTCCTTGGACCAAGCGGAGGAGGGCTCGCCTGTAGCGCGATTTCGCTTACTTCGCCCACGCGAGACCCCTCCCAGCACAGAGGTGATCAGCCCGGCTGTAGCGCGATCACCGTTTTATCGCCCAGCTGCGGGATCCCAAAATCGGCATACTGACGGCGGGCCCCAACGTCCAGTTTGCGGGCAGCCGACTAACCGTCAGTTTCGTCCGCCTCTGCGTTCTGACCGCTTGACACGGACCTCTCGATTGACACAGCCCAGCCTACGCGTCGAAAGCTCATGCATTGAAAGTGGCCCGGCTTCTTGCCTAGGTCTGCCCGCCAGTGTATTGGGAGCCAACAAAGGATGTCAACGGCCACAGCGTTGCAGAAATGATTGCAACGTGGAGGTGTGCGTCGTTGCTCGCGTCCATCGGACCGATATGGACAACATGTTAAGTGCTGTTCGGAACAGCCGCGCCACAGCGCAACAGCGAAACGCCTCTTTTCGTGAAGAGTTGCGCAACATGAGGCTCGAAGACATAAAGGCGGTCAGCCCGGCTGTAGCGCGATCGCGATCATATCGCCCAGCTGCGGGACCCCTTCAGCGGTCTACTGGTGGCTGGCGTGGAGCACAACCAAGTCTGTCGTGCCCATGGCCAAGCAACCATCCTTTCCGCCTGCCCACTAGATTCGACTGTCCGAAGAGAATCGCACATCCTCGAAAAAAATGGTGCTGGAAATATCGGCGCAAAGGCGCGCGGACTTGAGCGGCCCCTTGAGTGCTTCTGGGCACTTAACGGCACAAGGCGCCATAAGAAATTGCGGGCCCCCGAAAACCCCCGACCCTTATTATAATTTTTATCTATAATTGAATATTTTTAACTCGCACTAAATATAAGTACCTATAATACAACTCATCTTTCATATTTGCCAGGTTCTAGCTTGTTGCAGTGACGCTGCAAGGGTGGCGGTAATGTTCATGCCAAAACCCCTCAGCCACTGCCCAGCTGCATTGAACTTAAATGCAGCTGGCAACCCGGGCCATGTTTCGGCTTTAACGCGGCAATAATATGATCTTTGCACTTTTCATTGTATTGGCCCGAGCCCCTTTAATCGCACTTTGTGGCGAGTCACGGCATTCGCACCGTGACCCCCGAAGCTGCTGCAAGTGTAAGTTGATTATTAATAATAAAGATCACCCATATAGAAAAACCCCGAAATTCTCTGTTTGTGTTTAGATTTCTACCCCCGTATCCTAGCTTTAGCTGCTGCTCCGCCCACCACAAGAAACTTCAGGCCTCATCGGCACCCGACTCGCGGAATTGACACCCCGGTCAGTTCTCGCAGATTCAATATATGTATTTATAGGTAACTATTCAAGAACGTCGCAAAATTTTTCTTTGGTTTCATGAAATTCAAAGAAAGAAGAAATTTATGGTGTAAACTTATGAAAGTTTTGATTGGCACAGTGGAAATAAAAATTTTTTATTAAACTGAATTTAAAAGATAATTGGCTCTACGGCCCATGAGTGAGGCTTGAGCCTAACTTTTTCGTTTTAACGTAGGGTAACTTAAGCATCTAGAATCGCACTGAATTACAAACCAAAAAACAACTCACCAAATGACACGCGAGAATTTGGTTGGCTGGGATATGCGTTATGGTTGGTGTACAATTCGATGCGGGTGCTCCACCGTTGGCACAGAGCTACTGCACTATTTAATTCTGCGTTGGAGGGCTGCTCTAGGGTGAGCAAATCACCTTAGACAAGTTGCACTAAAGTCGGCGGTATGGACGCACGAAATCACAAACGCTGATGGAGCTTACGCGCACGGAGGTTATGGGGCTGCAGACGGACAGCGATTAACTTGTTTTTGTTGTTGGTGCTACCGCTCTTTCAACACTTTTACACCACACTTTTCGGCACGTTTCCGTCGCTTGTGGTACACCTGGTGGAGATTTGCAGCTGCTGCTCCTCGGTCTACGTTGTTCGCTGTTATCGCTGGAACTGCTGTCTCTGCCTCCTGTGCTGGACACACACAATTCTATGGCCATCGATGAGCGCGAAGCATTGCTTGAAGTGCTGCGCGTGCTGGGATCTCGGTACGACTCCTGCTATTTGTACTGCCGCTGTTATTGCCCAACTCTACTACTGTTCGCTTCTGTTATTGGCGCACAAAGCTCGTGCGTGTATTGAAGATAAGCTTCAGCAAGACAAGTCAGCAGAATACCAATCTCGAGTTTCAGATGTGGAAAGCGCATGAAATGAAAGGAAAAAAAGGAACGATTAGTCGACTTGTTTGTAAATGGTCGGGGGTTCCGCGGCGACCTAACTCCAGAGCCTCATCCGGCTCGAAGGACCAAAATGAAAGTGTAGAAGTGCGCTGGTCCGGGGTGACCACGCAGGTTCTACTTGCCGGGGTGCCGGTGAGGGTTTGGAGAAAAGTCGGGCCAAAGCAGAACTCGTTTCGGTACGGGTGAAAATAACAAAATTCTTGATTAATGTTTGGGTTTTTCGGGCCCACTTACACTTTGTTCGCAGGAGATGGTGTAGCTCACGGGAATCCTCTGTCCTTGCTGGTTGGGGGTCTCTTTGAATATTAATTTGAAAGTCAAAGTATGACTTGCAAAGAGAACAACGAACACAACAAAAGCCCTTCCAGGCCAGATGACAGCTGGAATGTCCCAAGGTACACTACGACAAAAAACTCTCATTCTGGCCGGGGTCGCCTTCCAGGCAAGGACAGGGATGCAGCGCTGAGGGGTTTGGCGTGAACACTATTTCATAACATTAATTTTGTTTAATAAAATGAACAACTTAATTTCAGCTCATTAGTTTATTTTTATTAAATATGAAAATGACAAATATTTACATAGTAAATATAATTAGTATGTGGTTACAATGCCTTCTTGTTCGCAGAATCGGTAAGGCATTGTAAAAAGTGGCTCGTTACGCTGTACCGAATTGATGCAGCAACCTCGTCACTCAGCGTTCGAAGCTCACTCACGAAATAATTTGCAAATGACTCATTGGGATCAAATGCATTTCTTCTATTCTCTTTTATTGCTGAAATTGCTTCCCGCATTGTTTCAAGCACTTGCGTTGCTGGCGATGCTGATTCTTGCTGCCTTGATCGCGTGAAATTCGCAACGGGTCTTCTAGTGGTATCAAAGCATCGTCAGGATCTGGAAAAGAATCAATAAAGACATTTAGTTCTATTGTCATTTATATGCATTGCATGCACTATAAACATACCATCGTTTCCATTTTCTACCTCAGACACAAAATACGAGGTTGTTGTTTGGGTTTGTCGCTCCTCTGCCCGACCCACAAACCCCATTGCATGGAAATATTTCCATTTAGGCAGTGGGTCAGCGCCTTGGCCTGATTTAACCCTTTCGCTATGTTGTATCCATATGGATACACTCAACTTTGTGGGCATCTGACAATCTCCACGCCAGAAAAATAACTTGGTTTTCAACTGATTATCATTTTCTAAGGTGTTAGTAACCACCTGCAATAAAAATATTTAAGTTTTTCTTTAAACTGGGGAAAATATAGCATTTTTAAAAAAGTGCCAAATTTTTTTTATTTTTTTTGTGAAAAAGCAGTTTTTTAATATAAAAATTACGTGTATATGTGACAATATATTTCTTTAAAAACATATCAACTATGTAGAAAAACGTTCATTTTAACATTCTGCATTATTAATTTTTAAATTTAATAACTGTAAAAGCCTTGCCGATTTTTTAAACTTTCCTTGTATCCATATGGATACAAACGTAAGTTCTCTCTAGATCGTCTGAACTAAGCGCCGGTCTTCAAATAAATAACAGATGTAGCATTCTTCAATGTTTGTAATAAATGCAGTGCAAACACAACTGTGGCTCTTCAGCGATTAGTGGGAAAGGAGAGTGTGATTTTTCTATTCCCTTGTCTCCATCCTCCCGCTAGCACGCAGATTTTTATGTTCAATGCAATAATGCTTTGCTCAATAGGAAATATGGGCATCCTTTAAACGCAATTATTTCGGAAATGACTTGACCAATCTTTGATCTGATATTTTTGTGCAAATTTACTCATCGAAATCTTTAAAATGATATATAATTTATCGTCTGAACTAAGCGCCGGTCTTCAAATAAATAATATATAATTTGGATAAAAATTGTATAAATTTTTGAAAATTCAAATTTTCACTCACCACACAACGAGAAGTTGACGTTTATTGAAAGAGAAATGCTGCCGTACATACTTTAAAAATGGGATATTTGTTCAAATTAGCGCAAGAAATGGGAATGCACGTTGATCTACATTAGTGTTTTTTAAAATCGAAAGTAACGTGAAAATGGGCCATTATACAAATTCACTGCATAAATTACTTTTAAAAAAACTTCTGCTTGCAGGCATCGGACATCAGGCGAATCTTATTTATTGTAACATATTTATGTAACATAATAATATACTATACAATTGCGACATCTAAGGGCCAATTAAAAATGCAGCAGCTTATAGGTCTAAAATTTCAAATTGTTGCCATTTCGAGCTCTTCAAATTCTTGCTTGTATTTTTATTAATTTATATGTTACCAAATTTGAAGAAAATATGTTCCTTTCCCAAGTCAAATTTGTTTGCAATTGTATAAATGCAACCCTGATTGGTTGCCGCTCAACAGAAATTAACGGCCTTACCGTATAAATCACCGTGATCGAACGCAACGCGAAGCCAACGCCGGGATCAAAAAACGGCATTTTGTAAATCACGGCGTAATTGCGTTCGTTGTCTTACGGCATCACTTGAGCTGTCAAGTTCTTACGAAAAAGAGTTGTATTTTTCTTAATTTATCAGCCAAATACAAAACACACAAAATTTGCAGCTTCCATTGCATACCTCCCATAGCCTAGTGGTTAGAGCGTTCGACTAGCATGCGAGAAGTTGCGAGTTCAACCCCCATCGCCGATACATTTCTTTTTTTTTTGTGATTTCGATCCTCAACCGCAGTGCTAGTATTTTCTTTTTTTTGTACTTTTTTCTTTAGTATTTGTCTTTAAGAAGTACTGCAATACTTATTATTTGCTTCTGCAGATTACCACAAATCAATTTTCACTCGAAATTACCAAAAATTTTGCGTTTAAAAAACTGAACGCGAGCACAAACCCAAGTGAATGATTGTGAACGATTTGACAGTTCAAGTGAGTGAATGCGCCGCGTTGCGTTTTACGCGGTACCGATTTTCATATGAAACTACGTAAGACAACGCGAGCAGTCACCGAGTGAGGTGATGCGTTTTACAAAATACCAAATTAGTGAACGCAGGGTGAAGTGAGGCGTTGGGATTTACAAAATAAGCACCTAACACACGAAATTTGTTTGGGAAGATTCCTCATTATTCCCTTTTGAATTTTCGGCCCGCCGCTGTAAACACAACGACACAAAACACACCTAAATAATCATAACTCATTTTAATATATTTCTTGCTATTTTCGATGGAAATATATATATATATATAAAAAATCCTCCTTTTATGGCATTTTTCACAACAGCTTTTGTTTGACTTGTTTGCTCTTACAAAAACTTTGCAAGAGCAAATAAATATTTTCCCAAAATCAGGTCAAATATTTTTACAGCTGCGGTCACACTGGGAAAATATTTGACGACAGGCAAATATTTTTATTTGCCGAAAACATCTGTTTCCGTGTTTGCCCGCTGTCAAAATTTTATGGTCACACTACGGCAAATAAAATTAGACAGTTTTTAGTCAAATATTTGCGTAGTCTGACCGAACCTTTAGTAACATAGAAAAAGAATTGAAAAATAAAACATATATTCCAGACCTGTAAGGGCCAGTTTCACAGTGGATATTTAAACTCTGATTGAAGTTTAAATAGGGAATTTCAGTTTCACAGTTGGAAGTTAAATACGATTTAAATAGTCGACTGTGGATATTTAAGTACGGCACAGAGTTGCAATCGAAAACAAATAAACAGCTGATTTCGGATGTGCAAGCAAGCTGCGTGGACAATATTGCAATTTGTAAGAGATCAAATTAAACATAAAACTGCATGGTATAGCACATATAAATGATCCCGTAGTATCATAAATAATATAAACTGTGGATTCTTTGCACAATATCCAATAATTCACTTCTTTCGGCCGACGAAAAATTTTTAGTTTACGCTGCCTCCATAATTGAACAATTGAACATTAGTTTTTGGCAAGTTTTGCCAACCTTCAAATGTCAAATATTCCGTATTTAAATAAATGCACTGTGAAACTCAAGAAAAGTTAACCTAGATTAAAACTCAATTCGCAAATTAGATTTAAACATCCACTGTGGAACTGGCCCTAAAAGATTCAAATCAAAATCGATTTACAAATCAACTGATTTAAATTTTTGATTTAAAAATCAACTCCACCAATCGATTTAAATTTCTGATTTTCCAATCAGGCACCACCAATCATATTGATTTGAATCAAAAAACTCCAATCAGTGATTTGCCCTTGTCTGATTCAAATCACCAATCAAAAAATTTGATTTTGATTTAAAATCAAAAAGCACCAATCGATTGGCCGCTGGGCTGATTTAAATCATTCGTGGTCAAATCACAGATGACTACCAGATATCCAACTCGCACACTAGCGCTGAAAAATCACCACTACATTCACAAAAATAAGATAGAGTTTATCCATACTTACGGCCTTACCGTCTAAATCCCCGTGATCGAACGCAACGCGAACGCGAAGCCAACGCCGGGATCAAAAAATGGTAATTTGTAAATCACGGCGTAGTTGCGTTTGGCACTTTACGTTGTCACGGCAAGTGTCAAAACTCTTACGTCAAAATGTTGCCACACCGGATGAAAGTTTGTGTTTTGGGCATTTTTTTCAACGAATTTTGGAAATTTTTGGCATTTGGATATTGTGGTACCTCTGTTTTTTTGAACAGCTGACATTTATTCGTTCTTATTTTACTTATTTTTTTATTTGTTTGTTTGTTCTTTCTTTGTCAATTTATTTATTTATTTGTTCGTTTGTTCCTTTTTCGTCAAGTTGTTTATTTATTTGTTTATTTATTTATACGTTCTTATTTGTGAAAGTGAAAAATGATGTTTAATCCAGTTGGCTTTATGTATATTTATTCGTCCGGGTCCTCCACCGATGAGGAAACAATCAACCTGCGTGTTTCCAAACGCAGGTTGCGGGACAAATTTAATCCGCTTGACATTCCCGACACAGAGTGCGTAAATTTGTTTCATATATTTTTGTGTTATTTTGATAACTAGTGCCTTCAATTTCCAGATTCTTGATAAATTTCAGGGTGAACAAAGAGGTTTTTGGACACATTTTGAACGAGATTTCTCCGCATATGAAGGCCTCTTTCCGGAACACCGCGGTCCCTGCGGCAGTGAAATTGGCGGCTTTTTTGCGGTTCCTTGCCTCAGGCAGCTACCAGAACTGCATAGGCAACGAATTCATTTCTTGTTTATCACAAACCAAGGTGTCGGACGTTGTTGCTGAATGTGTGCAGCTTTTTGAGGTGCACTTTTGTTCAAAATGGATTAAGCTGCCGCTGTCGGAAAGTGATGAAAATGAAGCAAAACAGCACTTTTATGCGAAATTTCAGCTCCCAGGAGTCATTGGGTGTGTGGACGGGACACATATAAAAATAATGTGCCCAAATGAAGGGATTAGGCATTTGTATTACAACCGCAAGGGATACTACAGTATAAATGCGATGGTGGTGAGTAAACAAATACAGAGCAATGACGAATTATAGATTTATTTATTTGAATGTTTGCTTTGTAGATATGCGACCATAACCTTGTCATTAAATTTGTTGACGCCAGGCATCCCGGTGCAAACCACGACGCTTTCGTGTGGAAAGCCAGCCAAGCAGAAGCACATTACAAGGAATTATACACCACAGGAAAACGAAACTTTTGGCTTCTTGGTATAGAGAAACCCCAATAAATATATCACTTTCCTTTCATATTCCTTCCATTTCAGGTGATGCTGGTTACCAGTGTCTCCCATACCTAATGACACCTTTCCGGAACCCGGCTATTCGGAGTGAAATACTTTTCAATGAGCGAATGTGTAAAGCTCGGAATGCGGTCGAACGTTGCTTTGGTGTTTTGAAGAACCGATTTCGTTGCATCATTGGAGAAAGGGGACTGCATTATTCCCCCGAAAAAGCCACGGCGTTCATTAATGTATGTTGTGCGGTTCATAACGCCTGCATATTTTATAAAAATGAATGGAGTGCAATTGAGGATGCGCCCACTGAAACCCTAGACTGCGAGTTTGTGGAACCAACTGCGGGAGAAATGTCTGCGGCAGCCATAGAAGTACGGCGCGAAATCGCGAACAGTTTGGTTCATTAATACACCTGATTCTCGTTTCACACAAATTGATTTGTTCAAACACGATTTTAAAATTTCTATCAATTCCTTAAATAAATTTTCCATAGATATAGAAAAATCGAAAAATATCGTAATTCTTGTGTTTTTTCTAAAAAGGTCACCATCAGTAAGTGCAGGCTAATAACTGATTTCATTAATGGTAAAGATCGACTGCGAATTCTATATTTCTTTCTCTTGAGTTGGTAGGAAGAAAGCATTGAATGTCGAAGTATCTGTAAATAATTTCGTATGTGAACTCTAACAAGAACTTTTAAAATTACGTACGGTACGTACCTATCGTAAAAAAAAGAATTTGGTGTATTGTCAATTACAATTGTTTAATCTTTGTTATTTTTTCTTTTATAAATATATGTATACAAAAATGAGATCTTCGGTTATAAAAATAAATCACAGTACTTTACAAAAACTTGAACAAGACTTCATTAAAATTTCTTAAAAGACAACAAAACAAATCTAACAACATAAATCGCCAAATAAATAAATAAATAAATCGCCATTAATCAGACTTTTGGCTTAGGCGTTCCACCGATGCCGCTAACTTCTCCATCGCAGCTGCTTGCTTTTCCATCGCAGCTGCTTGCTTTTCCATCGCATCAGCAATCCTCGAAAGCGAAAGTGCCTGCTGCTGCGCAAGGTTATTCTGCTCGTCGGCCAACTTCAAGAAGTCTTTCTGCGCTTTTACTTGCTCGTTGAATAAATCCAAACAATTTTGGCGGCGCTTCCTTTTGGTGCTGTGGACCTCACTGCGACATACCGGGTTTGACGACGATGGCTGTGGTTCTGGAGATGAATATATTATAGCTTCAAAGTCCATAAAAGTTTCTTGCACCGCTGGAGCAGCAGGAGAGGATGGACTGATTTCTGGGGGCGGCGTGACCAACCCGAAAACGCTGCCAGTTGGTGCGGCAGCCTGTGTAAGGTTGACAATTTTGTCCACCGCGTGCTCAATGGGAGTTAGCTCATTTTCGAGGAATGCGCCGCCACCTGTTCCTCTGATTTGAGCGTTGTTTTCCGAGATTTTTTTCTTGGTGCGCGAGCGTAGGTCCGTCCATACCTAAAAAGAAAAATGTAAATATTTTGTTTATTTCTTTCCAATTATATTCAAAACATTGAACTATTACCTTCCTCCATTCAGCCGGCCTTCTCTGTGGAAGGCCAATGGCATTCAACTTTTTTGCAATGTCGGCCCAAGCATTTTCCGACCTAGCTTTGCTTCCACCAAAGATAGGTGCGCCCCTGCCCAGTTCCGGCACATTTTCAATTTCTCCCAACAGCATCTCGAACTGTTGACTGGTTGTAGCTTTCTTGGCGCTATTAGAAGATATTTTCATTATATTATTAACCGAACAATCACAATAACAATCTACTTACAATTTTTTAACCAGCAAATCCATTTTTCACACAAACACTCAATTTTCTCGCGGAATTAATTATTTCGGATTTATTAAATTAAACGCGAGCTTTTTAAATCAAACGCGACCAGAAATCTTTAATTTTCACACGAAATTTACAATAATTATACATTTAAAACATCGAACGCGAGCACAAACCCAAGTGAATGATTGTGAACGATTTGACAGTTCAAGTAAGTGAATGCGCCGCGTTGCGTTTTACGCGGTACCGATTTTCATATGAAACTACGTAAGACAACGCGAGCAGTCACTGAGTGAGGGGATGCGTTTTACAAAATACCAAATTAGTGAACGCAGGGTGAAGTGAGGCGTTGGGATTTACAAAATACGCACCTTAGTTACGGGTAGCCAGGTATTCGGGTTTTTTGATATAAGTATTCCATCAGTACTCGTCCAAACTTGTATAATTGTAACAATTTGATTCTTATTTCAGTTTGAATATATGTGCTGATATTTCGTGTGTACACCAAATATTTTATTTTGTTGCTTTTGTCGCGTGGGAACCGAGTACTCGAAAGCGTCAGTAGTCGATAGCCGTGTCGTGCAATTTATTTGTATCCATAAAATGCCGATCAGCTGTAAAGTAGGTGCAGTCAGCTGCAAAGTAAGCGCTATCCGCTGTGTCGAATTCCCAACCCCCTGCGAACAAATTTTTTAGGTTTAACAGTTGTTGGTCCGAAATGTAAACAAAGGAATTTTTGTGAATGCAACTCTGTAAGGAATTACAAAAACAAAATACATTGCGAATCACACGTACACTATCAGTGTGAGGGAGGTTTCAAAAAAAATGGAAATTTTTTTTCCCTGGACGGACAGTTGGACGTGTGGATATAGTCTGTTGTCAAATCACCACATTAAGTAAGCTACACAGAGCTGCATTTTTCTGTATTAGAAGGAAAGTTGTGGATTTGAGTAGCAGCTATAAGATGCTACAAAATAGTATGCACAAGAAAAAAACAACAATTTATGTTTTTTTATTTCAAAATATATGAATGTATACGAGGAGTGTCTGTATTTAAATACATTACTTTGTTCTTTTCCTAAACCATCAAATTTTAATAAATGCATATCCTTCGCGAAATACCAAATTACGGTACGCGCGGTAAATAATCGTCCTTCTGGGTAAAAGACGAAAGAGTTATAATTGCACACATGATTAGAAGGGTTCGCTTGCGGTTGATGCACACACGAATCAGCAACAATAGACAACGAAAAGATTCCCGATATAGCAGATGCGCCCGGCACCCGTTAGCTATCCTTCTGAGAAAGGATCTATTGAACGGTACGCGCTTTACAACGCTATCTACAAAGTAATATACAAACAATATACATATCATTATGTGAACTTCTCGAAGAAGTAAAAACTCCTAAAGCCTTTTTATTGAATGAATTGAGGATTTTTTAACATTTTATACAATATGTATGTTTATTTGCTTAAAATAGTAATAACATCTGTAAATCAACACACGGCCAATAGCAAAAGCATGTCTATGAATGGTCTTAATGCAATATACATAAATATTCGTAAAACTATTTTTGTTGGGTTTTTTAAGTCGCAGACCAATTTCGAATTATAATTTTGCTTGGACAAATAGATGTGCTGAACACTATTCACTTCCATTGAGGCACTCATCTGCGCTGAATATGATTAGCTGGTAATCGTACAAGGTTGTGCACAAGAAAAAGAGCGGAACGAAGTTTTACCAAAACTGTGTGGCTGAAGAGTGTAGTGGCGGAGTGTCGGCTTGTTAAAAAAGTATGCCATTAGCAGGCCACGGTTTTGATATACAATCCACAGACACGTTGATTTACAGAATCCTTCGATATGATATTTTAAACAATTATTTCATTTAACAATTGTTTCTCTTAAAACAGAAGAATATAGCGATAAATAAAACTTTTCACAAATGTCTGCCTTTTCTGTGCTGTTGCTAAAGAGGTGTTTGCAGCTCTCAAGAAATCGCTCAAGAAAAATTTTGCATTATTCCTTGAGGGCAAAATAGTAGTGGCTAAGTAATTTTGACAGCTAACAGCTGATGCAAATCAAAGCAAAATGCCGTTAAATGAAGATTGGTAAGTTTTCACAAAATTTACTATTATTTGATTAATGCATTATTTATATATATTTTTCAGGAATAGTATGGTGTCCGTACTAAATACCGCAATATTGGTGGTTTGTGCGGAACAATTAGAATCGAAAGAAAGCAACAAGCAAGCTAAATTCGACATCCGAAAATTTGTTGAGGCGCTTTTGGCGTTTTGGCGCACTTCGCGGTGTATTTTCCGAGTTTTCCATGTCTGAAAATAAGATAATAGATTAAGATAATTGAAATATAAAATATTTTGCAAATTTACAACCTAAAATGAACATTTAATGTTTTGCTTACCTCTTTCGCTTGTTATTTGCTGTTGAAAGTCTTCTTCTTGTTAAAGTAATAAGGTTTCAAACATTATTCCTTGCCAAAACCTGAGTTACCCTATTCACATTTCCACTGGAAAAAAGTAGTAAATTTCGTAGCAGATTTCTTGAGAGCTGCAATAGGGGTCAAGTAATTTTGACGCAAGGAAATTTCTTGAGCATTTTGTTGGAGTTTTTTTATATGGAGTTTTCGCTTTTCTTGAGAGCTGCAAACACCCCTTAAGCGATGAATGCGAGCCAGTGATGCCTATACTTCTTTCAAACCTTTAAAAAGTAATGCGATTCACTCAGGTTAATTTTACAGAACGCAAACTGTTTCGAAAATGTTACGGACTAATAATAGTGTCTTCAAAATAAACAAACAATGGTACTAAAATAATTATCAGACGATAAATGCATTTTCATAAACGTATCAGCTTTAAAAATGCACAAAATCTGGTACGAATTTCACACGTTGACATCACTGATGGAAGTGTCATATGAAACAGGGTTGCTTTTTTTCTTCCAAATAAATACTTTTCTTGCAATTTTCGGTGAAGAAATATGAACGATTAATTACATATTTCACTATCATTTCAATAAAAGAAATGTATTACTTTAAGTTGTTTGTATTTACATATGATTTGTTCACGATTTCAAGTAATTATTCTTATTTTTAAGGAACGAATTTATCTTTGATATTTTTGGTACTATTTCGAAGTATACATTTTATTACTGCTCTGTCATCCTTTTGCACACTTGATTTCAAGACTTGATTTGCAATCCAAATCAAGATTAGCGGGGTTTGGACGGTCCTACATGTCGTCCAACCAAAAACAAAAAAGGGAAAAGACCTCATTGGAACATAATCGCAGATAGATAAAATTTCTTGACAATTATCTGGAAGGTTACCGATTGCGCCATCTATGGGCATTCGGCCGCTCGGCGCAAGTCTAGGCAGACATATGGACATATGTGCATACGTGTGTATATACGTGCGTATATTTCAAAACGAAACTGTTTGAGCAGACGCGCAGGCGCTGCGTAAATAGCAATAGCATGTGTGTGTGTATATCTGACGGCTGGCTTGTGAAGATTTGTGAAGATTTCTGGCTCGCGACAAGCCACGGCTGGGTGGATAAGGCAAAAGGGAACAATGCGTGACGTAGATGAGAAAGAGGACAGCATCGCTTTTGCATGTTTATATTTACAATTGCAGGCACTTTTTAGGTTCTTGTAAGGTAATTTAGGTTTAGGTTTCAGGTAATTTGCCTGCCTTATGATATGAGCCCTTTTCTTTTATTTTTCAGCATTTTATACATATAATTCGCTGGCATTTAATGGCATTATTATGACATTTTTATCAATCAATTTTTTTATTTTTTATTTACATTAAAACTTCTATTTACAGTAGCATTTTTTGGAATAAAGACTAATTCAAGTAAATTCCACAAAATTCATCATTTTATTTATTTCAGGTACAATGTTTGCAAATATGTACATAATACAAAATTCATCGCAATTTTAAAATTTGTCTTTCGCACCTTTTCATTTATTCATAAATGCAGAATGTCTTCGCGCTCTGATTATGCGCCGAAAGGCCTGCAACTTCACTTGCAATGCCTTTAAACATTCAGAATCAATTCTTAAGAAATTTATGATCGCAAAAACAACCGGTCTGCAGGTAATAAGGAGAAAATGTAATCTTTCTAAGCTGGAAGAAACGGGACATGATATGATGCTCGCTTGTGGGTGCAATGGCTGTGAAATTAGCGGAGCATTTCTTAATTTCTTGATGTTTTGCCGTCTTAATTTAATTTTAGCATTTTTTTAGATTTTGCAGATACTTTTCGTCAAATATTTTTTCAGATCATATTTTTTTAAAGATCACACTTATCATTAATATTAATTATTGACATTTCTGCAATATATAGCCCTTTCAACTCCGATTTCCGCATCTTAATTGCCGCTGTCCTTCTATCTTTAAGCAGCACACCCGACGGCAGCATTATTTGTGGCAGCTTTCTGCATGTCGCTGAATTGAAAGAAGAAAGTGGGATGTAGCGTACACCTTTTCACTGAACCAACGTAAGTAGTTTCGTTATTATGATGACAATGTCGACTTTCTATGCTCCTACAGAAATTCAGTTTCACGAATACAAAATACTTGTGGGTGCATTGGTTGTGGTTGTAGGCATAGGGATCGCTGTGTTGTTAATATTTATAAGATACTGCAGTACTTAACTTTTCTGTCACTTGGAATTTGATTTCGATCGTGTTGGATGCAGTTCTTTAGTCTAGTCAGTTTGTCTATTCTATTGTGTTTCTGTGCGTTTATTTATTCCGACATCAAATGTAATGATCAATGAAATTTTTTTATTTCATCCATGCATATTGCTTCTAGGTAAAAGAACAAGTAAAGTTAAACTTGCTTATATGGCTGCAATACAATAAAAAAATTTTAACAAAACAGCGATCCCTATGCCTACAACCACAACCAATGCACCCACAAGTACACGTAGCGAAATAATTATATGTGCAAAGCAATTTATCGAAATTTAACGTACAAAATATTCTTTCTTTTCAAATTTATATTTTTATTCAAACAGTTATGTGACATTGATTTTGAAAAATATATGCAGGCTTCATTCATTCCGCTCTTAAAACTATAGTAAAATAAACTTCCAATACTCTGAAGGAAATATTTATATGTGCAAAAACAAATTAAATTCGCTAAAAATAAGAAGAATACGTAACTAAACAGGAAATGCTATTTTAATATTTGGTGTAGCCCACACCATTATAAATAACTTGTCAATCGAAATGGCAGTGAATTAATCAACGAATGCAGCACAGAATCATCAATTTTGACCCATTCTTCCTTGAGCGCGGTTTTGAGTCCTTTGAGAGCGTAAATTTTTGTAAAATTGCTTTTGTAAAAATGCTCCATAGGTTTTCTACGGGATTTAAGTCTGAACCCACAGCAGGCCATTGCAATAAGGGTATAGTTTTTTTTACTAGAAAACTATTTTCTAATCCTTGCCGCGTGTATTGTCGCATTGTCTTGTTGAAAAGTCCAGGACTCCCCACAGAAATCCTCAGCAAAATCCAGCATCACGTCGTTCAGGAGCTCTATATACATAGCCGCATTGGCTTAATGGGATATAAAGCATATTGGGGTCTTTCCACGGTACCCGAAACCAGCCCATACCATAAGGGACCCGAGGCCAAAATTGCGAAAGTAACGCATCTGCCATGGCCGCCTAGAATTTCGCCAATATTTTTGGCAATCGTCCGAGCCGTCCAGGTTGAATTTCTTCTCGTCGCTAAACATCCCATTTCATCACTCCACTTCACAAAATTTGTATGTTTCGTCGAATTGAAGCCGCGATTGCTTATGGCGGGTAAAAGTCTGGGTTTGGCGCTTCGATTTTCATATTAAACATTTTCGCTTTGATGCAAAATTTGTTTAATTCTGTGCTTTGTTACTTCGAGTCCCAGTTCACCTTTAATTTGAAAAGCGCAGAGGTTCCTGCACACGGCAAGGCGCCGAATTTCCCTTTTGTCCCTTTCGCTAACCACTGGTTTTCTTCCACTTCGCTTAAATGTGCCGTAATTTTGAATGTTATTTAAAATATTTCGGATTGCGTTTTGTTGGCAATTCGTTGTTGCAGCAATTTTTTCTATTTTCATGCCAGATTCATTAAGAGCCTCGCTCATTTTCATAAAAACTGGTGCCACGAGCCATAGTGTTCTGAAAACTTTTATATTATCAAAAAAATGTTATTGTTTTTTTTATAAAATAATTTTACCTTCTTATAAACTTCCAGCAAACCGAAATTTTACAAAAAAAATCAACACTTTCAGTCCAAAATCACTTAAAATATAGCACTAATCAATTTGCACATATAATTATTTCCTTCAGCTGACAGCAACCGCGGCGCTTCTTTCGAAATAACGGTAACGCGATAGATCAAACGAATTGAATAATGGATATGACAGTAAACCCCACACGTTGGAAAACATTTCCATATATATGAAAATCACATACAACTCTTCTGGACAAAAAAAATTCTAAAATATTTTTGCACATATAAATATTTCGCTAGTGTATTTTGAATTCGTGAAACTGAATTTCTGTAGGAGCATAGAAAGTCGACATTGTCATCATAATAACGAAACTACTTACGTTGGTTCAGTGAAAAGGTGTACGCTACATCCCACTTTCTTCTTTCAATTCAGCGACATGCAGAAAGCTGCCACAAATAATGCTGCCGTCGGGTGTGCTGCTTAAAGATAGAAGGACAGCGGCAATTAAGATGCGGAAATCGGAGTTGAAAGGGCTATATATTGCAGAAATGTCAATAATTAATATTAATGATAAGTGTGATCTTTAAAAAAATATGATCTGAAAAAATATTTGACGAAAAGTATCTGCAAAATCTAAAAAAATGCTAAAATTAAATTAAGACGGCAAAACATCAAGAAATTAAGAAATGCTCCGCTAATTTCACAGCCATTGCACCCACAAGCGAGCATCATATCATGTCCCGTTTCTTCCAGCTTAGAAAGATTACATTTTCTCCTTATTACCTGCAGACCGGTTGTTTTTGCGATCATAAATTTCTTAAGAATTGATTCTGAATGTTTAAAGGCATTGCAAGTGAAGTTGCAGGCCTTTCGGCGCATAATCAGAGCGCGAAGACATTCTGCATTTATGAATAAATGAAAAGGTGCGAAAGACAAATTTTAAAATTGCGATGAATTTTGTATTATGTACATATTTGCAAACATTGTACCTGAAATAAATAAAATGATGAATTTTGTGGAATTTACTTGAATTAGTCTTTATTCCAAAAAATGCTACTGTAAATAGAAGTTTTAATGTAAATAAAAAATAAAAAAATTGATTGATAAAAATGTCATAATAATGCCATTAAATGCCAGCGAATTATATGTATAAAATGCTGAAAAATAAAAGAAAAGGGCTCATATCATAAGGCAGGCAAATTACCTGAAACCAAAGAACCTAAAAAGTGCCTGCAATTGTAAATATAAACATGCAAAAGCGATGCTGTCCTCTTTCTAATCTACGTCACGCATTGTTCCCTTTTGCCTTATCCACCCAGCCGTGGCTTGTCGCGAGCCAGAAATCTTCACAAATCGACACAAGCCAGCTGTCAGATATACACACACACATGCTATTGCTATTTACGCAGCGCCTGCGCGTCTGCTCAAACAGTTTCGCTTTAAAATATACGCACGTATATACACACGTATGCACATATGTCCATATGTCTGCCTAGACTTGCGCCGAGCGACCGAATGCCCATAGATGGCGCAATCGGTAACCTTCCAGATAATTGTCAAGAAATTTTATCTATCTGCGATTATGTTCCAATGAGGTCTTTTCCCTTTTATGTTTTTGGTCCAACATTGCTTGACGGCAATAATAACTGTAAATGCAACGGTGCGTATACACGGTCCCACATGTCGTACAACATCACTTTCTTTAAGTTGGCAAGCGAGACGCACGCATAAAGCCAAGGCATTTTTACCGACGGCAAATGAGCCTATTGAAAAAGAATGGGCGTTCTCGGCTCTCGTCGATAGCATTCGACTCAATTTCTTTTAGTTTCTTTAAAAGCGCTACGTACACTTTATTTTGTGCGTTTCTATTTTTATGAACTCCGCCATTAATTTTCCAAGTTTCAGTAAAATTATTTAATTTATCTCTTTTTGTATCTTTTGTGCATAGCATTGGATAGTGATGCAAAATGAAATGCTATATCATTAAAATTTTAGAGCCAAATTTAATTCATTTAATTTTATACAACCTTAAGTTTTTCTAATGAACGTACATTTCAAAGTAAGAACCAACTGCAGGCTGCAGCTCATTGAAATTCTTACTGTCCGTGATCATGTTAACAGCACGGACAATTTTTCAAAGTGCCAAAATACAGTAGGCTTGACCAACATGTGTTTACACAGGTTGGATAGTTTGACAAGCGAGCAGAAATATCAAAAAATTTTGAAAACCATCCCACATGTGTGACAAGCGGTGGTTTCTTGCGTATACACGATCCAACATCGCGGCTTGTCCTACATGTCGTCACACATGTGTGACCGTCTAAACCCTGCTATTGGTAAATCAGATTGGTAAATTTGCTGATTTAAATCAAGTGATTTGTAAATGAGATTTTCACTTTTGATTTGTGAGGGCTGATTTATAAATCAAAGGCCACAAATCGATTGGGATTTGAATCAGAAAAAGATGAATCGATTGGCTATGATTGATTGGAAAATCAGCTTTTTAAATCAAATAGGGTAAAATCACTGATTCAAATCAAATCTGATTGAACTGTTCACAACTCTGATATATTTAAATAATTCCACACTGCCCTTGTGTGCTAATTTTCCCCGGAATACCCACGATCTATTTACATTCGCACCCCGAGCGATGATTCCACATCCTCACCGGCACCCCGATTTAACCTCAATAGCGTGGTCACCCCGGACCACAGCCAATTTCTAAGTTACCATTTACAATACTCATTATTTGCTTCTACAGATTCCCACAAATCAATTTTCACTCGATATTACCTAAAATTGCCAAATGCGTTTAAAAAACCGAACGCGAGCTCAAACCCAAGTGAACGATTTGACAGTTAATGTGAGTGAGAGCGCAGGGTTGCGATACCGGTTTTCATACGAAACAACGTGACAGCGCGCGCAGTCACTGAGTGAGGTGATTCGTTTTACACAATACCAAATTCTTGAACGCAAATCAAATTTTATAATAATAATTGATTGGCACAATAGCCCTTTCTCGCATTAACTTGTGTGTGCTTGTCATATTTTTCACAAAAAAAGGGGACTACATTAACCGAATCCGAACGGGAGAAGCTTTTCATGGCAAAGAATATTCTCGGAGAATTTCTTTTTGTTAAATGTTGTCCGGGCTGGGAGTTGAACCCATGCCCTCCCGAATCAGCGACCAAGCACTTGTCCACTGAGCCACCGCGGCGCGACAAATCAAATTTAGCCGTATGAATTTTCTGTGTGCAGAAAATCTTCGGTACAATTTGCGGGAATGCCTCTTGAGATTGTATTTACGGCCTTATTGTGTAAATCCCAACGCCTCACTTCACCCAGCGTTGAAGAATTTGGTATTGTGTAAAACGCACCACCTCACTCAGTGACCGCCCGTAATCACTAACTGAGCCTATAAGGCGTCGAAAAGAAAAACAGTTCTTCTTGTTGGCTAGGAATAGAATGTATACTTTATTGTTAACAACTACTTACTTTCTACATACATACATATGGGTTCTTACATCTACGTAGATATGACGCGCCCAGAGCAAAAACGACATAAAATTTCACAGAGCAAAAACGCTTCAAAAAATTACACAGCGTACATGTGACACTAACACATGTTTGCATGCATCATAGAGTAGAATAGAGGCCGAACTCTTTTGCTCCCTCAGAGAATTTGCATTTTTTATGTTCACACGCATTATGCTGTGAGTTTACTATTGCATTGTTGTTGCTTCGTCTTGTAGCCGAAGCCGATAGAAAGTAGGAGTGAGGGAAACGGATTGAAAATGCTGGTGAGTTCGTTCTCGATCTGAGTTGCCAAGCGTTTGTAAGAAGCTTAAATAAGATCAGTTCTCTAGGTTTTAGGCACGAGATGATTGCTTTGTTGGAAGGATAACTTTAATAAAACCCAAAAACAGTGTGCTAACATAACGCAACTATTTTAATTAAATGAAAAAGAAATCTAATAATTGCTCTTGCATATGTTATGTAAATAATCTCTGCTTCTAATTCAAAAATAAAGCATTAACAACATTATGAATGCCACCTTTTTCCAATTCATAATACTAAATAAATGGTATGTGTAAATTTTGCGAGGATTGGCGCGTACGTGAGGCGAAAAAGAGACGTTTTGTGCTAGTGTTAGTGAGCGCAAGCGCATCTTGAAAGAGTCGGGCCTCTATTCTACTCTATGGCGATACTGACGAATCCGACGGTTGCTCCGAGCTCCGAGCTCCGAGCTCCGGTACAACCGAGCATGCATGCAAACATGTGTTAGTGTCACATGTACGCTGTGTAATTTTTTGAAGCGTTTTTGCTCTGTGAAATTTTATAAGTCGTTTTTGCTCTGGGCGCGTCATATGTGCTTGCCTAAGCAGTGGCGCAATGTTCCCATTGCAATGGCACTGCTGGCCTACATATGGTTACAGCATGACCAGTCAGTAGGTGTGTGGAGGGGGGAAGAGGGAAAGAGCAAAAAGGTTTATGCAATGTGTTCTTTCTGCTGACCAAAGATGATAGAAGGAGAAGATCGCTCAAACCGTTCCAGTGCTAAAAATGCATGATTTGTTGATCTATAGGAATTGCAAAACTTAAAAATTGCATTGAACGATTTTTTCTTTTGATTTTAATTTGACATTACATGGCAGCCATTAAAACTTTAGCGAAATTATGCGAAATGGCATTGCATCAAACTGAATTTTCGCTTTTTACCAGCTTCATCGATTTTATCATAAACACATACGAAGTAGTTAATTTATATAGTAAAATAAAATTATCCGGATGAATTACATATAAATTTGTTGATAAATATTGCGACCGTCATTTGCATATGCAGATTTATGAGTTGATAGGGCTATATATTGCAGAAATGTCATTAATTTATATTAGTATTAAATGTCATCTTTAAAAAAATTTGATATAAAAAGGATATGACGAAAAGTACATTTCTGCAAAATCTGAAAAAATTTTAAAATTAAAAAATATCAATGCAAATAAAGTATATGAAAAAATATTAAATAAAATAAAGCGAAATTTCTGAAAAATAGACTGCGCTTAAATAAAGTTGATAAAATTTAAAGGCAAGCAAACATAATTCGCCTAATAGGAAATTGTCATTTGTCACGAAACGAAAATTCGACAAAACGGCAAAGCATCAAGAAATGAAATGTTACTTCGATTGCTGCTTTTAGCACACACTAAAGCAATTTTCCAAAATCGGTTTTTCCGGTTCTGCTTGACATCAGCAGCGATACTCTCGTATCCGACTGCTTTGTCCGCTTTTACACGATGCGACTCGGCCCCGGAGACACGGAAGAATGTAGGAAAGAGGGGTGAAACGACAGGGGAACGCGCAAAATCGCTCGGGCAGCGATTGTGCTGCGATTTTCTGATTTTCTGACGTTCCTCTTTATTCGTTTTCGCGCTTCGCGCTGTCGACTGTAAATTAAAACTTGAAATCGAGTGAATACGTATTGCAAATAAACTGAAAAATTTACAGAACTTTACGCATAAAAGTAAATATAAAGAAGAAAATGAGCAAAGAGTGGAATAAGTGCTTTAAATGTTTACAAATTTCACAAATAAAACCAGCTGCAAACTCTAGTGTCAAAATGCTCGACACCAGCGAGTCGCATCGTGTAAAAGCTATGCGCGATTTCAAAGCGGAATGCGAAAAAATCGCCGGGGCCGAGTCGCATCGTGTAAAAGCGGACTTTCGGAATGCGAAAGAAACTCAAGCTAGCCTGCGCCGAACAAACCGGTTCTCGAATTTACTCAATCTCCGCCACAACACGGCAACATCCCGATGAGATGTTTCAGCTGGGTTTTATGTCAACAAATCATGCATTTTTAGCACTGGAACGGTTTTAGCGATCTTCTCCTTCCATCATCTTTGGTAGTGACAGCACTTGAACACATTGCACCATGATCGTCCCTATTGCAAAGTGTTATGGTCTAATTAGTCCAGCGGTGTCGGATTCAATCGTGTCGGATAGCAATTTGTTACTCTAACAGCTAAACGGATTGCAGCTGTCAGTCTTTTCTTTTTGTTAGCGCTGCCGTATAGTTTTGTACACAAAAGAAACACACTGTTTATTTTCTTCTGAGATGAAATTTTACATTCTTTATTAAATTTATGGCACTGAATTATCATAATTGTTACATCTCTATATTGTGTACTTCTTTTTTAACTTATTTCGGCAATAATAATCCACTTCTTTTGTTGAACTAAAATCGAAGGTCACTGGCAACACTTCTGCAACAGAGTTCACAAACAAAATATATCGTGAAAAATGAATTCAAACGACGAAATAATTGACTCAATGTGCTTAGTGTTGTGTAAAATGTACGATGTGTACAAATTTAAAGCAAACGAAAGCGCAGGTGGACTATATTTCCAATAAATATTCGCTTGTTTTAATCAGTGTTGCCATATTACCTCTTGCATAGGAAAAGCATTAATTCTATTTCAATTTTCAACGAATTTTTTGGGTGGCAACATTCTTTTCACAGCTGCCACGACTTTTGTAGTAGTTTTCTAATCGACGCAGAAATTTCTACTACTCAATGCGGTCAGAGTAATAGCGAACATTGTGTTCGGTTAAGATAGATTGTGTCAGCTGACACGATTTCTAACCTTACCGCTAGAGTAATTCTACCATTACTCTGAATTTGGGACGGCGAAACTTAAAGGCGGTTCCGGGTTTTGAAATTCGAATGTAGGTAAGCTTTCGCTGTTGCTTAAGTACTGCGACCGAACAACCAGAATGTTTTGTTTTGCCACAGCGTTTTTAGCCCGACCAGTCGACTTGTAACTTATGGGCCTGTGACGTTGGCGTTGATGCTAGCGGCAACGGGAACGCGACGTAACTCGCGCAATCTCTTACGTAATTTCGTATGAAAACCGATGTCGCATAAAACGCAACGCTGCGTTTTCACTTGAAGATCGAATTCACAACCTCTCGCCTGCTAGTCGAACCTTCTAACCACTAGGCTATGGAAGGTATGCAGTGGAAGAGGCAAATTTTGTGTGTTTTGTGTTTGGTTGGTAAATTTGGAAAAATACAACTCTTTTTCTCACAGAAAAGGAGAGGCAATTTAAAAATTCTTTTGATGAAGAAGAAATTGATGAAAATCCCGCTTCAAGTAAGGAACTATTGAGTGCACTCACTTTGGAAATCCAAATGCCTGAAGTCTAAACTATCTTTGTAAATTGAAGGGCTCTGTCAAAAGCCATTGATAAAGCTGCTGATTTTTATTTACTTAAGTCCGCTTTTACACGAGGCGAGTCGGCCCTGGCGACACGGAAGAATATAGGAAAGAGGGGTGAAACGACAGGGGAACACGCAAAATCGCTCGGGCAGCGATTGTGATGCGATTTTCTGATTTCCTGACGTTCCTCTTTATTCGTTTTCGCGCTGTCGACTGTCAAATAAAACTTGAAATCGAGTGAATACATATTACAAATAAACTGACAAATTTACAGAATTTTACGCATAAAAGTATAAAGAAGAAAATGAGCAAAGAGTGGAATAAGTTCTTCAAATTTTTCCAAATTACATAAATAAAACCAGCTGCGAACTCTAGTGTCAATATGTGGAGTGGAGCGAGTTCGTGTAAAAGCTATGCGCGATTTCAAAGCGGAATGTCAAAAAATCGGTAGAGCCGAGTCGCCTCGTGTAAAAGCGGACTAACTGGTTTTTGCACCGATCCAGTAGAATCTTGAATATTGATCTTTTTTTTCTTTTTTGATAGTCATTAAAGTTTGTTTAATTTTTTAAAATTTGTTTTAAACAAATAAAATGTGTGTATATTTACATTGACTATGTAAAGCTGAAGGCCATTGTTGCCATAGTTTTTTTTATATGCTTATTATTTCAATTATATCGCATAGTTTGCAATAAATAAAATAAATAACCTGCAACCATGGTTTTTTTGCCGGCTCAAGCTGGAAATACTGTACTTCAAATATCAGAAAAGGGAATGTTTTTCAATATTTTCCTTGTTGCGGGTCTACGGATGGTAAGCAATTGTTCATTGCCTGTCGAGACGATTTGTAATGAAATCTAGCATTTTTTGTTCATCGATGACAGCAGCACTGCTACCCATCCCTAATCAATACTTACGTTGGGTTTCTTTACATTATAATAACTTTTGAGTTAAACATGCTGCGAAGACAAGCTAGATTGCGTCGGGAATATATGTACAAAAAATCCGAAGAGGTTCGCAAAAGAAAAATTGAAAAGAAATCGCAAGATGAACACACTTCACGGCCCAATACTTTCTTACAAAGAAATTCGAATAATGGTAAGTGCGATTTTAATTCCGTTAACGAATTTGCGGCGAACAACTGGTAGGGGCGCCGACGTGACACCTTTGCACGTGGCGCCGTCTCTCTGGAGCACACATGCCAATGCGAGAAAAGCTGGGCTTGAGCTTCGTAGGCTGTTGTGCGAATTACATATGTACATACATATTTATTTTTTATCTGTGAGTTGAAAGAATTATTAACAGTCTCAATTTCGTTTTCAATATTTATTAGTTTAGTTTAATTTATATTTTTAATGAAGCTTCAAATACAGCTAAGTCGTGTGGGTGCGGTAGTTAACAATCGTGTGAAGTTTGAAAATTTCGGCTGCCAACTATCTGCAAACTCGAAAGTGCTGCCGTGAATGTCATTAGTAAACTTGTGCGTACTCTTCTGTATGTAGTAACCGATTCCAAAAATGTTCTTCAATAATGTTCGCATCCTAAACCCTGTATCAACTGCTTTTATTTTGATAACTACAACCTTGTTGACAATTTTGCAAGGAGATGCGCCTAGACCTTTAAGAACAGGGGGCAATCCAAGTTGGCTGGCTTGGCTTATTGGTTCTACATGCATCTGAATATAGGTAAAGCGATCTTGTGTGAAGCGGTTATTGCCAAATTCATTCAAATTTGTGCGAAAATTGTAACGCTTTAAAGAAGCCGTCCTAGGTATAGACAAGTATATAGAAATGATCAGAATCACTTTTTGTCTTGATTTCCGGTTGTCCGCATCGCCTCACTCAGTGACCGCGCGCGTTGCCTTACGTAGTTTCATAAGAAAATCGTTACCGCATAAAACGCAACACTGCGTTTTCACTCACATGAACTGCCAAATCGTTCACTTGGGTTGGTGCTCGCATTCGGTATTTTAAACGCATAATTTTTGGAAATATCGAGTGAAAATTGATTTGTGGTAATCTGTAGAAGCAAATAATAAGTATTGTAATACTTTTTAAAGCCAAATACTAAAAAAAAATACAAACAAGGGAAATACTAGCACTGCGATTGAGGATCAAAATCACTCACATGAACTGCCAAATCGTTCACTTGGGTTGGTGCTCGCATTCGGTACTTTAAACGCATAATTTTTGGAAATATCGAGTGAAAATTGATTTGTGGTAATCTGTAGAAGCAAATAATAAGTATTGTAATACTTTTTAAAGCCAAATACTAAAAAAAAGTACAAACAAGGGAAATACTAGCACTGCGATTGAGGATCGAAATCACAAAAAAAAACAGTACCGCGGTTGAGGAACGAATCGCATGCTAATCAAACGCTCTAACCACTAGGCTATGGAAGCGGGAAATTTTGTGTGTTTTGTATTTGGCTGATAAATTTGGAAAAGTACAATCCTGTTTCGTCAGAACTTGACAGCTCAAGTGATAGGCTGTATTCCTAAACGTCAGTTGCGCTGCATAAGTACAAACAGTATGTTCCTAAACGCAAACATAAAAAGTTTGCACGTGCACCCTGTTCCTAAAGGCAGGCATCAAGTTGTCGAGAAGCATCGAATGCGCAAACTGCTCATCACAAATTTTATTGATGCTTTGTGATTAGTTAGGATATGTTTTTTGGATTCACTGAAACTTTTAAGACGCGATTAAATTTCGCCTCCTTTGTCTCAATTTTACAATTAATTTAGAGTTGCTGGGAAGTTATTCGCTACTCAAATGCAAAAATGTTTTGAATATGTAGTTTTTTACAATTTCCATTTTGTGAAAGCAGTGTTGAGCATCAAGTGCGTTCCCAAACTAAAAAGTGTTGCCAACCTGATTTATGCAATGCATCGCAGTAGCACTCAGAAAATAAATCAGTAGAGCATTGGGGGCGCAGCACTGTTTTGCATAAGTACGTTTAGACAGAGATATTTATTAATAGAGATGCGCCAGACATGCTTGGAGCTTTTTCGCCACGCAGAAATTGGCAATTGTGGTCATATAATACGTCACGTATTATACGTGTGAGCCTGCATGTATGCGTAAGCAAGAGCTTTAGAACGGCAAGCCGAAAATCAACGAGCGAAATGCTAACATTCGGTCAGAGAATGCCGCAGCGTAAGGTTGTGCGAATGCTATTGCCTGCCTTTATGCGTTGTTGTTGTTGTTGTTATGAGACAGCAGAGAATTCGTTTTCATATTTCAGTCTGCCTGTCTGGCTTGGATTTCATTTGAATATGTACATATGTATTCTTTTTTGAATGATACATGCATGCATACATATTTCAGTCTGTCTGTCTGGCTGGCGGCTGGCTGGCTTGGATTTCCTTGGAATTGTCTTTGCACAAGGGAATCGAAGCAGCGCCGCGGCTAATGAGTAGAAATATGTATTCTTTTAGCATTACATTTTCACACTTTTGCAGGTTCTTAGCTTGTAGCAAATTTGCTTTTCATATGACAATTTTTCCTTTGTTTTTTGAGGATTTACTATTTATTGCTTCTTTACACCTATCAACTTTTTTATCATTTTGCATTTGCTTATTTTCTAGATTTTGCAGATAAAGATTTTTAAAGATCGCTTTATAAATACATACGTATGTATGTATATCAATTTATGTATAAAATTTTGCAACACATATGTACATACATACATCCCTTTCAATCCCTATTTCTGCACTTTCATTGTCGAAGCACACGCAACGGCAGCATAATTAGAGCGTTTGTTTACATTTTTTATACAAATTTATCTGGGATAATACATTGGTTTGTGTGTGTTTCCGCGAATTTTTTGCCTTTTCGATTTTTAAGTTTTTTTATGTCGCGCAGACTGCGGCTAGACATGCAGGTGTTCATTCATTCTTGATTTTAACGAAAATTTTGCAAATTTCAATTCAAATTTTTTTGCTATTAGTGAAAAATGCCTTTGAACTTTAACATTTAACCCAATAAAATTTTTTTGAATTATTTTGATTATATCAGAGAACGTAATCTAATCGATTTTTGTAGCAAAGATAAATTTTGATTTTTTTATTAAATATTAATTTCATCAACTACATACTCAACTACACATATGTAGTAGGCTAATATGTTTGCTTTAAATAAATGGATCAAATTTATTTAAATGCAATACATTTTGAATGAATTTTGGTCTTCTGCATGTCATTATTTGAAAAAAATGTGGAATGTAGCGTGCACTTTTACACTGATGAAACGAAAGCAGATCCGTTGTTATGATGGCAATGTCGACATTGTATGCTCCTACATTGACTCGTCAAATCAATGAAGAGCGTCATTTTAATGAGAAGCGAACAATTGAAGAATTGATTAACCACATATGTATGTATGTATGTATCTTAAAGTGATCAGTAACATGCATATATGACATCGAAATTACCATCAGAATATCTTTGCTTTAATTTGAAATACAAAAATCGATTAGATATTGTAAATACATAATACGTTCTCTGATATAATCAAAATAATTCAAAAAAATTGTATTGGGTTAAATGATAAAGTTTAAAGACAAGCATAATTTTCACTAATAGCAAAAAGAAATGAAATTTGCAAAATTTTCGTTAAAATCAAGAATGAATGAACACCTGCATGTCTAGCCGCAGTCTGCGCGACATAAAAAATCTTAAAAATCGAAAATGTATTATCCCAGACAAATTTGTATAAAAAATGTAAACAAACGCTCAAATTATGCTTCCGTTGCGTGTGCTTCGACAATGAAGTTTCAGAAATAGGGGTTGAAAGGGATGTATGTATGTGTTTCAAATACATAAATTGATATACATACATACGTATGTATTTATAAAGCGATCTTTAAAAATCTTTATCTGCAAAATCTAGAAAATAAGCAAATGCAAAATGATAAAAAAGTTGATAGGTGTAAAGAAGCAATAAATAGTAAATCCTCAAAAAACAAAGGAAAAATTGTCATATGAAAAGCAAATTTGCTACAAGCTAAGAACTGCAAAAGTGTGAAAATGTAATGCTAAAAGAATACATATTTCTACTCGTCAGCCGCGGCGCTGCTTCGACAAAGACAATTCCAAGGAAATCCAAGCCAGCCAGACAGACAGACTGAAATATGTATGCATGCATGTATCATTCAAAAAAGAATACATATGTATGTACATATTCAAATGAAATCCAAGCCAGACAGGCAGACTGAAATATGTAAACGAATTCTTTGCTGTCTCATAACAACAACAACAACGCATAAAGGCAGGCAATAGCATTCGCACAACCTTACGCTGCGGCATTCTCTGACCGAATGTTAGCATTTCGCTCGTTGATTTTCGGCTTGCCGTTCTAAAGCTCTTGCTTACGCATACATGCAGGCTCACACGTATAATACGTGACGTATTATATGACCACAATTGCCAATTTCTGCGTGGCGAAAAAGCTCCAAGCATGTCTGGCGCATCTCTATTATTAAATATCTCTGGTTTAGGAATACAGCCATACCGTAAGACAACGAACGCAATTACGCAGTGATTTATGGCCGAGTTCTAATGGTGCGTGCGTGCGCAACATTGCGCTGAAAATTTTTGACAGCTAAGTTGAACTAGTGCAAACATATGAAGAGAGTGCCAATGAGCTGAGCGCAGTGCGCAGAAAGTTGACCAACTTTCAACTTTTGCTGCACACATTTTGCGCTGACAGCTCATCTACAGCTCACATACACACTTTGTGGTTGCCGTCAGTGTGAAATAAAAGTGTGGTAGCTGAATATATTTTTATGTTGTACTTATTTCAATCAATATTAGGTTTAAACGATATATACACAATATTAAAAGTTAATATAGCTATAAACTTGGGACGAAATATGTTCTGTAAACTATTTAAGAATGTTTACTGCTCAAGTTGTAAATTGCCGAAATGGGGTGACTCTTTTTGGAGCGCACGCATTCCGTGCATTGGAACAGCTCAAGCGCGCTTCAAATTTTTTCGCTTACGCACTCGCGCAATGTTGCGCACGCACGCACCATTAGAACTCGGCCATTAGAAATTGCCATTTTTGTATGCCGGTGTTGGCTTCGTATTCGCGTTGCGTTCGATCACGGGGATTTATACAATAAGCACGTTAGTACTCAAGTTCAGATATCGGCATTACATGCTCTACGAAAAATTAGCGTGGTCCGCCTGCTATATAGGCGGTAAGCGGAAAATACTCACAACTTCCATAATATATCTACCATAGCGCTCATATTCGGCCACTTAATTGCTGGTACGAATTTCTTAAAATTTTTCAAAAATAGATGTGGGTGGATATTAAATATATTTTATAAAGCCAAAAGTATAATTTTATTGGTGATATTTATTGATTTTTGCTGATTGTTTTTCCGCTGATATTTTGCTTGATGTCTTGCTGAATCGCCAACCGGAAGAGAGCGAGGCGGCCTCTAGCGGGCAGCCATGTTGCCATCGAATGAAGCGACCTCTGCCGGCCCTCCATATTAACAGCTTATACTTTCAGCTGTTGCAGGGCCTGCCCACATGCATCCCTGTATTGCGGGGTTCCAATATAAAGTTTACAGTTCGGCCAATCTGACCTTTAGATCGACCTCGGTCTATCGTGTCGCTTTCAGAGTCGCCCAACGGATCAACGGTAATGACTCGGTCGGTACCGGTCCACGGTTTTAAACGAGCCGCTTCCAGAACACCGTCGTAAGGAATTTGGGTAATTTGACAGTTATCGATATCTCTTATAATATATCGATCATTTGGGAGAACTCGATGAACTACATACGGGCCACGGTTTTTTGGGATTAACTTCTTATTTTGTCCGATAGTAGTGTCAACGTTACGGATGACCACATAATCACCTTCAGCATATATTCGAGGCGGGACGCTGCGTTGGCGAATTGAATCTCATTTTGCTGCCGAGATTTTTGAATGGCGGCATCGGCCTTATCACGGATGGTGGGTAACGAGGGAGGGGAGTCAGGCGCCTGCAGTTCGTCGAGGTATTCAGTCAGCTAGTATTCTACCAAGACGCCTCGTTGAGGGGTTCCAAACAAGAGTACACTGGGTGAAGACTTGGTAGAACTATGTACGGAGTTGTTAAGAGCGAATTCAACTCGGGTGAGCAGACGGGACCAATCGGCCTGCCTTACGGGCTCAACTAGCTTGCTCAGCATTCGGGCCATAACACGGTTGACGCGTTCTACTTGACCATTAGCCTGGGGGCGGCTACAGCAGTTTTTATATGCTGGACATTATGGGCTGCTAGGTACTCGATGAATTCGCGAGATTTGAAGGCAGTTCGTCGGTCAGCAATAAGTCGACGAGGACGGCTATAATAAGCAAAGTATTTGTCGAGGGCGGAGCAGACTTCTTTAGTGCTGGTAGTGTTTACGGGGTATAGTTGAACGAATTTCGTGAATGAATCGATAACAACAATATGCTTGTTTTTGTTAAGTATGTTAGGCAAAGGCCCGAAATGGTCAATATGGATAGTGTCGAATGGGACGGGCAATTTTGGTATGCTATGAAGTGATCGTTCATTTGTACGGCTAGGAGGGTTATGAATTATGCATTGGAGACAATTTTGAATGTAAGTACGGATTTTCTTATACATGGATGGAAACCAGTATTGGCGACGGACTTGGTCATCGCATTTATCGACGCTTAAATGACCTATCTTTTCGTGTATCAAACGGATCACATTTGTTTCCATTTCAGACGGGACATATAGGGCAAGGGGGTCGTTCCTCAGTCGACGGTAAATCAGTCCATTATGCATTTCGAACGGTGTAACTTCTTTGGACTCCAGTTGGGTCCGGAGGCCCACTATAACGGGGTCACGGGACTGGGTAGCATGTCATTGCAGTTCGATGTCATAATTTTGAACGAACATGACGGACTCTTCGGATGGGGCGGAAAAGGGCGGTATGCGACTAAGAGCGTCCACATGACCCATACCCGTGCCGGGTCGATGGCTTATTATGAATAAATAAATAAATAAATTCGGAAACGACGAAGTGCGTAAATGATGGCCAGGGTTTCGAGTTCAAAGCTATGGTAACGAGATTCGGCGGGAGTAGTACGACGAGAGTAATAGGAAATAGGATGCCATTTTCCATCATCTTGCTTTTGCAGAACCACAGCACCAAAGCCGCTGGAACTGGCGTCGGTGTGTAATTCGGTTTCTCGATGCGGGTTGTATATTGCCAACACCGGAGCGGATATCAGCTTGTCACGCAGTGCGAAGAAGGCGAGTTGACATGCAGGGTCAAAGTTAAACGGGACATTGTTTTTAAGGAGGTCCAGCATTGGACCGGCGATTCGGGAGAAAGACTGAACAAATCGACGAAAATAGGAAAATAGGCCCAGGCATGATTGAAGCTCGCGACGGTTACTAGGCATCGGATAAGACCGGATAGTATCGATGTGTGATTCGTTTGGTCTGATTCCCTTGGAGTTGGCTAAATATCCTAGATAATCGATAGAGGTTTGCAGGAAGTGGCATTTGGACAATTTAATCTGCAATTGGTGTTGGACTAATCTCCCCATTAATTTACTAAGAATCTTCAAATGTTCGTCCTGAGTTGCGGTGGCGACTAAGATGTCGTCCATGTATACGATTATTTCACGGGCATGCACCATGTCCCGGAGGATAGCGGAAATATATCGCTGAAATACGGACGGGCCATTCCGAAGTCCGAAGGGCATTCGGAGGTATTCATACTGACCATCCGGAACAACGAAGGAAGTGTACGGAATAGAATCCTCTGACATTTTTATATGGTAGAATCCATTCTTGAGGTCAATCAATGAAAAGCATTTTTTTCCGTCAAGGTAATCGAGACAATCGTCTATCAGGGGAAGCGGGTAGTTATCTCTGACAATTACTTTATTTAATGGACGGTAGTCAATGCACATCAGTCAGATGAAGTTTCATTGAAACCGTATAGGCGGATCATCGGGCCGTTGGGCCTGCAGGTATTCGTTCTCTATTAATTGCTTACATTTGTTATGCCATTCGAGACCAAAAAAATGTTCCCACATTGAGATCGCTTTCTACGGGAATTTCGAATTCGGTACACATGGCGTATGGTAGTTCATTGAGTAATACAGTTGGATCTGAATCCATGAGGAAAGTTGAAATAAAAGCAGGAGGGATAGAGGATGACGGGGTTCTGGAGTCCGGAGCTCTGGGGGCATTAATTGCCGAGGAGGTAACCGGTCGTCGGAATCGGTCCATAAATCCGAGTCTACAATTTGCAGAATTAAAAACGCGGCAGCACGGTTTATTTTCAATATTTATTTGTTCCGAGGATGCACAACCAACATGGCAAAGTACTCTAATTAGTTTTGAATTTGTTTTATACATTTCGGCTTTCTGTGATAGCTGTCGCAACTGGATTTTAAGCTTCTTAAGAAGGTCGCGTCCAATTAGAATTGGAACGGGTAAAATGTAATCCGGAACAATGAGAATAGGGTGTACACTTGTATGCGATCTGAATTTAATGAAACAAGAAGTCGTACCATAACAAGGCAAGGGAGTATATCCTAATCCGCGGTAATTTGAGTATTTTAACGGCTCACGTTGCACATCCTCCGGAACAAGGGTTTTACGAATGAAACTCGCCGGGCTGCCGGTATCAAGTAAAGCGAGAAGCGTTATGTTGCCTTACGATCCGTGATTAGCGACACTGAAAGAGACACTTACCAATTGCAGCGAAGCCAGTTCATCAGTGAGTTCATCGGCAGGACCGTCTCTTTGGGCAATCACGGTATTGGTGGCCCATTTCCCAACACTGGAAACAGCTGCCGGGTGGTCGTCGGGGTTTCGTGCATCGGCTTTCATGGTGGCCCATCATGCGGCAATTTGAACAGCGATCAGGGTCCTTCGGCTTGCGGTTGGCATCATTTCCGTTGTTCGGTGAACTCAAACGATTCGGTGTGTTGGTTATGACTGCTTGGCGGTGAACTGTGGCCCGTTGAACAGTAGCCGACCTGAGTTGACGACGCTCATAATGAGTTCGGTGATGGTTTGGGACTGGTACAGGATAGAGCCACCGGTTCCCAAATCGCCCAGGCCGTCCAACACAAACTGAACCAGTTCATATTCAGTGAGGTCAGTGTGGTTAGCGATTGACTGCATCTCGATGATGTACTGCCGGATAGTTTCTCCTCGACGAATGGAACGGCGTGATAATTCGGAGTAAACGTCGTGACAGGAGCGGCTATGGTCAAATTCGTCGATAAGTTGTGTCTTGAGAGCAAGCCAATCTGGAGCATGGATGGTAATCAGAACTTTCGGGCAATACCGTCCATCATGCGCCGTGCAAAAATAAGCTTATCTCTCTCGTCGACTGCGCCGGGTTCCAAAATCTCTTCATAGTCGGAAATCCATTTCTGGATGCGGTAATTGTCTTCGCCAGTGAACCGTTGGATCGAGTGTTCGATGTCTTGAAATTCCAACCGGCGCCGGGGAGCACAAGCTGGTCTATGCAGCTCCTCATCAAGGGCTCTCAGTTCTGCACGCAACCGCGCCACTTCGGCCATTTTTCGTAGTCGGTCGAGCTCGGCATCGAGGTCGAGAGGCGATAATTCCGGCGCGACATCGCTCGCTGGCGGTAGTGCAGCAAGTTTGTCAGGTGCTTGTTTCGGTGGACATAGTAACTGCACGTCGAGGTGATGATTCGGTGGCTCTGGGTACCCGGCTGGCGGTGTTGCATTTTCCGGTGATTCGGTGTTGCTGAATCTTCAGCGTCGTTAAGCGGTGGTCGGTCATTGTGGCCCTCAACCTCGGCCCCACTGATGCTTTCTTGATAAAGCCGTCGAAGCGAACCCACATTAGCTGTGGACGGAAATTCGATATTGGCGATTCGCAGCGCCTCCATTAGCTCGGTGCGATTCATTTGATTCGCTGACATCCTGTTTTGATGATATTAGTGTTGGAGCATGTGTGGTTGTACCCCACATCTGTTTTTATAAAGCCAAAAGTATAATTTTATTGGTGATATTTATTGATTTTTGCTGATTCGTTTTTCCGCTGATATTTTGCTTGATATCTTGCTGAATCGCCAACCGGAAGAGAGCGAGGCGGCCTCTAGCGGGCTGCCATGTTGCCATCGAATGAAGCGACCTCTGCCGGCCCTCCATATTAACAGCTTATACTATCAGCTGTTGCAGGGCCTGCCCACATGCATCCCTGTATTGCAGGGTTGCAATATAAAGTTTACAATTTATAATTTCTATGTTGCACCTGTCAGAGCATCAATATTTGGTATATATATATAGTCCTATTAGGGATATCTTTTAGTTTTCAGAAATGGGTGTGGTCAGCCTACTATGTAAGCGGTACATTTAAAACACCCACAATTTCTTTTCGTGAATTATTACCCCAGTCGGTAACTCTGTGTAGGGTATTACTCTGTCGGTGAAACCCGACTAATGCTACCTTACTTGTGAATGTATTGGTGAGATTCTTGCGTTAGTATTCTATATGCAGTGGTATTCATCTAAATAGCACACCCATATTCCTTTATATGTACAGCTGCGGTCAAAATAATAGCAGCGCCATAATGTGAAGTGTTTCAACTGTTTTTTAGCCAGATTATAGGTATTACATTTCTATTTATTGTCCAGCTTCTAATAAAACCAAAAAGTATTGTATTTTTAAGATATTGTTTTGAAAACCGTTTATTTCCGAAATGTGGTCGGTAAAAAAAATAGCAGTTGTAACAAAAACTTGACATAAATTCATTTAATTTCATTCTATGACACTTTGGTTTTCACAATCAAGTACAAAAGATTATTCCTAAGAATTTAATACTTTGTTGCACAACCTTTGTTGCGTAACACTGCTTCACAACGACGTTTCATTGAATCTACCAGTTTCTTGCACCTGTCGCATGGAATTTTTCGCCAAGCCTCTTGTATAACACTCCAAAGGTCATTATTATTCTTGGGTTTTGCTATGGACACCTCCTTTTTTATGTCGCACCACAAATTTTCTATTGGATTGAGATCCGGTGACTGGGCAGGCCATTCCATAAGGTCGATATTGTTCTCTTGCATCCACCTTTTTGCTAATCGACTGGTATGCTTCGGATCATTGTCCTGTTGGAATGTCCATTTTAAAGGCATTTCATATTCCGCATATGGAAGCATAATATTTTGAAGTATTTCAACGTATTGGGTGGCATCCATTATATTTCGGATCCAATATATTGGTCCAACTCCGTAATACGAGAAACATGCCCAAACCATTACACTTGAGCCGCCATGTTTGATCGTTTTAGTTGTGTATCGGGGATCATATTCTTTATTTTGTGGACGTCTCACATACTGTCGAGACCCAGTACCGCCATATAACACAATTTTTGACTCGTCCGACCATAGTATATTTCTCCATTTTTCGGCTGGCCATTCGACGTGTGTTTTTGCAAACCGTAATCTCTTGGTGACATGTATTTTTTTCAATAGTGGTACCTTTCTTGGACTTCGGGCATACAGGTTGTTTCCGCGTAATACTCTGCGAACAGTTTCCACACTAACAGATGGACAAACACTGTCTCTTATTTCTGTGGCTGGCACTAACGGATTTCTGGTGCTAACATTTTTTATCATCCTCTTGGTTGTTTGTGACACTACAGACTTTCTACCTCTTGTTTCTACTTTATTTTCGTATACTAAAGCGTTCCTGATCATTTTTGCAGAACAACTTAACAAGTTCTGCACGTCTTTGTAAGTTTCTCCTTCAGATATTAACTTTTTTATCAGACGTCGGGTTTCTTCACTGCAATGCTTTCCTCGGCCCACTTAAAAAAAAAATAATAGCAATATAATGTAAAACACACTATACATTAAATATTCCCTTACTTTTAAGTTAGAAAATTTGGAGATTTCAAAGATTTTTTCAGATTTTTAGTGCTTGCTGCTATTATTCTGACTGCATCAATGTGTCGACTGTTTCAAAATATGCATTATAACATCAACACGTGCACGAACTTTACCAAAATTATTACTCATTTTGTTTTGTACTCTCATACCATAACGGTAAATACAGTAGTTGAATTAAAAATAAGTCCGCGTTAGAAAATACAAGTAACGATCATTGAAGGTAGGGTGCGCTGCTATTATTTTGACCGTAACTGTATATATTCCTTAATTTTTTCCTGTCATGAGTGGGCTTTTTCCTTGCGATGCGCCTATAAAGCTGAAATTCTATCAAGGGTCGGTGAACGGTCTCATAAGGTATTTCCACACCCTCTTTCTCGTTTAACATATTCCGTATTCCTTCGGACGTCATTAAAGGGTCCTTGCAGCTTTTTTTGTATATGATTATTTCTATTCTCTCTGTTTTTGTTCTCCTCTTACTCGTTCTGCATGGGTTTTTAGTAGAGTCCGACCGAACGCTCGGTCTCGGTTACCGAACAGTTCGGCCAAAAGGTTCGGGTTCGGTCTCGGCTAAAAAAGGCCGAGTATTTAGCCGAACAGTTGAGGAACAAATTGTATAGTTTTAAACAAAATTTAAATTTTTTAATAATACTTTTTATTGATTTTTCATACATCAGATGCTTAATGTAGGTATTTATACCTCAAAAGAATTGGTTTTTATAATAAAATGTATTTTTTCCTAAAAATTTATAAATTTCTTTAAATTAAAATTCTTCTTTTTTTTGCATATGTAATCGAAAGGTTTGGTCTCGGTCTCGGGCGAACATTAAAAAAAGGCCGAACGCTCGGTCTCGGTTTCGGCCAAAATTTCGGGTTCGGTCGGACACTAGTTTTTAGTTCATTTTGTCATTTTAATTACTTTCATCGAATTTTATACAATTTTTCTTGGAAGTCCCAGGGTTCTGGCTATTTCCGAGATGTGCTTTTCGTCACTTCTCAACTTTTCCACTACCCTCCCTAATTCCTCGGAGCAATCCTTGCTTCTATCCATCCTAATATTTTAATTAATTAAGAAATTAATATAATTTGATTAATTGCTATGGAGAATGTCTTAGGGCCGTTTTCTCAATGTCCGGTTAAGCGATAACCAGCACATTTAACGGCGACTTTTGAAGTTTCCCATTTCACAGTATTTGATCAAAATTGCTCTGCCGGTTAAGCTAACCGGCACCGCTTCTGTCGGTTAACTTAACCGGCTCACCGTTTGACAGCTAATAAAAGTGACGTTTTCAACTGACGTCTAATATTGCTATATTTTTAATTCAGAAAATAGAGAAAACTGCGTTTTTTACGCATTTTACAAATGAAAAAAGCAATGATCATAAGAGAGGAAATGGAAAAGAGAAGGAACCTATGAGTGTGCCAAGCCTCTCCACTATTGGATCAGTGCTCTTTTTCCACTGGGCGCTACCCGTTTGTCCAGCATCTCTTTTCTTCTTTGCCTAAAATTTTTTTACAGAAAATTATTTTGAAATTTATTTTGCGATTCATATTGACAACAAATGTACTAGAACAAGCGTCAAATCTTTTACATTTTTCCTTTAACCGAGAGAATGTTAACCAGCACATGGTGAAAACGAAAATTCTTAACCGCCAGATAAACTGCTTTCCGTCGGTTAGTTATGTGCTGGTTAAGAGTGAAACTAACCAGACATTGAGAAAACGGCCCTTAATAGGATAAATACATTTTATTACCTTAGGGACAAGATATTAATAAAAAAAATTAAATAATAGAATTTGTCGGCGGGTGTGCTATTTATATGAACACTAACAGGCTTATTATGTAAAACGCCGGGATCGAACGCAACGCGAACGTTTACGTTTAAAATCGGTATTTTATAAAACGGTGCGTAATTGCGTTCTTTGTCTAACGGCATCACTTGAGCCGTCAAGTTCTTACGAAAACGAGTTGTATTTTTCCAAATTTCCAACCAAATACAAAACACAAAATTTTCTGCTTCCATTGCATACCTTTCATAGGCTAGTGGTTAGAGCGTTTGACTATCAGGCGAGAGCTTGTGAGTTCGATCCTCAACTGCGGTACTGTTTTTCGTTTCTACAAATCAATTTTCACTCGAAATATCCTAAAATTATACGTTTCAAAAATCAAACGCGAGCATAAATCCAAGTGAACGATTTGACAGTTTATGTGAGCGAGTCGGCCGCGTTTTCGTTTTACAATATACTGTTTTTCATATATTTTCTTTACGTAACGACGTAACTCAAAGCGAGCGTTCACTCGTTTTTGCGTTCCGTTTTATAAAATATCAATATGTCAAATTTTGGCTGAACGCGAAGCGTTGCGTGTTACATAATAAGCCTGTTAAATTTGAAATTTTTTTTTTCGTTTTTTGGCTTATAATATTGTAGGTAGGTAGGTAGGTTAAGTGGTCGTCTCGA
Source organism: Neria commutata (assembly GCA_963457695.1). Lineage (NCBI taxonomy): Eukaryota > Metazoa > Arthropoda > Insecta > Diptera > Micropezidae > Neria > Neria commutata. The sequence continues at coordinate 37,673,719 of OY735245.1, forward strand.
GGACATCACTTAGGCCAGAAGGCCCATTGTGTTATCACGTGGGGGGTTTTCCCCTATACACTTCCCATGTATGGGAGCACTTTGTGGCTCTGGTATATTTGTCGATGTGTCCTGGTGGCGTTTTTTCCAAGTCTGCCAGACAGCTCAGGAAGTAATGTCCCAGGAATCGGAAGCGCGTTCTTGCTAGCGCTGGGCATTTGCAGAGGAGGTGTTCAACAGATTCCTCGCAGTCTTCGTCTCTGCAGCTTCTGCAGAAGTCGTTGTACAGCAGTCCCAGTCTGTTGGCATGTTGACCAATGAGGCAGTGTCCGGTTATGATTCCTACGACAATCCCTATGGAGGGTTTGCTTAGTAGGATCAATTCACTGGATCTGCTCTGGTTGATCGTAGGCCAGATCTGCCTTGCTGTGTGACATGTCTGTTCGTGGAGCCATCTCGTGTTTGCTCTGTTTATGTGGTTGATTTTTAGCATTAGTTTGCATGTGGAGAGTGGTCTCCCAACTTCTTCAGTTATGTTGATTCTATGTAGCTCTGTGCCTGCTCTTGCGAGCTCGTCAGCTATGCAGTTTCCCTCTATGTCTTTGTGCCCAGGCACCCAGCAAAGGTGCATATTGTACTGCGCGGATATCTCGTTTAGAGATGTTCGGCAGTGAAGGGCTGTTTTAGAGCGGGGATGTGCGCTGAGTACAGCTTGTATTGCAGCCTGGCTGTCGGTGTAAATGGTAATGTAACTGAGGGAGATCGCATTTTCTTTGAGCCAAGCCGCTGCCTGTCTGATGGCTGTGAGTTCGGCCTGAAAGACGCTGCAGTGGTCGGGTAGTCTATATGACGAGCGTAGGTTCAGATTCCTGCAGTATACACCACTGCCGACTTTGTCGTTCATCTTTGAACCGTCCGTGTAGAAGGTTGCCATATTGCTGGTCTCCTCCGGTAGTTCGTGTTTGTCCCAATTGTCCCTTGATGGGATTTTCGCACTGAATAGTGCTTTGGGGAGTGGTTATGGGGATTGTGTAGTCAACCTCCGAAGAACGGAATGGTAGTTTGTTTACGATTCTGGCATGTCCTATGTCGATCCTGCTCCATGGGAGGATCGCATTGAGTCTTGCTGCCGTACAGCTCGCCACTAGTTCCCCGTAGATGTCTATGGGGAGTAAGTGAAGTAGAGTTTCCAGGGCTTTAGTGGGCGTTGTCCTGATGGCGCCTGAGATCAAAATGGCCGCCATTCTTTGCACCTTGGTTAACAGATTCACGTAGGTGGATTTGCTCAGGGCTGTCCACCACAACGTGACTCCGTACATAAGAATCGGTCTGACGACTGCCGTGTACAGCCAGTAAATGACTGATGGTTTCAGCCCCCAGCTTCTGCTGATAGCTCTTTTGCAGGTATATAGGGCGGTAGTGGCTTTCTGGATGCGATTTTTAATATTGTCCTTCCAGGTTAGCTTCCGGTCTAGAATGATTCCTAGGTATTTTACTTTTTCTGTTAGGTGTAGGTGAATGCCGTTCAAAGTGGGTGGGCTGAACCTCGGTATCCTATGTTTCTTTGTGAAAAGCATAAGTTCCGTTTTGGCAGCGTTAACACCCAGACCGCACTCCCTTGTCCATGACGATAGTGTTGTAAGAGCGCCTTGTAGGAGGTCTCTGAGAGTATCTGGGTACCTGCCTGATGCTAGTAAACATGGCAACTCGAGGTTGCTAGCTTAGTGATGAGGGGGTTCACCGTGAGATTCCAGAGTAGAGGCGATAGGACCCCCCCTTGAGGGGTGCCCCTTGTAACAAACTTGGTGATTTTGGTTTCGCCCAACTCCGTGATTATTTCCCTCCTTTGAAGAAGGTTCTTTTTAAGCTGGATTAGCCGACTGTTTAGGTTCAGCTTGGTTAGAGCTGCAATTGTGGACTCTGGTTGGATGTTGTTGAAGGCTCCTTCGATATCGAGGAAGGCCGCCAGAGTGTATTCCTTGTGTGAGAGCGATGTTTCTACTCTTTGCACCAGGTCGTGAAGGGCAGTTTCTGTGGACTTGCCCTTAGTGTATGCGTGTTGAAACGCTGATACCCTGTTGGGGTCGATGGTGTGGCGCATGTATGCGACCAATAATTTCTCTAGTGTTTTTAGGAGAAATGATGTGAGGCTTATAATATTGTAGTCGAATATATTTTTGCGTATCTTATATATAAGACTGACTAAAAAGTGTCTGCCTGCAGCCTGTCCACTTTCTTTCTTCTACGACTTTAGACGAATGAAATTAGTTCGTTGTGTAGCCCAGTGGGTTGAACCGCGCGCTTGCACTCGGCAGGTCATGGGTTCGAATCCCACAGGTTTTAAAATTTTTAATTTTTTTTTATTTTTTACTTTGCTTTGCCTTTTATTGTTGCTAATTGTTTTACTAGCTGTCGTGTATACAGGCACACACGACAGGTGGCCCCACTTGTAGTAAATAAAGTACTCCTTTTAACCAGAAACATGTTCCATGTTGAATGCGCGGTACTTTCAGTTCTGGTGATTTCGTATAAAGGAATATGGGTGTGCTATTTAGATGAACACCACTGTACCAGTCTGACCCTAGTCTGTGATTTTGTGCTCTTCAATGTTAATATTTTATTTTTATTTTTTTCAGATTATGATGGAGTCTCGAAAATTGATGATGAATATAGATACGCTGGCTGCGAAGATCCGAAAATTATGATCACAACGTCCCATGAACCTTCAGCACGATTGAAAATGTTTGTCAAAGAGTTGAGAATAATATTTCCAAATGCTCAAAGAATGAATCGCGGCAAATATGAATTGAAAGAATTAATGCACGCTTGTAAAGCAAATGAAGTTTCAGACTTCATCATTGTCCACGAACATCGTGGTATACCTGATAATTTGGTTGTGTGTCATTTGCCACATGGACCAACAGCTTTTTTTAATATATCAGGTGTTGTAATGCGCCATGACATATTGGATATAAGTCCGATGAGTGAACAAAAGCCACATTTAATATTTCATAATTTTAAAACAGAACTTGGCAATCGAACTATGAAAATATTAAAGCACTTGTTCCCTGTTTCTAAAAGTAATTCAAAACGGGTCATTACCTTTGCAAATCATGACGATTATATTTCTTTTCGCCACCATAATTTTCAATATGTAAACAGGGAGTTAGAGTTGCTTGAAATTGGGCCCCGGTTTCAGTTAAAATTATATCAAATAAAGATGGGTACACTGGATGAAATTAAGGCAGCTAATAATGAATGGGTTTTGCGGCCATTTATGAATACAACTTCGAAGAATCGTTTTTTATCTGATGATGATGGCTGGGATCAAACTGAAGACAAAGATTAGAATTTATGTATAAATTTGTATGATAAAAATATTTAAATTTTGTATTATGAGCTCAATTAAAATATAAAAGAAAAGCCCTTGTGATTAAAAATACTACTGGGGAGTTTTAACTCTCGAAGAAAGCTTTCATCAACTCTCTGAGAAAGGGGGAAGACATAACTTGGAATTTTTTTAATTTTGGCATATCTCTGTGCATTAAAAAGTATAAAAGTTGAAAGAAACTTTGTTAATTTAAGAATTCAATTAAAATGTTCAGTTTAGCCTCCCATATGTTAGCGGATTTTAACCCTGAAGTTGTGCAGCAAATCGAAGGATTTTCTTTGGCAGTTCGACAAGCTATTTCTTGTGTTCTGGATCATCATAAAAACCTTCAGTCATTATCAAAAATTGGAAAGGCTCCTCTTTGCTACCTTAATAAAAGCCGCTAGCAACATCGGGACGCGCTTCCATAATATGTATTAAATTTTTTATTTGTTGCATATTCGTGTTTTCCTACCTATATACAGTTAAGATATGTAGGTTTATCAATTGAAAAAATATCACTTATAGTTTTTCACAGCACTTGCACACAAATTGTTCGGAAAACGCCTAGAAATTTTTAATTTTCCTTATTTTTTGTCTTTGTATTCAGAATGTCAACGTTCCTTCTGCTGTTTATCTGTCTCGAAGTTTGAACAGAAAAGATTAGGTTAGGTTAATCCGGCTGCCTAAGAAGAAGGCCACGCATAGACCCTGTTGGGTCCCTAGCGATACCAGTTGGAGTTCCGTTTAGGAGTTGTCAAAGTAGTGATCTGTCAGAATTTTGATGTTTTTCACAAATTTCCAAAGAGGTTTGATGCCCAGTTTCGAGATCTGTTCGAGCCCTGAGAAGAATGGTGCTCCTAAACAAGTCAGACGAGTTCTAGCGACGGCGGGGCAGGAGCACAGTATGTGTTCCAAGGTCTCCCTGCTACCCGCTTCTTTGCATTTCCTGCAGCTTTCGTCGTTCGTTATACCCATCCTATGTGCATGCGCTGCTACAAAGCAGTGTCCTGTTAGTGCACCTGTGATAGCTCTACATTCTATTCTTGGGAGAGTCAGTTAAAACCTAGTATGCTTTTCGTCATAGGACTTGAGCATGATTTTGGAGGTCGCACAGGTGCCTAGGTTGTTCCACCTGATCCTCGTTTTCCTTTTCATGCATTCCTCTATTTTACTGTAGAACGCTTGCAGAGGCATCAGTACGCTGCTGATATACTCATCTGAAAGGCAGACACCCTGTTTGGCAATAATATCCACTTCCTCATTTCCCTCTATGCCTTTATGCCCGGGTACCCAGTAGATATGCATTGCAGGACATTTTTGGATGATAGACTATTGGATGTTATTGCCTTGATAGCTGCCTGACTGTCTACGTAGAAGTTTATGGTGGTGCTGGTGCAAGCCAGTTCCGCAGCTTTCCTGACGGCGAACACCTCGGCTTGAAAAACGGTGTAGTGATTGGGTACACGAAACGATTGCTTGATATCTAGATCGGGTCAATACACACCAGCTTCGACTCCTTCTATCATTTTAGAGCCGTCTGTAAATATGTTAAAGGATGCGCGACGAGGTTCCAAACCTTTGCGCCACCCTTCCTTCTCGATTGTGACCTTTATCCTTTTTCCGTATCTCAGGATCGGTGCCATGTAATCTATTTCGGCCGCTTGGCTTCGTGTTCTGGAGCTATGTCCAAAAGAGCTGCTTTTGAATTGCCCCAAAGCCCTCAGTCTGCCTGCGGACTTAGCCGCTAGGTATTCTGAGAAAAGGTCGATGGGTGGTAAATTGAGTATGGTGTTGAGTGCTGCAGTTGAAATGGTTTTAATGGCTTGAACAGAAAAAGCAGACAGGAAAAAATTATCCAGGAGTTTCTGTTCTCTTCTGTTCTGCCCTCACTGATTGATTCACGAGCTCAAACCTACAACCTTCAGACATTAAACGTGAAGAGTAGATTGCTTTCATGATATAAGCTAGTTTAGATTGTATTTGGAGTAGGTAGGTGGAGTAGTAGATCTACTCACCGCGGCTAAAAACGTCTATTATAGCAGTTCTCCGTCTATATACAGATATTCATTGATGCGCAGCTTCAAGAGATGTGAAACAATTTCCCTTGGGGATGAGATATTCCTAATAGGACTATATGCCAAATATTGATACTCTGACAGGTGTACAACATAAATTATTGGTATATTGATTTAACAACCTCTAGGGTCCATTTGTGGAAAATTTAAAGGTATTCCTACCAGAAATGAAGTGACCAAATATGGACGTTCTGGTTTATATATTATAGAAGTTATGAGGATTTTCAGCCCATTTTTCTTATATGGTATGTAAGACCTAGATTAAAACGGGAGTAAAATTTCATTCGTATAAATTCATAAATAGTCAATTGAGAGCCATTTTACCGGAAAAATTTTGCCGCCTATATAGTGAGCGGACCACAACCATTTTTTCGTATTACATAGATCAGTGTTCCGCAAGCCGTGTGCCGTGATCATCAGTTAGAGTGCCGCGGAAAAAAGTAAAGGTTTTGTGAAGATAATACACCTAATAGGTCTTACGTGTACCGACCTGAATATTCAATAAAATTATATAAAAAAAAACTTTTTAAAAATAAGCTTTAATTTATTTAATGTACTAAAAATTAGAAAATAAATTGTTTTTAAGTCACCTGTATCTTACTATCCATAAAAGCTTGGTGCGCTCATGTGTTCAATATTTGTCAAACAGTTACCACAATATTTTATTTAAATAATTTTTTGCAAATAGATTCTAGTAATGAAAGATATTTTGAATATGGATATTGAGCGCACAAGCTTTTATTGATAGTAAGATACAGGTGACTTAAAAACAATTTATTTTCTACTTTTTAGTACATTAAATAAATTAAAGCTTATTTTTAAAAAGTTTTTTTTTATTATTTTTTATTAGTTTTATTTTCTAATTTTTAGTACATTAAATAAATTAAAGCTTATTTTTAAAAAGTTTTTTTTTATATAATTTTTTTTTCTATTTTTTAGTCTTCCATAAATTCAATTTTAGAGCTCTGAAATTTTTCACAAAAAGAATTTAAAACTTGCAGAGCAGTACACAATATTTAGGGTATTCACAGTATTTCCTATCGTCATATGTCATATCCTCAATTTAACAAATAATACGGCAGTGATCGACCCTAATATTCGTGGCATATTTGTGACGCGGTGAGTTGTTGCTATTTTGCCAGCAGGGCGCGGAAAGTAAGTTCCTATCGTTTTTCATTGATGTGTGGTGTACCTATAATTATAAACTGAAGCCCAAGTGTGTAGTTGCTTGAAAAGTGCCACGCCCCTTGTCCTACGCCCATAAAATTTTACCAGTGGGACGAAGCATCCAAGAGGGGCCTGTATACGGAACTTCAATGCTGCACGACCTTTAGTTCCAAAGCTATTCTATATAAACGATTTTGTTTGTATGGGCGGTGCCACTGCCCGTCTTATTTTCCCAGTAGAAGGATATGGATATGTAGTAAGTTCCTACCAAATTTCATTGATGTGTGATTTCTAGTTCTAAAGTTATACACAAATCTGGAGTTGATAAAAAAGTGCCACGCCCCTTATCCTACGCCCATAAAATTTTACCAGTGGGACGACGCATCCAAGAGGCGACTGCATACGAAATTTCAATGCTGCACGACCTTTAGTTCCAAAGCTAATCGAGATCAAAAATTTTGTTTGTATGGGGGGTGCCACGCCCCCTTATGCTACGCCCATAAAATTTTACCGGTGGGACGACACATCCAAGAGGCGACTGCATACGAAATTTTAATGCTGCACGACCTTTAGTTCCAAAGCTAATCGAGATCAAAAATTTTGTTTGTATGGGGGGTGCCACGCCCCCTTATCCAGGGCCCCCATATTTTCTCAGTAGAAGGATATGGATATGTAGTAAGTTCCTACCGAGTTTCATTGATGTGTGATGTGTAGTTCCAAAGTTATACACAAATCTGGAGTTGATAAAAAAAGTGCCACGCCCCTTATCCTACGCCCATACAATTTTACCAGTGGGACGACACATCCAAGAGGCGACTGCATACGAAATTTTAATGCTGCACGACCTTTAGTTCCAAAGCTAATCGAGATCAAAAATTTTGTTTGTATGGGGGGTGCCACGCCCCCTTATCCAGGGCCCCCATATTTTCTCAGTAGAAGGATATGGATATGTAGTAAGTTCCTACCGAGTTTCATTGATGTGTGATGTGTAGTTCCAAAGTTATACACAAATCTGGAGTTGATAAAAAAGTGCCACTCCCCTTATCCTACGCCCATAAAATTTATTGATTCATGTATTGGGCTCTAGTTTAGGCATGTATGCAAAGTTTCAGATCTCTAAGTAGTCGGGAAGTGGGTGAAATATTGATTACTAGATTTGACGACATACCACTGACATACCGCGGACAGAAAGTGAAGTTAATATAAAGCTTATAAAAAGCAAGCTCTAAAACAGATGTAAAATAAATGAGGACTTTTTATTTTGTCTGCCACTTCCTTGTTATACCACAGGAGAAGACCATAATTTGGAATGGCACAACTGCATAAGCATTTGTGCAGACGCACTATGAGGCAGATGATGGGAAAAGACAGAATTATTACATTTTTGAAAAAGTTTGTAGACACTTTTTTGTTGTTTCTAAGTCCGCTTTTACACGATGCGACTCGGCCCCGGAGACACGGAAGAATGTAGGAAAGAGGGGTGAAACGACAGGGGAACGCGCAAAATCGCTCGGGCAGCGATTGTGCTGCGATTTTCTGATTTTCTGACGTTCCTCTTTATTCGTTTTCGCGCTTCGCGCTATCGACTGTAAATTAAAACTTGAAATCGAGTGAATACGTATTGCAAATAAACTGAAAAATTTACAGAACTTTACGCATAAAAGTAAATATAAAGAAAAAAATGAGCAAAGAGTGGAATAAGTGCTTTAAATGTTTACAAATTACAGAAATAAAACCAGCTGCAGACTCTAGTGTCAATATGTGGAGTGGAGCGAGTCGCATCGTGTAAAAGCTATGCGCGATTTCAAAGCGGAATGCGAAAAAATCGCCGGGGCCGAGTCGCATCGTGTAAAAGCGGACTAAATCTCTAATATCCCACCAATCAGATTCAAACAGGTTTTAGACGTTATTTACATCTCTCTTCCCCTCACCCATTCTCAGAGAAAGAATTTTTTCCGCAAAAAGTTTACCTTGCATTTTCGCAATCAGTGTCAAGTTTTTGAAATTCAATTTTTAAAAAACTAAGAGAACTATTTTTTATGTAGTGATCTTTTATTACGGAAAAAATTTTCTTTTCAAAGTTGAAAACGTTAATGAGTCTGGCTAGGTCGGGCTAATTTGATCATTTTATCTTAATAAGTGACTATTCCACTTATAATTTTCAGAAAAAAAGTCTGCGGATTTTTGCGTTTTGGGAGTGATATCGATTTTATGCCCCTACATGTGAAAGCCTAAAGGTTATAAGCTGCAATTTAATTGAAGAAAACTGGCCTTTTTAAAGTTTATTTTGATTACACTTATGGCAAATGTCAACTGAAAGTACTTTCATAAAATCGCTATATCTTTCAATCCATAATAGAAAATGTTATAAAATTTCGCACATTTATTGCTAGTGTTAGTAAAAATGAGTGTGCCCAAGAAGACCTTGTGGGTATAACTGACTTTATTTAAAGATGATTTTAAAGTTTTGGCAATTTGTTAAAATCTATATAATTTACGATCCGTAAATGATATTCTTCTGAAATTGCACCAATTATTCCTATTATTAGTCAGAAATTTTTTACTAAAAATCATATTTTAAGCTGTCGCCGTTTATTCGCTATGAATTGATTCCGTGTTTACCTCTCTTCTACCCAACTGTGAGACGAAGCAGTAGCTATGACGGGAAAAAAAAGGGGATTTGGAACCAAGGCTTCTGAAAAAACCCTAATATTAAAAATGTACATTGTTTTTTACACAGGAAAGCACTGATTACAAAGTCTCTGCCTGATGAATTGTTGTCTGTCCTACAAGAAGTTGTTAAAATTGTCAATTACATCAAGTCGCGACCGCTGAACTCTCGTCTGTTTAATGCAGTGTATCAGGAAATGGGAGCAGATAATCAGTCACTTCTGTTTCATATAGCAGTACGATGGCTTTCTCGCAGAAAAGTGCTATCTCGGATTAACGAGCTAATAATATTATATATAAAAAACTTTTTAAAAATAAGCTTTTATTAATTTAATGTACTGAAAAGTAAAAATTCAATTGTTTCCAAGTCACCTGTATCTTACTATCAATAAAAGCTTGGGGCGCTCATGTGTTGAAAATTTGTCAACCAGTTAACACAATAAGGGTATTCATTTAAGCAGATAATTTTACACATTGATAAAATTTATCAATTTATCAAGTGTGATAAATGAACGCACTTGGCAAAGTGTTTGTGCAAATGGTGTTTGGTGTCAAAAAGAAAAAAGTAAAATGGCGAGAATCAGTGAAAAAGTAAAGATTTATGTTGGAGCTCTTTTGAAAAAATTACTGTAACCCTATTGCGTTTATTTTGATTGTTCAATACTAAACATTTATCATAATGTTAAAGATCATAGCTACGCAGGGTTGCATTCGTTGCCGTCTAAGTTTACAAACATCGTTTGCACAGCGAAATCATTGGGCAAATTTATCACATTTGTGCAAATGAGCTTTCATACAAAATTTGATAGTTCGTTTACCAGGTGATAAATTCGTCACGTTATCAGGCATTTGCGCGTTTACAAATGAATACCCCTAATATTTTATTTAAATTATTTTTTGCAAATAGATTCTACTAATGAAAGATATGTGTGAATATAGGTTTTGAGCGCCCAAGCTTTTATGGATAGTAAGATACAGGTGACTTAGAAACAATTTATTTTCTACTTTTTAGTACTGTTTAGGAATGGAATCCTAATATTCGAAAAATAATTTCTGCTGTAACACAATATTTCTCTGTTAACATAATTTCTTTCTCATCACTGTTATGCTAATCCACATTCATGCAACTATGTCGTTGCCAACATTATGGCATCTCTTCACTCTGTTACATTCTGTCATCATATGTCTTTATTCTATTACAATTACTTGTCAAACAGCTCACCATGTGAGTTCATTATCAGCAGCGCGATCCAGCAATAATGGCCGAGTTCTAATGGTGCGTGCGTGCGCAGCATTGCACAAGTGCGTGAGCGCAAAAATTTTAAGCGCACTTGAGCTGTTCCAATGCACAGTATGCGTGCGCTCCAAAAAGAGTCACCCCATTTTGGCAATTTACAACTTTAGCAGTAAACATTCTTAAATAGTTTACAGAACATATTTCGTCCCAAGTTTATAGCTATATTAACTTTTAATAATGCGTATATATCGTTTAAACCTAATATTGATTGAAATAAGTACAACATAAAAATATATTCAGCTACCACACTTTTATTTCACACTGATGACAACCACAAAGTGTGTATATAAGCTGTAGATGAGCTGTCAGCGCAAAATATGTGCAGCAAAAGTTGAAAGTCGGTCAACTCTCTGCGCACTGCGCGCCGCTCATTGGCACTCTCTTCATATGTTTGCACTAGTTCAACTTAGCTGTCAAAAATGCTCAGCGCAATTGCGCGCACTCACGCACCATTAGAACTCGGCCATAAAGACACAATTTTCACAAGTCTATCGTCCGCAATCTAAGTGGCTATTATTCTTCTTCAAAACTGGTCCTTGCGAGCCGGATCGTGCTCGTAAATACAGTCCACACCCTTGCTAAATAGAAGTTCTACGCTACGATGGAGAAAGATTGGGAAGAGTTGGTGCAACTACGAGGCCGGCTAAAGAGTTCACCGTCGTAACCACTGCAATGTACAAATTCAGCGAAAATCCTGACTAGTAGATCCAAACGCTGATTTTGCGGCGTACGAAGAGAAAGTTCTAGCAACACGTTCTCGGCTGCGTGCGTTACGTAATTCTCTGCTGCTAACGACGCTTGATGAACATGGCGACTCAATCGCGAAGCTTTCTGAGGAACAAGCCGAGTTCCTGCAACGAGTTTCTGCTGCATCTACACCTACAATTACGATGAAAGAACCGGAGCTGCCTAAAATCGCCATTCCACCATTTACAGGCCAGTACAAGGAATGGCCTTCGTTTAAAGACCTTTTCGAAAGTGCCATTCATTCGAAAACTAATACGCAGAAGTTTCATCATCTGAAATCGCTACTCAAGGAAGATGCTGCGCAGACCTTGACACATATTCCGATTACGGACAAATCGTATGACACTGGTTGGGTCCGATTGAATGACCGCTACGATCGACCCCGTCACATTGTTGCATCCTTTATTCAAAATTTTATGTCTTTGCCGGCAGCATCTGCTGAAAATTCAACTGTTCTCCGTAAAATTTCAGACTGAGCCAATGAGGTAGTACGAGGCTTGGACATTATTTCACGCAGCGAACGAGACTGCTGGCTAATTTACCTGCTGGAGTCAAAGATTGATCCAGAATCACGACGTAAGTTGATTGAAACAAGTCGCGACAACGCCGCACCTACAGTCATTGAATTCTTAAATTTTTTGGATTCCCGCTGTGCGGAGCTTGAATTAGAATAACATAAAGCTAGCTCGACGTCCAAGAATTCCAATTCGTCACAGGGTAAGTCTCGAGTTACCACATCCCGTTCGCTCGTATCGCTGGATGTAGCTAGACATAGTCAGGCTTGCGCTAAATGCCGCGCAACAGATCGCACGTTGCCAAGATGTCTCGCCTTTGGCAGTCTTCACATTGATGAGCGCCGTTCATTCGCTAAGGAAAAATCGCTTTGTTTTAACTGCTTGCGAGCAGGCCACACATCAGGTGCATGCAATTCGAGGTTTCACTGCAAGACTTGCAACCGTCGGCATCATAGCATGCTTCATTCTGTTCAAGCGGATGCACCATCCAATGCACCACACTCGTCTCCTAATCCCTCTCCTACTACGTCTGCTGCCGCCACATCTTCCGCCGGCACACTAGCTGCTGGTACACCTTGGTCCATCGCGCATGTGGCACGGCCAGCCTTTTCGTTTGCATATCCAATACATTTTTGCTAAAGATTCGCCGCCATGGCAAGAACGTTCGAAGTTTTTACTGCCCACCGCCATTGTTGACGTTCAGACAGCGCAAGGTCACTTCATCCCTTGTCGCATTTTGCTTGATACTGCGTCTGAACTATCATACATATCCGACCACTGTGCTCAAAGATTGCAAATTCCTCGTTCACCTTCTAAAATCGCCGTCACGGACATTGCTTCTTCTAAAGCTGAAACAACACGTGGTTGTTTTACGCTTATTCTCAAATCCCGTGTATCTAATCATACTCTCACTGCTGGAGTACATGTTTAGAGCAACATAACCTCGTCAATACCTGAAATCTCAATCAACATTGATTCGGCAAAGCTGCTGCAGGGAATCAAACTTGCGGACCCAACATTCAACATTTCAGCATCGATCGACATTCTACTGGGAGCTTAACACGTTTGTAGTGTGCAACAAGATGGTCGATGCTAGTGGGAACTATTTTGCTATTTCGTCAATTTTTGGTTGGGTCATCACTTCCCCTGCAGATCGAGATGCCGCTTCATCCACTTCATCATTCGTCGCCGTGGCTGACATTGATGATTCGCTTCGTAAGTTTTGGGAAATTGAGGATCCCAGCTGCTCCCACCCTATCGACTCTGAAGACCTTTTCGTGGAACAACATTTCCAAAATACTCACACTCGCCATGTCATGTCGATGACAAATCAACCTGCCTTTCAAGCACGAGAACCCACGCTTTGCAGACACCCTGCAGGGAGCAATATCGCGCTTCCATGCCGTTGAACGCCGGTTGCTAAAAAACGAGCAGCTGAGAGAGTCATACATCGAGTTCATGCAGCAATACGAGGCATTGGGTCATATGTGTGCAATTCAACCGCAACAAGTCGACATCACCGATGGTCGACAATTCTATCTCCCGCATCACCCGGTTCTTGGTAAAAGGCTAAGAGTAGTTTTCGTTGGGTCATTTGGGGATGCGTGCGGAGTTTCGCTCAACAGCGCCCTGCACATCGGGCCAAGTATTCAGTGCAATCTATTTGCGGTTTGCCTAAGATTTCGTTTTCACCGTTTTGTATTTACAGCCGACATCGTCAAAATCTTCCGGCAGATATGGGTAGCAGAATATCACAGAGATTTCCAAAGGATTGTTTTGATCAACCGCTCCGTTCCTGTCGGTAAGGGTGCTGGAGCAGCTGGCGCGCGGTTATCAAAGCCAATATCCTCGTACAAGCCGTGTTTTGCTTGACGACTTTTACGTGGATGATGTCCTAACTGGTGCCTCATCAGAGGAAGAGCTAGTTGATAAGCGCAACGAACTCGTGGAGTTATTGACTCGCGGTAGCATGAAGTTGCGCAAATGGGTATCAAACTCAACCCAACTTATGTCTGACCCTGCAATTCAACATGAGATGTTTGCGTAGGAAATCTCAAAGATACTTGGGCTATACTGGAAGCCAAAGGATGATATCCTGGTCTACCGTATTCTCACGAAAGACATACCAACCGTCACTAAAAGGCAGATTTTATCTGATGTTTCTCGCGTGTTTGATCCACTGGGTCTCCTGGCACCCGTCGTCGTTCGTTTTAAGATTTTGTTCCAAGAGCTTTGGCTGCATAAATTGACCTGGGACGAGCCATTGCCTTCAAATCTCGCTAACTTATGGACTCAATATCGACAAGATCTCCAGCGAGTTGCCGAGCTTTCAATTCATCGTTTTGTTCCCAACTCAGAAGACAGCTTGGAGATCCACGGCTTTTCCGACGCTTCAATTAAAGCTTATGCAGCTGCGGTGTACTGCCGTTTCAAGACTGGGTCGGGAGAATTCATTGTTTCGTTGATAGCTGCAAAAACACGCGTCGCACCATTGAAAGCAATTTCGCTACCGCGCCTAGAGTTATGCGGTGCACTACTACTCGCGCGTCTAATCAAGGTCATTCTCGACGCAATACCCCATCGAGCTGTTAAGCTGTACGCCTGGTGTGATTCTACAGTGGTTCTATCTTGGCTGTCAATTTCCCCGATGAAACTGAAAACTTTCGTTGCTAAATTCTAGACACTCTACCACGCAGCGTCTGGAATCATGTAGCATCCAAAGAAAATCCCGCTGATTGTGCATCACGCGGGATACCAGCAGCTTCTCTTCTAACTTTCAAGCTCTGGTGGAAGGGACCCTACTGGCTAAGCAACGAAGGCGAGCTTAAAGGTATTTTGAGGAAAAAATAATTGTTTTGTCCCTTCTGCAGAATCAGAAGCTGTTGCAGAAGTAAAAGCCACCATAAATTTGCTAGCTACTGAAGACAAGCTTTGTGACCCAATAAGCAAGCTGCTTGATCGGGTATCTTCGTGGCACCGATTGCTCCGCATAATGGCATACGTCCTGCGATTCATAAATCACTCTCGCAAAGGCTCTTCTAACCATACTTCGGAGAGTATAACATTCGACGATATCAACAGTGCTCGCATCGCCCTGATACGTCATGCTCAAGGTTGCTTTAAGGAGGAGCGGAAATCGCTGCAACGCAAGACGGACATACATCACCGCTTCAAATTATTGAAGCTGACCCCGCTTTTAGATGAACATCAACTTCTACGAGTAGGTGGGCGAATCACCAACTCTAACTTGGACATGGAAGCAAAACATCCCATCATATTACCGAAACAACATAGACTAACGCATCTTTTGCTGATCGACGAACATCACCGCCATCTTCATCCTATGTATCTGCACTATTTGTACTCATACAACAGCGGTACTGGATACTGGGAGCAAGGAACCTGATTCGAAAAATAACGCTCGACTGCCTGAAGTGTTTTCGGCAGAGCCAAACGTCGACGCAGCAGCTGATGGCCAATCTTCCGCATATACGCGTGCGACATGCTTTTCCGTTGTAACACTCTGGATGCGATTATGCAGGCCCTATTACATTGAAGTTGTACCGAGGTCGGAATGCACGCACATCAAAGGGTTACATGTGCATATTTGTGTGCCTCGCCACCTCGGCCATCCACGTAGAGCTGGTCACGGATTTATCGACAGACTGTTTTCTAGCAAATGCACTCAGATATTCAGCGACAAGGCCGCAATTTCCTTGGCGCTGATCTCAACTGAACGAAATGCATCAAGCAATAATGGCGCAGCAGCATAACGAAATCGTTGCCGAATCCTTAGCTATGGAAGGCATACGATGGAATTATATTCCGCCCTATGCTCCGCATTGGGGTGGCATATGGGAATCAACAGTTTGCTCTGTAAAACTTCATATGCGCCGCGTAATTAGAACGCAATACTCACAGTCGAGCAGATTACCACTCTTCTAATTCAAATTGAAGCTGTTGTAAACTCGCGGCTACTCGGCGTGGCCCCAGACATCGACTCTAAGGGCCAGTTTCACAGTGGATGTTTAAACCCTGATTGCAGTTAAAATAGGGAATTTCAGTTTCACAGTTGGAAGTTAAATACGATTTAAATAGCCGATTGTGGATATTTAAGTACGGCACAGAGTTGCAATCGAAAACAAATAAACAGCTGATTTAGGATGTGCAAGCAAGCTGCGTCGACAATATTGCAATTTATAAGCGGTCAAATTAAACATACAACTGAATGGTGTAGCACATATAAATGATCCCGTAGTATTATAAATAATATAAACTGTGAATTCTTTGCACAATATCCAATAATTCACTTCTTTCGGCCGACGAAAAATTTTTAGCTCGCGCTGCCTCCATAATTGAACAATTGAACATATGTTTTTGGCAAGTTGTGCTAACCTTCAATTGTCAAATATTCGAAGTTGCCATTCATTATTCCGTATTTAAATAAATGCACTGTGAAACTCAAGAAAATTTAAACTAGAATTAATTATCTTTCTCCTTATCATTTTCTAATAGGCAGACCACTAACTATGATTCCTGAAGGTAGCCTGCAAGAGAATAACGAAAACAAACTGGACTACTGGCAGCACGTACAAAACATGTACCAAGGGTTCTGGCGACGCTGGCATCAAGAATATTTAACATCGCTTCAAAAGCGCCCTAAGTGGAATCGCCGCACTCCGAGCATCTCACCGGGCGACGTCGCACAGTAACGAGCTGGCCAAAATGAAATAAAATGAATGTTGTAATTATAGAAATCTATTAATGCACATGAATAGTTAATACTTCAAACTATAAGAATTAAAAAAAGTTTTGAAAATAAAATTAAAATTTCAGTACTAAATCAACCTTTGAAATATGACTTTCCCAGAAAAGTATTTATTAGCAAAAACTACCATTATTTTTGATTTATTTAGAAATATTGTAACTTTTTTATTTGTGGAGCGAATCACATGCAGTTTCTCTTCAAATAAACTTTTGTATTTCTATGTGGCAACTCTGTTATTGGTTTTTTGTTTTGACAGTTCAAAAGTACCGTTTTTTGAAAAATGCAGAATACCCAAATCAAAACAAATCAAAAAAGCGATTGAAAAGTTTGGATTGGCTTTTAAAAAAAGCACCGCAAAACACCTCTTTGATTTTTTAAATATAGTTCAATAATAGTATGTATAAAAGAAATCAGTTAACTCCAGCTGCTAATATCTGCTACTCTGTCTTTGACAACCTGTTTTCTAGTGGCACCTGTGCTGAAATTCGGCGATCTTTTTCAAGTCTGGCACTCGGAGACTAAATCAAATAGAGAGACTGCGTTACAGAAGAGTGTGGAAAGTAAATGCGGTTGTGAATTGAATAAAGATGAAATTAAAAGATTGCGTTTATTCCACTTTAAACTTGATTTGAAATGGCAGGAAAGCAACAGAAATTTAGAGCTTTTCCTAAAGAAACACAATGTTTGGCTGCAATAAATTTTTTTAATAAATAGGGAAGATGAAGCAATTCATGACGAAGTAAGTGTGAGTAAAGAGATACAGGAATAGTATAAATTTGAACATCAATATTAATATTTCAGGAACCAAGTACTAGTACAGACAGAAGAAAAGTTCCGTTTGATCAAGCGTCTGTTAGAAGCCAGCGTCGAATGATCACGAATCTAATTACAAGTACGAGTTCAGTGGTATTGTTAGAAAAATTATATTATGTTTTATTATTTTTTACAAATATTTATTTACTTAATAATAATACAAGTTGTAATGAATATGAAAAAATGCAGCAGTACGTCTATATTGCGGTGCGCAACAAAGGCCTTCTAACAATGTTAATATTGGTAAGATTTTATAAGTGGGTGGTGGGCGTGTCTTAGGCCTGCTTTTGTTCTAATATTTCTTATATTTTGTGTAAATATTTCTTATATTTTAATAATAATTTCACTAGGGAAACAGTTTGTATTATTATCCGCTCCCTGCATGAATATATCTATTTTTTGGGAAAATCAATTTTTCAGGTACCAGACCCTTTTGTCCTACCCATTCCATTCCGCCCATTTTTTTATGGTTAGTTGATATTAGTAACTACAGTAAACCCCGGTTAAGTGCTTCCCCCCATAAGTACCATTCCCGCCTAATGGTAGAATTACTCTAGCGGTAAGATTAGAAATCGTGTCAGCTGACATAATCTATCTTACCCGAACACAATGTTCGCTATTACTCTGACCGGATTGAGTAGCAGAAATTTCCGCGTCGATTAGAAAACTACTGCAAAAGTCGTGTCAGCTGTGAAAAGAATGTTGCCACACAAAAAATTCACTTGAAAATGAAATAGCAATAATGCTTTTCCTATGCAAGAATTTAAACGGCAACACTGGTCAAAACAAGCGAATATTTATTGGAAATATAGTCCACCTGCGCTTTCGTTTGCTTTAAATTTGTACACATCATACATTTTACACAACACTAAGCACATTGAGTCAATTATTTCGTCGTTTGAATTCATTTTTCACGATATATTTTGTTTGTGAACTCTTTGCAGAAAAGTGTTGCCAGTGACCTTCGATTTTAGTTCAACAAAAGAAGTGGATTATTATTGCCGAAATAAGTTAAAAAAGTAGTACACAATATAGAGATGTAACAATTATGATAATTCAGTGCCATAAATTTAATAAAGAATGTAAAATTTCATCTCAGAAGAAAATAAACAGTGTGTTTCTTTTGTGCACAAAACTATACGGCAGCACTAGCAAAAAGAATAGACTGACAGCTGCAATCCGTTTAGCTGTTAGAGTAACTGGGCAAATTGCTATCCGGCACGATTGAATTCGACACCGCTGGACTAAGTTGCTGCATCGAACAATTTTCTGCAAATATATATTGGAAACTCCCCTCTTAAGTGCTTCTCGCTTAAGTACCACACCCGCATAAGTACCCCAAAATTGTATGCTTCAATAAAAAAATTACTTGAATTTTTCCTCTTCTAAGTGCCACTTTAAAAAATTTTTCATATGTACACAAAAAACACAGGAGGCGCCGACAAATTTCTTAGGAAACGCTTCTTTGAAATTCTGAAATTTGAATTAGTTGAAAATTGAATTTGTGCGAATCAGATCGAAAATAAAATTGCGCGAGCCGGTGGGCTCAGGACTGATTCGCCTGCTTCGATGAGCCTGCAGACCCGTTGGACTGGCCGCTGGCACTGGCCTTTCACAAACACTCCTGCTGAGGTAGTCCGCTCGGTGCAGTACTCAATGCTAACCACTCGTACTAGTCCATCACTCCCCGGGTGAACTTGAGTAATTTTGCCTATTCGCCAACGTGTAGGTGGCAAGTTTTCTTGCCGGATCGCGACAATGTCGCCCACTTGCAAGTTTGGGACAGGTCGAGCCCATTTGCTGCGAGCCTGTAATTGGTCCAGATACTCCTCCTGCCAACGATGCCAGAAGTGTTGATACATGCGCTGGAGGCGCTGATGGTACCGCAGTCGATTTTCGTTGACGTCTGGCGTCGTGGGCTCTGGACGTGAATTTAAAGGGCGACCGATCAGGAAGTCGCCAGGAGTAAGTGCAGTTCCACCTTCCGGGTCGTCATGGATAGCGAGGATTGGCCTCGAGTTGAGGCACGCTTCGATGCGCACCAAGAGGGTGCTAAGCTGGTACGACGTCAGGGATTGCTCGCCTACCACCCGTTTCAAGTGCTTCTTGGCTGACCGTACTGCAGCCTCCCACAAACCGCCATGGTGTGGAGCGGCAGGTGTGATGAAGTGCCAGTGAACCCCAGCATCAGACAGTTGTTGCTGGGCGTGGGTGGAGGTCCATTCGCTGAGATCAGCCTGGAGCTGTCGATTAGCTCCTACGAACTGCGTTCCATTATCGCTGTAAAGATTCACGCAGTATCCTCGACGGCTAACAAATCGGTCGAAGACATCAAGGAAGGCGCGAGTACTCAAATCCTCGGCCAATTCGATATGCACCGCCTTGGTGCACATGCAAACAAAAATCACGGCGTACGTCTTAGTAGTGCTAGTTGAACGTCTGCTTCCACAGCGGACTAGAAATGGTCCAGCGTAGTCTACGCCGGTGTTGGAGAAAGGCGGAGCGACAACCACCCGAGACCGTGGTAATGCTGCCATTTGCTGTTGTTGCATAGCACGCTGATGCAGTTTGCAGACTCGACAATCGTGTATGCATCGCTTAACCAATGATCTCCCGTGAACAATCCAGATCTGTCGTCGTAAAAACTGCAGCATGGCTTTGATGCCGCCATGAAGAGTTGCGCTATGAGCGTCCCTTACCAACAGCCTAGCTAGCGAGCTCTCCTTCGGGATGATCATTGGGTATTGCTGGTCGTACTTCAAATCGGAATTGTTCAATCTGCCGCCGACTCGTAGAACACCCACTTCGTCGAGAAACGGGCTAAGAGACAGCAACTTGCTCGATGGTGCTACACTGCAAGTAGCACGTAAAGGATTAATATCGGAACTATAAGTATTACCTTGAGCTTCACGAATTAGCAAAACCAATGCTTGCTGAATTTCTTCGGTCGTAATGACTGGGTTGCGCCAGTGGGGGCGTCCAGCTGGCCGGAACCGCAGTATGTAGGCGGTGGTGTGTAGAACACGCTTCAATGTGCTGAAGCGCTCGACGAGCGGGACGAAAGCTTCTGTTGTCTTATTCTCAAGTTGTACCTACCGTACCTGGATCTGCGGTGCCGGTAGGATGCATACGTGGGCGCGAACACGTCGCAACTCGGCATCGTGGACTTCCTGCTCCATTGACCCCAATTGCGGTAGCTGATAGGACTTAGCATCATCCGTATAAATGCATCGTGGGCCCTCCCACCATAATGCAAAATCACCAATTGCGGGTGGAGGCAAACCACGGCTAGCACAGTCGGCGGGGTTGTCCTCGGAGCGTATGTGATGCCAACACGCCACGTCGGAGTTGCGCTGTATCGATGCCACCCGGTTGGATACATACTGCATGAACGTGGTGGGTGGGTTTCGAATCCAGGACAGCACAATACTGGAATCGCTCCAATAGGTACAGGGTACATCGTCAAGTTGAAGTGCGTCACGAACGTTTACCATGGTGTTGACCAGTAAGTTTGCAGCACACAACTCCAGCCTTGGAATCGTGACTGCCTTGAGTGGGGCAACCTTTGTGCGTGCAGTCACCAGAGTGACCCGAGCGTGGCCATCCGGATCGATACTGCGAGCGTATATGACGGCAGCGTAGGCTTTGCTGCTGGCGTCACTGAATCCGTGCAACGTAACAGTCGCTGCTCTAGCCATGCCAAGCCAGCGAGCTACACGAAGCCTTGCGATTTCTGGAAGTGAGCATCGATACTTGAGCCATCTCTCACGTAGCTCCGGTGGTAATGGAGTATCCCAGTCGATTTGGGCAGCCCAGGTCAGCTGCATGAACATTTTGGCAGTTACGGTCACTGGAGCCAAAAGTCCCAACGGGTCGAAGATTCTAGCGATATCACTGAGAACGTTCCGCTTAGTCGGGATGCAATTGATGTCAGTCAAACTGACCTTAAACAGTAGCTCATCACCGCTCGGATCCCAGTGAAGGCCCAATACTGTGGCACTGGAATCGCCAATACTTAGCTCTGGTGCTGATGCGCTGGAGTCGGTGATAGCAGTCAAAGCTTCGATGCTGTTGGAGTTCCATTTGCGAAGACGGAACCTTCCCTCTTGTAGTATGTTGGTAATGTCTTGCGCCAGTGTGACGGCTTCTTCTGACGTATCTCTGCTTTCCAGGAAATCGTCGACGTAGAAATTTTGTAGGATGCTGTCTCGCGCCGCGGTAGCACGATTGCCATCTGCGATCACCCCGTGATTGTCGCTGGCACATTGCCTCAAGGCACGAACAGCATTAAATGGGCTACACGCCATACCGTAAGTGACGGTCGTAAGCTGGAAGGTTCGAAGTGGTTCATCTGGGCTCTCTCGCCAAAGAATCTGCTGCCACTGTCGATGTCGTGGGTCCACCAGGACCTGCCGGAACATTTTCTCGATGTCTTGGCCGACGCATTGAAGACCACTCGAAATTTTGCAGTCCCAGCGTGATGCGGAATGAAGTAGGCATCGAAACGGTTCGCACCATGAGTTGAAGCTTCTTCCATATGCCCGAGCGTCATGTACTCGCGCATAAACTCGATGTATTTTTGCCACAATTCCACATCGTTGATTAGTCGTCGCTCAAGACGCTGGAATTGGCGCAAAGCTATGGTGTAGGAATCTCCCAGTGATGGCGCCTGGGGGCGAAATGGTATTTGAACGACATATCGGCCCTCTGAGGTGCGCGCTACGGTTTCGCGAAAGATAGTTTCGCAACGGTCATCAGCCTGCTCTGGGCAAGCCACCTCCTCCAGCTCCCAAAAACGCTGCAGTAGATCATCTAGTCTCTCTCCATCGTCAACCCCATCGGGAAGAGTGCGCAGAGCTGGAAGCGACAAGCATCGGAGTGATACTGGTCCACAAATCACCCAACCAAGGCGTGTGTGAATGGCGCATGGTTGCTCAGGCCCACCAGCGATGACTCCGTCTAGTAGGAGCGTGCCCCAGACGTCAGCTCCAATGAGTGCATCAATCCGGCCAGGCACGTGAAACTTCGAATCGGCGAGTTCAAGGTTCGCCAGATGCTCATAGCTACTCATATCGATAGGTGCGGCCGGAATGGCCGATGTAATAGTCGGCAGAATATGAGCCTCGAAAGAGAACTCAAACGTTGGATCAAAGCGTGAGCGCATCGTCACGGTCGTATGGCCCCGGGACCAATGCCTTCCACAGCAAGCGTGTTACGTCTTCTTGGAAGATTCAAACGTTTAGTAAAGGATTCAGTTAAGAAGCTCACCTGTGAACCCATGTCGCACAGGAGACGGCATTCTCTCTCTTCTCCACATCCATCTAGTATAGATGCCACGGCTGTGGCCAACAAAACCATGCCCTCGGACTGGGCCAGCAGGGACTGAGCAACGTCGACTCGCGGAAGAACTTGGGGGGCCGTGCCATGCACCGGCGCCGCCGAAGATACTCGATTCTGCAGTGAGTCCCCGTTGTTGCTAGGTTGTGCCAAAACCACGTTTGGCCTTTCGTTGCTAGCCTTCGATTTGCAAAGTAGCGTGTTGTGTTTCTGATTACAAATGCGGCAAACTCCTGAGGGGCATTCTTGTACCATATGCCCAGAACTCAGGCAGTTGTAACATAATGATGCTTTACGAACCACATCTAAGCGCTGACCTAGCGTCAATGCTCGAAATTGTCGACAATTCGACAAATGATGTGGCTCCGCGCACTGTGGACAGGCCTGCGGTGCCTTCACAGCTGCGCTCGTAGACGGCGAGGTGACCACGTGAGATTTGGCCGAACGCTGCGCCGCCTGACGACGAGTTGATGATGTTTCATCGGGTAGAGTATCTGCATAGGTCTCTATTTGCTCCAGCATGAGCTTCAAATTCGGAATCTGATCGGAATGATTTGAGACTGTCCAGTGAGCTACTGCAGCTACTGGCAATTTGCGTAGAACAATGGGGTACATGATTCCATCCCACTGATCCGTCGGCAGCTCCATAACAGTGAGCGCGCGTAAAGTGCAGCGTACCACGTCGATTACGTCTCGTATGCCGCGTTGTGACTCCATAGGGCGCTCTGGTAAGTCGAGCAAGCGATTAACGTGCGCCTCCACAAGACGCCGTGGGCTGTCATAGCGACGTTTCAGTTCAGCCCATACTTGGTCGTACCCTCCAGTGTAGACGCCGCCAATCATGGGTACCGCATCCTCCTTGACACATTGACGTAGACGACTCAATTTGTAGGTTGGGTCCAAATCACCGCGATTATGCACCAGTGACTCGAACATGTCCTTGAAGACTAGCCAATTCTCCGGTCGACCATCGAACGTCGGCAACTTGACAGGATCGAGTCGCACCTCTGCCATTCCTCGAACAGACGCAAACTCAGAACGCTCAGCCTCGATCGTACGAAGGCGTTGCAATCTGACTGTTGCTTCCCCGTACGCCAATTCGACCTTCGCCAACAATGCGTCGTGAGCCTCCAATTCTTCGGCCTGTGCTACTCCCACGAGCGCCAAATGATTCTCCATAAAGCGATTGAAGTGGCCCGACAAGGTGTTGAGCATGTGCTCGATCTGCACCGCATCGGGCGCATAACCTGCAACTTCAATCTGCGCCTTAATGCGCAAAATGGAAGTGTGGGACGCCTTCCTCACATTCAACGCAGCCATGTTCTAAATGTTGTGAATCCACTCAAACCTCACAGGAGGCACCAGAAGTGTATAGAAAAGAAAAGAACCTTGTCGAATTAGGTTTTTATTACCAACCACGTTTTTATTCCATCGCGTCAAAAGAGGAAGAGAGTAATTACAGGGATTGAACTTCGATACCTTTGTAGACATCGATAACTTATTCGATAACTTGGCAAGCAGCACGGAGAGGTTGCCAACCCGGTGGTTTCTCTCAAACACTACTATTTCATGTGATATCAGCGTAAACGTTTAATTAAAGCTATGTATATACAATGTATATTATACATACATACTCCAATATGCAAACCATATACATATGTACATATGTATAAATATGCATTGTAAATGTACACAAAAAATACTTTATGGTTTCCCTAATTTTTAATGAATAATTTTTGTCCAATAAAATTTAATTTGATTTAACCTTATAAAGGAATACATATCGCCGCTTGATTCAATACTTGTTGTATGTCGATTTTTTCACATTTTGAGTTAAGGATGGCATGGGAGGTTCCAAACCCAGCTAAATCGATTGGCGTTCTCAGATTTCTTATATCTCCTACCGTTTTCGAGATATTCAGACCCTATTTTGTCGTATGTAGGTTAATTTTCAATTTTTGCGTAAATATATGTCGTATGTGTGAGAAAAGTTAACATACGACAAAATTTATTCGCAAAAGAGGCAAACAAAAATCATCCATGTTTGTCGTATGTAAGGTTTTTTTTCGGTAAAATGGTTCTAAATTGACTTTTTATGAACTTAAACGAATTCAATTTGGTATTCAAAATCCGATGTCAGCCCTACATGCCGTGGGCGTGGTCCGCCTACTATATAGCCGATAAGCTGAAAATTCTCATAATTTCAATAATATATACACCAGAGCGTCCATATTTGGTCACTTCTTTGCTGGTAAGAATGCCTTTTGATTCTCCAAAAATGGGCGTGGTCCGCCCACTATGTACACGGTAAATTTAATACATCCACCATTTAATATGGCAGGCAAACTAATTTGTTCGGAACGGTAGATACGACAATATAATACTGAATTCATTTGGCTATATCTTCATCTTAACATTGGAAAGAACAACAATTCGTGACTTGCGAACAAATACGATACGTCATCACTAACTGAACCTTTACGGTTACACACGCACCAGGTTCCAAGTCACGATTTTACCAACCTACCAAAAGTATCGGTAAAAAATATCGGTATCGTTTGTAATATCGATACTTCAATTAATTAATGTTGTTTCGTATTCTTCTGTACTGTATTCTTGATTACTTGCATCCAAAGTTAATATTTTATAATGTCTGAAATAAAATCGATGGAACACTCCACTTTAAAAGTTCCGTATGAGATTTTAAACAAAAAATTTCGAATTGCTCAAAAAACATTGGACAGAGAAGTGGATCAAGTCCAGAATGCTTCGCGTGAGGTCGAGAAAACAATGAAAGTTGTGCCTCCAGTA
The DNA here is from genome assembly GCA_963457695.1 of Neria commutata. Lineage (NCBI taxonomy): Eukaryota > Metazoa > Arthropoda > Insecta > Diptera > Micropezidae > Neria > Neria commutata. Next base: position 37,699,271 of record OY735245.1, read on the forward strand.
GTATCGGATGTGGGCAAATTGGTTGGTTGTGTAGTCCAACGATTGCAAATACTAAAACGCAAAGCAAATGAAAGTATAGGAGAGGAATTGAATGCTAGTTTCATGTGTAAACGTAAACTGGATCACCTCAAAGGAATTGTACCTTCCGATCACAGCGGCAGTTTTGACGTGTGGCAAGCGTCTGTTGACCAGTGGAAACGGGTAAGAAGTAATGAGAGAGGACCTCATTTCATTCGTTGCCGAAATTTCGCCCTCAGAAAACATTATTTGCAGTTCTTTTAACATTTGAAAATGTGGCAAGATTTTTAGTTGATTTTCAGTCTTTTGAGCACCTTGTTTATTTGTTCTAAGCGATTTTTTATCGTCAATATTGGAATTTTTAACACTGCAAATATTTTTGAATTTTTTCGAGCAAGTTGTTAAATTTTTCAAGTTTTCGAGTTTTCTTTTGCTCGCAGTATTTTTGGATTTAACACTGATTTTCAGGAACGGTGTAGGAGCGCGACACTAAACCCCCCATTTTCGGTACGGGGCTAATTTATGTTCTGAAGAAGCTGAAGTAGTACCAGTACAATGGACAAATACTTGTCTGCGTGCTGGTAGGTTTTTCATATTCCGGAAAAAAAAAAGCTGAAGTATCGCCTCATAAGTTGGGCGGTTTTCTAACTGGTCTGTTTGTCCAAATTTATTTTATAAGCTTTATATGTATTAACTTCACTTTCTGTCAGTAAGTCGTCAAATCTAGTAATCAATTTTTCACCCACTTCCCGACTACTTAGAGATCTGAAACTTTGCATACATGCCTAATCTAGAGCCCAATACATGAATCAATTTTATGGGCGTAGGATAAGGGGCGTGGCACTTTTTTATAAACTCCATCAATGAAACACGGTAGGAACTTACTATATATCCATATCCTTCTACTGAGAAAATAAGGGGGGCACTGGATAAGGGGGCGTGGCACCCCCCATACAAACAAAATTTTTGATCTCGATTATTTGTTAAATTGAGGATATGACATATGACGATAGGAAACACTGTGAATACCCTAAATATTGTGTACTGCTCTGCAAGTTTTAAATTCTTTTTGTGAAAAATTTCAGAGCTCTAAAATTGAATTTATGGAAGACTAAAAAGTAGAAAATAAAATTATATAAAAAAAAACTTTTTAAAAATAAGCTTTAATTTATTTAATGTACTAAAAAGTAGAAAATAAATTGTTTCCAAGTCACGTGCGTGAAGGTAGAGAAACCAGAAAGAGAGTAGCGTTAAGCAAAACGATGCGACACGTATTTTTATTTATTCCATTAATGCTGCACGGATTTATATGCATTTACTCCGTTGAATTTAGTAAAGGGAGATAAAAATGTATTTTTTAATCTTAATTACAGGAATGCAAGTCTGCACCGATTTACATGCATTTAATGTAGAAATAAAAATTTCTTAAAAAAAAACAATTTGTTTTCTACTTTTTAGTATATTAAATAAATTAGAGCTTATTTTTAAGAAGTTTTTTTTTATATAATTTTATTTTCTACTTTTTAGTCTTCCATAAATTCAATTTTAGAGCTCTGAAATTTTTCGCAAAAAGAATTTTAAACTTGCAGAGCAGTACACAATATTTAGGGTATTCACAGTGTCTCCTATCGTCATATCCTCAATTTAACAAATAATACGGCTGTGATCTACCCTAATATTCGTGGCATATTTATGGCGCTATGAGTTGTTGTTGTTTTGCTTACAAGGCGCGGCGAGCTCGGCCCATGCGCAAAACCCCCGTTGCTTTGGCGCGGTGAGTTGTTGCTATTTTGCGTGCAAGGCGCGGCGAGTAAGTTCCTATCGTGTTTCATGGATGTGTGGTGTACCTATAATTATAAACTTAAGCCCAAGTGTGTAGTTGCTTGAAAAGTGCAATGCCCCTTGTCCTACGCCCATAAAATTTTACCAGTGGGACGAAGCATCCAAGAGGGGCCTGTATACGAAATTTTAATGCTGCACGACCTTTAGTTCCAAAGCTAATCGAGATCAAAAATTTTGTTTGTATGGGCGGTGCCACGCCCCCTTATCCAGTTCCCGCCTTATTTTCTCAGTAGAAGGATATGGATATGTAGTAAGCTCCTACCGAGTTTCATTGATGTGTGATTTGTAGTTCTAAAGTTATACACAAATCTGGAGTTGATAATAAAGTGCCACGCCCCTTATCCTACGCCCATAAAATTTTACCAGTGGGACGACACATCCAAGAGGCGACTGCATACGAAATTTCAATGCTGCACGACCTTTAGTTCCAAAGCTAATCGAGATTTAAAATTTTGTTTGTATGGGCGGTGCCACGCCCCCTTATCCAGTGCCCGCCTTATTTTCTCAGTAGAAGGATATGGATATGTAGTAAGTTCCTACCGAGTTTCATTGATGTGTGATGTGTAGTTCTAAAGTTATACACAAATCTGGAGTTGATAAAAAGTGCCACGCCCCTTATCCTACGCCCATAAAATTATTAATATATCGTGCTCCTGTTTACGCATGTATGCAAAGTTTCAGTATCGGGAAGTGGGTGAAAAATTGATTACTAGATTTGACGACATACATACCGCTGACATACCGCTGACATACCGCGGAAATTGAAATTAATATAAAGCTTATAAAAGGGTGTTGCGGCTAGGACGAAACTCGCGCGCCCGGTAAATTCCAAGCGTTGCCTCCTCTACTTGGTCTATCCATCGAAGGCACGGCCTCCCACGCCGTCTCTGTCCTCCAGCTGCCGCCTCGAATACCTTCTTCGCTGGAGCTCCTTCATCCATACGCACGACATGACTCAGCCAGTGAAGCCACTGGGTGGTGATGCGACTAACTATGTCAATATCGGCGTAGAGCTCGTACTGTTCGCGGTTCGTTCGGATGCGGTAGTCGTCGCCAACGCGGACCGGGCCAAAGATCTTGCGGAGCACTTTTCTCTCGAACACTCCAAGTGAAGCTGCATTAGTCTGCGAGATCACCCATGCTTCAGCGCCATACAGCAATACGGGGATAATGAGCGTCATATAGAGTGTCAGTTTTGTCAGACGAGAGAGGGCTCTACTTCTCAATTGCTTACCGAGTCCGTAGTAGCACCTATTGGCAAGAGTTATTCTCCAAGCTGACATCATTATTGGTGGTAATGGCGGTGCCAAGATATATGAATTCCTTGACAGCTTCGAAGGTATAGTTTCTAGTTGCCAAATTGGAGTCACGGCGCCGAGTCTCCCTGCTTTTAGAAATCATATAATTCGTCTTGCCTTCGTTGACCGCCAGACCCACTTTGGCTGATTCTTTTTCAATAGTTCAACCGACAATATCTCAAATATTAAAGTACATACATACATACATACTATTTCGGAAATTTAAGTGACCCTGATTTTTTGTCCGATACTGTACATACATATCACTCATTGTAACCTTTTAATAAAACAGTACATTTTATTTTATTTTATACTTTAGGTTCGGATGGATCGAATGGTTATTGAACACTTACTACGTATGGGCTATTATGGAACTGCTGAACGTCTTGCTGATCGATCAGATATTCGCCATTTAACAAATTTAGGTATGCTTACATATAAATTGTGGACATCTTAAATTTTTTGAATAATATTATTTCTTTGAATAGTTTAGGTCTCGTGATTCTGAATATTAGTGAAGTTGTATCTTGAAAAAAAAAATTTCAATGTAAATTCAAAATACAGTATCCTCTGTTTAATTGAACCAACCGCTCGGACAAAAAAGATAAGCATCCAAAACATGCATGCAATATCGTGGTTGAATTTTCTACGGCGAAGAGACTTGGTTTATTTGTTAAAAATTAAAAAAAATATTTGGCACAGCAGCTCTTGTCGGCTTATGCCTAGCTTTGTCGCATTAACTTGTGTGTGCTTCATATATTTTAGCACAAATTACCGGGGCCTACAAATAGCCGTGTCCGAACAGATTGAGAATTCTTTTCATGGCAAAGAGAGAATGTCCAATTCATTGCGAGAGGTGGTGCCGTGCAAAGAAACAATTTGAAAATCAAATCTCTTTTTTTATTAGATGGTATGAAGACTAGTATTAAACCCGTTGATAATTATAATAAATAATTGAATTTAAACATATTAATGGGTTAATGCTCACTTCTTTACTTGGTTATTTACGTGGACAAATTGTTGTTGGATTATTCTACATAGTTATTGCGCTGTAAAAAAATCTTCGATCGAAATCTCTTGCGCATAAAACATTTAAAAAGCAAAATATAACCTAACGGTTGTATGGAAGATAAAATTAATAGGCACACAATGACCGCTTCTTCTTTCTCTTCTTCTTCTTTATAGGTCAGTAACAACCCGTTACCATTAAGACCTGACGTAGAGCTCCTCTGCAGGCATGTACGTATTTATTCGTAAGTAAAGGAAAAATTTGGGCCGTAAAGTGAAATACGTAAAAGTATTGCAGCTGTCGTTCTTTTGCAGATTTCTGTTTTTGTTAGAGCTGTTGTATAGTTTCGTGCACAAAGTAAGCACGCTGTTCATTTTGCTTTCGAGGTTAAATTTTACATTCTTTATAAAATCTATGAGCCTTAAGGCTCAGTTAGTATTGACGTATCGTATTTATTCGTAATTTTTACAAACCTACTTTACCTGAGTTGGTAAACTAATTCCTTGCGGCGTCGGTGATTGCTTCGCTCGCTGGATAACGGCCGTTCTATTCTAGTTATGATAAACGGTGTCCTCTCTAATGTAGGTGTACCGCAGAGTTCGATCCTCGCACTCAGAGTGTGGTCGAGCGGATAAGGTCAGTTTTGATGCTCGCAAGAACCAATGCTTCTGTCTCACACACAAGCAAACTACCTCCCCCTCCCAAACTTCTCTTTCCAACGATTTTGAAGAGTCGGAAGCCCTTGACGTTCTAGGCTTGACGATTAAATGTGATCTGATGTTATCTCCATTGGAATGACCAGATTTTCGGGGCAGGAGCTTTACGAACTCAATTGGAGCTTCTCGGCTTTATCCAACGTCGGGCGATATAGTTAATAGGACGCGATAGGGTCGCTAGCTCTATCGACTATTTGGAGCGTCGGAACGTGGGATGTTCAACTCTTTTCTATCTTTATCGGTGTGGCTCTGTTGAGAAAAGAGCTCTTATCGCGGCTGGCCGCGTGTTTTCTCCCAACACACACTTGGCGAGCGGGATTCATCGATTCCTCGTTTCGACAAAATTCCAACGCATTACAGCGATGACTCGTTCTTTGATCGTACGTGCCGATTGCGGAATAGTTTTTCTGCGAAAGTTATCCCACAATATTCATGGATTCGAATGTCCACGGTCACTACTCCACTATCCCCCACCCACTGGGCCATTCCCTGAGTGTTGGTTTATATAAAAAAACACACCATTGTTGTTATATGGTGGTATCGGGAACCTGCTTCCGGTGTCATCGTCAACAAGCTGGAGAAGTGTTCCATAACCTTGGTATACTTTGCGCATCCATTACCAGATTGCTGTATTCGTATCCACAAGAAGTTGCCCCAGCTTTAATTCCTTCGGTTAGATGCCTAACCGGTTGATATAATTTTCGGGTGTCATTCCTGTCTGTGCACATCTCAATCTCCTCACGCTCGCGGTTTTGTGTTTCCCCTACTTGCGTCTTTTTTTCCGACCGTTGGACAGAGTCACATTCCTTATTGAAAGACCGGACATTCCAGATACATATCCCTAAATCGTGGTCCCTAGTACGTTTGCGGGGGTCGTACCATCCGAGGCTTTTCGTCGTTTAATTGGGTAGGTAGGTTTTAATGTGGCCGGGTTCTAAACCTTGCACACATCCCAAGTTTCTAGTCTAAAGGAGACCTCGCTGCACATACTTTTCAATTATAAATAAAATATAGGAACATCACCGCCATCCAGGAAATGCGATTGACAGGGCAGGGATACTTCAAAGAAGCAACCTGCAACAGCTTCTATAGCTGCCATGTTGAGCGGCGCCAATTCAGATGTGGGCTCGTGGTCAGTCGAATGCTACGCCACCTTGTCTCTCGGTTCCCCCTGTGAACGAAAGACTGGCTACAATCCGTACCAAGGCAAACATTTTTTAACATGAATCTGATTTAACCGCACACCCCGAAAGAAGAGAAGGATGAAGCGACCAAGAATGCGCTCTTACGAGGCTCGAGGACGTGTATGACCGCTGCTCGGCACACGACGTTAAGATTGTACTAGCGAATTTTCACCCAAAGGTAGGGCGAGAGCTATTTTATTATCCAACAGTCGGGCAGTTCAACCTCCACGATACCACCTCGAAGGTGTGAAAGCGCTTTACTTGCATAGTTTGACGGTACTTTTAAGGGCTTGTCGTGTGAAAGGCCTGTCTCCAAGGATTGATTGGACCTTATCAGTGCAGCTTTAGGCCTACCAAGTCTGCCATTGACCAGATCTAAACTCTACAAAAAATCCTGGAGATGACCCATGAATATCAAGACGACACTCACCATCTCTTCGTCGATTATAAGGCTACTAACAAAAGCACGATACAAGATTGTCTATATGTATGCCGCAATGTCTAAGCTCGGTATCCCTGCTAAGTTGGCGAGGCTTTGTAGGATGATATTGAGGAAAGTTCCGTCGATGTGTATACACCCAAAGCAATATTTGGAATACAATCCTAGAAAAGAGCACACTGCTTTCAACTACCTTTTAATCTACTTTTCGAAACGACCGTGGATTACAAAGGCAAATGAGTAAGACATGGGTAATCTTAAAAATATTTACGAACATTTATAAGAAGTATTGATTCTATCCACGAAACACTTCGTTTCTTTCCACGTGGCGTCGTTTCTTGCGAGTTAGTTGGCAACTCTCCGAGAGTATACTTTTCCATTATGAAAAAGCTTATCACAGAAAAGTTATTTATATTTTTTTTTTATAAGATTGCCACGTATAAATATAGGAATGTAGGTATGTATGTATGTCGGTCCTAGGTAAATTTTCATACGCTACACCTATGGTAATATGGTATAATAACTTTGTCCGAAAATTGTAACGCAGTAAAAGATCCTTCCTAGGTATAGACATTAGTATATAGAAATGATCAGAAACACTTTCTCTTTTGATTTTCTGTTGTCCGTCTGTCTGTCTGTCCGTCTGCTTGTTCGAAAAAAAGAGAAGGAAGGAGTTGTCTGATTTGAACCAAATTTGGTACACAGTCACAGTGAACCTCGGGTTAGGTAATGTGTTAAAATTAGTCACATCGGTTGAAGGGCCCGCCTACAATGAGCCTGTAAGTTCTACTACCTCGGGTTTTTTCGATTAAATTGCCATAATTTGTCTAATTAGTCATTCAAAAGAATAATACTTGGTATTTAAGGTGAGGTGTGGACCCTCTGCAAAATCCCAAAAATGGGCGTGGTCCGCCCACTGTATAGGCGGCAAAAATTTTCCGGTAAAATGGCTCTCAATTGACTACTTATGCATTTAAACGAAGGAAATTTTGTTCCCAAGTTTAGATATACATAGGTCATACATGCCATATAAGAAAATGGGCGTGGTCCGCCCGCTATATAGGCGGTAAGCTTAAAATCCTCATAACTTCTGTAATATACACACCAGAGCATCCATATTTGGACACTTCATTGCAGGTGAGCATATCTTTATATTCTGCAAAAATGGGCGTGGTCCGCCCACCATGGGGGCGGTAAATTTAATATACCGATCATTTCTGTTGTACACCTGTCAGAACATCAATAATGGGAATATATAGACTTATTATGAATATCTTGTAGTTTGTCAATAATGGGTGGTCCGCCCACTAGTAGTAGTAGTAATGCATTTATTTCTTCATTTTGCGTTGAATACAATTCAAAAAGATGATATTTCACGTACATATATACAAAAAGAAATAAATTTACGACGAATTACGACATCTTCGTCGTTAGTCGGAAAAACTTGGTTATCAACTTAAATTTTAACATTTCAGCCTTAATCAATTAATTAAATTCTGAGATCAAAAATTTACGGTATTTCAAAGCATTGAGAATATAATATGCTAGATTTTGCCACCCACATAGCTCTCCATTTAGCGTTTTTATTACTTCGATTTCTGATAAGGTTGTTCTGTGCAGCCATTTCTGCCGAAATTCCCTTAGCGCTGGGCACCTTCCAATAAAGTGCTGTATGTTTTCATCTTCCTTTAAGTTGCATAACGTGCAAAATTTGGTCCTTGTCGAATTAAAAGAGGTTGCATTCAGTTCAATTAAATCCGCACGCGCCTTGAACGTCCACATAATTACGGCTTGGCTGTGACTCTCCGTAAAGTATAGCTGTCCCTTTGCCAGATCTAGCCGGCTATAGTATCGTTCCGTCTTTAAAGCCCGTTGCAAATATGCTTGATTTTGCGTCACTCTTAAACTGCCAACTAGCTCATTTTGCTGCCTTTCCCACTGCTGCCTCGTCATATGGGCACTGTTCCATGTGAGATCTAAAGATTCTCCGAGTTTATTTATGCTTTTTGTCCAAAACACTTGCTTTGCTAAAACTTTCCTTGTTAGCTGATGCGGTAGTCGGTTCTCGCCATATTCGAAAATTGTTCGTTTTATGTAGTTTAGGTGAAGTTGCAGCGTATAAAAATGGTTATCCTCCATCCCAGTCTCAATCATAAGCGCATAGTTCGGAGTGAAATTCGGTAGCTTCAATATTCTTTTCACAAAAAACCGCTGCAGCTTATCTACCTCTTCAAAATGCGAATAGCCCCAGACTTGAGCGCCATACGATTGCACCGCCCGGCAGACTGCTTGGAACAGACGCCATTTCGATTTGAGAGAGATGTCGGTTTTTCCAAGAAAACTGCTCCATGTCATATTTATACTGAATTTTGCTGCTTGATTCCTCTCGTCAACGTGTTGTGAAAATACCATCTTTGGTGTCAGCAGCATGCCCAAATACATATAGTTTGAGACAATTTCCACTTCCAACCCTCTAAAATGCCATCGTTCGTTGTTCGATATTCTGCCACCATTCCGAAACACCATGATTTTGGACTTGCTTAAGTTTACCTCCAGGTTCCAATAATCGCAATAATTTTCCAGGTTGTTTATCATCTCTTGCAAAATACACTTGTCGTCCGCCAGAATGACTATATCATCAGCATATAATAGCAGTCGGATATTGAGCTCATCCACATACATACCACCTCCCAAATTTTCGTGCAAATCGTTTATGTAGAGTGCAAATAATAAAGGGGATAAGAGGCAGCCTTGCTTAACTCCAGACACCGTTGCAAAACTTTCCGATGCTTCCTCTCCCGTCCAGACCATCGAGCGTGTGTTCTCATATATATTTGCGATTAGATTAACTATCTTGGTTGAAACTCCCATTGCATGCAACTTAAATATCAATGATGAACGTGCCACTTTGTCGAATGCTGCTTTGAAATCTACGAAAAACGCATAAACTTTCTTTCGTTGTGCCAGCTTCAAATGTACTATGGATGCAAGGTTGTATATATTATCCACTGTTGAATACTTTTTCCTGAAACCGGCCTGAAACTCCGTCATCACACCTTTCTCCTCTACCCAAGCGTTCAACCTGTCATTAATTAACCCCATCAAGACTTTTGCAATGCAATTCATAAATGATATTCCCCGGTAATTGCAGGGCATGCTGTCGTCTCCCTTTTTATAGATTGGGAAAATTACACTTGTTCTGAATGTTTCCTCTACTTTGCCTCTGTCAAAAATTGAGTTGTACGCATTTGTTAGTTCCTGCATAAATTCCATTGGTGCATTTTTAAAGAACTCGTATGGTATCCGATCATCACCTGGCGCCTTATTCGTTTTCGCTTTTGCTATGACCCGCTGCACTTCTTCTACTGTTATGGCAGCATCTAACTGCGAATCTTCAAAATACATTGGAGCGTACTGTATATCCTTTGAGTTTTGCGGCGGGTTTAAAAGTGCTTCGAAGTACGAACGAAAGTCAGCTGCTGGTATATTAGACCGTTTAAACGCGCCTTGATTTCTAATTTCATTCACCATACTCCACCAGCTTTTACTGTCATTAATATTATTTATTTGTTCATTCAGATTTCTATAGTATGCTTCCTTCTTCTCAATACATATTTGCTTATATCTTTTGTTTGCTTCCAGATAAGTCATTCGATCACTCGCACTTGCTGCGTTTTTAAACTTTTTCAAAGATTTAAACGATTTTTCTCTTGCCTTGAGACATTCCGTGTCGAACCATTTATTTTTTGGCGAAAAAGTTCCAAACTTTCGGTCAAGCGGCACTGACATATGAATTATATCGGTCAGATCTTTCAACTGGAGATTTTGCTTCTGTTTTTTAGCTTCGATTAAGTTTAGCTTTATGCTTTTTTGGTACAAATCCTTATAATTCGCTTTCCAAATAGTTTTTGGTAATAATACGGCTCGCTTATTTATACTCTGTTGCACCTGCAGCTTTAATGAGAGAATAACAGGAAAGTGATCGGACCACATCTTATGTTCCACCACAAAACATTCCACGTTGCTTAGCAATTCATTCGAGACCGCGCAAATATCGTTAACAGATTGTCCAACTGTACTGACATATGTAAAATGTCCGAGTTCGTCTCCTTTCGTTTGGCCGTTTGTAATTGTGAGGCCATAATCGTTGCAGAATTCAATAAATTTTTTACCCTTGCTGTTCACAACCGCATCCTTTGAGCATCTTCTCTCAGTCGCTGCTTTAAAATTATTTCCGTTCTCACAATTCACCTGCTGCAGATTGCCAATTCGAATATTCATATCACCTATCACCACCGGGTTGCAAATTTCTTCATTCGTAAAAAATTGCTCGACTACCTTAAATTCTCCTTCCCAATTTGCGCTTCTGATATATAAGGGAATGACTGTAAATGCATTAACATCCGTTTGTATTTGAATTACATCTTGTCCAGCTACATTGACGAAGTCGTATCGTATCTGCAAGCCTGTCAATCTTTTGTTAACGCCGTACATGCAACCTCCTATTGCTCTACCATATTTGCTGATTTTCGACGCTGGTTTCCAAAAAGTATTAAGGTTTTTGAAGTAGTTCCTGTAATTTTCTATTTTTTCTTCAGTGGCGTGCGTTTCTAACAGAACAACCACGTCGAAGGCGTTTATATATTTAAAAAAATCATTAAAAATTAATTGGTTTTCAATACCATTTATGTTGTAAGAAATAATATTTATATTAATGTTACTTTCTGATTCTTTTTCTAGCAGTACTAAATTCTCATTACTTTCACAATTGCTTTGTTTATTATTTTTTGTGCTTAGAAGTTTTTTGCATTTAGTTTACTCATAATAAAATCATAATCTAAATTAATTTTATTTAGCATCTCACCAACATATAAGTGCTCAAGCACGTCCGCTGCTTTCTGGCTGCCACATACCAATTCCTTGTTGTTATTCCAACGGAACCACTTATCCGATATCTTCAGTTTATCATCGCGCACTGTAATTCGATGTTTGCTGCTCACGGCGAGTATTTCGCTTTTTACTGACAGCATAGCTTTTTTGTACTGTTGTCGCTGTGGGTTAAGGTCAGCCTCCACAGAAATCGTGCTTCCAGCCAAATTTTTCGTATATTTAAAAACTTCATGAACCATATCATCCGTCTTCAATCTCGCCACTACAGTCATTTTCTCTTTATTGGCGTAGATTTTGCGTGCATATTCGATTTCGATAGGGCGAGGCATTTTCAAATTGTTTTTGCAGACTCTCTCAATAGCATTTCTGGCTGAGACATTGATATCGATACCTTTGAAGATTAAGTTATTCATTCTGTGATGGTTCTCTAAACGCCCCATTTGTGCCTGCATTTTTTCCTTATCTTCTTCTAAATCCATTACTTTTTTCTTCAGAGCCTGGTTTTCTTCTGTTAGCTTATCCATTTTAATGGATAATGCGCCTACGTGGCTTTTTACACTTTCGAAGTCTTCTTTAGTTGGTAGATTTTTAAGTTTTTCATCCAATGTTGCTTCCATAGTTCTTTGCATTAATGACATCAGCTCCGAGACCGATAATTTGCCAACGGAACCGCTCATTTCCGCCGCCTCCGGTGAAGTTTCTGCCAATTTTCTCTTTGACACTTGTACTGTTGCCGTGGGATTTCGTGTTGGGGTCCTTTCCATGATTTTACAGTCTGGCAACTATGGATAGTTTGATAGTCTGTGCTTTTGCTATTGTGGTTTGTGCCCAGGATAGCCTGTTTGCTATTACCTAGATAAAAGCTTCCTTCACGATCTGTCAGAATGTAACCAGCTGCTGGCCGGCTGCTCGCAGAATCTGCTTGTTGGGGCTCCAATTGCCCACTCGCTTGCTCACGCTGTATCCAGTGACACTCCAACTCCCTTCGCTGCGCCAGGTTTCGCTGAACCAAATGCTGTATTGCTTGCTACTTTTCTTTCGCGTTTTCATTCAGTCCAGATAAAAGCTTCCTTCGTGATCTGCGGTATGGTAATCAGCTGCTATCCGGCTGATTGCAGAATCTACCTGTTGGGGCTCCAACTGCTCACTCGCTTGCTCACACAGTATTCAGTGATACTCCAGCTCTCCTCGGTGCGCCAGGTTTTGCTGAATCGAATGCTGCACTGCCTGCTGCTTCTCTTTAGCGTTTTCAATCAAATTTCAACTTAAATTTACGAGGCCAAAAAATTTAACTTGTGTAGATAACAGAGTTGCCAAGTTGTCTGGTCCGCCCACTATATAGGTGGTACATTTAAAATCCCCACAATTTCATTTCTTCCAGAGCACCCAGCGTCCCACGCCTTACTAGGTGTTGGGTACTATTCTGTCGGGCTAACCCGACTGATGCTTCCTTACTTGTTTTTCGTAATTTTTATTACAAGTTGGTCCTGAATAGTCAAGGTCCGGAAATTTTTGCATGTATCTTGAAGTTCATGTACTTAAGTCCCAAATGGGCACACCCTGATAAGTATCTATAGTGTGAATTATGTTTATTTATTTTAATTTTACAGATATTTTTCATACATCTCGGGAGGTTGAAGATGATTTATCGAAGCATCAAACAATTAAATGTATCCTCTGGTGCATCGATAATAAATCAAAACTAAGGAAAATTAATTCTAATATAGAATTTAATTTGCGCGTGCAAGAATTTGTAGAAATGATTCGAAATAATTGTCGTACTGAAGCAGTGAGACATGCAAGAAAACATTTTCCCGCTTTCGAAAGGACTCAACTTGACGAAATTTGCAGATGTATGGCCTTACTAGCTTATCAACCGGATACAGGTAAATTATTTACAAAAATATAAAAACACTCATAGAAATTCCTCAGTTGCCGAATCAGTAAACTGTGCATTTTAGCAACTGTACCACTTTTTAACTTATTCGTGTCGTGTGTTCATAACGTTGCGACATGTATGTATATTAGGGTGACCGCTAATGACATGGGAAAATTTTTTTTCCCGAATTTCGTCGACGGGAATCCCACAAAATGATGAGCCTTAGCAGATTTTAAGGTAGCCAAAGTTTGAGCACGATTGGAGCATGTTAACCCGTGCCGTAAGGCGTTCAAAATTTGAAAAAACCCGATTTTTTGGCTGACTAGTGACGTTTTTGACCGTATCTACGGAACTATCCACTATTTTCCCATGACTAATATCTCAAATTAAAGGCAATATTATTCTAACTATTTTATATCCTATAATGATAGATTGTTTTTTTTTTACATATTTCAATGTATTTTAATGTATTTTAATACATTGAAATAAAGAAAAGAGTTTCTTTGCATTGTTTGCCATTTTTAATAAGGATACAATAAGGATAAAGGTTTTGTCAAAGATCTTTTCGAACAATCAGGATACAGTTTTCGGCAATGTATTTTAATGTATTTTAATACATTGAAATATATAAAAAAACAATCTATCTTTTTTCCCATTAGAATTAGTTTCGTCCTTTGAAAAACATTAAAAAATTCCGAGTCATGTTTTTGGTAACAAAAGCTGTTATAGCTCAGTTCGGCTACAAGTAGAAAAAAATATGTATAGGATATAAATTAGTTAGAATAATATTGCCTTTAATTTGAGATATTAGTCATGGGAAAATAGTGGATAGTTCCGTAGATACGGTCAAAAATGTCGCTAGTCAGCCAAAAAATCGCGTTTTTTCAAACTTTGAGCGCCTCTTGGCACGGGTTAACATGCTCCAATCGTGCTCAAACTTTGGCTACCTTAAAATCTGCTAAGGCTCATCATTTTGTGGGGTTCCCGTCCAAAAAATTCTGACATAGATTTTAGCGGTCACCCTAATGTATATGCTAAGCAAGTTATGTATATGTGTGCTAATATGTATATCTGTGGTTACAAGTCATAACCGCCTAAGTCTGTTTTTCAAGATTTTCTGGACAGCAGTTTAGTGTTTCAAATTCTCACGGAAGTATATGTAATAGCTATTAGGTTCTTGATGGATAATTGCCGTCGTAAAAAGATACAAACATAAAAATTCGGTGGCATATATGACGCGCACAGAGTAAAAGCGCGGTTTATAATTTCACAGCGCAAAAACGCAGCAAAGCAGCGTACATGTGACACTATCGCATGTTTGCATGCATGCTCGGTTGTACCGGAGCTCTGAGCAACCGTCGGATTCGTCAGTATCGCTGCTGATTAGGCATGGGTAATGGGGAAATTTTTTGTGCGTTGATGCACTGAAACCAGCTCAATGAAGTGCAAGTTTATCAGTACATGTTGACAGCTTTGTAAGTGTTTTGCAAATGAATCGGTTAATAAAAATATTATTTATATATGAAAATTGCGGCTCGGTTTGTTATATAATTTTGTTTGCGAATATAATGAAGACCTAAATATGTCTGTAGAACATAATGAACATACCTAATATTGCACAATAACATTTGTTTAACACATTTGCGCTTTGAGTAACAAATTCGTCAAAGCAACACCAGAGTCTATATTTAGCCTCTGCCAACATTGCGCTGAATGTATTAATTGAATTGACTTGAGGTTTGCTGTGAGTTATTGCGCTATTGCGTTATAGGGTTGCCAAATGATGTATCAGCGCAATAGCGGTTTGCTGTGAGTTATTGCTCTATTGCGTTACAGTGTTGCCAAATGATGTAGCAGCGCAATAGCGCATCTCAGTGCGCTAGCGCAATAACTCAACGCAGCGCTGCGTTACCCATCCCTACTGCTGATGCCAAGCAGAACAGACCAAAGGTGGGATGTTCTGCTTGTTCACATGTATGTCGCTACCACGTGGTAAAATCCGGTTTTGAGAAATTGCTATGCTACCAACGAAAATTTCTTGATGCTTTGCCGTCTTGTCGAATTTTCGTTTTCCAGACGGTAAATTGACAAATGACAATTTCCTATTAGCCAAAAAAATATGTTGGCTTGCCTTTAAATTTTATCATTCCCTTCAATCGGTACTGTCGCAGTTGCGAAAACCCGAATGAAGAGAAAAAGATAGACCACTTTCTGTGCAAATGCCCTGCCCTAGCAAGAGGGAGGCTCAAAACACTGGGAAAGGTTTTTCTAGAGAACATCAATGACATCCAAGGTATGGATATCATGAATATTCTAAATTTCCTGAACTCCGCCAAGGTTGATTGATCGAGGCGTGGTAACAAAATGGCACTCATTGCTAATTGATAGTCAGGGGCCTTACTCTGTATTTCGTTACGAAAGTCAAATTGTTCGGAAACGGAAAATCGGAACTCTATAATCCGAAAGTAGGAAATAAATTTTCAAGTTTCGGAATCTATTTTTAGAAATTTAGAAAGTCGAAAATTCTGTACTCTGTATTCTGAATTTAACTGAAAATCCATTCGAATTTCGGAATTTTTTTTCGTTACTGATATTGAGGGTGAAAAACAAATTGAAACTATTGCAATGTGTGTTTTTTGATATAAATACGAGAAAAATTATAATTTTTATTATTATTAATGTAATATACTGCATTCTAATGCAATTTCAGAGATTCTTCAAACAAAAATGCTCACACCGCACAGTGTGTGCTATGGTTAATCTATAGGGACTTTATTCAAATTTGTAATAATTTAGAATGGCGCCTTACGAATTGTCAATGATTTTAGAAATAATAATAATGGATTTTTATAATGAATGTCAATATCCCGTTGCAATGTTGTTTATTCCATTATTCCCCATTTTACACCAAAAAATCCTAAAAGCACACAAAAAGAGTTGTACGCGGGATGGTGGCATTAATTTTAGAACAAACTGGGGCAAGATTTTTTTGAGAACTTAATCAGAAAATATGCCTACATGCGCTAATGATTGTCTGCACCCTCAATTTTGTAAAATAATGAAGTTTTTTACTATCAAAATATAGTAATTCTTACTAGTTTGATTACAGTTTAATTGCTTGTAATAACGACCACAAAATGAACTGCGAGGTAGATACTATTTATTATTAACTCTTTTTTGTTGGATACTATGTAATTGAAAACAGTTTTTCAAATATTTCATGAACGAAGAAATTGAAGCTCTTAAAAATTGCGAAGAAAAAGCAAATGTTAAAACTGATATCCTCCTTGTGCAAGAAATTTCAAAGTGGTGTCAAGTTTTATTATGGCATGGAGTTTTCAAATCGGCGTGGATGTTTTGTTTAGGACACACATGAAGGCCTCTTTCGTCAGGCGATCATTTTTCACACAATGAATTAAAAGGAATTTTAATATTATTTGCACTTTTACCTCTCATCGCTCTAAGCCAATTTATTAAATTTAGACCTTATAATCTTTTGCTCAAGTCGCTCGTCATGTTTTTTTCCACTTATTTTTCTTTGCACAAATTAAATTTCTTCTTTTCAATCTTGTTTTCAACGGTTAATACAAATTTTTCGTTCGTTTCTAAAAAAAGTACATTGCAGTTCTCAGACGAAAATTCCGATAGGAAGAACTTTTATTTTCCATGGGAAATCACATTTTTTGACATTTCTAAAAATAGAAAGAATAGTTTTTATTCGGACTGACTTGCCAAAGAGAAATGACAATACTTAGTTGTCTATTTCTGTTCTGAAACAAAGCAATTTTAAGTGTACAACAACAAAGAATTAGAATTATTGCTCACATGGGCAGGTCATATAGCTATTTCGGTTTTTGCCAGAAAACCTCATCAGTGACTTTTAATGTGAATTCTAATAATTTCTAGACGACTAATTACTCGAAATAGAAGCATTAATGGTAAAGTCTGTGAAACGTAGGAGTTGAACCATGAACCTATGACGTAGTAAGCGAATGCCCTAACCATCACACCATCGGACTGGACGACTCTGCGCTGGCAAACATCACAGTTACCTGCTGTCTATATCAAACGCATAGTGTTTGTTGTTGTTGTACACTGTCTAATGCAATTGTTTTTGCCTTACTTGAGAGCTCCATCGGAGCACATACTTGAGGCAAATGAATGTATCAGTTTTTGTTTCTGTAAGAACATTTCTTCGTTTTTACATTATGTTTACTTTCTGATTTGGGTGTGTCCTCCTTATCATATTATACGAGTTTATGTTTATTCGGCAGCTTGAATGTTAGAAAGAATAGTTTTTATTCGGACTGACTTGCCAAAGAGAAATGACAATACTTAGTTGTCTATTTCTGTTCTGAAACAAAGCAATTTTAAGTGTACAACAACAAAGAATTAGAATTATTGCTCACATGGGCAGGTCATATAGCTATTTCGGTTTTTGCCAGAAAACCTCATCAGTGACTTGTAATGTGAATTCTAATAATTTCTAAACGACTAATTACTCGAAATAGAAGCATTAATGGTAAAGTCTGTGAAACGTAGGAGTTGAACCATGAACCTATGACGTAGTAAGCGAATGCGCTAACCATCACACCATCGGACTGGACGACTCTGCGCTGGCAAACATCACAGTTACCTGCTGTCTATATCAAACGCATAGTGTTTGTTGTTATTGTACACTGTCTAATGCAATTGTTTTTGCCTTACTTGAGAGCTCCATCGGAGCACATACTTGAGGCAAATGAATGTATCAGTTTTTGTTTCTGTAAGAACATTTCTTCGTTTTTACATTATGTTTACTTTCTGATTTGGGTGTGTCGTCCCTATCATATTATACGAGTTTATGTTTATTCGGCAGCTTGAATGTTAGAAAGAATAGTTTTTATTCGGACTGACTTGCCAAAGAGAAATGACAATACTTAGTTGTCTATTTCTGTTCTGAAACAAAGCAATTTTAAGTGTACAACAACAAAGAATCAGAATTATTGCTCACATGGGCAGGTCATATAGCTATTTCGGTTTTTGCCAGAAAACCTCATCAGCGACTTGTAATGTGAATTCTAATAATTTCTAAACGACTAATTACTCGAAATAGAAGCATTAATGGTCAAGTCTGTGAAACGTAGGAGTTGAACCATGAACCTATGACGTAGTAAGCGAATGCGCTAACCATCACACCATCGGACTGGACGACTCTGCGCTGGCAAACATCACAGTTACCTGCTGTCTATATCAAACGCATAGTGTTTGTTGTTATTGTACACTGTCTAATGCAATTGTTTTTGCCTTACTTGAGAGCTCCATCGGAGCACATACTTGAGGCAAATGAATGTATCAGTTTTTGTTTCTGTAAGAACATTTCTTCGTTTTTACATTATGTTTACTTTCTGATTTGGGTGTGTCCTCCCTATCATATTATACGAGTTTATGTTTATTCGGCAGCTTGAATGTTAGAAAGAATAGTTTTTATTCGGACTGACTTGCCAAAGAGAAATGACAATACTTTAGTTGTCTATTTCTGTTCTGAAACAAAGCAATTTTAAGTGTACAACAACAAAGAATTAGAATTATTGCTCACATGGGCAGGTCATATAGCTATTTCGGTTTTTGCCAGAAAACCTCATCAGGTCATATATGACCTGACTTTCGCCACACAAACCAACCAACCAACCAGGATATGAAAGGGCTATACATATATTAAAAAAATTTCATTAATTTATATGTGTATTTAATGTGATCTTAAAAAAAATTTGATCTGAAAAAATAATTGACGAAAAGTATTTGCAAAATCCGAGAAAAGTGCCTTATCAAAATATGTCAATGCAAATAAAATAAATGAACAAATATTAAATAAAGGGAAATTTCCGAAAAATGTATTGCGTTGAAATAAATTTGATAAAATTTAAAAGGACGCAAACATATTTTTTCGGCTAATAGGAAATTGTCATTTGTCAATTTACAGTCTGCAAAAAAAAAATTCGACAAGACGGCAAAGCATCAAGAAATTTTCGTTGGTAGCATAGCAATTTCTTAAAACCGGATTTTACCAAGTGGTAGCGACATACATGTGGCATCAGCAGCGATATTGACGAATCCGACGGTTGCTCAGAGCTCCGGTACAACCAAGCATGCATGCAAACATGTGTTATGCTTCCGTTAGTTATGATTAAGGACCAACTTAGCTTGACTTAAGCCAACCTGTCATACGGAAACTCTATACATGCTGTTACTCATGAAATAACAGAATAGAAATAGAGAACCGCAGGTTTCAGGAATCTATGTTAAGTCAAAAGAGAGCGTGAGCGGATTGCTCTACAGAAGCAGCATTGCCATCGCAATATTTTTCAGACATGAAATAATTTCGATTGAAAACTTCGATATAAAACATGAAAAATAATGCTGTATCAGACAAAATAGCTTTTAAAACTTAAAGTAATTTTTCGCCAATTCCGTTGTCATATTTCCATCACAAAACCAAATATAATTCTTGCGTTTTCAATTGAGTGGACCGCTATGGCAACTTTACTTTCATTCATAAACAAAATGTCAAAACGTGTGAATTTGTGAACATGGACGACGAAAGGTTTATAATAAGTTTAATCCAAATTATAAGCTCTGTGAGCGGAAGAAGCCAACAATTCCATATAAAGGATTGTGATAAAGACACTCTGCTCTGCAGCCGAAATGTTTAATAAGACGTGCACAGCAACTGAACGCTGTGTACAAAATGCAGATGGTTATCGCCATCATTTGCACAATTTTGGATTATAGTTTTAAGCATTACTACCACATAAATGTGTTCATGAATAGACAAAATAAATTTGAGTTTGAAAAAATTAAGAAAAGTGCTGAATGTGTTTTTTTCAAGGTGCACTAAACATGCCATCTTTTGATCCTCCGCTGCTGTTGGCGTGTTTCATATATTATGCACATCTTAATAAAGCTCAAGAATATTGCGCACAATTCGATTCTAGCCAGCTTTTCAAAGAATAAAATTATTTTGCTCTTCAATTTAAAAAATTGTCAAAGACAAAAACAGCTGATTTCAAAGTCATGAGTAATAGCTCCTAAATTTCTACGGAAACTTAGCTAAGTTAAGTTTTTCCTAAATCATAACTAACATTAGCATTAGTGTCACATGTACGCTGCTTTGCTGCGTTTTTCCGCTGTGAAATTTTTTGCTGCGTTTTTGCGCTGTGAAATTATAAACCGCGTTTTTATACTGTGCGCGTCATATGTAGATTAAAGCGCCAGTTAGTGATGACGTATCGTATTTATTCGTATCGTAAACAAAACCTACTTCACCCGAGCTCTATACATGCGTTCGCTCATGACGTGTTTATTCGGATCGTAACGCAGAAATTATAATCCAAATAGGTATCTCTCCGATATTTACGTCAATATGAGTCTACTCTCAGAGAGGATGAGAGAATGACATTGTTTTGTACTAAAAACAGTGCTGCCACTGCTCTTCGATTTTAATTTAGCACAAAAACCAGATTGTTATTGCTCAAATTAGTTCATAAAAGTAGACCACCATAAATATATTTAAAAATTAACACAATTCTATACCATAGGTTTTATAAAGAATGTAAAATTTTTATCTCAAAAGCAAAATGAACAGCGTGCTTATT
Source organism: Neria commutata (assembly GCA_963457695.1). NCBI lineage: Eukaryota > Metazoa > Arthropoda > Insecta > Diptera > Micropezidae > Neria > Neria commutata. Next base: position 37,720,180 of record OY735245.1, read on the forward strand.
TTTTGCACGAAACTATACGGCAACACTGACAAAAAGGTAAACAAAAGTGAAATATGGACGCCGAAAGGCTGATTGCACTAGTTGAGGAAAATCTGACAGCTGCGATACGATTTTCACTAAACGGCCCAAATTTTGCCGTTACGATTAATTACGAATAAATACGATACGTCATCACTAACTTACCCTTAAGACACGCTGAACACGATGGCATTAATATTTAATTTCGTCCGACTTATGCGGTTATGGTGTGTGACCAAAGATATAAGCACACCAGCATTTGCATTCGCACGGTCTTACTGAATGAGAATAAAGAACAGCAGAGAAATGTAGTGAAGCAATGGGACCATGGGAGGGATAGGTCAATTTTTCACATTTTGAGCATTATCTTTATAATCAGATTACCTTAAATTAAAAAAATTATTTTTGGAATCTAGGGACGTTGCCCTTTCTAACGTTACCCCACACGATATGATATAAAAATATTTGTCTTTTTGGGCCGACCCCTTTAAAAAAAATATTTCTTTCCTTTTTATAGTGCAAATATGTTAAGTGACCTTATAAGAGTTCCAGTTTTTTCCCTTTAGCAGAAAATATCAATGATTTTTAAAAGATTTTAATAATTTTTCAGCTATAGAACCGTACCGAAGTTTGTTTGATTTGCGACGTTGGGATCAACTAGTGTTAGATTTTCGCCATGAAAACTATCGATTGTTTCAGCTGGCAACACAATCATTACTGAGTGTGGCCATTCAGGTGAATATATAATTTTTAATGTCTTTAAATATGCTTTTTGTGGGAGTTACAGATGGAAAAGGCCACAAATTGGTACTAAAAAGGTAAGCGCGAGAAACGAAGCAGAAGAAAAACACCTCTTAATTTGTTTCCCTCGCTTACTACAATTGACATGAGTCGGATTTTTAACACCCAATCCGAAAGACCAATAAAGTGTTGAACAAACTAACCACGTTTGTTTTCCCAGCACTCGAAACTGTGGTGGCGCGGCGAAGCAGCTGACAATATTTTGCGTGTGATTCATACATACATCTTTCCGTCTATATTAACAAAAAATAGACGGAGAAGTATACAATAAAATGGAATCCATAACTAAAAGCAAATTAGTTAAGATAGCAGTCGTTATACATGGAAAAGGCGAAAGAAGTCGCCATCGGTAAAATGACAGTTCTACATGATTTCATAGTGATAAATCGTTGATGGAATCATTTTGGAATGAAAAGGATTTACGTTAGAGTTCTAAAAGCAAATTCTGTGATAAAGAAATACGGAAGCGCCGCCTAACATCAAAATTGAGCATCGCAAAGGAGTAATGAATGGGAGCGCATTATCAAGTCGTTTGCCAAAGTTGCGGCATCCATTTCTGCAGCGCAGAAAACAAAGAAGTTCGGTTGGATACTTGGGATCTTGCTTAAAAAACAATGAAGAATCAAATACATACATACATATATGAAAATCAGGCAACAAAATGATCCCGAAATGGATGATCTTTCTGTGTCTTAATAATTTTGTGCCGAATAGATTCCATTTACGAGATGCACCTTCTCTATTATTTACGTTACCTTATTTCACCACCTGTTCGAAACTTGTTTCTTACGCAAAGTGTCATCCTGTGCACACATCAGGCGTAGCTTTTTATAAGCTCTGGCAACATTTTTGCCTACTTGAAATTTCACAGCACAAGTATGAAATGATGCCCGAATATGGGGTCCTAAAAGTATGCCATAATTTAATTTGGCAAGACAGACAGAACAGATATAAGCTTTTTATAAGCTCTAGTCCAGCGATGCCCAAAACTTCCTTATGGAAGGGTAAACACCAATACAAACAAACTTTGTTATGATGAAAAAACAAAAAAAAATTTAGTTCAATATGTACACTGTAAAAAAAGAAATTTCATATGCTGTAATGAAAAACACACCAACTTAATAACTCAATAGTCATATAAATCTGCCATGATCCTTTCAATAAATGATCCAAATCATTTTCCCAGTCAAAAAAATAAATTTCCCACTACTCTTCTCAATAGATATGATCTTCATTTTCCGAAGGTGGAAAAATTTAAATATAAAACTTAATATGAGCAAAAATTTTTTCAAGTGCTTCTCATTCCACATCTGCACACTTTTTTGCTCGAAATCATGCGCAAGACAACAACAACGTCTGTGTTGAAGATAACTGTCGCAAAAGTGTACCAACAAAGCATATGCGCGCGAGCTGGCAGACGAAACGAAAATAACATTGTTGTTTTTCGTACTGCTTAGCGCGAAGGGCATTTACAAAAACAAATGAGCACCGAGGGTATAGGCTGTGGGCATCTCTGCTCTAGTCATATTCTATGATTCACATTGCCTGCTTGTTGTCCAAAAATGATCCGTAGCCAGAATTTTGTTTTAGCCTCCGCAAAGAAGTTTTACTTCAAAAATGTAATTTTCGGGATAGGGATTTGCGTCCAATATCGGCTGGAATAGCATATTAGAGTACTGATAGAAGCCTACTGGACACAGAGGCATAGTTTGTGACTACGCAACGGGTGGTTATTTTGAGTTTGGGGTATTCATTATTTTTGCCAAATACCTAAAACCGATGGGGGAGAAAAGCTAGCGGTTCAAATGATAAGGTGTCACAATCTGTTGCAAAGGGATTGGCGCATACAAGAAATGCGTTCGCTAAAAAACCAACCCACCGACGGAAGTTTCAATGCAATGTGCAAACAGCTTGTTAGCGTTGCGTGAATGTTGGACAATTTCCCTTAACCGGGTATAGATCTGCAAACCATGACACGGCGGCGAAGGCAGCCATTATGGGCAATGATTTATGGCCCCACGGGGGTCTGAGGTTAAGTGTAGGGCAGTGTACTAATTCAATTTCAATTCAATTAAGGAAAACCAATAGGTACACCATATGGTGATAATGAAGAAGTACAACAATGAAGCCAACTACATATCTAACAAATTGTGTAGTTTTAGACCAGGAGTGGCCAACCCGCATGTGGCCCGCCTAGAAAATTTTTTTAGCCCGCGAGATTCATCACACTTACATTAGATATTTATTTTATAATAAGCCAAAATAGTGAAAACCAATGTATTAACAAAAATTTACGTGTTTATGAACGACAAGCAACGGGGTGTACCAGAATCTTATATACAACAGCGGCAGCGCATACAGTTGCGCTGAAGCCGATAGCAACAACATCTGTTGCAAAAGCGAGATGAACATATTGTTGCTAATATTGTTTTGAACGCATAAAAGTGTTTGTGGGTGTGTTTCGTTGCGCTTGCTCTTTCACTCTCTGCTCACCTCTAGAATTGTTCGGTCTCTTATATATAATCTGAGGACTAACTAAAAAGCGTTTGCTTTCTGTCCATAGCTTCAGTCCTGCATTAAAATACTCAGTATTCTGTCCTGTATTCACTTCAGCCATATAGCTATATAAATATATATATATATATTTTTTTTTCTGTAATTTTGACTAGCTGTTGTGTATACAGGCACACACGACCGGGCTGCCTTATTAAGAAATAATGAGGGGTTATTGGATTTATGCTTTTTATTGGATATTGTGGAAAATCTTTATTAATTAAATATATTATTGCAAGGAAAAGACAACCTTATAATCGATACATTTAATCACGTCAATGCATTTCAGAAGAAATTGTTATTTGAATCGCAATTAGAAAGTAATAACGCGCACCACTTTCCATCGATAAAAGTATTTAAGGAATCAAAATGTAACAGTTACATAAAATATGCAAAAGAAATAAAAAATTATAGCTCTTTTTGAAAGCCGAGCTATGATACATATCCAAAGTGCCCCGCAGGGTCATTTGGATTGACCACTCCTGTTTTAGACACTTGTATTTATGCATCTGCTCGGAGATAAATTGTATGATAAATGTAACGAAGTTATTTAAAGTGTAAGTCGGATTATTTTGGAATGAAATGTTTACAAGTGTCACATGAATTCGAAAATGTGAACTGGTTTTATTAAACAGTATTTAAAATCAAAAGTACAGTACAATGTATTAAAAGTAAAAGGAAAAGTTATTAAATATCACGTTGGCTTTCGATGCGGCGCGCTCGACGGTTCTCACTCGACTCTCCGTTTATCGTCGCGCTGTTAAAGGATGAACTCAAAAGCATAGAACGCTGCAGGGCTGTATTTTATGGTACTTGACAGCTCGGCCTTTCCTGCATTGGCATCGCCTCGATGCCAGGTTCATCGTTGTCATCGCTCATCTCGCTATCATTACACTGATCGTTGTTGTCGTCGTCTAGTTCTGGTGGCAAAAGACACCAAGTCTTCATCTTGTCCGTTGAATATACAGATGAAAATTTCCGCTGGCTGACATTGACGCCGTCGATGTCTCGCAACAAATACCGGTCCTTACCAAGTACTTTGGCAACAGCATATGGTCCTCGATACTTGGGTACGAGCTTACGGGACTCGCCAGTTGCTGGAGGCTCGCTCTGTACAACCACCATGTCGTCGACTTTATACATAAGTGGCATGCGATGGCTTTGATCAAAACGCTGCTTCCACTGCTCACGTTGCTTCTGCACATTTTCAAATGCAGTACGTCGTTTATCGCGTATGTCGTATTCGTCGTCTTCGTTGATTACTGCTGCTAACATACGATTCTGCACCACGTCAATAAGCTTGAAGAGTCGAATATAAGTTCATTCGGGCTGAACCCGGTTGTTGAATTTCGTTGCGAATTGATGCTCCATTGCAGATTTCGAAGTTGCTGGTCCCAGTCCTTTGGGTTATTCGTCGAGGTCCTTAAGAAATTTAATATTGTGCTGTTCGCTCGCTCAACCTGTCCGTTCGAGCGCGGTGTACGCACGGCTGTTTTAATGTGCACAATGTTGTTGTCGTCGCAGTACGTTGCAAATTGTTTGGACGTAAATGCCGTTCCACGGTCCGTAACAATTCTGCTGGGCAGGCCAAAATAGCAAATAGCTCGTTCAGTGTTTGCATCACAGGGAGTGTCTTGGTATTTCGCACAGCTTTCGCTACCAGATATTTTGAAAAGGCGTCACTGATAGCGATAACGTGTGTATTACCCCGCTTGCTCTTCACAAACGGCCCCAAATGGTCGATGTGAATTAGGCGAAAAGGTATTGGTTCGGCTGCGTCGATGTACAAAGTACCTTCCGTTTTTTCCGCTTTTACCCCTGTGATAACAACACTCGACACACGCAGATATGTATTCCTTCACATACTTGCGCACGCGCGGAAACCAAAAATATCCTAATATGCGCTGGATCGTTTTCTCGAGGCCAAAATTACCCATTTCGTCGTGACAGTAGCGAACAATTCGCCAGCGTACCGCCTTCGGAACGACAAACAGTAATTTGTTGTCGATACGCCGATATAGCCTATGATTCTTCAACGCGTACTCCTTATGGAATTGTTGATTATGCTCGGATTTTCGTACGCCTTTTAAAACGTTGATTATGTCACGTACCTTGTCGTCTTTCAGCTGCATCGTCAAAAGCCAACCATCGCTTGCTGCTTCAATTTGCATTACACTCACCAAATTGTCTGCTTCGGCATCTTCTGCAGGGGCTCGGCTAAGGGCATCAACGTGGCTCATACGGCTGCCTGGCCTGTGCACGCACTCGAAATCAAACTCAAGTAGACGCATCCACCACCTTGCGATGCGTGGGATTAACGGAGTTTTGGCTTTCACGCTGCTAATCGCAGCACAGTCGGTTCGTACTTTAAAATGTTTGCCCAGAATATACATTCTGAACCGCTGCAGTGCTTCCACAACAGCTAGCACCTCTAGCTCATAGCTATGGAAACGGGACTCCACTTCGCTGCATCGTCGGCTGAAGTACATCACCGCATTCCAGGACTGCCCGTTGTTGTCTGATTGTAGTAGCACCGCTGCCAGTCCAACACAACTAGCATCTGTGTGAACTTCGTGAAGCGCGTGGAAATCGTAGAGCGCTAATACTGGCTTACTGCAAAGACTTTCAATTAGCGTATTAAATGCTGTCTGCTGCGCGTCGCTCCAAACGAACTTCTCTGCAGCAGCTTTCGTCGTCAGATACGTAAGGGGTCGTGCAATTATCGAATAATTCGGAACAAACTTACGGAAAAATCCACTTAGTCCGAGGAAACGTCTTGCTTCTGTTGCTGTTGTTGGTTGTTTAAAATTTCGTATTGCCATAATTTTCCGTTCGCCTGGTATGATGCCTTGGTTACTAATTCTGTAACCCAGGAAGTCTATCTCAGTGGCTAGGAATTTGCATTTGTCTAAACGCAACGTTAAGCCACTTTCCTCGATCGCTGACAAGAAGGCAGTGAGAGAGCCTAAACCCTCAGCAACTGTTTTACTTGGTATCACGACGTCGTCCAGATAAGTGATGATATCGCACGGCTTAACACGTTCAGCCAACTTAGTCATCATACCTTGGAATACAGCTGGGGCGTTGACGAGCCCGAACGACATGCGATGGTACTCGAAATGACCATCTGTGGTCACGAATGCCGTATACTGTTTCGAGTTTTCGTCCATCTCTTTTGATGGTAACCCATTCGGAAATCAAGGGTGGTAAAGAACGAATTACCAGACAATCGCGCGAAAAGGTCGTCCATAATCGGCATTGGAAATGGTTGTTTAATCGTTATCTTATTCAACTGTCGATAATCGATGCACATGCGAAACTCGCGGTTCGCTTTTTCTACTAGCACAATAGGTGCGGCATAGGAAGAGTTCGATGGGCGTATTATTTCACTTTTAATTAAATCGTCAATAATGTCTTTCACTACTGCCCGCCTCGCGAATGGAATTCGATAGGGCTTCATATTAATTGGAACGTTTGTCGATAGTTTAATTTCCATTTTAACTAAATTCGTTTTTCCAATTTTCGACGCTTCGGACGCGAAACGATTTTTGTATTTACACAGAATTATACAAGTTTATGTTTATTCGGCAGCTTGAATGTTAGAAAGAATAGTTTTTATTCGGACTGACTTGCCAAAGAGAAATGACAATACTTAGTTGTCTATTTCTGTTCTGAAACAAAGCAATTTTAAGTGTACAACAACAAAGAATTAGAATTATTGCTCACATGGGCAGGTCATATAGCTATTTCGGTTTTTGCCAGAAAACCTCATCAGTGACTTTTAATGTGAATTCTAATAATTTCTAAACGACTAATTACTCGAAATAGAAGCATTAATGGTAAAGTCTGTGAAACGTAGGAGTTGAACCATGAACCTATGACGTAGTAAGCGAATGTGCTAACCATCACACCATCGGACTGGACGACTCTGCGCTGGCAAACATCACAGTTACCTGCTGTCTATATCAAACGCATAGTGTTTGTTGTTATTGTACACTGTCTAATGCAATTGTTTTTGCCTTACTTGAGAGCTCCGTCGGAGCACATACTTGGCAAAAACAATTGCACTTGTTTTAACCGCCACGAAACTCTTTACCGGATTGTAAGAACAATAGTTCATGATCGCACGCAAAAACTCATTGCATGACATGTATTGGTTAATCGATAGGCACTTTCTCAAATCAATGTCGTTTATACCGTTTATTACGTATATTATTATCGAGTTATCGTCTAAGCAACCACGTCTGCCAACGGCGAGAACTCTATAATAGAACGATTCTGGCGTTTCACTCGCGTCGCGTCGCATAGTCATAATTTCCATATGAATTTCGGCTGCATTTATAATCGTTGGAAATTCCGTTAGAAATTCTTGTACAAATTGAGACCAATCTACGAAAATTTTCTGGCACGCGTCGACCCACAATTTTGCAGAACCACGCACTTTGGTCTGCACGGCAAAAAGCAACACTCTATCGTCCCAAGCATATGCAAAACGTAATTGTTCAATGCGCGAGACGAACTGCGTTGAGGTTATTTCTTTGCTGGCTGAATCATACGTTGGCAAAATAGCTGCAATATCGTGTACGCTACCGAATGCATTTTTCGCTTGCATCGTGCACACATAGCTATTTGGCTGATTCTGTTGAGGTGGCCGGACCATAAAATGGTTTGCAAACACGGAATTTGCGTTATTAACGTTTTGCCCTAAACCGTCAGGCAAATTTGAATACGCTTCAGTATTTCCGCCAAGCGTCGGAGGCATCGGCAACTGTTCGTCGTTCCAGTGAACGCTTCGTCTTATTACGTCGGACGTTGCAGGAACGAAATAAGGAAAATAATTTCCATTTATTTCTCGAAGAGTAGCTGAATGCGTGCTTGTTGCCATGGATACAACAGAACTGTACGGCACTTCGCGCGCGAATAAAGGTGATTTTCACTAGACGTGTGCATTATTGGCGAAGACCTACTCAACGGCGCATTTGTTTCAACACCCTGTACGGTCGCGTTTTGTGCGCTTGTAGTGGTGCAAGTAACCGCGTATGTGACCGAAGGAGTTTGCGTTGACACGAAGCCAAATAACGGTGACGTCTGCATAATGCCTGAAACACAATTGCGACCACAACGCAGACCGCTGCGGTATTCCGCATTTTGGAACGAGTAGTCTTATGAGAACGTCAGGAATGGAACAGAACGGCCGACGACCATCGCAAAACGCAACGACCGACGATAGAACTGGTTCTAATTTCACGCTGCGTCCAATTTATTCCCCAACAGCCGCAGTAATGATTTTATTATATTTCTTAACAGCTGCTTATAGGTTTTCTATTTTTAGAAATTTGAGAGACTTCCTCGTTCTGGTTGATTTTAAGCGACCAAAGGAAACGCGACACGCTGGTCAAGTGGACAAACGCTTGGCTGCTGAAACGGAAGACCCGAGTTCAAATCTCAGGCGAGGCACATAACATCTTATAGAATAGCGTACAATTATTTTTTTTTATTAGTTTTTATTAATGAAAAGATTTGACGCAGTACAAAAGGAAATTCAAAGAGCAAGTGAACAGAAATTTCTCAAAGTAATTTCTCACATCAGTAGTGATGTCAGATATGCATATTGCTATCATTTAGGCTCAACAGGCCGTTTGCCGAATTTTGTTTACAGTGGCGTTCAATTGTATAGAAATTGAACTGCCGACGACCGTTGATTGCAGTTTGTTTACTGCGGCAGGCCAAAAAAACGCATAGTTCTGCGAACGTGGTCGGTGTTGTGTTTCAGGCATAACTGCTGCTTCACTAACGTTTGGCGACTGCGCGTCACCATTTAGACTGTTTTGCATATTATTCATTACACTTTCCAAATTCTGAATGCGCTCTGCAATTTCATTTATCGCACTTGAAAAATGTTCGCTATAATAATGCTCGCTTAGCCTTTCCACTAACTCAGCTTTGTTACCGGTGCGCGATAAGCCCAATACGCGTAACTTTTCTTTTAATTCTTCTACTCAGGGTTTGAAAAACTGCCAGCATAATAGCAACAGCACTAAAAATATGCTGTTTGCTTTGCTTTGCTGCGATAATTTCGAGAGCAAAGCAATAGCACGACAGCAATTCATTTTTCTGTTCGCTTTGCTGCCACAGCACGAAAGCAATTCATTTTTCCGTTTGCTGTGCTGCCACAGCACGAAAGCAATTCATTTTTCCGTTTGCTTTGCTGTTGCTGTGGCTGTGTAACTTTTCAAAGCACAGTTACAGCGAAGCATTTTATTTTTGTTCGATTCCATGTGCTATGTGCTTCGGCTGCGCAAAATGACAGTCGCAGCAGCAGCGAAAGCAAAAAACAGTCTGCATATTGCTGTTGCTGCTCATATAATATATGAGTAGGCATAACATATTATGTAGGCTGTAAGAAAATTCTGTAGATCACTATGTAAATGTACTTCACCGCGATCGGGATTTTTTGCAGTGATTAAAAAAATAAAAATTTTTATTTCATTCTTTTCATACTATATCTTTCTAAATTGTTTTATTCATTTCTAAAACTTGTGTTCCTTTCGTTCATGAAAAATTTTATTAAATAAGACGTGAAATAAGAAATACATATGAGCCGTTTATTTTGAAAGTGGGGTAAGTCAATTTTTTTTTTAAATGAAGAAAATGGCATTTTTAGATACAACTTATTATGATATTTCTAGGGTAATAAATTTATAGTAAAAAAAAATGAGATTCTTGTATTTGGGAGATGGAAGTTTTAGCTCTTCGTAGTAGTGACGCTGAGAGTGTAATGTAATAATAGAACATTTAAATATCACGCAATAACAGAAAGTGGACTTACCCCACTTTCAAAATAAACGGCTCAAATGTACATTTGTTGAATGGTGAACGATCTATTTGCGAGTCTCTCTTCAGTCGCCTGAAGCGTTTATTTTTATCAAAATCTTAGGCTACTTAAGCACATGAGGCTATAAGGCTTCAATACAAATACCTCAAGTGCTACATACAAAATACCAAGCGATAACGTTTTTTTAACTGCATTGCAAAACGCGTCCCGTTCAATCGATTCTTTCTCAGAAGGATGTTAACGGATGCCGCATGCATCTGCTATGCCGGAATCTCTTCGCTGTCGCGTGCTGCTATTCAAATCTTTTATGGCTCGTGTCATAAAAAATCGTACGTGCATCAACCGTCAGCTAACCATATGTGTAAATATCACATTTGTTCCTTTTTTTCCTGGAAGGACGATCATTTGCCGCGCGTGCCGTAAATAGAATCTCGCGAAGACTCTGCCGTTATCGATGGGTTTTTTAACCACTTAACAATATTGTAACAGCGAGAGCAACGGCAAAGCAACGGTTGAAAATTGCATTTTTGCTTTTGCTGTCGGCTTCCACAGCAAAACGACAGCATATCTTCGGTTTTTTCGCTATTGCTGTCGGCTTTGCTTCAGCTGCGCACATCGTCACAGCACAGCGGCAGCATATCGTCAGTTTAGTTGCTGTCGGCTTTGCTTCAGCTGCGCACATCGTCACAGCACAGCGGCAGCATAGCTTCGGATTTTTGTTTGATTGCTTTTGCTTCTGCTTTGCTGCTGTAACTGTTCGCAGCAACAGCATAGTCGAAGCAAATGAAATGAAAATATTGAAGCATTTTCAAACCCTGCTTCTACTTTCAACGCACTGAATTTCGGCATTTTATATTTCGCAAAATACACTTCGTTTGTCAGGAAACGTTTAGGGTGATGTTCTTTATCCCTTCTTCTGAAATATGTCACATTGATTTTTGGATGTGAACTGTTTTATTAAACAGATTTTAATCTTCAAAAAGTACAGTACAAAGATATTAAAAAAACGTTGGCTTTCGATGCGGCGCGCTCGACGGTTCTCACTCGACTCTTCCTTTATCGTCGCGTTGTTAAAGGATGAACTTAAAAGGATAGAAAGCTGCAGGGCTGTATTTTATGGTACTTGACACGTGTTTGAAATCTTCTAATTGGTGGAGACATGTAAAAACATTCACACTCACTACAAACGTGCGTGTTCAATTGCAAAACGATCCATCAGCAGATGAGTTTTCAAAACAATTGTTAGACATCGGAAATGGCAAAATGCAAATCGATAATTTAACTGGCTTCATAACGCTACCATCCACTTTTTGCAGAATTACAAAGTCCAAAGAAGAATTGATTCAAAGCGTATTCCCAAACATAACACAGCAGTACAATGATCATGATTGGTTGAGCGAACGAGCAATATTGGCAACTAAAAACAAAGATGTCAATGATCTGAATACAACTATACAAAATAACATACCAGGCCAATTAGGGCCAATTAGGGCCAGTTTCACAGTGGATGTTTAAATCTAATTTGCGAATTGAGTTTAAATCTAGTTTAAATTTTCTTTAGTTTCACAGTGCATTTATTTAAATACGGAATAATGAATGGCAACTTCGAATATTTGACAATTGAAGGTTAGCACAACTTGCCAAAAACATATGTTCAATTGTTCAATTATGGAGGCAGCGCGAGCTAAAAATTTTTCGTCGGCCGAAAGAAGTGAATTATTGGATATTGTGCAAAGAATCCACAGTTTATATTATATATAATACTACGGGATCATTTATATATGCTACACCATGCAGTTGTATGTTTAATTTGACCGCTTATAAATTGCAATATTGTCGACGCAGCTTGCTTGCACATCCTAAATCAGCTGTTTATTTGTTTTCGATTGCAACTCTGTGCCGTACTTAAATATCCACAATCGGCTATTTAAATCGTATTTAACTTCCAACTGTGAAACTGAAATTCCCTATTTTAACTGCAATCAGGGTTTAAACATCCACTGTGAAACTGGCCCTTAGTTACATACAAGTCAGTGGACACTATTATAAATCAAGATGCCGTGGTGAATTATCCCACTGAATTTCTGAATTCAGTTGATTTGCCAGGACTGCCACCACACAATCTGCGATTGAAAGTTGGATCTCCAATCATTATGCTTCGAAATATTAATCAACCACGACTTTGTAATGGTACCAGACTTGTAGTGAAAAAGCTAATGAACAACGTTATTGAAGCAAATATTTTAAAAGGAAAATACAAAGGCGAGGACGTTCTGATTCCTCGAATTCCAATGATCCCATCCGATTTACCATTTGATTTTAAATGCCTTCAATTTCCTGTTCGCCTAGCTTTCGCAATCACTATCAATAAGGCACAACGCCAATCTTTGGAAATCGCCGGTATAAATTTGGAGTATCCATGCTTTTCACATGCACAGCTCTATGTTGCATGCTCACGAATAGGCAAACCATCGGCACTATTTGTTTACGCAACTCATGGAAAAACAAAAAATATTGTCTACCAAAAAGCATTACAATAAATATTACAATAAAATTATATAAAAAAAAACTTTTTAAAAATAAGCTTTAATTTATTTAATGTACTAAAAAGTAGAAAATAAATTGTTTTTAAGTCACCTGTATCTTACTATCAATAAAAGCTTGGGGCGCTCATGTGTTCAATATTTTTCAAACAGTTACCACAATATTTTATTTAAATAATTTTTTGCAAATAGATTCTAGTAATGAAAGATATTTTGAATATGGATATTGAGCGCACAAGCTTTTATTGATAGTAAGATACAGGTGACTTAAAAACAATTTATTTTCTACTTTTTAGTACATTAAATAAATTAAAGCTTATTTTTAAAAAGTTTTTTTTTATATAATTTTATTTTCTACTTTTTAGTCTTCCATAAATTCAATTTTAGAGCTCTGAAATTTTTCACAAAAAGAATTTAAAACTTGCAGAGCAGTACACAATATTTAGGGTATTCACAGTGTTTCCTATCGTCATATGTCATATCCTCAATTTAACAAATAATACGCCAGTGATCGACCCTAATATTCGTGGCATATTTGTGACGCGGTGAGTTGTTGCTATTTTGCCAGCAGGGCGTGGCAAGTAAGTTCCTATCGTTTTTCATTGATGTGTGGTGTACCTATAATTATAAACTGAAGCGCAAGTGTGTAGTTGCTTGAAAAGTGCCACGCCCCTTGTCCTACGCCCATAAAATTTTACCAGTGGGATGAAGCATCCAAGAGGGGCCTGTATACGGAACTTCAATGCTGCACGACCTTTAGTTCCAAAGCTATTCTATATAAACGATTTTGTTTGTATGGGCGGTGCCACGCCCACTTGTCCACTGCCCGTCTTATTTTCCCAGTAGAAGGATATGGATATGTAGTAAGTTCCTACCAAATTTCATTGATGTGTGATTTGTAGTTCTAAAGTTATACACAAATCTGGAGTTGATAAAAAAGTGCCACGCCCCTTATCCTACGCCTATACAATTTTACCAGTGGGACGACACATCCAAGAGGCGACTGTATACGGAACTTCAATGCTGCACGACCTTTATTTCCAAAGCTATTCTATATAAACGATTTTGTTTGTATGGGAGGTGCCACGCCCACTTGTCCACTGCCCGTCTTATTTTCCCAGTAGAAGGATATGGATATGTAGTAAGTTCCTACCAAATTTCATTGATGTGTGATTTGTAGTTCTAAAGTTATACACAAATCTGGAGTTGATAAAAAAGTGCCACGCCCCTTATCCTACGCCCATACAATTTTACCAGTGGGACTACACATCCAAGAGGCGACTGTATACGGAACTTCAATGCTGCACGACCTTTAGTTCCAAAGCTATTCTATATAAACGATTTTGTTTGTATGGGCGGGGCCACGCCCCCTTATCCAGTGCCCGCCTTATTTTCTCAGTAGAAGGATATGGATATGTAGTAAGTTTCTACCGAGTTTCATTGATGTGTGATGTGTAGTTCTAAAGTTATACACGAATCTGGAGTTGATAAAAAAGTGCCACGCCCCTTATCCTACGCCCATAAAATTTTACCAGTGGGACGACACATCCAAGAGGCGACTGCATACGAAATTTCAATGCTGCACGACCTTTAGTTCCAAAGCAAATCGAGATCAAAAATGTTGTTTGTATGGGGGGTGCCACGCCCCCTTATCCTACGCCCATAAAATTTTACCAGTGGGACGACACATCCAAGAGGCGACTGCATACGAAATTTCAATGCTGCACGACCTTTAGTTCCAAAGCAAATCGAGATCAAAAATGTTGTTTGTATGGGGGGTGCCACGCCCCCTTATCCTACGCCCATAAAATTTTAGCAGTGGGACGACACATCCAAGAGGCGACTGCATTCGAAATTTCAATGCTGCACGACCTTTAGTTCCAAAGCTAATCGAGATCAAAAATTTTGTTTGTATGGGGGGTGACACGCCCCCTTATCCAGTGCCCCTTATTTTCTCAGTAGAAGGATATGGATATGTAGTAAGTTCCTACCGAGTTTCATTGATGTGTGATGTGTAGTTCTAAAGTTATACACAAATCTGGAGTTTATAAAAAAGTGCCACGCCCCTTATCCTACGCCCATAAAATTTATTGATTCATGTATTGGGCTCTAGTTTAGGCATGTATGCAAAGTTTCAGATCTCTAAGTAGCCGGGAAGTGGGTGAAAAATTGATTACTAGATTTGACGACATACCGCGGACATACCGCGGACATACCACGGACAGAAAGTGAAGTTAATATAAAGCTTATAAAAACATTTTTGAAGTTTCTTTCTTCGGACTACAGTTAAGATTTTTTTCGCACCCGTAGCAAAGCAAGCGAGTGCACGCTAGTTATTTATAATTTGATAATAATAAAATAATTGCTTCGGCAGAACATATACTAAAATTGGGACGATACAGAGAAGATTAGCATGGCCCCTGCGCAAGGATGACACGCAAAATCGTGAAGCGTTCCACATTTTTACTTGGCAACTCTGTTATCTACACAAGTTAAATTTTTTGGCCTCGTAAATTTAAGTTGAAATTTGATTGAAAACGCGAAAGAGAAGCAGCAGGCAGTGCAGCATTCGATTCAGCAAAACCTGGCGCACCGAGGAGAGCTGGAGTATCACTGAATACTGTGTGAGCAAGCGAGTGAGCAGTTGGAGCCCTACGCAGTTGGAGGCTATCCTGGGCACAAACCACAATAGCAAAAGCACAGACTGTCAAACTATCCATAGTTGCCAGACTGTAAAATCATGGAAAGGACCCCAACACGAAATCCCACGGCAACAGTACAAGTGTCAAAGAGAAAATTGGCAGAAACTTCACCGGAGGCGGCGGAAATGAGCGGTTCCGTTGGCAAATTATCGGTCTCGGAGCTGATGTCATTATTGCAAAGAACTATGGAAGCAACATTGGATGAAAAACTTAAAAATCTACCAACTAAAGAAGACTTCGAAAGTGTAAAAAGCCACGTAGGCGCATTATCCATTAAAATGGATAAGCTAACAGAAGAAAACCAGGCTCTGAAGAAAAAAGTAATGGATTTAGAAGAAGATAAGGAAAAAATGCAGGCACAAATGGGGCGTTTAGAGAACCATCACAGAATGAATAACTTAATCTTCAAAGGTATCGATATCAATGTCTCAGCCAGAAATGCTATTGAGAGAGTCTGCAAAAACAATTTGAAAATGCCTCGCCCTATCGAAATCGAATATGCACGCAAAATCTACGCCAATAAAGAGAAAATGACTGTAGTGGCGAGATTGAAGACGGATGATATGGTTCATGAAGTTTTTAAATATACGAAAAATTTGGCTGGAAGCACGATTTCTGTGGAGGCTGACCTTAACCCACAGCGACAACAGTACAAAAAAGCTATGCTGTCAGTAAAAAGCGAAATACTCGCCGTGAGCAGCAAACATCGAATTACAGTGCGCGATGATAAACTGAAGATATCGGATAAGTGGTTCCGTTGGAATAACAACAAGGAATTGGTATGTGGCAGCCAGAAAGCAGCGGACGTGCTTGAGCACTTATATGTTGGTGAGATGCTAAATAAAATTAATTTAGATTATGATTTTATTATGAGTAAACTAAATGCAAAAAACTTCTAAGCACAAAAAATAATAAACAAAGCAATTGTGAAAGTAATGAGAATTTAGTACTGCTAGAAAAAGAATCAGAAAGTAACATTAATATAAATATTATTTCTTACAACATAAATGGTATTGAAAACCAATTAATATTTAATGATTTTTTTAAATATATAAACGCCTTCGACGTGGTTGTTCTGTTAGAAACGCACGCCACTGAAGAAAAAATAGAAAATTACAGGAACTACTTCAAAAACCTTAATACTTTTTGGAAACCAGCGTCGAAAATCAGCAAATATGGTAGAGCAATAGGAGGTTGCATGTACGGCGTTAACAAAAGATTGACAGGCTTGCAGATACGATACGACTTCGTCAATGTAGCTGGACAAGATGTAATTCAAATACAAACGGATGTTAATGCATTTACAGTCATTCCCTTATATATCAGAAGCGCAAATTGGGAAGGAGAATTTAAGGTAGTCGAGCAATTTTTTACGAATGAAGAAATTTGCAACCCGGTGGTGATAGGTGATATGAATATTCGAATTGGCAATCTGCAACAGGTGAATTGTGAGAACGGAAATAATTTTAAAGCAGCGACTGAGAGAAGATGCTCAAAGGATGCGGTTGTGAACAGCAAGGGTAAAAAATTTATTGAATTCTGCAACGATTATGGCCTCACAATTACAAACGGCCAAACGAAAGGAGACGAACTCGGACATTTTACATATGTCAGTACAGTCGGACAATCTGTTAACGATATTTGCGCGGTCTCGAATGAATTGCTAAGCAACGTGGAATGTTTTGTGGTGGAACATAAGATGTGGTCCGATCACTTTCCTGTTATTCTCTCATTAAAGCTGCAGGTGCAACAGAGTACAAATAAGCGAGCCGTACTATTACAAAAAACTATTTGGAAAGCGAAATATAAGGATTTGTACCAAAAAAGCATAAAGCTAAACTTAATCGAAGCTAAAAAACAGAAGCAAAATCTCCAGTTGAAAGATCTGACCGATATAATTCATATGTCAGTGCCGCTTGACCGAAAG
Organism: Neria commutata; assembly: GCA_963457695.1. Lineage (NCBI taxonomy): Eukaryota > Metazoa > Arthropoda > Insecta > Diptera > Micropezidae > Neria > Neria commutata. The sequence continues at coordinate 37,737,559 of OY735245.1, forward strand.
TTTGGAACTTTTTCGCCAAAAAATAAATGGTTCGACACGGAATGTCTCAAGGCAAGAGAAAAATCGTTTAAATCTTTGAAAAAGTTTAAATACGCAGCAAGTGCGAGTGATCGAATGACTTATCTGGAAGCAAACAAAAGATATAAGCAAATATGTATTGAGAAGAAGGAAGCATACTATAGAAATCTGAATGAACAAATAAATAATATTAATGACAGTAAAAGCTGGTGGAGTATGGTGAATGAAATTAGAAATCAAGGCGCGTTTAAACGGTCTAATATACCAGCAGCTGACTTTCGTTCGTACTTCGAAGCACTTTTAAACCCGCCGCAAAACTCAAAGGATATACAGTACGCTTCAATGTATTTTGAAGATTCGCAGTTAGATGCTGCCATAACAGTAGAAGAAGTGCAGCGGGTCATAGCAAAAGCGAAAACGAATAAGGCGCCAGGTGATGATCGGATACCATACGAGTTCTTTAAAAATGCACCAATGGAATTTATGCAGGAACTAACAAATGCGTACAACTCAATTTTTGACAGAGGCAAAGTAGAGGAAACATTCAGAACAAGTGTAATTTTCCCAATCTATAAAAAGGGAGACGACAGCATGCCCTGCAATTACCGGGGAATATCATTTATGAATTGCATTGCAAAAGTCTTGATGGGGTTAATTAATGACAGGTTGAACGCTTGGGTAGAGAAGAAAGGTGTGATGACGGAGTTTCAGGCCGGTTTCAGGAAAAAGTATTCAACAGTGGATAATATATACAACCTTGCATCCATAGTACATTTGAAGCTGGCACAACGAAAGAAAGTTTATGCGTTTTTCGTAGATTTCAAAGCAGCATTCGACAAAGTGGCACGTTCATCATTGATATTTAAGTTGCATGCAATGGGAGTTTCAACCAAGATAGTTAATCTAATCGCAAATATATATGAGAACACACGCTCGATGGTCTGGACGGGAGAGGAAGCATCGGAAAGTTTTGCAACGGTGTCTGGAGTTAAACAAGGCTGCCTCTTATCCCCTTTATTATTTGCACTCTACATAAACGATTTGCACGAAAATTTGGGAGGTGGTATGTATGTGGATGAGCTCAATATCCGACTGCTATTATATGCTGATGATATAGTCATTCTGGCGGACGACAAGTGTATTTTGTAAGAGATGATAAACAACCTGGAAAATTATTGCGATTATTGGAACCTGGAGGTAAACTTAAGCAAGTCCAAAATCATGGTGTTTCGGAATGTTGGCAGAATATCGAACAACGAACGATGGCATTTTAGAGGGTTGGAAGTGGAAATTGTCTCAAACTATATGTATTTGGACATGCTGCTGACACCAAAGATGGTATTTTCACAACACGTTGACGAGAGGAATCAAGCAGCAAAAGTCAGTATAAATATGACATGGAGCAGTTTTCTTGGAAAAACCGAGTCTGCCGGGCGGTGCAATCGTATGGCGCTCAAGTCTGGGGCTATTCGCATTTTGAAGAGGTAGATAAGCTGCAGCGGTTTTTTGTGAAAAGAATATTGAAGCTACCGAATTTCACTCCGAACTATGCGCTTATGATTGAGACTGGGATGGAGGATAACCATTTTTATACGCTGCAACTTCACCTAAACTACATAAAACGAACAATTTTCGAATATGGCGAGAACCGACTACCGCATCAGCTAACAAGGAAAGTTTTAGCAAAGCAAGTGTTTTGGACAAAAAGCATAAATAAACTCGGAGAATCTTTAGATCTCACATGGAACAGTGCCCATATGACGAGGCAGCAGTGGGAAAGGCAGCAAAATGAGCTAGTTGGCAGTTTAAGAGTAACGCAAAATCAAGCATATTTGCAACGGGCTTTAAAGACGGAACGATACTATAGCCGGCTAGATCTGGCAAATGGACAGCTATACTTTACGGAGAGTCACAGCCAAGCCGTAATTATGTGGACGTTCAAGGCGCGTGCGGATTTAATTGAACTGAATGCAACCTCTTTTAATTCGACAAGGACCAAATTTTGCACGTTATGCAACTTAAAGGAAGATGAAAACATACAGCACTTTATTGGAAGGTGCCCAGCGCTAAGGGAATTTCGGCAGAAATGGCTGCACAGAACAACCTTATCAGAAATCGAAGTAATAAAAACGCTAAATGGAGAGCTATGTGGGTGGCAAAATCTAGCATATTATATTCTCAATGCTTTGAAATACCGTAAATTTTTGATCTCAGAATTTAATTAATTGATTAAGGCTGAAATGTTAAAATTTAAGTTGATAACCAAGTTTTTCCGACTAACGACGAAGATGTCACAGTCGTAAATTTATTTCTTTTTGTATATATGTACGTGAAATATTATCTTTTTGAATTGTATTCAACGCAAAATGAAGAAATAAATGCATTACTACTACTTACTACTACTTACTAATAATAAAATAGAAACTAATTTATTTTTATATGTATTGATTTTGAAGATCTATTTTTTGTAGATATGCATGTATATACAGGAATATATCATACTATTAAATAAAACGCTATTGCGTACGCAATGTTATGATCCAGTTGCCGTTTTGTTTACATTGAATGGAGCATTGTTTTTGCACAGCATTGTTTTGGGGAACATATGATGAGAGTGAGAGAGTATATGTATTAGCATAGACTTGCAATGTTGTCATGTTCTTCTCTGCACAACAGTAATGCCTTTTATTCCACTTTCATGTAAAAGGTATTACATTTTGTTGTACCGCTAAAACTTCTTGCCGTATGGCGGTTTTTGGACTATACTAATTTTTTCAGCGAAAAAGAAGTTTGTGAAAAATATAAGATTACAGGAGTAATAAACAAAACTAATAAAAATATACACATTGGCAAATGTGAATTGTAGCCGTACTCCTGAACAATAAACAATCAGCCCAATTCTGAATAGAAAATTCCTGGGAATTTTTTCCCATTTCCCAATTTTCCTATTCTGAATAAAATTTTTTTAGGAGTTTTTTCCCCGTTCCCAATTCTCCTATTCTGAATAATGTTCGAAAAGTCAAAAAACTCCCATTGGAAAGAGTAGGCATCGCCAATGTGAAAAAATGGGAGAAGGAGCTACAATTTTTTGGGAGTTTTTTCACAAGCAACTTAGCAGGGAGCAGCAAGGAAAAATGGAAATATTTTAGTAATGTGCGGCAATATGTGGGACAGAACGGCGCAAAATTTCAATGTCAGGATTGAAGCAATCCAAGACGCCATAACACAAGTGGTGGAGGATTTCATCGGTTCCTGGATAGTGTCGTTACTTAAAAGCAGACGCATCCAGGCTGAAATTGGCCTAACAAACAAAATAAAATTTTTTCCTTAGCCCAGGGTCGATCGAAACTGGTGGAGGATGGAACTGTTAATCCTGGCTAGAAGATTTATAGGAACTCTGGTATGAATACCAGTTTGCAGAAATATATTCGGACTGCTGATGAACTGGCGAAGCTAGGCTCTGCGCTCGACGATTCTAGCGCGGCAGACGTGGGTGCTTCGATAAGCGAGATCGAAGGTAGAAGCAAAACGACAATGAAGAGGTTTGGTGACATGCAGAATCACCAAGAATATCTGCTGCACGTATGACACCGGAAAACAGCCAAATGGTTGCAGGTTTATTGAGGCGTAGTAATCAATGCTAATTGATAATCATTAAGCCACTTAAACCAGCCAACCAAACATTTTTCACACAATTTTTGCACTTTTTAAAATTTTATAAGCTTTATATTAACTTCACTTTCTGTCCGCGGTATGTCAGTATGTCAGCGGTATGTCGTCAAATCTAGTAATCAATTTTTCACCCACTTCCCGACTACTTAGAGATCTGAAACTTTGCATACATGCCTAATCTAGAGCCCAATACACGAATCAATAAATTTTATGGGCGTAGGATAAGGGGCGTGGCACTTTTTTATAAACTCCAGATTTGTGTATAACTTTAGAACTACACATCACACATCAATGAAACTCGGTAGGAACTTACTACATATCCATATCCTTCTACTGAGAAAATAAGGGGGGCACTGGATAAGGGGGCGTGGCACCCCCCATACAAATAAAATTTTTGATCTCGATTAGCTTTGGAACTAAAGGTCGTGCAGCATTGAAATTTCGTATGCAGTGGCCTCTTGGATGTGTCGTCCCACTGGTAAAATTTTACATTTTTCACACAATTTTTGCACTTTTTAAAATTTTATAAGCTTTATATTAACTTCACTTTCTGTCCGCGGTATGTCAGTATGTCAGCGGTATGTCGTCAAATCTAGTAATCAATTTTTCACCCACTTCCCGACTACTTAGAGATCTGAAACTTTGCATACATGCCTAATCTAGAGCCCAATACACGAATCAATAAATTTTATGGGCGTAGGATAAGAGGCGTGGCACTTTTTTATCAACTCCAGATTCGTGTATAACTTTAGAACTACAAATCACACATCAATGAAACTCGGTAGGAACTTACTACATATCCATATCCTTCTACTGAGAAAATAAGACGGGCACTGGATAACGGGGCCTGGCACCCCTCATACAAACAAAATTTTTGATCTCGATTTGCTTTGGAACTAAAGGTCGTGCAGCATTGAAGTTCCGTATACAGGCCCCTCTTGGATGCTTCGTCCCACTGGTAAAATTTTATGGGCGTAGGACAGGGGGCGTGGCACTTTTCAAGCAACTACACACTTGTGCTTCAGTTTATAATTATAGGTACACCACACATGAATGAACTTACTCGCCGCGCCTTGCAAGCAAAACAACAACAACTCATCGCGCCACAAATATGCCACGAATATTAGGGTCGATCACAGCTGTATTATTTGTTAAATTGAGGATATGACGATAGGAGACACTGTGAATACCCTAAATATTGTGTACTGCTCTGCAAGTTTTAAATTCTTTTTGCGAAAAATTTCAGAGCTCTAAAATTGAATTTATGGAAGACTTAAAAGTAGAAAATAAAATTATTTAAAAAAAAACTTTTTAAAAATAAGCTTTAATGTACTAAAAAGTAGAAAATAAGTTGTTTCCAAGTCACCTGTATCTTACTATTAATAAAAGCTTGTGGCTTAATATCCATATTCAAAATATCTTTCATTACTAGAATCTATTTGCAAAAAATTATTTAAATAAAATATTGTGGTATTCTCCCAAGGAGATTAGAATAGGAGAAATTGTCTCCCAGGAAAAATAAAATTCTTGGGAACTAAACTCCCAGGGAATATTCAGGATTGGGCTGAATGTAAATGGCCGTGAAATTTTCAGTGTTCGGTTAGATTTTGCTTAAAATTAAACTAAGCCGAATTATGTAAGCAAGTTTTTAATTAAAGTCAAAATATAAGTAACTTGCATAAGTATTAAATATCAAGGGGTCATATTTTCATTTATTTTTCTTTCTTACTTTGGGGTAGGGATTGGGGTAGCAAATACCAGATAGACCAAAGAGAAGATGGAATTTGCCGAAGAACTTAGAAGTGGACGAGAAGAAATGTTGATATTATTCGTTGAGCTAAGCTTAAACTGAAAGCCCGGCATTTTATGGGCGTAGGATAAGAGGCGTGGCACTTTTTTATCAACTCCAGATTCGTGTATAACTTTAGAACTACAAATCACACATCAATGAAACTCGGTAGGAACTTACTACATATCCATATCCTTCTACTGAGAAAATAAGACGGGCACTGGATAACGGGGCGTGGCACCCCTCATACAAACAAAATTTTTGATCTCGATTTGCTTTGGAACTAAAGGTCGTGCAGCATTGAAGTTCCGTATACAGGCCCCTCTTGGATGCTTCGTCCCACTGGTAAAATTTTATGGGCGTAGGACAGGGGGCGTGGCACTTTTCAAGCAACTACACACTTGTGCTTCAGTTTATAATTATAGGTACACCACACATGAATGAACTTACTCGCCGCGCCTTGCAAGCAAAACAACAACAACTCATCGCGCCACAAATATGCCACGAATATTAGGGTCGATCACAGCTGTATTATTTGTTAAATTGAGGATATGACGATAGGAGACACTGTGAATACCCTAAATATTGTGTACTGCTCTGCAAGTTTTAAATTCTTTTTGCGAAAAATTTCAGAGCTCTAAAATTGAATTTATGGAAGACTTAAAAGTAGAAAATAAAATTATTTAAAAAAAAACTTTTTAAAAATAAGCTTTAATGTACTAAAAAGTAGAAAATAAGTTGTTTCCAAGTCACCTGTATCTTACTATTAATAAAAGCTTGTGGCTTAATATCCATATTCAAAATATCTTTCATTACTAGAATCTATTTGCAAAAAATTATTTAAATAAAATATTGTGGTAACTGTTTGACAAATATTGAACACATGAGCGCCCCAAGCTTTTATGGATAGTAAGATACAGGTGACTTGGAAACAACTTATTTTCTACTTTTTAGTACATTAAAGCTTATTTTTAAAAAGTTTTTTTTTTATATAATTTTATTTTCAATAAATTTTGAAAGTTTACATTTATTTTGACAGCCCAAAAGCTGTTTTCAAATATTCGAACTTCTTCTCCCAAATTTTGCTTCTCCCAAGGAGATTAGAATAGGAGAAATTGTCTCCCAGGAAAAATAAAATTCTTGGGAACTAAACTCCCAGGGAATATTCAGGATTGGGCTGAATGTAAATGGCCGTGAAATTTTCAGTGTTCGGTTAGATTTTGCTTAAAATTAAACTAAGCCGAATTATGTAAGCAAGTTTTTAATTAAAGTCAAAATATAAGTAACTTGCATAAGTATTAAATATCAAGGGGTCATATTTTCATTTATTTTTCTTTCTTACTTTGGGGTAGGGATTGGGGTAGCAAATACCAGATAGACCAAAGAGAAGATGGAATTTGCCGAAGAACTAAGAAGTGGACCAGAAGAAATGTTGATATTATTCGTTGAGCTAAGCTTAAACTGAAAGCCCGGCATTGAAATCTTAGCATTACCAGTTTTTTGTAATATTTGATGTAATATATTATTTTTTAGGGTGCTAATTTCCGTAAAGAACGCGGTTGTATTAATTTATTTATTTCGAACGTTCTTTATTTACTCTGATTACTCAGGAAAATCCTTTGAGTGTAAAATTGTCTGTGAAATTTCCACGATTCTTCGAGAAATTGTTACTTTAGAGAAACGGGCGGAAAAAGGTATGGATTAAAGTAATCTTAGAAGAAAGATTCGTACGCGATTTTCACTGATTCTTTCAAATTAAACATAATATTCTGTTACAATTTTGTCTGTAATTTATAAGCAACATTTAGAATTCCACCTTAATGCTAAATGCTAGGGGAAAAAAGTGGGAGTCGCCGCAAAGCGGCGCGATAATGCTGGTAAATAAATAAATTGATAATAATTGAAACCCTGCAAATATCTCGTACGCATTTGCATAAAAGCAAAATATGTACCTGCAAGTCTGGCCGTAGTGGTTTTTTTTTAATTTTTAAAAATTTACCAATATAAAATTTTAAAATTGTTAAAAACACATTAGCCCAATTCACAATCTTGTGCAAATGGTCTGGGATTTTTGCAATTGACAGTTTTGTAGCAAACTACTGTCAAAACTACTGTAGTTTTGCTACAAAACTGTCAATTGCAAAAATCCCAGACCATTTGCACAAGATTGTAAATTGGGCTATCAACTCACATACTGTAAAATGCTACACTGTTGCTTTTCAAAAGAAAAAAAAAAACTAAGAGAAATGTTAAAAAAGAAACAATAATATATGGCGACAAAACGAGAAAAACCTTAACTTGCGTCACAAAGCTGCTTCAAATATGCTGTGAAACAGCATTAAAGTGAATTTCTAATTTTAATTTTTAAATAAATACATTTTTCTTATGGCCTTTTTAAATGCTATGAGTAGAGCCCGACCGAACGCTCGGTCTCGGGTCCGGTTACCGAGCAGTTCAGCCAAAACTTCAGGTTCGGTCGGGCTCTAGTTACGAGCGAGAAAAATTATATGAAAATTCGGTTTTATTTACGCGGATTTTTTTTTCTCGATTTTTTTTCTAATTTGGAACGGAAAAGTAATTTTGTTCAAAATGTTTACTTTTTTAACACGGATTCTTTTAGCGCGGGTTCGGTTTGGTCCCGTCAAGCCGCGTTAAATGAGGGTTAGGTGTAAAATAAATAAAAAATTGGTAAATAAAGAAAAAATTTTTTTAAATGCACAGCGCTTAAATAAATTTGATAAAATTTAAAGGCAAGCAAACATATTATTTGCCAAATAGCAAATTGTCAATTTGCGGTCGGCAAAACGAAAATTCGATTAACTTCACAGCACACCAATGCAATTTCTCAAAACCAGTTTTTCCACGTGGTGGAACATAAATGAGAACAAGCAGAACATCCGCGCTTTGGTCTGTTCTGCTAGACATCAGCAGCGATACTGACGAATCCGACGGTTACTCGCAGGGTTGGGCTGGGCGAGGATAAAAACGTACGCAATTTTTTAAAAACCGTACCTTTTCCATAAATTTCGTACCTTGAGAATAAAACATTTTTAAGTAGACGTATGAGTTTGTGGGCCAATATCCGTGGGTGATAACAAAAAAAAAGAAGGTCCCCTCAGAATAAAAAGCTCTTAGGAAAGGTATAAGTGTGCACGAGGTGATGCTTCCGTCCTTTGATGAGCAAAAAAATATCCCCTTCCCTGGATCATAATAAGTGGTCTGAATGGTACTAAGTATCTTACACATACGATCTAGAAAATCTCATATTTCCTTGAAAGAAATATAGTTTTATACTATTCCGAAAAATATGCCCAATTTTGTAGATGTTAAGAAGCCAGTCTTTTCTATAAACCACAAATAAAGGTACTGAAAATAAAGATATGTAAATAATAAAATTTTAATGTTCAGATTAACGTTCTATCCAATATTTCTTTGTTTATTTTAAATAAATCGCCGTTCTAATCATTGATTCTTCAAAAGAATGTACCTATTTAATGTAAGAAAATATTAAATGGAAGTATTATTATAAATTGTATAAAGATCTAGCTTGAGATAGTGGTTTCAATAAAAGCATGCGACAATCCGATATTTTAAGTATTTTCAAATATTTCCAACGGTTGTTAGCATCAGAAAAAGATTCTTCTTTGCGGGCAGTACCTTGAGTTGCAGTCCTTTCAGTAACGGGAATTTGTCAAAAATATAAATGGGTACCATGTTCACGTGAGAGAAAAAGAGATAAGATATTTGGAGGCATGATATTTCTATGCTAAACAGAAACAACTAGTGTTTCATGCAGAATCTTGCAGTCGAAGAACAAAATCTCGTGCCGCGCGAGTTATTTTCTTTCCAGTATCTTGAGATACTCAGCCCAATTCTGAATAGAAAATTGTAGTGGTTTTTTTTAATTTTTAAAAATTTACCAATATAAAATTTTAAAATTGTTAAAAACACATTAGCCCAATTCACAATCTTGTGCAAATGGTCTGGGATTTTTGCAATTGACAGTTTTGTAGCAAACTACTGTCAAAACTACTGTAGTTTTGCTACAAAACTGTCAATTGCAAAAATCCCAGACCATTTGCACAAGATTGTAAATTGGGCTATCAACTCACATACTGTAAAATGCTACACTGTTGCTTTTCAAAAGAAAAAAAAAACTAAGAGAAATGTTAAAAAAGAAACAATAATATATGGCGACAAAACGAGAAAAACCTTAACTTGCGTCACAAAGCTACTTCAAATATGCTGTGAAACAGCATTAAAGTGAATTTCTAATTTTAATTTTTAAATAAATACATTTTTCTTATGGCCTTTTTAAATGCTATGAGTAGAGCCCGACCGAACGCTCGGTCTCGGGTCCGGTTACCGAGCAGTTCAGCCAAAACTTCAGGTTCGGTCGGGCTCTAGTTACGAGCGAGAAAAATTATATGAAAATTCGGTTTTATTTACGCGGATTTTTTTTTCTCGATTTTTTTTGCTAATTTGGAACGGAAAAGTAATTTTGTTCAAAATGTTTACTTTTTAAACACGGATTCTTTTAGCGCGGGTTCGCTTTGGTCCCGTCAAGCAAATTTTTTTAAAATGCACAGCGCTTAAATAAATTTGATAAAATTTAAAGGCAAGCAAACATATTATTTGCCAATTTGATAAAATTTAAAGGCAAGCAAACATATTATTTGCCAAATAGCAAATTGTCAATTTGCGGTCGGCAAAACGAAAATTCGATTAACTTCACATCACACCAATGCAATTTCTCAAAACCAGTTTTTCCACGTGGTGGAACATAAATGAGAACAAGCAGAACATCCGCGCTTTGGTCTGTTCTGCTAGACATCAGCAGCGATACTGACGAATCCGACGGTTACTCGCAGGGTTGGGCTGGGCGAGGATAAAAACGTACGCAATTTTTTAAAAACCGTACCTTTTCCATAAATTTCGTACCTTGAGAATAAAACATTTTTAAGTAGACGTATGAGTTTGTGGGCCAATATCCGTGGGTGATAACAAAAAAAAAGAAGGTCCCCTCAGAATAAAAAGCTCTTAGGAAAGGTATAAGTGTGCACGAGGTGATGCTTCCGTCCTTTGATGAGCAAAAAAATATCCCCTTCCCTGGATCATAATAAGTGGTCTGAATGGTACTAAGTATCTTACACATACGATCTAGAAAATCTCATATTTCCTTGAAAGAAATATAGTTTTATACTATTCCGAAAAATATGCCCAATTTTGTAGATGTTAAGAAGCCAGTCTTTTCTATAAACCACAAATAAAGGTACTGAAAATAAAGATATGTAAATAATAAAATTTTAATGTTCAGATTAACGTTCTATCCAATATTTCTTTGTTTATTTTAAATAAATCGCCGTTCTAATCATTGATTCTTCAAAAGAATGTATTTAATGTAAGAAAATATTAAATGGAAGTATTATTATAAATTGTATAAAGATCTAGCTTGAGATAGTGGTTTCAATAAAAGCATGCGACAATCCGATATTTTAAGTATTTTCAAATATTTCCAACGGTTGTTAGCATCAGAAAAAGATTCTTCTTTGCGGGCAGTACCTTGAGTTGCAGTCCTTTCAGTAACGGGAATTTGTCAAAAATATAAATGGGTACCATGTTCACGTGAGAGAAAAAGAGATAAGATATTTGGAGGCATGATATTTCTATGCTAAACAGAAACAACTAGTGTTTCATGCAGAATCTTGCAGTCGAAGAACAAAATCTCGTGCCGCGCGAGTTATTTTCTTTCCAGTATCTTGAGATACTCAGCCCAATTCTGAATAGAAAATTCCTGGGAATTTTTTCCCATTTCCCAATTTTCCTATTCTGAATAAATTTTTTTTGGGAGTTTTTTCCCTGTTCCCAATTCTCCTATTCTGAATAATGTTCGAAAAGTCAAAAAAACTCCCATTGGAAAAAGTAGGCATCGCCAATGTGAAAAAATGGGAGAAGGAGCTACAATTTTTTGGGAGTTTTTTCACAAGCAACTTAGCAGGGAGCAGCAAGGAAAAATGGAAATATTTTAGTAATGTGCGGCAATATGTGGGACAGAACGGCGCAAAATTTCAATGTCAGGATTGAAGCAATCCAAGAGGCCATAACACAAGTGGTGGAGGATTTCATCGGTTCCTGGATAGTGTCGCTACTTAAAAGCAGACGCATCCAGGCTGAAATTGGCCTAACAAACAAAATAAAATTTTTTCCTTAGCCCAGGGTCGATCGAAACTGGTGGAGGATGGAACTGTTAATCCTGGCTAGAAGATTTATAGGAACTCTGGTATGAATACCAGTTTGCAGAAATATATTAGGACTTCTGATGAACTGGCGAAGCTAGGCTCTGCGCTCGACGATTCTAGCGCGGCAGACGTGGGTGCTTCGATAAGTGAGATCAAAGGTAGAAGCAAAACGACAATGAAGAGGTTTGGTGACATGCCAGAATATCTGCTGCCAAGAATATCTGCTGCACGTATGACACCGGAAAACAGCCAAATGGTTGCAGGTTTATTGAGGCGTAGCAATCAATGCTAATTGATAATCATTAAGCCACTTAAACCAGCCAACCAAACATTTTTCACACAATTTTTGCACTTTTTAAAATTTTATAAGCTTTATATTAACTTCACTTTCTGTCCGCGGTATGTCAGTATGTCAGCGGTATGTCGTCAAATCTAGTAATCAATTTTTCACCCACTTCCCGACTACTTAGAGATCTGAAACTTTGCATACATGCCTAATCTAGAGCCCAATATACGAATCAATAAATTTTATGGGCGTAGGATAAGGGGCGTGGCACTTTTTTATAAACTCCAGATTTGTGTATAACTTTAGAACTACACATCACACATCAATGAAACTCGGTAGGAACTTACTACATATCCATATCCTTCTACTGAGAAAATAAGGGGGGCACTGGATAAGGGGGCGTGGCACCCCCCATACAAACAAAATTTTTGATCTCGATTAGCTTTGGAACTAAAGGTCGTGCAGCATTGAAATTTCGTATGCAGTGGCCTCTTGGATGTGTCGTCCCACTGGTAAAATTTTATGGGCGTAGGATAAGGGGTGTGGCACTTTTTTATCAACTCCAGATTCGTGTATAACTTTAGAACTACAGATCACACATCAATGAAACTCGGTAGGAATTTCAATAAATTTTGAAAGTTTACATTTATTTTGACAGCCCAAAAGCTGTTTTCAAATATTCGAACTTCTTCTCCCAAATTTTGCTTCTCCCAAGGAGATTAGAATAGGAGAAATTGTCTCCCAGGAAAAATAAAATTCTTGGGAACTAAACTCCCAGGGAATATTCAGGATTGGGCTGAATGTAAATGGCCGTGAAATTTTCAGTGTTCGGTTAGATTTTGCTTAAAATTAAACTAAGCCGAATTATGTAAGCAAGTTTTTAATTAAAGTCAAAATATAAGTAACTTGCATAAGTATTAAATATCAAGGGGTCATATTTTCATTTATTTTTCTTTCTTACTTTGGGGTAGGGATTGGGGTAGCAAATACCAGATAGACCAAAGAGAAGATGGAATTTGCCGAAGAACTTAGAAGTGGACCAGAAGAAATGTTGATATTATTCGTTGAGCTAAGCTTAAACTGAAAGCCCGGCATTGAAATCTTAGCTTTACCAGTTTTTTGTAATATTTGATGTAATATATTATTTTTTAGGGTGCTAATTTCCGTAAAGAACGCGGTTGTATTAATTTATTTATTTCGAACGTTCTTTATTTACTCTGATTACTCAGGAAAATCCGTTGAGTGTAAAATTGTCTGTGAAATTTCCACGATTCTTCGAGAAATTGTTACTTTAGAGAAACGGGCGGAAAAAGGTATGGATTAAAGTAATCTTAGAAGAAAGATTCGTACGCGATTTTCACTGATTCTTTCAAATTAAACATAATATTCTGTTACAATTTTGTCTGTAATTTTATAAGCAACATTTAGAATTCCACCTTAATGCTAAATGCTAGGGGAAAAAAGTGGGAGTCGCCGCAAAGCGGCGCGATAATGCTGGTAAATAAATAAATTGATAATAATTGAAACCCTGCAAATATCTCGTACGCATTTGCATAAAAGCAAAATATGTACCTGCAAGTCTGGCCGTAGTGGTTTTTTTTTAATATTTAAAAATTTACCAATATAAAATTTTAAAATTGTTAAAAACACATTAGCCCAATTCACAATCTTGTGCAAATGGTCTGGGATTTTTGCAATTGACAGTTTTGTAGCAAACTACTGTAAAAACTACTGTAGTTTTGCTACAAAACTGTCAATTGCAAAAATCCCAGACCATTTGCACAAGATTGTGAATTGGGCTATCAACTCACATACTGTAAAATGCTACACTGTTGCTTTTCAAAAGAAAAAAAAAAACTAAGAGAAATGTTAAAAAAGAAACAATAATATATGGCGACAAAACGAGAAAAACCTTAACTTGCGTCACAAAGCTGCTTCAAATATGCTGTGAAACAGCATTAAAGTGAATTTCTAATTTTAATTTTTAAATAAATACATTTTTCTTATGGCCTTTTTAAATGCTATGAGTAGAGCCCGACCGAACGCTCGGTCTCGGGTCCGGTTACCGAGCAGTTCAGCCAAAACTTCAGGTTCGGTCGGGCTCTAGTTACGAGCGAGAAAAATTATATGAAAATTCGGTTTTATTTACGCGGATTTTTTTTTTCTCGATTTTTTTTCTAATTTGGAACGGAAAAGTAATTTTGTTCAAAATGTTTACTTTTTTAACACGGATTCTTTTAGCGCGGGTTCGGTTTGGTCCCGTCAAGCCGCGTTAAATGAGGGTTAGGTGTAAAATAAATAAAAAATTGGTAAATAAAGAAAAAATTTTTTTAAATGCACAGCGCTTAAATAAATTTGATAAAATTTAAAGGCAAGCAAACATATTATTTGCCAAATAGCAAATTGTCAATTTGCGGTCGGCAAAACGAAAATTCGATTAACTTCACAGCACACCAATGCAATTTCTCAAAACCAGTTTTTCCACGTGGTGGAACATAAATGAGAACAAGCAGAACATCCGCGCTTTGGTCTGTTCTGCTAGACATCAGCAGCGATACTGACGAATCCGACGGTTACTCGCAGGGTTGGGCTGGGCGAGGATAAAAACGTACGCAATTTTTTAAAAACCGTACCTTTTCCATAAATTTCGTACCTTGAGAATAAAACATTTTTAAGTAGACGTATGAGTTTGTGGGCCAATATCCGTGGGTGATAACAAAAAAAAAAGAAGGTCCCCTCAGAATAAAAAGCTCTTAGGAAAGGTATAAGTGTGCACGAGGTGATGCTTCCGTCCTTTGATGAGCAAAAAAATATCCCCTTCCCTGGATCATAATAAGTGGTCTGAATGGTACTAAGTATCTTACACATACGATCTAGAAAATCTCATATTTCCTTGAAAGAAATATAGTTTTATACTATTCCGAAAAATATGCCCAATTTTGTAGATGTTAAGAAGCCAGTCTTTTCTATAAACCACAAATAAAGGTACTGAAAATAAAGATATGTAAATAATAAAATTTTAATGTTCAGATTAACGTTCTATCCAATATTTCTTTGTTTATTTTAAATAAATCGCCGTTCTAATCATTGATTCTTCAAAAGAATGTACCTATTTAATGTAAGAAAATATTAAATGGAAGTATTATTATAAATTGTATAAAGATCTAGCTTGAGATAGTGGTTTCAATAAAAGCATGCGACAATCCGATATTTTAAGTATTTTCAAATATTTCCAACGGTTGTTAGCATCAGAAAAAGATTCTTCTTTGCGGGCAGTACCTTGAGTTGCAGTCCTTTCAGTAACGGGAATTTGTCAAAAATATAAATGGGTACCATGTTCACGTGAGAGAAAAAGAGATAAGATATTTGGAGGCATGATATTTCTATGCTAAACAGAAACAACTAGTGTTTCATGCAGAATCTTGCAGTCGAAGAACAAAATCTCGTGCCGCGCGAGTTATTTTCTTTCCAGTATCTTGAGATACTCAGCCCAATTCTGAATAGAAAATTCCTGGGAATTTTTTCCCATTTCCCAATTTTCCTATTCTGAATAAATTTTTTTTGGGAGTTTTTTCCCTGTTCCCAATTCTCCTATTCTGAATAATGTTCGAAAAGTCAAAAAAACTCCCATTGGAAAAAGTAGGCATCGCCAATGTGAAAAAATGGGAGAAGGAGCTACAATTTTTTGGGAGTTTTTTCACAAGCAACTTAGCAGGGAGCAGCAAGGAAAAATGGAAATATTTTAGTAATGTGCGGCAATATGTGGGACAGAACGGCGCAAAATTTCAATGTCAGGATTGAAGCAATCCAAGAGGCCATAACACAAGTGGTGGAGGATTTCATCGGTTCCTGGATAGTGTCGCTACTTAAAAGCAGACGCATCCAGGCTGAAATTGGCCTAACAAACAAAATAAAATTTTTTCCTTAGCCCAGGGTCGATCGAAACTGGTGGAGGATGGAACTGTTAATCCTGGCTAGAAGATTTATAGGAACTCTGGTATGAATACCAGTTTGCAGAAATATATTAGGACTTCTGATGAACTGGCGAAGCTAGGCTCTGCGCTCGACGATTCTAGCGCGGCAGACGTGGGTGCTTCGATAAGTGAGATCAAAGGTAGAAGCAAAACGACAATGAAGAGGTTTGGTGACATGCAGAATCACCAAGAATATCTGCTGCACGTATGACACCGGAAAACAGCCAAATGGTTGCAGGTTTATTGAGGCGTAGCAATCAATGCTAATTGATAATCATTAAGCCACTTAAACCAGCCAACCAAACATTTTTCACACAATTTTTGCACTTTTTAAAATTTTATAAGCTTTATATTAACTTCACTTTCTGTCCGCGGTATGTCAGTATGTCAGCGGTATGTCGTCAAATCTAGTAATCAATTTTTCACCCACTTCCCGACTACTTAGAGATCTGAAACTTTGCATACATGCCTAATCTAGAGCCCAATACACGAATCAATAAATTTTATGGGCGTAGGATAAGGGGCGTGGCACTTTTTTATAAACTCCAGATTTGTGTATAACTTTAGAACTACACATCACACATCAATGAAACTCGGTAGGAACTTACTACATATCCATATCCTTCTACTGAGAAAGTAAGACGGGCACTGGATAAGGGGGCGTGGCACCCCCATACAAACCAAATTTTTGATATCGATTAGCTTTGGAACTAAAGGTCGTGCAGCATTGAAATTTCGTATGCAGTCGCCTCTTGGATGTGTCGTCCCACTGGTAAAATTTTATGGGCGTAGGATAAGGGGTGTGGCACTTTTTTATCAACTCCAGATTCGTGTATAACTTTAGAACTACACATCACACATCAATGAAACTCGGTAGGAACTTACTACATATCCATATCCTTCTACTGAGAAAATAAGGGGCACTGGATAAGGGGGGCGTGGCACCCCCCATACAAACCAAATTTTTGATATCGATTAGCTTTGGAACTAAAGGTCGTGCAGCATTGAAATTTCGTATGCAGTCGCCTCTTGGATGTGTCGTCCCACTGGTAAAATTTTATGGGCGTAGGATAAGGGTGCGTGGCACCTGTATCTTACTATCAATAAAAACTTGTGCGCTCAATATCCATATTCAAAATATCTTTCATTACTAGAATCTATTTGCAAAAAATTATTTAAATAAAATATTGTGGTAACTGTTTAACAAATATTGAACACATGAGCGCCCCAAGCTTTTATTGATAGTAAGATACAGGTGACTTAAAAACAATTTATTTTCTACTTTTTAGTACATTAAATAAATTAAAGCTTATTTTTAAAAAGTTTTTTTTTATATAATTTTATTAAGGTTCGGATGGTAGATTTTATGTTTCATGCCTTCGTAAGTAGGAATGATGCCAGCATGGCCACTCTCAATTTTATGGAAAAGTGCGATTTGTTTATTGACATCATTTTCGTCTTCTATGTCTGTAGCTAGGTAAGAGCATTTTACAAATTTCACTCCTGTATTCATCCTAAACGTTTGTATAAGCGTTTGCTGCACTAAGTTATAGTCATGATCGCTAATGTCGGAATAAATTCCTATTTTTCCTTTATTAACATGCCTTCGGGCAATGTCTGCGACATATCCACTACATATATCATTTCTATCTATGAAAATGCGTTTGTTAGTGAATATATTTTTACACTCCATATCTTTTTGTTCTACCATGATTATTTGTGTCTTAAATCTGTTTACTATTGTATTAAGAATTGGAAAATGGTCATTTAGATCTTCCCTTTGCGAATGGATCGTTTGACCGTCTATTGAGTCGTTTGCTTCTCTTGACTCGTTTCCGTTATTAATATTGGCTACATTGAGCTCATGAGATTCGTTAATTTCATTTGTGTCTGCATTTTTTCGACTGAGAAAATCTGCAATATTGTTGTGTTTTCCTTTAATATAATTTACTTTCATGTTGTACTCTCCCAACTCAATTAGCCATCTTTGGAGCCTAGGATTGATATCTTTGCCTACGTACTTCGTATGTAACCATTTAAGTGGCTGGTGATCACTCTCGAGATCGAATTCGCGTCCATATATATATGGTCGGAAATATTTAACACCCCACACTATCGCCAACAATTCCTTTTCAATTGTTGAGTAGTGGGTTTCGTGTCTATTTAAGGTTCGAGATGCAAACGCAATTGGGTGGCCTTCTTGTGTAAGACCGGCGCCAATTGCAAAGTTACTTGCATCTGTGGTGACTTTAAACCTTTTTGAAAAAATGGGGTAGTTAAGGATTGGAGCACTGGTCACTATATGTTTTAGCCTCTCGTAGGCTAATATGTAGGATGGGTCATGAATGTTAATTTGTGCGTCTTTTCTCAGAGTTTTAATTAACGGGTCTGCAATTTTTGAGTAATCTTTGATGAATTTTCGATAAAAGCTTGTTATTCCTAGAAATGATTTAACTTGTTTCACAGTTTTAGGTAAGTTCAGATTCTGAATAACATGGATTTTTTCTGGGCTAGGCCTTACACCTTCACTAGTCAACAAATTACCTAAAAATAGTGTTTCTTTCTTTAGAAAGTCATATTTATTTACCTGAATCTTAAGTTTTGCTCTCCTTAATGTGGCAAAAATATCTTTCAATGTATTGATGTGCTCAACAAGTGAAGTACTAAAAACGAATATATCGTCCATGTATACTACACATGTTTTATTAATTTGCTTGCGAAGAACCGAATTCATTAACCTTTGAAAAGTTGAAGGGGCGTTTTTGAGCCCGAATGGCATACGAATGAACTCGTAGTGGCCGGATGGGGTTGAAAAAGCTGTTTTCCGTCTGTCTTCTTCCTTTACAATAATCTGGTGAAAGCCTTTGGCAAGGTCTAATGTCGTAAAGTATAGTAATCTGCCCAATTTGTCAAGTATACCATTAAAATTTGGTATTGGGAATTTGTCATCAGTTGTGTGCTCATTCAGCTTTCTATAATCGATGACAATTCTCCACTTTTTATTACCGGAATTGTCTATCTTCTTCGGCACAATCCACAAGGGGATGTTGTAAGGGGAATTGCTTTCACTTATAATATTTTGCTGAAGCATTTCTTGTATTTGAGTCTGAATTTCCTCTTCGTGTATTTGTGGATAACGATATATTTTAGAGTACAAAGGTTTGTCTGTAGTGGTAAATATTTCAACAAAAATTTCATGAGTAGCAGAGAGATTATCGCCTTCTATGAAGAATAAGTCTTCAAACTCAGCTAGAAGATTTTTTATATTTTTTTCCTCTTCTTTGTTTAAGTGACCAAAATTCAAATTATCTTTAAATTCGTTTCTTTCGAGGCATTGCAGGCTGCACACTTTGTCGAAAGATATGGGGTAACTACCCTATAAGCAATTCAGTAGTCGACTACGAAAATAACGCACTTATAGTTGACGTTTCAGTAGTCGACTACGAAAATAACACACTTATAGCTAACTTTAGGGCCTTACCGTATAAATACCCGTGATCAAACGCAACGCGAACACGAAGCCAACGTCGGGATCAAAAAACGGCATTTTATAAATCACGGCGTAATTGCGTTCGTCGTCTTACGGCATCACATGAGCTGTCACGTTCTTACGAAAAAGAGTTATATTTTTCTAAATTTATTAGCTAAATACAAAACACACAAAATTGGCAGCGTGCATTGCATACCTTCCATAGCCTAGTGGTTAAAGCGTTTGACTAGCACGGGAGGGGTTGTGAGTTCGATCCTCAACCGCAATACTTTTCTTTTTTTTTGTGATTTCGACCCTCAACCGCAGTGCTAGTATTTTCATTTTTTGTACTTTTTTCTTTAGTATTTGTCTTTAAAAAGTATTACAATACTTATTATTTGCTTCTACAGATTACCACAAATCAATTTTCAGTCGAAATTACCAAAAATTTTGCGTTTAAAAAACTGAACGCGAGCTCAAACCCAAGTGAACGATTTGACAGTTCATGTGAGTGAATGCGCCGCGTTGCGTTTTATGCGATACCGATTTTCATATGAAACTACGTAAGGCAACGCGAGCAGTCACTGAGTGAGGTGATGCGTTTTACACAATACCAAATTAGTGAACGCACGGTGAAGTGAGGCGTAGGGATTTACAAAATAAGCATGTTAATGACCTAACTATAAGCTAACTACAATGTAGTGCAGAACTGCCCCAAAATCAAAGCGAGGTGTTTGCTTTTTTCCTTTTTGCTATTTGCTTTTTTTGAATATTTTTCATTTATTTATGTGCATTGTGAAATTGAAATTGAAAAATCGATGCAAGCTGTTTGTTTTCTTTCTTTTTTGTTTTATATATTAATAAAATCTTTTGCATTGGAAAATTTCAATCAGTTGCTCAGAAGGAAATGGAAAGATTTATCAAAACCGAAATATTTTTGCCAAATTATGGAAATATGATGATATATGTATGTATTATGTTAAACAGGCAACGATTTTACAGCATATTTTAATAAAGCGTATTAATAGCTTATCAACTAATAGTTTAGTTGAATAGCTTCATATGAAATTAGTTAGCTATAGCTAAAAAATTAGCTAACTTTTAGCTATCTTCTAAACAACTAACTTTTAGCTAACTTTCATACAACTAAATTTTAGCTAACTTCAAAGTAACCGACTTTAAGTTAGTTGAAAAGTCATCCAGGGGTCATCGGGACTGACTACTGCCTAGGACATCACAATGTTAAAAAAGTCAGTCGTTTTCATTGAAAGTAGTCGACGAATAGTCAACTATGGTTGCCAAGTAGTTAGCTTATAGTGCACAAAAAGTTAGTTGAGTTGCCGGTAGGGTACTTTCATCCAAAAAAATTTTGTTACCAAAAACTTCCATGTATTTGTGCTCCGAGTTTATGATGGTTTTAAAAGGGATTCAAAAGTTTTGACCTATAATGGCATCATAATCCTTGTTTATAAAATCTACCACCTTCCATGAAATTGTACCTATTGCTATAAACTCACTTGGAATTGGTGTTACAATGGAGTATTTTATTTCACTAAAACCGTTTAGAGTTTTGAACCAAATAGGTTTTGGTAATTTTTTTCTCTTCATAATGGATGATGTTTTGTTTGATGATGCTAGTGTTTGCACCAGTATCTATTAAGCATCTAAGGCTCTGTCTACCTATTGTAAGAACTGCTATTGGTAGGTTGAATTTTGAGGCATTATTTGAAAATTTACCTCTTCATCAGTAGTAGCTTCTTTCTCTTGTATGTTGTCAATATCCATTGCTTCTACTATTGGTTCTTGTTGCTTATACCGACCCGAGTTATTATTGTTTTGCGTGTAGCGCCAAGAATTACTTTTATTTCTATATTGGCCCGAATTGTTATTTAAAGCTTGAGAAGAGCTGTTATTATATTGATTCCTATATTGGCCTGAATTGTTATAATTCCGATGCTGAGTAGAATTGTTGTTACTACGGTATTGGTCAGAATTATTTATATTTCTACTTTGATCTGAATTATTGCTATTATTTTCTTGTCGTCTGAAGTTATTATTAGTGCGATATTGACCAGAATTATTATAATATTGATGTTGGCCAGAATTATTATAATTTTGATATTGGCCAGAATTATTTATACATATTTCTATTTTGATCTGAGCTATTGTTATTATTTCTGAAGTTATAATTAGTGCGATATTGACCAGAATTATTATAATTTTGAAATTGGCCAAATTTGTTATTTTCATTTTGTGGATATTGGCCTGTAGTGCTAAAGTTGTTATTATTTCTTCTAAAAGTACTATTTCCAACCTTTGGCTTTCTATGTCTGTAATCTATTGCCCTATAGTCGTCCAGTAGTCTAAGTTTGGTATATTTTTCAACAATTTTGTGTAAAGAATTTTCTTCAATTATGTGGGCTCGAAATTCTCCGTCGATTTTTCCTAATAAAATCTCTACCAAGTCTCTGTCTACATTTTCTGCTTTATAAATTTCCGGTTTTTTTATGTCATACTCGTACATCTCATTTATTTCGTAATTCGATTTTGTAAACACATCGAATAACTCTCTTAAACTATTAATTTTGACACTTCTACAATAGTTAAATACCTCGGCATATGTCTTCCTGGGTTGGAAATGCTGCTTCAATTTTGATATATCCTCCCAGTTGGCGTTGTCGCCTAGTTGCCGAATGCAGCTTCCTGCCTCTGCCAATTTTCTCATTTATCACGATCTGAAGTCCATAGTTGTATAGGTCCGTATTTACTCCGCAAAGTTGCATGGTCTTCTCCACGGAATTTATGAATGCAGAAAGGACGTGGCCCTTTCCAAATGGCTTCAGCTGCCTGAATTGCTCGATTACATGATGGGGGCTTAGTGTTAGCCACTGTTGTTGTTGCTGTTCTTGATGTAGGTTTTTTTGTTGTAGTTGTTCGTGTTGAAGTAGTTCTTCTTGTAGTTGCTGTTGTTTAAGTTGTTCTTGTAGTAGTTGAATTCGTTGTTGTTCTTTTTGTAGATGCTGTTGTTTAAGTTGTTCTTGTTGTAGTTGCTGTTTTCTCTTGCTGCTGCAACGCCGCTTCCAGTTGCCGAATTTTTTCCAAAAGTTCGTTTTCCATTGTTCCTTTTAACGTACGATTTGAATCAAAAGCCTTTGCTCTCCTCATACACACTTTTCTTTAAAACTTTTGAGCTTTTAACTAGCTTTTCACTTTGTAAGTTCTTTCCAAATATCTTAGGATATTTGCCGCTACGACTGCGCTAGTAATTTTCTTTCCAGTATCTTGAGATACTGTGTTCAAAATTTAAGTACCGAAACTTTCAAGAAATTGTGACCAGTATCTTTAGATACTTGATTAAAAATTAAAACACCGATTTTTTATTTAAATAGCAAAAGGGTTTAATTCATTGTTACAACCGTTTCGGTTGGGTTGAATCTTAAGACTAACTTAAAGCTATTTCTTATTATATCTCGCTACCGAACTCAAACGAAAAATCTGTTACCTCAGCAAAATATTACATAGATACAAAATAAAATTATATAAAAAAAAAACTTTTTAAAAATAAGCTTTAATTTATTTAATGTACTAAAAAGTAGAAAATAAATTGTTTCCAAGTCACCTGTATCTTACTATTAATAAAAGCTTGGGGCGCTCATTTGTTCAAAATTTGTCAACCAATTGATACAATATTTTATTTAATTTATTTTTTGTAAATAGATTCTAGTAATGAAAGATAAGTGTGAATATAGGTTTTGAGCGCACAAGCTTTTATTAATAGTAAGATACAGGTGACTTGGAAACAATTTATTTTCTACTTTTTAGTACATTAAATAAATTAAAGCTTATTTTTAAAAAGTTTTTTTTTATATAATTTTATTTTCTACTTTTTAGTCTTCCATAAATTCAATTTTAGAGCTCTGAAATTTTTCGCAAAAAGAATTTAAAACTTGCAGAGCAGTACACAATATTTAGGGTATTCACAGTGTCTCCTATCGTCATATCCTCAATTTAACAAATAATACGGCTGTGATCGACCCTAATATTCGTGGCATATTTGTGGCGCGATGAGTTGTTGTTGTTTTGCTTGCAAGGCGCGGCGAGTAAGTTCCTATCGTGTTTCATTGATGTGTGGTGTACCTATAATTATAAACTGCAGCCCAAGTGTGTAGTTGCTTGAAAAGTGCCACGTCCCTTGTCCTACGCCCATAAAATTTTACCAGTGGGACGAAGCATCCAAGAGGGGCCTGTATACGGAATTTCAATGCTGCACGACCTTTAGTTCAAAAGCTATTCTATATAAACGATTTTGTTTGTATGGGCGGTTCCACGCCCCCTTATCCAGTGCCCGCCTTATTTTCTCAGTAGAAGGATATGGATATGTAGTAAGTTCCTACCGAGTTTCATTGATGTGTGATTTGTAGTTCTAAAGTTATACGCAAATCTGTAGTTGATAAAAAAAAAGTGCCACGCCCCTTATCCTACGCCCATAACATTTTACCAGTGGGACGTCACATCCAAGAGGCGACTGCATACTCGAATGCTGCACGACCTTTAGTTCCAAAGCTAATCGAGATCAAAAATTTTGTTTTTATGGGGGGGTGCCACGCCCCCTTATCCAGTGCCCGTCTTATTTTCCCAGTAGAAGGATATGGATTTGTAGTATGTTCCTATCGAGTTTCATTGATGTGTGATGTGTAGTTCTAAAGTTATACACAAATCTGGAGTTGATAAAAAGTGCCACGCCCCTTATCCTACGCCAATAAAATTTTACCAGTGGGACGACACATCCAAGAGGCGACTGCATACGAAATTTGAATGCTGCACGACCTTTAGTTCCAAAGCTAATCGAGATCAAAAATTTTGTTTGTATGGGGGTGCCACGCCCCCTTATCCTACGCCCATCAAATTTAACAGTGGGACGACACATCCAAGAGGCGACTGCATACGAAATTTCAATGCTGCAGACCTTTAGTTCCAAAGCTAATCGAGATCAAAAATTTTGTTTGTATGGGGGGTGCCACGCCCCTTATCCTACGCCCATAAAATTTATTGATTCATGTATTGGGCTCGTGTTTAGGCATGTATGCAATTCAGATCTCTAAGTAGTCGGGAAGTTTGTGAAAAATTGATTACTAGATTTGACGACATACCGCTGACTGACATACCGAGGACAAAAAGTGAAGTTAATATAAAGCTTATAAAAACAACAAAACGAATGCAATGCAGAAATGCAATTCTGCAGTCATTTAGATGCAGAGAAGATACAGAAATGGTGTATCTGCTTTGAATTGCAGAAATGCAATTCTGTAGTAATTTAGATACCGAGAAGATACAGAAATGGTGCGAGTATTTTTCTATTAAAAATTTAGAAGCTGGAAAAAATTAGTTTTGAATTTTGTAGCGGAAAAAGGGCGTTATGTTACGTCTGGGGCGTAACTCGCGATCCGAAATTGTTCTATCTGGTACGAAATGTTACGTTTTCACGTAATTAAACACTCGGATTGTGTCATGCCATCAAATTCCGAGGAAGTGAAGTTATATAAGTATCTATATTTTATGTGAAAATTCTGCAATATGCAGTGCCTCAAGGCAGCATTCTAGGGCCACTACTGTTTATTTTATTTATTAATGATGTCGCCTCCTGCTTCAAACATTCTATGTTTCTCCTTTATGCCGATGACCTGAAGATTTTTCGGAGTATAGCTAGTTCGGCCGATGCTGCTCTACTGCAGTCCGATCTGAATAACCTTTTTGCCTGGAGTACTGTAAATAAAATTGCACTAAATATAAAAAAGTGTTTTCATATGACCTTTGCTAAGACTAATAATGTAATTGTCTCTGATTTCTCAATCTCAAGTTTATCTCTGCCAACTGTTAATGAGTTTCGTGATTTGGGCGTTATATTTGATGCAGGGTACTCGTTTGTAAATCATCTTAACTATATCATTCCCAAGGCATTTTCGAACCTGGGTTTCCTGCGTAGATATAGTTCCGATTTCAAAGACCCGTATACCCGGAAATCCTTATACTGTTCTCTCGTCCGCTCGAAATTAGAATATGCGTCAGTTGTCTGGGATCCTATTTATATGTCGCACTCCTCTCGTGTTGAGAGAGTGCAGCGGAAATTCTTCCGCTTCGCTCTTTCGCCCCTCCGGTTTTGTGACCCGTTGCCTTCATACAGTGCTCGTTGTCTCCTTATAAATTTAAAATCTCTTGAGAATAGAAGATCCATCCTTCTACTAATGTTTGTATTTGATCTCCTTCGTGGTAAAGTTGATTGTCCTGCGCTATTAGAGTCTATTGCTTTCCTGGTCCCGCGTAAAAATCTGCGTGTTGTGCTACCGTTTCATGTGAAAGTTGATCGCTGTAATTACGCTCTTTTTGCCCCTATTCCCAGAGCCCTGACTCTGTTCAATAAAGTCGCGAAGACTGTGGACTTAGATTTCTCACTTCCAAGACACATCTTCAAAACAGCTTTAGATAGGTATTTCAGTTAACAAATTGATATCTTTAAGGCCATTATTTTCATTGTTATTTGCTTTGGTAATTTTCTTGTTTTATGTTAAACTTTGTTTGTATTAAATTATGGTCAACTTTATGTACTCTTAGTTTTAAATTCTATTGTGCTATTTTATTGAGCTAGTCTGTAAGGATTTATTGTCCATAGACTTAAATTGAATAAACTAAACTATTAATGCAAAGTTGTGTTCCTTTTGGCGCAATTATTTCAAGCGCATATAATTTGTAATTTAAATAATGTCTTGCACAGTTTTTTGCTTATTTATAATGGCAAATGTGGTCACTACAAATGCACTATTAAAGATATGTGTATTTAATATTTTTATCTATAGAGAACTTAACGTTTAAATTCCTTTTGGTTTTCATTGGATGGAAATGTAAGGACAGAAGTTGACATCTGTAACACTTTATGCAGTTTTATTAGTTTGTATTGTAAACAATACAAAAATTTTCGTACTCTTGTATCATATTTTCTATGGAGTTTTGTATGGGAAATCGGGTACGAAGGTACCAAAAACTTTTCGTACCTCCCACTTCGTATTCCTCACTAGCTGCTTATGTCTCGTTGTTCGCGTGCTCGTTTTACAAGATTCGTTTCCTCCTCGCATTCGTCCCACAGTGTTGATATCTCAACGTACTGTGGGAAATGAAATGCGATGCCAAAAAATAAAATGTACTCTGAGAAATGAAATGCGAACCCAAAGAATAAAACATACTCTGAGAAATGATATGCGAACCCAAAAAATAAAACGCGTACCCAAAAAATAAAAACGAACCCAAATCAGTACGAAAATGCGGGGATTTCCTACCCTGGTTACTCGGTTGGATTTCGTGGATTGCAGGTTTTGTAGTTTGGTTGCTAGAGCGTTGAATTTCTTTTTGGAATTTCACAAAAAAGTGAAGAAGAACAAGATTGCACCATCTCTCTAATTATATTGTCTCTGGTTCTACTGTGTAACAAAATATCAATGCAACGCAGGCGATCAGAGAGAACACAATCTAACCCGCAATTACAATTTAAGTATTAATTAATTCCTTTTTTTTCGGCAGGGCAATACAAAGCTCTTGTTTCTGTTACTCAACTAATAGATTTCATTATCTTCTAATATATTAAAAAAAAGTGGTGAAGCTCTTTAGCCGTCTCACTCGATAACCGCTAGGCCGATTTTCAAGATTCTTTTTTTGTTTTGTTCGAATTGCTGTATTTTAGGTTTATGAAGAAAAAAATTCCGGAAAATCTGACGGGAAAGTCAGGAAATCTGATAAATCGATTTATTGAAATTTTACGATAGGAGGCGGTATTGGAGCGATGACAATTGTGTGCCAACATTGCAACGCGCTTAAATTCAAAGGCGAAACTCACGTCCTTTGCTATTCGAGTGGCAAAATGAAATTGGTTCCCTAAGATGCACCTCCGGAGCAATTGAAACCGTTGTTTGAATCGGATGATTTTCTCAAGAACATTCGACAGTGCAAATGTTCCATTCAAGAAACTGGTTTCATGCCGCCTTGCAAGGTAAAAGAAAAAAGCATTAACACATCATGCAAACACAACTGTTCTAAAAATGGCACGGGATTCTACACTTCACGATTCGGGTTTACATATTCAAAGTCAAATTTACCATCGGATGGGTGCATTACTGCCAGTAAACAAAGACGCACACCAATAACTGCGGGTGTACTATATTTCGTCGGGAGATGATCATGGCCTATCGGCGGTACAAAGGTCAAACAGGAGTGACAAAAAACGTTATTCGAAAATTGCAACAATTCTTGATTGCAAACAACGCTCCGATTACGATGTTTAAAACGGGGATGGAGAAAATGTAGTCAGATTTGTCTTCAAACCTGATGGCGGTTCAGCCGGAGAACACTCATGACGATACAATCCTTCAAATTCTACAGACATTTGTGCATTGGTTATTGGAGATCAAGCACACAGTCGAGACATTGTCCTTCAGCGAAGAACCGTTGGACCGTTTCAAAGAATATCCAAAACGCATAGATCATATGAGAGATTGTCAGAACGCAGATGGTGCATGGACCGTGTGGTGCATTGAATCCAAAATCACCATGCATGGTTGATGGAAAATGCACAAAAATACCCATGGTCCTATGGTCATTAGTAGCTGAAACAGTAACGGGGTCAGATGGATATTCAGTTTATCGACGACGTTCAAAGGACAATAATGGCCGGACAATCGTAGTGAAAGTGACATTTCATCGTCACGAGTCGAGAGATTGAGGTCGGAAACGAGTTCGTTGTTAAATATTTGTGCAAAGTAAGATGGCTGTGTTTGGAGTTTTTTGAGATTTTCAAAATTACAATATTAAATGTGTTTAGGGCCGCATATAAAAGCTTGGCGGGCCGCAGGTTAAATATCGTTACTTCAGACAAACATTGTCAGTGATTCCCCGTGGGACTGCTGCAGATGAGCTCAATGTTGCGGGCAAAACGGAGTTATGCCGGGTCGAGCTAGTTATTCATAGAATGAATTCACAATAATTCCGACTTTATAAGTGTTGACCGTCGGAATTGATATTTAATGAAATATTTATAAAATAATAATCTTCCTCTTCAGGCTGGTCTATCTGCATTAAAAACTCCGCAGTGTTATGCATCAGCATGCCAAAATCTCAACTGTCCGGTATGTCAGGAAGATTTTAACCACATCGCCGACAAACTACCATATTCGCATTGCGTCCAAAGTCGTCTAATATGCAGGTAAATATATTAACCTTTTTTGATGTTTACCTATGCGTTATACTTTTTATATGCTTTTTATTAACTTCACATCAGGTTTGTATGTATGTATGTAGTCAAATCTAGTAATCAATTTTTCACCCACTTCCCGACTACTTAGGGCCAGTTTCACAGTGGATATTTAAACTCTGATTGCAGTTTAAATAGGGAATTTTAGTTTCACAGTTGGAAGTTAAATACGATTTAAATAGCCGATTGTGGGTATTTAAGTACGGCACAGAGTTGCAATCGAAAACAAATAAACAGCTGATTTCGGATGTGCAAACAAGCTGCGTGGACAATATTACAATTTATAAGAGATCAAATTAAGCATAAAACTGCATGGTATAGCACATATAAATGATCCCGTAGTATCATAAATAATATAAACTGTGGATTCTTTGCACAATATCCAATAATTCACTTCTTTCGGCCGACGAAAAATTTTTAGTGCGCGCTGCCTCCATAATTGAACAATTGAACATATGCTTTTGGCGAGTTGTGCCAACCTTCAAATGTCAAATATTCCTTATTTAAATAAATGTACTGTGAAACTCAAGGAAAGTTAAACTAGATTTAAACTCAATTTGCAAATTAGATTTAAATAGCCACTGTGAAACCCGCCCTTAGAGATCTGAAACTTTGCACACATGCGTAAACACGCTGACAATACATGAATCAATCATAATTGAATCAAATATTAAAATTATACAACTTTATGTTTTTCGGCAGATTGAATGTTAGAAAGAATAATTTTTATTCGGACTGACTTGCCAAAGAGAAATGACAATACCTTGTTGTCTATTTCTGTACAACAACAAAGGTCATATAGCAATTTCGGGTTTTGCCAGAAAACCTCATCAGTGACTTTTAATGTGAATTCTAATAATTTCTAAACTACTAATTACTCGAAGTAGAAGCATTGATGGCAAAGTCTGTGAAGCGCAGGAGTTGAACCATGAACCAAAGACGTGGTAAGCGAATGTGCTAACCATCACACCAACGGATCGGACGACGCCGCGCTGACAACTCCACAGCTACCTGCTTATCTACATCAACCGTATAGTGTTTGTTGTTATTGTACACTGTCTAATGCAATTGTTTTTGCCTTACTTGAGAGCTCCTTCGGCAAATGAATGTATCAGTTTAACTGTGGAGTTGTCAGCGCGGCGTCGTCCGATCCGTTGGTGTGATGGTTAGCACATTCGCTTACCACGTCTTTGGTTCATGGTTCAACTCCTGCGCTTCACAGACTTTGCCATCAATGCTTCTACTTCGAGTAATTAGTAGTTTAGAAATTATTAGAATTCACATTAAAAGTCACTGATGAGGTTTTCTGGCAAAAACCGAAATTGTTATATGACCTGCCCATGTGAGCAATTATTCTAATTCTTTATTGTTGTACACTTAAAATCGCTTTGTTTCAGAAAAGAAATAGACATCAAGGTATTGTCATTTCTCTTTGACAAGTCAGTCCGAATAAAAATTATGCTTTCTAAATATTAAAATGTTTACTTTAAACAAAGTTATTAGCAAAACTGCAATAGCCAATCAGAGCACAGACAGAAGAAGTAGCACGTAGGGACAGACGGGCCAGGAGCTGTTTAATAGCATTTTATATAATTTTGCCGTATTTATAGAATACGAAATCTTTAATGACCTAGATTTATGCCTGATTTAGGCCCGTACTAAAAATATTATATAGATATTTCATTAAATCACATCAAATACATCAACTGTTCCGGGGACAGACGGGCAAAGAGAAGCGCTGCTATTCAACCGAAAACCAAGAAAAGGGCAGACGGGAAAGGAAAAGTACTCCTATTAAATTAAATTGAATTAAATTGAGCAACAGCCAATCAGAGCCAAACAGGGAAGAAGAAGCACTGCTGTATATAAGCAGCACAGAAGCACGTTTTGCTCTAATGCTTTCAGTTATTCGTTGCGAACGCACGTATGTATATACATTGGAGCTCTTACTTTTGAGAATTTTGATTTGATTTTGATTTAATATTTCAAACCTCTAAAATTTAATTTATGGGAGACTAAGAAGTAGAAAACAATATTATATAAAAAAACTTTAAAAATATAGGTTTTGAGCTCCAAAGCTTTTATTGATAGGAAGATACAGGTGACTTGGAAACAATTTATTTCTACTTTTTAGTACATTTAATAAATAAAAGCTTATTTTCAAAAAGCTTTTTTCATATAATATTATTTTAATGTTTAAGCTGAAGCTTTTGACGTAAAAAATTAATCTTTCACTTTGAGTGTCCGCCATTTTATTTTAAATAAAATTTTTAGAAGGATGACCAACTTCGAGATAATTTTATAGACATCTAGGTAGGTAGGTTAAGTGGTCGTCTCAAGGACATCACTTAGGCCAGAAGGCCCATTGTGTTACTACGTGGGGGTTTTCCCCTATACACTTCCCATGTATGGGAG
This sequence comes from Neria commutata, assembly GCA_963457695.1. Taxonomy (NCBI): domain Eukaryota; kingdom Metazoa; phylum Arthropoda; class Insecta; order Diptera; family Micropezidae; genus Neria; species Neria commutata. Next base: position 37,768,713 of record OY735245.1, read on the forward strand.
CACTTTGTGGCTCTGGTATATTTGTCGATATGTCCTGGTGGCGTTTTTTCCAAGTCTGCTAGACAGCTCAGGAAGTAATGTCCCAGGAATCGAAAGCGCGTTCTTGCTAGCGCTGGGCATTTTGAAAAGAGGTGTTCAACAGATTCCTCGCAGTCTTCGTCTCTGCAGCTTCTGCAGAAGTCATTGTACAGCAGTCCCAGTCTGTTGGCATGTTGACCAATGAAGCAGTGCCCGGTTATGATTCCTACGGCAATCCCTATGGAGGGTTTTTTAGTAATATCAATTCACTGGATCTGCTCTGGTTGATCGTAGACCAGATTTGTCTTGCTGTGTAACATGTCTGTTCGTGGAGCCATCTCGTGTTTGCTCTGTTTATGTGGTTGGTTTTTAGCATTAGTTTGCATGTGGAGAGTGGTATCCCAACTTCTTCAGTTATGTTGATTGTTTGTAGCTCTGTGCCTGCTCTTGCGTGTTCGTCGGCTATACAGTTTCCCTCTATGTCTTTGTATATCTCGTTCAGAGATATTCGGCAGTGAAGGGCTGTTTTAGAGCGGGGGTGTGCGCTGAGTAGAGCTTGTATTGCAGCCTGGCTGTCGGTGTAAATGGTAATATCCCTGAGGGAGATCGCATTTGCTTTGAGCCAAGCGGCTGCCTGTCTGATGGCTGTGAGTTCGCCCTGTAAGACGCTACAGTGGTCTGGTAGTCTATATGACGATCGTAGGTTCAGATTCCTGCAGTATACACCGCTGCCGACTTTGTCGTTCATCTTTTAACCGTCCGTGTAGAAGGTTGCCATATTGCTGGCCTCCTCCGGTAGTTCGTGTTTGTCCCAATTGTCCCTTGATGGGATATTCGCACTGAATAGTGCTTTGGGGAGTGGTTTGGGGATTGTGTAATCAATCTCCGAAGAACGGAATGGTAGTTTGTTTACGATTCTGGCATGTCCTATGTCGATCCTGCTCCACGGAAGGATCGCATTGAGCCTTGCTGCCATGCAGCTCGCCACTAGTTCCCCGTAGATGTCTATGGGGAGTAGAGCCCTGCATGAATATATTCGTTTTGGCAACAACAATACTGCACTTGCTGTACGGGTACTCAGTATTCGAAGAATGTAAACAACGAAACGAATAGAAACGAGAACCAGCGAGCGTAGGTTCTCGGTTTTACTCGTATTCATTTCTCACGGCTACTCTGCACATTAGTATTCGGTTGGCAGAGAACACTGCTCGGTTTCTATTCAGTAATCGAGAACTTTGCAAAGTATTCGAAGACTAACTGTTTACTCGAATATTTCAGCTATTATTCGGAATATTTATTTTATTTTAAATTATTTATAATAAAGATTTTGAATAAATAAATTATTAAGTTGTCTATATATTGTTTCCATTGTTAATTTTACAACAACGTTCAACAATTCCACTTGTTTAATAATGCGCAATAGCAACTTATTTCTTTCTGTTCAATGAAATGAATACATTTGAATATTCAAACAGTGTGCAGGTATTCGAGCACTTTTGTTTCCGTTTTCTCGCTTCGACCGAATATGAATACAGTGTACGTCTACTCTCTTCTCTTCGAAACTTCTTGTACTCTAAGAGAGCAGTGCTCGTATTTATTCGGACCGGTTTGCAAAGAGGAAGTGAAGTAATCTATTCAAAAGCATGTGAATGTTTTCGAATAGCAAAAACGCATGCTTGTGCAGAAGTCTAATGGGGAGTAGGTGGAGTAGGGTTTCCAGAGCTTTAGTTGGCGTTGTCCTGATGGCGCCTGAGATCAATATGGCTGCCATTCTTTGCACCTTGGTTAACAGATTCACGTAGGTGGATTTGCTCAGGGCTGCCCACCACACTGTGACTCCGTACATAAGAATCGGTCTGACGATTGCCGTGTACAGCCAGTAGATGGCTGATGGTTTCAGCCCCGAGCTTCTGCTGATAGCTCTTTTGCAGGTATATAGGGCGGTGGTGGCTTTCTGGGTACGATTTTTGATATTCTCCTTCCAGGTTAGCTTCCGGTCTAGGATGATTCCTAGGTATTTTACTTTTTCCGTTAGGTGTAGGTGAGTGCCGTTCAAAGCGGGTGGTCTGAACCTCGGTATCCTATGTTTCTTCGTGAAAAGCATAAGTTTCGTCTTTGCAGCTTTAACACCCAGACCGCACTCCCTTGTCCATGAGGATTGTGTTGTGAGAGCGCCTTGTATGAGGTCACTCAGAGTATCTGGGTACCTGCCTGATGCTAGTAAGACGATGTCATCTGCATAGGCGATCACATGGCAACTCGAGGTTGCTAGCTAAGTGATGAGGGGGTTTACCGTGAGATTCCAGAGTAGAGGCGATAGGACCCCTCCTTGAGGGGTGCCCCTTGTAACAAACCTGATGATTTTGGTTTCGCCCAGCTCTGTGATTATTTATTTATTTATTTCCCTCCTTTGAAGAAGGTTCTTTATAAGCTGGATTAGCCGACTGTTTAGGTTCAGGTCGGTTAGAGCTGTGATTGTGGCCTCCGGTTGGATGTTGTTGAAGGCTCCTTCGATGTCGAGGAAGGCCGACAGAGTGTGTTCTTTGTGTGAGAGTGATCTTTCTACTCTTTGAACCAGATCGTGAAGGGCAGTTTCTGTGAACTTGCCCTTAGTGTATGCGTGTTGGAACGCTGATACCCTGTTGGGGTCGATGGTGTGGCGCATGTATGCGTCCAATAATTTCTCTAGCGTTTTTAGGAGAAATGATATGAGGCTTATAGGTTGAAAGTCCTTTGCCGTTACGTGGCTGCTCTTCCCTCCTTTGGGGATGAAGATTACTTTCGCCCTGTTCCATTGGCGTGGCACATGGGCAAGTCTGATGCGCGCTTTGTATATTAGGATTAGCCAAGGGGCTGATTGTGTCCTGGCCTGTTTTATTTCCTCTGGCACTATGCCGTCAGGGCCTGGAGATTTGTTCGATTGTAGGCTGTCGACGGCCCAGTTCAGATTCTCACTGCTTATCGCAGCGTCGCTAACGTCGGGGCCTGTTGGCAGATCTGAGTCCGCACAGACCATTGGTATTGCCTGGGAAGTGTGCGTTAATTAGGAGCTCGAGGGTCTCCAAGCTTGAGTTTGTCCATTCGCCGTCAGGTTTCTGTACGAATCCCGCATGCGTTGGACTAGCTGCCAGAAGTGCTGTCCCTTTTGGCTTTGTTGAACTGTTTCCTGCACTCACGCCGAAGATCCGCGATTTCCGCGGTCCACCAGTGCGGTTTAGGTTTGCCTCTTGGGGTTACCGTTGGACAGGAAGCGTCTGAGGCCTTGTTGCATGCCTTGGTAATGGTCTCCACCAAATCTTCCAACTGGCCCGTGGATCGGGGTGCTGCTGGCTCGAGAGATTTGAGTTGTGAAGAGAGCGCTTTATTATACATATCCCAGTCCATCCTTTTCCTGTTTTTTAAGGGAGGTGGTTTTGGGATTTGTAAATCTTCATGAAAGAGAATGTACCTGTGGTCAGAGAGGGAGTGGTCTTCAGACACTATCCAGCTGCGGACCACGTCTGCATGGTCCCCAGTTACTAGAGTGATGTCCAAAACTTCCTTTCTGTTGACCGTTACAAAGGTAGGTTCTTGACCAATATTACTAATATGTAAATCTGTGGAAAGGATAAAATAAAATAATGACTCACCCCTATCGTTAGTATCCGAACTGCTCCCCTTTCGAGTGGTGGGCGTTCGCGTCGGCGCCGATAACCAGAGTAGCACCGGTTCTGCGGGCTTCTTCGGTCGCTTCTTGGACCTCCGGAGCTGGTACCATCGTGTGGTCGTGTGCCATGTAAGCAGAGATCGGCCAGACCGGGTTGCCCCGGCGCTCTATACAGATGGCGGTGGTGTCGCTGTTGCTATATTTGGACAGAAGAAAGAATTTGATATTTCTGCTGATTAGTATGCAAGATCTGGGTCGACCGTTACCTTGTATATAGATCGCAGTGTACGAGGATGAGCCCAGACCGCAAACCCTGTCTGCCACTGTCCAGGGTTCTTGTATTAGGGCGACGTCCTCCCCCCTTTGGTGTAGGTGGAGGAGTAGAGCGGTCGAAGCCGCTTCAGAGCGGTGCAGGTTGATCTGTACCACCCGTATCATCTTTGTCTTCGGATTGCGGGACATAGATGACTGTCGTGTCCGCGTCCTCTGGCTCCGAGGCGAGGAGAGCATCTTCGTCATCCTCTCCGGTCTGGCCCCCAAGGAGACTGCCGCTGGGGATTCTGCCGACGGCTGATGTGACCGAGTTCGTTTCGGAGTCTGTGTCCATTTCGGATTCGGACTTCCGCACTTGGTCTGCGGGGATGACGCGACCGGCTGTTGGCTTTGAGGCTTCCAGCTCGTTCTTCTTATAAATTTTTAGGACTATTGAGCTGAAGCCGTAGCTGACCACGCCCTCTCGTGCGGCCAGTGCCGTCACTGAGTCCTAATTGAGGATCACTGTCGCCAACCTGGATTACCCCTTGGCTTCGCTCACCTTCGCTACCTTCCAATTGCTGGTGGGTAGGTTGGGGTTGCTCAGCTGGAGGAGCTCCAGGATATCTTCCGGCTTTGACGGTTCGGCGGGGATCCAAGCTCTCGACCTAGGCCGAGTCGGGATCTCGCTCTTTGGTACAACCTGTAAGTTGGCTCCTTGCCAGATTTCGCCTACCGTTCGTCGGCGCATGCCATGATTTTTACACCATGATGCCAACCGATGTCACGGCATTCGGGTACAGGACCAGGGTTCTTCTGGAGAATGCCCTTGTATACCTTGCATAGGCTGATCTCCACAGATTTCCAGTTGGCTGGAGAGATGTTGCCATCGGCGTTGCTTTTATCCAGGACCGCCATCACCAGGTGGTCTTTTAGGATATCCCTGAAGGCCTTGGTTGTCGGCCTAGTTGGCTTGGCCCTCTTGGGTGCGTTGTGCGCATAGCTAGAGGATCTTTGCCTTTTGGTGGCGGTGGTCTTGCGTTCGACGCTCTCCGCCAAGGTCTTCTTCGCCCAGATCAGCGATTCGGTATCTTTCGCCGTGTGCTCTTTATCCGGGATGGCCGAGATTTTCTGTACAAGCTTGGCAGCTGCCCTCCTATTCCGGTAGGCCCTGACAGATGGCTTCACATTTGCGGGAGGCCTCGCGGTACCTGGCCGTTCGGAGACGGCTTGGGGGGTCGGAGGGGCTGCTGTCGCTGCCGAAGTTGCGGCTGTATTGTCAGCTTGGGTGGGCCTGGCAGTGTGCGTACCTTCGAGAGGAGTTGGCACAGACTGTTTAGGCGGTCCCTTGAAGGGTGCGCTTCTGTGAGCCGCGCCGTGCCGTATGAGCGGCGGCTTGATTTTAGGCTCCACTGGGTTGGTGCCTTTTGAGCCCTTGCTGCTGCAGGAGTCGCGATTGGTGTTTGGCCAGAGTTTAGCGCCGTGCCCATCGGCGGATGGCCTCTTGTCCGGGGCAGGGTTTTTGGAACTCATACATCTGGTTCGTACCGATCACCTACTGACCGACAGCATAGGGAAGGGGATGTCGCCCATGGCAGAGCCCCCTACTATGGGAAGTCCAAAGTTACTGTCGGGGGTGGACAGGTACCCGACAGGCGCCGTTAGAATACAGTCAGTATACCCCTCGACTGTAAACTAACCCTGGGCACGGTGACGCATGACACCCGGGCTTGAGGGGGGTAGATCTTAGTTTGTACTCGTCGACTGCCCGTCTGACAAGGTGGAACCTGCCAGGCACGGCCAAGTCAAGCTTAAGCCGTGCCAGTCAGCATGGCCTAGTCGAGTCATGGTAACTAAGCCCTCGCACCGCGTCAAGGTGTCTACCACGCGAAGACATCTAGGTATTATATATATTTTTAATGTGAGATAGCCGTTTAGGGATCAATTGAAGGTACCGCTACTTAAGTCCCATCAAGCACGTTCAACTTCTAGAGGGGACGGTTAATAGAAGTAATCTAAGTAAGTAAGTAATTGGCGCAACAGCCCGCGAACGAGGCATAGGCCTGGATTTTCTAGTAATTTGTGTGTGCTCTTACTATTTTAGCAGAAGATAATGGGCCTACACATTTATTCTACAGCCGTGTCCAAACGGGTATAATGAATGTGGGGAAGCTCAAGGATACCCTAGGACGACAGGCCACTGTTAAGGCCTAGGGTCTGTCGCCTACCACTATTGGGCACAATGGTACGTGCCGTCTGATTATTTTGGCGCCTGGAGGTGCTTGAATGCCGTGAAAATAATAAGCACGTTTGATCGTTGCTCAAGATATTCCGATTTTATTTTACAAAATGTACGGCTTAAATACTACTTTTACAAATCAGACTTTCTAACGCAATGCACATAGTATCGATACGCGCATGCATGTATGTGTGTATGTACATGCATGCCCCTACTCCTACTATGTGCGCGAGCACGCTTATTGCAAACTCAGCGAGTTCAACGTCGCTGCGTCGCATGGCGCGGTCATCGCTCGCCGCTGGCAAGCGTGGAGTCATATGTCGCTTGCTAGCGTATTGCGGGCGGTCAATACAATGTGTCACAAAGTGTGCCACTTCAAAAGGTTCAATGCTTGCTCTATATTTGTCTTTTGTTTTTATTCCGCATTCTGCATTGCCTTACTTACGTTACGTTACTTTGTACTTATTACATAGCCGTACGCACTACACGGGCTTGAGAAGCTTTATTTTCATGGCGAAGAATACTCTCGGAGAGTTGCCAACTAGCTTGCAAGAGACGTGCAAAGAATCGAATCGTGTGCAAAGAATCGAGCATTATTTTTTATTAGATGGGTCACTGAGCCACGGCAGGGCTTCTCCCTTCTTTTCGAACTATTAATCGCACTGCTGTGCTTACAGTGAGTCACAGTGAAAGTGAGCCACCTTATGTTCTTAGCAAAACTATTTCATAAAATATTGAAAAACGATCCTGATCAAAAAAACCTTTTCATGATTTTATTGTTTAGATATTAAACTTCAGTAATTCACTACGTTTTGGAAATAGTTTATTTGCTTAGTATAAAAAAGTAACAAAAACCGAAAAAACTCAAAAATACAGCTCACAGTGAAAGTGGCTCACTAGAATAAATATTAATTAAATAAGTTATTAATATTTTGTTGGACAGCTTTTTGCAGAAATTAGTGCTACCAGACGTCTGGGCACCGATTCCAACAAATTACATAGCCGTAGTGTGCCCGACTAATCTAATAATCTATCTAATCTATCTTTTATCAACTAAGTTCCTTGCCACCATCGAAAATCCTCCGCTTTATTAAAAGCTCAGGAAGATTTCAGTAAAAGGAATCAGCTTACCAGTACAATGGACAAATACTTGTCTGCGTGCTGGTAGGTTTTTCATATTCCGACAACAAAAAAAAAAAAAAGTGTGCCCGACCGTGGTTAGCTAGGAGGTGTGCTTAAGTAGCACTGCCTTATAGCTGTTTACGCACACAGACCCAATCACCGACAACCACCGTCACAAACAACCAAATCCATCGAGATCTTAAAGTTCCCATAGTAGTTCAAGAAATAAATTAGCATGCCACGTCGTACATCCAGAGGCTTCAAAACCACCCAAACCCACTCATATCAGAATTGACATCCCAGTCAACAACTTTCACACGACTCAAGAGAAAGTCTACGTGAGACCTTATCCGTTGACAACGGACTGTTAAGAAATGACTGCACCACTGGGTGTACTCCATAAGTGACAATTAAAATTTTTTTTAAATATTGCTGAATGTATCTACTATGTACAGATTGTAATACACAAAGGAAGAGAAAAAAAAATCACCGACAGCGGGGAGTGCAGTTAATTAAGAGAACCTGGGTCCAGAGAAACTCAACATCTCCTGTGTGTATATCCCCCATCTCTAGATATCGCCTAACCTATTTGGGAGCCTCAAAGCTTCCAAGGCTGGACGAGGTCTCAAAGCTGGGATTCGGTTCTTTATTGATAATCTCTAGAAACTTTCTTATTCTAACATATAACTAAATTTAAAATAAGTAAGAAAGCATCAGTCGGGATTCACCGACAGAGTAATACCCTACACCAAGTAACCGAGTGGGGCGATAATCCACCGAACTCGTGCGCATGGGACAGGCAATTATTGCATAAATGAAGTCGGCTCACTTCGGACAAAGAATCCTTCACTAACATGCCTTAAAACTTCGGACAAGTTTTTAGACCATGCCCTGTGGAAGAGCACGAGATTTTGAGCCCATTTGCGGGGTAAAGCTTCAATATTTGAGCTTAAATGCCACTTGGCAAATGGGGGGATTGGACTGCATACTCGTGGAGCTAGCCGGGGACGGGGGCGCAAAAGAGCAGTGCAACTATGCTCTACTCTGTCCAAAGTTATGGAGTGTGTAGTTAACTACAATCTAATGAACTACCTTGAGGACAATCTGTTGCTTAACGATAGGCAATATGGTTTCCGTAGAGGTCGCTTTACGGGCGACCTTATGGCCTTCCTCGTTGAGAAATGGAATCAGTCCATTCACCAACTCGGTGAAAGCAAGGTCGTTGCATTGGATATCTCCAAAGCTTTTGATAGAGTTTGGCATGAAGCAAGCACTAGTTGGTAAACTAGTGGCTTATGGCGTCGGTGATTGCTTCGCTCGATGGATAACGAGCTTCCTTAGCTGCCGTTCTATTAGAGTTGTGATATACGGTGTCGCTTCTAATGAGTACTCCTTAATCGGAGGTGTACCACAGGGTTCAGTCCTGGCTCCACACTTTTCATTGTCTTTATCAATGACCTCTTGTCATTGACTAAGAATCCTATATATTCGTTTGCGGATGACAGCACCCTTTGTCATTCAGATTCATTTACAGGTCGCCCAAGCTCTGCGGAGATTGAGAACAAGCGACGTAATATGAATGACACACTCAACAAAGACCTTCAATCAATCTCCGAGTGGGGTCGAGCGAATAGGGTCAGTTTTAATACTCGAAAGACCCAATACTGTTGTCTCTCACACAAGCAAACTTCCTCCCCCTCCCAAACTCCTCTATCCTTTGATGGTGTGGGTATTATAGAGTCGGCAGCTCTTGACGTTCTAGGCTTGTCGATCAAGTGCGATCAATTACCACATTTTCGATATTGCCAAAGAAGCTGGCAAGTGCTTAGGCTTCCTAAAGCGCTGTAAAAAATATTTTACACCGGCTGATCTCTGCACTATCTACACCACCTATATTAGGCCAAAAATGGAGTACAATTCGCATTTATGGGCAGGAGCTTCACGAACCCAACTGGAGCTCCTAAACCGTATCCAAAGTCGCGCGATAAAGCTAATAGGAATCGATAGGGTCGCCAGCTCTATTGATTCCTTGGAGCACCGTCGGAACGTGGGATATTTTAGCCTTTTCAATAGTTATTTTAACGGTAGATGCTCTGCTGAGATAAGAGATCTTATCCCAGCTGCCCGCGTGTTTTCTCGCAACACGCGTATGGCGAGCGGGGCACATCGATACCACGTTTCGACAAAGCTCCAACGCACCACGCATTACAGGGAGAATTCGTTCTTCGGTCGCACATCGAGGTTGTGGAATAGTCTTCCTGCGGAAGTTTTCCCACGTCATTGCAACATTCATGAATTTAAGGCAAACGTCCACCGCCACTACTCCTCTTTCCCCCCACCCACTAACCTATGATCCTTACTAAACCAACAAGTGCTCTTCATGTATAGGGGGCATTCCCTGAGTGTCGGTTTATTTAAAAAAAAAAAACTAATTCGCCCAGCTGACTGACCCATAACACAACCCTTTGGATGGGTGATCCTAAGCGCATGCGCATCTTATCCAGAGTTGTTAGCTTTATATATGTCACCACTTAAAGTAACGCAGTCTAATTTAATTATGTTTTTGATTATCTATAAGTATTATTATGAGTTACTTAAGTTGTTTTTTCAATTTATTTCGTTTATATATATATAAATGGATTATAAAAATGCTAGAACTGACCGGGGTGTCAGTTCCGCGAGTCGGGATGCCGATGAGGCCTTAAGTGTCCTGGTGGGCCGAGCAGTACCTACAAGTTTTTAGGGGTACACCCGGGGAAAATCAAAACACAAAGTGTGCGGTTTCGGGGATATGTGTTTTTTATTTTCTTCAATATTCACTTACACTTACATGCGAATGCTGCAGCTTCGGGGGTCAGAGAACGATTGCCGTGACTCGCCACAAAGTGCAATCAGCGGGGCCTGGGCCAGTGGACAGCAAAGTTCGTGCCATTTGCCGCATTAAAGCCGAAACATGGCCTGGGTTGCCAGCTGCATTTAAGTTCAATGCAGCTGGGCAGTGGCTGACGGATTTTGGCATAAACAGATTACTTTAATTGCTTTTTAAATTTAGTATAATTTTGGGATCTAGTATAAGTATGTTGCAGTGACGCTGCAAGGCGGATGGCCAATGTTAACGCCATAACGTTAAAAATGATAAGTATATAACGTTTACTACCCGCCTTTTCCTTGCCTTCCTGGCGCTCATTCGACGCTAGAAAAATCCGCTCCTTTTTGCACTTGCAAAGAATACTCGGAGAGTTGCCAGTTCTTCGCAAGAGATGGCTTCGCACAGACACAATTTGAAAACAACATTTTTTCATGGTCGAACATTGTTGTAAAAGTGGTTTAGTTTGCTTTAGTGGTAAAAATAATATCATAATATATTTTAGTAGTGCAGTACGATAAAGGTAGTTCGTTCTTCTCTCTTAAAATTAATGTTGTAATTGGGCCTTACTGCGTACGGATTTTTGTTATTTAAGAAAAATCTAAGTTTTTCTGCTTTCCATTGTTGACGAAATTAAAAAGCTTATAAAAACTATGATAAAATTTGCAACAGCGTCTGCTGTGGGTACCTATAAGGTTTTTATTAAGTTTTAAGCATCGAAGCGTCCGTAAATATAGATTACGCATTCCCAGTCCACCTGGCCAAGGCCTTGAGGACACTATTGAACTTTGGTTGGCTGTATGTTGAACCGCAAAATGAAAGTCGATGTTAACGTTGAATAAGACTGATCGATCAAATAAATGCTAGCTTTATTCGTGATAACCACCATGTTACTTAAAATATCCCTTATTTCCATTATAAATTTAAGTTTCAGGCAAAAATGCTTTTTTAAATTTTGTTACGCTATATATGACAATTGGTTAGTTTGGTATAAATATGTATCACAATAGCCCAATTCACAATGTCTTGCATTTTTGCAATTGCAAATTTTGGAGTATATTTTTACTCTACACTAACAAAATATACAGAGATGCAACTGCAAAACCTTCGCAAAAATGCAACACTTAAAACCCAGCTGTGAGCGTCGTGTATTGCAAAAAGTGATGCAAACTAAACAGAAAAAACTGCTCGCAATTAACGGTGTTTACTATTGCATAAATGCACAAGATTGTGAATTGGGCTCATATATTACTAAGTGCTATGTATTTTAATATGCATTTGCTTGTATTCTTTATTGGCAGAATCACAGGACTTCCCCTAAATGAACACAATCTTCCAATGATGCTGCCAAATGGTCAAATTTTTGGACAGATGGTAATATAAAGTCCTTTAAAAAATCAATATACTATATTTGTCTTTCTTTCAGGCTATTCCTGAAATAACGCAGGACAACGGAATTGTTGTATGCCCTGTTACTAATACTAAATTTTCGAATCCTAAAATTGAAAAAGTTTTCGTAATGTGAATTATATTGTAAAAATTTTATTGAATAAATTTTTATCCTTGAATTATAGTACTATGTGGCCGCTAATATGGGTGGTAGGAAGAAAGAATCTTTAATTAAATATATTCAAATCAGAATATAATGCATACATTTTGTAAATTATTTTATCGACTTTTTTCGAATTTTGTCTGACCTATGGTTGGGGTAGCTGTTTCGTTTTGAGACATGAAATGAGCTTTTTCGTTTTTGACATGCCTGTGAAGCTGTGAGACACTGAATATGGTTGACCCCCTGCTACTTTAATTAGTTGAAGTTATTACTGAAGTAAAATATGCTATGTATGGTAAAGTGGTCCTCTAAGTTTTGAGTGCTTTAAATACTGCTTGAACAAATTCATCCCGCAATATGACAGATGTTTCCCTCATCAAGAAATGTTATAGGTATAGATCAAGGCACATTAACAAGGTTATCCACGTAGGGAGAGCAAGCTATCAAATCCTCTCCACGCCCTCTTATTGATGAACGGTTGAATTTTTTCGTAAAAGAATTGCCTAATGCTTAAAATACAACACCGACGACGGTCGCAGTCCGATGCGAATTTTCGCCCTGCCACAGTAAACAAACTGTAACAAACTGTCGTTGATAGTTCAATTTCTATACAATTTAACGCATCTGTAAACAAACGACGACAAACGGCCGTTGACCGGTGCTTATTTCAAAATTAATAAAAATGCAATAAATACAAAAAACTGAAAATAACTAAATTTCCCAGTTGACAAAAAGCTCTCCTGTATGCCTAGCGGCGGCATGCCTTGGAAAGTCAGCAGGCTCGCTTCCATACCAGCTTGCATCTTTTTTCTATAGGCCATGCCAAATGAACTTCCGTAGCAGCAATGGTGCATGCATCTCACGGTATTAAAGCGGCAGGTCTGGTATGCAAAATATAATAATGAAAATATATTGTTCTCTATTCTATTAGATGTTATGTGCCTCGTCTGAGATTTGAACTCAGGTCTCCCGTTGCAGCATTAGTCCACTTATCCAATGTGTCGCGTAGATTTTGGTCGCTTAAAATTAACCAGAACGAGGTAGTTTTTCAAATTTCTAAAAATAGACGAAGTTATTAAATGTTGAAACTGAAGTAATTACGAAAATGCAACCCTAAATTTGTCGTACCGTAAAATTCGAACCAGCTCAATCCTTCTGCGATTCTCGTCGTCGTCGGCCGTTCTGTTCCATTTCTGACGTTCTCATAAGCCTACTTCAAAATGCGGAATTTCGCATCGGACTGCAATGCTGGCGCAATTGTGTTTAAGGTATTAATTGCAAATGGCGAGCACGAAATGGAACGGCTAAGAAAATATTCCACACATTTTAAGGTTGGTCCCAATCCACAGGCATAAATAATTTCTTTTATCACTTTCTGTACGTGTTTACACAAGGATACACAATAGATACAAACAAATTCTGCGGCAGAATACAACATGCTCTATCTTCTGTATTGCCGGTGGTAGCCGTCAATTAGTTGCCCAATGCAAGGGCTAAAAAAAACTGATTCCGGATTCGGCCGTCAGTGGAGTCCGGATGTAGCAAGAGAAGCTCAATAAAAAGAAACAGAAGTAAGTGAGAAAGCGGTGCCACGACCGCCGTGTGCCCACAGGTTTTATTAGATAAAGCTAATAAATTATAAAGGTATCACAAAGGTCAAATTTATAAGTGCCACAAAATGGTGGCTGTGTATATGGATATGTATGTATCCATATAAATCAATACCAAAATTCAAATAGAAGAAGTAGTTCTCACCTGCTTGGTCGCCAAAAAGTAAGTGGCCGACTCTTTTTGTGTCTCTTTTGCCTCACATTCGGCTTGCCGCTAATTCAGCGCTTTACACAAAAGGAGCTAGGGCCGTCAGGATTAAACACTCTATCTTCAAGGAAGAATCAGGGCATGAAGAATACTTCATAAAAGATGTTTCAGACGCGCGTTATCAATACCGCTCAAATTACAGAAGATGTGGATAGTGGGTAAAAGGAAAACCAATGAAATTGAATGAGAAAGAAGGCGCAGTCCTGTAATCGGCGTGCGGCAATGCTAGTAAGCCAGTGAGTTCTAAACTCATTTGGGAATCTTTAAATCACTGAAGAGCTCCAGCGCCTCAGTAGTATCACACTCTTACTCTACTTAGTCCTCGCAGCACCACCATCAGGTATTCCTTCGCGAGGCTTTAAGCTACGTTATCTACTTGTGTTTCTCCTTGTATATATCTGCATTTGATTAGCTGCCGCCTGGCCCACTTCATCCTTCTCTGGTCTACCTTCACTGATGCTACCATTCCTTTCACCGCCTCCCAGACTCTGGAAGACTTCAGCATGTACGCCACAACATTTTCCGGTGTTGGTAAGTCCTTCATTATTGCTAAAATATTTCGTCTTTCCAATTCAAACCGTAGACAATAAAAAAAAACCCGCGGCTACTCCAGCAGCTTCCACCGAAACCGTGCGAAACGCACTACAGACTCGGAGCGCACTGAGCGCGCTCAGCTTCCATTGATACGTGTTGTATTTCAAGGCTTCACCTCAGATAAGCGCTGTATACAATGTTATTGACTGTACGACTTTTGCCGACAGCGCTCTTCTGTTTTGGCGAGGCCCGCCCAGGTTGCACAATATTCTCGATAGCGCTGCGTTTACTTTACCTGGCCACCCACGAGCAAGCTAGCTGTTTCTTTCACATTTCTGCTTGTTCCGTTTTTTGGGCTGGCAGCCGAAGTCCTGCTGCGCTCCTTTATTCTACTTGTTGCAGACAAGCAGATCTTTTTCTATCCGACAGGTAATTTCGAATGATGCGCATTAAGTATTGTGGGGTGTTTATCATGGTGAGTGCACTGTAACGACGTTTCTTCCGTCGAGCCTCCGCGCAGAGGCGGACGACGATAAAAGCCGGGGTATCCTCACCGGCCGTCCAGGGTTCGCTACAAAATTATTTATATTTGTGGGAAGGAAGAAAAGGATTCGGCAGCAGGAGGTTTGTTTCTTTGTAGATCGCTGCTGTTGCCTGGTCTGCGGCTGGCGTTCGACTGTGTAGTGAGCTTGCGCTATTCTTTTTATAGGCCGAGCTCGGCTCGGCCGCCCTTGCACTAACGTCGTGCAATGTCCGTAACGCAGGGCATGCTTGCATATGTTCCATCTATCACTAACTGGCAGGTGTTGTCAGAATATTCTCTTTCTGACCATCGACTGCTGAGCAGGAATCCGCGAAAAACCAATTGGGCAAAATTCAGGGAGACGCTGGGATTTAAAACTTCTGCCATTCCGGATGTCACGGAAAAGAACAATATTGAGTCCGTCGCTCACAAGCTGAGTACAGACCTTGTTAGTAGCCATGAACAGGCTTCCCCGGTTAGGCCGGTTAGGAAGTCTCTGAGCAAGAAACCGTTTCCGTGGTGGCACGCTGATCTCCAGAGCCTGTAAACGGAATCCAGGGAACTTCTAAACCGCGCATTAAAAACGGGCGGGGAGGCTGACTGGAGTCTATACCGATCCAAGCAGAGGGAGTATAAAAGGCTGGTTAGTGAATCGAAAAATGCATCTTATAGAGAATTCTGTGGTCAGATTAAGTGAGAACAGCAGGCTGATTAAGATGCTGGAAAGTGACCAAAAGGCCAAGCTGGAATCGCTTCGCATGTCTAACGGCTCGTACACGAAACCAAGGAGGAGACCATGCAACTCTCTTTGAAATAAAATAAGGGCCATCAGATTTCACTTGGGCACCTTTTAACTAGTGTGCCCACATCTGAGGAAGATGGACCCTCGAGACTGGTCCATTGCATCCAGAATTGTCAACGACACGGCGGTTAGATACGCTATATCAGCGTTCGAAAACTTTAAGTCGTCAGTCATCGATGGGATTTACCCGGCCCTTCTAGCCCAGATAGCACCAACCTTGAAGGAGCTCTTCACCGCTTATGTATTTCTGGCGTATAAACCCTTCCCGTTGCGGTTAACGAATTTCATTCCGCAGATGGGAAAGGATAACTACTCCCTTGCCCAAAGCTTCAGCCCTATCAGCATGTCCTCTTTCTTACTGAAGAATTTGGAGAAGCTTTATGAGTTGCACATCCGCAGGGCGCTGCTTCAGTATCCACATTCGTCCGCACAACATCAACGCGGAATATCCTGTGAAACAGGCTCCGGTCAATGTGGGGAGGAAGATAGGTTTGTCATGACGGAGGTGAAAATAAGCCGCCCAAAAAGTGGAGACTTTATGCTCTGGTGCATTCTGATCGACTCTCTCTTGGGCACACTCAACGATTCCGGGGTCTACGCCCAAGCCTATGCGAATGATGTAGCTGTCCTTGCTACGGGTTCATCCCTTAGAGTCGTGTGCTGCAAAGCACAAAAAGGCCTTTTGGCTATACACGACGATGACTAGACCAATAATCTCGATGCGTTTGTAGTGTAGTTAAGCAGGCTTTCTCGAAATAACACTATGCTTTGGCTGTCCAGGAGTATTTCCGACCACCCACGGCCCTGCTCTAGACGTGATACTTAACATTCTACCCCTGGAAATTTTCATTCGAAGTGAGGCCGCCAAGGCTTGCTTCAGATTAAGGGCTTTGGTTTAAATCGCACCGGGGGTGCACAACTCTACGCGGGACCTCTATACCATTCTTGGATGGAATGAGCCCGCCGTCTGACGTATTAGTTCCTTACCTTGAACTACGACGCAGATACGAAGCTTCTTTTCCTGAACGAGACAGCTGGCTTTCGTTTGCTATTCCAGGCAGGGAGTGTGGTATAAGGTACGTTCGTAAATGCAGTTAATTCGTGCAGTGGTAGTAGCAGTGCATCCAACTTTAGTTGCCGCTGCCCGATCAGCTGATTTCGCCTGCAGAAACTTATGTTGCATTAACGAACGCGATTCAAGGGGTCTTAGCAGCTCTCAAGAAAAGCGAAAACTCCATATAAAAAACGCCAACAAAATGCTCAAGAAATTTCCTTGCGTCAAAATTACTGGACCCCTATCGCAGTTCTCAAGAAATCTGCTACGAAATTTACTACTTTTTTCCAGTGGAAATGTTCATAGGGTAACTCAGGTTTTGGGAAGGAATAATGTTTGAAACATTATTACTTTAACAAGAAGAAGACATTCAGCGGATATTAACGGGCGAAAGAGGTAAGCAAAACATTAAATGTTCATTTTAGGTTGTAAATTTGCAAAATATTTTGATTTATTTCAGAATTTCAATTATTTTAATCTATTATCTTATTTTCAGACATGGAAAACTCGGAAAATACTAAAACACACCGCAAAGTGCGCCGAAACGCCAAAAGCGCTTCAACAAATTTTCTGATGTTGAAAAACACGAGTTGGCGAAGCTGGTGAAGGAAAGGCACATGATTTTACTCTTGCTTTCAAATATGAAAACACTATACATTGTAATATGTAAGGTTAAGACCTGTAATATGTATGGCAACCTTATAACTCAGAAATGTCAAAAATGTAAACCTAGAGTAAGAGAGAAAAAGATGGTGATATGGCAACGCCAGACCGGAAAGAAGAAAAGTGTCATCATTAATAAAGAGAAAAGAAAAGTAAACACACGCGGAATTTTTCATCGGTCCAAATCGGACACATTATTGACGTTAAATTTTAAATAAACATCAAGATAACAACTTCAGGTGTGGGGTATTAAGCCCAAACGAATATTAATCCTTCCATAGACATAAAAATGGAAAAACGACATACAAGAAGTCACACCATGACTGCTGCCGTAAATAGGAAGGCTGTGCTCTCGGAAGCACCCGCTGTGTCCGTCGTTGCTGCTGTCTATAATGAAGCTTCGCTCTCGGAAGCACCCGCTGTGCCCGTCGTTGCTGCCGTTTATAATGAAGCTTCGCTCTCGGAAGCACCCGCTGTGTCCGTCGTTGCTGCTGTCTATAATGAAGCTTCGCTCTCGGAAGCACCCGCTGTGTCCGTCGTTGCTGCTGTCTACAATAAAGTTCCGCTCTCGGAAGCACCTGCAATGGCCGCTACTACAGCCGCCGTCACTGCTGACGTCGCTGCTATTACCGATGTTACTGCTGTTATTGCTACCGATGCCATTACCGCTGTTAATGCCGCTGCCATTACTGCTGCCGCTCCTACCACTGTTCCTGCTGCCGATGCCATTACTGCTGCTCCTATTACTAGTGCTGCCGCTGCTATTACCGCTGTTACTTCTGCCGATGCCATTACCGCTGTTAATGCCGCTGTCATTACTGCTACAGCTGTTCCTGATGCGGCTGCTATTACCGCTGCCATTACTGCTGCTCCTGCTACTAATGCTGCTACTACCCCTGCTGCCGCTGCTATTACCGCTGTTACCGCTGCTGATGCCATTACTGCTGCTCTTGTTACTAGTGCTGCCGTTATTATTGCTGTCCCTACTGCCGCCGCTGTTACTGCTGTTGATACCGCTGCCAACGCTGTAGAGACTGCAGCTTCTGTCGAGGTCGAACATTTAAAACAGCAGTTGGTCGCATTAAAAATGCGTCGTGAATTACTTGTTCTGCAAACTCGCTCTCTACGACGAGTCAACTTTGAGGAATTGGAAGCCGCTGTACCCAAGTTCAGTGGAGACAACCACTATGATATTAACCGCTGGTTTCATCAGTTTGAAGACTACGTGGAAATTTGTGGATATAGCAGACAAGAGCAGTGCCTGGGAGTCCGACGTTGTTTGGAAGGAACTGCGAAGATGTTTGTTTCCAATCTGGGCGTAGTGGACTATGACGAATTGAAGTCTGCTTTAATTGCCATGTTTAATCGTACTGTAACGCGGCAAGAGGTTTATCGTCAACTGCGGTCTCGTAGGTTGAAGCCTACTGAATCGTGCCTTAGTTTTGTCGTTGCAATGCAGTCTATTGCAGCGCAGTCAGACTTGAACGAACGAGAACTAGTAGATATTATAATCGATGGAATACTGGATGGCACCAATAGTATTACCATGCTATACGGTCCAACTTCAATCAATGAGCTAGTCCGCCGCATGGATCGTTACGAGCAATGTCGTCCGAAGCCAAGTATTCAACAACCAATTGCTGCCGCTACCACCGCATTCAAACCGAAATCGATGACAACTTATAACGCTACCACCGCAGAAGATAAGTCACCCATACGCTGTTTTAATTGTACCCAATTTGGGCATTACAAAAGCTCTTGCCCGAAGCCTTCACGACTACCGGGCTCATGCTTTAACTGTCACCAAATGGGCCACTTTTATAACGATTGCCCGAAAATCAAACGGAATCAATTGCAACAAGTTGGTGTAGTTTTGGAGGCATCAGAAACTGAAGCTGGATCTTATATTCGTTATATGCAAATGGTGAGTGTGGCTTTCTGTACTTTCAGTCGAATCAGATGCACTGTCTTTGTAAATTTCCTATCTATGTTCGATTCCGGTAGTCCAATTAGTCTCATTCAACTCTCAAGTGTTCCATCTTTTGTTAAATTGTCAAAGAATCCTGTACCAACTTCATTTTTAGGCATTGGAAAATACAGGTTATTTACATATGACACAATACAATGTTTTTTGAAATTTCGCTGTCAAACTAAAATAATTTCACTGATAGTCATCTCAGATGGGACAGTCATGATGCCTCTTATTTTGGGAAGAGATTGTATGCATATTTTTAATATACACTTGGTACAGAATTCTAAGGCAAATGTAATTGAAAAAAGTAAAGTTAATAAATCTTTAATTACAAGTTTAAGTGCACCTGATTCGAATAATTTTGAACATGTTAGTGACCGAGGCGAATCGTTACCATATTCAACAGTTTCGAAAAAATTTAACAAGATCCATATTGATAGAGTAAAAGGTAGTGTTTTAGAATTACAAACTGAACTAGAAAATGTGAGGACTCCTGTTGATAAATTTATTTCTGAATTGTGTGTTATAGACGTAGCTGCTTCCAGGGACGAGTTGGACATTAGTCCAGATTTAAATAAGAATCACTGGAATGCACTGAGAGCGACTGTCCATGACTCATACATTTTACCCAAAGACACCGACCGACAAACATTCGATTATAAAATGACAATCCGTTTGACTGACACGCCATTTCATTGCTCGCCGCGTCGACTTTCGTTCCACGATCGTGCAGAGGTAGAAAAATTATACAAGACTTAATAAGGCGAAAGGTTATTCGTCCAAGTCAATCCCCTTTTGCGTCAGCTATAGTGTTAGTAAAGAAGAAAAATGGTGAAACGCGTATGTGCGTGGATTATCGCACTCTAAATAAGAAAACTATTCGTGAAAATTTTCGGCTGCCACTTATTGAAGATTGCATTGATTATATGGCGGGAAAAAAGTTGGTTTACTCTACTAGATTTAAAGGATGGATTTAATCAGTGCACTATGGACGAGGCTTCAATTCCGTTTACTTCATTTGTTACCCCGCATGGGCAGTTCGAATATTTGAAAATGCCTTTCGGGTTAAAAAATGCGCAATTATTGCGCAGAAAATTTTCAACGGTTTGTTTATAACATTTTCCGAGACCTGATTGATGCAAAGAAGATTATTGTTTATATCGATGATATATTAATTGCAACTGAGAATTTTGAAACACATTTGGAAATAGTTAAAGAAGTATTGCAACGAGCATACGAAAGATGTCTTGAGCTAAAATTAAGAAAATGCAAGTTCGGGTATAGTGAAATTGAATACTTAGGATATCTAGTTAATAAATCCGGAATTAGGCCTAGCATTTCCCTATGCCCCGAAAGAATTGCACTCTTGTATCGGATTATTCTCGTACTTTCGTAAATTTGTACCGATGTTTTCGAAAATAGCGAAACCTTTGTTAAACCTGCTGCGCAAGGAAACGTCAAATAATTTTTTTAAGATTCTTGTCTGGAGACGGCATAAAATTATATGCTCCAAATGCCTCTCTCTTACTCTTAGTTTATCTTTGTTATTATCTTTGCTATTACTCCTAATAGACACTCTCTTGCTCTCACTTATTTACCCAATGAATTGTTCATTTTCTTTCTAAGCCCTAACGGGACTCTAAATTTGACTTTTGCCTTTCATGTACTTATGCTGAAATAAAAATTGTTAGTTGCACATTGGACATTATCGCGTTCGCTTTTATTTTCGCAACTCGCTGGCAAAAACGCTTGCCAGCGCCAAACAATTATATAGAAGCCTTTTTAGAGCTTAGAAACCGTCTTACTGCTGCACCTATTTTGGCAATTTTTGCCCAAAGCGAGAAAATGAATTGCACTGTGATGCTAGTAGTCATGGATTTGGATCAGTGCTGATGCAACGCCAAAATGATGGCGGATTCCATCCGATTGCATATTTTTCTAAAACTACATCTGCCCCTGAGTCGAGGTATCATAGTTTTGAGCTAGAAACCCTTGCAATAATATATTCGCTCCGACGGTTCAGAATTTACCTTGAAGGAATGCCAGTTAAAATTATTACCGATTGCAATTCGCTTACTATGACATTGAACAAAAAACATGTTAATCCGAGAATATCCCGATGTGCGTTGCAACTAGAAAATTTTAACTATACAATACAACATCGCAGCGGTTCCTCAATGAACAATGTGGATGCATTAAGCAGGGTCCCCTCAGATGTCCCCGATGATGCTCGTAATTCAAATCTTATGGTAGACAAAACAAATTGTCAGCTGATTGCCGCTGTTGACACTGACGATCTGGAGTTCAAAATTCAAGTTGCCCAATCTCGTGATGAGGGCATTAGGGAGTTAGTAAATAAATTAGAGAACGGTGTGGTAGTTGGCTATGAGCTGCGCGACGGTTTAGTCTTTCGTAAAAGTGAATCAAACCGCTTTTTACTATGTATACCAGGTGAAATGGAGGATAATATAATTCGTATGGTACATGAGGCAATAGGGCACCAGGGAATTGATAAGTGCTATGATAAAAATCGGAAAAGTTACTGGTTTGGGAATATGAGAGAAAAAATAGGTAAATTTATTCAAAGTTGCATAAAATGTATCATATATTCTGCACCGGCTCGTTCAAATGAACATGCCCTGCACTCTATATCGAAGAAACCAATTCCATTTGACACCATTCATATAGATCATTTTGGTCCACTGCCATCAATAAAATCAAAACGCAAACACATATTAGTTATAATAGACGCTTTCACGAAATTCGTACGTTTGTACCCAGTAAATTCCACTAGTACAAAGGAAGTTTGTTGTACATTAGAAAAATACTTCAGTTACTATAGTAGACCAAGGCGTATTATATCCGATAGGGGGACGTGTTTTACGTCATATGAATTTGCTGAATTCCTGCTGAAACGAAATATAAATCACGTGAAAGTGGCTGTTGCTTCTCCACAAGCAAACGGACAAGTCGAACGTATAAACCGAGTTCTTAAAGCAATGCTAAGCAAACTAAGTGAACCTATGCAACATTCTGACTGGTCTTCAACGCTCTCTCAGGTCGAATGGGCCATTAATAACACGGTACACAGCACTACTAAGCAAACACCAACCGAACTATTATTTGGTGTAAATCACCGCGGTGAGATTATTGACGAACTGACGGAGTACTTAAAAGACAAGTTTGATGATGGAGAAAATCGTAATCTGGAGGCATCTAGGTCTAATGCACTTGGCGCCATTCAAAAGGCCCAAGAATACAGTTTACAATATTTTCTGGCCCACAGTGCACCCGCAAAAACATTTTCAGTTGGTGACTTTGTTGTAATCCGACTCGTAGATACATCGATAGGAACAAATAAGAAGTTTGTAAAAAAATATCGTGGGCCCTATGTGATTGACAAAGTTTTGCCCAATGACCGGTATGTGGTCAAAGACATTGAAAACTGTCAGCTTTCTCAAATTCCTTATAATAGTGTTGTCGAGGCCATAAAAATACGAAAATGGCTACTGCCCGTAGGGTTGCCTAACGCCGAGGTCACTGACTACAGTGAGCCACATATAGCCGAAGTAGAATAAGTATTATTAACTTGATTGAGGCCAATCAATTATGTCAGATTGGCCGAGCTGTAATATGTAAGGTAGCCCTTAACCTGTAATATGTATGGCAACCTTATCACTCAGAAATGTCAAAAATGTAAACCTAGAGTAAGAGAGTAAAAGATGGTGATCTGGCAACGCCAGACCGGAAAGGAGAAAAGTGTCATCATTAATAAAGAGAAAAGAAAAGTAAACACACGCGGAATTTTTCATCGGTCCAAATCGGACACATTATTGACGTTAAAGTTTAAATAAACATCAAGATAACAACATACTCAATAACTATTGCCAATATTGCCTTTTCAGGTATGAAATCTTTTGGCCTGGTGTTCCGCTTCCGAAGCAAGTGTGGCTCCAACATGATGTACAATTCTTCGAAAACTTCCGGTGGCATGTGGAAGTTTTCGATGAAGAGCGAAGGATCTCTTTTTAAGTTTTCAAAGTCCGTCACGAACCTTCCCTTATCATTTCGCTCTTTTAGGTAGGGGCAAACCAAATATCTTTTGGTTTTAGCTTGCTTGTCCCTCTCTTCCGCTTCAAATTGTTCCGCACAAAACACTAAAATTGCGGTATTTAGTGTGGACACCATATTATGTATGAAAAATATATATAAATAATGCATTAATCAAATAATCGTAAATTTTATGAAAGCTTCATTTAACGACATTTTGCTTTGATTTGCATCAGCTGTTAACTGTCAAAATTACTTGGCTATTACATACTATTTTTCCCTCAAAAAATGATGCAAAATTTTTCTTGAGCGATTTCTTGAGAGCTGCTAAGTCCGCTTTTACACGAGGCGACTCGGCTCTACCGATTTTTTGACATTCCGCTTTGAAATCGCGCATAGCTTTTACACGAGTCGACTCGCTCCACTCCACATATTGACACTAGAGTTTGCAGCTGGTTTTATTTGTGTAATTTGTAAACATTTAAAGCACTTATTCCACTCTTTGCTCATTTTCTTCTTTATATTTACTTTTATGCGTAAAATTCTGTAAATTATTCAGTTTATTTGCAATATGTATTCAGTCCATTTCAAGTTTTAATTTACAGTCGACAGCGTGAAGCGCGAAAGTGAATAAAGAGGAACGTCAGAAAATCAGAAAATCGCACCACAATCGCTTCCAGAGCGATTTTGCGTGTTCCCCTGTCGTTTCACCCCTCTTCTACATTCTTCCGTGTCGCCAGGGCCGACTCGCCTCGTGTAAAAGCGGACTAAGACCCCTTCAGGATGGAAATTTTGGTAAACGCATTAATTGATAATTGCGAAACTCGAAGTGAGAGTGTTTTAATGAATTTCAATAAAGTGAAAATAAATAAAGGCGAGTGAAAAAGGTTATGTCGTGGTAAAAACCTTGTTGAAAAAGAGAATTAGATCCATCCCGAAAGTAAATATTACTTTAAAACAATAAAAACGTATCCAGATGATGTATTCCATCTTTATACATAACAAAGAAATTTTGTTCCATTTATAATAAATTTTCTACGTTTCCATTTCGTGTTCTGCAACCGGCAACAGTAGGATAATTACTGCCAAGGTTGCAGAAATCTCCCACTGGGGTTCCAAGCCGTTGCATTAACGAACGCGATGCACGCGGCAGCGTTGAGCCATTTTGCTTTTACGAACGCGGTGCCTTGCAGAGCAGCCGCTGGGTTGCATTTACAAACGTACCTATAATCTTTATAGGCGGCTCCAGAACTGACCGAGGTTCAGGGGCCGACGTGTATGTTCAGGAGAGCAGCTGTCTTCGCCGGACCACCCTGCAACGATAAGCCGCTGCACAGTGGGGCGAAAAGACACCCGAAGTCCGACCTCAATATCCATCCATCTATCTACATATCTTCTATATATAAAAAATTCAAATTATGTATGAATGCACGCATAAAACCGCTTGATAAATCATAACCAAATTTGGCACATACACTATAGATATTCCAAGGATGGTCAAAGGGCATATAAAGGCGTGCTTCAATAAGTGGTCGTGGCACCTTTATTACAATGAATGGTTCTCCTGCTCTTCCACAGGAAGGCCATACTCACTCTTCAAGAAAGCGTTGCGTCGGCAACACCACGCTTCCATGGTTTCAAATACATTATTAAATTCCAAATTGAAATAATTCGCTTTTCTTTATTCCAAAATAAAAACCGTACACCTCAGTACGTGTTTAAACACCTATGACACATTTTTAATATGTATTAGAAAAATTTTTTAAATCAGTAAGCATATGTAACTGCAAAGACTATCTGTTTTCACAGCACTGTCCTTACTTAACACACTTTATTATTACTTGATGGTTACATCCACTGCGATTAAAAGGAAACGTAAGCAACCAACTGTGGAAATATAAATGAAAATAAAATTCCAGAAAAAATTCCAGTTATGAGCATTGCAGCAGCAAACATTCCAGCGGTGGCTTGATGCTTTGGGTGGACGGTTTGAGGTGTGTACATCATTCCGAGTGAACTACAGTGATAACAGTTATATGTACTCTTAAATGCATGCTCTTTAAAAATTTTTCTTCCACTAACCTGAAATATCCAGATGTAAACGACATTATAATCGCTACTATCCAATAAATATAATCGTTGGTTATAAATACTGGAAGTAATCTAACAATATCCTTTGGCATGTAATTACAAAACAAAAATAATGGTATAAACACAGCTCGTATAGTCACTGGAATGACCAAATATTTTGGTTTGGGCTGAAATAAGAAAAAGAAGTGTTATATTTGCTGATATAACTGATAATGTATTTTATAGGGAATGTAATATAAAGGCATATGATAGAAATCGCTTTCGTGCGAAATACCCAGCGAAACCCATTTGACGTGTGAATTCGAAACCACTTTCGAATTTGAAACCGTACGAATTGCTCTGTGATGAAATTCGGGTTTCACGATTTCAAAACGAAATGAATTCATTGATATTTTTTTAACCGATTTCAGTATTCCAAATTCTGAGTGGGCAAATCGTGTGTGGACAAATTGTGTTCAAAAGTAAGTTTTTTTTTAGGTGGAAAATGAATCTACCATTAATTATAGTATATTTTAGGGAAGAACATAATAACTCAGTTCAGGAAGCTACATTAAATAGTTTTAGAAATAACCGTATCCGAAAGGAATGAGAAGCTTTTCATGGCAAATAACATTCTCTGAGAATTGCCAATTCGAGAAGCGGCACCGCCAAAGAAAAAAATTTGAAAAACAAATTCTCTTTTTATTAGAGGGTATGAGGTCGGCTGAGATTTGAACCCAAGCCTCCCGCATCATCTACCAAGCACTGTGTAGGTATTTAGCAAGGCTAGATTGTACAATAATTACATTTTGAAATAGCCAGTCATTGAAAAAGCTTCTATTCTTTAACCATGCAGCATTTCTATAAAATACACTTTCTTAAGTTAACGTTACGTTAAGTTTTAAGTTGTTCGGTTTAAAGGTATCTTCTTCTCGATTTCTCAATAAAAATCGGTTATGTCTACTCATACAGTGTAGACATCTAAATAGCACACCGATATTTCTTTATACGAAATCACCAGAACTGAAAGTACCGCGCATTCAACATGGAACATGTTTATGGTTAAAAGGAGTACTTTATTCACTATACACAAAAATATATTCGACTACAATCCCAGTTGAAAAAAAAGCTCTTCTGTATGTCTGCCGGAGGCATGCCTTCGAAGGTCAGCAGACATGCTCGCTTTTATACCCGCTTGTATATTTTTCCTATAGGCATGTCCTAGGACGGCATGCCTGCCAAATGAACTGCCGTAGCAGCAATGCTGCATGTATCTCATGGAATTGATGCGGCAGGTCAGATATGAAAAAAATAATTAAAATAATTATTAAGTAAAAAAAAGTTTTTAATATTCAACGTTTTTAAAATGGACTAAAAAGTATAAAATAATTTTTCATTGCCATAAACAGATTTCTGAACCAATATAGATGGTCCTGATAATGTTTGATTTTGATTTTTCAATTGATATGGAAATACTAGTAAGATTTAAAACTAAAAACGTTGAATATTAAAATTTTTTTTTTACTTAATAATTATTTTCTGATTTTTAGTCAGGAACGAATGTATGTATCAATATACCTGAGTTGGAGCGTGGTGGGTTTGAATGTGTTGAGTTTGAGTGTGGTGAGTTTGAGTGTGGTGAGTTTGGGTGTGGTGAGTTTGGGGGTGGTGAATTTGAGTGTGGTGAGTTACATCATACCACATTTAGGAAAAATGTTGGAAACGAATGTACATATGTATCAATATACCAAAATTCGTTAACATTGCTTATACAAGTGCCGAGATAAAAAGTATTTCATTATTTGTGGGCGGTGCCACGCCCACACAGAAAAAATTTTGATATAATATTGCATTGTCATCCAGTTCTGAGCTATGTTGAAAATTTCAAGTCTCTAGCTTACCGGGAAGTTACAAACAAACAAACAAACAAACAGACAAGAAAGCGACCTAATAAAAACGTTTTAAAATAAAGAAATTCTTTGTTCTATTCTATTCTCTGAGAATTTTCAATTCATCACGAGAAGTCGCGCCGTGCAAATAAACAATTTGAAAATCAATTCTTTTTATATTAGATTTTATGTGCCTTGACTGAGAATTGAACCCAGGCCTCCCGTATGAGCAACCAAGCGCTTATTCATTGATCCAACGTGTCGCGTAGGCTTTGGTCGCTTAAAATTAGAATGAGGAAATTTTTAAAATTTCTAAAAATAGACTTTTGAAATTGACAATAAAATTATAACCTGCCACATCCCTTCCATCAGCATGCCTTCCTTGTTTTTCAATTGGGATATTATAAGCCAAGAAGAGAAAAATTAAAAACAAAACAAAAATTTCAAATTTGAGTGTTCATATAAATAGCACACCCGCCGACAAATTCTATTATTTAATTTTTGTTTGTTAATATCTTGTCCCTAAGGTAATAAAATATTTATCCTATTAAGGGCGGGTTTCACAGTGGCTATTTAAGTCTAATTTGCGAATTGAGTTTAAATCTAGTTTAACTTTCCTTGAGTTTCACAGTGCATTTATTTAAATATGGAATATTTGACATTTAAAGGTTGGCACAACTTGCCAAAAACATATGTTCAATTGTTCAATTATGGAGGCAGCGCGAACTCAAAATTTTTCAAATTTTTTCCCCTCAGATGTCCCCGATGATGCTCGTAATTCAAATCTTATGGTAGACAAAACAAATTGTCAGCTGATTGCCGCTGTTGACACTGACGATCTGGAGTTCAAAATTCAAGTTGCCCAATCTCGTGATGAGGGCATTAGGGAGTTAGTAAATAAATTAGAGAACGGTGTGGTAGTTGGCTATGAGCTGCGCGACGGTTTAGTCTTTCGTAAAAGTGAATCAAACCGCTTTTTACTATGTATACCAGGTGAAATGGAGGATAATATAATTCGTATGGTACATGAGGCAATAGGGCACCAGGGAATTGATAAGTGCTATGATAAAATTCGGAAAAGTTACTGGTTTGGGAATATGAGAAAAAATAGGTAAATTTATTCAAAGTTGCATAAAATGTATCATATATTCTGCACCGGCTCGTTCAAATGAACATGCCCTGCACTCTATATCGAAGAAACCAATTCCATTTGACACCATTCATATAGATCATTTTGGTCCACTGCCATCAATAAAATCAAAACGCAAACACATATTAGTTATAATAGACGCTTTCACGAAATTCGTACGTTTGTACCCAGTAAATTCCACTAGTACAAAGGAAGTTTGTTGTACATTAGAAAAATACTTCAGTTACTATAGTAGACCAAGGCGTATTTTATCCGATAGGGGGACGTGTTTTACGTCATATGAATTTGCTGAATTCCTGCTGAAACGAAATATAAATCACGTGAAAGTGGCTGTTGCTTCTCCACAAGCAAACGGACAAGTCGAACGTATAAACCGAGTTCTTAAAGCAATGCTAAGCAAACTAAGTGAACCTATGCAACATTCTGACTGGTCTTCAACGCTCTCTCAGGTCGAATGGGCCATTAATAACACGGTACACAGCACTACTAAGCAAACACCAACCGAACTATTATTTGGTGTAAATCACCGCGGTGAGATTATTGACGAACTGACGGAGTACTTAAAAGACAAGTTTGATGATGGAGAAAATCGTAATCTGGAGGCATCTAGGTCTAATGCACTTGGCGCCATTCAAAAGGCCCAAGAATACAGTTTACAATATTTTCTGGCCCACATTGCACCCGCAAAAACATTTTCAGTTGGTGACTTTGTTGTAATCCGACTCATAGATACATCGATAGGAACAAATAAGAAGTTTGTAAAAAAATATCGTGGGCCCTATGTGATTGACAAAGTTTTGCCCAATGACCGGTATGTGGTCAAAGACATTGAAAACTGTCAGCTTTCTCAAATTCCTTATAATAGTGTTGTCGAGGCCATAAAAATACGAAAATGGCTACTGCCCGTAGGGTTGCCTAACGCCGAGGTCACTGACTACAGTGAGCCACATATAGCCGAAGTAGAATAAGTATTATTAACTTGATTGAGGCCAATCAATTATGTCAGATTGGCCGAGCTGTAATATGTAAGGTAGCCCTTAACCTGTAATATGTATGGCAACCTTATAACTCAGAAATGTCAAAAATGTAAACCTAAAGTAAGAGAGAAAAAGATGGTGATCTGGCAACGCCAGACCGGAAAGAAGAAAAGTGTCATCATTAATAAAGAGAAAAGAAAAGTAAACACACGCGGAATTTTTCATCGGTCCAAATCGGACACATTATTGACGTTAAAGTTTAAATAAACATCAAGATAACAACATACTCAATAACTATTGCCAATATTGCCTTTTCAGGTATGAAATCTTTTGGCCTGGTGTTCCGCTTCCGAAGCAAGTGTGGCTCCAACATGATGTACAATTCTTCGAAAACTTCCGTTCTGAGCTATGTTGAAAATTTCAAGTCTCTAGCTTACCGGGAAGTTACTTTAAAATTAATTCCAAGATTTGTACGGGACATACAAACAAACAAACAAACAGACAAGAAAGCGACCTAATAAAAACGTTTTAAAATAAAGAAATTCTTTGTTCTATTCTATTCTCTGAGAATTTTCAATTCATCACGAGAAGTCGCGCCGTGCAAATAAACAATTTGAAAACCAATTCTTTTTATATTAGATTTTATGTGCCTTGACTGAGAATTGAACCCAGGCCTCCCGTATGAGCAAACAAGCGCTTATTCATTGATCCAACGTGTCGCGTAGGCTTTGGTCGCTTAAAATTAGAATGAGGAAATTTTTAAAATTTCTAAAAATAGACTTTTGAAATTGACAATAAAATTATAACCTGCCACATCCCTTCCATCAGCATGCCTTCCTTGTTTTTCAATTGGGATATTATAAGCCAAGAAGAGAAAAATTAAAAACAAAACAAAAATTTCAAATTTGAGTGTTCATATAAATAGCACACCCGCCGACAAATTCTATTATTTAATTTTTGTTTGTTAATATCTTGTCCCTAAGGTAATAAAATGTATTTATCCTATTAAGGGCGGGTTTCACAGTGGCTATTTAAGTCTAATTTGCGAATTGAGTTTAAATCTAGTTTAACTTTCCTTGAGTTTCACAGTGCATTTATTTAAATATGGAATATTTGACATTTAAAGGTTGGCACAACTTGCCAAAAATATATGTTGAATTGTTCAATTATGGAGGCAGCGCGAACTCAAAATTTTTCGTCGGCCGAAAGAAGTGAATTATAGGATATTGTGCAAAGAATCCACAGTTTATATTATTTATAATACTACGGGATCATTTATATGTCCTATACCATGCAGTTTTATGTTTAATTTGATCTCTTATAAATTGCAATATTGTCGACACAGCTTGCTTGCACATCCGAAATCAGCTGTTTATTTGTTTTCGATTGCCGTACTTAAATATCCACAGTCGGCCCTTAGGGCCAGTTTCACAGTGGATATTTAAACTCTGATTGCAGTTTAAATAGGGAATTTCAGTTTCACAGTTGGAAGTTAAATACGATTTAAATAGCCGATTGTGGATATTTAAGTACGGCACAGAGTTGTAATCGAAAACAAATAAACAGCTGATTTCGGATGTGCAAACAAGCTGCGTGGACAATATTACAATTTATAAGAGATCAAATTAAGCATAAAACTGCATGGTATAGGACATATAAATGATCCCGTAGTATTATAAATAATATAAACTGTGGATTCTTTGCACAATATCCAATAATTCACTTCTTTCGGCCGACGAAAAATTTTTAGCTCGCGCTGCCTCCATAATTGAACAATTGAACATATGTTTTTGGCAAGTTGTGTCAACCTTCAATTGTCAAATATTCGAAGTTGCCATTCATTATTCCGTTTTTAAATAAATGCACTGTGAAACTCAAGAAAAGTTAAACTAGATTTAAACTCAATTCGCAAATTAGATTTAAACATCCACTGTGAAACTAACCCTAAGGGCCAGTTTCTCAGTGGATGTTTAAATCTAATTTGCGAATTGAGTTTAAATCTAGTTTAACTTTTCTTGAGTTTCACAGTGCATTTATTTAAATACGGAATAATGAATGGCAACTTCGAATATTTGACAATTGAACACAGCACAACTTGCCAAAAACATATGTTCAATTGTTCAATTATGGAGGCAGCGCGAGCTAAAAATTTTTCGTCGGCCGAAAGAAGTGAATTATTGGATATTCTTCAAAGAATCCACAGTTTATATTATTTATAATACTACGGGATCATTTATATGTGCTACACCATGCAGTTGTATGTTTAATTTGGCCGCTTATAAATTGCAATATTGTCGACGCAGCTTGCCTGCACATCCGAAATCAGCTGTTTATTTGTTTTCGATTGCAACTCTGTGCCATACTTAAATGCCCACAACCGGGCATTTAAATTGTATTTAACTTCCCACTGTGAAACTGAAATTCCCTATTTAAACTGCAATCAGAGTTTAAACATCCACTGTGAAACTGGCCCTAAGACATTCTCCATAGCAATTAATCAAATTAAATTAATTTATTTTAGGATGGATAGAAGCAAGGATTGCTCCGAGGAAGTACGGATGGTAGTAGAAAAGTTGAGAAGTGACGGAAAGCCCATATCGGAAATAGTCAGAACCATATCCTTCTACTGAGAAAATAAGACGGGCACTGGATAAGGGGCGTGGCACCCCCATACAAACAAAATTTTGATCTCGATTAGCTTTGGAACTAAAGGTCGTGCAGCATTGAAATTTCGTATGCAGTCGCCTCTTGGATGTGTCGTCCCACTGGTAAAATTTTATGGGCGTAGGATAAGGGGCGTGGCACTTTCATATCAACTCCAGAGTTGTGTATAACTTTAGAACTACACATCACACATCAATGAAACTCGGTAGGAACTTACTACATATCCATATCCTTCTACTGAGAAAGTAAGACGGGCACTGGATAAGGGGGCGTGGCACCCCCCATACAAACAAAATTTTTTTATCTCGATTAGCTTTGGAACTAAAGGTCGTGCAGCATTGAAATTTCGTATGCAGTCGCCTCTTGGATGTGTCGTCCCACAGGTAAAAATTTATGGGCGTATGATAAGGGGCGTGGCACTTTTTTATCAACTCCAGATTTGTGTATAAGTTTAGAACTACAAATCACACATCAATGAAACTCGGTAGGAACTTACTACATATCCATATCCTTCTACTGAGAAAATAAGACGGGCACTGGATAAGGGGGCGTGGCACCCCCCATACAAACAAAATTTTTGATCTCGATTAGCTCTGGAACTAAAGGTCGTGCAGCATTGAAATTTCGTATGCAGTCGCCTCTTGGATGTGTCGTCCCACTGGTTAAATTTTATGGGTGTAGGATAAGGGGCGTGGCACTTTTTTATCAACTCCAGATTTAAGTATAACTTTAGAACTACACATCACACATCATTGAAACTCGGTAGGAACTTACTACATATCCATATCTTTCTACTGAGAAAATAAGACGGGCACTGGATAAGGGGGCGTGACACCCCCCATACAAACAAAATTTTTGATCTCGATTAGCTTTGTAACTAAAGGTCGTGCAGCATTGAAATTTCGTATGCAGTCGCCTCTTGGATGTGTCGTCCCACTGGTAAAATTTTATGGGCGTACGATAAGGGGAGTGGCACTTTTTTATCAACTCCAGATTTGTGTATAACTTTAGAACTACACATCACACATCAATGAAACTCGGTAGGAACTTACTACATATCCATATCCTTCTACTGAGAAAATAAGACGGGCACTGGATAAGGGGCGTGGCACCCCCATACAAACAAAATTTTTGATCTCGATTAGCTTTGGAACTAAAGGTCGTGCAGCATTGAAATTTCGTATGCAGTCGCCTCTTGGATGTGTCGTCCCACTGGTAAAATTTTATGGGCGTAGGATAAGGGGAGTGGCACTTTTTTATCAACTCCAGATTTGTGTATAACTTTAGAACTACACATCACACATCAATGAAACTCGGTAGGAACTTACTACATATCCATATCCTTCTACTGAGAAAGTAAGACGGGCACTGGATAAGGGGGCGTGGCACCCCCCATACAAACAAAATTTTTGATCTCGATTAGCTTTGGAACTAAAGGTCGTGCAGCATTGAAATTTCGTATGCAGTCGCCTCTTGGATGTGTCGTCCCACTGGTAAAATTTTATGGGCGTAGGATAAGGGGAGTGGCACTTTTTTATCAACTCCAGATTTGTGTATAACTTTAGAACTACACATCACACATCAATGAAACTCGGTAGGAACTTACTACATATCCATATCCTTCTACTGAGAAAATAAGGCGGGCACTGGATAAGGGGCGTGGCACCCCCATACAAACAAAATTTTTGATCTCGATTAGCTTTGGAACTAAAGGTCGTGCAGCATTGAAATTTCGTATGCAGTCGCCTCTTGGATGTGTCGTCCCACTGGTAAAATTTTATGGGCGTAGGATAAGGGGAGTGGCACTTTTTTATCAACTCCAGATTTGTGTATAACTTTAGAACTACACATCACACATCAATGAAACTCGGTAGGAACTTACTACATATCCATATCCTTCTACTGAGAAAGTAAGACGGGCACTGGATAAGGGGGCGTGGCACCCCCCATACAAAAAAAATTTTTGATCTCGATTAGCTTTGGAACTAAAGGTCGTGCAGCATTGAAATTTCGTATGCAGTCGCCTCTTGGATGTGTCGTCCCACTGGTAAAATTTTATGGGCGTAGGATAAGGGGAGTGGCACTTTTTTATCAACTCCAGATTTGTGTTTAAGTTTAGAACTACAAATCACACATCAATGAAACTCGGTAGGAACTTACTACATATCCATATCCTTCTACTGAGAAAATAAGACGGGCACTGGATAAGGGGCGTGGCACTTTTTTATCAACTCCAGATTTGTGTATAACTTTAGAACTACACATCACACATCAATGAAACTCGGTAGGAACGTACTACATATCCATATCCTTCTACTGAGAAAATAAGACGGGCACTGGATAAGGGGGCGTGGCACCCCCCATACAAACAAAATTTTTGATCTCGATTAGCTCTGGAACTAAAGGTCGTGCAGCATTGAAATTTCGTATGCAGTCGCCTCTTGGATGTGTCGTCCCACTGGTTAAATTTTATGGGTGTAGGATAAGGGGCGTGACACTTTTTTATCAACTCCAGATTTGTGTATAACTTTAGAACTACACATCACACATCAATGAAACTCGGTAGGAACTTACTACATATCCATATCCTTCTACTGAGAAAATAAGACGGGCACTGGATAAGGGGCGTGGCAGTTTTTTATCAACTCCAGATTTGTGTATAACTTTAGAACTACACATCACACATCAATGAAACTCGGTAGGAACTTACTACATATCCATATCCTTCTACTGAGAAAATAAGACGGGCACTGGATAAGGGGCGTGGCACCCCCATACAAACAAAATTTTTGATCTCGATTAGCTTTGGAACTAAAGGTCGTGCAGCATTGAAATTTCGTATGCAGTCGCCTCTTGGATGTGTCGTCCCACTGGTAAAATTTTATGGGCGTAGGATAAGGGGAGTGGCACTTTTTAATCAACTCCAGATTTGTGTATAACTTTAGAACTACACATCACACATCAATGAAACTCGGTAGGAACTTACTACATATCCATATCCTTCTACTGAGAAAATAAGACGGTCACTGGATAAGGGGCGTGGCACACCCATACAAACAAAATTTTGATCTCGATTAGCTTTGGAACTAAAGGTCGTGCAGCATTGAAATTTCGTATGCAGTCGCCTCTTGGATGTGTCGTCCCACTGGTAAAATTTTATGGGCGTAGGATAAGGGGCGTGGCACTTTCATATCAACTCCAGATTTGTGTATAACTTTAGAACTACACATCACACATCAATGAAACTCTGTAGGAACTTACTACATATCCATATCTTTCTACTGAGAAAATAACACCGGCACTGGATAAGGGGGCGTGGCACCCCCCATACAAACAAAATTTTTGATCTCGATTAGCTTTGGAACTAAAGGTCGTGCAGCATTGAAATTTCGTATGCAGTCGCCTCTTGGATGTGTCGTCCCACTGGTAAAATTTTATGGGCGTAGGATAAGGGGATTGGCACTTTTTTATCAACTCCAGATTTGTGTATAACTTTAGAACTACACATCACACATCAATGAAACTCGGTAGGAACTTACTACATTTCCATATCCTTCTACTGAGAAAGTAAGACGGGCACTGGATAAGGGGGCGTGGCACCCCCCATACAAACAAAATTTTTGATCTCGATTAGCTTTGGAACTAAAGGTCGTGCAGCATTGAAATTTCGTATGCAGTCGCCTCTTGGATGTGTCGTCCCACAGGTAAAAATTTATGGGCGTATGATAAGGGGCGTGGCACTTTTTTTATCAACTCCAGATTTGTGTATAAGTTTAGAACTATAAATCACACATCAATGAAACTCGGTAGGAACTTACTACATATCCATATCCTTCTACTGAGAAAATAAGACGGGCACTGGATAAGGGGCGTGGCACCCCCATACAAACAAAATTTTGATCTCGATTAGCTTTGGAACTAAAGGTCGTGCAGCATTGAAATTTCGTATGCAGTCGCCTCTTGGATGTGTCGTCCCACTGGTAAAATTTTATGGGCGTAGGATAAGGGGAGTGGCACTTTCATATCAACTCCAGATTTGTGTATAACTTTAGAACTACACATCACACATCATTGAAACTCGGTAGGAACTTACTACATATCCATATCTTTCTACTGAGAAAATAAGACGGGCACTGGATAAGGGGGCGTGACACCCCCCATACAAACAAAATTTTTGATCTCGATTAGCTTTGGAACTAAAGGTCGTGCAGCATTGAAATTTCGTATGCAGTCGCCTCTTGGATGTGTTGTCCCACTGGTAAAATTTTATGGGCGTAGGATAAGGGGAGTGGCACTTTTTTATCAACTCCAGATTTGTGTATAACTTTAGAACTACACATCACACATCAATGAAACTCGGTAGGAACTTACTACATATCCATATCCTTCTACTGAGAAAATAAGACGGGCACTGGATAAGGGGCGTGGCACCCCCCATACAAAAAAAATTTTTGATCTCGATTAGCTTTGGAACTAAAGGTCGTGCAGCATTGAAATTTCGTATGCAGTCGCCTCTTGGATGTGTCGTCCCACTGGTAAAATTTTATGGGCGTAGGATAAGGGGAGTGGCACTTTTTTATCAACTCCAGATTTGTGTATAACTTTAGAACTACACATCACACATCAATGAAACTCGGTAGGAACTTACTACATATCCATATCCTTCTACTGAGAAAATAAGACGGGCACTGGATAAGGGGCGTGGCACTTTTTTATCAACTCCAGATTTGTGTATAACTTTAGAACTACACATCACACATCAATGAAACTCGGTAGGAACGTACTACATATCCATATCCTTCTACTGAGAAAATAAGACGGGCACTGGATAAGGGGGCGTGGCACCCCCCATACAAACAAAATTTTTGATCTCGATTAGCTCTGGAACTAAAGGTCGTGCAGCATTGAAATTTCGTATGCAGTCGCCTCTTGGATGTGTCGTCCCACTGGTTAAATTTTATGGGTGTAGGATAAGGGGCGTGGCACTTTTTTATCAACTCCAGATTTGTGTATAACTTTAGAACTACACATCACACATCAATGAAACTCGGTAGGAACTTACTACATATCCATATCCTTCTACTGAGAAAATAAGACGGGCACTGGATAAGGGGCGTGGCACCCCCATACAAAAAAAATTTTTGATCTCGATTAGGTTTGGAACTAAAGGTCGTGCAGCATTGAAATTTCGTATGCAGTCGCCTCTTGGATGTGTCGTCCCACTGGTAAAATTTTATGGGCGTAGGATAAGGGGAGTGGCACTTTTTTATCAACTCCAGATTTGTGTATAACTTTAGAACTACACATCACACATCAATGAAACTCGGTAGGAACTTACTACATATCCATATTCTTCTACTGAGAAAATAAGACGGGCACTGGATAAGGGGCGTGGCACCCCCATACAAACAAAATTTTGATCTCGATTAGCTTTGGAACTAAAGGTCGTGCAGCATTGAAATTTCGTATGCAGTCGCCTCTTGGATGTGTCGTCCCACTGGTAAAATTTTATGGGCGTAGGATAAGGGGAGTGGCACTTTTTTATCAACTCCAGATTTGTGTATAACTTTAGAACTACACATCACACATCAATGAAACTCGGTAGGAACTTACTACATATCCATATCCTTCTACTGAGAAAATAAGACGGGCACTGGATAAGGGGCGTGGCACTTTTTTTATCAACTCCAGATTTGTGTATAACTTTAGAACTACACATCACACATCAATGAAACTCGGTAGGAACGTACTACATATCCATATCCTTCTACTGAGAAAATGAGACGGGCACTGGATAAGGGGGCGTGGCACCCCCCATACAAACAAAATTTTTGATCTCGATTAGCTCTGGAACTAAAGGTCGTGCAGCATTGAAATTTCGTATGCAGTCGCCTCTTGGATGTGTCGTCCCACTGGTTAAATTTTATGGGTGTAGGATAAGGGGCGTGGCACTTTTTTATCAACTCCAGATTTGTGTATAACTTTAGAACTACACATCACACATCAATGAAACTCGGTAGGAACTTACTACATATCCATATCCTTCTACTGAGAAAATAAGACGGGCACTGGATAAGGGGCGTGGCACTTTTTTATCAACTCCAGATTTGTGTATAACTTTAGAACTACACATCACACATCAATGAAACTCGGTAGGAACTTACTACATATCCATATTCTTCTACTGAGAAAATAAGACGGGCACTGGATAAGGGGCATGGCACCCCCATACAAACAAAATTTTTGATCTCGATTAGCTTTGGAACTAAAGGTCGTGCAGCATTGAAATTTCGTATGCAGTCGCCTCTTGGATGTGTCGTCCCACTGGTAAAATTTTATGGGCGTAGGATAAGGGGAGTGGCACTTTTTTATCAACTCCAGATTTGTGTATAACTTTAGAACTACACATCACACATCAATGAAACTCGGTAGGAACTTACTAAATATCCATATCCTTCTACTGAGAAAATAAGACGGGCACTGGATAAGGGGCGTGGCACCCCCATACAAACAAAATTTTGATCTCGATTAGCTTTGGAAATAAAGGTCGTGCAGCATTGAAATTTCGTATGCAGTCGCCTCTTGGATGTGTCGTCCCACTGGTAAAATTTTATGGGCGTAGGATAAGGGGCGTGGCACTTTCATATCAACTCCAGATTTGTGTATAACTTTAGAACTACACATCACACATCAATGAAACTCTGTAGGAACTTACTACATATCCATATCTTTCTACTGAGAAAATAACACCGGCACTGGATAAGGGGGCGTGGCACCCCCCATACAAACAAAATTT
This sequence comes from Neria commutata, assembly GCA_963457695.1. NCBI lineage: Eukaryota > Metazoa > Arthropoda > Insecta > Diptera > Micropezidae > Neria > Neria commutata. Next base: position 37,807,370 of record OY735245.1, read on the forward strand.
TTGATCTCGATTAGCTTTGGAACTAAAGGTCGTGCAGCATTGAAATTTCGTATGCAGTCGCCTCTTGGATGTGTCGTCCCACTGGTAAAATTTTATGGGCGTAGGATAAGGGGAGTGGCACTTTTTTATCAACTCCAGATTTGTGTATAACTTTAGAACTACACATCACACATCAATGAAACTCGGTAGGAACTTACTACATATCCATATCCTTCTACTGAGAAAATAAGACGGGCACTGGATAAGGGGCGTGGCACTTTTTTATCAACTCCAGATTTGTGTATAACTTTAGAACTACACATCACACATCAATGAAACTCGGTAGGAACGTACTACATATCCATATCCTTCTACTGAGAAAATAAGACGGGCACTGGATAAGGGGCGTGGCACCCCCATACAAACAAAATTTTGATCTCGATTAGCTTTGGAACTAAAGGTCGTGCAGCATTGAAATTTCGTATGCAGTCGCCTCTTGGATGTGTCGTCCCACTGGTAAAATTTTATGGGCGTAGGATAAGGGGAGTGGCACTTTCATATCAACTCCAGATTTGTGTATAACTTTAGAACTACACATCACACATCATTGAAACTCGGTAGGAACTTACTACATATCCATATCTTTCTACTGAGAAAATAAGACGGGCACTGGATAAGGGGGCGTGACACCCCCCATACAAACAAAATTTTTGATCTCGATTAGCTTTGGAACTAAAGGTCGTGCAGCATTGAAATTTCGTATGCAGTCGCCTCTTGGATGTGTTGTCCCACTGGTAAAATTTTATGGGCGTAGGATAAGGGGAGTGGCACTTTTTTATCAACTCCAGATTTGTGTATAACTTTAGAACTACACATCACACATCAATGAAACTCGGTAGGAACTTACTACATATCCATATCCTTCTACTGAGAAAATAAGACGGGCACTGGATAAGGGGCGTGGCACCCCCATACAAAAAAAATTTTTGATCTCGATTAGCTTTGGAACTAAAGGTCGTGCAGCATTGAAATTTCGTATGCAGTCGCCTCTTGGATGTGTCGTCCCACTGGTTAAATTTTATGGGTGTAGGATAAGGGGCGTGGCACTTTTTTATCAACTCCAGATTTGTGTATAACTTTAGAACTACACATCACACATCAATGAAACTCGGTAGGAACTTACTACATATCCATATCCTTCTACTGAGAAAATAAGACGGGCACTGGATAAGGGGCGTGGCACCCCCATACAAACAAAATTTTTGATCTCGATTAGGTTTGGAACTAAAGGTCGTGCAGCATTGAAATTTCGTATGCAGTCGCCTCTTGGATGTGTCGTCCCACTGGTAAAATTTTATGAGCGTAGGATAAGGGGAGTGGCACTTTTTTATCAACTCCAGATTTGTGTATAACTTTAGAACTACACATCACACATCAATGAAACTCGGTAGGAACTTACTACATATCCATATTCTTCTACTGAGAAAATAAGACGGGCACTGGATAAGGGGCGTGGCACCCCCATACAAACAAAATTTTGATCTCGATTAGCTTTGGAACTAAAGGTCGTGCAGCATTGAAATTTCGTATGCAGTCGCCTCTTGGATGTGTCGTCCCACTGGTAAAATTTTATGGGCGTAGGATAAGGGGAGTGGCACTTTTTTATCAACTCCAGATTTGTGTATAACTTTAGAACTACACATCACACATCAATGAAACTCGGTAGGAACTTACTACATATCCATATCCTTCTACTGAGAAAATAAGACGGGCACTGGATAAGGGGCGTGGCACTTTTTTATCAACTCCAGATTTGTGTATAACTTTAGAACTACACATCACACATCAATGAAACTCGGTAGGAACGTACTACATATCCATATCCTTCTACTGAGAAAATGAGACGGGCACTGGATAAGGGGGCGTGGCACCCCCCATACAAACAAAATTTTTGATCTCGATTAGCTCTGGAACTAAAGGTCGTGCAGCATTGAAATTTCGTATGCAGTCGCCTCTTGGATGTGTCGTCCCACTGGTTAAATTTTATGGGTGTAGGATAAGGGGCGTGGCACTTTTTTATCAACTCCAGATTTGTGTATAACTTTAGAACTACACATCACACATCAATGAAACTCGGTAGGAACTTACTACATATCCATATCCTTCTACTGAGAAAATAAGACGGGCACTGGATAAGGGGCGTGGCACTTTTTTATCAACTCCAGATTTGTGTATAACTTTAGAACTACACATCACACATCAATGAAACTCGGTAGGAACTTACTACATATCCATATTCTTCTACTGAGAAAATAAGACGGGCACTGGATAAGGGGCATGGCACCCCCATACAAACAAAATTTTTGATCTCGATTAGCTTTGGAACTAAAGGTCGTGCAGCATTGAAATTTCGTATGCAGTCGCCTCTTGGATGTGTCGTCCCACTGGTAAAATTTTATGGGCGTAGGATAAGGGGAGTGGCACTTTTTTATCAACTCCAGATTTGTGTATAACTTTAGAACTACACATCACACATCAATGAAACTCGGTAGGAACTTACTAAATATCCATATCCTTCTACTGAGAAAATAAGACGGGCACTGGATAAGGGGCGTGGCACCCCCATACAAACAAAATTTTGATCTCGATTAGCTTTGGAAATAAAGGTCGTGCAGCATTGAAATTTCGTATGCAGTCGCCTCTTGGATGTGTCGTCCCACTGGTAAAATTTTATGGGCGTAGGATAAGGGGCGTGGCACTTTCATATCAACTCCAGATTTGTGTATAACTTTAGAACTACACATCACACATCAATGAAACTCTGTAGGAACTTACTACATATCCATATCTTTCTACTGAGAAAATAACACCGGCACTGGATAAGGGGGCGTGGCACCCCCCATACAAACAAAATTTTTGATCTCGATTAGCTTTGGAACTAAAGGTCGTGCAGCATTGAAATTTCGTATGCAGTCGCCTCTTGGATGTGTCGTCCCACTGGTAAAATTTTATGGGCGTAGGATAAGGGGAGTGGCACTTTTTTATCAACTCCAGATTTGTGTATAACTTTAGAACTACACATCACACATCAATGAAACTCGGTAGGAACTTACTACATATCCATATCCTTCTACTGAGAAAATAAGACGGGCACTGGATAAGGGGCGTGGCACTTTTTTATCAACTCCAGATTTGTGTATAACTTTAGAACTACACATCACACATCAATGAAACTCGGTAGGAACGTACTACATATCCATATCCTTCTACTGAGAAAATAAGACGGGCACTGGATAAGGGGGCGTGGCACCCCCCATACAAACAAAATTTTTGATCTCGATTAGCTTTGGAACTAAAGGTCGTGCAGCATTGAAATTTCGTATGCAGTCGCCTCTTGGATGTGTCGTCCCACTGGTTAAATTTTATGGGTGTAGGATAAGGGGCGTGGCACTTTTTTATCAACTCCAGATTTGTGTATAACTTTAGAACTACACATCACACATCAATGAAACTCGGTAGGAACTTACTACATATCCATATCCTTCTACTGAGAAAATAAGACGGGCACTGGATAAGGGGCGTGGCACTTTTTTATCAACTCCAGATTTGTGTATAACTTTAGAACTACACATCACACATCAATGAAACTCGGTAGGAACTTACTACATATCCATATCCTTCTACTGAGAAAATAAGACGGGCACTGGATAAGGGGCGTGGCACCCCCATACAAACAAAATTTTTGATCTCGATTAGGTTTGGAACTAAAGGTCGTGCAGCATTGAAATTTCGTATGCAGTCGCCTCTTGGATGTGTCGTCCCACTGGTAAAATTTTATGGGCGTAGGATAAGGGGAGTGGCACTTTTTTATCAACTCCAGATTTGTGTATAACTTTAGAACTACACATCACACATCAATGAAACTCGGTAGGAACTTACTACATATCCATATCCTTCTACTGAGAAAATAAGACGGGCACTGGATAAGGGGCGTGGCACCCCCATACAAACAAAATTTTGATCTCGATTAGCTTTGGAACTAAAGGTCGTGCAGCATTGAAATTTCGTATGCAGTCGCCTCTTGGATGTGTCGTCCCACTGGTAAAATTTTATGGGCGTAGGATAAGGGGAGTGGCACTTTTTTATCAACTCCAGATTTGTGTATAACTTTAGAACTACACATCACACATCAATGAAACTCGGTAGGAACTTACTACATATCCATATCCTTCTACTGAGAAAATAAGACGGGCACTGGATAAGGGGCGTGGCACTTTTTTATCAACTCCAGATTTGTGTATAACTTTAGAACTACACATCACACATCAATGAAACTCGGTAGGAACGTACTACATATCCATATCCTTCTACTGAGAAAATAAGACGGGCACTGGATAAGGGGGCGTGGCACCCCCCATACAAACAAAATTTTTGATCTCGATTAGCTCTGGAACTAAAGGTCGTGCAGCATTGAAATTTCGTATGCAGTCGCCTCTTGGATGTGTCGTCCCACTGGTTAAATTTTATGGGTGTAGGATAAGGGGCGTGGCACTTTTTTATCAACTCCAGATTTGTGTATAACTTTAGAACTACACATCACACATCAATGAAACTCGGTAGGAACTTACTACATATCCATATCCTTCTACTGAGAAAATAAGACGGGCACTGGATAAGGGGCGTGGCACTTTTTTATCAACTCCAGATTTGTGTATAACTTTAGAACTACACATCACACATCAATGAAACTCGGTAGGAACTTACTACATATCCATATTCTTCTACTGAGAAAATAAGACGGGCACTGGATAAGGGGCGTGGCACCCCCATACAAACAAAATTTTTGATCTCGATTAGCTTTGGAACTAAAGGTCGTGCAGCATTGAAATTTCGTATGCAGTCGCCTCTTGGATGTGTCGTCCCACTGGTAAAATTTTATGGGCGTAGGATAAGGGGCGTGGCACTTTCATATCAACTCCAGATTTGTGTATAACTTTAGAACTACACATCACACATCAATGAAACTCTGTAGGAACTTACTACATATCCATATCTTTCTACTGAGAAAATAACACCGGCACTGGTTAAGGGGGCGTGGCACCCCCCATACAAACAAAATTTTTGATCTCGATTAGCTCTGGAACTAAAGGTCGTGCAGCATTGAAATTTCGTATGCAGTCGCCTCTTGGATGTGTCGTCCCACTGGTAAAATTTTATGGGCGTAGGATAAGGGGCGTGGCACTTTCATATCAACTCCAGATTTGTGTATAACTTTAGAACTACACATCACACATCAATGAAACTCTGTAGGAACTTACTACATATCCATATCTTTCTACTGAGAAAATAACACCGGCACTGGTTAAGGGGGCGTGGCACCCCCCATACAAACAAAATTTTTGATCTCGATTAGCTTTGGAACTAAAGGTCGTGCAGCATTGAAATTTCGTATGCAGTCGCCTCTTGGATGTGTCGTCCCACTGGTAAAATTTTATGGGCGTAGGATAAGGGGAGTGGCACTTTTTTATCAACTCCAGATTTGTGTATAACTTTAGAACTACACATCACACATCAATGAAACTCGGTAGGAACTTACTACATATCCATATCCTTCTACTGAGAAAATAAGACGGGCACTGGATAAGGGGCGTGGCACCCCCATACAAACAAAATTTTTGATCTCGATTAGCTTTGGAACTAAAGGTCGTGCAGCATTGAAATTTCGTATGCAGTCGCCTCTTGGATGTGTCGTCCCACTGGTAAAATTTTATGGGCGTAGGATAAGGGGAGTGGCACTTTTTTATCAACTCCAGATTTGTGTATAGCTTTACAAACTACACATCACACATCAATGAAACTCGGTAGGAACTTACTACATATCCATATCCTTCTACTGAGAAAGTAAGACGGGCACTGGATAAGGGGGCGTGGCACCCCCATACAAACAAAATTTTTGATCTCGATTAGCTTTGGAACTAAAGGTCGTGCAGCATTGAAATTTCGTATGCAGTCGCCTCTTGGATGTGTCGTCCCACTGGTAAAATTTTATGGGCGTAGGATAAGGGGAGTGGCACTTTTTTATCAACTCCAGATTTGTGTATAACTTTAGAACTACACATCACACATCAATGAAACTCGGTAGGAACTTACTACATATCCATATCCTTCTACTGAGAAAATAAGACGGGCACTGGATAAGGGGCGTGGCACTTTTTTATCAACTCCAGATTTGTGTATAACTTTAGAACTACACATCACACATCAATGAAACTCGGTAGGAACGTACTACATATCCATATCCTTCTACTGAGAAAATAAGACGGGCACTGGATAAGGGGGCGTGGCACCCCCCATACAAACAAAATTTTTGATCTCGATTGGCTCTGGAACTAAAGGTCGTGCAGCATTGAAATTTCGTATGCAGTCGCCTCTTGGATGTGTCGTCCCACTGGTTAAATTTTATGGGTGTAGGATAAGGGGCGTGACACTTTTTTATCAACTCCAGATTTGTGTATAACTTTAGAACTACACATCACACATCAATGAAACTCGGTAGGAACTTACTACATATCCATATCCTTCTACTGAGAAAATAAGACGGGCACTGGATAAGGGGCGTGGCACTTTTTTATCAACTCCAGATTTGTGTATAACTTTAGAACTACACATCACACATCAATGAAACTCGGTAGGAACTTACTACATATCCATATCCTTCTACTGAGAAAATAAGACGGGCACTGGATAAGGGGCGTGGCACCCCCATACAAACAAAATTTTTGATCTCGATTAGCTTTGGAACTAAAGGTCGTGCAGCATTGAAATTTCGTATGCAGTCGGCTCTTGGATGTGTCGTCCCACTGGTAAAATTTTATGGGCGTAGGATAAGGGGAGTGGCACTTTTTTATCAACTCCAGATTTGTGTATAACTTTAGAACTACACATCACACATCAATGAAACTCGGTAGGAACTTACTACATATCCATATCCTTCTACTGAGAAAATAAGACGGGCACTGGATAAGGGGCGTGGCACACCCATACAAACAAAATTTTGATCTCGATTAGCTTTGGAACTAAAGGTCGTGCAGCATTGAAATTTCGTATGCAGTCGCCTCTTGGATGTGTCGTCCCACTGGTAAAATTTTATGGGCGTAGGATAAGGGGCGTGGCACTTTCATATCAACTCCAGATTTGTGTATAACTTTAGAACTACACATCACACATCAATGAAACTCTGTAGGAACTTACTACATATCCATATCTTTCTACTGAGAAAATAACACCGGCACTGGATAAGGGGGCGTGGCACCCCCCATACAAACAAAATTTTTGATCTCGATTAGCTTTGGAACTAAAGGTCGTGCAGCATTGAAATTTCGTATGCAGTCGCCTCTTGGATGTGTCGTCCCACTGCTAAAATTTTATGGGCGTAGGATAAGGGGAGTGGCACTTTTTTATCAACTCCAGATTTGTGTATAACTTTAGAACTACACATCACACATCAATGAAACTCGGTAGGAACTTACTACATATCCATATCCTTCTACTGAGAAAATAAGACGGGCACTGGATAAGGGGCGTGGCACTTTTTTATCAACTCCAGATTTGTGTATAACTTTAGAACTACACATCACACATCAATGAAACTCGGTAGGAACTTACTACATATCCATATCCTTCTACTGAGAAAATAACACCGGCACTGGATAAGGGGGCGTGGCACCCCCCATACAAACAAAATTTTTGATCTCGATTAGCTTTGGAACTAAAGGTCGTGCAGCATTGAAATTTCGTATGCAGTCGCCTCTTGGATGTGTCGTCCCACTGGTTAAATTTTATGGGTGTAGGATAAGGGGCGTGACACTTTTTTATCAACTCCAGATTTGTGTATAACTTTAGAACTACACATCACACATCAATGAAACTCGGTAGGAACTTACTACATATCCATATCCTTCTACTGAGAAAATAAGACGGGCACTGGATAAGGGGCGTGGCACTTTTTTATCAACTCCAGATTTGTGTATAACTTTAGAACTACACATCACACATCAATGAAACTCGGTAGGAACTTACTACATATCCATATCCTTCTACTGAGAAAATAAGACGGGCACTGGATAAGGGGCGTGGCACCCCCATACAAACAAAATTTTTGATCTCGATTAGCTTTGGAACTAAAGGTCGTGCAGCATTGAAATTTCGTATGCAGTCGCCTCTTGGATGTGTCGTCCCACTGGTAAAATTTTATGGGCGTAGGATAAGGGGAGTGGCACTTTTTTATCAACTCCAGATTTGTGTATAACTTTAGAACTACACATCACACATCAATGAAACTCGGTAGGAACTTACTACATATCCATATCCTTCTACTGAGAAAATAAGACGGGCACTGGATAAGGGGCGTGGCACACCCATACAAACAAAATTTTGATCTCGATTAGCTTTGGAACTAAAGGTCGTGCAGCATTGAAATTTCGTATGCAGTCGCCTCTTGGATGTGTCGTCCCACTGGTAAAATTTTATGGGCGTAGGATAAGGGGCGTGGCACTTTCATATCAACTCCAGATTTGTGTATAACTTTAGAACTACACATCACACATCAATGAAACTCTGTAGGAACTTACTACATATCCATATCTTTCTACTGAGAAAATAACACCGGCACTGGATAAGGGGGCGTGGCACCCCCCATACAAACAAAATTTTTGATCTCGATTAGCTTTGGAACTAAAGGTCGTGCAGCATTGAAATTTCGTATGCAGTCGCCTCTTGGATGTGTCGTCCCACTGGTAAAATTTTATGGGCGTAGGATAAGGGGAGTGGCACTTTTTTATCAACTCCAGATTTGTGTATAACTTTAGAACTACACATCACACATCAATGAAACTCGGTAGGAACTTACTACATTTCCATATCCTTCTACTGAGAAAGTAAGACGGGCACTGGATAAGGGGGCGTGGCACCTACCATACAAACAAAATTTTTGATCTCGATTAGCTTTGGAACTAAAGGTCGTGCAGCATTGAAATTTCGTATGCAGTCGCCTCTTGGATGTGTCGTCCCACAGGTAAAAATTTATGGGCGTATGATAAGGGGCGTGGCACTTTTTTATCAACTCCAGATTTGTGTATAAGTTTAGAACTATAAATCACACATCAATGAAACTCGGTAGGAACTTACTACATATCCATATCCTTCTACTGAGAAAATAAGACGGGCACTGGATAAGGGGCGTGGCACCCCCATACAAACAAAATTTTGATCTCGATTAGCTTTGGAACTAAAGGTCGTGCAGCATTGAAATTTCGTATGCAGTCGCCTCTTGGATGTGTCGTCCCACTGGTAAAATTTTATGGGCGTAGGATAAGGGGAGTGGCACTTTCATATCAACTCCAGATTTGTGTATAACTTTAGAACTACACATCACACATCATTGAAACTCGGTAGGAACTTACTACATATCCATATCTTTCTACTGAGAAAATAAGACGGGCACTGGATAAGGGGGCGTGACACCCCCCATACAAACAAAATTTTTGATCTCGATTAGCTTTGGAACTAAAGGTCGTGCAGCATTGAAATTTCGTATGCAGTCGCCTCTTGGATGTGTCGTCCCACTGGTAAAATTTTATGGGCGTAGGATAAGGGGAGTGGCACTTTTTTATCAACTCCAGATTTGTGTATAACTTTAGAACTACACATCACACATCAATGAAACTCGGTAGGAACTTACTACATATCCATATCCTTCTACTGAGAAAATAAGACGGGCACTGGATAAGGGGCGTGGCACCCCCCATACAAAAAAAATTTTTGATCTCGATTAGCTTTGGAACTAAAGGTCGTGCAGCATTGAAATTTCGTATGCAGTCGCCTCTTGGATGTGTCGTCCCACTGGTAAAATTTTATGGGCGTAGGATAAGGGGAGTGGCACTTTTTTATCAACTCCAGATTTGTGTATAACTTTAGAACTACACATCACACATCAATGAAACTCGGTAGGAACTTACTACATATCCATATCCTTCTACTGAGAAAATAAGACGGGCACTGGATAAGGGGCGTGGCACTTTTTTATCAACTCCAGATTTGTGTATAACTTTAGAACTACACATCACACATCAATGAAACTCGGTAGGAACGTACTACATATCCATATCCTTTTACTGAGAAAATAAGACGGGCACTGGATAAGGGGGCGTGGCACCCCCCATACAAACAAAATTTTTGATCTCGATTAGCTCTGGAACTAAAGGTCGTGCAGCATTGAAATTTCGTATGCAGTCGCCTCTTGGATGTGTCGTCCCACTGGTTAAATTTTATGGGTGTAGGATAAGGGGCGTGGCACTTTTTTATCAACTCCAGATTTGTGTATAACTTTAGAACTACACATCACACATCAATGAAACTCGGTAGGAACTTACTACATATCCATATCCTTCTACTGAGAAAATAAGACGGGCACTGGATAAGGGGCGTGGCACTTTTTTATCAACTCCAGATTTGTGTATAACTTTAGAACTACACATCACACATCAATGAAACTCGGTAGGAACTTACTACATATCCATATTCTTCTACTGAGAAAATAAGACGGGCACTGGATAAGGGGCGTGGCACCCCCATACAAACAAAATTTTTGATCTCGATTAGCTTTGGAACTAAAGGTCGTGCAGCATTGAAATTTCGTATGCAGTCGCCTCTTGGATGTGTCGTCCCACTGGTAAAATTTTATGGGCGTAGGATAAGGGGAGTGGCACTTTTTTATCAACTCCAGATTTGTGTATAACTTTAGAACTACACATCAAACATCAATGAAACTCGGTAGGAACTTACTAAATATCCATATCCTTCTACTGAGAAAATAAGACGGGCACTGGATAAGGGGCGTGGCACCCCCATACAAACAAAATTTTGATCTCGATTAGCTTTGGAAATAAAGGTCGTGCAGCATTGAAATTTCGTATGCAGTCGCCTCTTGGATGTGTCGTCCCACTGGTAAAATTTTATGGGCGTAGGATAAGGGGCGTGGCACTTTCATATCAACTCCAGATTTGTGTATAACTTTAGAACTACACATCACACATCAATGAAACTCTGTAGGAACTTACTACATATCCATATCTTTCTACTGAGAAAATAACACCGGCACTGGATAAGGGGGCGTGGCACCCCCCATACAAACAAAATTTTTGATCTCGATTAGCTTTGGAACTAAAGGTCGTGCAGCATTGAAATTTCGTATGCAGTCGCCTCTTGGATGTGTCGTCCCACTGGTAAAATTTTATGGGCGTAGGATAAGGGGAGTGGCACTTTTTTATCAACTCCAGATTTGTGTATAACTTTAGAACTACACATCACACATCAATGAAACTCGGTAGGAACTTACTACATATCCATATCCTTCTACTGAGAAAATAAGACGGGCACTGGATAAGGGGCGTGGCACCCCCATACAAACAAAATTTTTGATCTCGATTAGCTTTGGAACTAAAGGTCGTGCAGCATTGAAATTTCGTATGCAGTCGCCTCTTGGATGTGTCGTCCCACTGGTAAAATTTTATGGGCGTAGGATAAGGGGAGTGGCACTTTTTTATCAACTCCAGATTTGTGTATAACTTTAGAACTACACATCACACATCAATGAAACTCGGTAGGAACTTACTACATATCCATATCCTTCTACTGAGAAAGTAAGACGGGCACTGGATAAGGGGGCGTGGCACCCCCATACAAACAAAATTTTTGATCTCGATTAGCTTTGGAACTAAAGGTCGTGCAGCATTGAAATTTCGTATGCAGTCGCCTCTTGGATGTGTCGTCCCACTGGTAAAATTTTATGGGCGTAGGATAAGGGGAGTGGCACTTTTTTATCAACTCCAGATTTGTGTATAACTTTAGAACTACACATCACACATCAATGAAACTCGGTAGGAACTTACTACATATCCATATCCTTCTACTGAGAAAATAAGACGGGCACTGGATAAGGGGCGTGGCACTTTTTTATCAACTCCAGATTTGTGTATAACTTTAGAACTACACATCACACATCAATGAAACTCGGTAGGAACTTACTACATATCCATATCCTTCTACTGAGAAAATAAGACGGGCACTGGATAAGGGGCGTGGCACTTTTTTATCAACTCCAGATTTGTGTATAACTTTAGAACTACACATCACACATCAATGAAACTCGGTAGGAACTTACTACATATCCATATTCTTCTACTGAGAAAATAAGACGGGCACTGGATAAGGGGCGTGGCACCCCCATACAAACAAAATTTTTGATCTCGATTAGCTTTGGAACTAAAGGTCGTGCAGCATTGAAATTTCGTATGCAGTCGCCTCTTGGATGTGTCGTCCCACTGGTAAAATTTTATGGGCGTAGGATAAGGGGAGTGGCACTTTTTTATCAACTCCAGATTTGTGTATAACTTTAGAACTACACATCAAACATCAATGAAACTCGGTAGGAACTTACTAAATATCCATATCCTTCTACTGAGAAAATAAGACGGGCACTGGATAAGGGGCGTGGCACCCCCATACAAACAAAATTTTGATCTCGATTAGCTTTGGAAATAAAGGTCGTGCAGCATTGAAATTTCGTATGCAGTCGCCTCTTGGATGTGTCGTCCCACTGGTAAAATTTTATGGGCGTAGGATAAGGGGCGTGGCACTTTCATATCAACTCCAGATTTGTGTATAACTTTAGAACTACACATCACACATCAATGAAACTCTGTAGGAACTTACTACATATCCATATCTTTCTACTGAGAAAATAACACCGGCACTGGATAAGGGGGCGTGGCACCCCCCATACAAACAAAATTTTTGATCTCGATTAGCTTTGGAACTAAAGGTTGTGCAGCATTGAAATTTCGTATGCAGTCGCCTCTTGGATGTGTCGTCCCACTGGTAAAATTTTATGGGCGTAGGATAAGGGGAGTGGCACTTTTTTATCAACTCCAGATTTGTGTATAACTTTAGAACTACACATCACACATCAATGAAACTCGGTAGGAACTTACTACATATCCATATCCTTCTACTGAGAAAATAAGACGGGCACTGGATAAGGGGCGTGGCACCCCCATACAAACAAAATTTTTGATCTCGATTAGCTTTGGAACTAAAGGTCGTGCAGCATTGAAATTTCGTATGCAGTCGCCTCTTGGATGTGTCGTCCCACTGGTAAAATTTTATGGGCGTAGGATAAGGGGAGTGGCACTTTTTTATCAACTCCAGATTTGTGTATAACTTTAGAACTACACATCACACATCAATGAAACTCGGTAGGAACTTACTACATATCCATATCCTTCTACTGAGAAAGTAAGACGGGCACTGGATAAGGGGGCGTGGCACCCCCATACAAACAAAATTTTTGATCTCGATTAGCTTTGGAACTAAAGGTCGTGCAGCATTGAAATTTCGTATGCAGTCGCCTCTTGGATGTGTCGTCCCACTGGTAAAATTTTATGGGCGTAGGATAAGGGGAGTGGCACTTTTTTATCAACTCCAGATTTGTGTATAACTTTAGAACTACACATCACACATCAATGAAACTCGGTAGGAACTTACTACATATCCATATCCTTCTACTGAGAAAATAAGACGGGCACTGGATAAGGGGCGTGGCACCCCCATACAAACAAAATTTTTGATCTCGATTAGCTTTGGAACTAAAGGTCGTGCAGCATTGAAATTTCGTATGCAGTCGCCTCTTGGATGTGTCGTCCCACTGGTAAAATTTTATGGGCGTAGGATAAGGGGAGTGGCACTTTTTTATCAACTCCAGATTTGTGTATAACTTTAGAACTACACATCACACATCAATGAAACTCGGTAGGAACTTACTACATATCCATATCCTTCTACTGAGAAAGTAAGACGGGCACTGGATAAGGGGGCGTGGCACCCCCCATACAAACAAAATTTTTGATCTCGATTAGCTTTGGAACTAAAGGTCGTGCAGCATTGAAATTTCGTATGCAGTCGCCTCTTGGATGTGTCGTCCCACTGGTAAAATTTTATGGGCGTAGGATAAGGGGAGTGGCACTTTTTTATCAACTCCAGATTTGTGTATAACTTTAGAACTACACATCACACATCAATGAAACTCGGTAGGAACTTACTACATATCCATATCCTTCTACTGAGAAAATAAGACGGGCACTGGATAAGGGGCGTGGCACCCCCATACAAACAAAATTTTTGATCTCGATTAGCTTTGGAACTAAAGGTCGTGCAGCATTGAAATTTCGTATGCAGTCGCCTCTTGGATGTGTCGTCCCACTGGTAAAATTTTATGGGCGTAGGATAAGGGGAGTGGCACTTTTTTATCAACTCCAGATTTGTGTATAACTTTAGAACTACACATCACACATCAATGAAACTCGGTAGGAACTTACTACATATCCATATCCTTCTACTGAGAAAGTAAGACGGGCACTGGATAAGGGGGCGTGGCACCCCCATACAAACAAAATTTTTGATCTCGATTAGCTTTGGAACTAAAGGTCGTGCAGCATTGAAATTTCGTATGCAGTCGCCTCTTGGATGTGTCGTCCCACTGGTAAAATTTTATGGGCGTAGGATAAGGGGAGTGGCACTTTTTTATCAACTCCAGATTTGTGTATAACTTTAGAACTACACATCACACATCAATGAAACTCGGTAGGAACTTACTACATATCCATATCCTTCTACTGAGAAAATAAGACGGGCACTGGATAAGGGGCGTGGCACCCCCATACAAACAAAATTTTTGATCTCGATTAGCTTTGGAACTAAAGGTCGTGCAGCATTGAAATTTCGTATGCAGTCGCCTCTTGGATGTGTCGTCCCACTGGTAAAATTTTATGGGCGTAGGATAAGGGGAGTGGCACTTTTTTATCAACTCCAGATTTGTGTATAACTTTAGAACTACACATCACACATCAATGAAACTCGGTAGGAACTTACTACATATCCATATCCTTCTACTGAGAAAATAAGACGGGCACTGGATAAGGGGCGTGGCACTTTTTTATCAACTCCAGATTTGTGTATAACTTTAGAACTACACATCACACATCAATGAAACTCGGTAGGAACGTACTACATATCCATATCCTTCTACTGAGAAAATAAGACGGGCACTGGATAAGGGGGCGTGGCACCCCCATACAAACAAAATTTTTGATCTCGATTAGCTCTGGAACTAAAGGTCGTGCAGCATTGAAATTTCGTATGCAGTCGCCTCTTGGATGTGTCGTCCCACTGGTTAAATTTTATGGGCGTAGGATAAGGGGAGTGGCACTTTTTTATCAACTCCAGATTTGTGTATAACTTTAGAACTACACATCACACATCAATGAAACTCGGTAGGAACTTACTACATATCCATATCCTTCTACTGAGAAAATAAGACGGGCACTGGATAAGGGGCGTGGCACTTTTTTATCAACTCCAGATTTGTGTATAACTTTAGAACTACACATCACACATCAATGAAACTCGGTAGGAACGTACTACATATCCATATCCTTCTACTGAGAAAATAAGACGGGCACTGGATAAGGGGGCGTGGCACCCCCCATACAAACAAAATTTTTGATCTCGATTAGCTCTGGAACTAAAGGTCGTGCAGCATTGAAATTTCGTATGCAGTCGCCTCTTGGATGTGTCGTCCCACTGGTTAAATTTTATGGGTGTAGGATAAGGGGCGTGGCACTTTTTTATCAACTCCAGATTTGTGTATAACTTTAGAACTACACATCACACATCAATGAAACTCGGTAGGAACTTACTACATATCCATATCCTTCTACTGAGAAAATAAGACGGGCACTGGATAAGGGGCGTGGCACTTTTTTATCAACTCCAGATTTGTGTATAACTTTAGAACTACACATCACACATCAATGAAACTCGGTAGGAACTTACTACATATCCATATCCTTCTACTGAGAAAATAAGACGGGCACTGGATAAGGGGCGTGGCACCCCCATACAAACAAAATTTTTGATCTCGATTAGCTTTGGAACTAAAGGTCGTGCAGCATTGAAATTTCGTATGCAGTCGCCTCTTGGATGTGTCGTCCCACTGGTAAAATTTTATGGGCGTAGGATAAGGGGAGTGGCACTTTTTTATCAACTCCAGATTTGTGTATAACTTTAGAACTACACATCACACATCAATGAAACTCGGTAGGAACTTACTACATATCCATATCCTTCTACTGAGAAAGTAAGACGGGCACTGGATAAGGGGGCGTGGCACCCCCCATACAAACAAAATTTTTGATCTCGATTAGCTTTGGAACTAAAGGTCGTGAAGCATTGAAATTTCGTATGCAGTCGCCTCTTGGATGTGTCGTCCCACAGGTAAAAATTTATGGGCGTATGATAAGGGGCGTGGCACTTTTTTATCAACTCCAGATTTGTGTATAACTTTAGAACTACACATCACACATCAATGAAACTCGGTAGGAACGTACTACATATCCATATCCTTCTACTGAGAAAATAAGACGGGCACTGGATAAGGGGGCGTGGCACCCCCCATACAAACAAAATTTTTTATCTCGATTAGCTCTGGAACTAAAGGTCGTGCAGCATTGAAATTTCGTATGCAGTCGCCTCTTGGATGTGTCGTCTCACTGGTTAAATTTTATGGGTGTAGGATAAGGGGCGTGGCACTTTTTTATCAACTCCAGATTTGTGTATAACTTTAGAACTACACACCACACATCATTGAAACTCGGTAGGAACTTACTACATATCCATATCTTTCTACTGAGAAAATAAGACGGGCACTGGATAAGGGGGCGTGACACCCCCCATACAAACAAAATTTTTGATCTCGATTAGCTTTGGAACTAAAGGTCGTGCAGCATTGAAATTTCGTATGCAGTCGCCTCTTGGATGTGTCGTCCAACTGGTAAAATTTTATGGGCGTAGGATAAGGGGAGTGGCACTTTTTTATCAACTCCAGATTTGTGTATAACTTTAGAACTACACATCACACATCAATGAAACTGGGTAGGAACTTACTACATATCCATATCCTTCTACTGAGAAAATAAGACGGGCACTGGATAAGGGGCGTGGCACTTTTTTATCAACTCCAGATTTGTGTATAACTTTAGAACTACACATCACACATCAATGAAACTCGGTAGGAACGTACTACATATCCATATCCTTCTACTGAGAAAATAAGACGGGCACTGGATAAGGGGGCGTGGCACCCCCCATACAAACAAAATTTTTGATCTCGATTAGCTCTGGAACTAAAGGTCGTGCAGAATTGAAATTTCGTATGCAGTCGCCTCTTGGATGTGTCGTCCCACTGGTTAAATTTTATGGGTGTAGGATAAGGGGCGTGGCACTTTTTTATCAACTCCAGATTTGTGTATAACTTTAGAACTACACATCACACATCATTGAAACTCGGTAGGAACTTACTACATATCCATATCTTTCTACTAAGAAAATAAGACGGGCACTGGATAAGGGGGCGTGACACCCCCCATACAAACAAAATTTTTGATCTCGATTAGCTTTGGAACTAAAGGTCGTGCAGCATTGAAATTTCGTATGCAGTCGCCTCTTGGATGTGTCGTCCCACTGGTAAAATTTTATGGGCGTAGGATAAGGGGAGTGGCACTTTTTTATCAACTCCAGATTTGTGTATAACTTTAGAACTACACATCACACATCAATGAAACTCGGTAGGAACTTACTACATTTCCATATCCTTCTACTGAGAAAATAAGACGGGCACTGGATAAGGGGCGTGGCACTTTTTTATCAACTCCAGATTTGTGTATAACTTTAGAACTACACATCACACATCAATGAAACTCGGTAGGAACTTACTACATATCCATATCCTTCTACTGAGAAAATAAGACGGGCACTGGATAAGGGGCGTGGCACTTTTTTATCAACTCCAGATTTGTGTATAACTTTAGAACTACACATCACACATCAATGAAACTCGGTAGGAACGTACTACATATCCATATCCTTCTACTGAGAAAATAAGACGGGCACTGGATAAGGGGGCGTGGCACCCCCCATACAAACAAAATTTTTGATCTCGATTAGCTCTGGAACTAAAGGTCGTGCAGCATTGAAATTTCGTATGCAGTCGCCTCTTGGATGTGTCGTCCCACTGGTTAAATTTTACGGGTGTAGGATAAGGGGCGTGGCACTTTTTTATCAACTCCAGATTTGTGTATAACTTTAGAACTACACATCACACATCAATGAAACTTGGTAGGAACTTACTATATATCCATATCCTTCTACTGAGAAAATAAGACGGGCACTGGATAAGGGGCGTGGCACTTTTTTATCAACTCCAGATTTGTGTATAACTTTAGAACTACACATCACACATCAATGAAACTCGGTAGGAACTTACTACATATCCATATCCTTCTACTGAGAAAATAAGACGGGCACTGGATAAGGGGCGTGGCACCCCCATACAAACAAAATTTTTGATCTCGATTAGCTTTGGAACTAAAGGTCGTGCAGCATTGAAATTTCGTATGCAGTCGCCTCTTGGATGTGTCGTCCCACTGGTAAAATTTTATGGGCGTAGGATAAGGGGAGTGGCACTTTTTTATCAACTCCAGATTTGTGTATAACTTTAGAACTACACATCACACATCAATGAAACTCGGTAGGAACTTACTACATATCCATATCCTTCTACTGAGAAAGTAAGACGGGCACTGGATAAGGGGGCGTGGCACCCCCCATACAAACAAAATTTTTGATCTCGATTAGCTTTGGAACTAAAGGTCGTGAAGCATTGAAATTTCGTATGCAGTCGCCTCTTGGATGTGTCGTCCCACAGGTAAAAATTTATGGGCGTATGATAAGGGGCGTGGCACTTTTTTATCAACTCCAGATTTGTGTATAACTTTAGAACTACACATCACACATCAATGAAACTCGGTAGGAACGTACTACATATCCATATCCTTCTACTGAGAAAATAAGACGGGCACTGGATAAGGGGGCGTGGCACCCCCCATACAAACAAAATTTTTTATCTCGATTAGCTCTGGAACTAAAGGTCGTGCAGCATTGAAATTTCGTATGCAGTCGCCTCTTGGATGTGTCGTCCCACTGGTTAAATTTTATGGGTGTAGGATAAGGGGCGTGGCACTTTTTTATCAACTCCAGATTTGTGTATAACTTTAGAACTACACACCACACATCATTGAAACTCGGTAGGAACTTACTACATATCCATATCTTTCTACTGAGAAAATAAGACGGGCACTGGATAAGGGGGCGTGACACCCCCCATACAAACAAAATTTTTGATCTCGATTAGCTTTGGAACTAAAGGTCGTGCAGCATTGAAATTTCGTATGCAGTCGCCTCTTGGATGTGTCGTCCAACTGGTAAAATTTTATGGGCGTAGGATAAGGGGAGTGGCACTTTTTTATCAACTCCAGATTTGTGTATAACTTTAGAACTACACATCACACATCAATGAAACTGGGTAGGAACTTACTACATATCCATATCCTTCTACTGAGAAAATAAGACGGGCACTGGATAAGGGGCGTGGCACTTTTTTATCAACTCCAGATTTGTGTATAACTTTAGAACTACACATCACACATCAATGAAACTCGGTAGGAACGTACTACATATCCATATCCTTCTACTGAGGAAATAAGACGGGCACTGGATAAGGGGGCGTGGCACCCCCCATACAAACAAAATTTTTGATCTCGATTAGCTCTGGAACTAAAGGTCGTGCAGAATTGAAATTTCGTATGCAGTCGCCTCTTGGATGTGTCGTCCCACTGGTTAAATTTTATGGGTGTAGGATAAGGGGCGTGGCACTTTTTTATCAACTCCAGATTTGTGTATAACTTTAGAACTACACATCACACATCATTGAAACTCGGTAGGAACTTACTACATATCCATATCATTCTACTAAGAAAATAAGACGGGCACTGGATAAGGGGGCGTGACACCCCCCATACAAACAAAATTTTTGATCTCGATTAGCTTTGGAACTAAAGGTCGTGCAGCATTGAAATTTCGTATGCAGTCGCCTCTTGGATGTGTCGTCCCACTGGTAAAATTTTATGGGCGTAGGATAAGGGGAGTGGCACTTTTTTATCAACTCCAGATTTGTGTATAACTTTAGAACTACACATCACACATCAATGAAACTCGGTAGGAACTTACTACATATCCATATCCTTCTACTGAGAAAGTAAGACGGGCACTGGATAAGGGGGCGTGGCACCCCCCATACAAACAAAATTTTTGATCTCGATTAGCTTTGGAACTAAAGGTCGTGAAGCATTGAAATTTCGTATGCAGTCGCCTCTTGGATGTGTCGTCCCACAGGTAAAAATTTATGGGCGTATGATAAGGGGCGTGGCACTTTTTTATCAACTCCAGATTTGTGTATAACTTTAGAACTACACATCACACATCAATGAAACTCGGTAGGAACGTACTACATATCCATATCCTTCTACTGAGAAAATAAGACGGGCACTGGATAAGGGGGCGTGGCACCCCCCATACAAACAAATTTTTTTATCTCGATTAGCTCTGGAACTAAAGGTCGTGCAGCATTGAAATTTCGTATGCAGTCGCCTCTTGGATGTGTCGTCCCACTGGTTAAATTTTATGGGTGTAGGATAAGGGGCGTGGCACTTTTTTATCAACTCCAGATTTGTGTATAACTTTAGAACTACACACCACACATCATTGAAACTCGGTAGGAACTTACTACATATCCATATCTTTCTACTGAGAAAATAAGACGGGCACTGGATAAGGGGGCGTGACACCCCCCATACAAACAAAATTTTTGATCTCGATTAGCTTTGGAACTAAAGGTCGTGCAGCATTGAAATTTCGTATGCAGTCGCCTCTTGGATGTGTCGTCCAACTGGTAAAATTTTATGGGCGTAGGATAAGGGGAGTGGCACTTTTTTATCAACTCCAGATTTGTGTATAACTTTAGAACTACACATCACACATCAATGAAACTGGGTAGGAACTTACTACATATCCATATCCTTCTACTGAGAAAATAAGACGGGCACTGGATAAGGGGCGTGGCACTTTTTTATCAACTCCAGATTTGTGTATAACTTTAGAACTACACATCACACATCAATGAAACTCGGTAGGAACGTACTACATATCCATATCCTTCTACTGAGAAAATAAGACGGGCACTGGATAAGGGGGCGTGGCACCCCCCATACAAACAAAATTTTTGATCTCGATTAGCTTTGGAACTAAAGGTCGTGCAGAATTGAAATTTCGTATGCAGTCGCCTCTTGGATGTGTCGTCCCACTGGTTAAATTTTATGGGTGTAGGATAAGGGGCGTGGCACTTTTTTATCAACTCCAGATTTGTGTATAACTTTAGAACTACACATCACACATCATTGAAACTCGGTAGGAACTTACTACATATCCATATCTTTCTACTAAGAAAATAAGACGGGCACTGGATAAGGGGGCGTGACACCCCCCATACAAACAAAATTTTTGATCTCGATTAGCTTTGGAACTAAAGGTCTTGCAGCATTGAAATTTCGTATGCAGTCGCCTCTTGGATGTGTCGTCCCACTGGTAAAATTTTATGGGCGTAGGATAAGGGGAGTGGCACTTTTTTATCAACTCCAGATTTGTGTATAACTTTAGAACTACACATCACACATCAATGAAACTCGGTAGGAACTTACTACATTTCCATATCCTTCTACTGAGAAAATAAGACGGGCACTGGATAAGGGGCGTGGCACTTTTTTATCAACTCCAGATTTGTGTATAACTTTAGAACTACACATCACACATCAATGAAACTCGGTAGGAACTTACTACATATCCATATCCTTCTACTGAGAAAATAAGACGGGCACTGGATAAGGGGCGTGGCACTTTTTTATCAACTCCAGATTTGTGTATAACTTTAGAACTACACATCACACATCAATGAAACTCGGTAGGAACGTACTACATATCCATATCCTTCTACTGAGAAAATAAGACGGGCACTGGATAAGGGGGCGTGGCACCCCCCATACAAACAAAATTTTTGATATCGATTAGCTCTGGAACTAAAGGTCGTGCAGCATTGAAATTTCGTATGCAGTCGCCTCTTGGATGTGTCGTCCCACTGGTTAAATTTTATGGGTGTAGGATAAGGGGCGTGGCACTTTTTTATCAACTCCAGATTTGTGTATAACTTTAGAACTACACATCACACATCAATGAAACTCGGTAGGAACTTACTATATATCCATATCCTTCTACTGAGAAAATAAGACGGGCACTGGATAAGGGGCGTGGCACTTTTTTATCAACTCCAGATTTGTGTATAACTTTAGAACTACACATCACACATCAATGAAACTCGGTAGGAACGTACTACATATCCATATCCTTCTACTGAGGAAATAAGACGGGCACTGGATAAGGGGGCGTGGCACCCTCCATACAAACAAAATTTTTGATCTCGATTAGCTCTGGAACTAAAGGTCGTGCAGCATTGAAATTTCGTATGCAGTCGCCTCTTGGATGTGTCGTCCCACTGGTTAAATTTTATGGGTGTAGGATAAGGGGCGTGGCACTTTTTTATCAACTCCAGATTTGTGTATAACTTTAGAACTACACACCACACATCATTGAAACTCGGTAGGAACTTACTACATATCCATATCTTTCTACTGAGAAAATAAGACGGGCACTGGATAAGGGGGCGTGACACCCCCCATACAAACAAAATTTTTGATCTCGATTAGCTTTGGAACTAAAGGTCGTGCAGCATTGAAATTTCGTATGCAGTCGCCTCTTGGATGTGTCGTCCAACTGGTAAAATTTTATGGGCGTAGGATAAGGGGAGTGGCACTTTTTTATCAACTCCAGATTTGTGTATAACTTTAGAACTACACATCACACATCAATGAAACTGGGTAGGAACTTACTACATATCCATATCCTTCTACTGAGAAAATAAGACGGGCACTGGATAAGGGGCGTGGCACTTTTTTATCAACTCCAGATTTGTGTATAACTTTAGAACTACACATCACACATCAATGAAACTCGGTAGGAACGTACTACATATCCATATCCTTCTACTGAGGAAATAAGACGGGCACTGGATAAGGGGGCGTGGCACCCCCCATACAAACAAAATTTTTGATCTCGATTAGCTCTGGAACTAAAGGTCGTGCAGAATTGAAATTTCGTATGCAGTCGCCTCTTGGATGTGTCGTCCCACTGGTTAAATTTTATGGGTGTAGGATAAGGGGCGTGGCACTTTTTTATCAACTCCAGATTTGTGTATAACTTTAGAACTACACATCACACATCATTGAAACTCGGTAGGAACTTACTACATATCCATATCTTTCTACTAAGAAAATAAGACGGGCACTGGATAAGGGGGCGTGACACCCCCCATACAAACAAAATTTTTGATCTCGATTAGCTCTGGAACTAAAGGTCGTGCAGAATTGAAATTTCGTATGCAGTCGCCTCTTGGATGTGTCGTCCCACTGGTAAAATTTTATGGGCGTAGGATAAGGGGAGTGGCACTTTTTTATCAACTCCAGATTTGTGTATAACTTTAGAACTACACATCACACATCAATGAAACTCGGTAGGAACTTACTACATTTCCATATCCTTCTACTGAGAAAATAAGACGGGCACTGGATAAGGGGCGTGGCACCCCCATACAAACAAAATTTTTGATCTCGATTAGCTTTGGAACTAAAGGTCGTGCAGCATTGAAATTTCGTATGCAGTCGCCTCTTGGATGTGTCGTCCCACTGGTAAAATTTTATGGGCGTAGGATAAGGGGAGTGGCACTTTTTTATCAACTCCAGATTTGTGTATAACTTTAGAACTACACATCACACATCAATGAAACTGGGTAGGAACTTACTACATATCCATATCCTTCTACTGAGAAAATAAGACGGGCACTGGATAAGGGGCGTGGCACTTTTTTATCAACTCCAGATTTGTGTATAACTTTAGAACTACACATCACACATCAATGAAACTCGGTAGGAACGTACTACATATCCATATCCTTCTACTGAGGAAATAAGACGGGCACTGGATAAGGGGGCGTGGCACCCCCCATACAAACAAAATTTTTGATCTCGATTAGCTCTGGAACTAAAGGTCGTGCAGAATTGAAATTTCGTATGCAGTCGCCTCTTGGATGTGTCGTCCCACTGGTAAAATTTTATGGGCGTAGGATAAGGGGAGTGGCACTTTTTTATCAACTCCAGATTTGTGTATAACTTTAGAACTACACATCACACATCAATGAAACTCGGTAGGAACTTACTACATTTCCATATCCTTCTACTGAGAAAATAAGACGGGCACTGGATAAGGGGCGTGGCACCCCCATACAAACAAAATTTTTGATCTCGATTAGCTTTGGAACTAAAGGTCGTGCAGCATTGAAATTTCGTATGCAGTCGCCTCTTGGATGTGTCGTCCCACTGGTAAAATTTTATGGGCGTAGGATAAGGGGAGTGGCACTTTTTTATCAACTCCAGATTTGTGTATAACTTTAGAACTACACATCACACATCAATGAAACTCTGTAGGAACTTACTACATATCCATATCTTTCTACTGAGAAAATAACACCGGCACTGGATAAGGGGGCGTGGCACCCCCCATATAAACAAAATTTTTGATCTCGATTAGCTTTGGAACTAAAGGTCGTGCAGCATTGAAATTTCGTATGCAGTCGCCTCTTGGATGTGTCGTCCCACTGGTAAAATTTTATGGGCGTAGGATAAGGGGTCAACACCGCACTGTGCTTCGTGGTGAAACACTTCCTAAGTGGCGCTGCGTTGGCTTATTTTCGAAAATTCTTATTTATGGACCGATTTCGCTCAGATTCACACAATATAATACTAAAGTTGACAGAAAGTCGTTGACAAAATTTGAGCCCGATAGCTGTTGTCGAAGTGGAAATATTCACGAAAACGTATTCTTCCCGTACATAATTTTCATTTTCATATCTTAATATATAAAAACGTTTGTGCGTATGTATGTTGCAGCATCACGGCTGAACCACAGAAGCGATCGACCTTATACTCACAACATATGTTCGTGAGCTGCTCTGAATGGTTTGTTTTCATGTTAGACCTTCCTAAGTGTTGCCACGGTGGCGTTTTTTTGAAAATTCTTATTTATGGACCGATTTGGCTCAGATTCACACCACATAATACTAAAGTTGACAGAAAGTCGTTGACAAAATTTGAACCAGATAGCTGTTGTCGGAGTGGAAATATTCACGAAAACGTATTCTTCCTGTGCATAATTTTCATTTTCATATCTTAATATATAAAAACGTTTGTGCGTATATATGTTGCAGCATCACGGCTGAACCACAGAAGCGATCGACCTTATACTCACAACATATGTTCGTGAGGTACTCTGAATGGTTTGTTTTCATGTTAGACCATCCTAAATGTTGCCACGGTGGCGGTTTTTCGAAAATTCTTATTTATGGACCGATTTGGCTCAGATTCACACCATATAATACTAAAGTTGACAGAAAGTGGTCGACAAAATTTGAACCCGATAGCTGTTGTCGGAGTGGAAATATTCACGAAAACGTATTCTTCCTGTGCATAATTTTCATTTTCATATCTTAATATATAAAAACGTTTGTGCGTATGTATTTTGCAGCATCACGGCTGAACCACAGAAGCGATCGACCTTATACTCACAACATATGTTCGTGAGCTGCTTTGAATGGTTTGTTTTCATGTTAGACCATCCTAAGTGTTGCCACGGTGGCGTTTTTTCGAAAATTCTTATTTATGGACCGATTTGGCTCAGATTCACACCATATAATACTAAAGTTGACAGAAAGTGGTCGACAAAATTTGAACCCGATAGCTGTTGTCGGAGCGGAAATATTCACGAAAACGTATTCTTCCTGTGCATAATTTTCATTTTCATATCTTAATATATAAAAACGTTTGTGCGTATGTATTTTGCAGCATCACGGCTGAACCACAGAAGCGATCGACCTTATACTCACAACATATGTTCGTGAGGTGCTCTGAATGGTTTGTTTTCATGTTAGACCATCCTAAGTGTTGCCACGGTGGCGGTTTTTCGAAAATTCTTATTTATGGACCGATTTGGCTCAGATTCACACCATATAATACTAAAGTTGACAGAAAGTCGTTGACAAAATTTGAACCCGATAGCTGTTGTCGGAGTGGAAATGTTCACGAAAACGTATTTCTTCAAATTTTGTCAGCGACTTTCTGTCAACTTTAGTATTATATGGTGTGAATCTGAGCGAAATCGGTCCATAAATAAGAATTTTCGAAAATAAGCCAACGCAGCGCCACTTAGGAAGTGTTTCACCACGAAGCACAGTGCGGTAGACCCCTGAAAATGGCGATCAATTCACCTGAGCTATAATAATGAATGTTGAGTATTTTTTATATAGAAGGGAAAACTAAAAAAAATGTTTGTTGTTGTTTTTTAAATAAATTTTTAACGTACTAAAGAGATCAAAAAAAGCGATTATTCAATGATTTTCCAGGAAACATGTTTCGATATATTTATTCGAACATTTTTTCACTTATTGCAGTCACATCATACTTTATTCATATATTTTTTATTTGAATAAATAGTGGTTTGTATAGGTGCTATAGCCGATCTCCGAGAGCTCCTCTAATAAGAGGCTCTTGCGGGGACCACTGGATTGGAAAATCCTTCTACCAGTTAATAAAACATATATTTCTAAAGCTTGTGTTTAAATTTGAGACATATCGGTTTAGGCGTTTCCGAGAAATCATTTTCACCGGCATTGAAAACACAGTTATCAAGAAAACGCGCTCGACTGACTTTTCTCGAAGATTTGCCAGTTTGGGAATGAAAACCGTGTCGAATTGACATGAAATTTTCAGTGTTTATATTTAAAATTAAATATACATATGTATGTACAATCCAAAAATTTAATCATATTTGATGTGATTCCTACAAAAACCAAACACTAAACACATTATAACATTTTTAGTTATCAACCGAAATCACACAATTTGGCAAGACGCTGCAGCACTAAAACGTCAATATCTCAGAATTCGCACAAATTCTCACCTAAATTTTTTGCACTATAGTAGCCAAATATATATTCTCACAGCAAGTGGTTCGGTTCTTCGTTTCTGAGTTCTTCTTTTCTTGTTATTCTTTGACTACCGTTAACAGTTTCTCCGGTTTTCGTGCGTTTTCTGTAAAGATGCCCCCTGGGGCTACCCAATTTGGGGACAATCGGTTTGCTTCATTAGCACCGAGTCCCAAAGCTAAAAAAAAACGATACCAAAAAACATTTACCGAGTTTCCAGAACTACCCAGTTCCAACAGTGTACTCCCTAACCCTAAATTTGTGGTGGTCGCCTCCACAAACGAACAAAAACCACTCTCACATTTCTCGTGCTTCGCTGTACATAAATCTCTCCAAGTAATTAGCAAGGAAATCGAAAGCATTTCAGAGCTACGGGATGGTAATCTTTTACTTCTGGTAAAAGACAAATCAAGTGCCGAAAAGTTCATTGCAGCAAAGCAACTACACGGTTTGTGCGAAATCAAATGCAAACTGCATGAAAACCTTAACTTCATCAAAGGTACAGTTTTCGCACCGTACCTGAATAGCATCCCTAACGATGAAATAATCAAGGAACTTAGTTCACAAGGAGTAGTAGGAATCCACAAATTTGAAAAATTTATTGATAACAAGAAACAACCGAGTGGTGTGGTCTTACTTACCTTCGACCTATACCGCCTGCCCGACTCCATCAACATTTCCTGGCATAAAGTGCACGTTAGGGAATATCTCCCGAACCCAATGCGATGCAGAGTATGTCAACTTCTTGGACACACAGCAAAACATTGTAATAATAGCCCTACATGTGTAAACTGCAACCTTCCCCCTCACTCACCCATGAATGTACACGCACACAGTGCGCAAATTGCACAGAAAACCACCCAGCTAATTCTAATAAATGCACTAAGTTCTTACAACAAAAAGAGATTCTAAAAATAAAAACGCAAAAAAAATGTTCACTAAGACAAGCGAGAGAAACATATAAAGCTCAATTCCCGGATCCGTCCATTACCACCTACTCAGGTGTCATTTCGCAAAACAACAACACTAATTCACAAACTCAAACAATTTCCACAAAACACTCAACCGCAATACCACAAGCAAACCCATCCACAACCACAAGCACTTCAATATCTTCTGCCCAACCGATCAACACCCCCAACCTCAGCACTAAAAATGCTGCTACACCCAATAACAATTTCTCCACCGTAAACAGCCACAATTCACCATCCAACAATGAAACGATACCTCTCAATCCTACCAACACAAAAACAATCCAACCATCTGCATCAAAAAACAAAAATAAAAACATTCAATCCGATACTCCTGTCTGCACCTCTCCTATAACTGAATTAACCAAAAATCGAATGCACAAAAACCAATATTTCGCTTCACCCATAAACCCAGACCACGACAGCTTTGATTCTGAATAAATACCCCCCGTTACGTTAATTACCTTTTTATGCTTTTCAAAGTTCTGCAATGGAACATAAAAGGTTTTTATAATAACTTTAACGAATTACAACTTATCATAAAAGACCACTCTCCCTCCCTTATATCCCTACAAGAAACCCATTTACCCGCCAACACAAATGCAAAAGTCCCAAAACAATATACTAGCTATTTCCACAACCTACCCCAAAACACCTCACACAAACAGGGTGTCGCGATACTTATCAAGAAAGACATCCCCCACAAACTTATTCACATATCATCAACGATTGCAGCCATTGCCATAGAAATCAATCTTGGCTTCCAACTCACAATTATCTCTCTATATATACCGCCACATCAAACATTTAACATTAGAGATATGAATGACATAATCTCGAATATCCCCAACCCAGTACTGATAACAGGCGATGTTAATGCGTGGAGTCCTTTCTGGGGTTCTGATGCTACTAATCATAGGGGTAAGATACTAGAGGACTTTGTCCTTGCACAAAATTTTATAGTCCTGAACGACGGTGCACCTTCACATTTTAGCACACACCAAACCTTCACACATGTTGATGTAGCCATGTGCTCCGCTAACATCGCCCCAAAACTCACCTGCGCGACCCTAAACTCCCTTCACGGAAGCGACCACTTCCCACTTCTAACAAAAATAACAACACCTCTTGCAAACAAAGGTATACCAACACCAAAATTCGTCACTGATAACGCCGACTGGGCCAGGTTCCAATGCTTAGCAGATAAATTCGCATCAAAGCACCCACACTCTAACAACATCAACCAGGAAACAGCTATTATACAAAAATCTATACGGTCAGCCGCTCATTTTTCGATACCCCAAACTTGTTTCAAGCTACATAAAACCATTGCTCCTTACTGGTCCCAATATCTCTCTTCTCTGAGAGAAGAAAAAATTAAGTCATGGAATACTTATAGAAGAACACGTTCAATTCCTAATTTGGTTAACTATAAAAAAGCCAATGCACTTTTCAAGAAAAAACTGAAAGAAGCAAAGAACCAAAGTCTCCAAAAACTTACCGAATCAATAAATCCTTCCACCAATCCCAAAGAAATATGGTCGAATATTAAAAGACTCACGGGAACCTACACGCCTTCCACAATCAGATATTTAGAAACAAATCAGGGTCCTATTTATTCCACAAACGAAATTAGCAATTTCTTCGCTTCAGCTTGGTCAGATTACTCAAAAAACTCAAACTTTCACTGTAACTTTATATCACAAAAAAATCAGGCACTGAATAAAGAATACATTAATAACAACCCTTCCCCTCTCGCCGTTCAAATCGAGGCACCAATTTCTCTATTTGAATTGGATGCGACACTTAAATCGTTGTCCGGTAAAACTCCCGGCAGAGACAGAATTTCGTACCCAATGCTGAAGAATTTACCGCTAAACTTAAAACTGAGAGTAGTCGCACTATTCAACAGCATATTAGACCAAAAAATCTATCCACGAGCCTGGAAACATGCTTCTGTGGTCCCAATACCAAAACCAAACCAACCTGCAACTTGCCTGTCGGGATACAGACCCATCTCCCTCTTGCCTTGCTTAGGTAAAGTTATGGAAAAAGCCATATCCAAACGTATCATGTGGTACGCTCTTTCTAATAACTTAATAAGTCCGCAACAAGTAGCATTCAAGGAAGGTCAGAGCACAATTGACGCCCTCCTCTTTTTTGAAAACTACGCCACCACGGCTCTTGCAACAAGGAATCACATTTCCGCTCTCAGTCTCGACTTCGAAAAGGCTTTTGACAGAATTGGAATTCATGTGGTATTACGCCAGTTAGCCAAATGGAATATTGGAACAAAAATTTACAATTTCGTCAAAGCTTTTTTAACTAACCGGACTTTCTGTGTAAAAGTAAATAACAAATACTCATATACCCGTAACTTACACAATGGTATACCGCAAGGCTCACCATTGTCAGTAGTTCTTTTCATCATCGCTTTTGATGAGTTGAACAAAATACTATCAAACTTCAAAAATATATCGCATGTGATATACGCGGATGATGTTTTGTTGTTTACAAAACACAAAACCATAACAGACGTACAAAATGATTTCACAGCAATACTCACAGAGATTTCGACTTGGTCAGAAACTTCAGGTGCAATCATTGCTTACCATAAATGCAAAAGTTTTCACATTTGTCAAAAAAAAAATATATGTACACCTTTAAATCTAACATACAACAACGTAAATATTGTAAATTCGGATAGCTTAAGAATTCTAGGTTTAATATTTGACACAAAATTCACATTCAAAGACCATTGTAAACATATTAAAAAAGAGCTTGGAACAAGACTAAACATAATTAAATATCTTTCTTCTAAAAATTGTCTCATACACATGTCAACACTAGTAAATGTTACAAAAGCACTAATCTTGTCGAAGACCGATTACGGGCTAGCAATATACGGACACTGTGCCAAAAGCAACTTAAGACTCATCTCACCAGCCTACCACTGCGCAGCAAGGAGAAGTATACGTGCTTTTCCAACATCTCCCATCAAATGCATTTTAACGGAAGCGGGCCTACCCTCCATTGAGGAAAGGGTTGCATACATCACCCGAAGGCTCATACCGAAACTCTTATCAAACAACAATTACTTATTACACACAACAGTAAAAGCTTTGCTTAAACACAAAAAGAAGTTGCGAAGAACATCTACTATTGCCAGATGTATAACTGCCGCTAAAGAAATGGACATCAGCATGACACCTACAAAGCTGCAATTCAAACGTCCACCACCATGGAAAAGCATACAACTTTCACTTCTCCTTAACATGGCCAAATATTCGAAAACCAACACAGCACCACCTGTCCTCCGACAACTCTTCGAAGAAATTGCCAAACCACTACAGGCCCATTCATGGAATTTCCTCTATACAGACGGCTCCAAGTCAGATATCACCACTTCCTTCGCAGCAGTTGACAGTCAGAGCAACACCATATCTGTTGTCCTCCTCCACCCTCACTGTTCAGTGTATACTGCTGAAGCGACGGCGATTCTACAAGCAGCTCAGTTTGCATCTAAATCCAAAGGAAAGTTCGTTATATGTTCGGACAGCTTATCAACTATTCAAGCTCTGTCGAATCCCAGCAACAATAATCCCTTGATTGCTTCAATCCGAAACATACTAGCGCAAAAAAGCAACACTTTGAAGATTATGTGGATTCCAAGCCATGTAGGGATAAGAGGCAACGAGGCAGCAGATTCAAGAGCAAAGTCTGCGGCAAATGAACCTCTCCTCACTTTCAACAGTACCGATAAACACGACATATTCCGTTTAATCAACACTCACATAGAAAAACAGAAGCAACTACAATGGATAAACTTCCGTCACCACTACTCCACCATTAATCCAAATAGAAGGAAAGCAACATTTTCTCATGCCAATCTGTGCAATAACCTGAAAGCTTTCGTGCGCCTAAGAATTGGTCACACAAACATCACACACGGGCACCTATTAACTGGGTCAGAACCGCCACAATGCCCGTATTGCAATGCCATCCCGTTAACCGTAACCCATCTTTTAGACCTATGCCCATTTTTCACCATAACAAGAAATAGTATGTTCCCTAACGAAACACCCACAAATTGGCTAAGCTCAAACGACACAGATAATGTCGTCAAAATTAATAACTTCTTACATAAAACAAATCTTAAAAAATTAATCTAATATTGTAAATCCGAATATTGCCTATCCGTAATAATTTTAAGATAGTATTATTAAACGCGAGTTATGTGAACTACTTTATGTATTAAAATATTTCAACATCTCCCTAATGTAAAATTTCCATTTGTGTATACTCTTCATATTTCTATATAAATAGTTTATTAGCTTAAGCATTATATCAGAGAGCCGAAGGTCCTGGAAACTAGCGCTCCTACATTTGTAAATAAGTGATTTATCACTTTTTTTCGTTTAATAATAATAATAATAAATATATTCTTTACAAATAAATTAAAATGGTTAATACATTCCACTACAAAAGTAACTTTATGTCCACCTATATCGTTGAAATATATTCAATTTTAAGGCTTTAACAAAAAAAATTATATAAAATACTAATACATAAGTACAATACCTGAAGTTTAAGGTTTCATTATAAAAATACGGCTTTTCAAACGAATTTTATTTAAAGTAAAATTTTAAAACACTGCGAAATATGCAACTCGCGCTCGACACAGCGAAACAGTGAATAAATATGCATTTTGAAAAGAGTGCTGAGACGATACCGTTAAACATAGAACAGAAGTTTTTTCAGCCAGTGATGCACAATTTTATCTACCCATGATACCAAATACTATTGAGAAATCTAGATTTCACTTTTTGAATTAATCCACGAAATCCGAGCCAAATACCCCAGTGTGCGAAGCAATGAATGCAATAGCTCAGGCGCCACGGGCAATAATGGCAATTTAACCTGGCCCTTGAGACAGCACAATCCAGGCGTTTCTCCAGCGAACTTCAATGCCCCGCAATGGTTGCACACAACCTCCAGTTGGCCAATTCGAACGAAAGGATGCGAGCTGTAGTCAATTGTGCAATCGTATTGAAACGCTACTCGATTCAAATCAACATTTGAAGCATTTCTTCTTGCACGTCGAAGATTATCAAGTTGTTCATCTGTGCGATAAGCTCGACGATTTCTCATTGTCAACTGACCCATTTGACGTACTGTATCTCTTTGCTGTTGTCTTTGTGAAGCACGAAGTCGGGTCATACTAACGCGGCATGCTTCTCGTGCGATTTCTCGTTCATCTTCAGTGGATTGATTCACAATATTCCGAAGTCTAATTGCTGTACGGGTTCGTTGTGAAAGATTAGATACTCTGGCTCGCGGCATTATAAATAGCACTTAAAAATTAATCACACTATTCAAAATTAATTAATGAAGCAATTTACGATGCGCGTACAATGACAACTTATACATATAGCCTTTCACAACCCAGTTGAAAAAAAAAGCTCTCCTGTATGCCTGCCGGAGGCATGTCTTGGAAGGTCAGCAGGCATGATCGCTTCCATACCCGCTTGTATCTTTTTTCTATAGGCATGTCCTAGGACGGCATGCCTGCCAAATGAACTGCCGTAGCAGCAATGCTGCATGCATCTCATGGAAGTGATGTGGCAGGTCAGATATGAAAAAAATAATTAAAAAATAAAGAAATTCTTTTTTCTATTCTAGTTTCGGAGAATTGCCAATTCATCGCAAGCAGTGGCGCCGCGCAAAGAAATACATAATTTGAAAACAAATTCTCTTTATATTAGATTTTATATACATACTATTATCAAATGAGAATGACCGAGTTTATTCAATACGTATGCTCACTATTCGAGCGTGAACGAGACTGACTAAAATATTGGACAGTACCAGTAAAATACAAAATATGTGCAGAACTACAGAACTACAAAACGACATTATGTACATGGTATTGCCAGAGTTACAAGTTATTCAAACATTCAAATTAACGATGACAGTTCGGCCCTTCCTGACGAACACTCGTCCTCGAGTTAGGTGGCGTCTTCAGAATCAGTGGCATTCTCGTCGTCATCATAATCGTTGTCGATTTCTGGATAAAGTTCGCATCAAATCTGGATTTCCACCCTGCATGCGCTTTCTCGATGTTATGGATGGCATCGTCTCGTTTCTCATTCTGCATCGATTTCTGCAGGTCGATGTCGTCGTCATGTATAGCAGCAAACACCTTGTTGCCGCTGATGTCTCGCAACGGAAAGTCGAATACAAGGTCCATTGCTGAATATTTCGTTCTTGTATTCACGTGTGTGTTGATCTGCCACTGCAATGCGCGCAGCAGTTTGTCCCAGTCTTCTGCTTCAACTGCTGATGGTTGTAAAACTGAGAGTATGGACTGCTTTACCCTCTCTGCTAAGCCGTTCGTACGAGGCGTCCGTACTGCTACTCTTGTGTGCTCGATGTCATTGCTAATACAAAATTCAGCAAACTGCGATGAAGTAAATGACGTACCTCGATCGATGACAATTCTTCTCGGTATGCCAAAATACAACGTTAGCTGATTCAACGCTTGTATTACAGGCTTCGTCTGGAACTGGATCTTGGAAATCGGCATTCCATACAGCTCGCACTCCTCGTCTATGCCTGGATGTCCAGCGTTATCTTGACAAAATTTAACCATTCGCCCACGCATTCCGCTTGGAACAACCAGCAATTCGCCTTCTTTGCCACACTTTTTGAAAAGTCGATTTGTCCTCATCTTATACTCGGTTTCCAAACAAACACATTTATTTAAAACCATTTGAACTTCATTTTTGTTTTTACCGTTCAAATCTTTATCCATATCAATGTCATTAGCTTTCAGCGCCATTAATTCACACTGCCCGTTTTCAATAACTACGCGGCTTTTCGACAGAATGTCTATTCCAATTATAGCATCATTTTCTATAATTTTGTCTGGCACGACTACGAGTTCAGATTGATATCCTTGACTGTCAATTACTACTTGTGAAATTAGTTTTCCAAAGCACTGTATTTCGCTACCACCAAAACCTCGTAGCTTCTCTACACATGGTTTCATTTCACCATTGCACTGTTCTGTAATTGAGCTTTTTACGAGAGACACACTGCTCCCTGAGTCTATCAACGCGGTGCACTTTATATCGTTTATTGAAATGTTTTTCGTTAAATCCGTATTAACGTTATTTGGGTTATTTTCAATTTCGTTAGTCTTGTCACTTTTAATCGTCGAAACATTTTTAAAATTTTCTCTTTTCTGCGGCTGTGAACAATTTCTTGCCAAATGTCCACGCTCGCGGCAATTGTAACACACCGGCCCTACTGATTCACTTGAGTTGCTGTTCACATTAACAACGTTCTGGTTTTGCATATTTACATGCTGCGGCGGCGCAGCGGCACTCGTTTTCTTAAAGCTTGGCACGACGCTATTTAGCGTTCCCAGCAAATCAGCACATTTCACAAAATTCATTGCCGATAGGGTACGACGTAAACCTTCATCGCTTAACCCATTCACAATATATTTTATTATAGCTCTATCGTCCAAATTACCACGGCGACCTAACGCAAGCATTCTATAATAAAATTCGATTATTGTCTCATTTTTCGCGACGCGCTCTTGAATCATTTCTATATGCACATCAGCTGAGTTAACGACACACGGAAAGTCAGTTAAAAATTGCGCAACAAAATCCGACCATTTGGTGTAGATTGGTTGAGCATCAATCCACCACCTTGCAGGTTCTTTTAACTTTGTATGCATGGCGTAGAGAACAAGCTTTTCATTCCACGCATAAGCACACATTAATTGTTCTACCCGCTGTACAAATTGTATCGAGTTACTGTCACGCGCACACGGTTCAAAATCTGGTAAAATGTCAATTACGTCACGCACAGAGGATTGCGAATTTCGATTCATATTAGAGTTGCCGAATTCATATGAATTATTCGATGTCACTTGTTCTGGAATGTTATTATTTCCATAGAAATTTCCAACGCACCATGTCGGAGATCACTACAGGAGGAGTAGCGACTGGCGCCGACGCAATACGCGTACTCACACACGAGGGGAAAACCATATTCGCCTCACTTCGCTGTACGCTCGTCTGCAAAGGCAGAGAAGCTGCATGGGACACACCACATGCGAAAGGGAAATTTGACTGATTGTTCACTAAATTTCTTTGCACGCTCTCTTGCAAAATAGGGGTTGTTTGCGAAAGCACATACGGCTGAGTTGGCGGCGCTCTCATCTGCACCATTTCAGCATGCGCAGGCGGCATAGACTGAGACACACTCATAAAAGCATTTCTTTGCGGCGAAGACACACTTACACACGCAGCTTGTTGCGGAGACACACTCCTTTGAGGATTTATTTGCGGTGAAGACACACTTCCACACGCAGCTTGTTGCGGAGACACACTCCTTTGAGGATTTATTTGCGGCGAAGACACACTTCCACACGCAGCTTGTTGTGGAGACACACTCCTTTGCGCAGCTTCTTGCAGAGGCGACACACTCCCCTGCAAAACTACTCTCTGCTGAATTTGCGGCGAAGACACACTTGCACACGCAGCTTGTTGCGGCGAAGACACACTTCCACACGCAGCTTGTTGCGGAGACACACTCCTTTGCGCAGCTTCTTGCAGAGGCGACACACTCCCCTGCAAAGCTACTCTCTGCTGAAGTTCAGCTGTCGGCAGAATAGGCAATATCGGCGAAGACACACTCGCTTGCTCTACTTCTGCACACGTTGCTATGGATGACTGTACACAAACTGGCGTCGGCGACATCATAAGCAAATCCTGCTGAGACACACTCACAGAATTTGCCACATTCGGAGAAAGCGAAATATTTGCGATTGCCGCTTGTTGCATTTCAACGGCGTTTCTCGAAAATGTAACGGCACTAGAACTTTCTGGATCCGTCGTCAGGGATTCTTTAGACAGCATCGACGAATTAACTACTGCTCCAAGTTGGCGAGTTAATAGCTCCAGAGACCGCTGAAGAGCATTAACATCGTCGCGCAACTTATCCATTTCAGTATTCCTGCTATTCGTTGCTTCTACACCCTGAGAATCACTATTCACTGCCCTGTCTCTTTGTAATAAACGCGAAACTATTTCACTTCTTGAGCCCGATGTCTTCATGCCTGATTTGCGGAGCAAGTTCTTCAGCTCGGTTACCGTAAGCAAGTGGTATTCCATGTCCACTTCTGACATATCAAATGAGAATGACCGAGTTTATTCAATACGTATGCTCACTATTCGAGCGTGAACGAGACTGACTAAAATATTGGACAGTACCAGTAAAATACAAAATATGTGCAGAACTACAGAACTACAAAACGACATTATGTACATGGTATTGCCAGAGTTACAAGTTATTCAAACATTCAAATTAACGATGACACTATGTACCTCTATTACATTTTATGTGCCTTGACTGAGAATTTAACCCGGGCCTCCCGTATAAGCAACCAAGTGGCTCATTCACTGATCCAACGTGACGCGTAGGCTTTGGTTGCTTAAAATTAACCAGAATGAGAAAATTTTTAAAATTTCTAAAAATATACTTTTGAAATTGACAACAAAATTTTAACCTGCCACATCCCTTCCATCGGCATGCCTTCCTTGTTTTTCAACTGGGCACTTTTGCTGACGAATTTAAAGAATTATTTGAGTTTCAATTGACTTATAATTTCAAAGCTACTTGATATTTAAAATTTGCTTTGTATGATAAAATTGGTTTGTATGGGCGGTGTCACGCCCTCTTGTCCAATCCGATTTTTTAATAGCTATTCTGCTATTCGGGGCGGAGACAAATCCAACAAATCAAATATTATAAAAATCGGTTCAGCTGCATAAGCGTTCGAACATAAACATAAACTTTCTTTTGTATATATCTTAATATATAAAAACGTTTGTGCGTATGTATGTCGCAGCATCACGGCTGAACCACAGAAGCGATCGACCTTATACTCACAACATATGTTCGTGAGGTGCTCTGAATGGTTTGTTTTCATGTTAGACCTTCCTAAGTGTTGCCACGGTGACGGTTTTTCGAAAATTCTTATTTATGGACCAATTTGGCTCAGATTCACACAATATAATACTAAAGTTGACAGAAAGTCGTTGACAAAATTTGAGCCCGATAGCTGTTGTCGAAGTGGAAATATTCACGAAAACGTATTCTTCCCGTACATAATTTTCATTTTCATATCTTAATATATAAAAACGTTTGTGCGTATGTATGTCGCAGCATCACGGCTGAACCACAGAAGCGATCGACCTTATACTCACAACATATGTTCGTGAGGTGCTCTGAATGGTTTGTTTTCATGTTAGACCATCCTAAGTGTTGCCACGGTGGCGGTTTTTCGAAAATTCTTATTTAGGGACCGATTTGGCTCAGATTCACACCATATAATACTAAAGTTGACAGAAAGTCGTTGACAAAATTTGAACCCGATAGCTGTTGTCGAAGTGGAAATATTCACGAAAACGTATTCTTCCCGTACATAATTTTCATTTTCATATCTTTAATATATAAAAACGTTTGTGCGTATGTATGTCGCAGCATCACGGCTGAACCACAGAAGCGATCGACCTTATACTCACAACATATGTTCGTGAGGTGCTCTGAATGGTTTGTTTTCATGTTAGACCATCCTAAGTGTTGCCACGGTGGCGGTTTTTCGAAAATTCTTATTTATGGACCGATTTGGCTCAGATTCACACCATATAATACTAAAGTTGACAGAAAGTCGTTGACAAAATTTTAATCCGGCAGCTGATGTCGGGGTGGAAATATTCACGAAAACCTATTCTTCCTGTGCATAATTTTCATATTTTTAAAAAAATTCCTACCATAATTCTGTGGTCAAAAGCAATAACGACTTAAGTCGACTTAAGACGAAATTGAGTTGACGTTACCACTGTATTCCTGAAGTTGATGCGCATATTTTGTTCAAACCCCGGTATCTGTACCCATCTCAGAAAAAAAGTTATTTAAAAAAAACACATGCACTTATGTACATGCACTTATGTGCATTTCAAATTTCGAATTGCATTTTCTCGAAACAGTTGTTTTCGACTTAAGTCGTTATTGCATATGACCACAGAATTGATATACTTTCAAAACAAATCTTGGAATAAAATAATTATTTTAGGCAGAACAACGTTTGCCGGGACAGCTAGTATCTATATAATATTTTTTGTACGTGCCTAAATCAGGCATAAATGTAGGTCATTAAAGATTTCGTATTCTATACATACGGCAAAATTATATAAAATGTGATTAAACAGCTCCTGGCCCGTCTGTCCCTACGCGCTTTTTCTTCTGTCTGTGCTCTGATTGGCTATTGCAGTTTCGCTAATAACTTTGTTTAAAGTAAAAATTTTAATATTTGATTAAATTATGATTGATTCATGTATTGTCAGCGTGTTTACGCATGTATGCGCAAAGTTTCAGATCTCTAAGTAGTCGGGAAGTGGGTGAAAAATTTATTACTAGATTTGACTACATACATACAAACATACCAACCTGAAGTGAAGTTAAGAAAAAGCTTATAAAAACAGTTGGGCCTTGGGGATTACTCTCTTTAAAAAATTTAGTTGAAAATGCGGGTGACGCTTTGGCGTCAGCCGTGGACTTTTCAGCAGGACTCCGTTCAGGCACATAAGGCTAAAACTACCCAGACTACCTACCCTCGAAAAAAATTTACCAGCGTAGATTGGGCCTGATCGAAGCCCGTTAGATTACAAATCGTAGATTGTTTTAGAGGACAAAGATACTCCAACGTTGAGTCTTTGGCCAATTTTCCAAAACATAAGGTACGTGTTGCCATTGCCGCTTGGACGGTGCAACTTAAAGCATGTTAGACTAGTCTGTAAGGTCCCTACCATAGACTGAATTTGCGAATAAATAAATAGAGGTGGATATTTTGAATAAACTCGTTAATTTTACACGTAATACTTATGTATATGCCAGTAAATAAAACAAATTTGAAAAAAATAATTAGAAGTTTTGATTTAATCGCATAAAACGTATTTACATATGACGCGCCCAGAACAAAAACGACTCTTATAATTTCACAGAGCAAAAACGCTTCAAAAAATTACACACCGTACATGTGACACTAACACATATTTGCATGCATGCTCGGTTGCAGAGCTCGGAGCAAGCGTCGGTTTCGTCAGTATCGCTGCTGATGCCAAGCAGAACAGACCAAAGGTGGGTTCTGTTCTGCTTGTTCACATGTATGTTCCAACACGTGGCAAAAACCGGTTTTGGGAAATTGCTATGCTACCAACGAAAATTTCTTGATGCTTTGCCGTCTTGTCGAATTTTCGTTTTGCAGACTGTAAATTGACAAATGACAATTTCCTATTAGCCAAAAAAATATGTTTGCGTCCTTTTAAATTTTATCAAATTTATTTAAACGCAATATGTAAATTTTTGGGAAATTTCGCTTTATTTGATATTTGTTCATTTATTTTATTTGCGTTGATATATTTTGATAAATCACTTTTTTTAGATTTTACAGATACTTTTCGTCAAATATTTTTTCAGATTACATTAAATATACATATAAATTAATTAAATTTTCGCAATATATGTATAGCCCTTTCATCTCCTAATTCTGCATCTAATTTGCCGCTGTCTTTCAGTCTGTAAGCAGCACACCCGGCAACAGCATTATTTGAGCTGTCCGTCCGTTTGCTTACATTTTTATACAAACTTGCCTGAGATCCTGCTTTGCTTTGTGTGCGAATTTCCCGCGAATTTTTTATCTGTTTGAAGGCATTCTATCTTTTGACTGCGGGCCGCTAGACTTGCGGGTGTTTCGGTTGTACCTACTCTTCGAGGGAATTTTCGGTTGCGCTTGCCTGCTCTCGCGACCGGTCGACCTCTTTTTTTGCTAGCCGGCAGGGTACAATTGGGAAAAATAAAAAGGATTGATTGTTTTACAAAACAGTTTAAAAATGAATTTGTGAAGATTTGTGCATGCACGCGACAAGTAAGGACCTACTTTGTTTTAATATGAAAACAGAAAATTTTTCGCATAATATCCATAGTTTTTTATTGCAAAACTTGAAATTACCCTTTTTATGTCCAACAACTTGTCAAATAAAACGCAGTTTTGAAATACATAATCGTCTTCTAAAGTTCCCTTTATTAGCTTAAAAAATATTGTTATGGAATTGTTTTTTTAATATCACATTTTTATTGAATAATAATAATGTAAGGATTTAGGTAATCTAAAAAGTGTCACACCAATGTCACAAATTTTATAAAAATTAAAGACTAGTGATAATGGAGCTTTTATAAAGCATTGTCTTATACTAAATTCATTAGCTCATTTTTTAAATCTATTTTCCTTGAGTAAAACCTTTTTATAAAAAGCTAAGTTATTGCAAAAACTAAAAATTTTGAACTTTCATACATTTTCAATGTCACTCTCATCACTAGCCATACCATAATCCACGTCTTCTTTATTTTCATAATTTAGTTTTTCGAAAAATTGTCTGCATTCTAAAGGGATAAAGCACATCAGCTGTTGGAGATCTAAATATTTACTTTTTGTTATGGCTTTTCCCTCTGGATACAGGCAAGGCAACTCCAACGTTTCTAAATCTTCTTCACGCACACCTCTTTTTTTTAAGTTGACCACCTGCATTACATTGCCATCAAACAAAGTTAATTGGAAAACATTACTCTTTTCCTGAATAATTTTCCTAGTACGGAACCAATTAATTTTCTGTCCATTAAGATCTACTTTTCGGTTCACAGACTGAAAGACAGCGGCAAATTAGATGCAGAATTAGGAGATGAAAGGGCTATACATATATTGCGAAAATTTAATTAATTTATATGTATATTTAATGTAATCTGAAAAAATATTTGACGAAAAGTATCTGTAAAATCTAAAAAAAAGTGATTTATCAAAATATATCAACGCAAATAAAATAAATGAACAAATATCAAATAAAGCGAAATTTCCAAAAAATTTACATATTGCGTTTAAATAAATTTGATAAAATTTAAAAGGACGCAAACATATTTTTTTGGCTAATAGGAAATTGTCATTTGTCAATTTACAGTCTGCAAAACGAAAATTCGACAAGACGGCAAAGCATCAAGAAATTTTCGTTGGTAGCATAGCAATTTCCCAAAACCGGTTTTTGCCACGTGTTGGAACATACATGTGAACAAGCAGAACAGAACCCACCTTTGGTCTGTTCTGCTTGGCATCAGCAGCGATACTGACGAAACCGACGCTTGCTCCGAGCTCTGCAACCGAGCATGCATGCAAATATGTGTTAGTGTCACATGTACGGTATGTAATTTTTTGAAGCGTTTTTGCTCTGTGAAATTATAAGAGTCGTTTTTGTTCTGGGCGCGTCATATGTCCCGACTACGTATAATACAGAATAGGCCCATATTAGCAGATGTATCCAAAGCAAAGGTTTTGATAAAACAAAACACATCTGGATCAAAACTGTACTTAAAGCTCTGGATACTGTGAAGGTTAAAGCTCTGGCTGCAAAAGGCTGCCCTCAAGGAAGGAAGTTTTCTTCCCGTTGTTGTGGTCCATTGTGATTGATGAACTGAA
This sequence comes from Neria commutata, assembly GCA_963457695.1. Taxonomy (NCBI): domain Eukaryota; kingdom Metazoa; phylum Arthropoda; class Insecta; order Diptera; family Micropezidae; genus Neria; species Neria commutata. The sequence goes on from OY735245.1 coordinate 37,850,130, forward strand.
CTAACTTAGTTTCAATAACTTTGATATATAATTACACAAATAATATCGTCATTTTTGTCACAGGTAAATATGAATACCCGATTTCATATTCACCAAATGTCCGTCGTCACTATCTTTCCCCTAATCCACTAACCTAAATTCAAAACCAGCAAGAGCTTTGGATGTATAGGGATCACCCCCTGAATGAAGATGTATCGAAAAAAAAGAGAAATATTTTCAGGCCATAAGAAAAAATTTTGGCCAGTATGGACTATTATCAATATCAAAAGTTTTTAGAGGAGACATTGAAACCAAACCGTTTACATTACTTGCTCACTACCCCTAATTTAATAACAGTAGCTCAGAATACGAATGTTTAGTCTCTGATGCGAGAGGTCGCTGGTTCAACCCCAGCGGACACATACAATCATGAAGTTAATGTAGAAAATCTGGGTCTTAGTCTGGATTGCAGGGTTACTGTGACAATTATATAAATATAAATAAAATAACAGCCAGTGTATTTGGCGGTAAGCCAAATTATGACACATTTTCCCTGAAAGTGAAATGATAAAGCATTGCTTCCCAAACTATTTTGGTCGTGGAGTCCCTGAAGCGGTTTCCAATGCTCGCGGAACCCTGAAATAAAATAAAATACAAAACATAAACTAATATAAATGAAAAAACTTTCATGTGAAGAATGCACCTGCTTCTTTGATTCCATGATTCTCTTAAAATTTAACGTTATGTTTGATAACTGAACTCGCATATCTGATGCAGCATCAAGACTGTTGCGATATTTGGTTTTTGTCGCAACATATTTTGAAAACCCAGCTTCACATAAATAAGTGGTTGCAAACGGCAATAGAATTCGAATTGTTTTGATAAATTTGGATATTCATCGAATACATCTGACCAAAAAATTTTCAATGAAACTGTTCTAAATTTGGCTTCTAATTGTGTATCGGAACTCAATTCAATAAAATTTTCATAACCCATGCAATGAAATCCTTATGCCGGTATCACACTGCTTCCGATTCTTGTCGGCGACACGCTTCCGACTCTTGCTAACTGGCAGTGTGATAGTGCTACGACTGTAGTCGCCGACTGTTTGTCGACGACAGTCGGAAGCAATGTGTCGCCGACAAAAATCGTAAGCAGTGTGATACAGGCATTAGCAAGAGTAGGAAGCGTGTCGCCGACAGGAATCGGAAGCAGTGTGATACCGGCATTATGGTTTTTCTTTTATTTTGAAAGATTTCACGGATTTCCATATCTAAATCCACTTCAGATTCTTCGAGAAAATCACTAAACGTGGAAACACTCGAAATTATTTTGTTTCACAGCTGAAATCCAATGCATATTCACAGATCAGATTAACGGTAAATGTGAAATGAGAACGTATGCAATAGCGTTTTATTTAATAGTATAATAATTAAAATTGAAGAAATTTATTAAAAATACTCCGTTTTTTTTGGCATTTAAAGAAATCCCCCATTATAATCTTTGTTGATGATATAGCAAACACTCAACAGAGCAAAAACGCACTTTGTTTAATTTGAATTAAAGTAGCATTTTTAAATAATTACCCATTGCAGCCATGACGTAACAAGGCTTCCCAGCATGGCAAATAAATTAAAGGTTAGGAAACATGTGATGGGCGTAAAAAACGATGATGAAATTATAAAATCCTGATTACGAGGCTTGATGTCTGAAATATAAGAACGAGATAAGCTTATATTATAATTTCACATTAAAAATAAAAATTTTGTTCAAATACCTGAATGAACTGCCGGAAATACGGACAAAGTAACAAAGAATGTAAAAAACACATTAAAGAGCTGCGTAGATGCCTTCTTAAAAATGTTCCAATATGGAACCTTGGTCGCTTTGGGCGTATTAAGATGCTTGCTGTCTTCTTTCTGTCTTAACATTTCATGATACCTGAAGAATTTCTATATAAAAAAATAATCAACCCATTTGCGATTGAATGTTCCGGGTTCTGGAATGTTCTGTTATACTCACATTTAAAGGCAAGGCAAAATATGTATCGAAGCAGATCAGTAAAACAAGCATGGCAGTTATGAAGTAATAAATAGCAGACGTTCTTGGCGTTCCGAATATATAGGTGCTGCATATTGATATTATAGTTGTGAATAAACCACTCATATTAGAGCCCAAAACAACAGCTCCCGTATATTTTACTGGTAGAGTAGCGGCCATACCGTATATAGTATTTTGATAAATACCATTTGCCACTTTATTCAAGAAAAAAAACAAATTTAATGATCAGATATGAGGAATTAATATAGGAATTTCGAAAATTATTTATTGGTGAAATATGGATATGCGGAATCGTAATAAATAATTGGGGAGTTTCAGAATGCGACTTACAAGATCTATTGTTACCCTGATCTTATTGGCATGCATATTTGAAAAAGAAAACTGTGTAAATTAATTCATTTATTTTCTACCAAAATATTATTGTTTGTTTTACGCATCAATGTTCGATTGCCCAAAGAAGATACCAAGTCATTCATTTATTTATATCAAAACAATGTGATTATAAGTTTATACATAATAAATAATACATTGCAAATTTTAAGGCGTTTGCGAGAAAGTTCTGCTGTTGCCTCGTTTAATTTCGAAATGATTCCACTGCACTCTAACCCGCCGAAGCTTTGTTCCGATCATAGCTATTATACCACATCATAATTTGCATAGACGTATATTTCGAAGTAAAAAAATAATTATTTTAAATAGACAAACACGAATATATAAAACTAGTTATTGAAAGGCGCCCGTGGCGCCCACTGACTCACTTTTGGACAATTTTTATTTTTTGGGATATTGGGGTGATTTTTGGTCTCACTCCATAGATTTGGAATCACTCCAATTCCCGTCTCATTTTCCGAGATGAAGGATACGGATATGTAGTAAGTTCCAATCGGGTTTCATTGATGTATGATGCATAGTTCTAAAGTTATAACCAAATGTGTAGTTGCTTGAAAAGTGCCACTCCCCTTGTCCTACGCCCATACAATTTTGTCAGTGGGACGACGCATCTAAGAGGCGACTGCATACGGAATTTCAATGCTGCACGACTTTTAATTCCAAAGCTATTCGATATAAACATTTTGGTTTGTATGGGCGGTGCCATGCCCTCTTGTCCACTGCCCGTCTTATTTTCCCAGTAGAAGGGTATGGAGGTGTAGTAAGTTCCTACCGAGTTTCATTAATGTGTGATGTGTAGTTCTAAAGTTATACACAAATCTGGAGTTGATAAAAAAGTGCCACGCCCCTTATCATACGCTTATAAAATTTTGCCAGTGGGACGACACATCCATGAGGCGACTGCATACGGAATTTCAATGCTGCACGACTTTTAGTTCCAAAGCTATTCGATATAAACATATTGGTTTGTATGGGCGGCTTATTTTCTAAACTTTTATAGAAGCCGTTCGTGTGACTGAACAAATTTAATACCGAAAAAAAAAATAATAATACCCTGTCAGGGATCGAACTCACGCACTTTCGGTTTCTGCGACAGCGCCTTACTCACTGTGCTATCACAGCTCTTGCTTACTTATTTTCTAAACTTTTATAAGAAGCGTTTGCGTTAATGACACGTCAGTGAGGCAGTGACGAGGCTTTTATTATATAGAGATATTTAGAAAGAGCTCATTGTAAGTTATTTGTGTGCAGATATTCTAAGAAGCTCATAATGGGATTTGTGTGTAATTGTCGGAAAATGCGATTTTTTTAAATTAAATCTAAAAAATATTTATTAAGCAATTAAGTTATTATATCACTAAGGGCCGTTTTCTCAATGTCCGGTTAAGCGATAACCAGCACATTTAACGGCGACTTTTGAAGTTTCCGATTTCACAGTATTTGGTTAAAATTGCTCTGTCGGTTAACTTAACCGGCTCACCGTTTGACAGCTAATAAAAGTGACGTTTTCAACTGACGTCTAATATTGCTATATTTTTAATTCAGAAAATAGAGAAAACTGCGTTTTTTACGCATTTTACAAATGAAAAAAGCAATGATTATAAGAGAGGAAATGGAAAAGAGAAGGAACCTATGAATGCGCCAATCCTCTCCACTATTGGATCAGTGCTCCTTTTCCACTGGGCGCTACCCGTTTGTCCAGCATCTCTTTTCTTCTTTGCCTAAAATTTGTTCACAGAAAATTATTTTGAAATTTATTTTGCGATTCATATTAACAACAAATGTACTAGAACAAGCGTCAAATCTTTTACATTTTTCCTTTAATCAAGAGAATGTTAACCAGCACATGGTGAAAACGAAAATTCTTAACCGCCTGATAAACTGCTTTCCGTCGGTTAGTTATCTGCTGGTTAAGAGTGAAACTAACCAGACATTGAGAAAACGGTCTTAGGGTGAATGCCCAGAATATAAGCCTTCAAATTGTTGAATATATAACTAACTTGGGATAAGCAATATAAACATTTGTTCCAAATATACATATCGCCGCTTGATTCAATACTTGTGGTGTGTCGACTTTTTTACTTTTTGGGAAATGCAATTTAAAGTTTAAAGTATCCCCATTTTTTTGGCACGGTAGATTTTTCTGAAAATTGAGTATTTTGTAGAGTGAAAGCTTGTTATTAATCCTGTTCATTCCAAAAGATCAACTTTTCGATATTTAGGAAGATATAGCCAAATGAATTCTGTATTAAATTGTCGTATCTACTAGAGCCCTGCATGAATATATTCGTTTTGGCAACAACAATACTGCACTTGCTGTACGAGTACTCAGTATTCGAAGAATGTAAACAACGAAACGAATAGAAACGAGAACCAGCGAGCGTAGGTTCTCGGTTTTACTCGTATTCGTTTCTCACGGCTACTCTGCACATTCGTATTCGGTGGGTAGAGAACACTGCTCGGTTTCTATTCAGTTCTCGAGAACTGTGCAAAGTATTCGAAGACTAACTGTTTACTCGAATATTTCGGCTATTATTCGGAATATTTATTTCATTTTAAATTATTTATAATGAATATTTTAAATAAATAAATTATTAAGTTGTCTATATATTGTTTCTATTGTTAATTTTACAACAACGTTCAACAATTCCACTTGTTTAATGATGCGCAATAGCAACTTATTTCTTTCTGTTCAATGAAATGAATATATTCGGAATATTCAAACAGTGTGCTGGTAGACTGAGAGAGAATGTGTCGCGAGTGAACGCTTTTTTTGAAGTTCCGGCAATTAAATCGCGTTTTTCTAAATAAAACATTTCCGAAAATTATCAAAACCTTTAAAACATTTTAAATAACCACTCAGTGCTCGTCACTCACTGATTTCAAACCAAAATATAACGCGGAAATCTATTTAAAAAACATAAAACGAACCAACATTTCTTTTTGCATTTCAATTTGTTAACTTTCCTTCTGCTTTATCCTGATAATAATGGCAACAACAAGAAAAACCGTGCGCAAACAGTCCTCCCCTCCGGAGACTCCACTGCAGCTGCAAGTGCAGCCTAAATGCCGCCAAACTGAAACGCCAAAATTAGACTGGATGAAGCAAAGGTAGGTAGGTAGGTAGGTTAAGTGGTCGTCTCGAGGACATCACTTAGGCCAAAAGGCCTATTGTGTTACCACGTTGGGGATTTTCACCTATACACTTCCCATGTATGGGAGCCACTTTGTGGTTCTGGTATATTTGTCGATGTGCCCTGGTGGCGTTTTTTCCAAGTCTGCCAGACAGCTCAGGAAGTAATGTCCCAGGAATCGGAAGCGCGTTCTTGCTAGCGCTGGGCATTTGCAGAGGAGGTGTTCAACAGATTCCTCGCAGTCTTCGTCTCTGCAGCTTCTGCAGAAGTCGTTGTACAGCAGTCCCAGTCTGTTGGCATGTTGACCAATGAGGCAGTGTCCGGTTATGATTCCTACGACAATTCCTATGGAGGGTTTGCTTAATAGGATCAATTCACTGGATCTGCTCTGGTTGATCGTAGGCCAGATCTGCCTTGCTGTGTGACATGTCTGTTCGTGGAGCCATCTCGTGTTTGCTCTGTTTATGTGGTTGATTTTTAGCATTAGTTTGCATGTGGAGAGTGGTATCCCAACTTCTTCAGTTATGTTGATTCTATGTAGCTCTGTGCTTGCTCTTGCGAGCTCGTCAGCTATGCAGTTTCCCTCTATGTCTTTGTGCCCAGGCACCCAGCAAAGGTGTACATTGTACTGCGCGGATATCTCGTTTAGAGATGTTCGGCAGTGAAGGGCTGTTTTAGAGCGGGGATGTGCGCTGAGTAGAGCTTGTATTGCAGCCTGGCTGTCGGTGTAAATGGTAATGTCCCTGAGGGAGATCGCATTTGCTTTGAGCCAAGCGGCTGCCTGTCTGATAGCTGCAAGTTCCGCCTGAAAGACGCTGCAGTGGTCCGGTAGTCTATATGACGATCGTAGGTTCAGATTCCTGCAGTATACACCGCTGCCGACTTTGTCGTTCATCTTTGAACCGTCCGTGTAGAAGGTTGCCATATTGCTGGACTCCTCCGGTAGTTCGTGTTTGTCCCAATTATCCCTTGAGGGGATTTTCGCACTAAATAGTGCTTTGGGGATTGTGTAATCAATCTCCGAAAGACGGAATGGTAGTTTATTTACGATTCTGGAATGTCCTATGTCGATCCTGCTCCATGGGTGGATCGCATTGAGTCTTGCTGCCGTACAGCTCGCCACTAGTTCCCCGTAGATGTCTATGGGGAGTAAGTGAAGTAGAGTTTCCAGGGCTTTAGTGGGCGTTGTCCTGATGGCGCCTGAGATCAAAATGGCCGCCATTCTTTGCACCTTGGTTAACAGATTCACGATGAAACAAATAGAAAGTAAAATTGAAATGCAAAAAGAAAGCATCATCGAGAGCCTAAATAAAGCTATCCAGAACTCTGAGGATAGGGTGATGCAGAAAATCAGTGAAATTGCAGGTGATCTTGCCAATATAAAGGCATCGATAAGAACTATGGCAGAACGAGTTACTGTTGTGGAAAACAAATGTATGGACATTGAAATAATGAAGAAAGAGGTTAGTGAAATACGCATTCAAATTGAAGAATCTGAAAACCAAGCCATTTCTACTGACGTAATAATAAATGGAATTCCAAATTCCAAAAATGAAAACGCCATATTTGCAGACATATGCAACACAATAAATATTACTCCCCCTGTTGTGCGTGAAGTTTTTCGTTTGCGCTCTAACAAAAACAAATCATCGGCCCCGATAATTGTCAAGTTGCACTCGCCTAATGAGCGCAATCAGCTGTTCAAGAGCATTGCAGCTTATTGCAAGACAAATAGGCGGACATTGACACAAAGAGATGCGGGATGTGAAAGTGAGGAGAGAATATTTGTGCATGAGAGCTTATCTTTTAACACAATTTCAATCAGGGTATAAAAGCGGACATAGTTGTAGTACTGCCTTAAATAAAATTTTAGAAGATATTCGCCCGGCTTATGATAAAGGTGATTTAACTGTGTTAGCATTGTTAGACTTCTCAAAGGCTTTTGATACTGTTAACTATGAACTTTTGTTAAATAAACTTAAATACTATTATGGATTTGATAAATATGCTATAAGTCTATTTGAAAGCTATTTAATGGATCGCTCTCAGTGCGTTAGATTGCAAAACTCAAACTCGGCCACTAAAAACACACTCTGGTGTACCTCAGGGTTCTATTTTGGGCCCTATATTATTTATTATGTTCATAAATGATATTACTAGTTGTTTTAAAAATGTAAGGATTCATTTGTATGCAGATGATGCTCAGATATATTTATCAAGACCAAGAGGGCTTTATGAAGATCTCATTTGTAGATTCAATGAAGATTTGAAATCAATTTTTCCATGGACACAAAACAACGGATTAAATTTAAACACATCCAAAACAAAAGCCCTGCTCATATCTCGGTGTCAAACGAATTTGGAAAATGATGCACTATTAGAGCTTAATGGCAAAAAGATAAACTTCGACAGTTGTGTAACAAGCCTTGGTTACAAATTGAACTCCCGATTAAGTTGTGATGATCATATTTCTTACGCAGTGAATAAAATGTATGCCGCGCTTAGAAGCTTATGGCACACAACTACCCTTATTCCCCAAGATACCAAAATGAAGCTGGTAAAAAGCCTAATTATACCAATTATGTCATATTTTGAGTTAGTGTACGGGGACTTGGATAAAAAATCTGAGAAAAAATTACAGTTAATGTTGAATAATTGCGCGAGGTATGTGTTCACAAAGAGGAAATATGATCATATATCTGATTTTGCAATTCAGATTCTGGGATGCAGTCTTTCTAAGCACTTCAAATACAGAAACCTTATTTTTCTTCACAAACTTTTACATACAAAATGTCCGAATTATTTATATAAAAATATAAAATTTGCAGCATCAAATCGAACGTTGAATATAATCACACCAGAAACTAATTTCATTTTGACATCGAGGTTGTTCTTTGTTAGTGTTGCTAAACTTTGGAATTCACTACCAAATAATATAAAAGCAGATAATAGTAGGTGTTTTAAATCGGCAGTATTTAAGTTTTTAAAGAATTGACATTTTTATTTGTAATTCAATTATTTAAAAAAAAGAAACACTAAATCTTTGTATTTGCAATATTTTTTAAACATTTAAATTTATACACTCAAACTCTCTAATTAAATAATATATATGAATTTCGATGTACTATAAAAGATTCAATCTTAATTGTACAAAATCATAAATAAATTACAAATAAATTACAAATATTCGAAACCTTTTGTTCCCGTTTTCCCGCTTCGACCGAATATGAATAAACAGTGTACGTCTACTCTCTTCTCTTCGAAACTTCTTGTACTCTAAGAGAGCAGTGCTCGTATTTATTCGGACCGGTTTTCCAAGAGGAAGTGAAGTAATCTATTCAAAAGCATGTGAATGTTTTCGAATAGCAAAAACGCATGCTTGTGCAGGAGTCTAGTATCTACCATAAAGAACAAATTAGTTTGCCTACCAAACAAAATGTGTCGTATGTAGGTACACTAGCAAAATTAAAAGTAAAGTTTAAAGTTATTTTACGGATAGAATGATGCCAAACGGGCTTAGAATGCTGAATGTAAGATAAATTAAGTTCTGATCACAGATTTTTAAGTAATTTTGGATTTATTTAAACGGCCGAAATTGAGGCAAGAAAAATTTTCTGCTAATTTTGCTTGATTTTTTTTATAAATCCGCTACTGAATATTGACCAATATTGGTAGCCATAAAACAAAATCTTTTTCCAAAATATATTTTATAATAAAAAAACTGCAAATACATATGAAACACAATAAGGCAGGTTCCAGAATCCGAGTGAAAGTGAAATCGAAAGTGAATTTGAAGCCGAGTGAAAATGTTTTTGGTGTTCTAGAAACCGAACGATTTCAATTTCACATGTTCATTTTGAACTCGCTGTAATTTTTCTACTCGCTGAATTTACGATCAGCTGATCGTTGTCTGGCAAAATAAAAATCAAAACAAAAGTGTTTATATTGTTTAAAATGAGTGCATTATTTGCATATTCTATTAAATTTAGTGTAAATAATTTAGAAAAAGTAAATAAAAAGATTTTTTGGATGTGGTGCCTTTTATTTTCATCATTGCTGTCAATAAGAGTTGTGTTTTTCCGTGGAATTGTTTACTTCTTTAAATTCCCTCCGTTTGTTCTGTCGAGATTTTCTTTACCATATTGTACCATTTTTTTCACTTGCATCGCAATTGTTGCCATGAAATTGTTTGCTCCTTGATATAGTATTTTGTGATAAGGTCGGCAGCCGCGGACTCGCGTCGACGTTTTCGCGAGCTTTCAATACCAGCAGAGGAAGCGCTACTTATAGCAGGAGAAGCGTCTGCAGCAAAGCACAATCAGGGGAAGCACAAGCAGCAGAGGAAGCGGCAGCAGCATCTCTGGAAGAGGAGAGCTGATCCTGAGTGGAATCCTCAGTGACATCTTTGGCAGAAGTTACACCAAACTCCATAGTTCGTGCTATGCCCTCAATGTGTGTGTTGTGAATATTACTTATTGAAACCCTGTTAATTACTAATGTAAAGCAACCCTGACATCTTACCAGATGTCATTGTGAATTGAATATTAAAAGTCAGTCGTGAGAGGACAGCCGACAACACAACATGGTGTCAGAAGTGGCTGACGAAAAAAGCAGCACAAGTATAGCAAGTAATACAAGTAAGATGGCGTCGGAGAAACACGTTGTATCGTTCGCGGCGACTCTTCCGCCATTAAACACAAAAGCAGCAATGAGAAGCAGATGAGTCCATAAGCCAATATGCGACCGCACTGCAAAATTTAAGTAACGCGTGTGAGTTCGGAAATTTGCGTGAAAGTCTCATAAAAGACATATTCATATGTGGACTGTCGCAGAACTTCAGACATATAAAGGAACGGCTTTTAAGTGAAGGTGACATTCAGTGGCATAAGGCTTTAGAAATAGCAAAAAGCATTGAAATGGCTAAGGAAAATGCAGCACAAATAGGCAAAGCAAGTGAAACTGTCGTAGCAACGCTTAAAAAGCGGTGGCAAGGAGGTCGTAAGTCACCGTCGCTGATGTACCAACAACAAAAACAACCCGTTAACAGCATATGTAAAAAATGTGGACTTATGCATAGACAACGGTGCTCTGCTGAAGGTATTATCTGCCACGTGTGCAAAAAACCGAATCACTTCGCAAAAATGTGCCGAACCAGAATGGAAGCTGGAAGAAGAAACGGAAGAAGCAGCAAATATGTAAAGAAAGTTGATACAGTGGAAGACGACGATTTTGAAGAAGAAGAAGATAACAGCAATGATCTGTTTGTCGAAGCAGTACGACGAGCACAAAAAGCAGACTTCGATAAAGGAATGGAGCGTTGACGTGGAGATAAATGGAACGACAGTATGCTGCCAGGTGGACTCAGGTGCACAGACGAACCTGTTATCCGCAAAATACATGCGGAAATCAAACATTACTAAGGTAGACAATAAGGTATATAATAATATTTTGACTTTTAGTGGTGAGAAGTTACCGATTGTAGGAAAAGTGCAGGTGAATTTGAAGTATAACATCGTTAATTATCGCCCTTATTTTATGTTCTTGACATGGATTGTAGAAGTGTGCTAGGCCTGGACATGGCAATAAAAATGGACTTGATAAAATATGTGAAAGCTGTCGACTATAATGAAATTGTGGAGGAATTTTTAGACATGTTCAGTGGCCTAGGTCAGCTCAAAACTAAATGCCGTTTGCAATTAAAAGAAAATAGTCAGCCAGTTGTAGATGCACCGCGTCGAGTACCATTCAGTCTTTTTGATCCGCTGAGAAAATAATTAGACAGATTAAAGAGTTTAAGGGCCGTTTTCTCAATGTCCGGTTAAGCGATAACCAGCACATTTAACGGCGACTTTTGAAGTTTCCGATTTCACAGTATTTGGTTAAAATTGCTCTGTCGGTTAAGCAAACCGGCACCGCTTCTGTCGGTTAACTTAACCGGCTCACCGTTTGACAGCTAATAAAAGTGACGTTTTCAACTGACGTCTAATATTGCTATATTTTTAATTCAGAAAATAGAGAAAACTGCGTTTTTTACGCATTTTACAAATGAAAAAAGCAATGATTATAAGAGAGGAAATGGAAAAGAGAAGGAACCTATGAATGCGCCAATCCTCTCCACTATTGGATCAGTGCTCCTTTTCCACTGGGCGCTACCCGTTTGTCCAGCATCTCTTTTCTTCTTTGCCTAAAATTTGTTCACAGAAAATTATTTTGAAATTTATTTTGCGATTCATATTAACAACAAATGTACTAGAACAAGCGTCAAATCTTTTACATTTTTCCTTTAATCAAGAGAATGTTAACCAGCACATGGTGAAAACGAAAATTCTTAACCGCCTGATAAACTGCTTTCCGTCGGTTAGTTATCTGCTGGTTAAGAGTGAAACTAACCAGACATTGAGAAAACGGTCTTAGGGTGAATGCCCAGAATATAAGCCTTCAAATTGTTGAATATATAACTAACTTGGGATAAGCAATATAAACATTTGTTCCAAATATACATATCGCCGCTTGATTCAATACTTGTGGTGTGTCGACTTTTTTACTTTTTGGGAAATGCAATTTAAAGTTTAAAGTATCCCCATTTTTTTGGCACGGTAGATTTTTCTGAAAATTGAGTATTTTGTAGAGTGAAAGCTTGTTATTAATCCTGTTCATTCCAAAAGATCATCTTTTCGATATTTAGGAAGATATAGCCAAATGAATTCTGTATTAAATTGTCGTATCTACTAGAGCCCTGCATGAATATATTCGTTTTGGCAACAACAATACTGCACTTGCTGTACGAGTACTCAGTATTCGAAGAATGTAAACAACGAAACGAATAGAAACGAGAACCAGCGAGCGTAGGTTCTCGGTTTTACTCGTATTCGTTTCTCACGGCTACTCTGCACATTCGTATTCGGTGGGTAGAGAACACTGCTCGGTTTCTATTCAGTTCTCGAGAACTGTGCAAAGTATTCGAAGACTAACTGTTTACTCGAATATTTCGGCTATTATTCGGAATATTTATTTCATTTTAAATTATTTATAATGAATATTTTAAATAAATAAATTATTAAGTTGTCTATATATTGTTTCTATTGTTAATTTTACAACAACGTTCAACAATTCCACTTGTTTAATGATGCGCAATAGCAACTTATTTCTTTCTGTTCAATGAAATGAATATATTCGGAATATTCAAACAGTGTGCTGGTAGACTGAGAGAGAATGTGTCGCGAGTGAAACCTTTTTTTGAAGTTCCGGCAATTAAATCGCGTTTTTCTAAATAAAACATTTCCGAAAATTATCAAAACCTTTAAAACATTTTAAATAACCACTCAGTGCTTGTCACTCACTGATTTCAAACCAAAATATAACGCGGAAATCTATTTAAAAAACATAAAACGAACCAACATTTCTTTTTGCATTTCAATTTGTTAACTTTCCTTCTGCTTTATCCTGATAATAATGGCAACAACAAGAAAAACCGTGCGCAAACAGTCCTCCCCTCCGGAGACTCCACTGCAGCTGCAAGTGCAGCCTAAATGCCGCCAAACTGAAACGCCAAAATTAGACTGGATGAAGCAAAGGTAGGTAGGTAGGTAGGTTAAGTGGTCGTCTCGAGGACATCACTTAGGCCAAAAGGCCTATTGTGTTACCACGTTGGGGATTTTCACCTATACACTTCCCATGTATGGGAGCCACTTTGTGGTTCTGGTATATTTGTCGATGTGTCCTGGTGGCGTTTTTTCCAAGTCTGCCAGACAGCTCAGGAAGTAATGTCCCAGGAATCGGAAGCGCGTTCTTGCTAGCGCTGGGCATTTGCAGAGGAGGTGTTCAACAGATTCCTCGCAGTCTTCGTCTCTGCAGCTTCTGCAGAAGTCGTTGTACAGCAGTCCCAGTCTGTTGGCATGTTGACCAATGAGGCAGTGTCCGGTTATGATTCCTACGACAATCCCTATGGAGGGTTTGCTTAATAGGATCAATTCACTGGATCTGCTCTGGTTGATCGTAGGCCAGATCTGCCTTGCTGTGTGACATGTCTGTTCGTGGAGCCATCTCGTGTTTGCTCTGTTTATGTGGTTGATTTTTAGCATTAGTTTGCATGTGGAGAGTGGTATCCCAACTTCTTCAGTTATGTTGATTCTATGTAGCTCTGTGCCTGCTCTTGCGAGCTCGTCAGCTATGCAGTTTCCCTGTATGTCTTTGTGCCCAGGCACCCAGCAAAGGTGTACATTGTACTGCGCGGATATCTCGTTTAGAGATGTTCGGCAGTGAAGGGCTGTTTTAGAGCGGGGATGTGCGCTGAGTAGAGCTTGTATTGCAGCCTGGCTGTCGGTGTAAATGGTAATGTCCCTGAGGGAGATCGCATTTGCTTTGAGCCAAGCGGCTGCCTGTCTGATAGCTGCAAGTTCCGCCTGAAAGACGCTGCAGTGGTCCGGTAGTCTATATGACGATCGTAGGTTCAGATTCCTGCAGTATACACCGCTGCCGACTTTGTCGTTCATCTTTGAACCGTCCGTGTAGAAGGTTGCCATATTGCTGGACTCCTCCGGTAGTTCGTGTTTGTCCCAATTATCCCTTGAGGGGATTTTCGCACTAAATAGTGCTTTGGGGATTGTGTAATCAATCTCCGAAAGACGGAATGGTAGTTTATTTACGATTCTGGAATGTCCTATGTCGATCCTGCTCCATGGGTGGATCGCATTGAGTCTTGCTGCCGTACAGCTCGCCACTAGTTCCCCGTAGATGTCTATGGGGAGTAAGTGAAGTAGAGTTTCCAGGGCTTTAGTGGGCGTTGTCCTGATGGCGCCTGAGATCAAAATGGCCGCCATTCTTTGCACCTTGGTTAACAGATTCACGATGAAACAAATAGAAAGTAAAATTGAAATGCAAAAAGAAAGCATCATCGAGAGCCTAAATAAAGCTATCCAGAACTCTGAGGATAGGGTGATGCAGAAAATCAGTGAAATTGCAGGTGATCTTGCCAATATAAAGGCATCGATAAGAACTATGGCAGAACGAGTTACTGTTGTGGAAAACAAATGTATGGACATTGAAATAATGAAGAAAGAGGTTAGTGAAATACGCATTCAAATTGAAGAATCTGAAAACCAAGCCATTTCTACTGACGTAATAATAAATGGAATTCCAAATTCCAAAAATGAAAACGCCATATTTGCAGACATATGCAACACAATAAATATTACTCCCCCTGTTGTGCGTGAAGTTTTTCGTTTGCGCTCTAACAAAAACAAATCATGGGCCCCGATAATTGTCAAGTTGCACTCGCCTAATGAGCGCAATCAGCTGTTCAAGAGCATTGCAGCTTATTGCAAGACAAATAGGCGGACATTGACACAAAGAGATGCGGGATGTGAAAGTGAGGAGAGAATATTTGTGCATGAGAGCTTATCTTTTAACACAATTTCAATCAGGGTATAAAAGCGGACATAGTTGTAGTACTGCCTTAAATAAAATTTTAGAAGATATTCGCCCGGCTTATGATAAAGGTGATTTAACTGTGTTAGCATTGTTAGACTTCTCAAAGGCTTTTGATACTGTTAACTATGAACTTTTGTTAAATAAACTTAAATACTATTATGGATTTGATAAATATGCTATAAGTCTATTTGAAAGCTATTTAATGGATCGCTCTCAGTGCGTTAGATTGCAAAACTCAAACTCGGCCACTAAAAACACACTCTGGTGTACCTCAGGGTTCTATTTTGGGCCCTATATTATTTATTATGTTCATAAATGATATTACTAGTTGTTTTAAAAATGTAAGGATTCATTTGTATGCAGATGATGCTCAGGTATATTTATCAAGACCAAGAGGGCTTTATGAAGATCTCATTTGTAGATTCAATGAAGATTTGAAATCAATTTTTCCATGGACACAAAACAACGGATTAAATTTAAACACATCCAAAACAAAAGCCCTGCTCATATCTCGGTGTCAAACGAATTTGGAAAATGATGCACTATTAGAGCTTAATGGCAAAAAGATAAACTTCGACAGTTGTGTAACAAGCCTTGGTTACAAATTGAACTCCCGATTAAGTTGTGATGATCATATTTCTTACGCAGTGAATAAAATGTATGCCGCGCTTAGAAGCTTATGGCACACAACTACCCTTATTCCCCAAGATACCAAAATGAAGCTGGTAAAAAGCCTAATTATACCAATTATGTCATATTTTGAGTTAGTGTACGGGGACTTGGATAAAAAATCTGAGAAAAAATTACAGTTAATGTTGAATAATTGCGCGAGGTATGTGTTCACAAAGAGGAAATATGATCATATATCTGATTTTGCAATTCAGATTCTGGGATGCAGTCTTTCTAAGCACTTCAAATACAGAAACCTTATTTTTCTTCACAAACTTTTACATACAAAATGTCCGAATTATTTATATAAAAATATAAAATTTGCAGCATCAAATCGAACGTTGAATATAATCACACCAGAAACTAATTTCATTTTGACATCGAGATTGTTCTTTGTTAGTGTTGCTAAACTTTGGAATTCACTACCAAATAATATAAAAGCAGATAATAGTAGGTGTTTTAAATCGGCAGTATTTAAGTTTTTAAAGAATTGACATTTTTATTTGTAATTCAATTATTTAAAAAAAAGAAACACTAAATCTTTGTATTTGCAATATTTTTTAAACATTTAAATTTATACACTCAAACTCTCTAATTAAATAATATATATGAATTTCGATGTACTATAAAAGATTCAATCTTAATTGTACAAAATCATAAATAAATTACAAATAAATTACAAATATTCGAAACCTTTTGTTCCCGTTTTCCCGCTTCGACCGAATATGAATAAACAGTGTACGTCTACTCTCTTCTCTTCGAAACTTCTTGTACTCTAAGAGAGCAGTGCTCGTATTTATTCGGACCGGTTTTCCAAGAGGAAGTGAAGTAATCTATTCAAAAGCATGTGAATGTTTTCGAATAGCAAAAACGCATGCTTGTGCAGGAGTCTAGTATCTACCATAAAGAACAAATTAGTTTGCCTACCAAACAAAATGTGTCGTATGTAGGTACACTAGCAAAATTAAAAGTAAAGTTTAAAGTTATTTTACGGATAGAATGATGCCAAACGGGCTTAGAATGCTGAATGTAAGATAAATTAAGTTCTGATCACAGATTTTTAAGTAATTTTGGATTTATTTAAACGGCCGAAATTGAGGCAAGAAAAATTTTCTGCTAATTTTGCTTGATTTTTTTTATAAATCCGCTACTGAATATTGACCAATATTGGTAGCCATAAAACAAAATCTTTTTCCAAAATATATTTTATAATAAAAAAACTGCAAATACATATGAAACACAATAAGGCAGGTTCCAGAATCCGAGTGAAAGTGAAATCGAAAGTGAATTTGAAGCCGAGTGAAAATGTTTTTGGTGTTCTAGAAACCGAACGATTTCAATTTCACATGTTCATTTTGAACTCGCTGTAATTTTTCTACTCGCTGAATTTACGATCAGCTGATCGTTGTCTGGCAAAATAAAAATCAAAACAAAAGTGTTTATATTGTTTAAAATGAGTGCATTATTTGCATATTCTATTAAATTTAGTGTAAATAATTTAGAAAAAGTAAATAAAAAGATTTTTTGGATGTGGTGCCTTTTATTTTCATCATTGCTGTCAATAAGAGTTGTGTTTTTCCGTGGAATTGTTTACTTCTTTAAATTCCCTCCGTTTGTTCTGTCGAGATTTTCTTTACCATATTGTACCATTTTTTTCACTTGCATCGCAATTGTTGCCATGAAATTGTTTGCTCCTTGATATAGTATTTTGTGATAAGGTCGGCAGCCGCAGACTCGCGTCGACGTTTTCGCGAGCTTTCAATACCAGCAGAGGAAGCGCTACTTATAGCAGGAGAAGCGTCTGCAGCAAAGCACAATCAGGGGAAGCACAAGCAGCAGAGGAAGCGGCAGCAGCATCTCTGGAAGAGGAGAGCTGATCCTGAGTGGAATCCTCAGTGACATCTTTGGCAGAAGTTACACCAAACTCCATAGTTCGTGCTATGCCCTCAATGTGTGTGTTGTGAATATTACTTATTGAAACCCTGTTAATTACTAATGTAAAGCAACCCTGACATCTTACCAGATGTCATTGTGAATTGAATATTAAAAGTCAGTCGTGAGAGGACAGCCGACAACACAACATGGTGTCAGAAGTGGCTGACGAAAAAAGCAGCACAAGTATAGCAAGTAATACAAGTAAGATGGCGTCGGAGAAACACGTTGTATCGTTCGCGGCGACTCTTCCGCCATTAAACACAAAAGCAGCAATGAGAAGCAGATGAGTCCATAAGCCAATATGCGACCGCACTGCAAAATTTAAGTAACGCGTGTGAGTTCGGAAATTTGCGTGAAAGTCTCATAAAAGACATATTCATATGTGGACTGTCGCAGAACTTCAGACATATAAAGGAACGGCTTTTAAGTGAAGGTGACATTCAGTGGCATAAGGCTTTAGAAATAGCAAAAAGCATTGAAATGGCTAAGGAAAATGCAGCACAAATAGGCAAAGCAAGTGAAACTGTCGTAGCAACGCTTAAAAAGCGGTGGCAAGGAGGTCGTAAGTCACCGTCGCTGATGTACCAACAACAAAAACAACCCGTTAACAGCATATGTAAAAAATGTGGACTTATGCATAGACAACGGTGCTCTGCTGAAGGTATTATCTGCCACGTGTGCAAAAAACCGAATCACTTCGCAAAAATGTGCCGAACCAGAATGGAAGCTGGAAGAAGAAACGGAAGAAGCAGCAAATATGTAAAGAAAGTTGATACAGTGGAAGACGACGATTTTGAAGAAGAAGAAGATAACAGCAATGATCTGTTTGTCGAAGCAGTACGACGAGCACAAAAAGCAGACTTCGATAAAGGAATGGAGCGTTGACGTGGAGATAAATGGAACGACAGTATGCTGCCAGGTGGACTCAGGTGCACAGACGAACCTGTTATCCGCAAAATACATGCGGAAATCAAACATTACTAAGGTAGACAATAAGGTATATAATAATATTTTGACTTTTAGTGGTGAGAAGTTACCGATTGTAGGAAAAGTGCAGGTGAATTTGAAGTATAACATCGTTAATTATCGCCCTTATTTTATGTTCTTGACATGGATTGTAGAAGTGTGCTAGGCCTGGACATGGCAATAAAAATGGACTTGATAAAATATGTGAAAGCTGTCGACTATAATGAAATTGTGGAGGAATTTTTAGACATGTTCAGTGGCCTAGGTCAGCTCAAAACTAAATGCCGTTTGCAATTAAAAGAAAATAGTCAGCCAGTTGTAGATGCACCGCGTCGAGTACCATTCAGTCTTTTTGATCCGCTGAGAAAATAATTAGACAGATTAAAGAGTTTAAGGGCCGTTTTCTCAATGTCCGGTTAAGCGATAACCAGCACATTTAACGGCGACTTTTGAAGTTTCCGATTTCACAGTATTTGGTTAAAATTGCTCTGTCGGTTAAGCAAACCGGCACCGCTTCGGTCGGTTAACTTAACCGGCTCACCGTTTGACAGCTAATAAAAGTGACGTTTTCAACTGACGTCTAATATTGCTATATTTTTAATTCAGAAAATAGAGAAAACTGCGTTTTTTACGCATTTTACAAATGAAAAAAGCAATGATTATAAGAGAGGAAATGGAAAAGAGAAGGAACCTATGAATGCGCCAATCCTCTCCACTATTGGATCAGTGCTCCTTTTCCACTGGGCGCTACCCGTTTGTCCAGCATCTCTTTTCTTCTTTGCCTAAAATTTGTTCACAGAAAATTATTTTGAAATTTATTTTGCGATTCATATTAACAACAAATGTACTAGAACAAGCGTCAAATCTTTTACATTTTTCCTTTAACCGAGAGAATGTTAACCAGCACATGGTGAAAACGAAAATTCTTAACCGCCAGATAAACTGCTTTCCGTCGGTTAGTTATGTGCTGGTTAAGAGTGAAACTAACCAGACATTGAGAAAACGGCCCTAAATGATATTGCTGAAGTCAATGAATCAACTGAGTGGGTCAATTCGATTGTCTTGGTTACAAAACTTAATGGTAATTTACGCCTTTGTCTAGATCCGAGAAATCTAAATAACGTAATTGTTATGCCACGGTTTTCATTTCCAAATTTAGATGAGTGCAAGTCACGAATAAGTAAATCAAAATTTTTTAGTTCAGTGGACGCCAACTCGGGCTTTTGGATGATGCCGCTTGACGCAGAGTCATAAAATTTTTGAACTTTTAGCACATTTGCCATTTGGAATCAAGGCCGCGCCTGAAATGTTTCACGCTGAAATGGTGCGACTCTTTGGTGACATTAAGGGACTCACAATATATACATATGGATGATTTTTTAATCCATGCCCCTAATGTAGAGGAGCATAATATAATTTTACGTAAAGTTTGGTGACAGTTATCTTCAACGCAGATTTTGTTGTTGCCTTGCGCATGATTTCGAGCAAAAAAGTGTGCAGCTGTGGAATGAGAAGCACTTGAAAAAATTTGTGCTCATATTAAGTTTGAAATTTAAATTCTTCCAACTTCGGAAAATGAAGCACATATCTCTTCAAAAGAGAAGTGGGAAATTAATTTTTTTGACGACATAAATTAGGATCATTAATTGGAAGGATTATGGGAGATTTAAAGTAATTTTAAGTTATTCAGTTTGTTTGATTTCATTACATATAGCTAAGCAGAATATGCAATTCATTTTTTTACAGTGTACATATTGAACAAAATTTGTTATTCCTTTTTTATCATAACAAAGTTTGTTTGTATTGGTGTTTACCCTTCCATAAGGAAGCTTCGGGCATCGCTGGTTTAAAGAGAGAAATTACAAACACGCCTGTTCTGACGTACTACGACCCACAGAAGACCTTAACTTTATCTGTTGATGCTTCAAAATTTGCAATGAGGGCCGTAATAATGCATGATAAAAATCCAATAGCATACGCGTCCATGTCCTTAATTGATTGCCAGACGAATTACGCGCAAATAGAAAAGGAGATGTTTGCCATCCTTTTCGGTTGCACATGTTTCCACCAGTATGTTTACGGACATAATGTTACGGTGGAAACTGACCATAAACCATTAGTTTCTCTTTTTAATAAACCCTTACACAAAATTCCAGCTCGTCTGCAAAGATATATGTTACGTCTACTCGCATATAATTTTACAGTTATTTATAAACCCGGCAAGCACTTATACGTTGCAGATGCTCTCTCAAGAGCCACGTTACAAGAAACTGCACTAATCGAAATAGATAAAGACATTGACTTACATTGCAATTCAATAATTTCTCAGATCGCTTTGCCAACAAGTGAAATTAATTCTATTAAAGCAGCAATTGAAAAAGATGAAGATGAAAATTAATACGATACATAAAAGAGGGTTGGCCTAAGATCAAAAAAGGATGTGACCTAGATATCACACCCTATTTTAAAATCAAAGATGAAATCAATAGCCCAATTCACAATCTTGTGCATTTGAGATTGCAAATGAGCTCAATAGCAAACATTTGCCGTCAATTGTGAACAGTGTTTTTACATTTAGCTAGCATCACTTTTTGCAAAACACAAAACTCACAGCTGATTGCCACAAAAACAGCTGATTCACCAAAACGGAAATTATTTTCTACTTAAATTGTTGACTTCTATAAGAGCTATGTATAAAGCAAGTTTTATAGAACAATTAGTGGACTCTTTGATAGACCACGCTGCTGAAGAAATTTTATTCAACGGAGGTAAGACAAATTTCTGTTCAAAATTTCATTGAATAACTATTTCTTTCACCTACGTCATGCTCAGTCCACTTTTTGTTTGGCTTTTCTCTTTTTTTGCGCCGCTTTATTCCCTTTATTTCAATTTTTGCTGATTTTGCGT
Source organism: Neria commutata (assembly GCA_963457695.1). Classification (NCBI taxonomy): domain Eukaryota; kingdom Metazoa; phylum Arthropoda; class Insecta; order Diptera; family Micropezidae; genus Neria; species Neria commutata. The sequence continues at coordinate 37,871,600 of OY735245.1, forward strand.
TTATTTTTTAATTTTCTGTATCTGCTGTCAGATTGCAACCCTGGGTTGCAATCGCAGAGCAAATATAAACTACGGGTTTTAGGTGTTGTTATTTTTTGCAACGATAGCACAATTGCATCTCTGTATATTTTGTTAGTGTAGAGCAAAATTATGCTACAAAATGTGCAATTGCAAAAATCCCAGACCATTTGCACAAGATTGTGAATTGGGCTAATATGATAGACGGTTTGTTATTGAAAACGAATAGAATCTTAATACCAAAGTGCTTGAGATCCAAAATGTTGTCACGCCTACACGAAGGACACTTAGGCATTCAACGGTGTCAGCAACTAGCAAGAGACTCCATTTTTTGGCCGAATATCAATAATGACAATATGAACCTAGTTTCAGGTTGTGAAATATGTTTTAAATACAGAAGTTCAAATCCTAAGGAAAAATTGCTGAGTCATGAGGTAGTACAAGTTCCGTGGTACAAAGTGGGCGTTGATCTTTTTGAGTTTGACAAAAAGAATTACTTGCTGGTAGTTGATTACTATTCAAAATATGTAGAACTAGAATTATTAAATGCAGGATATTTTTAGTCCAATGGTTATATCAAAATTTAAAAGTATTATTGCTAGACACGGAATTCCAACAGTCATTATATCGGACAAAGGACCGCCATTTGGTTCAAGTGACTTCGCTAAGTTTTGCGCGGAGAGGGCATTGAACATCAAACATCAAGTTCATATATCCCTAGGTCCAATGGTCTTGCTGAAAGATCTATTCAGACTATAAAAAATTACTTAATAAATGCCGTGAAACAGGGTCAGATTATTACACGTCACTGCTACATTATCGAACGACACAAAAGTATAATATGCCAAGCCCTGCCGAACTTTTAATGTCCAGGAAGTTACGAACAAAAATACCATCAATGTCAAGAAATTTAATTATTATTATTTATTTATTTATTACAATTAAATTATAACAAACTTAAAGCGCTAGCTACCAGGGCTATCGGCTTAAGAAATTTAAAGTCAAGGGTAACAAAGCCAAATGAATACGAACAGTACAGAAATAATGAAAAATCATCTCAACACTATAATAGATCTTCAAAAACTCTTAAACCAGTAGAATTAGGTGAACAAATTTTTTTTAAAAAGAATCCCCTATCAGTCTGGTTCCCAGGCGTAATTGTCAAAAACTGTATAGAACCAAGATCATACATGATTGAGGATAAAGATGGACCCATATATAGAAGAAACAGGCAACATATTTTGAAAGTTCCAGAGAAAGTCGTTGAAGATAGTTCAGACATAGAAATTGTCCAACCCAAAAAAAAATCTGATGACGATAACATTGAAGAAAAGTCAGCAATTAATAAAACTAAAGATATACCAACGTCAAGAATTGGTAGAAAGATTATTCCATCAGAAAGACTTGAATACAAAAATTAATAAATGATAAAATGTTATGAAATGTAAAAAAAAAAATTTTTTTATTAGGAAAACGTTGAAGTTAAATTGCTTTCGAAAACTGTAAAATAAGATATATATTAGAATAGTATTAAAGTGATGAAAATGTGTTGTAATAGAATAGAATATGTAAGATTGGAAAAGTATTGTTTAAAAGTATAATAAGGAAGATGTTGTGAATATTACTTATTGAAACCCTATTAATTACTAATGTAAAGCAACCCTGACATCTTACCAGATGTCATTGTGAATTGAATATTAAAAGTCAGTCGTCAGAGGACAGCCGACAACACAACAGTGTGTAAAGTGTAAATTCCACATATTTGCGCAATAGACTCTTCTGTGGAAGTGAGAACTTGCGCCGCCGGCCGGTCTGGATTCGGAATTCGCAATTTTTTTCCAACCCACCCACACCTGTTGATGTACATTTGTTGGTGGTAAAAATGGAAAAAAAATAGACAGTAAACTCTTTCCAGAGCACCTCCACTTTAACCTTGTCACCCTTAACAAATCCCTTAGCAATGTCAGCTATTAATTTAAGTATAAATTGGTTGATTATTTATTGTATTATAAAAAAAGTTTATTAATTTTAAGCAAGATTAGTTGATTATCTATTGTATCTATTCGGCATGTAAAAGCCGAATGTCTTAAATGTTAACACCTTATAATAAATAAATAGAATTGAATTGAATGTCGTGGTGCTCCTCCATAAATATAAGAAGTATCGCATCCTTAGCGGAGTTCTTGTGCTTTCCCCTTAAAAATTGAATTTTCCACTAAATATTGCATATTTCTATTAATTTTATTTAAATTTTATTTAATTTACTTACATTTTCACAAAACCACTTCAATTGCTGCTGCTAAAGTGATTTCAATTCACTTTTTTTGCGGATTCGGTTTCTGGAACCTGCAAAATCGGTCGGAATTCATTTTCAAAAACGAGTGAAAAGGTACGTTCGTAAATGCAGTAAATTCGTGCAGTGACAGTAGCAGTGCAGCCAACTTCATTTCCCACTGCCCGATCAGCTGATTTCGTTTGCAGGTTGGCTGCAGAAACTTTGGTTGCATTAACGAACGCGATTCAGGATGGAATTTTTGGTTAATGCATTAATTGATAGTTGCGAAACTCGAAGTGAGCCTTTTAATGAATTTCAATAAAGAAAGAGTAAAACGAGTGAAAAAAAGATATATCGTGGTAAAAACCTTTTTGAAAAAGAAAATAAGATCTATCCCAAAAGTAAATAATTACTTTAAAACAATAAAAACCTATCCAGATGATGTATTCTATCTTTATACAAGATAACAAACAAATTTTTATCCATTTATAATACATTTTCTACGTTTCCATTTCGTGTTCTGCAACCCGCAACAGTAGGATAATGATTGCGAAAACTGCAGAAATTTGTCACTGCGGTGTAAAGCCGTTGCATTAACGAACGCGTTGCACGCAACAGTATTGCGCCATTTTGCTTTTACGAATGCGTTGCTTTGCAGTGCAACCGCTGGGTTGCATTTACGAACGTACCTAAATTGAGCGAGCAGAAAGTGAAATGCAGAACACCAAAAAGCGAATTCGATTTGGATTCGTTGCAATTTCGCTCGAAAGTGAAATCTGAAACCTGCCTGAATACACTGTTTCCGCCAAATAGAGCTCTAGTAATTTTGTAATTAGTTTGTCCAATTTGGGGCAAATCTTGTTATAGTAGTAAAATTAAGCGCTATTTCTTATTAATTAAAAAAATATTATTCAATACAGTATTAATCTATCCCAATACGCACCCAATCTCAATTCCATGGATAAATGTGATAGCGTCTAATGTTTGTAAAATCAAATTCAAGATAAATTATTATCAACACAACTCTTATTGGATATCCCCTGACCGTTGGTTTCATTTAAAAAAAAAAAAATTTAGGGCATTTCAGTACAAAAAGAAGAATTAATTAAGTACTCAAGATCGGCAGTAATAAGAGTCCACGGTTGGGCAACTTGAGATATGCTACATTATTTCAATCATTTTCTTTCTTTTGTACCTCTCTTGTGCTTTCGTTTTTTTTTTGTAGTCAATGGTACCCCAGTTCCTTCGTCAAAAAAATTGTTGAAATAATAATAACTACATATATATATGTACATATGCCCCTTACATATACTAAACGTATTTAAGAATGAATAAGGAAGCATCAGTCGGGTTTTACTGACTAAATAATACCCTGCACAAAGTAACCGAGTGGGGTAAAAATCACTGAAAGAAATGAAATGATGGGTGTATTTAATTTACCGTCTACATTGTAGGCGGACCATGCCTATTTTTGACATACTACAAGATATTCCTAATAGGACTATATATGTACATATTCTAAATATTGATGCTCTGGAAGGTGTACAACAGAAATGATCGGTATATTTAATTTATCGCCCCAATTGTGGGCGGACCACGCCCATTTTCGGAAAATCAAAAGGAATTCTTACCAGCAATGGGGTGACTAAATATAAACGCTCTTGTGTATATATTATGGCAGTTATGAGGATTTTCCGTTTACCGCCTATATAGTAGGCGGACCACGCCCAGTTTTTCATAGGGCATGTAGAGCTGACATCTTAGCTTGAGTACACATCAAGCGGCGATATGTTGTTTGTCTATTGAATATGTATTCTTTCTATTCATACCAAAACCCCTCAGCCACTGCCCAGCTGCATTAAACTAAAATGCAGCTGGCAACCCGGGCCATGTTTCGGCTTTAACGCGGCAATAACATGAACTTTGCACTTTTCATTGTATTGGCCCGAGCCCCTTTAAACACACTTTGTGGCAAGTCGCGGCATTCGCACCGTGACTCCCGAAGTAGCTGCTTCACAAATAAAAAGTGTAAGTAATATTGAAGACAAAAGGAAATAAACAACAGAAATAACCCGAGACCACTATGTATTTTTGATTTCCTACCCCCATATCCCTACTAGCTTTCAGCTGCTGCTCCGCCTACCACAAGTAGACTCTAGAGCTCATCGGCACCCCGACTCGCGGATCTGACACCCCGGTCAGTTCCCACAAAAACACTCTCACTGTACACGAGAAATAGGACTTGTCACTATTTTGGAATAATTTCTAACAAAAAACGTTGACCTGCAATATAATGTAGAAAAGAATATACATACATATATACATATCTTACTATTAAGGAGAACAACGCTGCCCATTGTAATCCAGAAAAATGTTCCAGGCCAGCTTGATGAGTCAATCATTGCAAGCACAACTGTTATTACAAATATAAAAATTTCCAACAATATGCTGTAAACAATCCGTTTTGTCAAATCACCTCTGAAATGATTAAAAGATAATTTTAAATAAAATCAAAATGGAGCTTTAATTTAAAGTGCACAATTACCCAAGATTAACAAATATATTTAACCAGTTGAAAAGAATGTTCGGGATTTGTGAAGCAAAGCCAAGATATTGCATAAAATTAGTTGCATAATTCGGAGAATCTGAAGCATTTGTGCCATTTGTATCAAGTTTAAAGTCAACAAAATACTGGAAATAGACAAATTCGATAAAAATCAACATGTAAAAGAAATATTGGTTTACATACACTTTTTGCCGTAATAAACATATTCCACGGCATGAGGGTGCCAATTCCATGCAAAATGAAAATAAAAAATACCACTTTCCATCTGTCTATCGGAGGTTTAAATGACGTTTGAGCTTTCGCAATTGTAAGACCTATAAAAAATTATAAATTTCTGCCGTAAAATATTGTTTATTTTGGAACATATCGCTATTATGATATGTATCATATCCAGGATTGTCAGATATGGGTAATATAAAATCCATGCATAGAACAATGGGTAATATTATTTGGGGTGCTCAGAATTAAAAGTACGAACCAAAAATGCCGAGTTCAGCGCCGCAAAATTAATATGTAGTAAAACCCTTGTTTTTTGTGTTTTTGACCCTTTTCCCCATTCGAAATTTGAATTTTCTCAAAATTCCCTTCTCAAATAAATACATACTAGTAATAACTCCCGATTATCGGGTGTGCCCTACGACATAGCTAAATTAAATATAAAAAAAATGTACTTAATATTGTTGCCAAAGTTTTCCAAATCTATTCAGCAGGCTTTATCTCGAAAGGAAATAACCCAATACAAAACTTTCGAAATTAAAAACTCTAATATTTTAGAACATTTTCAAACAATCTTCGAGAACTTATGCCTGAAAATTCATGGTGAAACTTTCAAAATGGTGTATCATTCAATATTGTGCAATTCTTAAACCGTTTAGAAAAGCCCATTCTTAGAATAATAGCATGTCTGTCAAATATTAGACCTAAATCTTTAAAATTATATATGTATAATTTATCATGCAACTCTCTCTAGATCGTCAGAACTAAGCGCCGGTCTTCAAATAAATAATAGATGTAGCATTCTTTAATATTTGTAATAAATGCAGTGCAAGCACAACTGTGGCTCTTCACCGATTAGTGGGAAAGGAGAGAGTGTGTGATTTTTCTATTCCCTTGTCTCCATCTTCCCGCTAGCACGCAGATTTTTATGTTCAATGCAATAATGCTTTGCTCAATAGGAAATATGGGCAATCTTTAAACGCAATTATTTTGGAAATGACTTGACCAAACGTTGATCTGATATTTTCGTGCAAATGTACTCATCGAAATCTTTAAAATGATATATAATTTATCATGCAACTCTGTCTAGATCGTCTGAACTAAGCGCCGGTCATCAAATAAATAATAGATTTCCAGTCAAAAATACATAAATAAATTAAACATAATACCAAACTAGCGTAAGCTTTTACAATCCCATCCCCTTCTCCTGGTTGCCGAAAACACCACCCGAATTCCGAGAACCAATAACCTTACCAGACCGTGTTCTAAAGACTGCTATCTGGCCGAAGTTGGTCCATGGCGTACTCTCATTCACTCTCAAAACGTCCATTAACGAATATGCCGCCTCTTAACATAGGCTCAATTGAGACAGTGTGATCAAATGTACGCATACGAGGCTATTGTGTCCAAAGCTCGATAAAAATCGGGACTTCCAAATATGAGCTGGAATCCTTACCTACGAATATGTCAGAGTTTACATATCGCAGCACCGCAATTAACGCCACAAACGATGTCAGTTTCTTGGACATTAAGCGAAAAATAGGTCTTACCAATAAGTGGTACTACGGACTTGGTAGGCAATCAAGAATTAAGGTCCACACTTGGCCAAAGAAACTACCGCCCTACAAGACGCTCGTCCTTCCGTATTGTTTTATGGCGCTAGAGCATTGGCAATATCACAGGCTGATGCAGCAAAATACTCTTAAGTTCTAAATAAAAAGATCTCTGTGTGATCCAAGAACTTTGTTCCGATAAAAATTTGTATGGGAATTTTTTTCCCTTTCCTACGTCAAATGAAAAGAGGAATCCAAATATTGAGCGCACAAGCTTTTATTGCTAGTAAGATACAGGTGACTTAAAAACAATTTATTTTCTACTTTTTAGTACATTAAATAAATTAAAGCTTATTTTTAAAAAGTTTTTTTTTATACAGGGACCGAAAATAACGATTATTTTTCAAAATTCAATGAAAAAAATTAACATGTTCTTGAGCATTACTCATAAAAATCAAAAAGTAATCGTTATGTGTTGAGTTTTATTTTTCTGCTCACGAATAAAAATTATTTTCTGATTTTTATTTTTCTACTCAATCGAAAAAATCAACTTCTGATTTTTATTTTTCTGCTCAAGAATAAAAATTATTTTCTGATTTTTATTTTTCTGCTCAAGAATAAAAATCAACTTTTGATTTTTATTTTTCTGCTCAAGAATAAAAATTATTTTCTGATTTTAATTTTTCTGCTCAAGAATAAAAGTTATTATAAGCTTTATATTAACCTCACTTTCTGTCCGCGGTATGTCAGTATGTCGTCAAATCTAGTAATCAATTTTTCACCCACTTTCCGACTACTTAGAGATCTGAAACTTTGCATACATGCCTAATCTAGAGCCCAATACACGAATCAAAATATGGGCGTAGGATAACGGGCGTGGCACTTTTTATAAACTCCAGATTTGTGTATAACTTTAGAACTACACATCACACATCAATGAAACTCGGTAGGAACTTACTACATATCCATATCCTTCTACTGAGAAAATAAGGGAGGCACTGGATAAGGGGGCGTGGCACCCCCCATACAAACAAAATTTTTGATCTCGATTAGCTTTGGAACTAAAGGTCGTGCAGCATTGAAATTTCGTATGCAGTGGCCTCTTGGATGTGTCGTCCCACTGGTAGAATTTTATGGGCGTAGGATAAGGGGGTGTGGCACTTTTTTATCAACTCCAGATTCGTGTATAACTTTAGAACTACACATCACACATCAATGAAACTCGGTAGGAACTTACTACAAATCCATTTCCTTCTACTGAGAAAATAAGGGGGCACTGGATAAGGGGGCGTGGCACCCCATACAAACGGTCGAATGTGATTTGAAATCGATCAGAAAGGTTGAAGTTAAATCAAAACGAAAAAAATCCTATGCAACTAAAATGTAAGAAAATTGTAATTTTTGAACCAAATTTAATTATTTGTACTAAAATAAAGCATATTTTTACGTTTACTTCAGGGGAAAGCACAAGAATTCTGCGCAAGAAGCCGTGTTAATTGCTTTCATGGAAAAGCACACGGACTTGGTAAAAGGTTTCGCAAGAGGTGACCGCGTAGCTATTGATGCACTTTGGGGCGATATAAAAAAGGAGTTGAATAGCCAAGGTCCACCCCAAAAAGATGCTTCGGGCTGGAAAAAAGTAAGAAGCGCACATGTTTATTCTGCATTACATTAACCGTACTATTTTAACAGGTTTGGATAGACTGGAAATGCAATGTCAGGAAAAAGCTCGCTCACAACAGAACCGAATCCAGAGCTACTGGGGGTGGGCCATTTAACAACTTTGTTATATCGCCAGCAGAGGATTCCGTAGCAAAAATTTGCGGGATTTACACTGCAGTCGAAGGCATTACAAATACTCTTGACTTTGGCGTCGAAGACGTAGACTGCGCCATTGTCTTAAATGATTTGGATAATGCCAATTCGCCTGACGATGATTCGCCTGGACCAAGCAGATCAGTATGCATGACCCCCAGAAAAAGGAAAGCAGTTTTGCCGCTTCAAGATAACTTGAAAAAGTTCATGGCTGAGCAATCCACTGGAATAGAGTTGATCGCTAAAAATTATTGCATGAACAAAATTACATAAAACAAAAGAACCTGGAAATCGAAAAATAATTCCAAAAAAAGAGGAACAAATCGGTTCAAATGCATATGTTAGCAATACGATTTCCAGTATCTTTTGTGTTATGTAATTTTGTTCATGCATACATGTTTGTTCTTTTTGTTTCTATATTTTCAGATCTTAAGTTGCCTAACTTAAACTTGAATTAAACTGATTTTTAATTATTTTATTTAATTGAATTTAAGTTGTTTTGTTACCTATGGAACTGGAAAAGACAGTAAAATAAAATGTACATGTGTTCGTATGATATATAACATGATTTGTATTTTAATTTTTAGTACAAATTTGCGATTTAATATATTAAGTTTATATTATTTGCAATGTCATCTCTTATTCTTCTGGCTTCATTGCTAAGTCTCAATTCCGGATTACCTTCAGTAATTTCATCGCTTTCCTCTCTTTCAGTTAGTACTGTAAAATTCCCATCATCTTCATCTTGAACTTTGTAAGTTCTACAGATATTATGCAATGCACAACATACATTTATTATTTGTACGACTTTTTGCGGCTCGTATTGAAGACAACGCGCTAAACTTTGGAAATTGTGGTACGACTCAAAGCTATGTCGGCATCCTTTCCAACTGATTTTTGGAAACTTCCTTCAGCTAAGAACCGTAGATTGGCTGCTAGTTGAAGCTGGGCAGGAATTGAAGATGAAGTCATGTGTGGTGTAACTACTGTCAGCAACATATTGAAAGCATTTTTGTTTACGCGATAATACGATATAAACCTTAAACGCGTATACATATTTGGATTATAATTTCCCCGCCAACGAATATTCTTTAACAATTACACTGAATCTGCAAGTTCCAAGGTATTGGATTGGTCCCTTAATGCACACCGTTTTACTTTTTCAGTAGCATTTCTCTGCCTTTCAATGGTTAAAACCGCGGTAATAAATGTTGCACTCATTTTAATAAACGTGAGAATAATTATTTGTTTCAAATTTAACAATAAAATTGTAAACAGACTGTTGTCAGATTTTTCGAACTTCACACGACGTTTATTATGAATTGATTTCGAGCTTATGAAAACGAGTGAAATGTAGCACATCAAAAACAAATCCACTCGATTTACAATTTCAATTCCAATTCGATTTCGATCGAAATCTGGCACCTGCCTGATAGTTATTTATGTAAATGAAATATTTAAATACGTCGTTGCATCACCCATTTTTGCTGATTCTTTTTCTATAGCGGAGTTGGACACTTTTGTGGGAAATAGTGCCATTGCGATGCACACCGGCTTTCCATCAGAAAGTTGGAGAGGTAGCAAAATAGGGCATCGCCTTGTATGAAGCCTCTCACGGTATCAAGAGGGTTGGAGAGTTCCTTTCCTATCGTGACGGAGCTTTGTGTGTTACTCAACGTCATCCTGCAGAGCCTCATCAGCTTGTCGAAGGCCGCCTTATAATCGACGAAGAGATGGTGAGTGTCGATTTGCTATTCATGGTTCTTCTCTAGGATTTGGCGTTGTGTGTAGATCTGGTCGATGGAGGACTTGCCAGGTCTAAAGCCACATAACGCATTGACGGATGGTTCAAATCTTTCATATAGCACGCTCGACGGGACCATAGTGTAATAATATCAAGTGTGCCAGATAGATTGTCATACCTTTTAATTGTCAAAAAATATTTTTCTTTTCTTTTCTCCTTCTTCAAAGTACAAAAAAGTTACTCAACATTTTTACGTACCATGCAATTTTTATTTTCAGTAATGAACCAGCACGTGTGTTACATTTTTTATAACAAATAGCGTTTATAAACCAATTGTTAATATTTTTTTTATCTCGTTAAGACCACCTCAACTTCGCATTGCCCCAAAGAAATTTTCTAATACATCTTGATTTAGTCTACTAGTCAAAAGGTAGGACATTCTAAACTTTTCTTGAAGATATTTATACAGTAAATTTAGATAAGTATTCGTTATTACCACAAGAGTTGGGCATTGATGTTCTTCTTTTTACTTTTTTCTTCAAACGCAAACTCAAACTGAAAACGGGTTAATATTTTTGTCAATTATAAGGTATGACAATAGAATGTCATTGCTATCTGGCACACTTGATATTATTACACTATGGACAGGACATGCTTTCATCTAACCATATTCTGCTGATAAGTTGGTGCAGCTCATCGCCGCCAGTATTGAACAACTTTGGCAGGCCGTCGACAAACGTGTCGTAGTTGTACTTGAGTCTTTGGATTGCGACCTTGACCTAGTATAACAACGCGATGGTATATCAAAACCATCGCCATTAATAAATGATATAGGGAACATGACTCCGTTGGCGAAATTTGTGGCATCGGCTTGTAATAAGCTGGAGAAGTGCTCCCTCCATAACGTTAGTGTATGATAGTGTACGAACAGTCTGTCCACTGTGGGTCTCTTCTTATCTTTATCTTTGAGTGTTTGAAGGTATTTTAAATCTTTACCTGTTTTATCAGGATGGCATTGTAACGAGACGTTTCCCTTGTCGAGCACTGTGGCGGATGACAATTAAAGCCGAGGTATTCTCACCGGCCGTCCAGGGTTCGCAGACTGCGTCACTGCTTGTGCGCGGTTTCCACTTAGCTGGACCCAAGTGTGTTGGTCCACGACCAGCGGAAGACACTTGCTTTTATAGGCCGCGCTGGGCTCGATTGCCCTGTGCTGGCGCTGTGCTTTCCTCTGCTGTTTACCTCTGTCGCTACTGTAAGCGACCTAACGGTAATTTGTTATTGCCTGTGGCTTTACGGCCCTCTGGCGCCGTGCGCAAATTGTTGTTGTTGTTATTGCTTCTGTTGTGTGCAAACTCCTATTGTTCTTTGCTTGTGGCGTGATACGTTTTTATTGTTTTGGTTTCGTTCAAAATCTTGTGGCGTGAGACGTTGTTGGTGTTTTCTCCTTACATTGCTGACTTTCGTTGACATTGCTGATGTCGCTGGTATAGCTGCTCTCTGTAGGGTTGGATGTTGCCCGTTATTGTATGGCCATAATTTGGCCTGCCAAATTCGGTCATTACAACATCTTCTCAAATGATTTTCCAGCTTAGGTGGTTTCATAGAGCCATTGCTTAAAACTTCGTTGCGTAAAAGGCACACAGACAATTGTTTGTTCGAGAATGATGCGATGAAACGAAACTTCAAATAATGAGCACTGTGCTGTATGCATTTCTTTATAGATTCCGACATGTTTAGTAAAATCCCTTATATACATACATACATCAGTAATTGCCCTCCTCTGTCTGTGCTTTGATTGGCTGTTGCTGTATTTAATTGTATTTAACTAAATATCAGTGCTTTTTCTAGCCCGGCTGTCTTTCTGTTGAACAGCAGCGCTTCTCCTTGCTCGTCTGTCCCCGGAACCTGAGCTGATGTGATTTAATGTTAAATCTTTATAGTTTTAAATTTTTTAAATTTGGGTCCTTACAGTGTATGTGGATTATTCCGTTCCTGGAAAACCAAAATAAAAGTCACGACCTGTTTTCATGAGATCCATTATTGTGGATCCCCGATTTTTTGCTTCGCTGTCGTGGACCCCTTTGGGAAACGGTGGGATAGAAGCTTAACTTTTTTCCAGTGCCATTCATGTCTCTGCACACTTCGATCTTCTCACGCTCTTCTTGTTCCCAATTCTTGCGTCTGAAAAGGCGACTGGCACTATTCAGCTCCAACGTCAGTTGTTTCCAAATATCTGCCACTTTTTCGCGGTTTTCTTCTATGAAGCCTCTCGCAATGTCAGAGTGTTCCTTCATCATTCTCAGCAGCGGTTCGCTATGAGCTTTATTTGTTGTTTTATTGAGGGAATTTTTGTTCGAACATGGCGAAAATTTCGGGCGAAACTCATGATAAAGAAAAAGTGAAATATTCTCGAAATGTTCACGTGAAACTTGGGATAAGGCTGAGTCAGACTATGTTTCATGGACAGACGGACAAGAAGAAGTGCCGCTGTTCACAGAAAACAATTGAAATCAAGCTAAGGCCAGACGGGCAAGGATAAATTAAATTCGAGCAGGTATTTCTAGTGTGGAACCTTAGCCCGACTCGCACTTGACTGCTTATTCCGAAGCAATTATTGGATATTGTTGATGGGAAAGTCGCAGTTGACATCCCGACCGGATTCATCATATTGCCCACTGATTTCTGTCAGTTGACCGAATCGAAGGAGCTCATTCGGTGTGTTTTCCGGTAATTAGTTGAGCAAACAAGCCATATTGGCGGCGAAAAATAAGTGGTGATCACAAAGCGACCATTCAAAATTCCATTCCGGAACAATTGTTTTCCTTCAAATCGGTTGCCACAGTTACCAACCAGGATGAGGAAGTCAACTATCCCACCGACTATGCAATGGATCGAGACTGGTTGTGAAATAGTTATGACCAACGTCATCGAGGCAACGATCATCAAGAGAAAGTATAAAGGAGATAATCTTTTGATTCCGCGCTTCCAGATGATTCCTACAGACTAGGCATTCAACAAATCACAAGGCCAGTCGTTGGAAGTTTACGGAATTAACTTGGAGTTTCCGTAGGTCGTGTATTCTCGGTCGGATTAATTCATTTGAATTACAAATGACTTATTATCATAATTATATAATAATCAAACGAAGCTCAAAGCGTACACCGTGCGGCCAATATTATCGATTTTATTGAATTTGAGTTGTAAGCCTGATTGGAATTAATAATCGCTTATAAAGAGTTACAACCAAATCAATTTAGGGTGGTACAAAGATCTTCGGGTCATTTAGTTTTCAATAAAAATGGTAACTTAGGTATGTTTCAGTAAAAATTCAACACACAAAATCTTCAATACAAATATTAAAAAAACCGGTCACAACGTGTTATACATTGACGGCAATATAAATAAATAACAACAAAAATTTTACCTTTAAAGTTAAGCTCATCGTTAGGTAACTTTTGTGCCTCCCAAGAAGGGGTAAGACTCATAGGATGCTGACCCGTAATGAAAGGGGACTGCTCTCCATCATTTCCATCTAAAAAAAGACATTTTAATTTTGAAAGAAAGTTCAAGAATACACTTGTAAATATGCTTATCATAGAAAATATATGCATGTGTCCATGCAATTTCAATCGCGTTTTACTGTGGGATTTTTCTTCCGAGATTCCAGAAATTAGTTATTAATAAAATTTTAAAAAAATTTCTTCAATTTTTGTTGTTATTAGTAAACATACATATTTAAGTTACATTTAAGATTTAGACTGTATTTGGAGTAGGGTTCCCTTCTCTTATTCACAGCGGTCTGAAAGTCTTATTGAGACAGTTCTCCATGTAATTACAAATCCTTATGGATGCGTAGCTTTATTAGGTATAAAGGAATTTTCTTAAGGGGTTCTGCCCACAATATCTTGCGGCTGAAGATTCGAAAACAAATTCTCTTTGTATTAGATGTTATGTGCCCGGCTGAGAGTTGAACCGAGGCGATTCCTCATCAGCGACCAAGCACTTAGTCCACTGATCCACCGCGGCGCCATATATGGGTAAGTTAATAAATCAAAGAAGTCCACATGTCGTAGTACCTGAAGGAAAGCTAAAATTTTATAGCTGAAATGACGTCAATGACGTCAAAGATAAAATTGTTCTTCGGCTTTTGAAATGCTTTAGATTAAATAATTTGCATCGAGCATCGTATGACGAAATCGGGTCGGCAAATTTAATAGACCAACAAAGGAAAGCGAATAAGAGATTTTTGTTTTCGTTATATTCGGAGTATATGGGAAGCATTATATTATTCCATATAAAAGAAAAATATAGCATATAATGTACTAGGTTAAAGCAAATTTGACGTGTACGAGTCATAGATATAAATTCTGTTACGGCGATAAAGTCTACGATATAAAAAAGAATTTAGAAATTACTTTAAGGCATTAAACTTCGGCATAAACAACAATGCTCCAACAGAAAAGGTATCCGATGCAAAAGTTGAGAGTCGGCGCATAAGAGGGAGACTAACAGCACTATTCTTGCGGTAAACACAATACTTACCACAGTAGCAACAGAGCATTTCATGACAACTGATGCTTTTTCGTATTCTGAACAGAAATCAAAAACCCGAAATATATCGTGTTATAGGCTACAAGGAAAAGGGTGACTGAGATTGGAGATCCTTGGGGTATTCCGTTCGAATGGGGTAGCGTTTTGGAGTAGATACCAGCAATATGTACTTTAATTTGCCTTTCGGACATGAAATTGAGCACGTAATTTATGATCTTAGGTCGTAAATTTCAGTCGATTAGTTGGTTTATTTCTGTGGTTATTCCTAGTTTGTCGAAAGCTTTAGCAAAATCACGCGAAACTATCGATAAGTGTTTATTTCTTGAAAGAGAATTTGTAATCAGGTAGTCTAGAAAAAATTGAGGTATCTGATACTGATTTCCCCTTTTTAAAACCATTTTGTCGACTGTTGATCAGTTTATTTGTCAAAAATATCTAAGGGGATGTTTAATGAGGAAAATATTAAATGAGCTTTTAACTCATTACATCAATTTTGAACATAGGGAGAATACGGTATTTTCCTAGCACTCTTATAACAGGGGCTCCAGGGAATGAACATATTCAAAGTAAACCTTGTTTGAGGAACAATTTCCAACCAATGGAGGGAAGTTATTGTAAAATATATTCCTATATTGTCAACTGATATGCAAATATTTTCGGCCAATCAGTCTCACCTTATTTCTTCAAAAAACTAAGAAGAAAGTAATTGATAGGTATATAAGCAACGAATTATAGACTTCTTCACAAAAATCAATGTGCCTATTTACCGAATGATTCCACTAGTCACGCTCTTTAGAATCTCACAGACAAGCTTGAAAAATCACTGGGGAACAAAGAATATGCAGTTGGTTCTTCCTGGATATCGAAGGGGCCTTCTATAATACCTTCTATAATAAAGCAAAAGTGTTTATGAAACAGCTGGATCCAAAATGTACCAAAGTCAGGAACATTAATAAAACTGTGGATACTGAGAAAGGTAGAATTCCGTCTGCAAAAGGCTGCCCTCGGGGAGCATTTCTTTGCTTAATTGTGGTGATATAAAAATGAAAGTTTATCTGTTTGTCTGTCCGGCTATACAAAGCTACACGCGTTGTCCGAAACTTTATACCAATATTGTTAAAGACCAAAGGAAGGCGACTGTATATAAAAATTTTTGATACATCAAGAGGGCGTGGCACCTCCCATACAACTTAAATAATTGATGTGGCATATCTTTAAAACTACAAGTCACGCAGCATTACATTTCCGTATGTAGCACCTCTTGGATGCGTTGTCACACTGTTAAAATTTAATGGGCGTAGGACAAGGGGCATGGCACTTTTCAATCAACTATACATTTGGGCATAACTTTAGAACTATGCACCACACATCAATGAAACACGATAGGAACTTGCTTCATATCCGTGTTCTTCAACTCGGAAAAAGGGATGGGCATTGGACAAGGGGCGTGGCACCGCCCATACATCCGAATTTTTAATATCGAATATCTTTTGGCCTAAAAGTCGGGCAGCATTGAAATTCCGTATGCAGGCCCCATCTTGGATGCATCGTCCCACTGGTAAAATTTTATGGGCGTAGGATAGGGGGCGTGGCACTTTTCAAGCAACTACACATTTGGGTTTAAGTTTAGAACTATACACCACACATCAATGAAACACGATAGGAACTTATTACATATCCATATCCTTGAATTGGGAAAATGGGACGGGCATTAAAAAAGTGGCGTGGCACCGCCCATACAAACCAAATTTTTGATATCAAATAGTTTTTGAACGAAAAGTAGCGCAACATTGAAATTCCATATACAGGCACCTCCTCGATGAGTCGTTTTACTGATAAAATTGTATGGGCCAAAAATGAATGTTTGTTTGTCTGTCTGTCTCTCCGGCTATACAAAGATATATATTAAAAACTTATTTTCTCTCTTTTTCGCTTTACTGGACAGATTACTTCATTTCGGAGCTTTTCACTTCAAATAATTGTCGATTGTCGAATATAATAAAAACTAAAGTTTCTAAAAAAAAGTTAAGAAAATAAAATATAGTAAGTATTTATGTTAAGTGAGTAAATTTATATGAAGTTTCTTTATTTAGTCTGTTTTTAACACCTGTTATTTAAGATTATGCCTCCCAAAAAACGACCAGCAATTGGAAAAAATTATTCAGAACGAAAACGATTCGCGAGGGCAAGTGAGACACGAGATCAAACTCAACAAAGACAAGCTGCTGATCTGTCTCGAGCCTCTACTTCAAGGGCAAGTGAGACTGCAGACCAAACTCGACAACGGCAAGCTGCTGATTAATCAAGAGCATCTACTTCCCGGGCAAGTGAGACTCCAGAACAAACACGAGGAAGACAAGCTGCTGAGCGGTCTCGAGCCTCTACTTCCAGGGCAAGTGAGACTGCAGAGCAAACTCGACAACGGCAAGCTGCCGATCAATCAAGAGCATCTACTTCCCGGGCAAGTGAGACTCCAGAACAAACACGAGGAAGACAAGCTGCTGTCCGATCTAGAACTTCCACTGCTAGACAGCGGGATTTTCAAAATCTGAAGAAAGCAGCATTTGCGTACAATGCTGCAATCAATTATCACGAACATCCAACTGTTTTCATTGGCAAAATGGAAAAGATCTGTGTCCATTGCAAAGCTTATAAATGGAACGGCGAAACATCTGGGATGTGCTGCTCAAATGGAAATGTAAAACTACCATTGATCAATCCACCAGCTGAACCACTTCACACTTTGATGGCTGGAAAGACAAAAGATTCAAAAGACTTTCTGCAAAACATCAGAAAGTATAACTCATGCTTCCAAATGACTTCTGTCGGACCAACAAAAAAAATAATTGAGCTTGGATTCATGCCTACATTCAAAGTACAGGGACAAATCTACCATCGCTCAGGGTCACTGCTCCCAGGGCCGAATGAAGACCCTAAATTCCTGCAGATTTTTTTCATGGGAGACAAACATGCAGAAGCCCGTCAGCTTTGCTCCAATATTCTAACCGTCAAATCACATATCGTTCTGGCTCTGCAACAATTTCTACATGAACACAATATCTACGTAAATTTGTTCAAGACTGCGCTGGAGCGAATGCCAACAGATGATTACCAAAAAATTATCAGAGCAGATAAGACTCCATTACATGATCATCCACGGAGATTCAGTGCACCAACAATTGATGAGGTTGCGATTTTAATTGTGGGAAATGAATTTGAAAGTCGCGATATAGTTTTACAGAAAAAAAATAACAGTATCCAGAAAGTAGCGGAAACTCATCAATCTTACGATGCTCTGCAATACCCAATCATCTTTTGGCAAGGAAATGATAGCTATAATTTTGGAAATCCTAAGATTAACCCAATCACAGGTGACCCGCTACCCGGAAAAAAAGGATCTGCCATGAACTTTTATGCTTTCAGAGTGATGAGAAGAGTAGGGGATTGAAACCACATATTAAAAACCCAACAGCTCCTCCATTAGTTTATTGTGGATATGTACGTCAAAATCTAAAGTGAGTGGTTGCTCTACATTCGACTAAACGAACAGAAACTGAGAGTTAACGACTACATTCACCTTAGATATGCCATGGCCAATGACGTGAATCCAAATGAAATGGGGCGAATGGTGATATTACCAGCAACCTTCACTGGAAGTCCAAGACACATGCATGAATACACCCAGGATGCAATGGTTTTTGTCAGGAATTATGGCCGCCCTAACCTTTTCATAACCTGTACATGCAATCCACTTTGGTCAAAAATATAAGAGGCTCTTCTACCTGGTCAAAAAGCTACGGATCGTCACGACCTGATTGCTAGAGTGTTCAAGAGGAAATTAACCAAATTAATGGACGTCGTGAAGAATGGTCACATTTTTGGAGAAACGAAGTGCTATATGTATTCAATCGAATGGCAAAAACGAGGTCTTCCGCATGCCCACATCCTCATCTGGCTGCGAGAAAAAATACGACCAACTGATATCGACAAGATTATCTCAGCCGAATTGCTTGATCCAGATCTAGATCCATTGTTGTTTCAGATCATCACCAAAACCCAAAAGTGCCCTGCGGAGCACTTAACATAAACGCTCCTTGCATTACGACTAAATTGAAAACACGTCAAACGGATGTTGACGTTGACAATATGTAGTTGGGTAATTCCGTATTCTCCAATGTTGTCGAATCGAATGTTTCGAATGAACAAAAGAAAATTGAACAAATTGAAAAGAAATCATACAAATCTGTTGACACTGCCACAGACACAGCTCAGGCTGTTCTCTATCCGCCAGAATTTTTGAATTCTTTGGACATTCCGGGTGTACCACCACACAATTTGACTCTCAAAGTTGGAACACCTATTATACTGTTAAGAAATTTGGACACACCGAAACTATGCAATGGTACCAGGCTTTGCGTGAAGAAATTACACAATTACATCATTGAAGCAACAATTCTAACTGGATGTGCCAAAGGAGAAGACGTTTTCATTCAACGTATTCCAATAATTACTGAAGAAATGCCATTCAGCTTCAAGCGATTACAGTACCCGGTGCATTTAGCTTTTGCCATGACCATCAACAAAGCGCAAGGGCAGTCGTTAGCAGTGGCAGGCATCAACCTTCATCAGCCATGTTGTTCACGCGGACAGCTTTACGTCGCCTGTTCGCGTGTTGGCAATCCAAAAAATTTGTACATTTACACCCCAGAAGAGGGCGTGGCACCTCCCATACAACTTAAATAATTGATGTGGCATATCTTTAAAACTACAAGTCACGCAGCATTACAATTCCGTATGTAGCATCTCTTGGATGCGTTGTCACACTGTTAAAATTTAATGGGCGTAGGACAAGGGGCATGGCACTTTTCAATCAACTATACATTTGGGCATAACTTTAGAACTATGCACCACACATCAATGAAACACGATAGGAACTTGCTTCATATCCGTGTTCTTCAACTCGGAAAATGGGATGGGCATTGGACAAGGGGCGTGGCACCGCCCATACATCCGAATTTTTAATATCGAATATCTTTTGGCCTAAAAGTCGGGCAGCATTGAAATTCCGTATGCAGGCCCCATCTTGGATGCATCGTCCCACTGGTAAAATTTTATGGGCGTAGGATAGGGGGCGTGGCACTTTTCAAGCAACTACACATTTGGGTTTAAGTTTAGAACTATACACCACACATCAATGAAACACGATAGGAACTTATTACATATCCATATCCTTGAATTGGGAAAATGGGACGGGCATTAAAAAAGTGGCGTGGCACCGCCCATACAAACCAAATTTTTGATATCAAATAGTTTTTGAACGAAAAGTAGCGCAACATTGAAATTCCATATACAGGCACCTCCTCGATGAGTCGTTTTACTGATAAAATTGTATGGGCCAAAAATGAATGTTTGTTTGTCTGTCTGTCTCTCCGGCTATACAAAGATATATATTAAAAACTTATTTTCTCTCTTTTTCGCTTTACTGGACAGATTACTTCATTTCGGAGCTTTTCACTTCAAATAATTGTCGATTGTCGAATATAATAAAAACTAAAGTTTCTAAAAAAAAGTTAAGAAAATAAAATATAGTAAGTATTTATGTTAAGTGAGTAAATTTATATGAAGTTTCTTTATTTAGTCTGTTTTTAACACCTGTTATTTAAGATTATGCCTCCCAAAAAACGACCAGCAATTGGAAAAAATTATTCAGAACGAAAACGATTCGCGAGGGCAAGTGAGACACGAGATCAAACTCAACAAAGACAAGCTGCTGATCTGTCTCGAGCCTCTACTTCAAGGGCAAGTGAGACTGCAGACCAAACTCGACAACGGCAAGCTGCTGATTAATCAAGAGCATCTACTTCCCGGGCAAGTGAGACTCCAGAACAAACACGAGGAAGACAAGCTGCTGAGCGGTCTCGAGCCTCTACTTCCAGGGCAAGTGAGACTGCAGAGCAAACTCGACAACGGCAAGCTGCCGATCAATCAAGAGCATCTACTTCCCGGGCAAGTGAGACTCCAGAACAAACACGAGGAAGACAAGCTGCTGTCCGATCTAGAACTTCCACTGCTAGACAGCGGGATTTTCAAAATCTGAAGAAAGCAGCATTTGCGTACAATGCTGCAATCAATTATCACGAACATCCAACTGTTTTCATTGGCAAAATGGAAAAGATCTGTGTCCATTGCAAAGCTTATAAATGGAACGGCGAAACATCTGGGATGTGCTGCTCAAATGGAAATGTAAAACTACCATTGATCAATCCACCAGCTGAACCACTTCACACTTTGATGGCTGGAAAGACAAAAGATTCAAAAGACTTTCTGCAAAACATCAGAAAGTATAACTCATGCTTCCAAATGACTTCTGTCGGACCAACAAAAAAAATAATTGAGCTTGGATTCATGCCTACATTCAAAGTACAGGGACAAATCTACCATCGCTCAGGGTCACTGCTCCCAGGGCCGAATGAAGACCCTAAATTCCTGCAGATTTTTTTCATGGGAGACAAACATGCAGAAGCCCGTCAGCTTTGCTCCAATATTCCAACCGTTAAATCACATATCGTTCTGGCTCTGCAACAATTTCTACATGAACACAATATCTACGTAAATTTGTTCAAGACTACGCTGGAGCGAATGCCAACAGATGATTACCAAAAAATTATCAGAGCAGATAAGACTCCATTACATGATCATCCACGGAGATTCAGTGCACCAACAATTGATGAGGTTGCGATTTTAATTGTGGGAAATGAATTTGAAAGTCGCGATATAGTTTTACAGAAAAAAAATAACAGTATCCAGAAAGTAGCGGAAACTCATCAATCTTACGATGCTCTGCAATACCCAATCATCTTTTGGCAAGGAAATGATAGCTATAATTTTGGAAATCCTAAGATTAACCCAATCACAGGTGACCCGCTACCCGGAAAAAAAGGATCTGCCATGAACTTTTATGCTTTCAGAGTGATGAGAAGAGTAGGGGATTGAAACCACATATTAAAAACCCAACAGCTCCTCCATTAGTTTATTGTGGATATGTACGTCAAAATCTAAAGTGAGTGGTTGCTCTACATTCGACTAAACCAACAGAAACTGAGAGTTAACGACTACATTCACCTTAGATATGCCATGGCCAATGACGTGAATCCAAATGAAATGGGGCGAATGGTGATATTACCAGCAACCTTCACTGGAAGTCCAAGACACATGCATGAATACACCCAGGATGCAATGGTTTTTGTCAGGAATTATGGCCGCCCTAACCTTTTCATAACCTGTACATGCAATCCACTTTGGTCAAAAATATAAGAGGCTCTTCTACCTGGTCAAAAAGCTACGGATCGTCACGACCTGATTGCTAGAGTGTTCAAGAGGAAATTAACCAAATTAATGGACGTCGTGAAGAATGGTCACATTTTTGGAGAAACGAAGTGCTATATGTATTCAATCGAATGGCAAAAACGAGGTCTTCCGCATGCCCACATCCTCATCTGGCTGCGAGAAAAAATACGACCAACTGATATCGACAAGATTATCTCAGCCGAATTGCTTGATCCAGATCTAGATCCATTGTTGTTTCAGATCATCACCAAAACCCAAAAGTGCCCTACGGAGCACTTAACATAAACGCTCCTTGCATTACGACTAAATTGAAAACACGTCAAACGGATGTTGACGTTGACAATATGTAGTTGGGTAATTCCGTATTCTCCAATGTTGTCGAATCGAATGTTTCGAATGAACAAAAGAAAATTGCGGTAGCAGTGGCCTCTTCAGGCATAGCCGCAACACTGCTAAATGGTGGTCGGATGGCACATGCTTTGCGAGAGAGGGATTCTGGCGCCTAAAAATAACAGTGTCAACAAGATCAACGATGAAATCCAGAGCCTTCTTCCAGGAAATTCCAAATCATACAAATCTGTTGACACTGCCACAGACACAGCTCAGGCTGTTCTCTATCCGCCAGAATTTTTGAATTCTTTGGACATTCCGGGTGTACCACCACACAATTTGACTCTCAAAGTTGGAACACCTATAATGCTGTTAAGAAATTTTGACACACCGAAACTATGCAATGGTACCAGGCTTTGCGTGAAGAAATTACACAATTACATCATTGAAGCAACAATTCTAACTGGATGTGCCAAAGGAGAAGACGTTTTCATTCAACGTATTCCAATAATTACTGAAGAAATGCCATTCAGCTTCAAGCGATTACAGTACCCGGTGCATTTAGCTTTTGCCATGACCATCAACAAAGCGCAAGGGCAGTCGTTAGCAGTGGCAGGCATCAACCTTCATCAGCCATGTTGTTCACGCGGACAGCTTTACGTCGCCTGTTCGCGTGTTGGCAATCCAAAAAATTTGTACATTTACACCCCAGAAGAGGGCGTGGCACCTCCCATACAACTTAAATAATTGATGTGGCATATCTTTAAAACTACAAGTCACGCAGCATTACAATTCCGTATGTAGCATCTCTTGGATGCGTTGTCACACTGTTAAAATTTAATGGGCGTAGGACAAGGGGCATGGCACTTTTCAATCAACTATACATTTGGGCATAACTTTAGAACTATGCACCACACATCAATGAAACACGATAGGAACTTGCTTCATATCCGTGTTCTTCAACTCGGAAAATGGGATGGGCATTGGACAAGGGGCGTGGCACCGCCCATACATCCGAATTTTTAATATCGAATATCTTTTGGCCTAAAAGTCGGGCAGCATTGAAATTCCGTATGCAGGCCCCATCTTGGATGCATCGTCCCACTGGTAAAATTTTATGGGCGTAGGATAGGGGGCGTGGCACTTTTCAAGCAACTACACATTTGGGTTTAAGTTTAGAACTATACACCACACATCAATGAAACACGATAGGAACTTATTACATATCCATATCCTTGAATTGGGAAAATGGGACGGGCATTAAAAAAGTGGCGTGGCACCGCCCATACAAACCAAATTTTTGATATCAAATAGTTTTTGAACGAAAAGTAGCGCAACATTGAAATTCCATATACAGGCACCTCCTCGATGAGTCGTTTTACTGATAAAATTGTATGGGCCAAAAATGAATGTTTGTTTGTCTGTCTGTCTCTCCGGCTATACAAAGATATATATTAAAAACTTATTTTCTCTCTTTTTCGCTTTACTGGACAGATTACTTCATTTCGGAGCTTTTCACTTCAAATAATTGTCGATTGTCGAATATAATAAAAACTAAAGTTTCTAAAAAAAAGTTAAGAAAATAAAATATAGTAAGTATTTATGTTAAGTGAGTAAATTTATATGAAGTTTCTTTATTTAGTCTGTTTTTAACACCTGTTATTTAAGATTATGCCTCCCAAAAAACGACCAGCAATTGGAAAAAATTATTCAGAACGAAAACGATTCGCGAGGGCAAGTGAGACACGAGATCAAACTCAACAAAGACAAGCTGCTGATCTGTCTCGAGCCTCTACTTCAAGGGCAAGTGAGACTGCAGACCAAACTCGACAACGGCAAGCTGCTGATTAATCAAGAGCATCTACTTCCCGGGCAAGTGAGACTCCAGAACAAACACGAGGAAGACAAGCTGCTGAGCGGTCTCGAGCCTCTACTTCCAGGGCAAGTGAGACTGCAGAGCAAACTCGACAACGGCAAGCTGCCGATCAATCAAGAGCATCTACTTCCCGGGCAAGTGAGACTCCAGAACAAACACGAGGAAGACAAGCTGCTGTCCGATCTAGAACTTCCACTGCTAGACAGCGGGATTTTCAAAATCTGAAGAAAGCAGCATTTGCGTACAATGCTGCAATCAATTATCACGAACATCCAACTGTTTTCATTGGCAAAATGGAAAAGATCTGTGTCCATTGCAAAGCTTATAAATGGAACGGCGAAACATCTGGGATGTGCTGCTCAAATGGAAATGTAAAACTACCATTGATCAATCCACCAGCTGAACCACTTCACACTTTGATGGCTGGAAAGACAAAAGATTCAAAAGACTTTCTGCAAAACATCAGAAAGTATAACTCATGCTTCCAAATGACTTCTGTCGGACCAACAAAAAAAATAATTGAGCTTGGATTCATGCCTACATTCAAAGTACAGGGACAAATCTACCATCGCTCAGGGTCACTGCTCCCAGGGCCGAATGAAGACCCTAAATTCCTGCAGATTTTTTTCATGGGAGACAAACATGCAGAAGCCCGTCAGCTTTGCTCCAATATTCCAACCGTCAAATCACATATCGTTCTGGCTCTGCAACAATTTCTACATGAACACAATATCTACGTAAATTTGTTCAAGACTACGCTGGAGCGAATGCCAACAGATGATTACCAAAAAATTATCAGAGCAGATAAGACTCCATTACATGATCATCCACGGAGATTCAGTGCACCAACAATTGATGAGGTTGCGATTTTAATTGTGGGAAATGAATTTGAAAGTCGCGATATAGTTTTACAGAAAAAAAATAACAGTATCCAGAAAGTAGCGGAAACTCATCAATCTTACGATGCTCTGCAATACCCAATCATCTTTTGGCAAGGAAATGATAGCTATAATTTTGGAAATCCTAAGATTAACCCAATCACAGGTGACCCGCTACCCGGAAAAAAAGGATCTGCCATGAACTTTTATGCTTTCAGAGTGATGAGAAGAGTAGGGGATTGAAACCACATATTAAAAACCCAACAGCTCCTCCATTAGTTTATTGTGGATATGTACGTCAAAATCTAAAGTGAGTGGTTGCTCTACATTCGACTAAACCAACAGAAACTGAGAGTTAACGACTACATTCACCTTAGATATGCCATGGCCAATGACGTGAATCCAAATGAAATGGGGCGAATGGTGATATTACCAGCAACCTTCACTGGAAGTCCAAGACACATGCATGAATACACCCAGGATGCAATGGTTTTTGTCAGGAATTATGGCCGCCCTAACCTTTTCATAACCTGTACATGCAATCCACTTTGGTCAAAAATATAAGAGGCTCTTCTACCTGGTCAAAAAGCTACGGATCGTCACGACCTGATTGCTAGAGTGTTCAAGAGGAAATTAACCAAATTAATGGACGTCGTGAAGAATGGTCACATTTTTGGAGAAACGAAGTGCTATATGTATTCAATCGAATGGCAAAAACGAGGTCTTCCGCATGCCCACATCCTCATCTGGCTGCGAGAAAAAATACGACCAACTGATATCGACAAGATTATCTCAGCCGAATTGCTTGATCCAGATCTAGATCCATTGTTGTTTCAGATCATCACCAAAACCCAAAAGTGCCCTACGGAGCACTTAACATAAACGCTCCTTGCATTACGACTAAATTGAAAACACGTCAAACGGATGTTGACGTTGACAATATGTAGTTGGGTAATTCCGTATTCTCCAATGTTGTCGAATCGAATGTTTCGAATGAACAAAAGAAAATTGCGGTAGCAGTGGCCTCTTCAGGCATAGCCGCAACACTGCTAAATGGTGGTCGGATGGCACATGCTTTGCGAGAGAGGGATTCTGGCGCCTAAAAATAACAGTGTCAACAAGATCAACGATGAAATCCAGAGCCTTCTTCCAGGAAATTCCAAATCATACAAATCTGTTGACACTGCCACAGACACAGCTCAGGCTGTTCTCTATCCGCCAGAATTTTTGAATTCTTTGGACATTCCGGGTGTACCACCACACAATTTGACTCTCAAAGTTGGAACACCTATAATGCTGTTAAGAAATTTTGACACACCGAAACTATGCAATGGTACCAGGCTTTGCGTGAAGAAATTACACAATTACATCATTGAAGCAACAATTCTAACTGGATGTGCCAAAGGAGAAGACGTTTTCATTCAACGTATTCCAATAATTACTGAAGAAATGCCATTCAGCTTCAAGCGATTACAGTACCCGGTGCATTTAGCTTTTGCCATGACCATCAACAAAGCGCAAGGGCAGTCGTTAGCAGTGGCAGGCATCAACCTTCATCAGCCATGTTGTTCACGCGGACAGCTTTACGTCGCCTGTTCGCGTGTTGGCAATCCAAAAAATTTTTACATTTACACCCCAGACGGAACAACAAAAGATATTTTGTACTCGCAAGTGATTGCGTAAAATAAAGGGTGTTTTTTTAGACATGTGGTTTTCAATGAAGCAATACTTTTTTCGGAGTTGGTCTTTCTGACAGCCGTCACTTGATTTATGCTCAGTTTTGTTTGCAAATTCATAATGAATAGACGTACCCCTGAACAACGTTTGCAAATCGTGCAAATTTATCACCAAAATAATGGTTCGGTTCGTGCGACAAATTTTGTTCAGCGATGAAGCTCACTTTTGGTTGAATGGGTACGTTAATAAGCAAAATTGTCGCATTTGGAGTGATGATAATCCACAAGCCATTGTTGAGACGCCGTTACATCCTCAAAAAGTCACTGTTTGGTGTGCTCTATGGGCAGAGGGAATCATTGGTCCATATTTCTTCAAAAATGAAGCCAGCCATAATGTTACAGTCGCTATAGAGCCATGATTAATGACTTTTTCGTGCCTGAATTGGGGGGTGTTGATATGGACGACCGTTGGTTCCAACAAGACGGCGCTACATGCCATACAGCCAACGAAACAATCAATTTATTGAAGGAAACTTTTGGTGAGCGCATTATCTCTCGTCGTGGGCCTGTGGCGTGGCCTCCAAGATCGTGCGATTTAACACCGCTGGACTATTTTTTTGGGGTTATGTGAAGTTGCTTGTCTACGCAGGTAAGCCCGAGACGATTGACGCCTTGGAAGAGAATATTCAGCGCGTTATTGCTGACATACGGCCCAAATTGCTGCAAAAAGTGGTCGAAAATTGGGCCTCTTGGCTGGAATTTATTCGAGCCAGCCGCTGCGGCTACTTGCCCGAAATCATTTTTAAAACATAATGGCAAACCCTTATCTTTATAATAAAGCTAAATTCTTGGCCATAACATTAAATTATATGCGTTTGATTTCTTCATGAAAACCACACATCTAAAAAAAACACACTATATAATTATTTATATTAAAATTGTTTTCACTTTTTATAAAAAAATTTATTTCATAATTACAGCACACACCTTAAAACCGCCCCTTTATCACTAAAATAGTTGGTTTTTCTGCCTTAGCCAATTTAAAGAAAAATTTAAAAACAAATAAAAAAGACCTAAGCAAGCTCACTCAATATATCTCATACCTTAAAACCACCCTGACAAAACACATTTTACCATACCACTAAAAATAATGTGGCTTTTAATAACATTTTCAAATTCCAATATAGTTGTAATTCCCCGTATGATGTGGCACTCGGGTAAAGCCGGGTAAATTAGGTAGTACAAACTATAAATACATATTTAGGGTATTCACAGTGTCTCATATCTCTTATGTCGTATTCCTCAATTTAACAAATATGACGGCTGTGAGCGACCCTAATATTTGTCTGTAGTATTTCAACCTGAAATCAGCTGACTGCAGAAAATTTTGGAAAAATAAAAATGTCAAAAGCCCATGTGAAAGATGAAATAAGAAATGCTTTGTGCGAAAAATATGCATTAGACCTGCTCATGCTAGAATCGAGTAAGTAATCAAGAAAAAGCAGTCCCCAGTCTATTATTTCAAAGGGTTCTTTACAGGTAATGATGAGGAGGAGGAAGATTTAAATGAAAACTTCCGAATTAACATGATTTGTTTGCTGAGTAATCGCAGAAGTGTGCACTTAGGATTGCCTAAATCAGCCTTTTGGGAGCAAAAAGCCCTCAGAAATTTTGACGACAACAGATTTAACCAAATGATACGCGTACAACCAGCAGAGTTAGTGTTTATTCTGAATCTAATAAAGGACTCTGCTGTTTTCCACAAAAACAAAACAGCACAACTGCGGCATCGGTAATTCTGCTTCCAAAAATTTCATCGAATTCATCATAAAAGCTGCACATTTTATGTAAGATGCCTGAGAAGAAATTTAGAGAATGTGTGATAAGAAATATGTGTCGCTAAGGTATTTGCTTTTAACTTCTCTTAACAGTATCTCCATCCATGCTGCCTGCACCTGACGATCCCTCCCAAGCCTTTGCCTTGTTGTAGCATATTCGCATATTGCGTACCTTTGCACGCACAAGCTTCCACTCGACAGGAGTGCTTTTCTTTTCAGCGAAACGTTTGTAATAAACCTGCGCGGCGGGTTTCTTTAAAAAAAAAGCTTGATTAAAATTTGAATTGTACATTTATTGACAATAACTTACCTCTAACTCCCTATTTTCCATCAAAAACTCCAGTAAAGCCTTCTCCTCTGTCTTCGACCACACTTGTTTGGAGTAAGGCGAGCACGGTTTGGCTTAGGCTAAAAGGAAAGTATTTTACAAAATTTTAACATTCAAAGAAGTGTTACGATTGTTTATTACATAAATAAATCTAAATTTGTTTATATTTACCTGAATTGTTTCCATTCCTTTCTTTTTATTAGCTTTTTTCGTCGTTTCTGCACAAAAATTGCAAGTAAGAAGAAGAACTAATGCCAACTAAAACAACTGGTTGAATATGACTTTTGAAATACATAGGCTGCCGTGTTGTATTAGTCGTATTTGATTTTTGTATGGGGAAAGCAAACTTATTTTTATGACTGTTGTATATTCTAATTTCAAATAACATATACGGCAAATATGAGAGACTGTGAAAACCCTAATTGCAAAGGTTTTAGAGATATGTATAATAAACAATTGAATCAAAAATAAAATACGCAAAAATATAAAACACTGATAAAATTTTACTGTCAAAAGTTGCTAACATTCGTAAATTGCTGATGCTGCCGGATTGTAATTATTCGCAATATGTTAAAGCTTCGTTTAGTTAACAAAGGCGAGCTTTCAGCAGGTTTTTATCAAATTTCGGAATCTTGAAAATTGTGTTGACGAAATCTACGCGATTTGAAGGAAATCCCAAATTTGTTATGTTAGCTGCTTTATTACAGTCGAATAAATTTTCCAAACTTATATCTAATTATGCTCGTCACTGCACACTTACGTTTATTCATTATGAAAATGTTGGTATGAACGCTGATATAACACCAAATTTTTGAAGACCAGGAGGCACGTATGTAGTTTGCAGGAGATTGATGAAGTGATCTCTGAAAGAATCAAAAATATAAATATTATACAGATATGTGCGGAATAATAGGGATAATTGTTGAATTGATAAATGTCATAATTTTTCAAATTAAAATTACTGAAGTATAATAATAATAAAAATTTATTGGCGTAACAACCCGTGTGGACTTAGGCCTTAGCTTTCTCGTATTTCCTTATGTGTGCTCGTTCTATTTTTAGCACAAGATAAAAGGAATAAGGTAAATGTGAAGAAAAAATAATGTTGTCTACTTAGCACGATGTCTGGTAACACATTTTTTGCCTTGTGCGGCTGGGCACCCACCGAGCGCATCCCAGGTGATGTATACAGGTACGCCACGGTTCTCTTTTGTAGTTAATAGGGACATATCACCCTGTGAAAAGCCTTCGTGAACTAACCTCTCTGGCAGTAGTAAACAGCCGAGGGCGGAGAAGGTGACGGTTGAAGTATCTGCTCTGCAATCGGACTGGGATCACAAAGATAAGAAAGAAGGCGATGGAGTTCGGAAAAGATATTGACGCTGGCTTAATCCTGACTGAAAGTCGGTAAAGACTCAGATCGCCCGAAGTCACTACGGCTGTAACCTATGTCACCGCTGGAACAATATAACTTGAAAACTGCTGTAGGCCTATCCTCGTTTGGAAAATGTAAGGTTTCCTTCTCCGAAGGTGCTGAATATCGCATCATATTATCCATATAAACTGGCAACATTCCAAATCTGCTGCTGCTCTTTTAAGTTGGAGCCTTTCTATCACATATTTATTTATTTATTTATTTACTATTAGTAGTCTAGGAACAATATGTTCTTACAGACTAAATGAAACTATGAAAATTAAAAGAAAGTAAACAATACATTACAAAGCAATTGTATTAAGTATTTCCTTAAATCTAGTTTTAGGGAATGAAAAATCTAGAGAATTTGAGTACAGGTTAAGCTCGTTAAGTGCTCTCTTCATAGGTGCATTCAAGGCATAGTTAGTTTTGGAACGGCCTAAGAAGAAAACGTCATGACTTCGAAGAGTCCTGACCGGAATGGAAAAAGGTATTCGTTGAAGTAGGAATGGACAGTCTAAAGCACCGCGAATTATATCAAACACAAAAGTGAGAGAGAGAATAGTTCTTCTACTATGAAGAGACTTCAAGTCAATTAACTGACACCTTGCACTATACGACGGAATGGGATCATGGAAATTTAACGACCGAAGAGCAAACCGAATGAAAAATTTTTGTATGCGCTCTAGTCTTTTAATGTGGTAATTATAATAAGGCCTCCAAATGAAAGCTGCATATTCCACTTTGGGGCGAACAAGGGAAGTAAATAGAAGTTTTAAAGTATACGGATCGGAAAAGTCTGAACTAAATCTGCGAATAAAGGCCAGGGTTGAATAAGCTTTAGCTATGGAGTAGTTTAAATGGCTATTGAATAAAAATTTTGAGTCAAAGATGACACCAAGATCAGAGAATTCAGTTACAGATGTTAAAGGAGAGCCGCTGATTTGGTAAGAAGAACAGAACTGAGTGCGCGATTTAGAGAAGGAAAGTTGGAAGCATTTTGAGGTATTTAAAGCTAACTGATTCTTGTGGCACCACTCAATAACATTATTGAGGTCAGATTGCAGATTGACTGCATCTAAGGGGCTTTTTATAGTGGTGTATATTTTTAAGTCATCGGCATAAAGTAGGAAATTAGAGGTGGTAAAACAACTTGATATATCGTTAATAAAAATAACGAAAAGTAACGGACCAAGAATACTGCCTTGGGGAACACCCGAGGAA
Source organism: Neria commutata (assembly GCA_963457695.1). NCBI lineage: Eukaryota > Metazoa > Arthropoda > Insecta > Diptera > Micropezidae > Neria > Neria commutata. The sequence continues at coordinate 37,903,252 of OY735245.1, forward strand.
GCTTTAAACGGCACGGACGAAGTATTATCAACAACCACAACACAATTACGATTGGAGAGATACGATTTTATCCAGACCAAAAAGGTTTGCCAATTTGGAAACTAGAATTTTGTGACTAACTTTGTCAAAGGCTTTAGAAAGATCAGTATATACAGTGTCAACTTGGAGACCCTGCATGAAGGCAGAGATACAATATTCTGAAAAAACGGCAAGGTTCGTAACAGTTGATCTACCAGAGATAAAGCCATGCCATATTACCTAATATCGCATCTATCCAAGACCCTTGGTTTTCAAATAACACATTTGTTGTCTTGTTGTTGTTTGAAGGATCTCGATATTGTCGAACGAAGGCTCAGAAAGATCGGGCACGAGTTTCGAACATGGTGGACGTCATTGGACTATGGAAGTTGATTGGACTATGTACCGATATAAAAAACTAATCCGTGACGTAAATTGAAATAAGTATCTTTTAATGATTTCTGTGCCACAACTAAATGGAGTGGCTGTTTCTGAGATTCTAAGTGTGAAAAATTATTATAGGCAATTCGAGTGTCTTTGGAACTACAGTTTCATAAATAATAAAATTGTTTCTAGCGCGCGAATACAGCAAACCATCTCGTTTCACGTCATATTTTATATGATACAAGGCAGCCCGGTCGTGTGTGCCTGTATACACGACAGCTAGTCAAAATTACGGTAAAACCTATATATACATATATAGCTATATGGCTGAAGTGAATACAGGACAGAATACTGAGTATATTAATGCAGGACTGAAGCTATGGACAGAAACAATAAAAGGCAAAGCAAAGTAAAATAATATTATATAAAAAAAAAACTTTTTAAAAATAAGCTTTAATTCATTTAATGTACTAAAAAGTAGAAAATAAATTGTTTCGAAATCACCTGTATCTTACTATCAATAAAAGCTTGGGGCGCTAATGTGTTCAAAATTTGTCAACCAGTTAACACAATATTTTATTTAAATTATTTTTACCAAATAGATTCTAGTTGTTTATATTAGATTTAATTATTATCCACTTTTATGCAACTATGCACAAACATTGTAAATCACCATCAGATGGCGTTGCTGTTGGAGCTAACTTTCGTTCAGTCTTCATATTTGCAAACGTCTGAGCCTTCTTGCTTACTGGCGTGACGAGCCACTTTCTCTTGTTCATACACCACCGACAGGATAGGTACGATATCATATCATATCATATCATATCATACTATTAAATAAAACGCTATTGCGTGCGCAATGTTATGGTTCAGTTACCGTTACTCTCTGTACATTGAATGTAGCATTGTTTTTGCACAGTATTGTTTTGGGCAACATTTGATGAGAGTGAGAGAGTATGTTAGCATAGGCTTGCAATGTTATCGTGTTATTCTCTGCACAACAACAGTAATGCTTTACATTTCACTTTCATGTACATAAAAGGTATCATATTTTTGCTTACAGCTTACACTTCTTGCGGTAATGGCAATGGTTAGTCGACTATTTATTAATTTTTTCAGCGAAAGAGAAGATTGTAAAAAATTTAAGATTACAGGGGTAAAAAACAAAACTAATAAAAATAGCCACATTGGCGGATGTGAATAGAAGTCGTGCTACTGAATATTAGACAATGTAAATGGCAGAAGATTTTCAGTGTTCGGTTAGATTTCGGTTGAAATTAAAAGAAGTTCAATTATGTAAGAAACTTTTTAATTGCAGTCAACATTTTAGTAACTTGCATACATATGTATGTAGGTATGTAGTATGTATCGCTAGGGACGCAACAGGGTCTATGCGTGGCCTTTCTTAGGCAGCCAGATTAACCTATGTATGTATGTATATATATATGTACATAAGTAAATGTAGACACTCTTTTCAAGAGTAGATTAATTCTGGGGAAAAAATGTTATCACAAGAGGGGTTAAAGTTATTGTGATGGTATTTGGTTTGTAAGTGAAATTAATTTTCTTTCTAACTTTGGATAGGGAATCAAACAAAATGTTAATGACATATACATATGTATGTACATATATTTCCACATAGGTGACTTAACTACAAAACAATAAAAATATGCCTCATTTGTATTGTATGTATGTAGCAAGAGTAGGTGGGACTGACGTTGCATTAATATTTTTAGAAAGATATTGTAAAAGGGTAATAATAAAGGGCAGAATAAAAACAGATAAATCAACGAGAGGAAGAGTAGGACACATTGATTTAGCCGCACAGTGGGTCAGTGGAAAAGTTGAAATTCTAGAAGGTGGAATACTAAGAATATGTATAGGAATTACACATGTTTCATGAAAATTGCAACTTTAGAAAAACCTGGAGGGAAATAGATTGGATTAAAATCTTTTTGGAAAACCAACCTCACACAATTTTTGCTTATTATTTTCCACTAAACACCGAATTTTGTGATACTGATAGTAACAATTATATATTTGCTCCTTTATTTATTGCCTCCCGGATCACTACTACTACCTCCTTTCATTATTTATCCGGATTGAATAAGGTAACGCAGTATGTACGTTATCAACCAGCAAAATGAGCTTACTTCCTTTAATTAAAGTTTTGGTTAAAGGTGTCAGCAGAGCTCTTAATTTCGAGGAACAGATACAGAGTTAAAATATTAACATTTTAAAATATAGTAGGTATTACGGATTTATAAAATTTTGGTTTTAAAATTACAAAAAAATTAACACGACTTCTCCATATCGGTGAAGGAAAAGTAGGAGAGTCGCCACGAAGTGGGGCGATACTGCTGGTAACTAAATAAATCTTAATTTTCACTGAACTTGCTATCGCTATTTTTCTTTGCTCAATCTGAGAATTCCTATCTATCACCAATCGTTTCCCATTCCCCAATCACTAAAAAATACAGTCCACTTACAATTATCCCCAGGATTAATCACATAATCACTAGTATTGAAAGATAAGTGTGAATATGGATATTATTTTTGTAAAATTAAAAATTTTTCCTTTACATGTATGTATATATTTGTTAATTTAAATGAGTGTAAAAATTAAAATTGAAAACAAAAAGTTGATACACTGCGGGGGCTCGAATTTGCGACCTACCGAATGCAAGCTAGAGTCCTCTACCCACTAGGCCACAGACCCTTTGGCTTTAACGTTTCCAATACGCTAATATGTATGTATGTATATGAACAGTTTCTGGTGTAGCGGTTTGGCATGAATTTTGATTTCTTTGGAATCACGGCAAAGAACGTGACGACGCATATATTGGCGGCTGCATAGAAATTCTATTATGTATGTATGTATGTGTGTTTGCATACTCAATATATGTGTCAATTCGCCCTCTGCATACATATGTACATGTATATTTTTTACTATTTCTAAAATTTTGTCAGTACATATTTTACTTTTTGATTAATATGCATGCCTTTGTTGAAGAGCAATTTTCATGTATTTTCATACCCATTCTGCAATTTTAAATTAAAGCAAGACATTTAGAAGTATTGAAGGACTTAATCAACTGTAAATTTTGCTGATACTCGCGAGTTTATGAGCTCTTTTTTGTAAAATTTTAAATTTTTCCAATATATGTATGTTCACAAGTGGGGCCACTTGTCGTGTGTGCCTGTATACACGACAGCTAGTATATAATACAAAACAATTAGCAACAACAAAAGGCAAAGCAAAGTAAAAAATAAAAAAACTTATAAAAAAGTTAAAAAAGAAAAATTTTAAAACCTGCGGAGCTGGGATTCGAACCCATGAACTACCGGATTATCGAATGCAAGCGCGCGGCTCTACCCACTGGGCTACACAACGAACTGGCTTCCATTTGTCTAACGTCTTAGTTAAACTTAAGCGCCAAACAGTCACCGCGTATCGTATTTAATCGGATCGTAACGCAGAAATTCTAATCGAAATAGATATCTCTCAAACATTTACGTCTGCTCTGATGCTCAGAGAGGATGAGAGAATGACATTGCTTTGTACTAAAAACAGTGCTGCCACTGCTCTTCGATTTTAATTTAGAACAAAAACCGGATTATTATTGCTAGCATTAATTCATAAAAGTAGACCACAATAAATATATCTAAAAATTTAGATAATTCTGTGTCATAGATTTTATAAAGAATGTAAAATTTAACCTTAAAAGCGAAATGAACAGCGTGCTTACTTTGTGCACGAAACTATATGGCAGCACGGCAGCAATAACCAAAACAGAAATCTGCAAAAGAGCGAAAGCTGCGATACGATTTTTTACGATTTTCACTAAACTGCCCAAATTTTGCCGTTACGATTAAATACGATACGCGGTGACTGTTTGGCGCTTAACTGTTGCTGCCTGTGCCGCAGCGCTGCCTATGGGACAAATGCTTTTTAGTCAGTTTGCGTTTTATATATAAGAAGATAAAGCGGCCATAATTCTGCAGTACGTTTTCCAGAACAGTTAGTTATATAACTCCATGTTCTTTCGGTTTCTCCGCCAGCGCCTTACTTGCTGCGCTATCACTACTCTTGCTACCTTATGTTCTAAACCAGGGGTACCCACACCCTATACCCTCGGTGCTCATTTGTTTTTGTTAATGCCCTTTGGTATAGGCTGCGATTTCTTCACACAGACACAGCTCTTCGCGCTAAGCAGTACGAAAAACACAAACAACAATGTTATTTTCGTTTCGTCTGCCACTGCCCGAGCGCAAAGCAACAACACTTTCTTCAGCTTTGTTGGTACATTTTTGCGACAGTTATCTTCAACGCAGATTCTGTTGTTGTCTTGCGCATGATTTCGAGGAAAAAAGTGTGCAGCTGTGGAATGAGAAGCACTTGAAAAAATTTGTGCTCATACATATTAAACTTGAAATTTTAATTATGCAAACTTTGCAAAATGAAGAATTATCTTCAAAAGAAGTGTGAAATAAATCTTTTTGACTGGGAAATTGATTTAGATCATTTATTGAAAGGATCATGGGAGATTTTTATGATTTTTGAGTTATTAAGATGGTTTGTTTTTCATTACATATAACAAAGAAGAATATGCAATTAATTTCTTGTACAGTGTACATTTCGAACAAAAATTTTTTTTCCCTTTTTCATCATAACAAAGTTTGTTTGTATTGGTGTTTGCCCTTCCATAAGAAGGTTTTGGGCGTCGCTGTTCTAAACTCTTATAAGAAGCCATTCGCTGCCTCTGCCGCCGCGCTGCCAATGGGACAAACGCTTTTTAGTCAGTCCGCGTTTTATATACAGTGGCTCCAAGCCAAAGTCGGACACCATTGAAAAAATATTTCCAGGCAAAATATTTTTAAACTAAAAAAAGTTTTAAGAAAAAGGCAATTGGGGTTTATTACATGTATTATTGCTCTGTCTAAAACATTTGAAAAAATATTTCTAAAAATTTATTGTAAGAAAATATTTAAGCTTTATTCACATATTGTAACCAAATCATGCGCAAGCCAAACTCGGACAGTTGCTACATTGCGTTAAAAAATGGAACCACGCAGAAGAATCGCAACCAACTTCAAGTGAAAGGCTGTATTCCTAAGCGTCAGTTGCGCTGCATAAGTACAAAGCAGTATGTTCCTAAACGCAAACATAAAAAGTTTGCACGTGCACCCTGTTCCTAAACGCAGGCATTAAGTTGTCGATAAGCATCAAATGCGCAAACTGCTCATCACAAATTTTGTTGATGCTTTGTGATTAGTTAGGTTATATTTTTTCGGCTTCACTGAAACTTTTAGGACGCGATTAAATTTTGCCTCCTTTTTCTCAATTTTACAATTAATTTAGCGTTGCTGGGAATTTATTCGCTACTTAAATGCAAAAATGTTGTGAATATGTAGATTTTACAATTTCCATTTTGTGAAAGCAATGTTGAGCATCAAGTGCGTTCCCAAACTAAAAAGTGGTGCCAACCTGATTTAAGCAATGCATTGCAGTAGCACTCAGAAAACAAATCAGTAGAGCATTGGAAGCGCAGCACTGCTTTGCATAAGTACGTTTAGGAATACAGCCGAATGCTTAAGCAACTAACGGTACTTCCTAAAACGTATTTTTTTTCATTCAGTTTGGTAAAAAAGTATTGGAAATCAAAAATGTCTTGACAAAGAGGTCAAACGAGTATTGAGCTCAGAAAATTGGTCAAAAAGCATGCCAACGATGGAAAATCTGTGCGCGAGATCGCTAAAACTGTGAACAGAAGTCATTCTACTGTGCATGATATAATTCAGCGCTTTAAAACTAATAAGCAGATAGAAAACCAGCCTAAAACTGCCCACAATAAGATTTTTACTGAATCGGACAGGCGTTATTTGTTGCGTAAAGTTAAAGCTGATCCCTTTCTTAGTGCACCGAAGCTGGCTATCATGGCTGAAAATGAGTTGGGAAAGAAATCAAGTATTTCTACTATAAGAAATGTGCTTCACGAGGCTGATCTTAATGGCAGAGAAGCCCGAGAAAAACCACTGATAAGCAAACGAAATCAAAGCGTCCGGTTAAAGTTTGCAAAAGAGCACGAACATAAGGACTTTTCATTCTGGAAATACGTTTTGTTTACCGATGAAAGTAAATTTAACGTTTTTGGGTCCGATGGAAAACCTTATGTTTGGAGAAAGCGGAATGAGGAACTGCAATTGCGGAATCGAAGACCAACTGTCAAACATGGTGGCGGAGCGATTATGGTTTGGGGCTCATTTTCAGCTGCTGATCGAGGATCCATGCATTTCATTGAAAGGATAATGGACCAGAATATCTACCTTAACATTTTAAAAGAACATTTACCAAGGAGTGTTGATAAACTGGATCTTCGCGATGATTGGCATTTTGACCAAGACAATGATCCAAAGCACAAGGCTTATAGACTGCGATCTTGGCTACTCTACTATTGTCCCCATGTCATGGAAACATCAACTCAAAGTCCTGACATCAATCCAATCGAAAATTTATGGGACTATCTTAACACAAAAGTTCGAGAGCATCTTGTTTCGAACAAAAAAGAATTGAAAACAATCTTGCTACAAGAATGGGAAAAAATTTAACCTAGTTATTGTGAAAAATTGGTCAAATCAATGCCTAACCGTTTCCAGATGGTTATAAAAAATAAAGACCTTCACACGAAATATTATTTTTAATTATGTTTAATTTTTTTTAAATTGTTCACTGTCCGAGTTTGGCTTGCGCATGATTTTTCTATAATATGTGAATAAAGCTTAAATATTTTCTTACAATAAATTTTTTAGAAATATTTTTTCAATTGTTTTAGACAGACCAATAATACATGTATTAAACCCCATTTGCCTTTTTCATTAAACTTTTTTTAGTTTAAAAATATTTTGCCTGGAAATATTTTTTCTATGGTGTCCGACTTTGGCTTGGAGCCACTGTATAAAGATATTTGCTAATTTAAACGAGTGTAAAAATTAAAATAAAAAGCTTGAAACAGTGCGGGGGTTCGAACCCACAACCCACCGACTGCTAGCGCGGGCTCTACCAACTGAGCTACACAATGAATACATTTTTGGTTGCTTAAGTGTCATTGAAGCGGTCTCCCTATATATAGTAAAATCGTTAAAATCATGGTTTTAAATAATAGCCCAATTCACAATCTTGTGCAAATGGTCTGGGATTTTTCAACTGACAGTTTTGTAGCAAAACTACAGGAGTTTTGACAGTAGTTTGCTACAAAACTGTCAATTGCAAAAATCCCAGACCATTTGCACAAGATTGTGAATGGGGCTAATAATTTTAATATTTTTATGATTGATTCACGTATCGTCAGCCTGTTTACGCATGTATGCAAAGTTTCAGATCTCTAAGTAGTCGGGAAGCGGGTGAAAAATTGATTACTAGATTCCACTACAAACCTGAACGCAAGTTAATATAAAGCTTATAAAAAAGAAAAATTTTAAAACCTGCGGAGCTAGATTCGAACCCATGACCCAATTACCGAATACAAGCGCGCGCCTCTACCTACTGGGCTACACAACGAACTGCTTCCATTTGTCTAGTCTTGAATTGAATTCGACACCGCTGGACTAATTAGACCATTAGTTAAACGATCGCTACTGTTGCTGCCTCTGCCGCAGCGCTGCCTATGGACAGAAAGCAAACGCTTTTTAGTCAGTCCTCAGATTATATATAAGATGGCGTAACAAAAAATGGCCACAAGAAAGATTAGGTACGTTCGTAAATGCATCCCTGCGGCTGCTCTGCAAAGCATCGCGTTCATTAAAGCAAAATGGCGCAACATTGCTGCGTACATCGCGTTCGTTAATGCAACAGCTTTGCACAGCAGCATAAAATTTCTGCAACCCGTGCAGCAGTTATCCTACTGCTGCCGGTAACAGAACCCGAAATGTAAACGTAGAAAATTTATTATAAATGGATAAAAATTTGTTTGTTATCTTGTATAACGATAGAATACTTTCATCTATCATTATCTGGATAAATTATTATTGTTTCAAAGTAATTACTTACTTTCGGGATCAATCTCTTTTTCTTTCTCTCTTTCAACAAGGCTTTTACCACGACATATCTCTCTTTCACTCTTTCATTCTTTTTTAATTGAAATTCATTATGACTGTCACTTCGAGTTTCGCAGCTATCAATAAATGCGTTCACTATAATTTCCATCTTGAATCGCGTTCGGAAATGCAAAATAAGTTTCTGCATTCAACATGCAGAAGAAGGGCAGTTGAATCACCTGATGGAGCAGCGGCAACTAAAGTTGGCTGCACTGCTGCTGTCGATGCAAGAATATGTGTTTAGGCCGAACGCCCCTAGTGCCATTTGTACCGGTTCGGCTGGAGCGAGGTGGCAACTTGCTGCTAAGTGTCGCCTGGGCCCGAGTGCTGCAAGCCGGTGGCGGTAAGCTGCGCTCGGACACTTGCGATTGACCACTCCAGCGAACCAGGTAACGAAATTTGTAGCTGCTCCTCCATATGAGGGCATAGTTTATTTTTTTCGTATCTTTTTCTGCCATCTCCTCCATATGAGGAGTCCATTTGTACGCATATTTAATTTTCCGCCATTGGGCTATTGCACATTTTATTATTTAATAAATATTTATATACGTCTTATAACGAACCATTGAATCTCAGGCTCTTATTTTTCGCTAATTCGCTTGCTTTTTATCTTTTTTATTCCGTCTTTCCAACGCCGGCAACGAACCGCACAATTTATATATTTCGTTTGACGTCACATGCGCCAAACCCCCTCGACTACGTCGATATTTGGTCCTTCGAGCCGCGGATCTCGGCTTTTTTGGAAAGCGGAATTTCAACATCGAAAAGTGTACGAACGAGCATTTAGCGAACAAGTTTCATCTTTAAATACAATAGTGCGCATCTTTAAAATTTTCGTCGGCCACAATCCATTCAACACGAAAATTAGATGCAGATTTATTAATTTCAACTTTAAACGAACCACAGCCAGTGCATATCACCGGCTATCACTACCAAAAGTGCATATCACAACTCTAAAACGCATCGGACTTCCCAGCAATCAGCAATTTTAAATCGCAACGAATTTACAACATTTTCAACAAGTTGCTGCGTGAACACAGGTGCGTACAATTATTGGTGATAGGAGTGCGTTTTCTTTTTATAAATTTGTAACACAAAAATAAATTCAAAAAAAGGTGCATTTTATATATTACAATAATTTTGAATTCCTCCCTGCATTTTTTATATGGGAACAACTTGCACAAATATAAGTGCAATTCGTTTTCATATTGTCCCGGGCGTTGACCTCGCAGTCTCTTGGAAGAAAAGTACATAGGAATCATATGTTCCTATGTACTCTGCCTAAACAGCACATCTCTTTAGGTAGACTTCCCTGTCCAACAAGAAGTTTGAGAACGAAACAAAACTTCGTTCTCAAATTTAGCGCCACACTTACATATATATCCATCAAATATATTTCGCTCACTCACTCATTGCCAATTCATACGTATCATTCCCATTCACTGCTCACTTGCACACCAGTCACACTTGCCTATGCAAGAGCAAGAAGCTCACATACACACTCTCACACACACTGCTCGCACACTGTTCCCACTTGCCTCGCTCTCACACCCCTACCGTCGGTCAGTAGGTCAGGGATCGTTTGGCACGATTTCGCTCATTAGCGAAAATCGAAAAAGTACACCAACCCTGAGTTTCGTGAGCACAGCTGCCATATTTTGCTTGGAAAAAGAGACGGACACAAGTCCAGTCTATTTTGATTTTGATTTTTTTAATATAATAAAGTGCAATTCAAAGGAAATCAAGATAATAAACGTGAATTTAACGTAAAAGTAAAGTGAAAGTAAATTCATTTCAATTCACGCAACGTAAATAACCGACAAGTGCACAAGAAGGAAGGAAGTCCGACAAGCCGGCAGCCAAACAACGTGGGACAAACAAGTGTAAAGGGCTCCAAGCACGGAATTCGGTATTCCGTGCTACAGGTTTGTCGTTCCGGACAACTTTTTACGGAACATATAATCCGCGCCGTCTTTCCTTAATCCCTTTTTAGTCAATCGGAATACATCTATAAAGTGTGACAAGTGAGCCAGCGGCAACAACAAAACAGTGTGCCAAAAGCGTGTGAAATACCCATACAGTGGTTCCCAAACGCGAGTGCACCACAAGTGAGTGAGCAACAAATTATAGTATAAATTTATATACTTTATTAATATTAGAAATATTGATTATTTTTATAAGAATACCCAAATCTGATCGGGAATTTGTGGGAATTTTTTGTGCAGTTAAGTTGTTTGCACGTACGCGTTGGGCTGTTGGCCATATTTAGTGGACATTTTCAACCACATTGAAAAGTTTTCGATCGGTGTTCGGCGATCTTTAAGATTTACCTTGGTATCGTTCGGTGGACTTCAAATAAAGGTTAAATCCCAGTTTGGCGGATTTGCTTTTGGTCGTAATTTCCGAAATTACCAATTGCAATAAATTAAAATTTTTTCCTGCGGTTTGGTCAAATCTTGGTTCAAATTGAGTTGGACACGAACGGCAATTATAATATATTTCGTCATTTGTCGGTGCGATAGTATCAAATAAAGTTTCGTTTAATTTTATCTATAATTTCACGGTCACGGTGCAATTGTTGTTCGATTTTTAAAAATACTTCGAAGTGTTTCAAGCGGTTCTTTGCAATTTATTTAAACACAATTCTTTCGTTGCACAATTGTTTGCTGCAACAGTTCGAGCGGTTGCAATTTAATTTCGTTTCATAATTTTTTGCAAATAATTTGTGCGCACCGTGGGCCTTTGCCAAGCTGCATTGGCAGTTTTATATTTGATTTGTTCGTGTTTTTCGCGGTTTGGTTTTCGAATTTAACTTTGTTAAAGGTGGAAATTATTGAATTTCCTTTTTAAGTTGCTCTATTTTCCGCAAGATTTTATCATTTCACACCGATTTTCGGGAACGGTGTAAGAGTCCGAAACTTAAAGAGTTCACCCCTTTTTTCGGTACGGGGTTAGTATAAGTTCTGTTGAAGCTGAAGTGTCGCTTCTTAAGTTGGGCGGTTTTCTATTTAGTCTGTTAGTCCGAAGTTTAATCTCGCCTGTCTAAAAAAATGGCAGCAATTCAAGAGTTTAACCGCGTAGCCGAAGAGCTACTCGAATTCGAAAGCGAGTTCAATGACTCGATAGAGCAACATTCGGTGTTCTCTATCGAGGTGCAAAGGGCGGAATTGAATGCCATATGGCAGTCCGTGAAGTCTGCTTATGCAGCCACCATTCCAGTGACTACCACAGAAATGGGGTTGGACGTAATGAAGTCCAAATACAAAGAGTGTTACGCTGCATATGTAGCATGCGCAGCTATCATGGGCGAATTTGCCCATAATCTTTCGTCCGTCCGACCGGCTAGCTCTACTATGCTGGCAGGGGAAAGGCCTGTTGAGGCAGCTGCCACTTTCCACGTGAATCTTCCGCCGTGTGATACCCAGGTTTTCCACGGAGATTACACGACATGGCCATCCTTTAGGGATTTGTTCACGGCCATATATGTTAACAACTCTCGATTGAGCCCGGTGGAGAAGCTGTTCCACCTCAATCAAAAGACTCGTGGGGAAGCAAACGAAATTGTGAGGAAATCCCCCCTTACCCATGAAGGTTTTACGACCGCATGGAAGAATCTAGTTGATCGGTATGAGAATCGTCGGATTCTCGTTAATACCCAACTAAAGATGTTATTTAATCTTGGGAAAGTCACCTCTGAGTCCGGTGCAGGACTCAAAAAATTGCAGAGAGACATTAACAACTGCATATCAGCCTTGGAGCTGCACGGCGTAGATATACGCAATTGGGATGCGATATTTACATATCTATGCTCAACCCGGTTACCCGAAACCACCCTGACACTGTGGGAGCAAACCATAGTTCAGAAAACGGAGATCCCAAAGTGGGAAGACCTGGATCGGTTTGACCAGCAGGTTCCAAACGCTGGAAACCGTAGCGGATATCCGCACGGGCATGCCATCGAGCAGCCATTCGGCGAGCAACAATCGCTCGCATCCGCGCCCAGTAGGGGGAGCGCAAAGACATATTCGTGTGCATCATGCGAACATAGCAGAGGCCCACAACAAGTTCGGGTGCCAAGTATGTTCGTCGAAGCAACATGTGTTGCGTAATTGTGCACGGTTCATAGAACTTAGCCCCAAGCAGAGATTGCATGCCGTGAAAAAGCATCATCTCTGCATCAACTGCCTGGCCAGTTCCCACGAAATATGGGATTGCAGGAGCACATTCTCGTGCAACACTTGCACGGCTAGGCATCATACTCTGCTGCACCGAACAGAGTCGAATCAAGCGTTTTCTAGTACCTCTAGAACTAGCCCAGCCAATGTCCCAGTATCTCATCTGCCATCCCAATCTATAAATCCGCCATCTAGCCCCAGTTGCGAGCCCTCGATAAGGCAAGTCCACGCTGGGTTCGCAGCAATCACCCACCCTGTTATAGAACCAGAGGCACAGACAAATTCTGTGCACCATAATTTAGTCACCTCAGACCAGAAGACATGCGTAGGGAAACAAGAGGATTTTTCAAAACGGAGTTTTTTGTCGGGGGAGGGGCAGTTCTGCCAGAATTTCAGAAAAGAACCAGCTCGCCGTCAGGAGAACGGCCGGAACGTCGTCCGCGCTCATCAGTTCCAGCTCCCACTACGACAAAATACGTCGCGCAGATCGCGACATTCGATAGGCGGCACGCAAAATGTGCGTAGCTGCGAAGTCGACCTGCCACACGCTGGAGCTCGTCCTCGACCGTCGCGCCCTCGTGCTGAGCAGCGTCGCAGAATGAGGCCCGCTCATGCTGGAGCTCGTCCTCGACCGTCGCGCCCACGCATCGAGCAGGGCCACCGACCCGAACTCCCTCGCGATAGACCGCGTCCCAGTCCGTCGAGGCTATCGCTGGAGGCAGTTCACCACCGGAAGCAAGGCGCTATGCATGGCGTTGGTGGATCACGTCTGCCATGCCAAACTACGGACCACACCCATCCATTACGGCCACCGCCACAGAAAGGTACGTCGCGCAGATCGCGACCATCGAGAGGTGGCACACACTGTGCTGATAACGGCCAATCCAACCTGCCTCACGCTGGAGCTCGTCCTCGTCCGTCGCGCCCACGTGCAGAGCAGCGTTGCGAACCGGGGCCCGCTCACGCTGGAGCTCGTCCTCGACCGTCGCGCCCACGCGTCGAGCAAGGCCACCGACCGGAACTCCCTCGCGCTGGAGCTCGTCCTCGACCGTCGCGCCCACGCGTAGCGGAGAACCGACAGCAGCTCGCTCCATATGACGCGCGCCTGCAACTCGTCGAACACGCGCCGCTATTTATGGAGCGGCAGCAACCCATGGCTAACGTTAGATTAGCGCCCCTATGATTTCCCGCTGACTGATCGCCGGTTCCACGAGCCAGACGGCCTGATCCTGATCCATGCCCGGATATTTCGCGCCGGCCCTAATACCGGAAGTGCGCGAAAGCTGACAAAAAAAAACCACATTTGAACTGGTATATATATATGGCAACTGCCCCCTCAAAACCCCCATTTTTTAATTTTACTTCACCTATCACCAATAATTGCGCACATATTTTTGAACTTTTGAACATTTTATATGTATTATGCTTAGTTATAAGTTTGAATTTTGAATTGCATTTTATATATTTTTAACGTTATTGCAGTGGTGCTGCAAGGCGGGCGGCAATGTTTAGGCCGAACGCCCCTAGTGCCATTTGTACCGGTTCGGCTGGAGCGAGGTGGCAACTTGCTGCTAAGTGTCGCCTGGGCCCGAGTGCTGCAAGCCGGTGGCGGTAAGCTGCGCTCGGACACTTGCGATTGACCACTCCAGCGAACCAGGTAACGAAATTTGTAGCTGCTCCTCCATATGAGGGCATAGTTTATTTTTTTCGTATCTTTTTCTGCCATCTCCTCCATATGAGGAGTCCATTTGTACGCATATTTAATTTTCCGCCATTGGGCTATTGCACATTTTATTATTTAATAAATATTTATATACGTCTTATAACGAACCATTGAATCTCAGGCTCTTATTTTTCGCTAATTCGCTTGCTTTTTATCTTTTTTATTCCGTCTTTCCAACGCCGGCAACGAACCGCACAATTTATATATTTCGTTTGACGTCACATGCGCCAAACCCCCTCGACTACGTCGATAATATGTATGCCGCATTTACGAACGTACCTATTTGTTCTTTGCCAGCAAAACAATTTCATAAATGATAAGCAATCGTTCATTACCTGTCGAGACGCGATACTGATTTTAAACATATTAAATAACCGATATTAAAAAACCGGTTGGCAGCAGCAGGTAAGGCCCTTTCGTATATTTGCAATATCTGTTGCACTTGATTTCCTTCTGATTTCTATGCACAAAAAACTAATTTCTGTGGTCAAAAGCAATAACGACTTAAGTCGACTTAAGACGAAATTGAGTTGACGTTACCACTGTATTCCTGACGTTGATGCGCATATTTTGTTCAAACCCCGGTATCTGTACCCATCTCAGAAAAAAAGTTATTTAAAAAAAACACATGCACTTATGTTGATGTGCTTATGTGATTTCAAATTTCGAATTGCATTTTCTCGAAACAGTTGTTTTCGACTTAAGTCGTTATTGCATATGACCACAGATTTGTCTGAATTAAGAGTACAATAAAGAGGGCTAGACACGGATTGATATGTAATCTCATTTCACCTTAAACCTCGTGGGCAGATATTAGGTCGATAACAGTTTTCAAGCGAATTATTGGAGAATGAAATTTAATATGTATAAGCTAAGCAAAATAGAATCCCACAGCAACAAATTTTACTTGCTTTGGTTGCGAAATCGGCTCGATTTGGGTGTCTATAATTTCCAAATACTTTCAATCACTATCAACAAACGCACAACACATCCATACATGCGTACACGCACGTATGTATATATACATCTCTTGTCACAAGAAGCTAGTAAGATATTGTTCACTCCTCAAGCGCACATGCAGGTACCTATTTTACATCATGAGATTTATCCAACTTACAAATAAAAATGTAAATCTAATAAAAGAACAGAAGCACTGAATTTATCTGTCCGAACCTTAGGGTTCATACTAGGCTTATGTCGTTCGCGAACTAAAGATCTAAAAAATCTGGTTCTCATATCTGAACTAGCTCTATCGGTCGTTCAGTTGGATGACCTAGATGAACTAAAGCTAAATTTACTTGAAATGTGTTATTTTAAAGAAAGCATTTAAATATATGTTCAAAGCTTGAAGCTTTGTTTGAGTTGGTTTTTGTATTTTAGAAGATAACAAAATATGTGAATTTAATTTAATTTAACAACAAAAGTACAAATTAAGGTTAACTGTTCATAAAAAAAATATTTTCCCTTATTTTTATTAAAATAAATGTTCTATTACTAAAATATTTTTCGATAATGTTTTTTTTCTTAAAATTACGTAAACGTAAAACTTGGGCCGTTGACTTGAATACGTAAGACATATTGCAGCTGTCAGTCCTTTACATATTTAATTTTTTGCTAGTGCTGCCGTATAGTTTCGTGAAGAAAAAGAGCACACTGATCATTTGGTAGTATTAATATACAGCTGTTTTTGTTGAACTAAGGTTGAAGAGCAAGCACTTTTCTGCAACAAAGCTGTAGCTGACATGTTTTTCAAGCTCCGTTACGCTTACGTACAAATTCGTTTAAAGTAAACGCATGTATAGAGCTCGGGTATAATAGGTTGTCAGCTGAAAACGGAAAAATATGTTAAGCCTCGTTCACATTCGACTTTTGCTTCGCTTTACTTCAGAATTTCGCTTTGACAGATAAGTTCAATACATGCTTATATATGAGGCTTGCTAAATAGAAAGCGAAACGAAGCAAAATGTTGGGCAACTCTCAAATTTTTTGCGCTTTGACAATCAGTTGTTGAAATTCTTTGTGATATTTTTCATTTTCTCGTGCGCTTGCAGTTGGTTTCATTGTCTCGTGCGTTTGCATTTTCAATTAAGACACTCGCGAATTTCAAACATTAGTAGCATAACTACTATTACTGCAATTATATCAGTAAAATCCAAAGTTAAAGCGTTCATTGTAGCAAGCCTTATACTTTTCACGCTTTGTTGTTGAATCTTGAACTGTCAAGCAATGCGAGGAAAGTCGAATGTGAGCGAGGCTTTACGGCTACACTAACTGAGCCTTAAATTGTGACTAGTAGACCCCGGTTAGATTAGATTAATCTGGCTGCCTAAGAAGATCCCGCTTAACTGACCAGACAAAATCGAACGATCTTGGTAGTACATTTAACATTTTTTCTAGAACAAATAGAATAATTTTAACAAACTAGTGAACTAGAAACTAACTAATTCTAAAAGGTAACCTAATCCCAACTGAACTAATCGCTCAAGTGAACTAAACGGCACAACTCTAGTTCATACGATACTATCGATACTGAGTAAGTATCGATACTCTGCGTTAAAAAATTAGTTTTTTAGTACTCTATACCTTACTCCATTGATTTACTCGATACTTTTGAAAGTACTTGTGTTATCAACAATTTTTACGGCCTCATTGTATAAATCCCCGTGATCGAATAAAAAGCGAACACGAAGCCAACGCCGGGATCAAAAAATGGCAATACATATATAAATCACTACATAATTGCATTCGTTGTCTTACATCATCACTTAAACCAGAGACATTGGCTGTATTCCTAAACGTACTTATGCAAAGCAGTGCTGCGCTCCCAATGCTCTACTGATTTGTTTTCTGAGTGCTACTGCGATGCATTGCATAAATCAGGTTGGCACCACTTTTTAGTTTGGGAACGCACTTGATGCTCAACATTGTTTTCACAAAATGGAAATTGTAAAAAACTACATATTCAAAACATTTTTACATTTGAGTAGCGAATAAATTCCCAGCAACGCTAAATTAATTGTAAAATTGAGAAAAAGGAGGCGAAATTTAATCGCGTCCTAAAAGTTTCAGTGAAGCCGAAAAAACATAACCTAAATAATCACAAAGCATCAACAAAATTTGTGATGAGCAGTTTGCGCATTTGATGCTTATCGACAACTTGATGCCTGCGTTTAGGAACAGGGTGTACGTGCAAACTTTTTATGTTTGCGTTTAGGAACATGCTGCTTTGTACTTATGCAGCGCAACTGACGTTTAGGAATACACCCAATATAATAGAGAGATAATGCAATCTTGTTCTTCTTCACTGTTTCGCTAAATTCCAAAGGAAATTTGATGCTCGAACGACAAAACTTCAAAACCTACAATCCACGAAATCCAACCGAGCAACCGTCAGATTTGTCAGTATCGCTGCTGATGTCGAGCAGAACAGACCGAAGTGCGGATGTTCTGCTTGTTCTCATTTATGTTCCACCACGTGAAAAAACTGGTTTTGGGAAATTGCAATGGTGTGTGTGTGCTGTGAAATTAGCCTAGCATTTCTTAATTCTTTGCCGTCTTGTCGAATTTTTGCTATTTGGCAAATAATATGTTTGCTGGCCTTTAAATTTTATCAAATTTATTTAAGCGCAGTGCATTTTTAAAATATTGTGCTTTATTTACCAATTTTTCATTAATTTAATTTGCACTGATATACATATCTGTGGTCAAAAGCAATAACGACTTCAGTCGACTTAAGACGAAATTGAGTTGACGTTACCACTGTATTCCTGACGTTGATGCGCATATTTTGTTCAAACCCCGGTATCTGAACCCATCTCAGAAAAAAAGTTATTTAAAAAAAACACATGCACTTATGTTGATGTGCACACTTGCATTTCAAATTTCGAATTGCATTTTCTCGAAACAGTTGTTTTCGACTTAAGTCGTTATTGCATATGACCACAGATATGTATTTTGATAAAGCATTTATTCCAGAGTTTGCAGATACTTTTCGTTAAATATTTTTTAAGATCATATTTTTTTAAAGATCACATTAAATATACACGAATTAATCACATTAATCCAATATATATACCTTTCAACCCTTATTTCTGTCCTTCTGTCCTTAAGCAGCACGCCCGACGGCAGCATTATTTGAGCTGCGGGCCCGTTTGTTTACATTTTATAAGCTTTATATTAACTTCACATCCGGTATGTAGTGGAATCTAGTAATAAATTTTTCACCCACTTCCCGACTACTTAGAGATCTGAAACTTTGCATACATGCGTAACCACCATGACAATGCATGAATCAATAAATTTTATGGGCGTAGGATAAGGGGCGTGGCACTTTTTTATCAACTCTAGATTTGTGTATAACTTTAGAACTACACATCACACATCAATGAAACTCGGTAGGAACTTACTACATATCCATATCCTTCTACTGAGAAAATAAGGCGTGCACTGGATAAGGGGGCGTGGCACCCCCCATACAAACAAAATTTTTGATCTCGATTAGCTTTGGAACTAAAGGTCGTGCAGCATTGAAATTTCGTATGCAGTCGCCTCTTGGATGTGTCGTCCCACTGGTAAAATTTTATGGGCGTAGGATAAGGGGCGTGGCACTTTTTGATCAACTCTAGATTTGTGTATTACTTTAGAACTACACATCACACATCAATGAAACTCGGTAGGTACTTACTACATATCCATATCCTTCTACTGAGAAAATAAGACGGGCACTGGATAAGGGGGTGTGGCACCCTCCATACAAACAAAAGTTTAGATCTCGATTAGCTTTGGAACTAAAGGTCGTGCAGCATTGAAATTTCGTATGCAGTCGCCTCCTGGATGTGTCGTCCCACTGGTAAGGGCCACAAGGGACGTGGCACTTTTCAAGCAACTACACACTTGGGCTTCAGTTTATAACTATAGGTACACCAGAAATCAATGAAAAACGATAGGAACTTACTCGCCGCGCCTTGCAAGCAAAACAACAACAACTCATCGCGCCACAAATATGCCACGAATATTAGGGTCGATCACAGCCGTATTATTTGTTAATTAAGGATATGACATATGACGATAGGAAACACTGTGAATACCCTAAATATTGTGTACTGCTCTGCAAGTTTTAAATTTTTTTGCGAAAAATTTCATAGCTCTAAAACTTAATTTATGGAAGACTAAAAAGTAGAAAATAAAATTATATAAAAAAAACTTTTTAAAAATAAGCTTTAATTTATTTAATGTACTAAAAAGTAGAAAATAAATTGTTTCCAAGTCACCTGTATCTTACTATTAATAAAAGCTTGTGCGCTCAATATCCATATTCAAAATATCTTTCGTTACTAGAATCTATTTGCAAAAAATTATTTATATAAAATATTGTGGTAACTGGTTGACAAATATTGAACACATGAGCGCACAAGCTTTTATTAATAGTAAGATACAGGTGACTTGGAAACAATTTATTTTCTACTTTTTAGTACATTAAATAAATTAAAGCTTATTTTTAAAAAGTTTTTTTTATATAATTTTATTTTCTACTTTTTAGTCTTCCATAAATTAAGTTTTAGAGCTATGAAATTTTTCGCAAAAAAATTTAAAACTTGCAGAGCAGTACACAATATTTAGGGTATTCACAGTGTTTCCTATCGTCATATGTCATATCCTTAATTAACAAATAATACGGCTGTGATCGACCCTAATATTCGTGGCATATTTGTGGCGCGATGAGTTGTTTTTGTTTTGCTTGCAAGGCGCGGCGAGTAAGTTCCTATCGTTTTTCATTGATTTCTGGTGTACCTGGTGTACCTATAGTTATAAACTGAAGCCCAAGTGTGTAGTTGCTTGAAAAGTGCCACGTCCCTTGTCCTACGCCCATAAAATTTTACCAGTGGGACGACACATCCAGGAGGCGACTGCATACGAAATTTCAATGCTGCACGACCTTTAGTTCCAAAGCTAATCGAGATCTAAACTTTTGTTTGTATGGGGGGTGCCACACCCCCTTATCCAGTGCCCGTCTTATTTTCTCAGTAGAAGGATATGGATATGTAGTAAGTTCCTACCAAGTTTCATTGATGTGTGATGTGTAGTTCTAAAGTTATACACAAATCTAGAGTTGATAAAAAAGTGCCACGCCCCTTATCCTACGCCCATAAAATTTATTGATTCATGCATTGTCATGGTGGTTACGCATGTATGCAAAGTTTCAGATCTCTAAGTAGTCGGGAAGTGGGTGAAAAATTGATTACTAGATTCCACTACATACATACAAACATACATACATACCTGATGTGAACCTAATATAAAGCTTATAAAATGTAAACAAACGGGCGCGCAGCTCAAATAATGCTGCCGTCGGGCGTGCTGCTTAAGGGCAGAAGGACAGAAATAAGGGTTGAAAGGTATATATATTGGATTAATGTGATTAATTAGTGTATATTTAATGTGATCTTTAAAAAAATATGATCTTAAAAAATATTTAACGAAAAGTATCTGCAAACTCTGGAATAAATGCTTTATCAAAATACATATCTGTGGTCATATGCAATAACGACTTAAGTCGAAAACAACTGTTTCGAGAAAATGCAATTCGAAATTTGAAATGCAAGTGTGCACATCAACATAAGTGCATGTGTTTTTTTAAATAACTTTTTTTCTGAGATGGGTTCAGATACCGGGGTTTGAACAAAATATGCGCATCAACGTCAGGAATACAGTGGTAACGTCAACTCAATTTCGTCTTAAGTCGACTGAAGTCGTTATTGCTTTTGACCACAGATATGTATATCAGTGCAAATTAAATTAATGAAAAATTGGTAAATAAAGCACAATATTTTAAAAATGCACTGCGCTTAAATAAATTTGATAAAATTTAAAGGCCAGCAAACATATTATTTGCCAAATAGCAAAAATTCGACAAGACGGCAAAGAATTAAGAAATGCTAGGCTAATTTCACAGCACACACACACCATTGCAATTTCCCAAAACCAGTTTTTTCACGTGGTGGAACATAAATGAGAACAAGCAGAACATCCGCACTTCGGTCTGTTCTGCTCGACATCAGCAGCGATACTGACAAATCTGACGGTTGCTCGGTTGGATTTCGTGGATTGTAGGTTTTGAAGCTTTGTCGTTCGAGCATCAAATTTCCTTTGGAATTTTGCGAAACAGTGAAGAAGAACAAGATTGCATTATCTCTCTATTATATTGTCTCTGCATAAACTGTAGAGTTCTTACGAAACTGAGTTGCAAATTGCAAAATACCAAATTTACCAACCAATAGACGGGTTTCCATGGTCCTACATGTCGTACAACTTGTTGTGACGACAACAATAACTGTAAACGCAACGCTGCGTATTGACAAGCGAGACGCACGCATAATGGCCAACGCATTTTTACCGGCGGCAAATGAGACTTTTGAAAAAGAAGAGGAAGAAAAGACGAATAAACAAAAAGGAAGCGCATATGTATAAAAGAATGGGCTTCCTCAGCTCTCGTCGATAGCATTCGACTCAATTTCTTTTAGTTTCTTTAAAAGCGCTACGTACACTTTATTTTGTGCGTGTCTATTTTTATGAACGCCATTAATTTCCAAGTTTAAGGAAAATTATTTAATTTATCTCTCTTATGCATCTTTTGTGCATAGCATTCATTTTTATAGTAATGCAAAATGACATGAATGCTATAGCATTAAAATTTTAAAGCTTCTTTTTATTCATTTAATTTAATACAACCCTAAGTTTTTGTAATTAACGTAAGTAGTGGAGAGGGCGAATTCGGTATGAAGGAGTCATCGGACATCACTGTTTATTAGTAAAAACTAACCCATCACTAGCATAAATACCCCTCACAAAGTTTGCCATCTCTATCTGAACAGCTGACAAAGTTTCATTTGATTTTGTGTTTTCGCGCTTCGTTGCCGAATTTTCAGGTCGGTAACGTAAGAAGTTTGTGGTGTACATATATCATTATTTCAATCTAAAGTGTATTAGTATTACTTGAATACTAATTATTGTGTAAATAAAAGTGTTTTATGTGAAAATAAAACTCTGAAATTAGGAGTAAAAAAATAAAAAGAAAAAAAAGTGACACCAGGTTGGACTCGTCTTTTTTTCATGGGGCACATTCGTCAATATAACTTCACAGGTACCAAAAATCGAAATCGAGTTGAAGCTTCCAAGACCCTCGAACATGGCTTAAACCTCCCGTAACCACACAAACTTAATATTAAGGTCGATCTCAGCACTTTAAACTTTATATATAAAAAAAAATTTATAAAAAAAATTTTACAATAACTACCTTTTTTTGAAGCTCTTAAACATGATTTTTTTATATTTTTTTAATGCAAAATATAATAAAAACGTGTTATGTA
The DNA here is from genome assembly GCA_963457695.1 of Neria commutata. NCBI lineage: Eukaryota > Metazoa > Arthropoda > Insecta > Diptera > Micropezidae > Neria > Neria commutata. The sequence goes on from OY735245.1 coordinate 37,926,012, forward strand.
ACCAAAAACATGTCTTATCTAGTCTAAACAAGATTCTGTATTACCTTATGGTACCTTCAAGTGTGAATGCCGAAAGTGCCCCGCCAAATGCCGAAGCTACCCTGGCATGGGGGCACATTCAGCGAAATGACTTTTTTTACTAATCATAAAAAAAATAATACAAACGGAACTTTTTAAAGAAATTTTAGTATAACATTTTATTGTTAAATAATGAGGTATTGTAACAGTCTAATCGGTTTTTAAATATTTTCATTACCTTCTGAAATATAGGCCTTCAAAAAAAAGTAGACGAAGGCACCCCCCTCTCCCCTACTACATTTCAAAGTAAGAACCAACTGCAGGCTGCAGCTCATTGAAATTCTTACTGTCCGTGAACATGTTAACAGCACTGAAATTTTTTCAAACTGACAAAATACACTAATGGTCTAATTAGTCCAGCGGTGTCGAATTCAATCGTGCCGGATAGCAATTTGCCCAGTTACTCTAACATCTAAACGGATTGCAGCTGTCAGTCTATTCTTGCTAGTGCTGCCGTATAGTTTTGTGCACAAAAGAAACACACTGTTTATTTTCTTCTGAGATGAAATTTTACATTCTTTATTAAATTTATGGCACAGAATTATCATAGTTGTTACATCTCTATATTGTGTAGTACTTTTTTTAACTAATTTCGGCAAAAACAATCACTTCTTTTGTTGAACTAAAATCGAAGGTCACTGGCAACACTTTTCTGTAACAGAGTTCACAAACAAAATATATCGTGGAAAATGAATTCAAACGACGAAATAATTGACTCAATGTGTTGAGTGTTGCGTAAAATGTACGATGTGTACAAATTAAAAGCAAACGAAAGCGCAGGTGGACTGTATTTCCAATAAATATTCGCTTGTTTCAATCAGTGTTGCCATATTACCTCTTGCATAGGAAAAGCATTAATTCTATTTCAATTTTCAATGAATTTTTTGGGTGGCAACATTCTTTTCACAGCTGACACGACTTTTGCAGTAGTTTTCTAATCGACGCAGAAATTTCTACTACTCAATCCGGTCAGAGTAATAGCGAACATTGTGTTCGGGTAAGATAGATTGTGTCAGCTGACACGATTTCTAACCTTACCGCTAGAGTAATTCTACCATAAGCTTAACCGACTTGTGTTTACACAGGTTGGATGGACTTTATGCATGCGTCTCGCTTGCCAACTTGAAGAAAGTGATGTTGTACGACATGTGGGACCATGTGTACGCAGCGTTGCGTTTACAGCTATTTTTGCCGTCACACCATGTTGGACGACATGTGTGACCGTCTAAATCCCGCTATTGAATACCTTTCATAGCCTAGTGGTTAGAGCGTTTGACTAGCAGGCGAGAGGTTGTGAGTTCGATCCTCAACCGCAGCGCTAGTATTTTCCTTTTTTTACTGTTTTTTGTCCTTGCTTTCAAAAGTATTACAACACATATTACATATTTGCTTTTACAGATTACAACAAATCAATTTTAACTCGAAATTTCCAAACATTATGCGTTTCAAAAATCGATCGCGAGCACACCCGAACGATTTGACAGTTCATGTCAGTGAATGCGCAGCTTTGCGTTTTAGCGATACCGATTTTCATATGAAGCTACGTAAGAGAACGCGCGTGGTCACTGAGTGAGGTGATGCGTTTTACACAATACCAAATTCTTCAACTGGTTTATAAATACTAAAATATTATTTGTGCAAATTTATCAATAAAAATTTTTTTATTATATCATTACTATAATTTATCTATATATATAAAATTCAAATTATGTATGTATGTATGTTCGGAGTTGCGTCCTAAACCGCTTGATCGATCATAACCAAATTTGGCACATAGACTATAGATGTTCCAAGGATGGTCATAGGCTATAAAAAATTTGGATACATCAAGAGGGCGTGGCACCTCCCATACACCATAAATAATTGATTTGGCATATCTTTAAAACTACAAGGTGTACAACATTAAAACTTTGTATTATGTTAGTGTTTAGTCGTGTCTTCCTGCTGGAAAAAAATTTAGGGGCGTGGGATAAGGGGGCGTGGCACCCCTCATATAACAACTCTATTGCATGGCATATCTTTTAAACCACAAACGGCGCAGCATTGCAATTCCGTACGCAGGCACCTCTTGGATGAGTCGTCCCACTGATAAAATGTTATGGGCGTAGGACAGGGGGTGGCACTTCAATCAAATCCTATACGGGTATAACTTGAGAAATATACTTCATACATCAATGAAACTCGGTAGAAACATATTACATATCCGTATCATTGAACTGGGAAAATGGGATGGGCATTGGACAAGGGGCGTGGCGCCGCTCATACGAACGAAATCATTGATATCGAATAGCTTTGGAACTAAAAGTCGCGCAGTATTGAAATTCCGTGTGCAGGCACCTCTTGGGTGAGTCGTCCCACTGATACAATTTTATGGGCGTAGGACAGGGGCGTAGCACTTTTCAATCAACTTCACATTTGGGTATTACTTTAGAACTATACATCATACATCAACGAAACTCGGCAAGAACTGACACCATATCCGTATCCTTGAACTGGGAAAATGGGACGGGCATTGGATAAGAGGCGTGGCACCACCCGTACAAACCAAATCATTGATATCGAATAGCTTTGGAACTAAAAGTCGCGCAGTATTGAAATTCCGTGTGCAGGCACCTCTTGGGTGAGTCGTCCCACTGATACAATTTTATGGGCGTAGGACAGGGGCGTAGCACTTTTCAATCAACTTCACATTTGGGTATTACTTTAGAACTATACATCATACATCAACGAAACTCGGCAAGAACTGACACCATATCCGTATCCTTGAACTGGGAAAATGGGACGGGCATTGGATAAGAGGCGTGGCACCACCCGTACAAACCAAATCATTGATATCGAATAGCTTTGGAACTAAAAGTCGCGCAGTATTGAAATTCCGTATGCAGGCACCTCTTGGATGAGTCGTCCCACTGATACAATTTTATGGGCGTAGGACAGGGGCGTGGCACTTTTCAATCAACTTCACATTTGGGTATTACTTTAGAACTATACATCATACATCAACGAAACTCGGCAAGAACTGACACCATATCCGTATCCTTGAACTGGGAAAATGGGACGGGCATTGGATAAGAGGCGTGGCACCACCCGTACAAACCAAATCATTGATATCGAATAAAAAAACCAAGAAAAAGACAGACTGGCAAGCACTTCTATTAAATTAAATACAATTAAATACAGCAACATCCAATCAGAGCATCATTCACATTACGAATTTTTATAAAAGCGCGGGGTGGAACCCGCGGGTAACAGCTAGTTTACTAAAATTTAAAATATTATAAATTTTTTAGTCCAGGCATCCCCTTCCCCTTACCTACGCTTTCGTCCACCGAAACCCCTCAGGTCAGTAGGCGACCGGCCGGTACGAACCAGATGATGAGTTCTAAAAACCCTACCTCGGACAAGAGGCCATTCGCCGCCGGGCACGGCGCTAAACTCCGCCCAAGCCCCTGCAGTAGCAAAGGCTCGCAAGGCCCCAGCCCAGTGGAGCCTAGAACCAAGCCGCCGCTCATTCGGCACGGCGCGGCTCCCAGAAGCGCACCCTTCAAGGGACATTCTAAGCAGCCTAAACAGTCTGTCCCAACTCCTCTCGAAGGTACGCACACTGTCAGGCCCACCCAAGCTGACAATACAACCTCAACTTCGGCAGCGACAGCAACTCCTCCGACCCCCAAGCCGTCTCCGAACGGCCAGGTACCTCGAGGCCTCCCGCAAAGGTGAAGCCATCTGTAAGGGCCTACCGGGATAGGAGGGCAGCTGCCAAGCTTGTCGAGAAAATCTCGGCCATCCCGGATAAAGAGCGCACGGCGAAAGAGACCGAATCGCTGAGCTGGTCGAAGAAGATCCTGGCGAAGGATGCCGAACGCAAGACCACCGCCATCAAAAGGCTAATATCCTCTGACAATGTGCACAACGCATCCAAGAGGGCGAAGCCAACCCGGCTGTCAACCAAGGCCTTCAGCGATGTCCTAAAAGACCACCTAGTCATGGCGGTCTTGGACAAAAGCAACGCTGATGGCAACATCTCCCCACACAACTGGAGATCCGTGGAGATCAGCCTGTGCAAGGTAAGGGCATTCTCCAGAAGAACCCTGGCTCTGTACCCGAATGCTGTGACATCGGTTGGCATCAAGGCCATATCAAGCGAAGCCAAGGGGAAATCCAGGTTTACGACAGTGATCCTAAATGGGGACTCGGTGACGCCACTGGCTGCACGAAAGCGTGTGATCTGCTACGGTTTTAGCTCCATAGTCCTCAAATATACGAGACGAGATGGAAGCCTCTAAGCTAACAGCCGTTAACGTAATCCCCGCAGACCTCGCGCGGAAGTTTGAATCCGAAATGGACACAGACTCCGACGCGAACACGGTCATATCAGCCGTCGGCAGTCTCCGCAGCGGCAGACTCCTTGATGGCTGTACCGGAGGGGTCGACCATTAAGCTTCACATCATTTCTCCTAAAAACTAGAGAAATCATTGGACGCATACATGCGCCACACCATCGACCCCAACAGAGTATCAGCGTTCCAACACGCTTACACTAAGGGCAAGTTCACAGAAGCTGCCCTTCACGATCTGGTTCAAAGAGTAGAAAGATCACTCTCACACAAAGAACAAACTCTGGCGGCCTTCCTCGACATCGAAGGAGCCTTCAACAACATCCAACCGGAGGCCACAATTGCAGCTCTAACCGACCTGAATCTAAACAGTCGGCTAATGCAGCTAATAAAGTACCATCTTCAAAGGAGGGAAATAATCACAGAGTTGGGCGAAACCAAAGTCATCAGGTTTATTTATTTATTTTTATTTATTCATAAATTCAGTCTATGGTAGGGACCTTACAGACTAGATTAACACAATGTAGAAATAGTTAGAGAAGCTAATAACAAAGTATGGAATTATTTAATTAAGAATAATATAAGTTTAACAAATTTTTTAAAGCAAAGCTCGATATGGAAAGATCCAAATCACGAACGGCTGAGATTTTGTTGAATTCAGACAGAGACCGTACCAAAGGCGCATTCGAGGCATAATTAGACCTACAAGGGGGAATGACAAATAAATCGTAGCGACGTAGCACCCTAGAGGGAACGTTGAAGTCGATTAGACTGAGGAGATGGGGACTATCAACCGTCCCAGTAATGATACCATGGACGAACAACAGGGATAAAATTTTTCTTCTGCTTTCAAGCGACTTTAGATTTATAAGGGAGCAACGCGATGAGTACGGCGGAATGGGATTGAAGACCGAAGCTCAGAAAATATTTTTGGATTCGTTCAATGCGGATGGAGTGAGAACTATAAAATGGATTCCATAAAAAAGATGCATACTCCAATCGGGATTGAACCAGGGAGGTATACAAAAGCTTAAGAGTGTAGGGATCGGAAAATTCGCAGCTGTTACGACGGACAAAAGCTAGCATTGAATAAGCCTTCGAGATAATGGAATTGATATGACTTGTAAACAAAAGTTTAGAGTCAAAAATGACTCCGAGGTCTGCAAACTCGGACACTCTTTCGAGAGGCGTGTCGGCAATGCGATAAGAAGACTGAAGGGTGAAGGCGGATCTGGAAAATGTCATGTGAAAGCATTTTTTCAGGTTTAAGGACAGGTGGTTTCTGGCGCACCATAAGTAGACGTTATCTAACTCGGACTGTAGTACATCGATATCGGAGGAGTTGCGGACTATAGTATAGATTTTCAGATCGTCGGCGTAAAGCAGGAATTTAGGTCTGGAAAAACAACCAGAAATATCATTGATAAAGAGCAGGAAGAGCATGGGACCAAGAACACTGCCTTGCGGGACGCCAGACGAGGCAGAGAATGGTTTCGAACGGGTGCCGTCAACTTCAACAACATACTGCCTATTCTGCAGATAAGATCGGATCCAATCTAAGAATAAGGAACCTCTTTTATGAACCATCACATAGAGTTAACCCTCTAACCGGCAAAACTGTAAAACTGAAAAATAGTGAGTAAATAATTTTTTCCCGGGTAGGTTACGCTCTAAATAATAAGAATTCAAGATCCGCAGGTAAATTGCTCATATAGTTTAGTCGCCAGGTGAGAAATAAGAAAGGCTGCCTCAGGGCAGCTATGCCGGTTAAGGTAAAAAAAAAGTCAGTTGTATATTGTTATATGCGGTTGTGTTTATTGAGAAAAATTTACTTATGCAGTAGTTTTTATTGAGACAAATTTATTGATCCAGTGCTTTTATTGAGATAAATTTATAAATCCAGTGTTTTATTTAGAAAAAATGTACTTATGCAGTAGTTTTTATTGAGACAAATTTATTTATCCAGTGCTTTTATTGAGATAAATTTATAAATCCTGATTTATTGAGAAAAATTTAGAAAAATAAAAGAATACAAATTGTAGAAGGAAGATGTGGATTACTTTTTATGATGATAATCATAAAAACAGTTTTTAGCGTTCGAGCAGCATAAATGAAGAGAACATTTTTGACAAAAACATTGCGTTTCCGATGATTTGCAGAATTTGCATTTTTTTTGCCACCACCTTTACTCAGCCAGACTGGAAAGTGGTCATCATTATCGTAACGGATTTCATCGACGGGACGTGTTGATTTTATGCCAATTGAAGCACTCGCTTGTGATGAACTTCCTGGCTGTGTGCTCACTTGTCGACCAACAGAACGTTTCTCTTTGTATGCAACAAGACCAGCCGCAATTTCTTCGCGAAACTCTGGTAGCTGCAATAACATATTTCCGTTAGTGATATCATAGCTTGAATCATTTGATATGTCTGAATGTATGCGGTGATATAAAATATATGCATTTGTAGCAGCCATATCAACTAGGTGATAAAAAAGTCGAATTATCGGATTTCGAGTCTTCGCTCGAATATGATAACGGCCCATAAGCCCATCCATTAAATCCACTCCACCCATATGGCTATTGTATTCGCGAATAATCTGCGGGCAGTTCACTTCAATGTATTTTTTTTGTTTTCTATCATAACGTGGTGCCTTTGCGACTTGGTTGCTTGGATTTGCTCTTGCAAATGGCTCAATGCCCACGTAAGATGATGCTAATCGCACGCTTCTGTTGTCTTTCCACAATACTGTGCTAATGTCAAAAAAATTAGTTTTTAGACTCTTTATATATATCATGTAATGCTGAGAAACAAAGAAAATGACCAGGGAAATTAATTGATAATAAGTAATCAATACCTAATCCAGTGAAACACCCAGCAGATGGCAGAACCGAAGGACCGGTATCCTCAATCTATGGCAAAGGAGACCGTGTTCTTTTTGGTGGCTTCGAAGCTGCTTCTCTTGATACTACCCGTTCTGTAGCTGTGGATTCTACTGCTTGCTTTGGAGTAGAAGTAGACGCAACAGCCCCTGTTTCTGCTGTTGAGGAGGCTAGCTCTGACCAACCTGAAAGCCCCTCATCAATTGCATTTATATTGAGCGATATGTCAAGTTCTGTAATGGACAACCATACTGCTTCCAGTGCATTCATATCTCTAATGCACATCGAAATGCATTGCTCGTCTTCAGCAGATATTTCTCTGCAATGAAGTGTGGATCATTGCATTCATCGTCGCTGCTGAAATCACCGTCATCATCCGTTTCCACCGATTCCATTAGCTCCAATAACTGTTCATCAGTAATATCAGATAGTTTGAACCTTTTATGCCTGACAACCTGGCCTTTACCTTCCATTTCTATGAAATACACAAAATGATGACAAAGAATGAAAAGCAGTGTAAAGGCAAATTTTTCCCTAAACCGGCATAGCCGCCCTGAGGCAGCTATTACATTTTCGCTGCTAAAACTCAAGCTTATATATTTTCACAGACACGAAATGTTTCAGGCGAAAGTAAACATCTTTAGAAACTCACCAGTAAATTTTCAATCAAATCGGACTATTGGAAAACGTTTTATTTAAACTAGAAAATAGTTTTGCACGAGCAATAATTTTTGCTCTTCACACACTGCTTTCCCGCGGAAAAATTACGATACAAGTAAAATAAAACAGCTGATCGCATTCAAATGACGATCCAAACGTCAATAGAAGTATTAGTAAGAGATGTCAACAGAGTTTGCGCCAAAAAAAATCACAGCTGTGAAATGGTTGGGTATTTAAGGATAGCTGCCTCAGGGCGGCCTTACCGGCTAGATGGTTAATTACTGTCGAAATGAACCCATAACACGCTGTTTAAGGCAGGCCAATTCAGTATGTGATAAAATTGATTTAAATTTATTATCTAATAGAAATGCTTTTAAGCAACAACTGCTGTTAGAATTAATGTACCCTAATAGTAATTATGCAAATTAGCCTAGAATTATAATTAAATTGTCTAGTAGTCTATAAGAGCCTGATCTCTAATTGATGAAGTATTTAATAAATAAATAACTAAATAAATATGGAATAAAAACCAAACCGGGCTAGTTTACTGACCAGAATGCTGTGCGAGACCCTGTCGAAAGCTTTGGAGAAATCAGTATAGACTGTGTCCACCTGAAACCCATCATTAAAGGCCGAAATACAGTCATGAGAGAAAGTCGCGAGATTAGAGACCATGGACCGACCAGGGACAAATCCATGCTGGTTGGGGCAGATAAGTCTTTTGACAGCAAAGTAGACTTTCTCCTTGACAATAGTCTCGAATAACTTTGACACACACGACAATTTGGAGATAGGCCTGTAATTATTGATACTATTCTTATTCCCGGCTTTGAAAATTGGTGTAATTGAAGCGACTTTCCACGCGCTGATAAACACGCCCGTGGAAAGGGATTTATTGAAAATATATTTAAGTGGATACGCCAGAGACGAACGGCAGTGTTTGAGTAGCAGGGATGACAGCCCATTGACGTCTGTTTAGGAAGAAGATTTCAGAGTTGTAATACTGTTGGTTCCAATAAACTCAATATTTTTACGGCATAATTTTAGGCCTTGATCGTACCAACGAAATTGCAAGCAAAGTAATGAATGACGAAAATTGCAAGCTTCCATATTGCAACACAGTGCCAAGTGCAATGCACTAAAAGATATTTAAGGCCAAATTGGCAGTGGTTGCCAAGTCAGCATTCTTTGCTATGCATGCAATTGTTGGTACGATCAATAATTAATAATAAGCAATTATTGACTATAAATAAGTCGATATAGCCAATAAAGAATTAGTTCTCATTCCAACTGGAAAAAGAAAGGTGTTTTCATTTAAACATTTATTTCAGAGAACTCGGCGAAACACATCACGATTCAAGTATCGTTGTTGTGCAACATTTCGTCTGCGACCACATCACGATACAAGTATCGTTGTTGTGCATCATTTTTGGCTACGAACACATCACGATTCAAGTGTCGTTGATGTGCATCGTTTTTGTCATTGGTTTTTGCATCAGTGACCAACATTTTGGTGACCCCGTGAAAGAAGCACAGCCTTCTGAAACGTCAATTGGCAAGAGCACATCAGTGTGAGCCAAGCAACATCATTTTGGTGATCCTGGACAAATAGTAGCCACGCAGCTCCTAGTTCTCATCAAGGAACACCCAGTGCCACAGGATACAAGCATATCACAGTGATCTAATGCTGTTGTGCAAATCCAACTCTAGTAGCATCCAGCTACTCAACGCATTCAATTGGCAAGAGCACATCAGTGTGAGCCATCATCATCAACGTTCAGTGGCAAGAGCATATAGTGTGAGCCAACTTCATCATCAGTGATCTCGATCGAACGTCAATCATGGCGAATCTCGACGAGCTAGTGAACAAGCAGCGGAATAGGGCTGCCGCAATACAGAAGTGCTTCATCAACCTGAAGAAAGCCCCATCGGACAGACGTACAGTAGAGCTGTATGAAGTCAAACGCAAAGAGCTGGATGAACTATGGAGAACATTCAACCAGCAAGACAACATCATCCGGCAGCAACACGGTGACAACATGGAGCACTCATACTTTGTGGAAGATGTCCATGGCGGCATTGGTCAACTGTACAATGAGGCCAAGGATTACATCGAAAAGGAAATCAGCGCGCTCAAATCGACGACAGATGTTGAAGCAACACAGAAGACTACTAAACCCAGCAACGACATGGCGACGTTCAAGGAGTTGATCGAGCGTCAACAGAAGACTGGCGAGGAGCTGCAACGAATCATCAGCAATTTCAGAAAAGATTCCGCCGAAAGAAAAACAAGTGCCGAATACTACAAAGATCGGCTGCAACGTCTCAATTCAGTATGGGATGAATATGAAAAAAGAGACAATCAGCTGAGAGTTCATATTGATCAACCAATGGATCATGAGTATTTCACCAGTCACTACAACCAAATGAAGGAAGTAGCCGAAGCCTTCCAGAAGCTCTTCAGTAAGGAGCTACAAGGACTCGAAACTGCAGCAAGAGGACTTCAAGTACATTCGATCGCAGAAGAAACAGAACTGAAGGACAAAAAGATGCACCAGGGCTTGGTTCGAAAAATCAAATGGCGCATGACGTCATTACAGCGTCGACTCAACACACTATCCAGCACACGCCAAGAGCCAGCTGAATTCTATCAACTCAACATCAGCTACATAAAACAATTATGGACTCAACTAGAATGCTTACGGGATGAAGTCTGGGAAACACTGGAGGACCCAGCAGCATCAGGTCTCGATTATTCAGATATCGATGAAATAGAAGATCAAATGGAACAACAGCTGGTAAGCCTCTCCATCAAGGCAAATCAGATCCAAAATAATAACTCACCTATAACGCACGTGGCCAGAAATCCTGATGCGCTGGGCACGCTACCACTGCCAAAAATAGCGATCCCCCAGTTCAACGGCGAGTATCTAAACTAGCATCAGTTCTTCGACTTATTTTCCCATATGGTAGACAAGCAACAATTGCCATGAATGCAAAAAATGTGGTACCTAAAGGCTAATGTGTCTGGAGAAGCCGCAAAACTAATTAGCCATCTCACTCTCACAGAGGAAAATGATCACACAGCCTGGACACTGTTGCAGGATCGTTATAACAACAAACGTATCCTAGTAGCAACATTGGTCCAAAAATTGTTGGACCAACCGTCAGGCACATCAACATCTGCCGCTATAAAGGGCATTCACGACACTACAAAGGAATGCCTATTAGCTCTCAACAATCTTGGCGTTGAAACTGTCTCCTGGGACCCGCTGCTTCCACAACTGTTGATCAGAAAAATTGATCGATCAACTCCCATACGGTTCGAGCAGTCACTCGCAAAGCCAAAAGAGCTGCAAAGGATTGATGACTTTTTGTCGTTCCTGCAAACGAAATTCCAGTCATTGGAAGCAATCGGTCACAATAGATCACAAGCCCCAGCAGCACAATCAGCAACTAGGACTGTCTCGTCAACTATATCGAATGAAGGCAACAGTTGCACTGTATGCAACAACGGGAAGCACCCTTTGTACCATTGCAAAACATTTCTACAATGGTCAACATCGGAACGGCTAAATTGGGTACGAAAACATCGTCTGTGCGTCAACTGCTTCAAAAATGACCACATGGCAAGAACGTGCACCGTAAGTTGTACCAAGTGTGACAAAAGGCATTACTCGTTGCTGCATTTGGGGACCAAAGCTCAGCCCCCAAGATTTACTCAAGCATCAGATCCAACGGCATCCCTCGGGCAGTCTCCTTGGCCAAATCAACCGTCAACACAGACAAATCAGCCAATAGCATCAATAGATCCAAAAAATACTGAAGTCAAGCCAACAGTGTCCAACGCAGCAGTCACGTCATCGGCAACAAACAATGTCGCGCCCCGCCAAGGCTGAGTATTATTGGCAACGGCAAAAATAAGAATAACCGCGAAAAATGAAAGATCCGGTGAGTTTAGAGCAATCTTGGACTCCGGATCACAAATCAACATTGTATCCGAGCGCGTCATTAAAATACTGGCGGTTTCTCCAAGCAGGACGACGCTGAGTATTGAGGGTATCGGAAGGGCGCAAAAAAGGGCGACTCAGCGAGTAAATGTAAAGCTGGAATCCCTGCGTAACAACTTCTCAACAAACCTGGAAGCATTTGTTCTGCCGAGCATCATTCCAGCTCAACCAAACCAAGATTTCAACGTTTCTGCCTGGCCCTTTCCATCCAACATACAGTTAGCCGATCCAGAATTTCATAGACAAGGAAAAATCGATATCCTGCTTGGAGCCGAGCTCTATTTCAACCTGATGGCAACTGGAAAGATTACCCTTACCGATGATCTTCCAATGTTACAAAACACGACACTTGGCTGGATCGTAAGCGGAAAAATCAGAACTAGCCAAGGTGCAGAGCCATCAAATACATTGACTTGTGCAGTTCTCGGTGTCGACGAAGAGCACCATGACAACAGTGCCTTACTGGAAGAAGTAATCGAGCGGCTATGGAAAATGGACGAAGTAGACATAAATGGCAAGGGACTATCACTCTCAGAAAAGCAATGCGAGTCTCATATTGCTCACAATGTTCGCAAAAATGAGGATGGTCGTTTTATCGTAAAATTCCCTTTTCAAGAAAACACTTCTGCCTTGGGAGAGTCGAGAGACATGGCCTACAACAGATTCATAGGCCTCGAACGTCGGCTGCTAAAGAATGAGGAATTACGAAAACAATACACCCAATTCTTGGAAGAGTATGAGAAATTGGGGCACATGACGGAAGTAGATCCCGATTCCTTAATGAGTCCAAATTATTTCATCCCCAATCACTGCGTGCTGAAACCGGATAGCACCACAACAAAGCTGCGAGTGGTGTTCGACGCTTCAGCAAAAACATCATCAGGTCAGTCATTAAACGACCTGATGTATTCAGGACCAACAGTTCAGAGCGAACTGTTTTCAATTCTTGTTCACTTCCGGCTACCTCGGTTTGTCTTCACCACCGATATTGAAAAGATGTATCGGCAAATTCGAATGCATCCTGACGACCAGCGCTACCAACTCATTATGTGGAGAAAGGAGCCAACGTCAAATATATCGTATACCTATGGTACACGTGCAGCGCCATATCTTGCTACAAAATGTCTCCAGCGCGTTGGAGTCGAAAACGCAATTAATTATCCACTGGGAGCGCAATTTCTCCAGGATAACTTCTACGTTGACGACGGACTCGGAGGCTCAGACAGCTTAGCAACAGTCATTGAAACACAGCGACAACTCATCCACGTTTTGAAGAAACATGGGTTCAATTTACGAAAGTGGTGTGCAAACCACCCTCAACTCCTCAAAAATATACCCCATGGAGGTCAAGAGGTAAATCTGGATTTCAACGACGACAACAATGAATCAATAAAAACACTTGGACTACTATGGCTACCAAAAACTGACCATTTTTGCGTCAAGGTAAAACTGAATTCAGTTAAGGTGGCCACCAAGCGAACCGTCACTTTTGATCTGGCAAGGTTATTTGATCCACTTGGACTGTTGGCGCCTATAGTGGTCAAGGCAAAAATGTTTATACAGCAGCTATGGCAACTAAAACTATCTTGGGATGAACCACTATCGGCAAATCTTAACGAGATATGGGCAGCATTCCGACTGAACTTGGCCAACTTGAACGATTTTCAAGTCCCAAGACACATCTTTAGAGGAGAAGTCCCTAGATCTACAGAACTTCATGTTTTTGCTGATGCTTCCGAAAAGGCTTTTGGTGCAGTGGCGTACATTCGAGCAACGTTAAGAACCGGCGAATTGATAGTCCGATTGCTGTGCGCGAAAACTCGGGTAGCTCCACTAAAAAAGCAAACGTTGCCTCGGCTGGAATTGTGCGCTGCATTAATAGCTGCACAACTCTCAGCACGCGTAACCGACATTCTTATGGACCGATTCCGAGATTGTGCTGTCTTGGATAAATGCACAATCGTCATCATTTAATACATTTGTGGCCAACAGAGTATCGTCTATTCAAACTCTAAGCTTGCCGGAACAGTGGAGCCACGTTAGCTCAGCGCAAAACCCTGCAGACTTACTATCAAGAGGTGTGACCGCAAGGGCGTTTGCCGCATGTACGCTATGGTTTCAAGGACCAATGTTCCTACATGGAAAACAGGATCTATGGCCCCCACAGTTCTCAACACAACGTCACTTGACGACTGACCTGGAGAGAAAAAAGGCTTCGACAATATCAATGGTGACGACTTCAAGCAACGATGAAATTGTATACAACATACCACACAAAAATGCATTCAAACATCTCCAAAACACCGTCGCTTACGTCTTGCGCTTCATCAAGAACACAAGGAATCCAAAGGAAGGTCGATCGCCCCAAATGTCGTTAACCCCTCAAGAGTTGGACGAAGCTCTCACCACAATAGTCAGAGAAATCCAGGCTGTTGACTTTAAGGAGGAGATCAGGCAGCTGACAACAAAAGGGCCGCTCAGCAGGTCTCACTCCCTAAACAATTTATCACCGTTTCTGGACAATAAGAGGATAATGCGAGTTGGCGGACGACTCGAGGCATCGACCTTGTCTTATGATGCCAAACATCCGATGTTGCTACCATACAACGATCCACTAACCAAGCTGATGTTGATCAAGATTCACGAGGAAAATCTTCATTGTGGACCACAAGCGCTATTGGCAGCATCCAGGCAACGATTTTGGATAATAAAAGGAAAATCAACAGCCAGAGCGATTGTCCAGCAGTGCATAAATTAATTAAACACTTTTTAAGTTTGCCTGAAGTGCCGGTCTACACATGGACGGTGCCACTTCAACTGACTTTATTATTTGATTTTTCTACCTTAGATTACATTTTTGTTTGCGTTGCATTTTTCTTATTTCCTTTCGTCGCATATTCTTTGGGAAACCGACAATTTTGGTTTCTCACGAATTATGCTTATATGGCAAAATTGCAAAAGTATTCTGGATTTTAATTTTAAGAATTTGGAAAAAGCACATTGAAGTGCAGAGTAAAATTTCATGCCAGAAAGTGAAATATTTCAAGGTTATTGCTAACTTCTCCGCCGTCTTAAACAGATTCGTCCCGAATTTGCTGACGATTTTCCAATTTCTTCATGATTTCTGTAAACAGAATTTGATCATGCAAATTTGAACTATTTGGAACGGGAGCAGTAACTTTTTTTTTAATTTTGAATATGAAGTTGGTGAAGATACGGTAATGTCACTTTGGGCGAGTGTTTAATAATATTTAATGAAACGCTTTGCGATTGTTCTGGTAACATTACCGGTTGCTTACTGGATGCCAAAAATAAAGACTTGTTAATGAATATATCTTCTGAATGCGTAACAAGAAACGTTCCATTTAAGCTTACGGTTCTATTCTTTTCTGTAATAGGTACATATTGATCGTTCACAAGTATTGTATTTTCATCTATCTCTTGAACCGGATTTACGTGATGGGCTGAAGTTGTTGAGCAATTGGCGGAATTTTTGTTAAGAAGTTGTATCAAACACAAGTCGGAATTGTCATGCCGACAGAAAGTTACACCCAGAGTACTTTTGCAATCACATAATGGAGTATATACAGAATCACAAACTGACGCATATTCATTTCTTAAATCTAGCATTATACCATTTCGAATAACAGGATATATTTGTAATAATTTGCACATTTTCGTAATATTTGGAATTTTAATAATGTATTTAATAATATCAATGTTTGCGTAAACTTTTACATTTGATGCGATCAACAAATCATTAATTTGAACTTTATAGTTTTCTAAATTTAAAATATTTGTTAATTCAACATCACTTAATATGGTAGGATTCACCATGTTTAAACGAGCGAGAGTTATAGAGTTAACAACGTTCGCTAGAAAAATTATTATTTTTTGACTTCTTAGAGCAACGACCTGAAATACAGTAGATGATTCTTGTCGAACTTTTGATGAGTTTTCTTTAAAATTGTTAATTTGTTCAGTAATTTCGTTAATTTTTTGTGACAGTTGCTCATTAATTTCCACCTGTTGGTTTTCTGCCTCAATTAATCTATTTTCTCTCTCCCCAAGAAGTACAAAGTCATCGTGATCTGGGGTACCGGCAATGAATTTTAGATACGATCCCAAAAAGTTTATTGATCTGGTATATCTCGCTGGCGTACGCAGGATTCTTAACATACGAAGTATCTCATCATGATCTGTTTCAATTAAATTTTTTTCCTCTGTCTGTTGAACTGTTTCTTTAAAATCCTCTAGGTCCATTGATATACTTTCGAATTCTGATAAATTAACTGTATGGACGAGGTAAATGTAGGAGTCATAAATTGCAACCTTCCCTTTCTGTAAAGGGATATAATGGGCCGACGAATAATCCAAAAATTTCGCGCTGGAACATGTCAGGGACAGAAATCTGAAATAATAATAAATTTTATCTAATATTGTCTTTATGAATATGTTTCCCGTCTACTAGCAGAACTGTTGAGCCTAAATCTTCCTGAACTATTTTCTTGACATAAGTGCTTGAAACCTTGGTTCCTCTACGCTTATCTACCTTTACGAAAATTTCTTGGCCTTTTTGGTATTGTTTGTTACGACGGTTTTTATTGTTAAATGTGTTCTGTTTACACTGATTGTTTTTTAATATTTCGCAAATAACTTTGATTTCTGCATTCGGTAATCCAAAAATAATGTCAATAGGTTTCCGTTTGGTCACTGAGTTTTTTTTTTATTTTTTTTTTTTTTATTATTATTTACATTGCAACTAGTTATCACATTAAAATAACTAACAAGCGACTTTCAGTTGATACAATAAATTCAAATTATTTACAAAAGTGTGAGTTTACTTCAGCTGGCAAGATCTTGTGGTTTGTTCCGTTTGAGCCTTCGTTTCCACCCAGCTGAGTCGGCGAGAACAGAAGCTTCTCCATTGATATGCTTGTCTAGCCTCATTTTGTGAGACATAGCAATTTTTTGTATTGCGGCTGCAACGGAGTCCATTGCGAGATCGCGTTCTAGGTCTGCGCTACGTATGTACCAGGGCGCATTGACGGCACATTTTAGCACTTTGTTCTGGAACCGTTGAATGGTTTTTAAGCTGCTTGTACTAGAGCAACCCCAAAGTTGAGCCCCGTATGTCCATATTGGCTTAAGTGTTTGTTTATACAAAAGAATTTTATTGTGAGCCGATAAGGCAGATCGCCTTCCCATAAGCCAATTCATGGTTTTGAATTTTATTTCTAGTTCTTCCTTTTTCTTTTTTATATGCTCATTCCATTTAAGCTTGGTATCTAGTGTCATACCTAGGTACTTGGCTGTATTTGAGTAAGGGATTTGTACACCGTTTATATATAGTGGTAGGTATCGCAATTTATTGTACGAGAAATCGTTATGAACTGATTTGGTGTTATTTAATTTTATGCGCCACTTCGCTGTCCATTCAGATATTAGATTTATAGCCTGTTGTAGCTGCGCGGTTGACTCGCACTCTGTTTTGCTTACTGATAAAATCGCTGTGTCGTCAGCGAAGGTTGCTGTCGTGCAGTTTTGTGAAGTTGGTAGATCGCATGTAAATAGCAGGTACAGGAGTGGTCCCAGCACACTGCCCTGTGGGACTCCAGCTTTAATCTCCTTTAGTTCGGAATATTCGTCTTCTTGTTTCACTCGGAAGTAGCGGTGGGATAGATACGATTTGAGTATCTGGTAGAACTCTATCGGCAAGAGAGCTTTTATTTTGTTAAGCAAGCCAGCGTGGCATACCTTATCAAATGCTTTCGATACATCCAGGAAAATTGCCGAGCATACCTTCCTTTCCTCAAACGCGTTTTCGATGACTCGTGTTATCCGATGGACTTGATCGATGGTTGAGTGGTCACTGAGTGAATAGAATTATTATATTTGCTCGTTGCTATAATTATTATTTCCCTGGTGTCCGACATACCCTTTTCCTGTTTTATTGCTCTAGCAATTTCACTAAGAGTTGACTGAAATCTCTCAATTTGTCCGTTGCTTTCGCTATGCATTGTGGGAACAGTGTGATGGGACATATTAAAATTATCTCGCAATAATGACCTAATTGTTTGGGAACAGAGAGCTGGTTCATTATCTGTTACCAGAATTTTCGGATTTTTGAAAAGGCCTATTATTTTAAGCAGTGCAATTTTTATGTCTATAATTGATCGGGACGGTATTGGTTCTATAACCACAAATTTAGAAAATTTATCTATGCAGGTTAGGAAATATTGTTTGTCGGTATTGTAAATATCTATATGAAGAATTTTCCCTGGATAAGTAGGAAGAGGGGTGTTTGTTAAGATATGCTTTTGACGGACGTATTTGGACTGGGCACATATTTTACAGTTTCTTGCGAATTCGGTTGCCATTTTTCGCATTTTGGGAAAAAAATATCCCTCGATAAGCTGAAGAATGTTTTCTCCTGCTGATCGGTGGGCTCTGTTGTGTTCCGTTGCTATTGTTTCCACTTGATCGTCACGGTTGGGTAAATCGATAACAAAATTTTTGGTGTGCTTAAATCGGACGGATGGAAACAATTCCACCATGTCATGTTGTATTTGCCCTAGTACTTCGAGCGGACAATAAATACCATTAACAATATCTGCATCAATAGCTACCTTTAGGAGCGGATATAGTGCTTGAAAATCAGTAAAATTAATAGTGTGACGAATATAGCCAGGAAATGGTCTAGATGATTTTGCATCCGTAGATTGACTTTCGGATAAAAAAATTTGATTTTTGAAGCTGTTAATTGAAGTCAGAACTGTTTGAATTATTTTTGAAAAGGAAATTTCGCTATGTTCACATGTCCTTGAATCGGCAGAGGACGTGATTTCTTCTGAGACATGCTGAATATACTGACGTGATAATGCGTCAGCAACTCGGTTTCGGGCATCCGGCTTGTACTGAAATTTTGGAGAGAACTTCTCAATAAAACTTCTCCACCTTTTTAGCTTAGTATTTGAATTGCGATCAGAAATCGCGAAAATAAGTGGCTGGTGATCTGTGAAAATGTGGAGATTGTTCACTCCGTACAGATAATTTCTCAAGGCTTGAAGAGACCAAACAATGGCAAGCATTTCACGCTCGTTTGTTGCGTAATTTTGTTCGGTTTGACTAAGTGTCCGAGAAATGAAAGTTATAGGTTTACCTTCCTGAGAAAGTACAGCACCTACAGCCACTGAGGATGCGTCGGTAGTTAGCTCGAAAGGTTTCCTAAAATCTGGAAATACCAATGTGACATCTTCTGATGTAAGTATTTCTTTCACTTTATTGAAAGCTTCTTTTGCCTCGGTGCTCATTAAAATGCTTTTATTTTTTGATTGTCTAGCTCCTATGTGACCCTTTTCACCACGCAATAATTCTGTGAGAGGTTTGGAAATTTTAGCATAGTCACGAATAAACCGTCTGTAGTACCCTGAAAGACCCAAAAATGAGCGTAGTGATCGAAGTGTAGTAGGTTCCTGATAAGCTAATATAGACCTAACTTTATCTTCTGCCGTTTCCAAGCCGTTTTGTGACACAACAAATCCTAAAAATTCAACGCTTGTTTTGAAGAACTTACTTTTTTCCAACGAGATCTTCATGTTGGCATGTGCTAATTTTTTTATGACACTTTCGATATCCCTGAGATGAGTGGCAGCGTCCGGTGAAAAGATGATGACGTCATCAATGTAGACATGACATCGAATACCAATATCGCTTCGGAGAACATCATCGATTGCTCGTTGGAAAATGCTGGGCGCATTTTTCAAACCAAACGGAAGTCGACAAAACTCGTATTTTCCATTATTTACGGAAAATGCGGTTTTCTCTCTATCCTTCTCGTGGAGAAAAATTTGGTGAAATCCCGACTTTAAGTCAATGGCCGTAAAATATTTAGACTTTCCAAGGTTAGAAACAATAACAGACGTGTCTGGGATGGGATAGCGATCAGCGATTGTTCTCTCATTGAGTTTTCGGAAGTCGATAACAAGACGTAGCTTTTGCTTTCCAAACTCATCAATGCCCTTTTTATTAATAACCCAGATTGGATTGTTATAGGGAGATCGACTTTCTCTGATAATGCCATCCTTGAGCATCGCTTTAATTTCCTTTTCCACAAAGTCTTTTGCAGACATTTGGTAAGGATAACTCCTGGAATATATTGGTTCATCGGTGGACGTCCTGATAGTTGCCACAACCTCGCTGTTGTATGGCAGTGACTCGTTCGGATCAGCAAATGCTGCTTCATTTTCTTCTATCATGGACTTAAATTCTGTTTTAATAGGGTTTGGGATGCCGTCATAGCTAATTTGTAAGCTATTGACAATAGAACACGGCTCAAAGAGAAGAGATTCTGTACCGCCTGTATATTGAATATTATTGGACACAGTGTCGAGAATTGCATTAATTTGGTTCATGAAATCATACCCAATAATTGCGTCAAATGTATTTAAATTCGGAAGGACAAAAAATTCGGATGTTTTACCAAGAACATTTATTAAGCATTTCTGAGTAATACGTGTTACTCCATTTATGGAAGAAACCCTAAAAGGATTTTGAACTGATTTAAAATTAAAACATGGCAAATTCTTAACATAATTTTTTGCTGCGCCGGTGTCTATTAGCATTTTTATTTCCTGACCATTACCCGCCCTCTTTGAAATGTAAGGAAGACGGGAATCTATCCTAAAAAATGAATTTGGTCATATTCCTGACCGCAATAGGTTTCTGATCGTGTTGATTCAGAGTACGAATATTGATCAGTCGCATTTTCAAGGTGATTATTTTCAGGAGGAGTTTGTTCAGACAGATGATTTACCCTCTGCAGCTTCCTGTCTCTAAAATTATGCTGAGACTGATGTTCCCTTTTTACTACATTTGAATTGAAATTTGGTCGGCTATTATAATTGGTTTCTAATCGAAAATTGTTACTAGGTCTTCTATATCGTGAAGAAGTCGGGTCGACATCCATTGGTTCGCTATGCTGTCGTTCTCTATGAAACGAGGGATGATTATTGTTTTGAGCTATTAACGTAACGAAGGAGGATCTTTGTCGATTCATCTCCAGTTCTTGGGCAAGTGCCAATGCATTTGGAAGATCACGGGGTCGACAATAAAAAAGAATGTCGCACATGGGGCGGTTCAAACCTGAAATAAAAACATTTAAAGCAGCATCGCGATATCTTTCACTCAGCGACGCAAACGTTTCCGACCTATCGGAGTATTCCATAGCTAATTTGTTAATTATATTAGTCAACTTTTGCTCGACCCGATCATAATATTCCGTTATGGACGATCGTCCTTGTCTCAATATTGAGAGTTCCTGTTCCAATAGCGTAATTGGTTTTTTATCGGAATATGCATGATCGAGTCGCGCCAAAATTGCGTCTAAATTTAGAGGCGTACTGAAAGAGGCTAAAACCGTATCTGCAGAACCTATTACTTTGTTTCTGAGTATTGCGACCGCCTGATAATGGCGATCAGAGCCAACATATTTCTTATAAGGTTTCATAGCAGCCTTCGCTGCTTGTCGCCATGAAGGATATTTCTCAATTGAGCCTGAAAATTCAGGAACAGTTTTAACGACATCTAGGCTGATATCGCAACGAACCCCGTCAGTAATGCTCACGTCCCTATAAGGCTCTACAGATCTTTGTGGTGCAGTCAAACCTGCCACTGCAGAGCTAATTTCATCGAATCGACCTGTTACCTGACCAAGTTGTTCAGATACAAGTGATTTTATTTCTTTTAACTTTTCGTCGATAACTCGCACGATAAGATCCTGCGTGGCTTCAGCTGTGAGCGACATTGTTTTACGATTTAATATTTTTCGCACTTGTGGAGTGGAACAGGAGATTTAAAAAAAAATGACTGGCACTTATTATCTTCTATTAAATTCACTACTCCTACCACTTCAGAGATGTTGAAATACAAATATTCTTGGAAAAGGAAAAAAAAATTGCAACTGGATTAAGACAAAAATACGAATAAAAAATATGTAAAAGTAAATTAAAAATATAGCTCACAATAATATAAATTTGTAAAACATATTGCTGCTGCTGCTGTTTTCTTTATAGATGTTATCGATGCTGCTTGGTTTGGTGTCTTCTTTGATTTCCGAATGGTGATTTTAATCAATCGATTCCGGTATAGTTTTCTGAAATCGTACGATCCGCATATACCGCTTAAGTTTAGATGTTTTTATAGGTTCTTCAGTTTAGTAATTTAACCACATCAGCGTATTATAGTTAATTACTTTTTTCACAGTTTTCATGCCGTCAAATAGTTTCTGTAGTTGATTTTTATGACGTAAAATTACAATTTCTGTCTTTTACACTAGTTTGAGTAGTTTTAGTTTTTAAGACACTAGCATTTATTAGTTTATGCTTTTTCCACAGTATTTATATTTAACAATTGTTTCGATTAAGTGTATATACTTTATACATATATTTATATATTTAACAGTAGTTTCTCTTAGTCCACAATAGTCCACTTTTTCCAAAGTTTTTATAATTTCGCAGGGTCGAGCTCTTTGGCAGCGACTTTATATTTTATATATCCTTTACAAGGATTCTTTTTTTTTTGAACTGATATTTAACAGTAGTTTCTCTTAGTCCACAATAGTCCACTTTTTCCCACAGTTTTTATAATTTCGCGGGATCGAGCCTTTTGGCAGCGACTTTATATTTTATATATCCTTTACAAGGATTTTTTTTCACAGCCCCACGTTGGGCGCCAATTAATTAAACACTTTTTAAGTTTGCCTGAAGTGCCGGTCTACACATGGACGGTGCAACTTCAACTGACTTTATTATTTGATTTTTCTACCTTAGATTACATTTTTGTTTGCGTTGCATTTTTCTTATTTCCTTTCGTCGCATATTCTTTGGGAAACCGACAATTTTGGTTTCTCACGAATTATGCTTATATGACAAAATTGCAAAAGTATTCTGGATTTTAATTTTAAGAATTTGGAAAAAGCACATTGAAGTGCAGAGTAAAATTACATGCCAGACAGTGAAATATTTCAAGGTTATTGCTAACTCATACAATGCAATAGAGCCCGACCTCAACTACACCAACAAATCATGGGCAATCTTCCGCAGCCTCGAGTGACGCCAGCAAGACCATTCATCAATGCTGGCGTAGACTACTGCGGGCCATTTTGGATCCACCATAAGGTCAGGGGAAAAAGGGCAACTAAGGCATACATCGCTGTCTTCTGCTGTTTCGCAACAAAGGCAGTTCACATGGAATTGACAAGTGATCTAACAACAGAAGCTTTCATCGGATCGCTAAAACGTTTCATCAGCCGACGAGGACGCTGCCAAAACATCTACTCCGACAACGCAACAAACTTTGTGGGTGCCAAAAATCAGCTCGCCGAGTTAAATGAAACCATATACTCGGATAACGCACGAGAAACCATCATGTCAACATGCAGCAACAAAGGAATAGCCTTCCACTTCATTCCCCCCAGAGCACCACATTTCGGAGGCCTTTGGGAAGCGGCAGTGAAGTCCGCGAAGCACCTTTTGCTACGAAGTGTATCAACAGCATCAATGACATACGAAGAAATGGAAACCGTCATCGTAGAAATAGAAGCAATCCTCAACTCACGGCCATTGATTCCCATGTCATCTGACCCAAATGATCTAACTGCGTTGACACCATATAGAAGCAGTTCCAATCAAGGTATCGTTACTGACAAGATGGAAACTGGTGTCACATCTACGGCACGAATTTTGGACACGATGGTCCAACGAATATCTCCATGAGCTTCAGCGCAAAACCAAATGGACAACCTCTAAGGAAAACATTAAACCCGGCGACATGGTGATCATCAAGGAAGACAATGTCCCAGTCATACAGTGGTCATTGGGAAGAATCATTTAAGTATACAAGGGAGGAGATGGAGCAGCGCGAGTCGCCGACGTCAAAACTGCAAGGGGAGTGTTCAAACGTGTGATTCATCGTCTTGCCCCACTGCCTGTCAATACGGAAGAACATCATATTCAAAGTGAAGCTAATGAACCCCAATGCAGCAGAACCACCACAGATGAAACACTGCCTCCCAGCCGGGATACAAACTCGATCGATTATAGGGATAAAAAACGAAACAGAACTCGCAGCAATACTGAGGATCTTATAATCAAAAGGTGTCACCGAGCTCGCGAATGAACATGGTAACCTTGAATCACATTCAAGGGCGGCGTCGAACGGTCGTCAAAACGCCACCACAGCCTATCACTACACCAGATGGCAGAATCACTACAATCAACCACACCAAGATCTTACCAAATACTGTGGCTTAATACTGGTAACCTGCAAGAGATAGGAAGCATAAATCATGTCCTAAAATAAAAATTCACGTGATATATACCTTGTTGCATGAGCCCACCAGATAATTGAAAAACACAACTTAGCTTAACAGCGTCTACGAAACAACACAGCACCAGTGGAACCATGGTTCATTCCAGAATAATAATCTACCAGTCTCTTATGGGCAATCTCGCGGTCAATATTACAACCCCACGCAGTATGGTCAAAACCAACAATACGTCCAGAATCAGAAAAGGGCACATAGCGGTACTTCTAGATTCACTGGGCCTAAGCACAATCGACGAAGAAATCGTAGACGAGTGCCCAGACTGCGGACGCAGCCCCCACGACACCAGACACCTTTTCACGTGTCCGGCCAGGACGACAGACCTCACCACCACGTCCCTATGGACACAACCCATAGAAGCAGCACGCTTCCTGGGACTAGGACTGACTGACGACAGCGACAACCCAGACGACCTTTCAAAAACACATTGATACGGAAGGAAAATACATGCAATCTTGGACATCGAGTACTGTTGCTACAACAACAACCAGAGAATTAACCATATGGCTCAGGTACATGATCGGCCTGAACAAGATTACCAGTCGAAAGCTGTTGCAGAGGCATCTGAGATTGATGAAACCCAAGAATCTGAACAAATCCATTTTTTAGGGAAAAGTCCCTGCTTCCATACTTAGAAAGGACAATTGCAGGGAGAACAATTAAACTATTAATAGACACAGGGGCCTCAAAAAATTATATAAAACCCCTTCCAGAGGTAATTTATATCTTTCCGGTGCAACAACCGTTTTTAGTAAAGTCACTCCATGGCTTTGATAATGTTAAACAGAAATGTTATATTAACTTATTCGACACGAACACTACCTTTTCATACTCTCTTCACTATCCACATTCGATGGAATAATTGGGCTTGATCTGCTAACGCAGATAAGTGCAACATTAGATTTTAAGAACAAGAAAATAATTACAAAATCAGGTTCGGAAGAACTCAAGTTTCTAAAGTGTGCAAATGTGAATTTCACACAAGTAGAAGATATTGAGGTACCACACACAGTGGCAAGCAAATTTAGGGAAATGATGGCAAGGTTGAATGGCGTTTTTGCGAAACCCAATGAATCTTTACCGTTTAATACCAATATTGTTGCAACTATCCGCACAGACAGCAACGACCCTGTTTACTCGAGGCTGTACCCATACCCAATGGGTGTGGCAGATTTTGTAAATTCTAAGGTCAAAGACTTATTGCGTAACGGCATAATTAGACCGTCTAGATCTCCATACAATAACCCAATCTGGGTTGTTGACAAAAAAGGCAAAGATGATCAAGGAAACATAAAAAAACGCCTTGTTATTGACTTTAGAAAATTAAACCAGAAAATAGTGGACGATAAGTACCCTATACCTGAAATTACAGTAATTCTTTCAAACCTAGGTAAAGCCAGATACTTCACAACGCTTGACCTTAAGTCAGGCTTTCATCAAATAACTCTTGCAGAACAGGATAGGGAGAAAACGGCTTTTTCAGTAGGGGGTGGCAAATACGAATTTTGCAGACTTCCTTTTGGGGTAAAAAAATGCACCCAGCATTTTCCAAAGAGCCATAGATGATGTTCTTAGAGAACAGATAGGTAAAACTTGCTACGTTTACGTCGATGACGTTATAATCTTTTCTGAAAACGAAGAGGACCATGTAACCTACATTGCATGGGTCCTAACTCAATTGTATGAGGCCAACATGAGAGTTTATCGAGAAAAATCACACTTTTTTAAGGAAAGTGTTGAATATCTTGACTTCATTGTGTCTAGAGGAGGCATAAAAAAAGCTCCTGATAAGGTGGAGGCCATTCGCACGTATGAGCAACCAACAACCCTTTTCAATGTTCGGTCATTCTTAGGTCTAGCGAGCTACTATCGACGCTTCATCAGAGATTTTGCATCAATAGCAAAACCCATCACAGATATACTAAAGGGCGACAACGGAAAAGTTAGCGCCGCTCAGTCAAAAAAAATTCAAATACACATCAATGAACAACAGATTCAAGCCTTTAATAAATTAAAGGAAATTTTGGCTTCTGAGGAGGTTATGCTGCTGAACGCCGACTTTAAAAGGCCATTTGATCTCACAACAGATGCGTGGGCACTAGGTTTGGGAGCGGTTCTATCACAAGGTGGAAAACCAATTACAATGATCTCAAGAACCCTAAAAGGCAGGGAACGGGATTTTGCAACGAATGAACGCGAACTTGCAATCGTTTGGGCTCTCCAAAAACTAAGAAATTATCTTTATGGCGTGAAAAATCTTAATATTTACACTGATCATCAACCTCTTACAGGTGCAGTTTCTGATCGAAACCCTAATGGAAAAATCACAAGATGGAGATGCTTTGTGGATGAACACAATGCAAAGCTCCTCCATAAACCAGGAAAAGAGAATTATGTGGCTCACGCACTGTCGCGTCATAATATTCATGCCTTCGAGGAAGAAGCACGCTCAGACGTTGCCACCGCCCATAGTGAGGCTTCACTTACTTATACGATTGAGTCTACGGAAAAGCCGTTTAACTGCTTCAGGAATCAAATCGTTCTGGAGGAAGCACATTTCGCGTTAAAACGCCATTTTATACTCTTTAAGGAGAAGACACGCCATATAATTAGTTTCACAGACACAGATTCTTTACTCAGGGAGGCTAAGGCGGCGATAAACCAAAATGTGGTAAACGCTATACATTGCACCTTGCCGACACTTGCCACAGGTAGAATATTTTCCGTCAACAAAGTTTTGGTACTGTAGGAGTGTGGTGACAGACATTCATGACCAGAACGAACAAAGAGAAATAGCCACTACTGAGAATAATCTTGTCTTTATCAAAGACCTCTTGTCATTGACTAAGAATCCTATATATTCGTTTGCGGATGACAGCAGCCTTTGTCATTCATATTCATTTACAGGTCGCCCAAGCTCTGCGGAGATTGAGAGCAAGCGACGTCGTATGAATGACACACTCAACAAAGACCTTCAATCAATCTCCGAGTGGGGTCGAGCGAATAGGGTCAGTTTTAATGCTCGAAAGACCCAATGCTGTTGTCTCTCACACAAGCAAACTTCCTCCCCCTCCCAAACTCCTCTATCCTTTGATGGTGTGGGTATTGTAGAGTCGGCAGCTCTTGACGTTCTAGGCTTGTCGATCAAGTGTGATCTCCACTGGATAGACCACATTTTCGATATTGCTAAAGAAGCTGGCAAGTGCTTAGGCTTCCTAAAGCGCTGTAAAAAATACTTTACACCGGCTGATCTCTGCACTATCTACACCACCTATATTAGGCCAAATTGGAGTATAATTCGCATTTATGGGCAGGAGCCTCACGAACCCAACTGGAGCTCCAACGTCGTGCGATAAAGCTAATAGGAAATGATAGGGCAGCCAGCTCTATTGATTCCTTGGAGCATCGTCGGAACGTGGGATGTTTAAGCCTTTTCTATCGTTACTTTAACGGTAGATGCTCTGCTGAGATAAAAGATCTTATCCCAGCTGCCCGCGTGTTTTCTCGTAACACACGAATGGCGAGCGGGGCCCATCGATATCACGTTACGACGAAACTCCAACGCACCACGCATTACAGGGAGAATTCGTTCTTCGGTCGTACATCGAGGTTGTGGAATAGTCTTCCTGCGGAAGTTTTCCCACGTCCTTACAATATTCGTGAATTCAAGGCAAACGTCCACCGCCACTACTCCACTTTCCCCCCACCCACTAACCTATGATCCTTTCTAAATCAACAAGTGCTTTGCATGTATAGGGGACATCCCCTGAGTGTTGGCTTAAGCGGAAAAAAAAAATCGTGCTCATAGAGCGGCACAAGAAAATGTCAAACAGATCCTATCCGATTATTACTTTCCAAAAATGGCAAGGTTGGTAAACGAAGTAGTTGCTAATTGCAAAACCTGCAGGAGGGCAAAATATGATAGATATCCCCGCAAACAGGAATCGGGCATGACCCCAATACCATCTTATGCGGGAGAAATGCTGCATATACATATTTATTTATTTATCATCTATCGAGTTAAACTCTCTTAGACTTAGCAATAATACAGTAATATCTTAAAAATACTATAGTAATAAATACAATTTTGACTAAATTCTATTCAAATCAAACAGAGCAAGAAATAAAATTATATAAAAAAAACTTTTTAAAAATAAGCTTTAATTTATTTAATGTACTAAAAAGTAGAAAATAAATTGTTTTTAAGTCACCTGTATCTTACTATCAATAAAAGCTTGGGGCGCTCATGTATTCAATATTTGTCAAACAGTTATTACAATATTTTATTTAAATAATTTTTTGCAAATAGATTCTAGTAATGAAAGATATTTTGAATATGGATATTGAGCGCACAAGCTTTTATTGATAGTAAGATACAGGTGACTTAAAAACAATTTATTTTCTACTTTTTAGTACATTAAATAAATTAGAGTTTATTTTTAAAAAGTTTTTTTTTTATATAATTTTATTTTCTACTTTTTAGTCTTCCATAAATTCAATTTTAGAGCTCTGAAATTTTTCGCAAAAAGAATTTAAAACTTGCAGAGCAGTACACAATATTTAGGGTATTCACAGTGTTTCCTATCGTCATATGTCATATCCTCAATTTAACAAATAATACGGCAGTGATCGACCCTAATATTCATGGCATATTTGTGACGCGGTGAGTTGTTGCTATTTTGCCAGCAGGGCGCGGCAAGTAAGTTCCTATCGTTTTTCATTGATGTGTGGTGTACCTATAATTATAAACTGAAGCCCAAGTGTGTAGTTGCTTGAAAAGTGCCACGCCCCTTGTCCTACGCCCATAAAATATTACCAGTGCGACGAAGCATCCAAGAGGGGCCTGTATAGGGAACTTCAATGCTGCACGACCTTTAGTTCCAAAGCTATTCTATATAAACGATTTTGTTTGTATGGGCGGTGCCACGCCCACTTGTCCACTGCCCGTCTTATTTTCCCAGTAGAAGGATATGGATATGTAGTAAGTTCCTACCAAATTTCATTGATGTGTGATTTGTAGTTCTAAAGTTATACACAAATCTGGAGTTGATAAAAAAGTGCCACGCCCCTTATCCTACGCCCATAAAATTTTACCAGTGGGACGACGCATCCAAGAGGCGATTGCATACGAAATTTCAATGCTGCACGACCTTTAGTTCCAAAGCTAATCGAGATCAAAAATTTGGTTTGTATGGGCGGTGCCACGCCCCCTTATCCAGTGCCCGCCTTATTTTCTCAGTAGAAGGTTATGGATATGTAGTAAGTTCCTACCGAGTTTCATTGATGTGTGATGTGTAGTTCTAAAGTTATACACAAATCTGGAGTTGATAAAAAGTGCCCCGCCCCTTATTCTACGCCCATAAATATTGATTCATGCATTGTCTTGGTGTTTACGCATGTATGCAAAGTTTCAGATCTCTAAGTAGTCGGGAAGTGGGTGAAAAATTGATTGCTAGATTTGACGACATACAAACCTGATGTGAACCTAATATAAAGCTTATAATATTCCTTCACGGACTCATGAAGCTCTTCGTATTGCTGCTTGCTTTCACATGTGTGAATGTTCAGTTGTATATTTCGCGTACGATTGGTGCTTCCACCTTGTAGCGCCCATCCCAAGCGCGATTTAACTGCGATTGGCTGATTCAAGGCTCCTTCATGTATCTTAAGAGGCACGGCTAGCTTCCAATTGGTGGCTCCAATCAGAATTTTTGGTTAAGCGTTTGTGTATGAGCCAATAGGTAGCCCGTTTAAGTGCGGATATATTTTCGGAAGTTCCGAAAAATTAACTGTTTGGTTTGGGAGGCCCAAATTCTCCACCGTATAAACATCTTTCAGCACCTACTTGTTTCCGCTCTCCACGTTCGCGATCTCCACGCTGGTTTTAACCGAGTTGTCTCGGAACGCGTAGTACCACCGGTCCACTTTAAACAAAGTGGCTGCTCCACTCCTTCCAGATGCAGAGAGTTGTATAGATCGTGTTGCAATAGTGTCACGGAGGAACCCTCGTCGAGGAACGCGTACGTGTCAATAGTGACTGTTTTCGATCGTAGCTGGACTGGAACAATGCGGAAGTATATTGTTTCTTCGTTTCCCAAATTATGGTTGGAATTCACTTGTTCATTCCTTGCGGAAATTGGCCTCGCATTCGGCGAAACGGCATAGTTGTGCAGCAGCTTGTGATGCTTGCTGTTGCAATTGTCAACGCCACAGTTAGTTTTGACGAAGCATTTACGTCGGTGGGCGCCTAGGCGTATGCGGCACAAATTATTTGCCGTTACGACTTGCCATCGCTGTTTCTGTGGAATGTTTTCAAATTCATGGCACTTGCTGATTTTGTGGCCCTCGATCTTGCAGAAAGCGCATGACGCTCTAACGAAAGCGTCATTCACTTGTGTATGCGTATTGAGCGTTGCATTTCGTCTGTGTATAGATGGCGCAACGGTGCTCGCTGTTTCGGCAATTTGGCAAAGCCATTCGCTGAAATCCTTTACCACCGGGACACTTGCATCCTTCGCATGCATAGCCCAGCTCAATTTGTATTGGGTTGGCAGCTTGCCTATCAGCTCTTTCACCAGCATCTGATTATTCAAGTGTGCGTCCAGATGGCATGCCTCCATCGTCGAGCTGATACTGCGAACGCAAAGAGAAAACTCAATTATTGCTTCTAGCTTTTCTCTTACCAGCTGCATTTTCCGAGCCTTTTCTATCATCGACTCGATAATAAATTCCGGACGCCCGAAGCACATTTTTAAGGTCCGTATTACTTCCGGAACCATGGCCGGCAGGAGCAGCTTGCTGTTCACCATCTCACGTGCTTTTCCTTTGATGCACGATTGCAGTCGCATCAAGTTCTCAGCATTCGAATAGCCTGCGATTTCCGTGCTGGTCTCAAATGCACTAATAAATAGAGGCCACTCCTCTGGATCGCCGTGGAAATGTGGCAAATCCTTGGATATGGCTTGACGTGCTGCTAATTGTGCTGGTGTCGGACCGACTACAGAAAATAATGGATTATTGGTCAAGCCAGTTGTCGAATTGTGCTGCATTCCAGATGCTGCTAAAATTGTGTATTTCTTATTCAGATATTCTGCATGCGCTCTTCTTTCTTCATCCAGCATTGCCAGCTGCAATTCGCATTGCCTGACAGTATTATCCGGACTTCGGTAAGCCGCTGTACACGCGGGGTTCTGCGTCTTGGCTACGTTGAAAATCGCTTTTGAAGTAAGTGTTGCTGATGCACATGTTGCTGACGGCGCACAGTGGCTCGTTTGGCCGAAAAAGTTTCAAAAATCATAACTTTTGAAGGGATAGAGATATCGGCATAATTTTTTTTGCTTTTTAAAGGAAATGTTATAGTTTGATTCACACCAAAATTTGTTCGTTTGTATATACAGGGTGCGACGGAATCTGTTGTTGAAGTGCAGGTATGAAAAAATCGCACATTTTATATAAAAAATTATGCGGAAATATTTCAAATTTAGAAAGATTTTGCATTTATAATGGCAAAAATATATACACTTGCTAGTACCAACCTAATCCCATCCCTCACTTGGAAAGTGGACAATAGCCTACACGGTAGTGACCACTTTCCCATACATCTAAAATATCAATCCAACCTTCCACAACAAATCCCCCAAAAAACATTTCAATTCAAAATCGATAAAGCCGACTGGCGGAAATACCAGCTTCTTGTCGATAAAAAGCTAAGCAACATAGACATCACTGGGAATAATAATAAGGATGCTGCACGTTTTCATAAGTCTATAATATCCGCTGCGAATGAATCAATCCCGAAATCATCACCCCACTTCTCTCCCAAAAAATGCGTCCACTGGTGGAACAAAAATCTCTATAATATCCGCTGCGAATGAATCAATCCCGAAATCATCACCCCACTTCTCTCCCAAAAAATGCGTCCACTGGTGGAACAAAAATCTCGAAAATCTTCGAAATAACAAGCAAGTCTTATGGCATGCATTCAAAAGACATCTATGTAAGGACCTCCTATTAGCCTATAAAAAAGCAAATGCTCTTTTTAAAAGAGAAGCAAAAAAGCT
Organism: Neria commutata; assembly: GCA_963457695.1. NCBI lineage: Eukaryota > Metazoa > Arthropoda > Insecta > Diptera > Micropezidae > Neria > Neria commutata. The sequence goes on from OY735245.1 coordinate 37,958,423, forward strand.
AAAAAAGAATCCTTCCACGAGTTCACATCAGCAATAAACCCAAACTCCCCAACAAGCCTTATATGGAACCACACGAACCGACTCTACGGCAAGTATTCTTCCAACAAAATTAATCACATCGAATCACAAAGCGGTCCCATAACAAACCCCTTAGACATTGCAACCAAGTTCGCGCAAGAATGGTCTAAACTGTCCGAGGACAGCAATTTTAGCTCAACATTTACCTTCAATAAATTAAACCTAACCACGTCACTTAATTACTCCCCATGCAGACCAGGTGCCCTAATAGAATCGCAGCTCTCACTATTCGAACTAAATGTTGCCCTATCGGCTGTAAAAGGTAAAACTCCTGGATTCGACAAAATCAGCTACCCTATGTTAAAAAATCTCTCTCAGTCTTCAAAAGTATTTCTTTTAAACCTCTATAACAACATCTTCTCAAACAGTATAATCCCCCAAGAATGGAAAACAGCAATTATCGTACCTATTCCAAAACCAAACACACCAAAAAACCAACACGAAAGCTACCGCCCAATATCACTGTTATCTTGTACCAGCAAAGTATTGGAAAAAATTATCGCCACAAGATTAAACTGGTTTCTTACAAACTCAAATCTAATTCACCCAAACCAAGTCGCTTTTAAAGCCGGCAGAGGCACAATTGATGCTCTACTCTTCCTTGACCATAAAATAGCAACATCTCTGTCTAGGAAAAAACATATATCCATACTGTCGCTCGACTTTGAAAAAGCTTTCGACAGAATAGGTATGCATATTATAGTTGACCAGCTTAAGGAATGGAAAATTGGGCCAAATATACTGAACTTTGTAATAAGATATCTCAAAAGCAGAAAATTCAGAATCCGAGTTAACTCATCATACTCGACCACCTTTCCGTTATACAATGGGATACCGCAAGGATCGCCTCTCTCGGTCACCTTGTTCCAAATCGCTTTCGAAAAACTAAATCATGTAATAGCTAAACATTCTAACTTCAATCACTGCATCTACGCCGATGACTTATACATTACAACAACCTACAAGGACACTACAAAATAATCTTAACAGCTTACTTAACGATATTAACTCATGGACAAACACTACAGGCGCTAAAATATCGCTGACGAAAACAAAATCACTACACATATGCAGAAAACGTTTCTGCCCACCATCAAACCTGCATATCAATGGCAACATTATTGAGCAAGCATCGGAGTTAAAAATACTTGGAGTGGTCTTCAACAGCAAATACACTTGGCTGAAGTGTATAACCAGCTAACCAGCTACCACAGTAACGTTCACCCCACTACTTCGAGAAACATCCTGCAGGCCATAATAACAGCAAAAATCTCATATGGCTTACCGCTCTATGGATATACATCTAAAGCAAACATCCGCAAAATAACTTCAGTTTATCATGCTGCAGCCAGATATTGTAGTGGAGCTTTCAGATCCACTCCTATCAAAAACCTACTCAAAGAATCCGGTCTATTGTCATTTGAAGAGCTGCTAAATGTTAACGCCACTAAACTAAGCGCAAAATTAGTAACATCCCCTTCAAAAGAACTAATCCGCTGCGCACCGCTAACCAAGAAAATAAGAACAACGCAATCAGCATTACAAAAAATCTACAACACTTCTCTTCAACTTAGATTCAACCAAAATTCGCCGACCAAAACTTTAAAACACCCCCCGTGGGCACTCAAGTCATCGAGCTTTATTACTGATCTCATCCGTATGTCAAAGAAAAATACAAACCCTCTCACATACAAGGCTAACTTCAGCGAAACAATAAACAACTTCAGCGAAAACAAATGGGACACGTACTTCACAGATGGATCAAAAACCCAAAGCGGTGTTGCTTATGCTGTCATCAATCCTCAACTTGAAACGATAAGAGTCGCACAGCTCAACGTTCACTGCTCAGTCTTCACCGCAGAAACAGAAGCCTTATGGTTTGCAACAAACTGGTGCAAGGCCCGCAAAGGAAAACACATAATCTGCACAGACTCACTGTCCTGCATCAAAGCAATTCAAAATGTTTCACATCGCAATATCACCATATGTAAAATAAGAGATGCTTTAATTTCATTTCCAAACAAAATTAAAATCATGTGGGTCCCAGCACACATTGGTATTACTGGTAACTCCGTCGCCGACGAAGTAGCCAAATATGGAACAAGAGCACCGATCCTCATTCAACCAACTTACCACAAAAGCGATCTGCATAGAGCTATTCAATCCCATTGCCTTATAAAATGCAAGATCGATTGGCAAACATACACACACACATACAAGCAAATAAACCCAAACGGCAACGCGCCAAAGTTACCATATGAGATTCCAAAAAAACACCTAAATAAATTTTGCAGGTTCCGAATGGGCCACACCTTCCTAACACACCATCACCTTATGGATAACACCACAACACCACCTTGTCCTATATGCTACCAACCAACACTTACCCTTCAGCACATAATCTACAACTGCCAACCAATCCAACGCGAATGCCAAAAAATCAACACAACATTTATAAACTTACTCCTTGAACCAACAAAAGACAAAATTTTCAAATTCATAAACATTTTAAAAACCTGTAAAATTTTCCATTTAACATAACAACTTTATGAATTTTCAAATATCTTAAGTTACAATGTAACATCATATCGGGCTGAAGATCTCAGTTATCAGTGCCTAGTTCTTAAGTTTATTACTCAATTAATTAAGTAAATAAACTGTACATAATAATAATAATAATAATATACAGGGTGTCATATGGTGAACATATAATGTGGAGAAGTGAAGTTTTTGAGATCGTTAAAAATTTTGATTATTTACAAGGTGTCAAAAATTCAATAGGGATAAAAAAAGTTAAAACGATTTTTTAAATATTTTAATAAAAATTGTAATAACTTATTTAATAGAATCCTTCCTTTTTTCTTAATAATTACATTGTTAAAATTTTTTTTTAAGAAAATACAAAAATTCGTGACGCTCCAGCAGCAAAAAACCGAAAAATAATATTTTTTTTGAAAAACAAGCAAATGGGCGTAGTCTATGATTAATATATAAGCATTTTAGGTAATTGGATTGCCTTCATATTCGAATAAGATCGTTTTTTTTCCAATTTTCATATAAAAACCCGAAAAATTTAATTTAAAAAAAAGTGGGCGTGGCAGGAGGCAGGTTCCAAAAAGTTTTTGTTGTTAACTATAACGATATGAATGGAAGTCGTATACCAAATTTCAACCTTCTAGCTCAAAATTTATGGTTCAATAGTTGTAAAATGCAGGCGGACGGACATGGCAGATAGACCTCTCGACAAAAATCGCTCTAGCTCAAAGAGTTGCAAATAGTGGCAGCCAATTTTTTAATCAGTCATTAGTCTCCTGGTAAGCATATTTTAAGGAAATTTAAAGTTTTTTTTAAACTCAACGCAAAGTTTAAAATCCATGGTAAAAAGAAGGTTATTTAAAATGCCATTTATAAAAGAAAGGAATAAACAAAATTATTTTTTATATTTTGGTTTTTTTCGAATTGAAGAAGATATGAAATTCTATTTCAAAAATCTAATTTTTCTGCAGCCGTATCATAGTTTTCTTAACTCAAACATGAAATTTTTTTCCAAAATTTCGTTTTTTTTGCTGTGCTTGAAAAATCAGTCAACTTTGACCGGCTCTACAGACCAAACTACTTATCCAAATAAGTTTAAATTCTCACTTTCTTAAAGTACAATCAATTTCCTATCCAATACATACATATAATAGTTTTGATAAATCTTTCTACAAAAAAAATTAATTTACTTATTTTTGAAAATCTTTCTGCCAAACGAGCCACTGTGCGGCGGTTGTGCGGGCATCGTAGCTGCGTTCCATGTTGGCATCGTAGATGTTGCGAAGGGTGCATGATTAACTCCGCACGTGGATGTTGCTAACATTGCTGTATGCACTGCTGGCTGCGGCGCCGGCGAAACGATTGCGGGGCAATTATGCGTATTAGGCTGAGTCGCCCTTACCGACAATGGTCCAAGCACATCTGACGGCCGCTTTTTATCCTCCGCTCGTAACGACGATGCAGCTTGTATAGGTGCTTGTTTAAGCAATGCGGCGGCTTCCCGAGATAGAGGTGTCTGTGGGCTTAACATCGAAGATGCCATCTCGCAGGATGGACAATTCCAATCCACTTCCGAAATTCCACTATCAACGCAGACGCAATTAAAATGATACCACTCGTCGCATTTCTCGCATTGTACCATGCGGGAATTATCGTGGTTACTGCACTTCTTGCAATTATATTCGCGTTCCGTAGAATTAAACATTGCGATTTTATTTGCTCTATGTACCGTTAAATCACGAGTTCCGTTTAATCACGTGATCTCGCTTATTGAATATTAACGCAAAGAGAATGAGAGAAAGTTTTTAAAGATTTGTTGCTTGACTAGCAACCAATTTCAGTTGTCTAACGAATTTTTAAGTCTCGATTTTCGATTCTAATATTTATTAGGTTTATTCAACTTTACATTTAAATTCAATATTAATCATAACGATAGCTAAATGGCGGGCGAGTAAGCGCGTGAGAGTACAAGTATGTTAGAATACGCGTGCGAGTATACGCGTTCGAGTATAAAAACTTTCGTCTGCAACTAAGTACAAACTCGCAGGTGCTGCCGTGAGTGTGATCTGTAAATTTGTGCATACTGCACAGGTATGCAATTTTCTGTAGTGCATGTTTCGTAGGCGGCGGTAACAGCTGTGTTTGTCTGTATGGTATCGAAGGCGGTACACCTGTAATTCGTTTCAGACTTGACAGCTAGCGCCTTCATCATGGCGTTTATTCGCTTCACATCACGCTACGGCTACTGCTTGCACCTCTGGAGTGATAATGGAACCAACTTTGTGGGAGTAGAGCGGGAGTTAAGCCGTATGCTTCAGACCTGGTAGACATCAGATCTGTCTGAACAGTTGGCAGTGAGACAAACTCAGTGGCATTTTATCACCCCTGCTGCACCCACCAGGGAGGCGTCCGTAAAAGCTGTCAAAAATCACTTGCGTCGTGTCATGGGGGCACGACTATTGACGGTTGAAGCGATGCAGACCCTGTTGTCAGATATCGGTGCGATTCTCAATTCGCGCACGCTGTGTGCACAGAGTTCCGATCCACAAGACTTAAATTCACTGAAACCTGGACATCTATTGAGCGGCGAAGCTTTGGCGCCGGCGTAACGAGACACTCTGGTCGGCCAGGAGCAGTATTCGGCGTCCGATTCAGCGGCTTGGCGTGCTACCTTAGAGCTGGTTGAACCCCGAAAGGCTCAAGGGGGGAGGATGTTGGAGCAAGTGTTCTAACACAAATGAGCTTATGATTTTCATATTAAATCAACCAATTCAAAATGTCATTCGAATTCAGTAGAAAAAGAATATTTGGACAAGCAGGAGAAAAAATAAAATTGTGCTAAACACATACATACTTTTGAAATCTGTGGACGTAGCTCTTTTTTAACAAGATATAAAAACAAAAATTTTGAAAATATTTTTTTTTTTTGAGCCGAGCCGACCCAACCCTCCACAAAAACAAGTAAGGAAACAACAGTCGTGTTTCACCGACAGATTAATACCCTACACTAAGTAACCGAGTGGGGCAATAATTCCCTGAAATATATTGAACCTACCGCCAGTAAAATTTGCGGACTACGCCCATTTCGGAAAAAATTTTTAAACGAATCCTGGCAGGATTAAATACGCCTAATATTTATGCTCTGGGAGTTGTAAAAAAGATATTATGGGTATATTCGGTGTACCGCCTCCCCATAGTAGGCGGACATAATTTGGCCAAATGTGACCAAATGGTGGATATATCAACTCCAGATTTGTGTATAACTTTAGTCGATTAACTTTAATCTCGATTAGCTTTGGAACTAAAGGTCGTGCAGCATTGAAATACCGTATACAGGCCCCTCTTGGATGCTTCGTCTCACTGATAAAATTTTATGGGCGTAGGACAAGGGGCGTGGCACTCTTCAAGCAACTACACATTTGGGCTTCAGTTTATAATTATGGGTTCACCACACATCAATGAAACACGATAGGAACTTACTCGCCGCGCCTTGCACGCAAAATAGCAACAACTCACCGCGCCAAAGCAACGGGGGTTTTGCGCATGGGCCGAGCTCGCCGCGCCTTGCAAGCAAAACAACAACAACTCATCGCGCCACAAATATGCCACGAATATTAGGGTCGATCACAGCCGTATTATTTGTTAAATTGAGGATATGACGATAGGGGACACTGTGAATACCCTAAATATTGTGTACTGCTCTGCAAGTTTTAAATTCTTTTTGTGAAAACTTTCAGAGCTCTAAAATTGAATTTATGGAAGACTAAAAAGTAGAAAATACAATTATATAAAAAAAAACTTTTTAAAAATAAGCTTTAATATATTTAATGTACTAAAAAGTAGAAAATAAATTGTTTCCAAGCCACCTGTATCTTACTATTAATAAAAGCTTGTGCGCTCAAAACCTATATTCACACTTATCTTTCATTACTAGAATCTATTTACAAAAAATAAATTAAATAAAATATAGTATCAATTGGTTGACAAATTTTGAACAAATGAGCGCCCCAAGCTTTTATTAATAGTAAGATACAGGTGACTTGGAAACAATTTATTTTCTACTTTTTAGTACATTAAATACATTAAAGCTTATTTTTAAAAAGTTTTTTTTTATATAATTTTATTTCAAACCAACAACAGGAAATCGAGACAGAAAGTGATTCCAAACATCTTTATATATAAAACGCGGACTGACTAAAAAGCGTTTGTCCCCTTGGCAGCGCGGCGGCAGAGGCAGCGAATGGCTTCTTATAAAAGTTTAGAATATAAGGTAGCAAGAGTGATGATTTACGTGACCACCTGTACCGATTTTTCCGGTACAGTACCGAATTTTACCCGAAAAGTACGTGTACCCAGACAAAGCTTTGGGTACACGAAATTTTGAAAATGTGTACCGATTTGTACCTAATTCTATGCTAAAAAAAATTGTTACGAATAACCATCGATTGACTGCTACTACATTGATAAATTATGGTACCATAGCTGTCAAACCAAATGTATTTTGTTTTTGTACTTTGCTACTAAACAACTTTGGTACCATAAACACCAACTGTTTTTGGCTAAATCCTTGCTGGTCCGGGTTGACCACAAAGATTAGCCGTGTCGGGGTGCCGTTGAGGTCTGGAGTCTAGAGGACGGGGCGGCGATTGGAATCGCTGCGGGGAGAAATTCACACAAATAATAGGCACAGAATTTTGCTGGCACTATGTGCCCTTTCTTTTTGCTTTTATTCACACACTTAAACTTACTTTCGAATTAACAATCGGTTGTGCGTTGGTGGAAGCGGGGTCGGACTTCGGTTGTCCTGTAAATTTGGGCCTTTCCGGGATGAAATACCCTTTTAACAAAACTTGTGTATTCTTCGGCGGTTATATTATGAGTAGCCAAAGAAAGCAGGACACTCCAAAGTCCGATCCCTTGTTCCACTTTCCATATCATTTCAAAGTTATATCTAGCTTACATCCTAAGGTTGGTAGCTTGTAACGGGGGCCAAAGCTTTTGGCCCCACTGTGCAGCGGCTTGTCGTTGCAGGATGGCCCGGCGTAGACATTCCGCCCACCTTGCAGCACCACTGCAATTGACAGCTTTATCGGGGTATAAGAAATATGGATTATAATATAAGTTGCATTTTGATCTACTTCAGTGCACGCTTTAATAAAAAATTTATACTATAGAGAGATAAAAAAAATGAAATATCGAGGGTTTGTATTATCTTATTATAGTGCCACTAAGTGCGCAGGCGCTAAGGGGGCCGCTCAAGAGTGCAAAATTGCAGCGTCCCTATCGGCGCGCATCTGCGCCGATATTTCCAGCACCACCTTTTGTGAAGCTGCCGGATTCTTGCCGGTCGGAGCTAGTATGCAGGCGGTGGTGGTTGATCGGATGCCCGCAAACCAGAGTTTGGGGCCCGGCGTCAGTATACCGCTGACGGGGTCCCGCAGCTGGGCGATAGGACCGCGCTCGCGCAACAGCCGGGCTGACCACCTTCGTGTATTGAAACTCCATGTTGCGCAACTCTTCACTAAAAGAGGCGTTTCGCTGTTCCGCTGTGGCGCGACTGTTCCGAACAGCACTTAACATTCGGACAAGAGCGTCTTGTGCGTTTCGGCGGTGCTGGGCCTTACGTTTTCTCTGTGATAGCCACCGGGTCCGCACCTGAGAACGCAGAGGCAAACGGGACTGACGGTTGATCGGCTGCCCATAAACTAGACGTTTGGGCCCGCCGTCAGTGTGTCGATGTTTATAAAAAAATTATATAAAAAAAAACTTTTTAAAAATAAGCTTTAATGTATTTAATGTACTAAAAAGTAGAAAATAAATTGTTTCCAAGCCACCTGTATCTTACTATTAATAAAAGCTTGTGCGCTCAAAACCTATATTCACACTTATCTTTCATTACTAGAATCTATTTACAAAAAATAAATTAAATAAAATATAGTATCAATTGGTTGACAAATTTTGAACAAATGAGCGCCCCAAGCTTTTATTAATAGTAAGATACAGGTGACTTGGAAACAATTTATTTTCTACTTTTTAGTACATTAAATACATTAAAGCTTATTTTTAAAAAGTTTTTTTTTATATAATTTTATTTCAAACCAACAACAGGAAATCGAGACAGAAAGTGATTCCAAACATCTTTATATATAAAACGCGGACTGACTAAAAAGCGTTTGTCCCCTTGGCAGCGCGGCGGCAGAGGCAGCGAATGGCTTCTTATAAAAGTTTAGAATATAAGGTAGCAAGAGTGATGATTTACGTGACCACCTGTACCGATTTTTCCGGTACAGTACCGAATTTTACCCGAAAAGTACGTGTACCCAGACAAAGCTTTGGGTACACGAAATTTTGAAAATGTGTACCGATTTGTACCTAATTCTATGCTAAAAAAAATTGTTACGAATAACCATCGATTGACTGCTACTACATTGATAAATTATGGTACCATAGCTGTCAAACCAAATGTATTTTGTTTTTGTACTTTGCTACTAAACAACTTTGGTACCATAAACACCAACTGTTTTTGGCTAAATCCTTGCTGGTCCGGGTTGACCACAAAGATTAGCCGTGTCGGGGTGCCGTTGAGGTCTGGAGTCTAGAGGACGGGGCGGCGATTGGAATCGCTGCGGGGAGAAATTCACACAAATAATAGGCACAGAATTTTGCTGGCACTATGTGCCCTTTCTTTTTGCTTTTATTCACACACTTAAACTTACTTTCGAATTAACAATCGGTTGTGCGTTGGTGGAAGCGGGGTCGGACTTCGGTTGTCCTGTAAATTTGGGCCTTTCCGGGATGAAATACCCTTTTAACAAAACTTGTGTATTCTTCGGCGGTTATATTATGAGTAGCCAAAGAAAGCAGGACACTCCAAAGTCCGATCCCTTGTTCCACTTTCCATATCATTTCAAAGTTATATCTAGCTTACATCCTAAGGTTGGTAGCTTGTAACGGGGGCCAAAGCTTTTGGCCCCACTGTGCAGCGGCTTGTCGTTGCAGGATGGCCCGGCGTAGACATTCCGCCCACCTTGCAGCACCACTGCAATTGACAGCTTTATCGGGGTATAAGAAATATGGATTATAATATAAGTTGCATTTTGATCTACTTCAGTGCACGCTTTAATAAAAAATTTATACTATAGAGAGATAAAAAAAATGAAATATCGAGGGTTTGTATTATCTTATTATAGTGCCACTAAGTGCGCAGGCGCTAAGGGGGCCGCTCAAGAGTGCAAAATTGCAGCGTCCCTATCGGCGCGCATCTGCGCCGATATTTCCAGCACCACCTTTTGTGAAGCTGCCGGATTCTTGCCGGTCGGAGCTAGTATGCAGGCGGTGGTGGTTGATCGGATGCCCGCAAACCAGAGTTTGGGGCCCGGCGTCAGTATACCGCTGACGGGGTCCCGCAGCTGGGCGATAGGACCGCGCTCGCGCAACAGCCGGGCTGACCACCTTCGTGTATTGAAACTCCATGTTGCGCAACTCTTCACTAAAAGAGGCGTTTCGCTGTTCCGCTGTGGCGCGACTGTTCCGAACAGCACTTAACATTCGGACAAGAGCGTCTTGTGCGTTTCGGCGGTGCTGGGCCTTACGTTTTCTCTGTGATAGCCACCGGGTCCGCACCTGAGAACGCAGAGGCAAACGGGACTGACGGTTGATCGGCTGCCCATAAACTAGACGTTTGGGCCCGCCGTCAGTGTGTCGATGTTGGGATAGCCGCCGGATCCGTGGCGAGCGGTGAGAACGCATAGGCGGACGGAACTGACGGTTGATCGGCTGCCCGCTAAATGGACGTTGGGGCCAGCCGTCAGTATGCCGATTTTGGGATCCCGCAGCTAGGCGATACAACGGTGATCGCGCTACAGCCGGGCTGATCACCTCTGTGCTGGGAGGGGTCTCGCGTGGGCGATGTAAGCGAAATCGCGCTACAGGCGAGATCTCCTCCGCTTTGTCCAAGGATTCAACAGCTGGGCGGGACGAACCGGGTCCCGCTCCATACTGGTAATCCCTGAACCTCCGCTCAGTGCGGTGAACAAGCACAAACCGCGTGCGCTCCTCGATTTCCATGTTCCGGAAGGCAACACAGAACCGCAACGGGTGCCGTCCGGGACATACACGGCTCTCTCCAAGACGGCTATCTCGCCGCGACGTGTTTAGCGTTCGTTTGATTCGGTTAGATTCCTCGCTTTGCCGAAGAAAATCTGTTTGCACGGGGGAGCGGGGTGAACTGTCGAGTTCTACTGAAACTATATCTTTTTTATTTGACGGGGACGAAGTCTGAGAATGTAAGAGCGGGCTATGACGCTGCTTACATTTCGGGCAACTAAATGGACTGTTGCATTTCGCAAGTTCATGCACATGCGACAGACAGTTTAAAAACAAATTAAGACGTCTTACTTCTACCACCCGCTCCTCCGCAGACATACCCAAAAATTTCGGACATGTTTTTAGGACGTGCCGTGAAGAGGCGCAAGGTCGGCAGAAGATTCCGGTGCTATTCGAGAGGTGAAATTTCAAACCTTGGGATGATATGCCACTTGGCGAAGGGGGTGCGTTTAATTGTGCACAAACGGGGGCACGGGGCTGTACTATCGTGGAAGTAGACAGAGACGGGGGTGGGAGAGAGCGGTGCAACTGCGCTAATTCGCCCATTTGTGCTGCACACTGAACATAGGCTGCGTAGCACGTCCTATACTTTGTTTTAATAACATCAACCGAGTGCTGATCATCAAAATCAGAAAGTGGGGTAGCGTCTAGACACTCGTCATATGACGCTCTAACGGTTGCCCAAAGCGATTTAAAAAATTTCCTTTGAACCTCGAGGGAATGGGAGGTGTGGTCCTCTCGGTTGGTGCTTAACGTTGCCTGGAATTCCAAAAGTTCATCACCCCGGTGGTAGAACGCTCTTATCGCAGACATTTTGCGACATAGAAGCACACAAAAAATGGCTAAAAGCTTAATTAATTTCGGTTATGCTCGGGATGCCGTCAAAATGATCGGTTCGTAGACAATGTTCGAAAAGAACGCGGGAAAACAAAGTCCACTTTTAACGACACGTACCTACTTCTGCGGTGGAAATATAGGAAATAGAAAATGAACTCGCGGACACGGGATCGAACGCGATAGTCAAAGATGTCGACCAATCAATCAATTTAACGCACTACCGCCTCGAAATGTACTTTTGGAAATAAAAATTAATTATTTCGTATTCGCAAAAAAAATTTCTAAACCTGTTTTTTAAGCACCAACGGAATATTATGCGCGAGACAAAAAAATATACTAAATATTATACGGAGATATCTGAGGGATAATTTGAGTTAGTTTCTCAGAGTAGCCAAATCGACAATACTCAATATTACGCAGGAAATTTAAAAATATAAATGCCCCATCTCGTAATTGCGTAAAAGCGCATCTACCACCTTTATATGTAGTTTTCGAGTCTTTGATCCCTGATGCGAGAGCAATACTTGGCAGCACTGTTCGGTTATACGAAGGCAAACAAAAACAAATTTGTAGAACCAAGGTAACTCGTATTGCAATGCTTTTTCGCGGCGTTTCCCTTTTCTTTGGCAATTGTGTGCTATTCAATAGAAGGCAAATGGAAAGCTGAAAGTAGGATCAATTGATGATCCTCCAATTCGACTGCATCAACTGCTTACTAATACGGAGCATACGAAAACAGCTCATAATTTGACAAATATTGATGAAAGGCGGGGAAGAAAAAAGCACCAAATGGAAGGCAAAATTACCAGAGCGGAGGAATCGAAAAAATTTGCGCGGTTATTAAGTGAAAAATTACAATAAAACGAACAGAAATATCGAAAATTGTTAACCTAACTACAGTTGGAAGGTTTATAAGGCAATGCACGCACGTAGCACTAGCTGCAATTCTCACCCAAATGGGGCTCAGTTCCAATTGACAAGCGGAAAAACTAACAAGTGGTGACATGGGTGCGAAACGTTGGCCTAGCAGCGCTCCCAACTATTGCTGCCAGTTTTGCACGAGGCGGCCGTGACGTTTAAGTTTTATGTTCAGTATATAAATTGCAATTGCGCTGAGTGAACTGATCAAAATGCAACTTACCCCTTTACTTGATTGGCAGAGACCACTGTGGTCCGGAGGAAAGGTTAAATTTGGGGCCACGATTTCCGCTGCAGCAGACCTTGGCGTTGCAGCTGCAGTTTAGGGGCAGTTGTTGGTGCACGCTAGGACGGCCGTGGCGTTTGTTTCTCGCTGCGGGGTAATGGCGAATCACTGGGGTTCGATGAGGCAGTAATGGCAACTTTTGTTGCAGTACGATGGGCCAATTGCAAGTCAATGTGCGGAAAATCACTCGTGCTCATGAGATGGCTTTAGATAGTTCCTCGCGGGTTGTAGTTGTGTGGTTGGAGGCATGAAAGAAGAGAAAATTTGTGGTGAAAAGTATGAATTTGTGGGATCGGGGTGCTCCGCCGCTAGTCACTCCAGAGCCTGATCCGGCTCGAAGGACCAAATGTTTTTGGCTAAATCCTTGCTGGTCCGGGTTGACCACAAAGATTAGCCGTGTCGGGGTGCCGTTGAGGTCTGGAGTCTAGAGGACGGTGCTGCGATTGGAATCGCTGCGGGGAGAAATTCACACAAATAATAGGCACAGAATTTTGCTGGCACTATGTGCCCTTTCTTTTTGCTTTTATTCACACACTTAAACTTACTTTCGAATTAACAATCGGTTGTGCGTTGGTGGAAGCGGGGGCGGACTTCGGTTGTCCTGTAAATTTGGGCCTTTCCGGGATGAAATACCCTTTTAACAAAACTTGTGTATTCTTCGGCGGTTATATTACGAGTAGCCAAAGAAAGCAGGACACTCCAAAGTCCGATCCCTTGTTCCACTTTCCACATCATTTCAAAGTTATATCTAGCTTACATCCTAAGGTTGGTAGCTTGTAACGGGGGCCAAAGCTTTTGGCCCCACTGTGCATCGGCTTGTCGTTGCAGGATGGCCCGGCGTAGACACCAACCGTGGGTGGCATCTTTTGATTTTGTTTGTTTTCTCTGTTCTTGTCATTCGTATTCATTTTATTTGTGCTTGCAGCTCATTATTTATTTGTTCATCTAAAAATAAGATTCTAACTCGATCGAAATTATAACCTTTGTTTTAAACTAAATCGAACAAATCATGCCGAGAAAACGTGGAATAAATGTGCTAAACGACAAATTGCAAGAAGAATTTAGTTTTCTTAAAAAAACAAAGAGCAATAGTGATATTCGGTGCAGTGTTTGCAGATCGGAGTTCAACATTTCTCACGGTGGTAAAGCAGATATTTTGGTGCATTTGAAATCGTTAAAACACAAAAAGGCAGTGAGTGCAGCCTCCACGAGTAAATCAGTAACAAATTTTTTTAATAGTGCTACATTGAGCAAATCCGATTTACACATGGCCGCATGCGAAGGCGTTTGGGCATATCATGTCATCAATTCCAATTACAGTTTTCGTTCGACGGATTGTGCGTCAAAAATCATTCGCATATGTTTTGGAATGATGCCAAAGTTCAGTTGTGCGCGTACTAAATGCGAATCCATTGTAACAAACGTGTTTTCACCGTTCGTATTACAACAATTGCAAAAGGATTTGAATTATTGTCATTTTGTCACTTTAATGACTGACGCATCGAATCACGGAAACATAAAAATGTTTCCTGTTTTGGTTCGTTATTTTTCCGAAAAGGATGGCATCAAAGTGAGACTTCTCGATCTGACGTCGCAGGACGGTGAAAAATCGGATACAATCGTCAATCTCTTGAAAGCATCTATGGAAATATTTAACTTGGGTGAGAAACTGGCAGCTTTTGTTGGTGACAACGCACCATGTAATTTCGGCAATCGCGAACGCACTGGCACAGAAAACACGTTCTACAAACTAAATCAGCTTTACCCAGGATTGATTGGCATCGGATGTGCCGCACACATCGTACACAACACTTTTAAAAAGAACCTGCGACAAAATGCCATTTGATGTTGAAATGATCGTTTGCAAAATATATTCCCATTTCTATCTGACTACCGTAGGTTAGCCGTTTTAAAGCAATTCTGTGATGAAGTCAAAATCGAATACCAAAAAGTTCTTGGCTACAGTAAGACTCGATTTCTGGACCTGCTAAAGGCTGTCAGTTCGATTTTACGAATTTTTGATGCATTGAAAAAGTATTCTTTGGAAGATCCGAGCAGTCCAAACTCGTTGAAATTGTTTTTCAAAGATCCGATGGCGCAAATTTGGATTATATTCCTTCGTGATCAAGTGCGTATTCTATTTTCTGTATTAATTGAATTATTATTAATGTACATTTTGTCTTGTTTCCGTTGCATTTTCTTAGGCGGAACTCTTTAATCGAACAGTCAAACAAATTGAAGGCGATTATATTTCAGCGGTGGAGAATGGTAGCGCACCCACTGTATTTATGGAGTCACTTCAAGAACGAAGAAACAGTAATTTTTTGTCCACGGCGGTGAAAAACGAAAGATAGCAAAACTAATGAAGAAAAAATATCTGAATGAAATAAAATTAAACACTTCTGTTAGTTGTACAGCTAAAATGCAAATTCTATGGTTTTTTTTCTCTTTTCAATGTGTACCGATTTTTCATACGAAAATCAGGTATTTGTACCGAATTTTGGTCACAAATAGGTGGTCACGTAAGTGATGATAGCGCAGCGAGTAAGGCGCTGGCGCAGAAACCGAAAGTACATGGGTTCGAATCCCAGCTCCGCAGGTTTTATAATTTTTCTTTTTAAAATTTTTTTTATAAGTTCTTTTATTTTATAAGCTTTATATTAGGTTCACATCAGGTATGTATGTTTGTATGTCGTCAAATCTAGTAATCAATATTTCACCCACTTCCCGACTACTTAGAGATCTGAAACTTTGCATACATGCGTAAACACCAAGGCAATGCATGAATCAATAAACTTTATGGGCGTAGGATAAGGGGCGTGGCACTTTTTTATCAACTCCAGATTTGTGTATAACTTTAGAACTACACATCACACATCAATGAAACTCGGTAGGAACTTACTACATATCCATATCCTTCTACTGAGAAAATAAGACGGGCACTGGATAAGGGGGCGTGACACCCCCCATACAAACAAAATTTTTGATCTCGATTAGCTTTGGAACTAAAGGTCGTGCAGCATTGAAATTTCGTATGCAGTCGCCTCTTGGATGTGTCGTCCCACTGGTAAAATTTTATGGGCGTAGGATAAGGCGCGTGGCACTTATCAACTCCAGATTTGTGTATAACTTTAGAACTACACATCACACATCAATGAAACTCGGTAGGAACTTACTACATATCCATATCCTTCTACTGAGAAAATAAGGCGGACACTGGATAAGGGGGCGTGGCACCGCCCATACAAACAAAATCGTTTATATAGAATAGCTTTGGAACTAATGGTCGTGCAGCATTGAAATTCCGTATACAGGCCCCTCTTGGATGCTTCGTCCCACTGGTAAAATTTTATGGGCGTAGGACAGGGGGCGTGGCACTTTTCAAGCAACTACACACTTGGGCTTCAGTTTATAATTATAGGTACACCACACATCAATGAAAAACGATAGGAACATACTCGCCGCGTCTTGCAAGCAAAACAACAACAACTCATCGTGCCACAAATATGCCACGAATATTAAGGTCGATCACAGCCGTATTATTTGTTAAATTGAGGATATGACGATAGGAGACACTGTGAATACCCTAAATATTGTGTACTGCTCTGCAAGTTTTAAATTCTTTTTGCGAAAAATTTCAGAGCTCTAAAATTTAATTTATGGGAGACTAAAAAGTAGAAAATAATATTATATAAAAAAACTTTTTAAAAATAAGCTTTAATGTACTAAAAAGTACAAAATAAATTGTTTCGAATTCACCTGTATCTTACTATTAATAAAAGCTTGTGCGCTCAATATCCATATTCACACTTATCTTTCATTACTAGAATCTATTTGCAAAACATAATTTAAATAAAATATTGTGGTAACTGGTTGACGAATATTGAACACATGAGCGCCCAAGCTTTTATTGATAGTAAGATACTGGGGACTTCGAAACAATTTATGTTGTACTTTTTAGTACATTAAAGCTTATTTTTAAAAAGTTTTTTTTATATAATACTAGCTGGACCCGGCATAACTCTGTTATGCCCGCAACTGCTGACTATCCCGCGGCTATTATTTCGTGGGCGTTGACGTTTTCTTGTTTACAGTTTCACACGATGGTCAAATTTTGTTTTTTTAAAAAAAGCCACTCAATATGTATATTAAAATTTTATTCAACTAATTCATTATTGCTTTATGATAAACACGCGAAAAACATGGATTCTCCAAATTCAGGCCTCAAACATTAAAGGATTGTCCCTGAGATTTGTTGATTGTCATTGCGAATGCCAATCGGACTGGAAATTGCAGTCTTTTAAAATCAAAAGAAATATCGGTCGTAATCAATGGAATGCGAGGAATAAACACATTTTCCCCCGAATATATTCCTATTAGAATTGTTGCTTCTATCAGATTCGGCATCAAATTCTTAACAGCAAGTCTGGTACCATTGCACAGACGTGGTTGATTCAAATTTCGTAGCATTATGATGACCGAACCGTTTTTTAGTTGCAAGTTATGGGGTGGAAATTCAGGTAACTCCAAGGAATTCAAAAACTCCGTCGGATAATTCACTACATCATCTTGATTAGTGATTGTATCAACTGATATGTATGAAACTAAATCTCCGGCAGTTTGCGATTGAATGGAGTGAAATTCCATGCGTTGACATCGATATTCTTTGCAGCGAGGATTGCGCGTTCACTTAGCCAAGCGTGAACTGTTTTCCTGTTGACTGTTGCGGGTGATGTTGTACGTTGGAGTTTCCGTTGTGTTCAAATTCAATGGCAAATTGAGTGCGGAATGTGCAGTACGTTCTCCGTCTAGTAGTGTCGCTGCTATTCCGGATGATGCGAGAGTTAGTGCAACGTCCCCTCGCGATCGAATCATGGCCAGAATCAGCGAATGTCTTTCCTGTTCCACCTGGCGCATCATTAAATTTAACCGCTTCTTGCAGCGCATCACGGTCGTATTGATGCTCACGGTTCAGTTCTTGATCGAACGAATCGTGCATGGGTCGATTCGATGCAATCATGCCATTCTGAATTAATTGTTTATTTACTATCGTCATAAATCCTCAATCGCGATCAGTTCTTCGTTGTATATTTCGTCACACATTGCCATTTCCGTATTGCGCGATGTATTTCGTATGCGATGCAATATGTCTTCGCACATGTCGTCCTTGTTTTTATTCCACAACTCTACTATAGGTTTAGACGGATAGCATGTTGTCAAAATAATGGCGAATAGCGTTCTTATTTGAAGCGAATTCGAAGTGGCCACGGAATCAGCGATAGTTTGGTCCCATTGGGAATCGTTCTCCAATAAGCTCAAACGCTGACACGCCTCTCGATATGTTTGACAAAGATGACCATTAACCGTTCGTAAATGTGCGAACGATTTTGGGCCATGTAAGTTAATTCACAGCAAGCGTAAGTAGAAACATTCGACATTCGTTGGATGAACAGTGTAAATGCGTCCAAGCGCATTAGTTGAGAACACACCTGACTAATTGTCAACTTTAACTCCATATTTGCGACGCTGAAATTTTGTTGTTGGCTTATTCCAAGTGTAATATTTGGGCATATCAGCATACATTAATGTAGTTGCAAATGGGTCAGTTGCACACGTCTCAAAGAAACTTGTCAACGTCTTATGCGATGTCCCAATCTGTCGACTTCTCTATTTGTGTATTTGTTGTTGTCTTCTTCCCCTTGTTCGTCGGCCAATGTTTGAGCGCATTGGTCTCTGCATTTTCAAAAAATTACTGAAATTCACTTTTCAATAACTATTTTGTCAATGTTTTAACTTCTTATGCATATTTAATTTTTACCTTAAATCAACTGTATAAAAACGATGAAACTTTTGAAGCGATGCACAAAATCAAAAACCAGCACTGATAACAAACGTAATATATTAACCTGAAATTGTCGATTCACTTTTGTAAAATAAAATTTTGTATACAAATCAACTGTCAGATTTTGACAAATAAGTCCTGTTTTCGTTCTGGCGGGCCACAGGTTGAGTATCGTTACTTCAGACAAACATTGTCAGTGATTCCCCGTGGGACTGCTGCGGGCAAAACGTTGCGGCCTTCGTTACATATTTGCACAAATATTTAATAACGAAATTGTTTCTGATCTCAATCTCTCGACTCGTGACGATGAAATGTCACTTTCACTACGATTGTCCGGCCATTATTGTCCTTTGAACGTCGTCGATAAACTGAATATCCATCTGACCCCGTTACTGTTTCAGCTACTAATGACCATAGGACCATGGGTATTTTTGTGCATTTTCCATCAACCATGCATGGTGATTTTGGATTCAATGCACCACACGGTCCATGCACCATCTGCGTTCTGACAATCTCTCATATGATCTATGCGTTTCGGATATTCTTTGCAACGGTCCAACGGTTCTTCGCTGAAGGACAATGTTTCGACTGTGTGCTTGATCTCCAACAACCAATGCACAAATGTCTGCAGAAGTTGAAGCATTGTATCGTCGTGAGTGTTCTCCGGCTGAAGCGCCATCAGGTTTGAAGATAAATTTGTGATCGCCTGACTTCATTTTCTCCATTCCCGTTTTAAACATCGTAATCGGAGCGCTGTTTGCAATCAAGAATTGTTGAAATTTTCGAGTAACGTTTTCTGTCACTCCTGTTTGACCTTTGTACCGCCTATCGACTTGACCATCTCCCGACGAAATATAGTGCACCTGCAGATATTGGTGTGCGTCTTTGTTTACTGGCAATAATGCACCCATCCGATGCTAAATTTGACCTTGAATATGTAAACCCGAATCGTGCAGTGTAGAATCCCGTGCCATTTTTAGAACAGTTCTGTTTGGATGATGTGTTAATGCTTTTTTCTTTTACCTTGCAAGTTGGCATGAAACCAGTTACTTGAATGAAACATTTGTACTGTCGAATGTTCTTAAGAAAATCATCCGATTCAAACAACGGTTTCAATTGCTCCGGAGGTGCATCTAAGGGAACCAATTTCATTTTGCCACTCGAAAAGCAGGGGCGTAGGTTTCGCCCTTGAATTTCAGCGCGTTGCAATGCTGGCACACAATTGTCATCGCTCCAATATCGAAAATCGCATCACCACCGTAGTTTTCTGTTGGTTCATACCTAAATGCCAGTCGTTCATATGTCGGCCTCGATACGCGTCTGGTCATTCTTCGATTTGCAATTGTTTGCTCTCTCCCAGCAGCAGTACGATTTGACGCAGTTCTTATTAGACGCACTCTCAAATTGCTTGCCTGTTGGTCTTGTCTTATGCGATGTCCCAATCTGTCGACTTCTCTACGCGCTTTGAGTTCTTCATCAGTTTCGTTTCGTAGATATATTTGTTGTTGTCTTCTTCCCCTTGTTCGTCGGCCAATGTTTGAGCGCATTGGTCTCTGCATTTTCAAAAAATTACTGAAATTCACTTTTCAATAACTATTTTGTCAATGTTTTAACTTCTTATGCATATTTAATTTTTACCTTAAATCAACTGTATAAAAACGATGAAACTTTTGAAGCGATGCACAAAATCAAAAACCAGCACTGATAACAAACGTAATATATTAACCTGAAATTGTCGATTCACTTTTGTAAAATAAAATTTTGTATAACAAATCAACTGTCAGATTTTGACAAATAAGCCCTGTTTTCGTTTTTTTTTACCTTGCAAGTCGGCATTAAACCATTTTCTTTAATGATTTTTGTTCCGAACGAAGTCATACGAAAACAGTTGTACCTACTGTCGAATGTTCTTGAGAAAATCATCAGATTCAAACAACGGATTGTTCCGGAGCTGCATATAAGGGAGCCATTTTCATTTTGCCACTCGCACAGCAAAGGACGTGAGTTTCGCCTTTGAATTTGAGCGCATTGCAACGTTGGCACACAATTATCATCGCTCCAATACCGCCACCTATCGTAAAATGTGAATAAATCGATTTATCAGATTTCTTGACTTTCCCGTCAGATTTTCCGAAATTTTTTTTTACATAAACCTAAAATACAGCAATTCGAACAAAACAAAAAAAGAATCATGAAAATCGGCCCAGTGGTTATCGAGTGAAAAGGCTAAAGAGCTTCACCACTTTTTTTTTATATATTAGATTATTTTACTTTTCTTTGCCTTTTATTGTTGCTAATTGTTTTGTCTTATATACTAGCTGTCGTGTATACAGGCACACACGACAGGTGGCCCCCACTTGTTTCAAAAGATTTCAGGTTCCTCGTCAAACGATTAAGCAAACCATAATAGAATTGAGTAAGCGTTTC
This sequence comes from Neria commutata, assembly GCA_963457695.1. Lineage (NCBI taxonomy): Eukaryota > Metazoa > Arthropoda > Insecta > Diptera > Micropezidae > Neria > Neria commutata. The sequence goes on from OY735245.1 coordinate 37,979,452, forward strand.
TGAAACAGCTGTTTTCGTAGCAAAACGTCATTGAAAATCATGGAATACGCTAAAAAAATTAAACTAAAAAAAATTAGATTTGCTCCGCGTAGCATTCGACGGTTTGTGCATGCTAAAAGAATGCAGTGAAACAAAAATCATGTTGAGGTGTGCGCCCAATGAACCGCGACCGGAAGAAACACGGATTCTTTGAAGTTACTTTTCAAAGGATTAAGAAAATAAACAACGAGCAATTCTTTGCCTATACAAGGGTGAGTCCGAAATTTTATAAACTTTTGCTAACCCTTGTGAGCCTGTATTTAAAATAAAATTATATTAAAAAAAAACTTTTTAAAAATAAGCTTTAATTTATTTAATGTACTAAAAACTATAAAATAAATTGTTTCCAAGTCACCTGTATCTTACTATTTGTTTAGTCCTGACGGCCCTGGTTTTGTGCTTAGCGCTGAATTAGCGGAAAGCAGAATGAAAGGCAAAAGCAAGATGAAAAGTAATAGGACCGAACAATTAGATTATGCTGCTGGTCGGCCACTTCCATGGTGGCGATCGAGAAGGCAGCAAATGAGACTTTCAGCAGTCAAGCTGTACACTATTTTCTTTCTTATAGACCTTATAACCTTGTACCTTTGTCCTTTGTACACGTATTTTATTATGTACCTACATATGGACCTATAAACAAGAAATTTTATAACTTTAATAAATTGATTCTGTGCACGTTGCATACGTGCACTAAAATATTATCTGCTCTTCTTTCTTTTGCATGCACATTAATGAGCTTCTCTTGCCGGTGGATCGTACTGACTGTGCCGAATCCGGAAACTAGCATTTTAGCCCTTGCATGGGGCAGAAAATTGTCGGCTACCACCGACAATACGAAACGCTCTCTTGCGTTTTTATATGGTCCTTCGAGCTGGATTCGGCTACAGTCAAAGTCCCGGGAGAAGCTAGCTCAAGCCGCCAGCAGCGCAGCACATAAATATCCAGCAACAGCAGCAATTAGCGCACCTAGGAGACACTGGCCAGAGCCATAGGAAAATGGCCCAAAATTTTATGCACAGCGAGTGGAACACGATTTTTTCCGGAAAACTTTAGCAAAAAGAAGGTGCGTACAGTGTATAAGTGCGATACAATCGGAAAAGTGCTCGGCTCTGCGAGCACTAAAGAAAGAAAAAAAAATTCGCGGTCACACGATCAAATGCAATAGAACCGATACCATTATGTTCAATTTATATTCATGCCAATTGCATGCTAGCCTTTCGACTCTGAGCCACGAAATGCATTTCATAAAGATTTGCATACAATATTTTATAGGGTATTTTAAAATTCAAAGACATTCGGTGGCAGGTAGGCGGCGTACAAATTACCGCCGTATTATAGCTAATTAAAAGCTGGATGGTTCCGGCTTCTCATTACCTGTGCAGAATTTGCAATGTAATTTTTGTTCTTTTATCGTTGTTCTCACCATATAACCATTTTGCGCAAGCGCAGTGTTGGTTTTTACAAACGGGTTGTGCTTTCGCGATCGTGGCGTTCATATTGGTATCGCGACACCTTCGTATCCTTGGATACATAAAATTTTCGCGATCACTTTCGATGTGTTGTAGTTTTTCAATAAAGATAAACAATCGCGCAGTTGTTGTTTTGTCCCATACAGAACAGGGCGACTCTTAAGTTCAAACAAAACCTAGTCGAATGTTAATGGGTCTGCACATGTGTAAGAACTTTGTCGAAGAGAAAAATCCGAATTCGGTAATTCGGAGTCCCACCAAAAATCTGGCGGTGGTGGTCATATTTAAATTTTCGTATTTCCGATTTTTTGAACGTCTATACAGGTGCAATTTTGTATGAAAAGGAAAAATCCGAATGCGGATCACTAAAATCTTTCGCACAATTACATGTATATTTCCCTGTGTTCGGGATTTTTGGTTCGGTTTCCTCCATCAGTTTGTCTGTACATAGAGCAGACAAACGCCTTAAGTTGTTGTTTGCCCCCTGTATAGGTACAGGGCGTCTCTTAGGGCAAACTCGTCTCAACTTAGGGCATTTACACATGCACATAATGCTGTGCCGGTTGTGTAAAAGAGGGAAACCATACTTCCGGTCATTTCACTAGATGCCGTTAATTTTTCGCACTTCTTTCAGTTGTCTGTTGATAGAGCAGGTGAGTTTGTGATTTCTAAAATATTCTTGAGCTATTTATGGGTCTTTGTATATCTCTGTGAGCTTGCGCCATTGCGTAAGTGAGATGGACTTTTGCTCTTTTATATGCCTGTTTGGATAGTTGAATAAAAATGAAAGAAAAACCAGGTTGGTGGCAGGTGAGTTCGTGAACTCTAATATATTTCTGTGCTATTATTAGGTCTTTGCATATCTCTATGTATTTGCGCCATTGCGTAAGTGAGATGGACCTTTGCATTTTTATATGCCTGTTTGGAAAGAAACACCAGAGGTTGGTTTTAATTTGTTGTGCGATAATTTTTTTATTTCCATCAAATTACGGCGTAAGTGAAAGACAATTTGGAATCGACTTGTGCTAAATTCTATTTCCCAACCATATTGTGATAGTGTGACCACCCCCTTATTTTTCCTTTGCACTTTGGCCCAGTGTTCCAAGCCCACTGCGTTCCGCATTGACGAGAACAAATTTACTTTGTTTACATTTATGCCTGAAACACAATTGCGACCACAACGCAGACCGCTGCGGTATTCCGCATTTTGGAACGAGTAGGCTTATGAGAACGTCAGGAATGGAACAGAACGGCCGACGACCATCGCAAAACGCAACGACCGACGATAGAACTGGTTCTAATTTCACGCTGCGTCCAATTTAGGGTTGCATTTTCCCAACAGCCGCAGTAATGATTTCATTGAATTTCATTACAGCTGCTTATAAGTTTTCTATTTTTAGAAATTTGAGAGACTTCCTCGTTCTGGTTAATTTTAAGCGACCAAAGGAAACGCGACACGTTGGTCAAGTGGACAAACGCTTGGCTACTGAAACGGAAGACCCGAGTTCAAATCTCAGGCGAGGCACATAACATATAATAGAATAGAGTACAATTATTTTTTTTTTTATTATTTTTTGCATAACAGACCTGCCGAATCAGCATTGCTGCTACGGCGGTCATTTGGCCGACATGCCGTCCTAGGACATGCCTACAGATAAAAGATACAAATAAGTCAACGGCCGTGTGAGCGGGCTATGATTTGATAATTATACGCCGATTTTATATCATTGAATATAAAAGTTTTAGTTTTTATTAATGAAAAGATTTGACGCAGTACAAAAGGAAATTCAAAGAGCAAGTGAACAGAAATTTCTCAAAGTAATTTTTCACATCAGTAGTGATGTCAGATATGCATATTGCTTATCATTTAGGTTCAACAGGCCGTTTGCCGAATTTTGTTTACAGTGGCGTTCAATTGTATAGAAATTGAACTGCCGACGACCGTTGATTGCAGTTTGTTTACAGCGGCAGGCCAAAAAAACGCATAGTTCTGCGAACGTGGTCGGTGTTGTGTTTCAGGCATTATTCATATTTTTCAATATTTCGGACGGACGTGTCCAAGTGCTTATATTTTAAGAAAAAAAGTGGATCGACGGCTATGGACAGAGCTGTCGCAACTTGGGATCAATTCCATACCGCATAAAGCTGCGCGAGTAACACTCTATTCCTTGGAGTAGGAAGCGGGTGAGCCCTTTGCCAATTTGTGGCATATCTGAGCTTGTTCGCGGCCGGCGGCGTTGTCGGCTGGGTCTGCCGTCAAACAAAAGGTTGTGCGTAATTTTGTGTGATTTTCTTACTCTGCATTGTGTCAACAGCCCTTGAGTTCGCGGCAGTGAGAATCCTTTGGCCAGGGCATTGACACACTTTGCCTACCAAGGCAATCTAAGAAATATTCGCGTTTTTTAACTATTTACCATACTTTCTAAAATATTTAGAAGAGGTGCTGGGCTGGAGCCATACGCACCGTCACATAATTTTATCGTACTGTTTATGATAACACGTTTATAAATGTATATGTGAATTTTTCTCTATTTTTTACTTGGTTAATTTTGTATGCCTCCAATCTTTAGAAGTGTTAAATTTGCTCCTGTGCTGCAGTCCGGGCCGCGCTAACTCAATAGTTCGTTTTGCCGTTGGGCACTCGCAAAGCATAGGTTTTATCGTCGACGGAATTCTACATGGCCTACAATACCACGGATTTTCGTGGGTGTGTAAGTGTGGAGCTAAACAGCGTTGTGCCAAACGCACTCTAGCAAACTTAATGCAATCGCGTCTGGAAAGGTTGCGGTTATATGTTGGTCTGGTGATTGAATATTTATATTTGCCTACTTCAAGTCTGACTGCGATTTCGCTGCTCCGTGTTGTATACGATTAATTTTTCTTCGCTTTTCTGTAGTATCGTTCCTGAGCAGCTTTCAGTGGGTGCATTAAGATTGCCACTATGTTTGCTCTGTTAACTCGGCCGTTCCACTGTGCGGATTGCCTTTGGCCTCATCCCCTGTAGAACCACTGTTCCAGCGAGTCGCACTGTGCGGCGCGCCATCATAGCATGCTCCACGAGGGAGAAAAGCGCGATGTCCGCCCGTCGACAGTGAAGCGCCAATCCCTTGGACCTCGTCCTCGTCCGTCGGGGCCAAGGCGTCTGCGCAGGGGCGATACGTCGAGCGATTCCTCCGAGGAGGACGGCGGTGGACCTCGAGCTCGTCCGTCGGGGCCATCGATCCAGCAATCTGAAACCAATGACAGCGATGGACCTCGTCCGTCGGGGCCATCGATCCAGGCAGCCGAAGCTTGACCTCATCCGTCCGGTACGGCTCCCCCCCACATCACTTTAATGCCACGAAAAGGAAATAGAACATGGAATCCCCGCCCTGAGGGTCAATCACGAAGGACAGCGCCACTACCGATACATTTTTGCAGTAAGGCTGCAAGGCGGGCGGCATGTTTAGTCCTGACGGCCCTGGTTTTGTGCTTAGCGCTGAATTAGCGGAAAGCAGAATGAAAGGCAAAAGCAAGATGAAAAGTAATAGGGCCGAACAATTAGATTATGCTGCTGGTCGGCCACTTCCATTGTGGCGATCGAGAAGGCAGCAGGTGAGACTTTCAGCAGTAAAGCTGTACACTATTTTCTTTCTTTTAGACCTTATAACCTTGTACCTTTGTCCTTTGTACACGTATTTTATTATGTACCTACATATGGACCTATAAACAAGAAATTTTATAACTTTAATAAATTGATTCTGTGCACGTTGCATACGTGCACTAAAATATTATCTGCTCTTCTTTCCCCTTGCATGGGGCAGAAAATTGTCGGCTACCACCGACAATACGAAACGCTCTCTAGCGTTTTTATACTATTAATATAAGCTTGGGGCGCTCATTTGCTCAAAATTTGTCAACCAATTGATACAATATTTTATTTAATCTATTTTTTGTAAATAGATTCTAGTAATGAAAGATAAGTGTGAATATAGGTTTTGAGCGCACAAGCTTTTATTAATAGTAAGATACAGGTGACTTGGAAACAATTTATTTTATACTTTTTAGTACATTAAATAAATTAAAGTTTATTTTTATATAATATTATTTTCTACTTTTTAGTCTTCCATAAATTAAATTTTAGAGCTCTGAAATTTTTCGCAAAAAGAATTTAAAACTTGCAGAGCAGTACACAATATTTAGGGTATTCACAGTGTCTCCTATCGTCATATCCTCAATTTAACAAATAATACGGCTGTGATCGACCTTAATATTCGTGGCATATTTGTGGCGCGATGAGTTGTTGATGTTTTGCTTGCAAGGCGCGGCGAGCTCGGCCCATGCGCAAAACCCCCGTTGCTTTGGCGCGGTGAGTTGTTGCTATTTTACGTGCAAGGCATGGCGAGTAAGTTCCTATCGTATTTCATTGATGTGTGGTGTACCTATAATTATGAACTGAAGCCCAAGTGTGTAGTTGCTTGAAAAGTGCCACGCCCCTTGTCCTACGCCCATACAATTTTACCAGTGGAACGAAGCATCCATGAGGGGCCTGTATATGGAATTTCAATGCTGCACGACCTTTAGTTCCAAAGCTATTCTATATAAACGATTTTGTTTGTATGGGCGGTGCCACGCTCACTTGTCCACTGCCCGTCTTATTTTCCCAGTAGAAGGATATGGATATGTAGTAAGTTCCTACCGAGTTTCATTGATGTGTGATTTGTAGTTCTAAAGTTATACACAAATCTGGAGTAGAAAAAAAAGTGCCACGCCCCTTATCCTACGCCCATAAAATTGATTGATTCATGTATCGTGCTCCTGTTTACGCATGTATGCAAAGTTTCAGATCTCTAAGTATTCGGGAAGTGGGTGAAAAATTGATTACTAGATTTGACGACAAACATACATACATACCTGATGTGAACCTAATATAAAGCTATTAAAAAAGTGCCACGCCCCTAATCCTACGCCCATACAATTTTACCAGTGGGACGACACATCCAAGAGGCGGCTGCATACGAAATTTCAATGCTGCACGACTTTTAGTTCCAAAGCTATTCTATATAAACGATTTTGTTTGTATGGGCGGTGCCACGCCCACTTGTCCACTGCCCGTCTTATTTTCCCAATAGAAGGATATGGATATGTAGTAAGTTCCTACCGAGTTTCATTGATGTGTAATGTGTAGTTCTAAAGTTATACACAAATCTGGAGTTGATAAAAAAGTGCCACGCCCCTTATCCTACGCCCATAAAATTGATTGATTCATGTATCGTGCTCCTGTTTACGCATGTATGCAAAGTTTCAGATCTCTAAGTAGTCGGGAAGTGGGTGAAAAATTGATTACTAGATTTGACGACATACAAACCTGATGTGAACCTAATATAAAGCTTATAAAAGAATTCTGTAAGAGAACCTATTAGTTCTGAGTGCCGCTTGGCAGTTCTTTTACTGTATGTTTTCTCAAATTAAACTGAATTCGCAAATCTACTACTAATCTTGGAGATTTTAAGGAAATAGTAGAGAACTACTGGCATATGTGGAATATGCCAAATTGTATCGGGTCCATCGATGGGAAACATATACCGATTCGTTGTCCCCACAACAGCGGGAGAAATTTTTTTTCCCTATAAAAAAATTTTATCCATCGTACTTTTGGCAGTCTGTGATGCGAAATATCGTTTTACTTTTGTAGATGTTGATGCTTATAGCAGCCAAGCGACGGAGGTAACTAATCTGTTAATGTATAAAATTCTCAGGCTATCGTAAATAAGTTTCGTTTATTTTACGGAAATCTGTTGATACCGCAGCAGAAAAATTTTCCCAACACCAATGTTAAAATCTCACAATTTCTTTTGGGAGATGCTGCGTTTCCGCTTGGGAAAAACATTATGCGTCCATTTCCGGGGACTGCTCAACCAGCGGAAAAGGAAATATTTAACAAAAGACTTTCTAGAGCTTGCCGTACCATCGAAAACTCTTTTGGAATTTTAATGGCGCATTGGCGTATCCTGCTGACAACTTTACACATGTTACCCGAAAATGCAGAGAAAATCGTTTTAGCATGTGTTCTTCTGCATAACTTTATTATGCTAAACAAAGCGGATGCTGCGTCGTATTACCCCAGCAATTACATTGATTGGGTGGATAGCGATGGCGAACATAACCATGGATTCTGGAGAAATTAAGTTGGGAGCAATATCCTTTCCATAATTCCTTCAAGAAATCAACATCATTATGAAGGAAGAACTGCCACTGAAATAAGAACGCATTTGTGCAATTTTATTATTAGAAATTCTTCCTGATTTTATTAAGTTTGATTTTATTTCCGATATTCAGCTTTTAACTTTAAAATTGCAGTGTGCACGTCTAATTGAAATTGTTCTTTTACTTCCATTGGCAAATCGTTCATTAACGCGAGCAAGTGTTTCAAAATCAGCTAATCTGTACCACTGCTTTCTCGAGGCCCGTCCAAAGACATTTGGATTTTATCCACCGCATCCTCAAATTTGCCGCAAGCTTTCTCGAACGCTGTTCTTGATTTTTTGGAGTGTGCAACCGACGATGCTTCACTACCCCTCGTTGGACACAAGTCTTGTTCTTTTGGGCGTCTCAGGAGAAAAGCTTATTGCCTCTTCATCCAACACTTCAGAAAAAGTATACGACGCACAGTGGGGCAGAATAGGGGTAAAACCCGAAATTAATTAATAGCGAATAAACGGCGAGAGCTAGAAAGATGATTTTTGGTAAACTCATTTTCACCAATAATAGGCTTAATTGGGTGGAACTTCAGAAAAATATCTTTCATGGATCGAGACTTATATCGATTTAAAAATATTGCCAAAACTGGGTTTATTCAACTTAAAATTATCTCTAAATTAAGTCAATGGAGCCTACAAGCTCTTCTTTGGTACACTCATTCTTACTAATATTACCAATTAATTTGCGAAATTTCATAATAATATCTCTTATGGATCGAAAGATATAGCGAGTTTATGAAAGTACTCTCAGTACGCCAAAACTTGCTCCATTTTATTAAAAATTTATTATACGCTAAATAAGTTGGATCCATAGGCCGTTTTTCCATATACTCCTTTTGACTGATAATATACATAACTGGGTGAAATTTCAGAAGAATATCTTTTATGGATCGAAAGTTATATCCATTTTAAAAAATTGCCAAGACTGGGCTTACTCAATTAAAAATAATTTTTAAATTAGGCAAGTTGAACCACAAGGTCTTTTTCCTTACACTAATTTCTACTGATACTAGCACAAATTGTGCGAAATTTCATAACGATATCTATTATGAATCGAAAGATAGAGCGATTTTATCAAAAAACTTTCAGTGCAAAAACTGACTAAAACATATACCCATTCAAAATACTCTAAATTTATTCAAAACTAGCTGATTCACCCGGCTTTACCCGAGTGCCACATCATACGGGGAATCTGTGTATGTAGATTACCTATTCACGAAAACCTATTCTTCCTGTACATAATTTTCATATTATCAAAAAAATTCCTACCATTATTGAAATACATTTAAAAACAAATCTTGGAATAAAATAATTATTTTAGGCAGAACAGCGTTTGCCGGGACAGCTAGTACATATATAAAACCCAAATAATGTAAAAATGTTTACGTGAATGCATGACTAAATACTAACAGAATACAAAATTTTAACGTTGTATGACATGTAGTTTTAAAGGTATACCAAATGAAATATTTACGTTGTATGAGAGGTGCCACGCCCCTTGCCCAATGCCCGCCCCATTTTCCGAGTTGAAGGATACGGACATGTAGTAAGTTCGTATCGTGTTTCATTTATGTGTGCTGTATAGTTCTAAAGTTATACCCAAATGTATAGTTGATTGAAAAGTGCCACGCCCCTTGTCCTACGCCCATAAAATTTTACCCGTGGGACGAAGCATCTAAGAGGGGCCTGCATACGGAATTTGAATGCTGCGTGACTTGTAGTTTTAAAGATATGCCAAATCAAATATTTAAGTTGTATAGGGAGTGCCACTCCCCCTTGTCCCACGCCCCTAAATTTTTTTAAGCAAGAGGGCACGACTAAATACTAACAGAATAAAAAAATTTTAACGTTGTATGACATGTAGTTTTAAAGGTATACCAAATGAAATATTTACGTTGTATGAGAGGTGCCACGCCCCTTGCCCAATGCCCGCCCCATTTTCCGAGTTGAAGGATACGGACATGTAGTAAGTTCGTATCGTGTTTCATTTATGTGTGCTGTATAGTTCTAAAGTTATACCCAAATGTATAGTTGATTGAAAAGTGCCACGCCCCTTGTCCTACGCCCATAAAATTTTACCCGTGGGACGAAGCATCTAAGAGGGGCCTGCATACGGAATTTCAATGCTGCGTGACTTGTAGTTTTAAAGATATGCCAAATCAAATATTTAAGTTGTATAGGGAGTGCCACTCCCCCTTGTCCCACGCCCCTAAATTTTTTTAAGCAAGAGGGCACGACTAAATACTAACAGAATACAAAATTTTAACGTTGTATGACATGTGGTTTTAAAGATATACCAAATCAAATATTTAAGTTGTATGGGAGGTGCCACGCCCTCTTGATGAATCGAAAAATTTTATATACAGTCGCCTTCCTTTGGTCTTCAACAATATTGGTATAAAGTTTGGCTGAAATCGGTCAACGCGTGTAGCTTTGTATAGCCGGACAGACAGACAGACAGACAAACAAACATTCATTTTTATATATTAGATAAGATATAAAATGCAAAAATTTTAAATATTGTTGTTAGTTAATATCGCTATCAATATATGTAGCTGTCTTCACTTGAATAGATCTCTTTTGTGCAATAGAAATAGTGGTAAGACCTGAAACAAGAATAAAAGTTATAAGCTCAATGGATGATCAACTGCATGAAATGGGCAACATCTGACATGTCGGACAGCAAAATTCTCTTCTCACACGAAACTTTTAATAATGTATTAACAGCAATAAATACTAGTTATTAATTTTGTTTAACTTTTTCCTTCTCCAAATATTCCCCTTGTTTTTATTAAATAAATTAGTGCGTTATTTGCATTATGTCGCTTTGGACATCAACGGGTTAATATTTTTTCGGAATTTTCCAACACTGTTTTACCCGTTGACATTTTCCATATGTATAATCAAAACAAACTAGAAGAAAGTCTCGTTATCTTCAATTAAATTGCATGTTATAACCATAAGCTTTCACATGTAGGTACTTAATAATCGGGATTACTCCCAAAACGCAAAAAATCCGCAGTCTTTTTTTTTGATATGATATGTAGAATAGCTACTAATTAATATAAAATGATCAAATCAGCCCGACCTAGGCAGACTACTTAACATTTTTAACTTTGAAAAAAAATTTTTTTTTAAATTTCCGTAATAAAAAATCACTACATATAAAATTTTTTAGAAAATATCTGATGATCAAAATACAAAAACACGCTTTGCGATCGCCTTTAGAATTACCAGATGTTGAAGGCTCCATCACTAGAAAAATTGGTTTGCTCTTTGTTATTTTTTAATTGAATTTTAAAAACTTGACACTGATTGCGAAAATGCAAGCTTAATTTAAAGGGAAAAATTCTTTCTCTTTGTGGAGGGGTGAGGGGAAGAGAGATGTAAATGTATCTAAAACCGTTTTGAATCTGATTGGTGGGATATTAGAGATTAAGAAACAACAACAAAAAAGTGTCTACAACCATTTTCAAAAATTGAATTAACAACGTGTCCTGAAAAAGATTTCACATTAGGTTTACAATCAGTTAACAAACTCTGACAAACTATCCTGTATGGAATTATTGAATCTTTCAAAAATGCCGATTCATCGTAATATTGCCATTCCGTAAACTCCACTGCTTCGCTCCCTGATGGCATATCTCTTTTCCTCACTTCTTTACAAAACCGTTCCCTGAGAAGTTTCCACCGATCTCTGCATTCATCAACTAACAATAAATAAAATTATACGAGTTTATGTTTATTCGGCAGCTTGAATGTTAGAAAGAATAGTTTTTATTCGGACTGACTTGCCAAAGAGAAATGACAATACTTAGTTGTCTATTTCTGTTCTGAAACAAAGCAATTTTAAGTGTACAACAACAAAGAATTAGAATTATTGCTCACATGGGCAGGTCATATAGCTATTTCGGTTTTTGCCAGAAAACCTCATCAGTGACTTTTAATGTGAATTCTAATAATTTCTAAACGACTAATTACTCGAAATAGAAGCCAGTCCGATGGTGTGATGGTTAGCGCATTCGCTTACTACGTCATAGGTTCATGGTTCAACTCCTACGTTTCACAGACTTTACCATTAATGCTTCTACATATTTCGAGTAATTAGTCGTTTAGAAATTATTAGAATTCACATTAAAAGTCACTGATGAGGTTTTCTGGCAAAAACCGAAATAGCTATATGACCTGCCCATGTGAGCAATAATTCTAATTCTTTGTTGTTGTACACTTAAAATTGCTTTGTTTCAGAACAGAAATAGACAACTAAGTATTGTCATTTCTCTTTGGCAAGTCAGTCCGAATAAAAACTATTCTTTCTAATAAATAAAATTTTTATGGATTAAAACAATTTTGCAATAAAAAAACCTTAGGAACAATATTTAGAAAAAAATTTCTTATTTAACTGCATTCATATCCACACATAGGACACACCCGATAACCGTGGGTTATTATACCCTTTTGCCCTAGGTGTGAGATTTAAAAATATACGAGGACTCCCAACTATTATTTAAATTAGCATGAAGTTATTGAAGATATTCCTGAACCAAAATCATCTCAAATTTCTTATGTATTTTACAAAAGCGATATTTAATACAATGGTTTGCAGATGTAAGCAAACTCATTAAAATAGAAGGCATCAATAGTCATATAGTGTGAAGTTGTATTTGCGTTCGGATAGCTAAATAAATATTTTATTCGCCCTTTATCATCCCCTTTAAATATAATTTATTATGAGATGCCTGTGACTGTCGTTAAGAATTACCTTAAAGCGGTGGATGCCACGAATAAAGCGTGCTGTAAAATCAAAATCGTTAGTAACGCTTGCCTTATTACAATATGTTAACCCTCAATATGTGCACGTGACGGACGACACGTGCATTCAATTCAGGTTAAGTTTATGATTAAATTAATCGCTGATTAGTGACGGACCATATTACAAAAACACTTATATTGAAAGAGAATACGGTGTACCTAAATGAATTGCCGTAGCAGTGATTTAGTCAAGGGGTGTTTTAGTCAAGGGGAGCGACTTTTGTTTTTAGAAAGTATTGCTATATTTTAAGCGGAAAAAAAATACTAACGTAAGTTTTATCGTTTGCTAATTTTGCTATCACCTGATCAGAAGTAACTGAAAAATCCGGACGAATACAAAGAAAGACAAAACGATTTAATTGCGTTGGCCCATCATATTCTGGACAACTGTTTGCAAAATCAAAAGCATGCATCGTTATCTCTCCTTGCCTCCCAAGAGCATTTTCTCTGGAATAATACGCGAAAGGTTTTTGATTAATGGGACTATTGATTGAAGAACACTTAAGCTGCGTTCACATTCGGCTTTTGCTTCGCTTTGCTTCAGAATTTCGCGTTGACAGATAAGTTCAATACATGCTTTTATATGAGGCTTGCTAAATAGAACGCGAGGAAAGCGAAGCGAAGCAAAGCAAAGCGAAGCAAAATGTTGGGCAACTCTCAACTTTTGTGCGCGTCGACAATCAGCTGTTTAAATTTTTTGTGATATTTTTCATTTTCTCGTGCGCTTGTAGTTGGTTTCATTTTCTCGAGAAAAGTCAGAAGTGAACGAGGCTTTAATTTACTAAGGGTATTCATTTAAGCGTATAAGTTTGAACATTGCGCAAATTTATCAATTTATCAAGTGTGTTAAATGAACGCACTTGGCAAAGTGTTTGTGCAAATGGTATTTGGCTGTCAAAAAGAAAGAATTAAAATGCCGAGAATCAGTGAAAAACTAAAGATTAATGTTAGAGCTGTTTGGAAAAAATTACTGTAACCATTTTGCGTTAATTTTGATTGTTCAATACTAAACTTTTATCATAATGTTATAGATCAGCGACGCCCAAAACTTCCTTATGGAAGGGCAAACACCAATACAAACAAACTTTGTTATGATGAAAAAGGAAAAAAAAATTTTGTTCGAAATGTACACTGTACAAAAAATTAGTTGCATATTCTTCTTAGTTATATGTAATGAAAAACAAACCAACTTAATAACTCAAAAATCATAAAAATCTCCCATGATCCTTTCAATAAATGATCTAAATCAATTTTCCAGTCAAAAAGATTTATCTCACACTTTTTTTGAAGATAATTCTTCATTTTGCAAAGTTTGCATAATTAAAATTTCAAGCTTATTAGCCCAATTCACAATCTTGTGCAAATGGTCTGGGATTTTTGCAATTGACAGTTTTGTAGAAAAACTACAGTAGTTTTGACAGTAGTTTGCTACAAAACTGTCAATTGCAAAAATCCCAGACCATTTGCACAAGATTGTGAATTGGGCTAATATGTATGAGCACAAATTTTTTCAAGTGCTTCTCATTCCACAGCTGCACACTTTTTTCCTCGAAATCATGCGCAAGACAACAACAGAATCTGCGTTGAAGATAAATGTCGCAAAAATGTACCAACAAAGCTGAAGAAAGTGTTGTTGCTTTGCGCTCGGGCAGTGGCAGACGAAACGAAAAAAACATTGTTGTTTGTGTTTTTCGTACTGCTTAGCGCGAAGAGCTGTGTCTGTGTGAAGAAATAGCAGCCTATACCAAAGGGCATTTACAAAAACAAATGAGCACCGAGGGTATAGGGTGTGGGTACCCCTGTTATAGATCATAGCTAAGCATGGTTGCATTCGTTGCCGTCTAAGTTTACAAACATCGTTTGCACAACGAAATCATCGGGAAAATTTATCACATTTGTGCAAATGAACTTTCATACAAATTTGACTGTTCGTTTATCAGGTGATAAATTTGTCAAGTTTGTCACGTTTGTCAGGCTTTTGCGCGATTAAATGAATACCCCTACTATGTTTTTTTTAAGTAAAATCTATTTGCGTAGGCTAAACAAAAATTTAGTGTGACGGAATTCCGAATTTTCTTATTGGATTCGACTAGCATCATCGAAAAACAGCACCTGGTGCCATCCTGTGCACCAACCAACCAACCAACCAAATAGCTTATATCAACACCATCTCACAGTGTTTCGAGTAAAACAAGCTAGCTGGACAAAATGATTTTACACTGGAAATGAATAGATAAGATTGAAATAGAAATAAAATCGTTCTAGAGGGGGGGTCGGAAATTAGCGGTTTCCAAGCTGTGAAGGGTTAAATTTTTTTATAGTATTTTTTCATATAAGAGCCTATAACTATTTCAATTGAAGAGGTATTAATATGAAAAAAGTTATTGAAATGTGAAGCAATATATCTTCTAACAAAAGTTATATAGCCTTGAAATCTTTTTTTTATGATTCTGAACTAAAATATTATGTTTTAATCAGTTCCAAATATGTAAAAGACTTTGTATTAATTGCACTCTTCAAAATAATATAAACTTGCGATATATGTATGTGCTTTAGACGGAAAAATAAAGCTCATGTATTCGCCCATCCAATAGAAATACGAATTAAAAACCTTTCATAAAATTAATTCAATAATTAATACAACTTCGTAACGTTGTTCTTTCTCGATATAAATTTACACAAAGCAAGTATATAAAATTGTATTTAATAGAATGTTATTTAATAGAATAACTTCATTTATAAAAGATAATAAAACTCAATTTCAATAAGAAAACAAAGTGTAGTACATGAAAGTTTTTACATATTAATTAAAACATGTCCTATTAAATACAATTTTTATATCAAATATATCTTTTTAGCTTTAATAAAATGAAATATATGTATCAGAATTAGATTCAGAAGAATCGCAAGTAATATCTAAGTTATATGAATTCCTGACAATTGCTGTATCTGAAGAAACTAGTAAATTTTCAAAAATAAAAAAAATTGAAAAGTTTTGACCTTCAACTGTGAAATCTATTTGCACTTTTTAAATAATATATGCGTTTTAAGATTGTACACGAATTTAACTTACATGTGCTCAAATCAAATTCCAAATGTATGTAAATAACACTTGTACACAACTTCTCTCTTTGATACCTCATTACTCAAAACTTACCGTTATGTTTCAACTAAAATTTATTATTTTCCTCTATCTAGACATTTGTTTAAAAAATTGTGTTGTTGTTTTTGAAATTTGAGAGAACGACTTTTGTCCACCTAGCTTGTTCTACTCGAAACACGGAGTTTGGTTATTATTGGATTCGACTAGCATCGTCGTGAATCAGCACCTTCGCCATATTGTGAAGAATATGTACTATATGAATATGAATAAGTGAAAAGAGCTTTCGAACAGATGTTCGAAACTTGTTTCTTATTGAATTCTAATAGAATCATCGAAAGGAGTGTGAGCGAGAAGCTCTAGAAGTTCGGCAGCTGCTTGCGAGAAGGAGTAAGAGCTATAAAAGGCCGCCGGCGGCACTGCAGAAGCAGTTTTCGAATATAAAGTGAACGTGAAATATCGAAATTGAAGACAATTCAACTGCAACTTGCAGTCTGCAAGATGCTGAATAGTACAAATAATTGTAACAAAGTGATTTTAATTGTAAATCTCTATATTCACTCGAGCTGTAGGGCCATTTATTTATTTATTTAAATATATATCTTTTAAGAAATTTTTTCAGTAACGTTGAGCCGGTTGATGTGATTCAAGATTAAATAAATGCTGCGATCAATAAAAATAGCAACAATCAATCACTTTCGAAGAATTTTATTATCAACGCCAATTACAATATTATGCGATAAAATATGTTTCATAATTATCAAACCATAAGCTTATTGTTTCTACTTTAGAATCAAATATCACAATTTCTGATGCAACTGATGAAAATGATATTACTGAATTAAGTAAATACAATTTCTACCATTAGAAGTGTTGAATTTATTTAAGAAACCTAAACAATATAACATATATAATGATTATCAATCAAGGAAAACACGAATTTAATTTGATTGCCCAAAAAAAGTATTACTTCAGCCGTGTGGTGTAAGCGCACGTGTGTTTTTTATTATTAATGATACATGTAATAAATTATAATAATAAAGTATTGGATATATATATGAATGTATTTACATTTATTTTAAAATTCAAAATATATTTCAAGCTTATATATAAGTTATAAGCTTTTTATTAGCTTGGCTTCAGGTATGTAGTGGAATCTAGTAATCAATTTTTCACCCACTTCCCGACTACTTAGAGATCTGAAACTTTGCATACATTCCTAAACACGATGACAATACATGAATCAATCATAAAAATATTAAAATTTTTACTTTAAACAAAGTTGTTAGCGAAACTGCAATAGCCAATCAGAGCACAGACAGAAGAAGAAGCACGTAGGGACAGACGGGCCAGGAGCTGTTTAATCGGATTTTATATAATCTTGCCGTATTTATAGAATACGAAATGTGTAATGACCTAGATTTATACCTGATTAAGGCCCCTACAAATAATATTATATATGTACATATGTATACGCCGCGGTGGCTCAGTGGGCTAAGTGCTTGGTCGCTGATGCGGAGGACCCGGGTTCAACTCCCGGTCCGGGCAACATCTAATAAAAAAGAAAATTTGTTTTCAAATTGTTTCTTTGCGCGGCGCCACTTCTCGCGGTGAATTGGCAATTCTCCGAGAATAATCTTTGCCATGAAAAGCTTCTCAAACCCGTTCGGATTCGGTAAAGTAGGTCCCGTTAAGTTGTGGAAAAATATAACAAGCACACACAAGTTAATGCGAGAAAGCTAGGCCTAAGCCCACACGGGCTGTTGCGCCAACCAATCAAATTATTAATGAAAGCCAAAAAAAGGGTTATTGGATACCCGGCCACAAAGGAATACACGGCAACACACTGGCGGACGCTGCAGCTAAACTCGCAACGAACTCGCCGACTCACCTGAACACCAGCCACAAGCTGGCCAAGCTCCCAGTGCCATCCTTGCCGCCGAATAGTATATTGATGCATTTTTTTTAAATATTTCTTGCTGATGCCTGACCATAAATAGGAAGACCATAGTCCATTTTTGATAAAATAATTGATTTTACAATACTTATGAGAGAGTTTGTATTACTTTCTAATCTAATTTTTGCTAAACGTTTGACAATATTTAATTGTTTGTAGAGCGATTTGCTTAACATAGTTCTGTGGTCGTTCCATAAGTATCTTTTACTAGGTAGGTAGGTAGGTATTTATTCCCTATAAGCGATTACGAAATTAAAAGACTTCTAGTTAACTTTTCAATAGTCGACTAATTCTGGTTAACTTTTATGACCTAAATATAAGCAAATTAAAATGTAATGCAGAACATCCCTAAAAGTAAAGCGTGCTGTTTTCTTTCTTTTTTTGCTTTATATATTTGCCGTTTATTTTTGTGCATTGTGAAATTGAAATCAGTTGCTCAGAAGGAAATAAAAGATTTTACCAGAAACCACTATTATTTATATATTCAGAAGCCTATTCTATAAAAATATTATATAACAAAACTTTTTAAAAATAAGCTTTTATTCAGTTAATGTACTTGTGGCGAACTGTTGTACTGACAGCGAACAATGCTGGGGCGAGTACAAAGACACACTGAAAATCTACAAAAAAGAACTCCGCAAAGCCAAAAGAGAATCCTGGAAAGAATTCTGCGGTGGCATGAAGAAAGTTTGTGTAGTGGCTAGACTCAGGAAACTGCTGTCTAGACAACCGCCAATGCCAAGTCTTATTCGGAAAGAAGACAGGAACTGGGCAAAGAACTGCCAGGAAACACTAGAGGAACTTCTTGACGTGCATTTTCCTGGCTGCACAAATGCCACAATCTCTGGACCTCTCAGTATTCTAGCGAGTAGCGTACCGCCAGATACTATAGCACCTGACAGGCTCAAGTGGGCTATAAATGCGTTTGCACCATTTAAGTCACCGGGGCCTGATGGTATATTTCCAGCCATGCTGCAGCAGGCCATGGACCATATAGTACCATGGCTAAACAAGATCTTTAGGGGATGTTTGAAGTATAACTATGTACCGGCTGCCTGGAGAGTGGCGAGGGTTGTCTTTATACCGAAAAAGCAGCCATCTCTACTCGAAGGACTTTAGGCCCATAAGTCTTACTTCGTTCCTCCTCAAAACTTTAGAAAGACTGATAGATATGCATATAAGGGCCGCGGTGGGACCCGGGAGCATATCAGTATCGCAACATGAGTACACAAAAGGCAGATCCACGGAGACTGCACTCCACTCACTTGTCTCTTACATAGAGAAGGCAATGGAGTTCAAAGATTATGCACTTGTAGTATTTCTTGACATAGCCGGCGCTTTCAACAATGTAACTACTGAAGCTATCTTGGAGGGCATAGAAGTTCCAGAAATCAACAATGCCGTTTATCTCTGGATACAGAATCTTTTAAGCTGTAGAAGAATAAAGGCAGAATGGAACGGTGTGGTCGCACTGAAAGAGGCGCACAGAGGGACACCACAAGGAGGAGTTCTTTCTCCACTACTCTGGCTCTTGGCAGTCAACAGGATTCTTAAGTACTTCGAAGGTAAGGCACCGAAGCTAATAGCATATTAAGACGACATTGCTATAGTCATAACAGGTAAGTGCCTTTCTACTCTCAGTGATTTTATGAACGCTACCTTAAAAGCAATTCACGACTGGGCGGTCAGATCCGGCTTGGGGGTAAACGCGGATAAAACGGATATGGTACTCTTTACTAGGAGGTACAAAGTTCCGCCGTGGATACCCCCAAGGCTTAACGGTATCACCAAAGAGTATGTTAATATAATAGAGTGCGCATCTCATGTAAAATTTTGGCTGCGAAAATTTTGTACGGCAGAGCCATTAAACATCCACCTCACTCAATTTCCGCTCTTTTTGTGCTCCGTCATTCATCCTCTCAGAGAACCGCTCTGCAGCATGAAATTCCAAATTCCAATCAGGGCAGCCAACTGGGGAAAATTCTCCGATTTCATGGGAATTTGATATTTTCTTTTACATATTCTTCACAAAATGCTGATGCTTTTGTATTACAACGCTTAGGAACTCAGCCATACTGTTTTATTTATTGTTTTATCTTATTTACTACCATTATTTTGAATGAAAATGTGACTGAAGTGCCAATTCCCATGGGAGAATTTTTAAAGCATTTGAGAGAATTGGCTTTGACTGAGTTTGCACCCCTGATTGCACGACTCAATGGCTTGGTTCGTTCGTTTTTCGTACTCAAATGAGGCGTACGAGCATTTTTTTCGGCTGATTTTCGTATTTTGTATGGTGTTATGAAAGTCGTGTGCATGTGCTCTTCTTCTGCATGTCGGCAGCTCAGCCAACAAAATATACATACGAAGAATCAGAGCGGCGCTCGTCGACGATATTCCCGACAGCGCTGCTGTTTGATTCTGTGTTGTTGTTGTTTTTCATATGAAAGACAAAACAATTCTTTGGCTCTGCTCTGCCGTAAACGAACACAAGGAACTTCAATATACATACATACATGCATATGTACATGAGCGTATGTCGAATTTCCTGGCATTTGCGTATGCTGTGGTATGAATGAAAGCTGCTTGCAGCTTCCAACTCGTTTTGAAATATCAAATCGAAGTTAGAATTTGTTGAAATATCGCAAACATTTTTCAAATGTGCGACATTTACAGAGATAATATTAAAATTTAAAAGGCTTTTTATAGAATATTTTATACATTTTAATAAAGAATGAAATATGCATGTTCATATATTACTTTTTTGCCGATATCACTTTAATAAAAGTGATGTTGCCAAATATGTACATACATAGATAACTTTTTATTAGTCACTTCCCCATAATCGGCAGACAAAAATTGAAATAAAATCGTGCATACTCAAAGCATGAAAAAAGCACTTTCTCACAATGTTAGTATGTCATGCATGTGTGGTATGTATGTACATATATCGAATGTGTATATGTACATGTATGTAAGTATATGTATGTTCATGTGCTGTGACATAGCGGGAGTTCAGCCAACAACAAATACAAGGAATCAGAGCCGAGCTCGTCTAGAGTCTAGACGATTTTGGATTTCTGTGTTGTTGTTGTTGTGTATTTCTTGTTCATAGCAAATGCTAATTTTTGCGATTTAAAATTTATTTCAATTTCCCTCTGCTGATCTTATTATAGGACAATGACTATGTATATTAAAAAGTTATTTATTTGCCAACATCACTTTTATTAAGGTGATATTGGCAAAAAATATCTAATATTAATATATGTGCATATTTCATTCTTTATTAAAATGTATAAAATATTCTATAATAAAATTATATATAAAAAAACTTTTTAAAAATAAGCTTTAATTTATTTAATGTACTAAAAAGTAGAAAATAAATTGTTTTTAAGTCACCTGTATCTTACTACCCATAAAAGCTTGGGGCGCTCATGTGTTCAATATATGTCAAACAGTTACCACAATATTTTATTTAAATTATTTTTTTGCAAATAGATTCTAGTAATGAAAGATATTTTGAATATGGATATTGAGCGCACAAGCTTTTATTGATAGTAAGATACAGGTGACTTAAAAACAATTTATTTTCTACTTTTTAGTACATTAAATAAATTAAAGCTTATTTTTAAAAAGTTTTTTTTATATAATTTTATTTTCTACTTTTTAGTCTTCTATAAATTCAATTTTAGAGCTCTGAAATTTTTCACAAAAAGAATTTAAAACTTGCAGAGCAGTACACAATATTTAGGGTATTGACAGTGTTTCCTATCGTTATATGTCATATCCTCAATTTATCAAATAATACGGCTGTGATCGACCCTAATATTCGTGGCATATTTGTGACGCGGTGAGTTGTTGCTATTTTGCCAGCAGGGCGCGGCAAGTAAGTTCCTATCGTTTTTCATTGATGTGTGGTGTACCTATAATTATAAACTGAAGCCCAAGTGTGTAGTTGCTTGAAAAGTGCCACGCCCCTTGTCCTACGCCCATAAAATTTTACCAGTGGGACGAAGCATCCAAGAGGGGCCTGTATACGGAACTTCAATGCTGCACGACCTTTAGTTAGTTAAATGATTTTGTTTGTATGGGCGGTGCCACGCCCACTTGTCCACTGCCCGTCTTATTTTCCCAGTAGAAGGATATGGATATGTAGTAAGTTCCTACCAAATTTCATTGATGTGTAATTTGTAGTTCTAAAGTTATACACAAATCTGGAGTTGATAAAAAAGTGCCACGGCCCTTATCCTACGCCCATAAAATTTTACCAGTGGGACGACACATCCAAGAGGCGACTGCATACGAAATTTCAATGCTGCACGACCTTTAGTTCCAAAGCTAATCGAAAACAAAAATTTTGTTTGTATGGGGGTGCCACGCCCCCTTATCCAGTGCCCGCCTTATTTTCTCAGTAGAAGGATATGGATATGTAGTAAGTTCCTACCGAGTTTCATTGATGTGTGATGTGTAGTTCTAAAGTTATACACGAATCTGGAGTTGATAAAAAAGTGCCACGCCCCTTATCCTACGCCCATAAAATTTGACCAGTGGGACGACACATCCAAGAGGCGACTGCATACGAAATTTCAATGCTGCACGACCTTTAGTTCCAAAGCAAATCGAGATCAAAAATTTTGTTTGTATGGGGGTGCCACGCCCCCTTATCCTACGCCCATAAAATTTTACCAGTGGGACGATACATCCAAGAGGCGACTGCATACGAAATTTCAATACTGCACGACCTTTAGTTCCAAAGCAAATCGAGATCAAAAATTTTGTTTGTATGGGGGGTGCCACGCCCCCTTATCCAGTGCCCCCCTTATTTTCTCAGTAGAAGGATATGGATATGTAGTAAGTTCCTACCGAGTTTCATTGATGTGTGATGTGTAGTTCTAAAGTTATACACAAATCTGGAGTTTATAAAAAAGTGCCACGCCCCTTATCCTACGCCCATAAAATTTATTGATTCATGTATTGGACTCTAGATTAGGCATGTATGCACAGTTTCAGATCTCTAAGTAGTCGGGAAGTGGGTGAAAAATTGATTACTAGATTTGACGACATACAAACATACAAACATACCTGATTTGAACCTCATATAAAGCTTATAAAAAGCCTTTTAAATTTTAGTACTATCTCTGGAAATGTCGCACATTTGAAAAAATGTTGGCGATATTTAAAAAAATTCTAACTTCGATTTGATATTTCAAAACGAGTTGGAAGCTGCAAGCAGATTTCATTCATAACAGCATACGCAAATTCGACATAAGTATGTATGTACGCTTAAATGGAAATTCCATGTGTTTGTTGGTGGCTGAGCAGAACAGCTGCAAATACATACATATGCACATACACAAGACATACTAACATTGTGGAAAAATGCCTTTTTCGTGCTTTGAGCATACCCGAAATGCCAAATCAACGACTGTCAACGAAATTCTCTGAGCGGTTGAGTAGTTTTTGTGTCCCCCTTTTCCGCGACCGAAATATGAAAAATTGCCCTCACTTCGATTTGCCGAAAATTTGAGTGATGCGCACTCTATTGTATTAACATACTCTTTGGTATTACCCTCGCTCTTAAATCGCAGGCCAAATATCTAGGAGTAATATTGGACAACAAATTGCCGTGGAAGCCCAATGTGGAGGAAAGGGTGAAAAAAGCCAGTAATGCCCTATATTCATGCAAGAAGATGCTAGGCAGTACTTGGGGCTTATCTCCCTCGCTTACGCACTGGTGTTTCACAGCCATCGTAAGACCAATATGGTGTTTTGGTGTGGTGGAACGCGATCAAGAAATCTACCTACTGTATGCTTTTGGTGAAGGTTCAGCGTCTCGCCGCGCTTTACATAACGGGAACCATTAAAACCACTCCAACTGCAGCGCTCAACACCATACTCAATTTACCACCCATCGACCTTTTCTCAGAATACCTAGCGGCTAAGTCCGCAGGCAGACTGAGGGCTTTGGGGCAATTCAAAAGCAGCTCTTTTGGACATAGCTCCATAACACGAAGCCAAGCAGCCGAAATAGATTACATGGCACCGATCCTGAGATTCGAAAAAAGGATAAAGGTCACAATCGAGAAGGAAGGGTGGCGCAAAGGTTTGGAACCTCGTCGCGCATCCTTTAACATATTTACAGACGGCTCTAAAATAATAGAAGCAGTCGGAGCTGGTGTGTACTGCCCCGATCTAGATATCAAGCAATTGTTTCGTCTACCCAATAACTGTACCGTTTTTCAAGCCGAGGTGTTCGCCGTTAGGAAAGCTGCGGAACTGGCTTGCACCAGCACCACCATACACTCAATTAAAAAAAATTTTTTTTTTATTATTATTTACATTGCAACTAGTTATGACATTAAAATAACTAACGAGCGATTTTCAGTTGCTACAAAAAATTCGAATTTTTTACAAAAGTGTGAGTTTACTTCAGCTGGCAAGATCTTGTGGTTTGTTCCGTTTGAACCTTCGTTTCCACCCAGCTGAGTCGGCGAGAACAGAAGCTTCTTCATTGACATGCTTGTCTAGCCTCATTTTGTGAGACTTAGCAATTTTTTGTATTGCGGCTGCAGCGGAGTCTATTGCGAGATCGCGTTCTAGGTCTGCGCTACGTATGTACCAGGGCGCATTGACGGCACATTTTAGCACTTTGTTCTGGAACCGTTGAATGTTATTTAAGCTGCTCGCACTAGCGCAACCCCAAAGTTGAGCTCCGTATGTCCATATTGGCTTAAGTGTTTGTTTATACAAAAGAATTTTATTGTGAGCCGATAAGGCAGATCGCCTTCCCATTAGCCAATTCATGGTTTTGAATTTTATTTCTAGTTCTTCTTTTTTCTTTTTTATATGCTCATTCCATTTAAGCTTGGTATCTAGTGTCATACCTAGGTACTTGGCTGTATTTTAGTACGGGATTTGTACACCGTTTATATATAGTGGTAGGTATCGCAATTTATTGTACGAGAAATCGATATGAACAGATTTGATGTTATTTAATTTTAGGCGCCACTTCGCTGCCCATTCAGATATTAGATTTATAGCCTGTTGTAGCTGCGCGGTTGACTCGCACTCTGTTTAGCCTACTGATAAAATCGCTGTGTCGTCAGCGAAGGTTGCTGTCGTGCAGTTTTGTGAAGTTGGTAGATCGCATGTAAATAGCAGGTACAGGAGCGGTCCCAGCACACTGCCCTGTGGGACACCAGCTTTAATCTCCTTTAGTTCGGAATATTTGTCTTCTTGTTTCACTCGGAAGTAGCGGTGGGATAGATACGATTTGAGTATCTGGTAGAACTCTATCGGCGAGAGAGCTTTCATTTTGTTAAGCAAGGCAGTGTGGCATACCTTATCAAATGCTTTCGATACATCCAGGAAAATTGCCGAGCATACCTTCCTTTCCTCAAACGCGTTTTCGATGACTCGTGTTATCCGATGGACTTGATCGATGGTTGAGTAATTCGCGCGGAAGCCAAATTGGTGCTCAGGTATTAACTGCCGTCGCTCAACTATGCTATTGAGACGACTAGTCAGTAGTTTTTCAAACAATTTTGAGATCACTGGCAAGAGTGAGTTTGGCCAATATGACGTTACATCGTGAGCTGGTTTGCCTGGCTTGTTAAACATAATTACTTCTGCAAACTTGCAATATACAGATACATGTTTTAGGGAAAAGCTGCATTTATTATAGCTGTTAATTTTGTAATTGTTTTTGCTGGGAGTTGTTTAAGAATCTCTGCTGTTATTAGATCAAAACCAGGGGACTTGTTTTTTTTCAGTTTCTTTATCTCCTTTTTAAGCTCATCTTCGGTTACCGGTTTAATTGTGCAATTATCTTCGTGTTGCCGTTGTTCCATATCTGCTGCGGTTGACACGTCGTATGGCGTAAAAGTATCCGCTAAGTAGTCGGCGAATACTTGTGCCTTTTGGATGCTGGATTTTGCCCAGGGGTTGTTGGCTGTTTTGATAGGTGCAGCTTGCATGGTTGGCTTAATTAGTTTTTTTTACACATTTCCATAGCGAGTAATTTGTGATTCTTGCGTTTGAGAGCTCGCGTAAGTACTTTGTGAAAGATTTGTTTTGGAATTCTCTTATTTTGCGACTAAGTTCTTTAGAAATTTTATTTAGCAGGCTTTTATCAGATGGGGCTCTTGTTTGGTGCCAGCGGCGTTGCAATCTGCGTTTCTCTGAGACAGTTTCTTTTATGTCCTTTGTATACTTGTGTCCCACACTTGTTTTTGCAATTACAGGTGTGCTTCTCCATGCCGCCTGTTGGATGCAAGTTGACAGGTTTAGAATCTCATCGTCGAGTTGGCTTCCTGAAGTTATATTTATTCTTCTATCTTCGTGTGCTTGGAGTAGTTCAGAGAAGTATTCCCAATCGGTATATTTGTTAGTTAGTCTACATGGAAGCTCTTTATAGACTATGCTTTCTGTCAGTGTCAGGTAGACTGGTGAATGATCAGAATTCATATCTAATCCACTTTCTATGCTGATATAATTCGTCGAAACTTTATTTGTGATAAAGAAGTCAATAAGATCGGGTATTTTGTTTGGGTCCGTAGGCCAGTAGGTTGGTGTGCCAGTGGAGACAGTACTGCTTCCAGTATATTGGATCGCTTTATAAAGTTCTCGTCCTTTAGTTGTAGTAAGCCTTGAGCCCCAGTGAATATGTTTTGCATTGAAGTCGCCACCCATTATGAATCTGTTTTTGTGGCTTTTAAATAGTTCGATATATTGATCACATTTTATATTATGCCTCGATGGACTATATATTGCAGTTAGAGATAGTTTTGTGTCGGCACTAATAGTTATGCTGGTTGCTTGAAATTCATCTGTTGAGATTTTCTCGTCTTCATAATGTTTAATACTTTTTCGTATGATTATGGCACTGCCTCCTCATGCACAGTTGCTTGAATGAATGGCATGGTATGTTTCAAAGTTTTTAAATCTAATATATAAAAATGAATGTTTGTTTGTCTGTTTGTCTGTCCGGCTATACAAAGCTACACGCGTTGACCGATTTCAGCCAAACTTTATACCAATATTGTTGAAGACCAAAGGAAGGCGACTGTATATAAAATTTTTCGATTCATCAAGAGGGCGTGGCACCTCCCATACAACTTAAATATTTGATTTGGCATATCTTTAAAACTACATGCCATACAACATTAAAATTCTCTATTCTGTTAGTAATTAGTCGTGCCCTCTTTCTGAAAAAAATTGAGGGGCGTGGGACAAGGGGGAGTGGCACTCCTTATACAACTTAAATATTTGATTTGGCATATCTTTAAAACTACAAGTCAAGCAGCATTGAAATTCCGTATGCAGGCCCCTCTTGGATGCTTCGTCCCACGGGTAAAATTTTATGGGCGTAGGACAAGGGGCGTGGCACTTATCAATCAACTATACATTTGGGTATAACTTGAGAACAATACACCACACATAAATGAAACACGATACGAACTTACTACATATCCGTATCCTTCAACTCGGAAAGTGGGACGGGCATTGGACAAGGGGCGTGGCACCGCCCATACATCAGAATTTTTGATATCGAATATCTTTTGGCCTAAAAATCGGGAAGCATTGAAATTCCGTTTGCAGGTCCCTCTTGGATGCTCCGTCCCACGGGTTAAATTATATGGGCGTAGGACAAGGGGCGTGGCAATTTTTAATCAACTATACATTAGAGTATAACTTTAGACCAATACACCACACATAAATGAAACACGATACGAACTTACTACATGTCCGTATCCTTCAACTCGGAAAATGAGACGGGCATTGGACAAGGGGCGTGGCACCGCCCATACATCCGAATTTTTGATATAGAATATCTTTTGGCCTAAAAGTCGGGAACCATTGAAATTCCGTATGCAAGCCCCTCTTAGATGCTTCGTCCCACGGGTAAAATTTTATGGGTGTAAGACAAGGGACGTGGCACTTTTCAATCAACTATACATTTGGGTATAACTTTAGAACTATACAGCACACATAAATGAAACACGATACGAACTTACTACATGTCCGTGTGTGTCCTTCAACTCGGAAAATGGGATGGGCATTGGACACGAGGCGTGGCACCCCTCATACAACTTAAATATTTGATTTGGTATACCTTTAAAACTACATGTCATACAACATTAAAATTTTGTATTCTGTTAGTATTTAGTCATGCATTCACGTAAACATTTTTACATAATTTGGGTTTTATATATGTATATAGATTTAGGGTCATGGGACAAGGTGGCGTGGCACACCTCAAATGTATGTAAAATATTTGGGGTCCATGAGGAGTGAAGGAAGTCGTTACTTTAATTTTCGCCTTCCATCAAAGGAGTTATCTACATGCACAGATAGTTCTGTAAGGACTTACATATACGTGGCTCACAGTAAAAATGGTCCACCTATGACCAAACACCTCGAACTGCATAAAAACCAAGAAAATAAATAAAATACCAGAAAAATTAGGTGGATTTCATTAGATAATCTTATTCAAATAATAAATACTCAAAAAAGAAAATTTATTCAATGAAATTTTTCATAAAAATAAACATTTAGCTAAAATAGGAGAAAAATTCATGTCACAGTGAAAATGGTCCACCCTGGCAAAGCTGCGATAACTAACGGTATTTTTCTTCTTCTTCTTGTTTTTTGATCTGTTTACTTTAATTTACATTTAACATTGAAACGAACACGTGTTAGATCAATTCATTCAATTGTTTAGTGTTTAGTTTCAAGATGGGTCGCCATACCACGATTGAGTTGCGAAATTTAATTATTGAGCACTATACAAATGGAAAATCTCAACGCGAAATAGCAAAAATTGTTAACAAAGCCCGAACTACGGTTGAAAACATCATTCATCGGTTTAAAAATGAAAAGCGAGTCATAAATAAGCCGAAAATAAGCCCAAAAAAGCTATTCAGCGAACGTCATGAGAGGTGGATTATCAAACAAATTAAGATTGATCCAAGGCTAAGTGCACCGAAACTACGCGATATGGTTGAGAAACACTTCGAAATAAAGTGTAACGCCGAGACCATTCGGAGAGTCCTTCGAAAAAATGGAGTAAATGGCCGAATTGCACGCAAGAAGCCCTTTGTTAGCCCGAAGAATAAAAAAATACGATTGCAGTTTGCTCACAGTTACGTCGGAAAAGACTTTTCCTTCTGGAAGGACGTTGTATTCACAGATGAAAGCAAATACAACATTTTTGGGTCAGATGGTAGAATAAACGTTTGGAGAAAACCCAATCAGGAGATGGATCCGAAGCATCTGCGTCCGACGGTTAAACATGGTGGCGGTCACGTGATGGTCTGGGGTGCTTGCTCGGCTGCTGGTGTCGGTAAATTGCACTTTGTTGATGGGGTTATGGACAAATTTCAATATTTAAATATTTTGAAAAGTAATCTCATACAAAGTGCCGAAAAACTCGGCATAAAAGACACGTATCATTTCTACCGACAATGATCCAAAACATACGGCTGGAATTGTAAAAGAATGGCTGCTGTATCATTGCCCCAGGGTAATCAAAACGCCTCCCCAATCACCAGATTTGAATATAATTGAAAATTTATGGCAGAAATTGGAGATCGAAATAAGAAAACATGAGATTTCCAACAAAGATGACTTAAAACGGGCCCTTTTGGAGGAATGGGAAAAAATAAGTCCGGAATATACAAAAAAGCTAGTCGAATCCATTCCAAATCGCTTAAAATCAGTTATTCGTCAGAAAGGATATCCAACAAAATATTAAAAATATATTTTCCAATACTTTATTTAATATTTCCTCAACTGGACTATTTTCACTGTGACATGAATTTTTCTCTTAATTTGTTAAATGCTTATTTTAATGATAAATTTAATTAAATTCATCTATCTTTTTTTGTATTTTTTAGTTGAATAAAATGAACTTATGAAATTCACCTCATTTCTTTTGGTATATTATATATTTCCTTGGTTTTTATACAGTTTCAAGTGTTTGGTCATAGGTGGACCATTTTTACTGTGAGCCACTGTATGACTTCCACGATTTAAACAAAACTTCACAAGCAAATAGAAAAGTCCTAAGCAAGGTCACTCAATATATCTTATTCCTTAAAACCACCCTAACAAATTACCCTTTACCATACCACTAACAATAATGTGGCTTTTAATACAATTTTTAAATTCCAATTTAGTTGTTATTCCCCGTATGATGTGGCACTCGGGTAAAGCCGGGTAAATCAGCTAGTTTAATATAAGATTGCTTAGTGAAGTGTGTTTCGGCTATCAGGCATACATCAATTTTTTCAGATTCAAGAACTAGTGATGCTTAAGTAGCCCATTTGCGTTCCAGAGCATAATTTTGATGAATTTATGCATGGTTATATCGGGAAATATGCTTCTCAAGGTTAAAGAGCCTATTTTCTAGGGATTTATTAAATTCATGCTGTTTATTGAGTATTTCTAAAATTTGCGATAGAACATTTGTATCTTCTTTCTTTTCTATTGGTTTCTCCTTCAATACTTGTGAGTAGAATCTTTTAGTTCTTGGATCGTTTATCGACATAGGTTCGTGCATAGCCGTCTTGGGTTTGGGCATTGCCGATTTCTGACGATAGCTTTGCTCATTGTAATTTTCGGTTTTATCCCCATTTTTTTTCGCGAATTTTTTGCAATTCTTTGGCGACTACGCATCCTCGATAACTAGCAGGATGAGTTTCACCGCAATTGCAGCACTTCGGTTGCTGTCCATCGGGCTTAGTACAGTCAATCGATTTGTGTTTTCCTGCACACTTAACACACCTTGGTTGTTTGCCACAGTAGTTTTGTGTGTGCCCATATGCCTGGCACAGCTTGCATTGAGCAATTAATTTTGATTGTCTTACTGGCTCACTGATTACAACGGAGTGCAATATTGCTTTTATTTCATAAATCTTTTTTATGTCTTCAGCTGCATATCCAGTGGTTCCTTTGTTTTCCACTTTAGCTTATTTACAGCGCTTATAGCTTTTAATCCTTGCTTTTCAAGATCATTAGTAATTGATTTTGGGCTACATGAGTGATGCTAGTTTTTTGCTATAACCTTTATAGGCCTAGTTTGCTTATTTTCATACGTATACCATGAAATGTTTTTGCTTAATAGGGTTTTTGTAATTCTCCTATAATCATCAATTTCTTGAGTATTAATTTTATACGTTTTATTATTTAGGAGTTTAATATTAAATTCTTTATTCGATTCCTGTTCTACGATATTAATCAGCTGATGATAATCGCATTCTCAGGAAACCATTATCGAACGAGGTCGCTGAGTTTTTTTCTCCGATTGTTCGTTATTTTCAATATATTTATTGTTAGCAGCAGGAGGGAAATCTAGAGGTTCTGGCGATTTCTCTGCCCTCCTTTTTTTGCTGGTCCCTTTTTGAGTATCCAGTCAGTTTCACGCGCTAGTTCTTCTTCATCTGTTTCATAATTCCTCTCACTAGAGATTATATTAGGTTTGCAATTAGTTATGCTTTTTGTAGTTTTTAGGTTTTTATTTTCTGCTTTAAGCTGAATTATTTCATTTTGGAGACTGGGACAAATTTTTTCCATATGTTCTAGCTTTTCAGAAAAGGCTAGCTTGCATGAAAAGGAAAACGAGGATCAGGTGGAACAACCTAGGCACCTGTGCGACCTCCAAAATCATGCTCAAGTCCTATGACGAAAAGTATACTAGGTTTTAACTGACTCTCCCAAGAATAGAATGTAGAGCTATCATAGGTGCACTAACAGGACACTGCCTTGTAGCAGTGCATGCACATAGGATACGTATAACGAACGACGAAAGCTGCAGGAAATGCAAAGAAGCTGGCAGCAGGGAAACCTTGGCACATATACATACTCTGTTCCTGGCCCGCCATCGCTAGAACTCGTCTGACTTGTTTAGGAGCGCCATTCTTTTCAGGGCTCGAACAGATCTCGGAACTAGGCATTAAGCCTCTTTGGAAGTTTGTGAAAAACACCCAAATTCCGACAGATCACTACTTTGACAACTCCTGAACGGAACTGGTATCGCTACGGACCCAACAGGGTCTATGCGTTGCCTTCTTAGGCAGCCAGATTAACCTAACCTAACCTAGCTTTTCAGATAATTGCTTTATCCTAGCATCATTTTGCTGTTTTGGGATTATCTCTTGGCTATTTGGTTGTTGACCACCTCCTGGTGGAGGTAAGTGGTCAATTCCCATACCTTGTTAATTGTTCTTTAACTGTGACAGCACTAAGTACTCCTATGTAGTGTGGCAGCACTGAGTACCTACTGCTAAGTAGTTTGGCAGCACTGATCCGGTATTTGTGCGAAAGAGTCAGCTGTGCAATATTGAGTGATTTGTAGATTGTTATTTACTTACAAAATGGACAATTGCGAAGTAAAAATTGATTTTGTTTTTAATAAAATTTGGCGGATTCACCACAAGTCAGCAGCAGCAACCAGCGCAATCGTCGCAGCTGCCTCCTCAGCCGATACGTTGTCGGTGTTTCTTTGTTCAATAACGCCGTTTTCCAGTGGTTTTTGCAGATTCAACAGGAACACTTTTGTAACACGTCCGTCTAGAAAAAGCAAAACTGTTCGTTCAATGATAAACTTCTACGTAGACAGTCAGGCAGCTATCAAGGCAATAACATCCCATAGTCTATCATCCAAAAATGTCCTGCAATGCCGGGTGGCACTAGAAAGGTTAGCCGCGAACCGCAGGCTACATATCTACTGGGTACCCGGGCATAAAGGCATAGAGGGAAATGAGGAAGTGGATATTATTGCCAAACAGGGTGTCTGCCTTTCAGATGAGCATATCAGCAGCGTACTGATGCCTCTGCAAGCGTTCTACAGTCAAATAGAGGAATGCATGAAAAGGAAAACGAGGATCAGGTGGAACAACCTAGGCACCTGTGCGACCTCCAAAATCATGCTCAAGTCCTATGACGAAAAGTATACTAGGTTTTAACTGACTCTCCCAAGAATAGAATGTAGAGCTATCACAGGTGCACTAACAGGACACTGCTTTGTAGCAGCGCATGCACATAGGATAGGTATAACGAACGACGAAAGCTGCAGGAAATGCAAAGAAGCTGGCAGCAGGGAAACCTTGGCACATATACTGTGTTCCTGCCCCGCCATCGCTAGAACTCGTCTGACTTCTTTAGGAGCACCATTCTTCTCAGGGCCGAACAGATCTCGAAACTGGGCATCAGAGGCTTGATGAAATTGATGATTGAAATTTGTGAAAAACATCAAAATTCTGACAGATCACTACTTTGACAACTACTAAACGAAACTCCAACTGGTATCGCTAGGGACCCAACAGGGTCTATGCGTGGCCTTCTTCTTAGGCAGCCAGATTAACCTAACCTAACCTAATGTACTTGTTGTCCAGTGGGCTAGCAAGCCGCGCAATAAAAACAATATCTCCAGTTTTCGAAGTAAATGTACTGATATCTTTATTCCAGAATACGTTATAAGTAAATGAAATGAATAGAAATATAAAAGTTACAAAGTTTTTCTCACATTTTGTCTCCTTGCTGCCATAGTGTAATTATATCAAGTGAACCAGATAGCTTGAAGTACCCAAGACTGTCAAAAAATTTTTTGATTTTTCTTTTCTCCTTCTTCGTTATATGTCTTAACCCATCCGAGACATAAATACAAAAAAGGTACTCAACGTTTTTACGTGCCAAACAATTTTTATTTTCAGTAATGAAAATATTAATAACCGCACGTGTGTTACATGTTTCTTTCCTTTTCTTACTGCCTAAGATCTCCTTCTCCTCAAAATGGTTAGCGCAAACATGCGCTGAGGAAGAAATGGTGATATTGCAGGCTCTTGACCATTTTCGTCGCAAATCTTCATCGTTAGGCACAGAAAACATCGGCACCGCTGCATCGTAAGTGCTTTTGCACAAATGGCAAGAGTTCGGCATTGATATTTTTTTCTTTTTACTTTTTTCTTCAACCGCAAACTCAAAACACAAACTGAAAACGGGTTAATATTTTTGACAACGCAACTGACAGTCTTGGGTACGAGAATAGAATGTCATTGCTATCTGGTTCACTTGATATTATTCCACTATGCTTGCTGTGTCTTGTCACCTCGACAAAAAATTTGGAAGTGAGAATTGAAATTCATGAGTTTGACAATTGTAGTTGGTGAGCGAGGGCAGAGAGAGAAAGAAGAGACAGAGTGGCGAGAAGAGTTGCCACCACGAATATTCTCTACATACCCCCCTTCGTAAACGACGTGCATAAGCTAGTACATACGTAATTTACCAATTACTCCTGTCCTCGAACGTCCAGCTTCGCCAACTTAACCACGGGCCGAGTCATGAGGCCTTCATAGTTCTCACTACACAGCTGCGAGCATGACCATCCTTGCCGTGATGCAATTCCACCACCACTCCTTTTGGTCATGAGTTCCGTTTACTACCATCGTCAATGACGATTACTACATCATTGATTTTGAGTGGATTCGGTGGAGGTTGAAACCACTTCGCACGTCTGGTAAGGCATGGTAAATACTCACGTACCCAGCGCTTCCAGAACTGATCCCATAGTTTCGAAGAAGTGTTGGTCCGCTGTCATCACTGCAACCAGTCTCCCGTATTCCGCTTGAGTTTCCCAGTAGAAGTGATTAGGAGTTAGCGCTTCACAATCGGCAGATTCCAGGGGCACGTATTTGAGCGGTCTGGTCTGGTTATAAAATATTGCAAATATAAAACATGTTTTTTAATCAATTATTTAAAAATAAAATTTTTTATTTCTTTAAAAACTTAAATACTGCCGATTTAAAGCACCTACTGTTTCTATCTGTTTTTATATTATTTGGTAGCGAATTCCAAAGTTTATGCTTTGAGAGACTGCATCCCAGAATTTATATAAATAACAAGTGGGGCCACCTGTCGTGTGTGCCTGTATACACGACAGCTAGTAAAACAATTGGCAACAATAAAAGGCAAAGCAAAGTAAAAAATAAAAAAAAAAAGTTTTTTAAATTTGTGGGATTCGATCCCATGACCTGCCGAGTGCAAGCGCGCGGCTCTACCCACCGGGCTACAAATGTTTCCTCTAAAGTCGTAGAAGAAAGAAAGTGGACAGCATCAGGCAGACACTTTTTAGTCACTCTGCGTTTTATATATAAGATTCGGACATTTTGTATGTAAAAGTTTGTGAAGAAAAATAAGGTTCCTGTTCCATTTTAAATGTTTTGAGAGACTGCATCCCAGAATCTGAATAGCAAAATCAGATATATGATCATATTTCCTTTTTGTGAACCCGTACCTCGCGCAATTATTGATACTTTGATAATTTATTGATAATTTTGTATAAATAAGAATAAAATCTTGTATAGTACATCGAATTTTTGTAAAATATTCAATTAGAGATATAAATGTGTTGAGTGAATAAATTTTGATTATTTTTTAAAATATTGCTAACATAAAGATTTTGTTTATTAATAATAAAACTTAATTCTAATAAAACTTAATTCTTAAGAAACTTAAATAATGCCGATTTAAAGCACCTACCATTTCTATCTGTTTTCATATTATTTGGTAGCGAATTCCAAAGTTTAGCAACACTAACAAAGAACAACCTGGATGTTAAATTTAAATTAGTTTCTGGTGTAATTATATTCATTGTCCGATTTGATGCTGCAAATTTTATGTTTTCATATAAATAATTCGGACACTTTGTATGCAAAAGTTTATGAAAAAATATAATATTTCTGTTTTAAGTGCTTTGAAAGACTACATCCCAGAATCTGAATTGCAAAATCAGATATATGATCATATTTCCTTTTTGTGAACACGTACTTCGCGCAATTATTTAACATTAACTGTTATTTTATAAGCTTTATATTAACTTCACATCCGGTATGTAGTGGAATCTAGTAATAAATTTTTCACCCACTTCCCGACTACTTAGAGATCTGAAACTTTGCATACATGCGTAACCACCATGACAATGCATGAATCAATAAATTTTATGGGCGTAGGATAAGGGGCGTGGCACTTTTTTATCAACTCTAGATTTGTGTATAACTTTAGAACTACACATCACACATCAATGAAACTCGGTAGGAACTTACTACATATCCTTTTCTTCTACTGAGAAAATAAGGCGTGCACTGGATAAGGGGGCGTGGCACCCCCCATACAAACAAAATTTTTGATCTCGATTAGCTTTGGAACTAAAGGTCGTGCAGCATTGAAATTTCGTATGCAGTCGCCTCTTGGATGTGTCGTCCCACTGGTAAAATTTTATGGGCGTAGGATAAGGGGGCGTGGCACCCCCATACAAACAAAATGTTTGATCTCGATTAGCTTTGGAACTAAAGGTCGTGCAGCATTGAAATTTCGTATGCAGTCGCCTCTTGGATGTGTCGTCCCACTGGTAAAATTGTATGGGCGTAGGATAAGGGGCGTAGGATAAGGGGCGTGGCACTTTTTTATCAACTCCAGATTCGTGTATAACTTTAGACCTACACATCACACATCAATGAAACTCGGTAGGAACTTACTACATATCCATATCCTTCTACTGAGAAAATAAGGCGGGCACTGGATAAGGGGGCGTGGCACCCCCATACAAACAAAATTTTTGATCTCGATTAGCTTTGGAACTAAAGGTCGTGCAGCATTGAAATTTCGTATGCAGTCGCCTCTTGGATGTGTCGTCCCACTGGTAAAATTGTATGGGCGTAAGATAAGGGGCGTGGCACTTTTTTATCAACTCCAGATTCGTGTATAACTTTAGACCTACACATCACACATCAATGAAACTCGGTAGGAACTTACTACATATCCATATCCTTCTACTGAGAAAATAAGGCGTGCACTGGATAAGGGGGCGTGGCACCGCCCATACAAACCAAATTTTTGATCTCGATTAGCTTTGGAACTAAAGGTCGTGCAGCATTGAAATTTCGTATGCAGTCGCCTCTTGGATGTGTCGTCCCACTGGTAAAATTTTATGGGCGTAGGACAAGGGGCGTGGCACTTTTCAAGCAACTACACACTTGGGCTTCAGTTTATAATTATAGGTACACCACACATGAATGAAAAACGATAGGAACTTACTTGCCGCGCCCTGCTGGCAAAATAGCAACAACTCACCGCGTCACAAATATGCCACGTATTATTTGTTAAATTGAGGATATGACATATGACGATAGGAAACACTGTGAATACCCTAAATATTTTGTACTGCTCTGCAAGTTTAAAATTCTTTTTGCGAAAAATTTCAGAGCTCTAAAATTGAATTTATGGAAGACTAAAAAGTAGAAAATAAAATTATATAAAAAAAAACTTTTTAAAAATAAGCTTTAATGTACTAAAAAGTAGAAAATAAGTTGTTTCCAAGTCACCTGTATCTTACTATTAATAAAAGCTTGTGCGCTCAATATCCATATTCAAAATATCTTTCATTACTAGAATCTATTTGCAAAAAATTATTTAAATAAAATATTGTGGTAACTGTTTGACAAATATTGAACACATGAGCGCCCCAAGCTTTTAGGGATAGTAAGATACAGGTGACTTGGAAACTACTTATTTTCTACTTTTTAGTACATTAAAGCTTATTTTTAAAAAGTTTTTTTTTATATAATTTTATTTTCTCAGATCATCACAACTTAATCGGGAGTTCAATTTGTCATTATTTAACATTGACTGTAATTTTTTCTCAGATTTTTTATCTAAGTCCCCGTACACTAACTCAAAATATGACATGATTGGTATAATTAGGGTTTTTACCAGCTTCATTTTAGTATATCGGGGAATAAGGGTAGTTGTGTGCCATAAACTACTTAGCGCGGCATACATTTTATTCACTGCGTAAGAAACATGATCATCACAACTTAATCGGGAGTTCAATTTATAACCAGGGCTTGTCACACAACTGTCGAATTTTATCATTTTACCATCAAGTTCTAATAATGCATAATTTTCCAAATTCTGTTGACTCTGAGATATGAGCACAGCCTGTTTTAGATGTATTTAAATTTAATCCATTGTTTTGTGTCCACAGTAAAATTGATTTCAAGTCTTCATTGAATCTACAAATGAGATCTTCATAAAGTCCTCTTGGTCTTGATAAATATATCTGAGCATCATCAGCATACAACTGAATCGTTACGGTCTTACAACAAATCGTTATATCATTTATAAACATAATAAATAATATAGGGCCCAAAATGGAACCCTGAGGTACACCAGAGTGAGTGTTTTTAGTGGCCGAGTTTGAGTTTTGCAGTCTAACGCACTGAGAGCGATACATTAAATAGCTTTGAAATAGACATAGCATATTTATCAAATACATAATAGTATTTAAGTTTGTTTAGCAAAAGCTGATAGTTAACAGTATCAAAAGCCTTTGAGAAATCTAACAATGCTAACACAGTTAAATCACCTTTATCATATGCCGGACGAATATCTTCTAAAATTTTATTTAAGGCAGTTGTTTCTGGCGAAATCCTTGATGGTCCGGGGTGACCACAAGGATTAGCCTTGTAGGGGGGCCGATGAGGTCTGGAGTCTTTAGCTAGCGGACGGGGCTGCGAATGGAATCGCTTGTAGGGAGAAAGCTCAACACAAAAACAACACTAGTAGGTTATGTGCAATATATGCACTTTTCATCCACTTTATTTGCTTCTTTCTTTCACGACCCACTTTAGTATCACACAGTTTTCAGAGATGGCGGCTGGGGTCGGACTCCTTGGGAATCGTCTTTCGGGTAATGGTTTGCCGGCTAATCTCCAAATCACTGCCTTCTTCAATCTTCACTTCCTTTACTTGCAGGTCTTTCACGATCGGGGTTTACATCGGGAGTGCAAGATGGTGGCCACTCCAAAGTCCGACCCCAGCTTCAACATTTATCGATATATATACATATATTTAAAACTAAGAGGTTGTCAGCTTTAGCTAAGCCAAAAACCTCTTCACCCCACTATGCAGCGGCTTATCGTTGCAGGGTGGTACGGCGTAGACAGCAGTACTACAACTATATCCGTTCTTATACCCTGATTCAAATTTTGTTAAAACATTTTTATTTTTTAAATGTTCCGTGATTTGCATTGATAATAATTTCTCAAATACTTTCGACAGTGATGGTAAAATACTAATAGGACGGAAATCTTGTGGTAAGGATGCGTCTCTTTTTTTGACAATGGGAGTGACATATGCAATTTTCCATATATCTAGAAAAGTAGATGTTAGGGGTATTCATTTAAACGCGCAAATGCCTGATAACGTGACAAATTTATCACCTGATAAACCAACTGTAAAATTTTGTATGAAAGCTCATTTGCACAAATGTGATAAATTTGCCCAATGATTTCGCTGTGCAAACGATGTTTGTAAACTTAGACGGCAACGAATGGAACCCTGCTTAGCTATGATCTTTAACATTATGATAAAAGTTTAGTATTGAACAATCAAAATAAACGAAAAAGGGTTACAGTAATTTTTTCCAAACAGCTTCAACATTAATCTTTACTTTTTCACTGATTCTCGGCATTTTAGTTTTTTCTTTTTGACAGCCAAACACCATTTGCACACACTTTGCCAAGTGCATTCATTTAACATACTTGATAAATTGATAAATTTGAGCAATGTGCAAATTTATCTGCTTAAATGAATACCCTTGTTGTGATCGCATGATTCAGTATGTAAGAGATGAAAAAGCAAACGGCAAGATAACCTTGATGAATTTCAATTTAATACCATATTCACCAATTGCATTTGATTTTATTGAATATATACTTTTGAAAACTTCTTCTTCAGTTGCAACATGAAGACAAAAAGGCTCTTTTTCTTTATAAAGATTATCTTGTAAAGGAATAAAGGAAGTGTTATTCACATTGTTGGTGGAGAGAAAAAATTCATTGAGCTCATTTAGGTCATGTTTACATTCGCATTCGTTATTTTTCTTCTCAACACCTATCGATTTTAAATTGCTCCACAATACTTTAGATGATAATTTTATGTTAAGTTTGGATTCCAGATGTTTCTTTTTCGAATTTCGCATAATAACAGTGGCTTCATTTCTTAACTTTTTATAGTATTCCCAGTTGTAGAGTGTTTGGTTCAATTGCCATGTTTTGTATGCCTTGTTTCGTTTCTTAATAGCGAGTAATTTTTGGAACAGAACCATGGCGATTTGTTATCTCTTATTTTTACACTTTTGAGGGGAATGTAGGTACCTACTTCTCATATTAGTATTCCACAAGTGATGTGAAGAGACCGACTTTGTCGTTTTCATTCGCGTAGTGCCAACAGTCATTCCATGGGAGTAAACTGGCATCAATCGACAGAGCAGGCATATTGACATTTTTGAAATCTCTGAACATTATATCTCTACTAACTTTCGGAACATTGAAGTCCAGGTTGTATGAGATGAAAAGCATGTCATGATCTGAAATTCTTGCCAGTAGCAATTGCTCAAAATGCAGTATTTCACCTTTATTAGATACGCAGAGCAAATCAAGCAAACTTGATCTACAGTGTGGAGCCAATCGAGTTGGAAACTCATTTACAACACTCAATCCAACAGAATTCAAATTTTCAAGCAAGCTTACAGAAAGCTTGTTTTCTATCAAGAGATCAATATTTAAATCCTCACAAAATAAAATATGTTCATATTCGAGAGCATATTCTGTTAAATTCTTAAACATATCAGTTAATTCATTTAATTTATGGGGATTATAAACACATATTATTAAACATTTGACCAGTCCCGAGCCGATTTCAACGAACATATATTCAATATCATCATCATCGCCTGATGTGCAGATTAATTTTAACGGTAAAGATTTTTTATGGTATATTGCCAGGCCTCCACCACGCAGACTATTTTTTTATCACTTCTTACTAGTGCGTAGTTTGCTAACGAGTACAAACTATCATCTATTTCCCTTTTAAACCATGTTTCAGTGACACATATAATATCTACTTCTTGTTTATTAAATATATAATTAAAATAATCCAGCTTAAAAGGGTTGAAGCTTCGTGCATTTATGTGGCATAGTTGAAAACCACAGTGTAGGGCACTTACCAAATCTAAAATGATTTTAAAGTTGTCATTGTCAGTGTTGCTCTTTCTAAAATTTGCGATCATGTAAAATTATTGTGGCGCTAAAATCTGGCAGTTTACACTTATAATAAAATAAGACATTAAAATAAGATAAAATAAAAAAGATAAATAAATAACTAAAAAAATTTTCAAAATAATAAAAGATAAAAATCGATTGAAAATTATAAAGATTTTATTGCAGAAGTTATTGTGTCAGATATGCTGACAATACCGCAACGGTCCCACAGTTGTATGCTACGCCGCTCTTACTGTGTTTGATGTCCCAACAATTGCATCGACGGTCTTTCTGTCTGTTATGTGCTGTTCTTCGGCGTTGTGATGCAGTCGAACAAAAATTCTTCCGCGAATTGAGAAAGTCGACGACAACAGTTTTTGTCTTTTTAGTTGTGTGGCATAGTGCATGACTTCTCGGTTTTTACGCGTTAAGCGCCAATCAGTCATCGCGTATTGTATTTAATCGTATCGCAGACAAAACCAATCTCTATACATGCGTTCGCTCATGACGTATTTATTTGGATCGTAACGCAGAAATTCTCATAGAAATAGGTCTCCCTCATACATTTACGATACGATTAAATACGATACGCGGTGACTGATTGGCGCTTTAAGCTCTCATGCACAAATATTCTCTCCTCACTTTCACATCCCGCATCTCTTTGTGTCAATGTCCGCCTGTTTGTATTGCAATAAGCTGAAATGCTCTTGAACAGCTGATTGCGCTCATTTGGCGAGTGCAATTTGACAATTATCGGGCTGATGATTTGTTTTTGTTAGAGCGCAAACGAAAAACTTCACGCACAACAGGGGGAGTAATATTTATTGTTTTGCATATGTTCGTCAATATGATATTTTCATTTTTGGAATTTGGAATTCCATTTATTATTAAGTCAGTAGAAATGGCTTTATTTCATATTCTTCAATTTGAATGCGCATTTCACTAACCTCTTTTTCATAATTTCAAAGTCAATACATTTCGCCGCTTGATTCAATACTTGTCGTATGTCAATTTTTTCACATTTTGAGTTAAGGATGGCATTTGGCTATATCTTCCTAAATATCGAAAAGTCGATCTTTTGGAATAAACAGTATTAATAACAAGGTTTCACTCTACCAAATACTCGTGTCGACGTATGTCGCAGGGGTTTGCCAATACATATATGATTGAGCAAACGAGTATATGTTTGCGGTTCGTTGCCGGCGTTGGAAAAGCGGAATAAAAATGATAAAAAAGCAAAGCGATATAGTGGAAAATAAGAGCCAGATTTCAGTATGACGTTATAAAACGTACAATAAAATATGTTTATTAAATACTAAAATAATGGCCGAAAATTATATATAAATGAGTGTCTCCTCATATGGAGGAGATGGCAGAAAATTATACAAAATGAAATATTCTATTTGTCCTCATATGGAGGAGCAGCGAAACGTTTGCTTACTTGGTTCGCTGGAGTGGTCAATCGCAAGTGTCCGAGCACAGCTTACAGCCACCGGCTTGCAGCACTCGGGCCCAGGCGACACTTATTAGCAAGTTGACACCTCGCTCCAGCCGAACCGGTACAAATGGTACTAGGGGCGTTCGGCCTAAACATTGCCGCCCGCCTTGCAGCACCACTGCAATACCGTTAAAAACTTTATAATATATAATTCAAAATGCAACTTACAACTAAGCATGATACGTATAAAAATATTCAAAAGTTCAAAAATATGTGCGCAATTATTGGTGATAGGTGAAGTAAAATTAAAAAAATGGGGGTTTTAGAGGGGGCAGTTGCCATATATATATACCAGTTTAAATGTGTTTTTTGTCAGCTTTCGCGCACTTCCGG
Organism: Neria commutata; assembly: GCA_963457695.1. Lineage (NCBI taxonomy): Eukaryota > Metazoa > Arthropoda > Insecta > Diptera > Micropezidae > Neria > Neria commutata. Next base: position 38,021,998 of record OY735245.1, read on the forward strand.
TATTAGGGCCGGAGCGAAATATCCGGAGATGAGGCCGGCTGGCTCGTGGAACCGGCGATCCGTCAGCGTAAAATCATCGGGGCGCTGATCTAACATTAGCAATGGGTTGCTGCCGCTCCATAAATAGCGGCGCGTGTTCGACGAGTTGCAGGCGCGCGTCATATGGAGCGAGCTGCTGGCGGTTCTCCGCTACGCGTGGGCGCGACGGTCGAGGACGAGCTCCAGCGTGAGCTGGCCCCGGTTTGCAACGCTGCTCTGCACGTGGGCGCGACGGACGAGGACGAGCTCCAGCGTGAGGCAGGTTGGCTTGGCCGTTATCAGCACAGTGTGTGCCACCTCTCGATGGTCGCGATCTGCGCGACGTACCTTTTTGTGGCGGTGGCCGGAATGGACGAGCGTGGTCCGTAGTTTGGCATGGCGAACGTGATCTTACAACGCCATGCATAGCGCCTTGCTCCTGGTGGTGAACTGCCTCCAGCGATAGCCTCGACGGACTGGGACGCGGTCTATCGCGAGGGAGTTCGGGTCGGTGGCCCTGCTCGATGCGTGGGCGTGACGGTCGAGGACGAGCTCCAGCATGAGCGGGCCTCATTCTGCGACGCTGCTCAGCACGAGGGCTCGACGGTCGAGGACGAGCTCCAGCGTGTGGCAGGTCGACTTTGCAGCTACGCACATTTCGCGTGCCGCCTATTGATTGTCGCGATTTGCGCGATGTTCCTTGTCGCAGTGGGAGCTCAAATGTGTTAATACCGTAGTGGTCGACATTCCGGCCAGTTTCCTGATGGCAAGTAGTCGTAGCATTTAAATTCTGGCAGAACTGCCCCTCCCACGACAAAAAATTCTGTTTTTGAAAATCCTCTTTCTGGTCTAAGGTGACTACATCAGGGTGCACAGAATATGTCTGTGACTCTGGCGCTGTAACAGGGTAGGTGATTGCTGCGAACCCAGCGTGGACTCGACTTATCGAAGGCTCGCAACTGGAGCTAAATGGCGGATTTCTGGAGTGGGATGGTAGGTGAGATTCGGGGGCATTGGCTGGGCTAGTTCCGGAAGTAAAAGGACCCGCCTCATTAGACTCTGCTCGATGCAGCAGAGTATGATGCCTAGCCTTGCAGGTGCTGCACGAGAATGTGCTCCTGCAATCCCGTATTTCGTGGGAATGCGCCAGGCAGTTGATGCAGAGATGATGCTTCTTCACAGCATGCAATCTTTGCTTGGGGTTCATTTCTATGAACCGTGCACAATTGCGCAAAACATGTTAGTTCGACGAACATAGTGGGCACCCGAACTTGTTGTGGGCCTCTGCTATATTCGCATGATGCACACGAATATGTCTTTGCGCTCCCCCTACTGGGCGCGGATGCGAGCGATTGTTGCTCGCCGAATGGCTGCTCGATGGCATGCCCGTGCGGATATCCGCTACGGTTTCCAGCGTTTGGAACCTGCTGGTCAAAAATTTATCAAGATCTTCCCACTTAGGAATCTCGGTCTTCTTTACCAAGGTTTGTTCCCACAAAGCCAAGGTGGTTTCGGGTAACCGGGTCGAGCACAGGTATGTGAATATCGCATCCCAGTTTTTCACATCCACATCGTGCAGCTCTAAGGCTGCAATGCAGTTATTAATCTCTCTCTGCAGTTTTTTGAGTCCGGCCCCGGACTCCGAGGGCACTGGCGCAAGGCCGAACAAAATCTTTAGTTGGGTATTGAGGAGAATCCGACGATTCTCATACCGATCAACCAGATTCTTCCATGCGGTCGTAAAACCTTCATGGGTAAGGGGGGATTTCCTTACAATTTCGTTTGCTTCCCCACGCGTCTTTTGATTGAGGTGGAACAGCTTTTCCACCGGGCTCAATCGAGAGATGTTAACATATATGGCCGTGAACAAATCCCTAAAGGATGGCCATGTCGTGTAATCTCCGTGGAAAACCTGGGTATCACATGGCGGAAGATTCACGTGGAAAGTGGCAGCTGCCTCAACAGGCCTTTCCCCTGCCAGCATAGTAGAGCTAGCCGGTCGGACGGACGAAAGATTATGGGCAAATTCGCCCATAATAGCTGCGCATGCTACATATGCAGCGTAACACTCTTTGTATTTGGACTTCATTACGTCCGACCCCATTTCTGTGCTAGTCACTGGAATGGTGGCTGCATAAGCAGACTTCACGGACTGCCATATGGCATTCAATTCTGCCTTTTGCACCTCGAAAGAGAACACCGAATGTTGCTCTATCGAGTCATTGAACTCGCTTTCGAGTTCGAGTAGCTCTTCGGCTACGCGGTTAAACTCTTGAATTGCTGCCATGGTTCTGGACAGGCGAGATTAAAATTCGGACAAACCGACTAATTGAAAAACCGCCCAACTTATGAAGCGACACTTCAGCTTCCTCAGAACTTATACTATCCCCGTACCGCAAAAAAGGGGTAAAATTCGTTTCGTAGCGGACTCTGACACCGTTCCCGACAATCGGTGTGAAAATATTTTAAAATCGTTCCGAAATAGAGTAAAACAACAGGGGAAATTCAACAATTCCACCTTTAAAAATGTTAAATCCGAAAACCAAATCGCGAAAAGCTCGAACAAATCAAATATAAAATGACGATGCAGCTCGGCAAAGGCCCACGGTGCGCACAAATTATTTGGAAAAATTATGAAACAAAATTAAATTTCAACCGCTCGAACTGTTGCAGCAAACAATTGTGCAACGAAAGAATTGTGTTTAAATAAATTGTAAAAAACCGCTTGAACAACAATTGCACCGTGCCCGTGAAATTATAGATAAAATTCAACGAAACTTTATTTGATATTATCGCACCGACAAATGACGAAATATGATGTGTAGTTCCAAAGATATACACAAATCTGGAGTTGATAAAAAAGTGCCACGCCCCTTATCCTACGCCCATAAAATTTTACCAGGTGGACGGCACATCCAAGAGGCGACTGCATACGAAACTTCAATGCTGCACGACCTTTAGTTCCAAAGCAAATCGAGATCAAAAATTTTGTTTGTTTGGGGTGCCACGCCCCCTTATCCAGGGCCCCCCTTATTTTCTCAGTAGAAGGATATGGATATGTAGTAAGTTCCTACCGAGTTTCATTGATGTGTGATGTGTAGTTCTAAAGTTATACACAAATCTGGAGTTGATAAAAAAGTGCCACGCCCCTTATCCTACGCCCATAAAATTTTACCAGGGGGACGACACATCCAAGAGGCGATATAAAATGACGATGCAGCTCGGCAAAGGCCCACGGTGCGCACAAATTATTTGGAAAAATTATGAAACGAAATTAAATTTCAACCGCTCGAACTGTTGCAGCAAACAATTGTGCAACGAAAGAATTGTGTTTAAATAAATTGTAAAAAACCGCTTGAACAACAATTGCACCGTGCCCGTGAAATTATAGATAAAATTCAACGAAACTTTATTTGATATTATCGCACCGACAAATGACGAAATATGATGTGTAGTTCCAAAGATATACACAAATCTGGAGTTGATAAAAAAGTGCCACGCCCCTTATCCTACGCCCATAAAATTTTACCAGGTGGACGGCACATCCAAGAGGCGACTGCATACGAAACTTCAATGCTGCACGACCTTTAGTTCCAAAGCAAATCGAGATCAAAAATTTTGTTTGTTTGGGGTGCCACGCCCCCTTATCCAGGGCCCCTCTTATTTTCTCAGTAGAAGGATATGGATATGTAGTAAGTTCCTACCGAGTTTCATTGATGTGTGATGTGTAGTTATACACAAATCTGGAGTTGATAAAAAAAGTGCCACGCCCCTTATCCTACGCCCATAAAATTTTAGTTCCAAAGCTATTCTATATAAACGATTTTGTTTGTATGGGCGGAGCCACGCCCACTTATCCAGTGTCCGCCTAATTTTCTCAGTAGAAGGATATGGATATGTAGTAAGCTCCTACCGAGTTTCATTGATGTGTGATGTGTAGTTCTAAAGTTATACACAAATCTGGAGTTGATAAAAAAGTGCCACGCCCCTTATCCTACGCCCATAAAATTTTACCAGGGGGACGACACATCCAAGAGGCGACTGCATACGAAACTTCAATGCTGCACGACCTTTAGTTCCAAAGCAAATCGAGATCAAAAATTTTGTTTGTTTGGGGTGCCACGCCCCCTTATCCAGGGCCCCCTTATTTTCTCAGTAGAAGGATATGGATATGTAGTAAGTTCCTACCGAGTTTCATTGATGTGTGATGTGTAGTTCTAAAGTTATACACAAATCTGGAGTTGATAAAAAAAAGTGCCACGCCCCTTATCCTACGCCCATAAAATTTTAGTTCCAAAGCTATTCTATATAAACGATTTTGTTTGTATGGGCGGTGCCACGCCCACTTATCCAGTGTCCGCCTTATTTTCTCAGTAGAAGGATATGGATATGTAGTAAGCTCCTACCGAGTTACATTGATGTGTGATGTGTAGTTCTAAAGTTATACACAAATCTGGAGTTGATAAAAAAAAGTGCCACGCCCCTTATCCTACGCCCATAAAATTTTAGTTCCAAAGCTATTCTATATAAACGATTTTGTTTGTATGGGCGGTGCCACGCCCCCTTATCCAGTGTCTGCCTTATTCTCTCAGTAGAAGGATATGGATATGTAGTAAGCTCCTACCAAGTTTCATTGATGTGTGATGTGTAGTTCTAAAGTTATACACAAATCTGGAGTTGATAAAAAAGTGCCACGCCTCTTATCCTACGCCCATAAAATTTGACCAGTGGGACGACACATCCAAGAGGCGACTGCATACGAAATTTCAATGCTGCACAACCTTTAGTTCCAAAGCTAATCGAGATCAAAAATTTTGTTTGTATGGGGGGTGCCACGCCGCCTTATCCAGTGCCCGCCTTATTTTCTCAGTAGAAGGATATGGATATGTAGTAAGTTCCTACCGAGTTTCATTGATGTGTGATGTGTAGTTCTAAAGTTATACACAAATCTGGAGTTGATAAAAAAAGTTCCACGCCCCTTATCCTACGCCCATAAAATTTTACCAGTGGGACGACACATCCAAGAGGCGACTGTATACGGAATTTCAATGCTGCACGACGTTTAGTTCCAAAGCTCTTCTATATAAACGATTTTGTTTGTATGGGCGGTGCCACGCCCCCTTATCCACAGTCTGCCTTATTTTCTCAGTAGAAGGATATGGATATGTAGTAAGTTCCTACCGAGTTTCATTGATGTGTGATGTGTAGTTCTAAAGTTATACACAAATCTGGAGTTGATAAAAAAGTGCCACGCCCCTTATCCTACGCCCATAAAATTTTACCAGTGGGACGACACATCCAAGAGGCGCCTGTATACGGAATTTCAATGCTGCACGACGTTTAGTTCCAAAGCTATTCTATATAAACGATTTTGTTTGTATGGGCGGTGCCACGCCCCCTTATCCAGTGTCCGCCTTATTTTCTCAGTAGAAGGATATGGATATGTAGTAAGTTCCTACCGAGTTTCATTGATGTGTGATGTGTAGTTCTAAAGTTATACACAAATCTGGAGTTGAGAAAAAAATTTCCACGCCCCTTATCCTACGCCCATAAAATTTTACCAGTGGGACGACACATCCAAGAGGCGACTGCATACGGAATTTCAATGCTGCACGACCAAAGCTCTTCTATATAAACGATTTTGTTTGTATGGGCGGTGCCACGCCCCCTTATCCACTGTCTGCCTTATTTTCTCAGTAGAAGGATATGGATATGTAGTAAGTTCCTACCGAGTTTCATTGATGTGTGATGTGTAGTTCTAAAGTTATACACAAATCTGGAGTTGATAAAAAAAAGTGCCATGCCCCTTATCCTACGCCCATAAAATTTTACCAGTGGGACGACATATCCAAGAGGCGACTGCATACGAAATTTCAATGCTGCACGACCTTTAGTTCCAAAGCTAATCGAGATCAAAAATTTTTTTGTATGGGGGTGCCACGCCCCCTTATCCTACGCCCATAAAATTTTACCAGTGGGACGACACATCCAAGAGGCGACTGCATACGAACCTTTAGTTCCAAAGCTAATAGAGATCAAAAATTTTGTTTGTATGGGGGTTCCACGCCCCCTTATCCAGTGCCCCCTTATTTTCTCAGTAGAAGGATATGGATATGTAGTAAGTTCCTACCGAGTTTCATTGATGTGTGATGTGTAGTTCTAAAGTTATACACAAATCTGGAGTTGATAAAAAAAAGTGCCACGCCCCTTATCCTACGCCCATAAAATTTTAGTTCCAAAGCTATTCTATATAAACGATTTTGTTTGTATGGGCGGTGCCACGCCCACTTATCCAGTGTCCGCCTTATTTTCTCAGTAGAAGGATATGGATATGTAGTAAGCTCCTACCGAGTTACATTGATGTGTGATGTGTAGTTCTAAAGTTATACACAAATCTGGAGTTGATAAAAAAAAGTGCCACGCCCCTTATCCTACGCCCATAAAATTTTAGTTCCAAAGCTATTCTATATAAACGATTTTGTTTGTATGGGCGGTGCCACGCCCCCTTATCCAGTGTCTGCCTTATTCTCTCAGTAGAAGGATATGGATATGTAGTAAGCTCCTACCAAGTTTCATTGATGTGTGATGTGTAGTTCTAAAGTTATACACAAATCTGGAGTTGATAAAAAAGTGCCACGCCTCTTATCCTACGCCCATAAAATTTGACCAGTTGGACGACACATCCAAGAGGCGACTGCATACGAAATTTCAATGCTGCACAACCTTTAGTTCCAAAGCTAATCGAGATCAAAAATTTTGTTTGTATGGGGGGTGCCACGCCGCCTTATCCAGTGCCCGCCTTATTTTCTCAGTAGAAGGATATGGATATGTAGTAAGTTCCTACCGAGTTTCATTGATGTGTGATGTGTAGTTCTAAAGTTATACACAAATCTGGAGTTGATAAAAAAAGTTCCACGCCCCTTATCCTACGCCCATAAAATTTTACCAGTGGGACGACACATCCAAGAGGCGACTGCATACGGAATTTCAATGCTGCACGACCTTTAGTTCCAAAGCTCTTCTATATAAACGATTTTGTTTGTATGGGCGGTGCCACGCCCCCTTATCCACAGTCTGCCTTATTTTCTCAGTAGAAGGATATGGATATGTAGTAAGTTCCTACCGAGTTTCATTGATGTGTGATGTGTAGTTCTAAAGTTATACACAAATCTGGAGTTGATAAAAAAGTGCCACGCCCCTTATCCTACGCCCATAAAATTTTACCAGTGGGACGACACATCCAAGAGGCGCCTGTATACGGAATTTCAATGCTGCACGACGTTTAGTTCCAAAGCTATTCTATATAAACGATTTTGTTTGTATGGGCGGTGCCACGCCCCCTTATCCAGTGTCCGCCTTATTTTCTCAGTAGAAGGATATGGATATGTAGTAAGTTCCTACCGAGTTTCATTGATGTGTGATGTGTAGTTCTAAAGTTATACACAAATCTGGAGTTGAGAAAAAAATTTCCACGCCCCTTATCCTACGCCCATAAAATTTTACCAGTGGGACGACACATCCAAGAGGCGACTGCATACGGAATTTCAATGCTGCACGACCAAAGCTCTTCTATATAAACGATTTTGTTTGTATGGGCGGTGCCACGCCCCCTTATCCACTGTCTGCCTTATTTTCTCAGTAGAAGGATATGGATATGTAGTAAGTTCCTACCGAGTTTCATTGATGTGTGATGTGTAGTTCTAAAGTTATACACAAATCTGGAGTTGATAAAAAAAAGTGCCATGCCCCTTATCCTACGCCCATAAAATTTTACCAGTGGGACGACATATCCAAGAGGCGACTGCATACGAAATTTCAATGCTGCACGACCTTTAGTTCCAAAGCTAATCGAGATCAAAAATTTTTTTGTATGGGGGTGCCACGCCCCCTTATCCTACGCCCATAAAATTTTACCAGTGGGACGACACATCCAAGAGGCGACTGCATACGAACCTTTAGTTCCAAAGCTAATAGAGATCAAAAATTTTGTTTGTATGGGGGTTCCACGCCCCCTTATCCAGTGCCCCCTTATTTTCTCAGTAGAAGGATATGGATATGTAGTAAGTTCCTACCGAGTTTCATTGATGTGTGATGTGTAGTTCTAAAGTTATACACAAATCTGGAGTTGATAAAAAAGTGCCACGCCCCTTACCCTACGCCCATAAAATTTATTGATTCATGTATTGGGCTCGTGTTTAGGCAAGTATGCAAAGTTTCAGATCTCTAAGTAGTCGGGAAGTGGGTGAAAAATTGATTACTAGATTTGACGACATACATACATACAAACATACCGGATGTGAACCTAATATAAAGCTTATAAAAAAGCAAAGCGATATAGTGGAAAATAAGAGCCAGATTTCAGTATGACGTTATAAAACGTACAATAAAATATGTTTATTAAATACTAAAATAATGGCCGAAAATTATATATAAATGAGTGTCTCCTCATATGGAGGAGATGGCAGAAAATTATACAAAATGGAATTTTCTATTTGTCCTCATATGGAGGAGCAGCGAAACGTTTGCTTACCTGGTTCGCTGGAGTGGTCAATCGCAAGTGTCCGAGCACAGCTTACCGCCACCGGCTTGCAGCACTCGGGCCCAGGCGACACTTATTAGCAAGTTGCCACCTCGCTCCAGCCGAACCGGTATAAATGGTACTAGGGGCGTTCGGCCTAAACATTGCCGCCCGCCTTGCAGCACCACTGCAATACCGTTAAAAAATTTATAATATATAATTCAAAATGCAACTTACAACTAAGCATGATACGTATAAAAATATTCAAAAGTTCAAAAATATGTGCGCAATTATTGGTGATAGGTGAAGTAAAATTAAAAAAATGGGGGTTTTAGAGGGGGCAGTTGCCATATATATATACCAGTTTAAATGTGTTTTTTGTCAGCTTTCGCGCACTTCCGGTATTAGGGCCGGAGCGAAATATCCGGAGATGAGGCCGGCTGGCTCGTGGAACCGGCGATCCGTCAGCGTAAAATCATCGGGGCGCTGATCTAACATTAGCAATGGGTTGCTGCCGCTCCATAAATAGCGGCGCGTGTTCGACGAGTTGCAGGCGCGCGTCATATGGAGCGAGCTGCTGGCGGTTCTCCGCTACGCGTGGGCGCGACGGTCGAGGACGAGCTCCAGCGTGAGCGGGCCCCGGTTTGCAACGCTGCTCTGCACGTGGGCGCGACGGACGAGGACGAGCTCCAGCGTGAGGCAGGTTGGCTTGGCCGTTATCAGCACAGTGTGTGCCACCTCTCGATGGTCGCGATCTGCGCGACGTACCTTTTTGTGGCGGTGGCCGGAATGGACGAGCGTGGTCCGTAGTTTGGCATGGCGAACGTGATCTTACAACGCCATGCATAGCGCCTTGCTCCTGGTGGTGAACTGCCTCCAGCGATAGCCTCGACGGACTGGGACGCGGTCTATCGCGAGGGAGTTTGGGTCGGTGGGCCTGCTCGATGCGTGGGCGCGACGGTCGAGGACGAGCTCCAGCATGAGCGGGCCTCATTCTGCGACGCTGCTCAGCACGAGGGCTCGACTGTCGAGGACGAGCTCCAGCGTGTGGCAGGTCGACTTTGCAGCTACGCACATTTCGCGTGCCGCCTATTGATTGTCGCGATTTGCGCGATGTTCCTTGTCGCAGTGGGACCTCAAATGTGTTAATACCGTAGTGGTCGACATTCCGGCCAGTTTCCTGATGGCAAGTAGTCGTAGCATTTAAATTCTGGCAGAACTGCCCCTCCCCCGACAAAAAATTTTGTTTTTGAAAATCCTCTTTCTGGTCTAAGGTGACTACATCAGGGTGCACAGAATATGTCTGTGACTCTGGCGCTGTAACAGGGTAGGTGATTGCTGCGAACCCAGCGTGGACTCGACTTATCGAAGGCTCGCAACTGGAGCTAAATGGCGGATTTCTGGAGTGGGATGGTAGGTGAGATTCGGGGGCATTGGCTGGGCTAGTTCCGGAAGTAAAAGGACCCGCCTCATTAGACTCTGCTCGATGCAGCAGAGTATGATGCCTAGCCTTGCAGGTGCTGCACGAGAATGTGCTCCTGCAATCCCGTATTTCGTGGGAATGCGCCAGGCAGTTGATGCAGAGATGATGCTTCTTCACAGCATGCAATCTTTGCTTGGGGTTCATTTCTATGAACCGTGCACAATTGCGCAAAACATGTTAGTTCGACGAACATAGTGGGCACCCGAACTTGTTGTGGGCCTCTGCTATATTCGCATGATGCACACGAATATGTCTTTGCGCTCCCCCTACTGGGCGCGGATGCGAGCGATTGTTGCTCGCCGAATGGCTGCTCGATGGCATGCCCGTGCGGATATCCGCTACGGTTTCCAGCGTTTGGAACCTGCTGGTCAAAAATTTATCAAGATCTTCCCACTTAGGAATCTCGGTCTTCTTTACCAAGGTTTGTTCCCACAAAGCCAAGGTGGTTTCGGGTAACCGGGTCGAGCACAGGTATGTGAATATCGCATCCCAGTTTTTCACATCCACATCGTGCAGCTCTAAGGCTGCAATGCAGTTATTAATCTCTCTCTGCAGTTTTTTGAGTCCGGCCCCGGACTCCGAGGGCACTGGCGCAAGGCCGAACAAAATCTTTAGTTGGGTATTGAGGAGAATCCGACGATTCTCATACCGATCAACCAGATTCTTCCATGCGGTCGTAAAACCTTCATGGGTAAGGGGGGATTTCCTTACAATTTCGTTTGCTTCCCCACGCGTCTTTTGATTGAGGTGGAACAGCTTTTCCACCGGGCTCAATCGAGAGTTGTTAACATATATGGCCGTGAACAAATCCCTAAAGGATGGCCATGTCGTGTAATCTCCGTGGAAAACCTGGGTATCACATGGCGGAAGATTCACGTGGAAAGTGGCAGCTGCCTCAACAGGCCTTTCCCCTGCCAGCATAGTAGAGCTAGCCGGTCGGACGGACGAAAGATTATGGGCAAATTCGCCCATAATAGCTGCGCATGCTACATATGCAGCGTAACACTCTTTGTATTTGGACTTCATTACGTCCGACCCCATTTCTGTGCTAGTCACTGGAATGGTGGCTGCATAAGCAGACTTCACGGACTGCCATATGGCATTCAATTCTGCCTTTTGCACCTCGAAAGAGAACACCGAATGTTGCTCTATCGAGTCATTGAACTCGCTTTCGAATTCGAGTAGCTCTTCGGCTACGCGGTTAAACTCTTGAATTGCTGCCATGGTTCTGGACAGGCGAGATTAAAATTCGGACAAACCGACTAATTGAAAAACCGCCCAACTTATGAAGCGACACTTCAGCTTCCTCAGAACTTATACTATCCCCGTACCGCAAAAAAGGGGTAAAATTCGTTTCGTAGCGGACTCTGACACCGTTCCCGACAATCGGTGTGAAAATATTTTAAAATCGTTCCGAAATAGAGTAAAACAACAGGGGAAATTCAACAATTCCACCTTTAAAAATGTTAAATCCGAAAACCAAATCGCGAAAAGCTCGAACAAATCAAATATAAAATGACGATGCAGCTCGGCAAAGGCCCACGGTGCGCACAAATTATTTGGAAAAATTATGAAACAAAATTAAATTTCAACCGCTCGAACTGTTGCAGCAAACAATTGTGCAACGAAAGAATTGTGTTTAAATAAATTGTAAAAAACCGCTTGAACAACAATTGCACCGTGCCCGTGAAATTATAGATAAAATTCAACGAAACTTTATTTGATATTATCGCACCGACAAATGACGAAATATGATGTGCAGTTCCAAAGATATACACAAATCTGGAGTTGATAAAAAAGTGCCACGCCCCTTATCCTACGCCCATAAAATTTTACCAGGTGGACGGCACATCCAAGAGGCGACTGCATACGAAACTTCAATGCTGCACGACCTTTAGTTCCAAAGCAAATCGAGATCAAAAATTTTGTTTGTTTGGGGTGCCACGCCCCCTTATCCAGGGCCCCCCTTATTTTCTCAGTAGAAGGATATGGATATGTAGTAAGTTCCTACCGAGTTTCATTGATGTGTGATGTGTAGTTCTAAAGTTATACACAAATCTGGAGTTGATAAAAAAAGTGCCACGCCCCTTATCCTACGCCCATAAAATTTTAGTTCCAAAGCTAATCTATATAAACGATTTTGTTTGTATGGGCGGAGCCACGCCCACTTATCCAGTGTCCGCCTAATTTTCTCAGTAGAAGGATATGGATATGCAGTAAGCTCCTACCGAGTTTCATTGATGTGTGATGTGTAGTTCTAAAGTTATACACAAATCTGGAGTTGATAAAAAAGTGCCACGCCCCTTATCCTACGCCCATAAAATTTTACAGGGGGACGACACATCCAAGAGGCGACTGCATACGAAACTTCAATGCTGCACGAGCTTTAGTTCCAAAGCTAATCGAGATCAAAAATTTGGTTTGTATGGGGGTGCCACTCCCCCTTATCCTACGCCCATAAAATTTTACAATTGGGACGACACATCCAAGAGGCGACTGCATACGAAATTTCAATGCTGCACGACCTTTAGTTCCAAAGCTAAGCTAGATCAAAAATTTGGTTTGTATGGGGGTGCCACGCCCCCTTATCCAGTGTCCCCCTTATTTTCTCAGTAGAAGGATATGGATATGTAGTAAGTTCCTACCGAGTTTCATTGATGTGTGATGTGTAGTTCTAAAGTTATACACAAATCTGGAGTTGATAAAAAAAAGTGCCACGCCCCTATCCTACGCCCATACAATTTTACCAGTGGGACGACACATCCAAGAGGCGCCTGTATACGGAATTTCAATGCTGCACGACCTTTAGTTCCAAAGCTATTCTATATAAACGATTTTGTTTGTATGGGCGGTGCCACGCCCCCTTATCCAGTGTCCGCCTTATTTTCTCAGTAGAAGGATATGGATATGTAGTAAGTTCCTACCGAGTTTCATTGATGTGTGATGTGTAGTTCTAAAGTTATACACAAATCTGGAGTTGATAAAAAAGTGCCACGCCCCTTATCCTACGCCCATAAAATTTTAGTTCCAAAGCTATTCTATATAAACGATTTTGTTTGTATGGGCGGTGCCACGCCCCCTTAACCAGTGTCCGCCTTATTTTCTCAGTAGAAGGATATGGATATGTAGTAAGTTCCTACCGAGTTTCATTGATGTGTGATGTGTAGTTCTAAAGTTATACACAAATCTGGAGTTGATAAAAAAGTGCCACGCCCCTTATCCTACGCCCATAAAATTTCAGTTCCAAAGCTTTTCTATATAAACGATTTTGTTTGTATGGGCGGTGCCACGCCCCCTTATACAGTGTCCGCCTTATTTTCTCAGTGGAAGGATATGGATATGTAGTAAGCTCCTACCGAGTTTCATTGATGTGTGATGTGTAGTTCTAAAGTTATACACAAATCTGGAGTTGATAAAAAAGTGCCACGCCCCTTATCCTACGCCCATAAAATTTGACCAGTGGGACGACACATCCAAGAGGCGACTGACTACGAAATTTCAATGCTGCACAACCTTTAGTTCCAAAGCTAATCGAGATCAAAAATTTTGTTTGTATGGGGGGTGCCACGCCGCCTTATCCAGTGCCCGCCTTATTTTCTCAGTAGAAGGATATGGATATGTTGTAAGTTCCTACCGAGTTTCATTGATGTGTGATGTGTAGTTCTAAAGTTATACACGAATCTGGAGTTGATAAAAAAGTGCCACGCCCCTTATCCTACGCCCATAAAATTTGACCAGTGGGACGACACATCCAAGAGGCGACTGCATACGAAATTTCAATGCTGCACGACCTTTAGTTCCAAAGCAAATCGAGATCAAAAATTTTGTTTGTTTGGGGTGCCACGGCCCCTTATCCAGGGCCCCCCTTATTTTCTCAGTAGAAGGATATGGATATGTAGTAAGTTCCTATCGAGTTTCATTGATGTGTGATGTGTAGTTCTAAAGTTATACACAAATCTGGAGTTGATAAAAAAAAGTGCCGCGCCCCTTATCCTACGCCCATAAAATTTTAGTTCCAAAGCTATTCTATATAAACGATTTTGTTTGTATGGGCGGTGCCACGCCCCCTTATCCAGTGTCTGCCTTATTTTCTCAGTAGAAGGATATGGATATGTAGTAAGCTCCTACCGAGTTTCATTGATGTGTGATGTGTAGTTCTAAAGTTATACACAAGTCTGGAGTTGATAAAAAAGTGCCACGCCCCTTATCCTACGCCCATAAAGTTTTACCAGGGGGACGACACATCCAAGAGGCGGCTGCATACGATATTTCAATGCTGCACGAGCTTTAGTTCCAAAGCTAATCGAGATCAAAAATTTGGTTTGTATGGGGGTGCCACGCCCCCTTATCCTACGCCCATAAAATTTTACCATTGGGACGACACATCCAAGAGGCGACTGCATACGAAATTTCAATGCTGCACGACCTTTAGTTCCAAAGCTAAGCTAGATCAAAAATTTTGTTTGTATGGGGGTGCCACGCCCCCTTATCCAGTGTCCCCCTTATTTTCTCAGTAGAAGGATATGGATATGTAGTAAGTTCCTACCGAGTTTCATTGATGTGTGATGTGTAGTTCTAAAGTTATACACAAATCTGGAGTTGATAAAAAAAAGTGCCACGCCCCTTATCCTACGCCCATAAAATTTTACCAGTGGGACGACACATCCAAGAGGCGCCTGTATACGGAATTTCAATGCTGCACGACCTTTAGTTCCAAAGCTATTCTATATAAACGATTTTGTTTGTATGGGCGGTGCCACGCCCCCTTATCCAGTGTCCGCCTTATTTTCTCAGTAGAAGGATATGGATATGTAGTAAGTTCCTACCGAGTTTCATTGATGTGTGATGTGTAGTTCTAAAGTTATACACAAATCTGGAGTTGATAAAAAAGTGCCACGCCCCTTATCCTACGCCCATAAAATTTTAGTTCCAAAGCTATTCTATATAAACGATTTTGTTTGTATGGGCGGTGCCACGCCCCCTTATCCAGTGTCCGCCTTATTTTCTCAGTAGAAGGATATGGATATGTAGTAAGTTCCTACCGAGTTTCATTGATGTGTGATGTGTAGTTCTAAAGTTATACACAAATCTGGAGTTGATAAAAAAAAGTGCCACGCCCCTTATCCTACGCCCATAAAATTTTACCAGTGGGACGACACATCCAAGAGGCGACTGCATACGAAATTTCAATGCTGCACGAGCTTTAGTTCCAAAGCTAATCGAGATCAAAAATTTGGTTTGTATGGGGGATGCCACGCCCCCTTATCCTACGCCCATAAAATTTTACCAGTGGGACGACACATCCAAGAGGCGACTGCATACGAAATTTCAATGCTGCACGATCTTTAGTTCCAAAGCTAATCGAGATCAAAAATTTGGTTTGTATGGGGGGTGCCACGCCCCTTGTCCTACGCCCATAAAATTTTACCAGTGGGACGACACATCCAAGAGGTGATTGCATACGAAATTTTAGTGCTGCACGACCTTTAGTTCCAAAGCTAATCGAGATCAAAAGTTTGTTTGTATGGGGGTGCCACGCCCCCATATCCAGCGCCCCCTTATTTTCTCAGTAGAAGTATATGGATATGTAGTAAGTTCCTACCGAGTTTCATTGATGTGTGATGTGTAGTTCTAAAGTTATACACAAATCTGGAGTTGATAAAAAAGTGCCACGCCCCTTATCCTACGCCCATAAAATTTATTGATTCATGCATTGGGCTCGTGTTTAGGCATGTATGCAAAGTTTCAGATCTCTAAGTAGTCGGGAAGTGGGTGAAAAATTTATTACTAGATTTGACGACATACATACATACAAACATACCGGATGTGAACCTAATATAAAGCTTATAAAAACGTTTGTGCGTATGTATGTTGCAGCATCACGGCTGAACCACGGGAGCGATCGACCTTATACTCACAACAGATGTTTGTGTGGTGCTCTGAATGGTTCGTTTTCATGTTAGACCTTCCTAAGTGTTGCCACGGTGGCGGTTTTTCGAAAATTCTTATTTATGGACCGATTTGGCTCAAACATATAATACTAAAGTTGACAGAAAGGCGTTGACAAAATTTGAACCCGATAGCTGTTGTCGAAGTGGAAATATTCACGAAAACGTATTCTTCCTGTGCATAATTTTCATTTTCATATCTTAATAATAAAATTATATAAAAAAAAAACTTTTTAAAAATAAGCTTTAATGTACTAAAAAGTTGAAAATAAATTGTTTCCAAGTCACCTGTGTCTTACTATTAATAAAAGCTTGGGGCGCTCATGTGTTCAATATTTGTCTACCAGTTACCACAATATTTTATTTAAATAATTTTTTTGCAAATAAATTCTAGTAATGAAAGATATTTTGAATATGGATATTGAGCGCACAAGCTATTATTAATAGTAAGATACAGGTGACTTGGAAACAACTTTATTATTATTATTATTTATTTATTAACTTATAATTAAAAATTATAAACTAATATGGTAAGGCAATGGCAACGATGGCCTTCAGCACTCAGCTTATTTAAAGATATATTAAAGTAACATTAATGAACTATAATTATTATTATTATTAAATAATTATTAATGAGTTATATTAAATAGTACAATGTGGATATTTTAAGGAAATTTATGATTTTTTTTATGTTATGTAAGGACAGATCGGAAAGTAGGTCAATAGGGTTTTGATTTTGAAAAATTTGTATTCTATGCCTTTGAAAGCTTCTGCAGTCTGAAAGTAGGTGTTGCAGGTTAATCGGTATATCGTAGTTACAAAAAGTACAGTATGGGGATATGCTTGAGTTCATAAGGTGCTCATGGGAGATTCGAGTGTGACCAAGTTTCAACCTAAACAGTTTTATTAAGTCTAGTCTAGAAAAATAACAATTACCGTCCAAGTGTATTTGATTTATATTGTTCTTATTTTTGTTAATAGTTTTGTACCATGCAGAGCATTCGTACCATTTGAAACCTTGTCGAGATTGATAGACATGCTTGATGGAGCTACGAATATCATTAAAATTAAGATTGGACGACAATGTTAGTGGGGCTGTTGTTGCGAATTTTGCTGTTTTATCTGCAAATTCATTTCCTGTGATTTCAACATGACCAGGAACCCATACGATTTTGATTTTGGGATATTTTTCTGTGATGGTGTCTCTTATAGTGTCGCAATAGTATGAGTTCTTGTTGCTATGGATGTTTGCTATAGCTTGGATACATGAAAGAGAATCGGTACAAATTATAAATTTGCCCCGCTTAGATTTCGCGAAGTTAACTGCTTCATATATCGCTATTAGTTCAGCAGTAAAAATAGAAGTGAAAAAGGGCAGAATGGTAGTTTTAATGACAGAATTTAAGAAAGTAACGCTGTAACTAGAGTTGTTGTTAATTTTTGATCCGTCTGTGTAAATAAAGGTGTAGTCCTGATGTCTATTCAGTATTTCTGCAAATTTGGAACGATATACTTCAGGTGGTGTGTCGTATTTTTTTGATATGCTTAGAGAATAATTTAGCGTATTGGAATTAAAGAGCCATGGAGGATATTTTAATTGCATGTGTTTAGTCCTATTTATTGGAATGTCAAGTTGTGTGCACAGAGATATTGTTTTGCTAATTACTGATTGAATTTTTCGTGCTTTGGTTTTTCTGCGAATAAATTTTGTTAGTATGTCAGATGCAGGTGTATTTGAGTTTTGAAGTAACGGTTTGATTAGATTTGCTGTAACTAGGTCTCTTCTATTTTCGATTGTTGGCATATTAGATTCAAATAGCATATTATTTATTGGGGTGGTGCGAAACGCACCGAAGGATAATCGTAGGGAAGAGTTCAGAATTGATTTTACTTTATTAATTAAGGATTTTGGAGCATATCCGTATAGAAAGATACCGTAATCTATGGAAGGTAGTATTACTGATTTAACGACGGATATGAGAGTCTTAGTATGACAGTTAAATTTTGTATTTGAGAGGCACTTTAATATATTTAATCGTTTTGATAAAACTGTCAGTAGGTTTTCTATATGAGCTTTCCAAGTGTATCTTTTATTGAATACTACACCCAAGATTTTTAAGTTTTCGACGTTAGCTAATAAAAAATTGCTCGAGCTGATCTGAAAACAACAATGGCGCATTCTGCAAATATGCAGATGCTTGCATTTGGGTATTGAGAGTTCTGCTCCAGAGTATTTGCACCATGATTGGATGCTCATAATTAGATCATTTAAGTCGAGGTTGGTGGTTTTGCTTTTACTTAACTCCTTTACTATAAAAAAATCATCTGCATAAGCACAGAATTTTAAATCCTTATGTAGTGATATTATTTGGCTTAATTTGTTATAGGCGATAAGAAATAAAATTACGGAGATTGGAGATCCTTGTGGTATTCCGTTGGAAAGGGAATATATATTAGAGTAGCTTTTCCCAACCCTTACTCTAATTTTTCTATTTGTCATAAACTGTTTAATATAATTTATTATTTTAGGTCCAACTTTCCAAATTGTTAATTGATCTATTATTGTGTGAATTCCTATTTTATCGAAAGCTTTCGAAAAATCTAGTGATATAATAGAAACATGTCTTTTTGATGAAAGGGAGTTGGTAATTAGATAGTCTAAATAAATTAGAGGATTTGATACCGAAACTCCTTTTTTAAAGCCAACTTGTTGTATATTAAGCAGTTTGTTTGAGGTGACAAGCCACCATAGCCGATTTGCTATTATTTTGTCAAGTACTTTTGAACAGCAGGGATTTAGTGAGATTGGTCTGTAAGATAGTAGTTTGGTCTTATTAGAATTAGGCTTCAGGATTGGAATTACAGTACTAACTTTATATAATTGGGGAATAAAGTTATTTAAGATGTTGTTATAATGAGATACTACTCTTTGTTTTGCTTCTGCAGAGAGATTTCTTATCATAGGGTATGAAATTCTGTCTATGCCTGGGGTTTTGCCTTTTAATTGGTGCAATGCTATTTCAAGTTCAATGAATGAGATATCTTTTTCTATTAGTAGTGATTTTGGGTCAACGTTGTAGTTTGCTGAAATTGTGGAGTTTGCACAGTCTAATTTGTGTTGTTGGAAGTTTTGGTGAAATTTAAGGTCAGATGATTCTTTAGACCATAGGTTGCAGAATTCATTAGCAATTAAGAACTTGTCAGTGATCGGCAGAGAAGTTGCATTTTCAATAGAGTGTATGGAAAAAGAGGTCTTAAGTCCGCAAAATGTCCTTATATTAGACCATATTTTTTTAATTGGGCTACTTGGGTTAATATCAGCAGTGAATTGGCTGACAGATTCTTTTTTTGCTCGCTTCAACTCTAATTTGAACTTGGCGTTTGCTTTTTTAAAAAGAATTAAATTTTCAGAAGAAATATTACGCTTGAATTTATGCCAGGATCTGCATTTTTCTTTTTTTAAAGTTTCCAAATTTTTGTTCCACCAAGGGACATTTCGTTTACTATTTTTTGCAGTACTCTGGGGGATGGAGTCATTTGCACTTTGAAGGATAATCCTGTGTATGTTCGCTGCCTCTTTATTGATGTTGTTACTTATCGGACGACACATATGGTTGATGTTACTTAGTTCTTGGTAATGTTGCCAATTTGCATATTCTACGTGAAATTTCGGCTTTGGTCTAAACAGATGATTTGATGCATGGAGAGTTGGAAATAGGGTTGTTATTAAAGGAAAATGGTCACTGCCGTATAGATCGTTTTCTGTTTTCCAATTAGCTTGCAAAGCGATATTAGGTGAACAGAAAGTAATATCGATGTGTGTAAGTGTGCCGTGAGTGCTTAAGTGTGTTGGACAGCCATCGTTTAGAATAATGTAATGAGAGTTGTCTATAAATTTCGAGACTATGTTACCCCGGCGATTATTTTTAGAGGACCCCCAATTCTGGTGCCAACTATTTAAATCGCCCGCAATTATGCATGATGTGGTTGTTCTACTAAATGTATTCTCAAGATTTTTCAAACTGAATGACTTATTTGGTGGAATGTATGCTGAAACCACAGAAAATTTTTCTTTAGACTGAATAACTACAGCAATTGCATCAATTTCAGTGTTCAATGGAATTTGCTGATGTTCTAGAGAATTGTGGATTAACAACCCAACACCTCCAAAAGACTGCTGAGAGTTATAATTATACATAGTGTAATTAATAGGAATAGGGATGTTTGTAATGTTGACTATGTGAGTTTCCTGTAGGGCTATTATTTGTGGGAAATGTGCTTTTATCAGCAATTGTAGTTGGTCGTAGTTATTGGTATAGCCGTTAATATTCCATTGTACTATTTTTACCGTCATATATATATAAAGATGATAGATAGATATTTAAAAGGTGAATTAATTAATGAAAAAGTAATAGTTAATATTAATAATAGTACTAATAATTTAACTTAATTCTCCCTCCTGGGAATCTTCGCAATTATCATTTGATCCAGATTGATGTTCTTTTCTTTGCCTCTTTGCTTTAGATTTGAGCTGTGCTTTTAAACGATTTGACGCACTCTTGGGTAGAATAAGAGGTTTGCTAATTTTGGGACTAGCGGTAGGTGTCGCCGATGATGGGGCACTTTCCATTGTATGTACGGATTGTGATGATGGATTTCTGTTGATGTTGTCTTTGTTGTTGTATTTGGATATTGGAGCTGAAGGTGATCGTT
The DNA here is from genome assembly GCA_963457695.1 of Neria commutata. NCBI lineage: Eukaryota > Metazoa > Arthropoda > Insecta > Diptera > Micropezidae > Neria > Neria commutata. Next base: position 38,042,678 of record OY735245.1, read on the forward strand.
GCATGTGTTGAGAGGGTTCGTCAAAAATGTTTTCGCTGTCGGTTGCATAAAGTTGAGTTCTTCGGGTTTCATTGGTGTTGTTGGTTGCAACTGAAGTGGAAGTTGTTGGTTTAAATAATGAAGAAAATTGAAGACTTTGTTGATGGCGGTCGTTGTAAACTTTTATTGCAGTTCTGGTGTCGGTTTTTTGCAGCGTCTTTATTGCCTGGATTTCTTTCTCTTTTATAAAGATGGGACAGACTTTGCTCAAGACTGTGTGATTCGTGTTGTTTGGATAATGGTTCTGGCAGTTTATGCAATTGGATTCCAATGTGCACTTTTCGTTTGTTTCTGCATCAGTGTGGAAGTTTTTTCCACAATTTATGCACAATTTTGTGTTTTTGCAGAACTTTGTTGTATGTCCAAATTGGAAGCAGTTTTTGCATATCATGGGCATTGGTATATATGGTCGAACTCGGGTTCTTTCGTAGCCAATAAAGATTTCTTCCGGCAGGTCGAGCTTGCAGAAAGTAATAACGATCAGTCCTGTTTCTTTGAGCTGGTCACCTTCTTTCTTTAATATTTTTTTAATTTCAGTGACATTTTGAGATTTGAGCTCATTTAAAATGATGTCATCGCTTATTCCTCTCAGTTCGTTTGAGTAAATCACTCCCTTGGTGTAATTCAGGGTCTTATGAACTGAAACGATTACTTTGATGTTGCTTGTTATTGCGGAGAGCTTTGCTAGCTTATGGGCTTGAGCAGCGAATTTGGTTTTAATGAGTAGAGTGCCGTTCCGAAGCTTTTTGCAGGACAGAACTTCTCCACCACATACTCCGTCTATTGTTTTTTTGATTAGAAAAGGCGAGACATTTGCGAGGGAATCTTCACTCTCTTCTCTTGACATTATCAGGTAAATTGGTCCAGATGAGGCGATATTGATTGTTCTTTCATTATCAAATGTTAGGAGGTTGCTGTTCGCCATTTTGACGATGGCCGCAAGGGCCAAGAACGATTTTAAACTCTCACTTTTTATTGGTTTTGCTTTATTTATTTTTAAGAAGAAACGGCAAACACGGTCGGAAGCGCGGAGTTTGAAAACAATGGAACGCGAAGATTATTCGCACAAGACCGGAAGATATTTATATTATTGCAATCCGCTGTGGAATTGAAGAAAAAAAAAAAATTTTTTTTTTTTTTTGTGTTTTTTGAAAATTTACAAGGAAAATTCTTGAAATTTAAAAAACGTGTTGCTCAGACGAAATTCAAACTCGGAATGTGGAAACAACTTATTTTCTACTTTTTAGTACATTAAATAAATTAAAGCTTATTTTTAAAAAGTTTTTTTTTATATAATTTTATTTTCTACTTTTTAGTCTTCCATAAATTCAATTTTAGAGCTCTGAAATTTTTCACAAAAAGAATTTAAAATTTGCAGAGCAGTACACAATATTTAGGGTATTCACAGTGTTTCCTATCGTCATATGTCATATCCTCAATTTAACAAATAATACGGCTGTGATCGACCCTAATATTCGTGGCATATTTGTGGCGCGATGAGTTGTTGTTGTTTTGCCTGCAAGGCGCGGCGAGTAAGTTCCTATCGTTTTTCATTGATGTGTGGTGTACCTACCTATAATTATAAACTGAAGCCCAAATGTCTAGTTGTTTGAAAAGTGCCACGCCCCCTGTCCTACACCCATAAAATTTTACCAGTGGGACGAAGCATCCAAGAGGCGACTGCATACGAAATTTTAATGCTGCACGACCTTTAGTTCCAAAGCTAATCGAGATCAAAAATTTTGTTTGTATGGGGTGCCACGCCCCCTTATCCAGTGCCCCCCTTATTTTCTCAGTAGAAGGATATGGATATGTAGTAAGTTCCTACCGAGTTTCATTGATGTGTGATGTGTAGTTCTAAAGATATACACAAATCTGGAGTTGATAAAAAAGTGCCACGCCCCTTATCCTACGCCCATAAAATTTTACCAATGGGACGACACATCCAAGAGGCGACTGCATACGAAATTTCAATGCTGCACGACCATTAGTTCCAAAGCTAATCGAAATCAAAAATTTTGTTTGTATGGGGGGTGCCACGCCCCCTTATCCAGTGCCCGCCTTATTTTCTCAGTAGAAGGATATGGATATGTAGTAAGTTCCTACCGAGTTTCATTGATGTGTGATGTGTAGTTCTAAAGTTATACACAAATCTGGAGTTGATAAAAAAAGTGCCACGCCCCTTATCCTACGCCCATAAAATTTGACCAATGGGACGACACATCCAAGAGGCGACTGCATACGAAATTTCAATGCTGCACAACCTTTAGTTCCAAAGCTAATCGAGATCAAAAATTTTGTTTGTATGTTTCATTGATGTGTGATGTGTAGTTCTAAAGTTATACACAAATCTGGAGTGGATAAAAAAAGTGCCACGCCCCTTATCCTACGCCCATAAAATTTTACCAGTGGGACGACACATCTAAGAGGCGCCTGTATACGGAATTTCAATGCTGCACGACGTTTAGTTCCAAAGCTATTCTATATAAACGATTTCGTTTGTATGGGCGGTGCCACGCCCCCTTATCCAGTGTCCGCCTTATTTTCTCAGTAGAAGGATATGGATATGTAGTAAGTTCCTACCGAGTTTCATTGATGTGTGATGTGTAGTTCTAAAGTTATACACAAATCTGGAGTTTATAAAAAAGTGCCACGCCCCTTATCCTACGCCCATAAAATTTTACCAGTGGGACGACACATCCAAGAGGCGACTGCATACGAAATTTCAATGCTGCACGAGCTTTAGTTCCAAAGCTAATCGAGATCAAAAATTTGGTTTGTATGGGGGATGCCACGCCCCCTTATCCTACGCCCATAAAATATTACCAGTGGGACGACACATCCAAGAGGCGACTGCATACGAAATTTCAATGCTGCACGATCTTTAGTTCCAAAGCTAATCGAGATCAAAAAGTTTGTTTGTATGGGGGTGCCACGCCCCCATATCCAGCGCCCCCTTATTTTCTCAGTAGAAGTATATGGATATGTAGTAAGTTCCTACCGAGTTTCATTGATGTGTGATGTGTAGTTCTAAAGTTATACACAAATCTGGAGTTGATAAAAAAGTGCCACGCCCCTTATCCTACGCCCATAAAATTTATTAATTCATGCATTGGGCTCGTGTTTAGGCATGTATGCAAAGTTTCAGATCTCTAAGTAGTCGGGAAGTGGGTGAAAAATTGATTACTAGATTTGACGACATACATACATACAAACATACCGGATGTGAACCTAATATAAAGCTTATAAAAACGTTTGTGCGTATGTATGTTGCAGCATCACGGCTGAACCACGGGAGCGATCGACCTTATACTCACAACAGATGTTTGTGTGGTGCTCTGAATGGTTCGTTTTCATGTTAGACCTTCCTAAGTGTTGCCACGGTGGCGGTTTTTCGAAAATTCTTATTTATGGACCGATTTGGCTCAAACATATAATACTAAAGTTGACAGAAAGGCGTTGACAAAATTTGAACCCGATAGCTGTTGTCGAAGTGGAAATATTCACGAAAACGTATTCTTCCTGTGCATAATTTTCATTTTCATATCTTAATAATAAAATTATATAAAAAAAAAACTTTTTAAAAATAAGCTTTAATGTACTAAAAAGTTGAAAATAAATTGTTTCCAAGTCACCTGTGTCTTACTATTAATAAAAGCTTGGGGCGCTCATGTGTTCAATATTTGTCTACCAGTTACCACAATATTTTATTTAAATAATTTTTTTGCAAATAAATTCTAGTAATGAAAGATATTTTGAATATGGATATTGAGCGCACAAGCTATTATTAATAGTAAGATACAGGTGACTTGGAAACAACTTATTTTCTACTTTTTAGTACAATAAATAAATTAAAGCTTATTTTTAAAAAGTTTTTTTTTATATAATTTTATTTTCTACTTTTTAGTCTTCCATAAATTCAATTTTAGAGCTCTGAAATTTTTCACAAAAAGAATTTAAAATTTGCAGAGCAGTACACAATATTTAGGGTATTCACAGTGTTTCCTATCGTCATATGTCATATCCTCAATTTAACAAATAATACGGCTGTGATCGACCCTAATATTCGTGGCATATTTGTGGCGCGATGAGTTGTTGTTGTTTTGCCTGCAAGGCGCGGCGAGTAAGTTCCTATCGTTTTTCATTGATGTGTGGTGTACCTACCTATAATTATAAACTGAAGCCCAAATGTCTAGTTGTTTGAAAAGTGCCACGCCCCCTGTCCTACACCCATAAAATTTCACCAGTGGGACGAAGCATCCAAGAGGCGACTGCATACGAAATTTCAATGCTGCACTACCTTTAGTTCCAAAGAGAGTTCTAATCGAGATCAAAAATTTTGTTTGTATGGGGTGCCACGCCCCCTTATCCAGTGCCCCCCTATCCAGTGCCCCCCTTATTTTCTCAGTAGAAGGATATGGATATGTAGTAAGTTCCTACCGAGTTTCATTGATGTGTGATGTGTAGTTCTAAAGATATACACAAATCTGGAGTTGATAAAAAAGTGCCACGCCCCTTATCCTACGCCCATAAAATTTTACCAGTGGGACGACACATCCAAGAGGCGACTGCATACGAAATTTCAATGCTGCACGACCTTTAGTTCCAAAGCTAATCGAGATCAAAAATTTTGTTTGTATGGGGGTTGCCACGCCCCCTTATCCAGTGCCCGCCTTATTTTCTCAGTAGAAGGATATGGATATGTAGTAAGTTCCTACCGAGTTTCATTGATGTGTGATGTGTAGTTCTAAAGTTATACAGAAATCTGGAGTTGATAAAAAAAGTGCCACGCCCCTTATCCTACGCCCATAAAATTTTACCAGTGGGACGACACATCCAAGAGGCGACTGCATACGAAATTTCAATGCTGCACGACCTTTTGTTCCAAAGCTAATCGAGATAAAAAATTTTGTTTTTGTGGGGGGTGCCACGCCCTCTTATCCAGTGCCCCCCTTATTTTCTCAGTAGAAGGATATGGATATGTAGTAAGTTCCTACCGAGTTTCATTGATGTGTGATGTGTAGTTCTAAAGTTATACACAAATCTGGAGTTGATAAAAAAAAGTGCCACGCCCCTTATCCTACGCCCATAAAATTTTACCAGTGGGACGACACATCCAAGAGGCGCCTGTTTACGGAATTTCAATGCTGCACGACCTTTAGTTCCAAAGCTATTCTATATAAACGATTTTGTTTGTATGGGCGGTGCTACGCCCCATTATCCAGTGTCCGCCTTATTTTCTCAGTAGAAGGATATGGATATGTAGTAAGTTCCTACCGAGTTTCATTGATGTGTGATGTTTATTTCTAAAGTTATACACAAATCTGGAGTTGATAAAAAAAGTGCCGCGCCCCTTATCCTACGCCCATAAAATTTTACCAGTGGGACGACACATCCAAGAGGCGACTGCATACGAAATTTCAATGCTGCACGACCTTTTGTTCCAAAGCTAATCGAGATAAAAAATTTTGTTTTTATGGGGGGTGCCACACCCTCTTATCCTACGCCCATAAAATTTTACCAGTGAGACGACACATCCAAGAGGCGACTGCATACGAAATTTCAATGCTGCACGACCTTTTGTTCCAAAGCTAGTCGAGATAAAAAATTTTGTTTTTATGGAGGGTGCCACGCCCTCTTATCCTACGCCCATAAAATTTTACCAGTGGGACGACACATCCAAGAGGCGACTGCATACGAAATTTCAATGCTGCACGACCTTTTGTTCCAAAGCTAATCGAGATCAAAAATTTTGTTTTTGTGGGGGTGCCACGCCCCCTTATCCAGTGTCTGCCTTATTTTCTCAGTAGAAGGATATGGATATGTAGTAAGCTCCTGCCGAGTTTCATTGATGTGTGATGTGTAGTTCTAAAGTTATACACAAATCTGGAGTTGATAAAAAAGTGCCACGCCCCTTATCCTACGCCCATAAAATTTTACCAGGGGGACGACACATCCAAGAGGCGGCTGCATACGAAATTTCAATGCTGCACGACCTTTAGTTCCAAAGCTAATCGAGATCAAAAATTTTGTTTGTATGGGGGGTGTCACGCCCCCTTATCCAGTGCCCGCCTTATTTTCTCAGTAGAAGGATATGGATATGTAGTAAGTTCCTACCGAGTTTCATTGATGTGTGATGTGTAGTTCTAAAGTTATACACAAATCTGGAGTTGATAAAAAAGTGCCACGCCCCTTATCCTACGCCCATAAAATTTTACCAGGGGGACGACACATCCAAGAGGCGGCTGCATACGAAATTTCAATGCTGCACGACCTTTAGTTCCAAAGCTAATCGAGATCAAAAATTTTGTTTGTATGGGGGGTGTCACGCCCCCTTATCCAGTGCCCGCCTTATTTTCTCAGTAGAAGGATATGGATATGTAGTAAGTTCCTACCGAGTTTCATTGATGTGTGATGTGTAGTTCTAAAGTTATACACAAATCTGGAGTTGATAAAAAAGTGCCACGCCCCTTATCCTACGCCCATAAAATTTTACCAGGGGGACGACACATCCAAGAGGCGGCTGCATACGAAATTTCAATGCTGCACGACCTTTAGTTCCAAAGCTAATCGAGATCAAAAATTTTGTTTGTATGGGGGGTGTCACGCCCCCTTATCCAGTGCCCGCCTTATTTTCTCAGTAGAAGGATATGGATATGTAGTAAGCTCCTACCGAGTTTCATTGATGTGTGATGTGTAGTTCTAAAGTTATACACAAATCTGGAGTTGATAAAAAAGTGCCACGCCCCTTATCATACGCCCATAAAATTTTACCAGGGGGACGACACATCCAAGAGGCGGCTGCATACGGAATTTCAATGCTGCACGACCTTTTGTTCCAAAGCTAATCGAGATAAAAAATTTTGTTTTTATGGGGGGTGCCACGCCCTCTTATCCTACGCCCATAAAATTTTACCAGTGGGACGACACATCCAAGAGGCGACTGCATACGAAATTTCAATGCTGCACGACCTTTAGTTCCAAAGCTAATCGAGATCAAAAATTTTGTTTGTATGGGGGGTGTCACGCCCCCTTATCCAGTGCCCGCCTTATTTTCTCAGTAGAAGGATATGGATATGTAGTAAGTTCCTACCGAGTTTCATTGATGTGTGATGTGTAGTTCTAAAGTTATACACAAATCTGGAGTTGATAAAAAAGTGCCACGCCCCTTATCCTACGCCCATAAAATTTTACCAGGGGGGCGACACATCCAAGAGGCGGCTGCATACGAAATTTCAATGCTGCACGACCTTTAGTTCCAAAGCTAATCGAGATCAAAAATTTTGTTTGTATGGGGGGTGTCACGCCCCCTTATCCAGTGCCCGCCTTATTTTCTCAGTAGAAGGATATGGATATGTAGTAAGTTCCTACCGAGTTTCATTGATGTGTGATGTGTAGTTCTAAAGTTATACACAAATCTGGAGTTGATAAAAAAGTGCCACGCCCCTTATCCTACGCCCATAAAATTTTACCAGGGGGACGACACATCCAAGAGGCGGCTGCATACGAAATTTCAATGCTGCACGACCTTTAGTTCCAAAGCTAATCGAGATCAAAAATTTTGTTTGTATGGGGGGTGTCACGCCCCCTTATCCAGTGCCCGCCTTATTTTCTCAGTAGAAGGATATGGATATGTAGTAAGCTCCTACCGAGTTTCATTGATGTGTGATGTGTAGTTCTAAAGTTATACACAAATCTGGAGTTGATAAAAAAGTGCCACGCCCCTTATCCTACGCCCATAAAATTTTACCAGGGGGACGACACATCCAAGAGGCGGCTGCATACGAAATTTCAATGCTGCACGACCTTTTGTTCCAAAGCTAATCGAGATAAAAAATTTTGTTTTTATGGGGGGTGCCACGCCCTCTTATCCTACGCCCATAAAATTTTACCAGTGGGACGACACATCCAAGAGGCGACTGCATACGAAATTTCAATGCTGCACGGCCTTTAGTTCCAAAGCTAATCGAGATCAAAAATTTTGTTTGTATGGGGGGTGTCACGCCCCCTTATCCAGTGCCCGCCTTATTTTCTCAGTAGAAGGATATGGATATGTAGTAAGTTCCTACCGAGTTTCATTGATGTGTGATGTGTAGTTCTAAAGTTATACACAAATCTGGAGTTGATAAAAAAAAGTGCCACGCCCCTTATCCTACGCCCATAAAATTGTACCAGTGGGACGACACATCCAAGAGGCGACTGCATAGGAAATTTCAATGCTGCACGACCTTTAGTTCCATAGCTAATCGAGATCAAAAATTTTGTTTTTATGGGGGTGCCACGCCCCCTTATCCAGTGCCTCCCTTATTTTCTCAGTAGAAGGATATGGATATGTAGTAAGTTCCTACCGAGTTTCATTGATGTGTGATGTGTAGTTCTAAAGTTATACACAAATCTGGAGTTGATAAAAAAAAGTGCCACGCCCCTTATCCTACGCCCCTAAAATTTTACCAGTGGGACGACACATCCAAGAGGCTCCTGTTTACGGAATTTCAATGCTGCACGACCTTTAGTTCCAAAGCTATTCTATATAAACGATTTTGTTTGTATGGGCGGTGCCACGCCCCATTATCCAGTGTCCGCCTTATTTTCTCAGTAGAAGGATATGGCTATGTAGTAAGTTCCTACCGAGTTTCATTGATGTGTGATGTGTAGTTCTAAAGTTATACACAAATCTGGAGTTGATAAACAAGTGCCACGCCCCTTATCCTACGCCCATAAAATTTTACCAGGGGGACGACACATCCAAGAGGCGGCTGCATACGAAATTTCAATGCTGCACGACCTTTAGTTCCAAAGCTAATCGAGATCAAAAATTTTGTTTGTATGGGGGTTGCCACGCCCCCTTATCCAGTGCCCGCCTTATTTTCTCAGTAGAAGGATATGGATATGTAGTAAGTTCCTACCGAGTTTCATTGATGTGTGATGTGTAGTTCTAAAGTTATACAGAAATCTGGAGTTGATAAAAAAAAGTGCCACCCCCTTATCCTACGCCCATAAAATTTTACCAGTGGGACGACACATCCAAGAGGCGCCTGTTTACGGAATTTCAATGCTGCACGATCTTTAGTTCCAAAGCTATTCTATATAAACGATTTTGTTTGTATGGGCGGTGCTACGCCCCATTATCCAGTGTCCGCCTTATTTTCTCAGTAGAAGGATATGGATATGTAGTAAGTTCCTACCGAGTTTCATTGATGTGTGATGTTTATTTCTAAAGTTATACACAAATCTGGAGTTGATAAAAAAAGTGCCGCGCCCCTTATCCTACGCCCATAAAATTTTACCAGTGGGACGACACATCCAAGAGGCGACTGCATACGAAATTTCAATGCTGCACGACCTTTAGTTCCAAAGCTAATCGAGATAAAAAATTTTGTTTTTATGGGGGGTGCCACGCCCTCTTATCCTACGCCCATAAAATTTTACCGGTGAGACGACACATCCAAGAGGCAACTGCATACGAAATTTCAATGCTGCGCGACCTTTAGTTCCAAAGCTAATCGAGATCAAAAATTTTTTTTGTATGGGGGGTGCCACGCCCCCTTATCCAGTGCCCGCCTTATTTTCTCAGTAGAAGGATATGGATATGTAGTAAGTTCCTACCGAGTTTCATTGATGTGTGGTGTGTAGTTCTAAAGTTATACACAAATCTGGAGTTGATAAAAAAAAGTGCCACGCCCCTTATCCTACGCCCATAAAGTTTTACCAGTGGGACGACACATCCAAGAGGCGCCTGTTTACGGAATTTCAATGCTGCACGACCTTTAGTTCCAAAGCTATTCTATATAAACGATTTTGTTTGTATGGGCGGTGCCACGCCCCATTATCCAGTGTCCGCCTTATTTTCTCAGTAGAAGGATATGGATATGTAGTAAGTTCCTACCGAGTTTCATTGATGTGTTATGTTTATTTCTAAAGTTATACACAAATCTGGAGTTGATAAAAAAAGTGCCGCGCCCCTTATCCTACGCCCATAAAATTTTACCAGTGGGACGACACATCCAAGAGGCGCCTGTTTACGGAATTTCAATGCTGCACGACCTTTAGTTCCAAAGCTATTCTATATAAACGATTTTGTTTGTATGGGCGGTGCCACGCCCCATTATCCAGTGCCCGCCTTATTTTCTCAGTAGAAGGATATGGATATGTAGTAAGTTCCTACCGAGTTTCATTGATGTGTGATGTGTAGTTCTAAAGTTATACACAAATCTGGAGTTGATAAAAAAAAGTGCCACGCCCCTTATCCTACGCCCATAAAGTTTTACCAGTGGGACGACACATCCAAGAGGCGCCTGTTTACGGAATTTCAATGCTGCACGACCTTTAGTTCCAAAGCTGTTCTATATAAACGATTTTGTTTGTATGGGCGGTGCCACGCCCCATTATCCAGTGTCCGCCTTATTTTCTCAGTAGAAGGATATGGATATGTAGTAAGTTCCTACCGAGTTTCATTGATGTGTTATGTTTATTTCTAAAGTTATACACAAATCTGGAGTTGATAAAAAAAGTGCCGCGCCCCTTATCCTACGCCCATAAAATTTTACCAGTGGGACGACACATCCAAGAGGCGCCTGTTTACGGAATTTCAATGCTGCACGACCTTTAGTTCCAAAGATATTCTATATAAACGATTTTGTTTGTATGGGCGGTGCCACGCCCCATTATCCAGTGCCCGCCTTATTTTCTCAGTAGAAGGATATGGATATGTAGTAAGTTCCTACCGAGTTTCATTGATGTGTGATGTGTAGTTCTAAAGTTATACACAAATCTGGAGTTGATAAAAAAAAGTGCCACGCCCCTTATCCTACGCCCATAAAGTTTTACCAGTGGGACGACACATCCAAGAGGCGCCTGTTTACGGAATTTCAATGCTGCACGACCTTTAGTTCCAAAGCTATTCTATATAAACGATTTTGTTTGTATGGGCGGTGCTACGCCCCATTATCCAGTGTCCGCCTTATTTTCTCAGTAGAAGGATATGGATATGTAGTAAGTTCCTACCGAGTTTCATTGATGTGTGAAATTTCAATGCTGCACGACCTTTAGTTCCAAAGCTAATCGAGATAAAAAATTTTGTTTTTATGGGGTGTGCCACGCCCTCTTATCCTACGCCCATAAAATTTTACCAGTGAGACGACACATCCAAGAGGCAACTGCATACGAAATTTCAATGCTGCACGACCTTTAGTTCCAAAGCTAATCGAGATCAAAAATTTTGTTTGTATGGGGGGTGCCACGCCCCCTTATCCAGTGCCCGCCTTATTTTCTCAGTAGAAGGATATGGATATGTAGTAAGTTCCTACCGAGTTTCATTGATGTGTGATGTGTAGTTCTAAAGTTATACACAAATCTGGAGTTGATAAAAAAAAGTGCCACGCCCCTTATCCTACGCCCATAAAGTTTTACCAGTGGGACGACACATCCAAGAGGCGCCTGTTTACGGAATTTCAATGCTGCACGACCTTTAGTTCCAAAGCTATTCTATATAAACGATTTTGTTTGTATGGGCGGTGCCACGCCCCATTATCCAGTGTCCGCCTTATTTTCTCAGTAGAAGGATATGGATATGTAGTAAGTTCCTACCGAGTTTCATTGATGTGTTATGTTTATTTCTAAAGTTATACACAAATCTGGAGTTGATAAAAAAAGTGCCGCGCCCCTTATCCTACGCCCATAAAATTTTACCAGTGGGACGACACATCCAAGAGGCGTCTGTTTACGGAATTTCAATGCTGCACGACCTTTAGTTCCAAAGCTATTCTATATAAACGATTTTGTTTGTATGGGCGGTGCCACGCCCCATTATCCAGTGTCCGCCTTATTTTCTCAGTAGAAGGATATGGATATGTAGTAAGTTCCTACCGAGTTTCATTGATGTGTGATGTGTAGTTCTAAAGTTATACACAAATCTGGAGTTGATAAAAAAGTGCCACGCCCCTTATCCTACGCCCATAAAATTTTACCAGTGGGACGACACATCCAAGAGGCGACTGCATACCAAATTTCAATGCTGCACGACCTTTAGTTCCAAAGCTAATCGAGATCAAAAATTTTGATTGTATGGGGTGCCACGCCCCCTTATCCAGGGCCCCCTTATTTTCTCAGTAGAAGGATATGGATATGTAGTAAGTTCCTACCGAGTTTCATTGATGTGTGATGTGTAGTTCTAAAGTTATACACAAATCTGGAGTTGATAAAAATGTGCCACGCCCCTTATCCTACGCCCATAAAAATCAATCAGATCTCTAAGTAGTCGGGAAGTGGGTGAAAAATTGATTACTAGATTTGACGACATACCGCTGACATAGATACCTGAAGTGAAGTTAATATAAAGCTTATAATATAAGAAGCGATCAAATATGGACTCCCTGCTGTATATATTATGGAATTTATTAGGATTTTCCGTTTACCGCCTATATAGTGGGCGGACCATGCCCATTTTTTCCTAGGACATTTAAGGCCGATATATAACCTTGAGTACTAAATTTTATGTCCTTGAGGTGGTAATGACTGAATTAAGAACCATTTTACTTAAAAAATTGTATCGCCTATTTAGTGAGCGGACCACGCCCATTCTTTCGTATGGCGTAGATTGGCCACACATTACCTTAAATACTAATTACCATTCCTTTAAATGAGTAATTGGAGAAATTATAACCACTTTACCGAAAAAACTCCGAGGTAGTGGGACCTACAGGCCTATTGTGGGCGTATCCTTCGACTGATTTGGCTAATCTTGGAACTTAATCTAAGTTAAGGTTCACTACGACTGTGTACAAAATTTGCTCAAATTGGGCAAATCCTTCTTTCTCTGCTGCGGCCACAGACAGACGGACAGACAGACGGACAGACAGATAGACAGACAGACAGACAGACAGACAGACAGACAGACAGACAGACAGACAGACAGACAGACAGACGGACGGACAACCGGAAATCAAGACAGAAAGTGATTCTGATCATTTCTATATACTAGTGACATTCATATCTCCTTTCTCAATCTCACCTCTTCTTAGTTCACTTGCTCTCTGCCCTAAGCTAACTGCTCAGAGTCAGTCGAGAGTGAACCACTAAACCGCGAAGTTAACTTACTTGTCTAACCTAAGAAAAACTCCTAATTGTATTTGACTACTTATTTAAGAAAAACTTACAATCTAATTTCCTAATCTAATTTAAATTGTAAAATTAATAAAATTAATCAAATGCTAAATGTGATTTTGTTACTGGCGCAGTCGGTAGGATCAACGAAAATGATCCTATGAAGAACCTACTTTTAGATTAAAAACTAACTCGGTGCAAATAAATAATACAAAAGTAAATCGTAAATAGTATCGAACAAATTGAAAGTTTAAGTTTGTTATATAAAAGAACAAAGTGAAAATAAATTCTTACAAAATTAGAAACCAAATACGAAAATAAAATATAATAAGTGGTTAACAGTATGACCTTCACTTGACTTTGAATCACCGATTACCATTTGAACCTTGGAACGTACAACAACAACAATAAGTATTACAATTACAACAAGTTGATGTCCGACAGTGAGTTAAGCAGTCTTTGCGACCAATTGTCGTCTCTAAGTACAGCAACGCAATCAAAAGCTTTGAAACAAAGAGAAAAATTCGCACCAACGGGAGAGGAAATCTCAAGTGCTGCAGCGACAACAAGTACAGAATCAACGGTACTCCCGACAACTTCAACAACAACAACAACATTAACCATGACGAGCTACAAAAGGGAAATTATTGTGCAAAGCATTAAGCTGATCGCTCCGTTCGATGGCGATAAGAAATACCTGGCGCTGTATATCGACAGTCTTAATGCTTTAATGCCAGCGACCGCGTCTCTTGCCGTTGAAGAGAGACCTTTTTACTTCCATTGTGTGTTAAGTACACTTCGTGGCCCAGCATTAGATTTGGTAAGAAGGGAGCAACCTACAATTTGGGAGAATTTAAGAGAACTGTTGATCGATGAATTCGCAGACTCGTCACCCCCTGCCACCATGATTTTATTGATTAGTAATATCAAATGTAAAGGCAGTGTAAAACAACTTTGTGAAGAAATTAACATAGAAGTATGTAAAATTAGAGATAGTATAAAATTAAGAGAAACAAATATTTTAACGATAAGTTTTTTAAATACTGAATTGCAAAAAATTAGCTTGAAAACACTCAAAAGAGAATTACCTAATCACTTAACTGCCTTAATCAATGCTAATTTAGTTAAAGATCTCCAATCAGCCATTAAAGTTCTGAAAGAGAACGATGCATATGATGACGTAGTTATAGATAACAGCTATAGAAAAAATCAACCTTTAACGCAGCAATCAAAACCACAATATAACAATAATAGGAACCGGAACTCATTTCAAAATCCGCCCTACAATAATTATCCCACTTATTTACAGCAAACCCCCCTCTATAATAACTATCCCAATTACTTACAGCAAAACCCTTCGCACAATATCTACCCCACTTACTTACAGCAAAACCCCCAATACAATAGCCATTTTAATAATTCACATCAAACTCCAAATAAAAATATACCAATACATTCACAACCAGTTCACAGTTTCAAAATAAATGATTCTAATCAATCCAGAATCAGACGCTTTGGAGCTCCTGAGCCAATGGAGCTAGGCAATGAAAATTTTCGGCTACAGGCCTCGGACGCTTACCAAAAATCGAATTTAGGTTCGGAAATAGACCTATTAAATTCCTCGTCGATACGGGATCATCAGTAAGCCTTATAAGACCTAATATACTCGAAACGGCAAGTTTTGAAACAAATCCGATTATCTTAACAACAGTTACAGGAAAAATTACATTAAAAACCATACAGGAAGCATACAATGAAAAAGGAAAAAACAAGCTACGCTTCTATGTTTTTGATTTTTCTAAAAATCACGATGGGCTAATAGGCTACGATCTACTTCAAGAACTTCAAGCGAAAATTGATATTGCAAATGCAAAAGTAATTTTGAACGGTGTTACCTATAAGTTCCTTAATGATTCTGATCCTGAAAATTATGCTATAGTAGAAGATCTAAGCTCGATTAACGACTTACAAGAAAATAAATTTCGACTCGACCACCTTAATAAAGAAGAGCGTAATAAAATTAATAAGTTGTTAAATGAATACAAAAATTTATTTTATAAGGAGGGTGATAATTTAACATTTACAAACAAGATAAAACATTGCATCAAAACGGTTCACGATGACCCTATATATGTTAAATCATACAGGTATCCAGAAGTCCACAAATCAGAGGTGGATAATCAAATTAAAGAAATGTTAAGGCAGGGTATAATCTGCCACAGCAAATCACCATATTCAGCGCCAATTTGGATTATACCAAAGAAGCTTGACGCTTCAAAAACCCAGAAATGGCGAATCGTCGTCGATTATCGTAAGTTAAACGATATCACCGTGAGCGACAAATATCCCATTCCTCTGATGGATGAAATACTGGACAAACTTGGCAGGTGTATGTATTTTAGTACAATTGATTTAACTAAGGGATTTCACCAAATAGAAATGGACCCAAATGATAGAGCAAAAACAGCCTTCTCTACACAAAGTGGTCATTTTGAGTTTTTGCGTATGCCCTTTGGGCTCAAGAACGCACCATCGACCTTCCAACGTTTGATGAACACAATCTTGGAGGGTTTGATCGGAAAGGATTGTTTGGTATATCTTGATGATATTATTATTTTTAGCACCTCCCTACAAGAGCATATTGAAGCCCTTGAAAGAGTATTTAGCAGATTAAGCAAAGCTAATTTAAAAGTCCAGGTCGAAAAAAGCGAATTCCTGAAGAAAGAAGCTGAGTTTCTTGGTCATATTGTGACACCAGAGGGAATTAAACCCAATCCAAACAAGATCGAGGCCATTTTGAAATATCCTATTCCAAAAACTGAAAAAGATATTAAACAATTTCTCGGTTTAGCAGGTTTTTACCGCAAATTCATAAGAGACTTTGCTAAAATAACAAAACCGTTAACTCAGTGTCTGAAAAAAGGCAATAAAATCGATATTTCTAACAAAGAATATCAAACTTCAGTAGACGCGATTAAAATACTTATAACTAAAGATCCCATTTTGGCATACCCAGATTACAGCAAAAACTTTACGTTAACTACCGACGCCTCAAACGTAGCTCTCGGAGCCGTATTAAGCCAACAGGGCCGCCCAATTTGCTTCGCAAGCCGCACTCTCAATGAACATGAGTTACATTATTCTACATCAGAAAAAGAACTACTTGCTATAGTCTATGCTACTAAGTATTTCCGCCCATATTTGTACGGTAGGAAATTTGTTGTGAATAGTGACCATCGACCCCTCCAGTGGTTACACAATTTAAAAGAACCAAATGCAAAACTGCAGAGGTGGAAATGGAAACTAAATGAGTTCGATTTCGATGTCAAATATTTACCTGGGAAAGAAAACTACGTAGCAGATGCGTTATCACGCATCGCACTCAAAGAATGTAATAGCGGTGAAATATCTTCTACCATTGCCACTATTCATTCCGCAACAGAAGATAATGAAAGTTGCATCCCAATCTCAGAAAGACCACTCAACATTTTTAAAAGACAATTGAGACTAATAAAAAGTAATGAAAATAGTAATAATACAGAGAACACTTTTAAAAATATAATTACCACAATTAACTACACAGAATTAACTACAGACAAGATAAAGGAAATAATAAAGTCACACTTACTTAATAATAGCACAGCTATTTTTATTCCAAACGATATAGACTTCCTGCGATTACAAAATGTTTTTCAAATGCTGGTTAACAACAGACGCCACAAGATACTGCGGGCGACTAAGGAACTTGAAAATATAAGTGACTACCCTGACTTCAAAACAAAAATTCTCGAAATCCATTTAGAGGGCCTTCACCAGGGTATTGAAAAAATTGCAAATAAATTTAAAAAGAACTACTACTACCCTAATTACTTAAAAGAAATCACTAAAATAATTAACGAATGTGAACTATGTAATCGTTGTAAATATGAACATATCTCACACAAATTACCGTTCAAGATTACACCTCCAGTTTACGAAACTAGAGAGAAGTTTATCATTGATTTTTGGGTATGGGAAAAGAAGCACTTCCTAACTTGCATCGACTTGTACTCCAAATTCGCTACAGCTGAAGAAGTACAAGCATTAAACTGGCTAGAAACGAAAAAGGCTCTTACTAAAATTTTTAACACGATGGGACCCCCGAAAAAATTAAAAATTGACCAAGACCAAGGTATCAATAATGTTAATATCAAACAGTGGTGTGATCAGTTGAACATTCAAGTAGAAGTTACCACAGGAAAAACCGGTATAGCAGATATCGAACGTTTGCATAAAACTCTGAATGAAAAACTGCGGATCATTAATACCTCAGATGATAAGGAATTAAAATACATGCAGGTGGAGCAAGTCCTTTTCACATACAATCACAACATCATACACTCTACGACAGGGGAAACTCCATACAACATTTTCTTTAACCGCTTACCTCCAAAAATTAACCCTCAACTAATTAAAGAAAATAGGATTAATGACACGAATAAGATGCGTATAGAAAATCCAATCGATACTAATCTAATAAATTCTGAGAATGCAAGGAAACGTCTTGATAAAATAAAAAATCCCTTTAACGCAGTAGCATTGGTTAAGACAGAAAAAGATAATGAACACTTTGTAGTCAAATTTAAGAATCATAAAGTAAGAAAATATAAGAGTCACTTTAAAAGAAAAAAGAAGCTATGAAAAAATGATAATATCTAGTTTTAACCTAATTTTAAGTAAGTGAATTTAAATTTTTTAATTGTTTTGTTATTATTATTAATATAAGTACAAGAACTAATATTCTAAACGCAATAGGGACATTGCGCTATTTTGAGGTGGGAGGAGTGACATTCATATCTCCTTTCTCAATCTCACCTCTTCTTAGTTCACTTGCTCTCTGCCCTAAGCTAACTGCTCAGAGTCAGTCGAGAGTGAACCACTAAACCGCGAAGTTAACTTACTTGTCTAACCTAAGAAAAACTCCTAATTGTATTTGACTACTTATTTAAGAAAAACTTACAATCTAATTTCCTAATCTAATTTAAATTGTAAAATTAATAAAATTAATCAAATGCTAAATGTGATTTTGTTACTTACTTATGTCTATACCAAGGAAGGCTTCTTTAATGCGTTACAATTTACGCACAAAGTTATTATGTAAGTTAACGTAGCTGCTCATGTAGCAGAAACATATGATGCGTTCCCAAATTGCGTGCTGGGTTATCAAGTTGCAGTATCACCATTATCATATTAGCAAGCGCGCATAGCAACAACATGCTAATGCTTTCAGCATCCATCGATAAACGGGATCACTTGCTCTTGGGTAGCACTAAGTACGCTCACTTGCTGAAACATGAGCACAACAATTGTACTGCACCTACAACAACAATGGAAAGCTCAAGTACGCTCATTTGCTGAAACCTGCCTACAGAATTCGAATACATCTAAAACAACAAGGGATAGCATCAAGTACGCTATCTGCTGAAACATGCGTACTGCAATTGCAATCCACCTACAACAACAATGGAAAGCTCAAGTACTTGCTGAAACATGCTCATAATATCATGAATGTGCCTATAACAAAAATGTATAGTTTTAAGTATGCTCTTTAAGCTTCGAATTAATTCCAAGCTATTGAAACGATCAATTGTAAAATAGACGTGGAAAAGGCAAGTTGCTTTGCCGTGAATAAAACCGCATACAATTAACTGGCGCCCAACGTGGGGCTCGAAGAACAAAGGACCTGTGAATCCCTGAGGAGCACCTTCAACAATATTATAAAATAAAATTAATTTAAACTGTAAGTGATATTTTAAAAAATTTTCAAGTGGGTTAAATTAGTTGATTAAAATAAAGCACTAAATTTGTGCTACGTGAATTTGAAAATACTGCTTTAAAAGTTAAATACACGCGTTTTGGTAAAGTTAACCACGTTTTTTCTTTCATCGTGATTTTGAAAAAAACTTTATGAAAAGTTAAATTGCACGTGTTTGTGTGTTGCTTTAAACTTGAATTTGCAAAACTTTATGAATTTTAATCTACGCGTGTTTCTTTAAAGTTGACCACGTTTTTTCTTCAAACGTGAATTCGAAAAAAAAACTTCATGAAAAGTTAAATTACACGTGTTTCTGCAATATGGACCACGTTTTTCTCTAAATACATCTTGTTAGTGGTCGATTTAATGAATTTCAAGGCTAATTTTAGTGCTGCCTTCATTAAAGCTAAATCTAGAAATTCGTAAAAAATTACTTTCAAAATACATCCTTCCGAAAATTTGTTTTAGTTTTTGCTACAATTTGAAATGTGTCAAAAGAATAAATTTTAATAGAAAAATTTGCATACTACATTATTTGATACCGTGCTATTTGCATAAATTGCGATTTTCCAAATTGTCTGAATAATAATAAAATTAATTGTTAAAAATTTCTGTGACTAAGATTCTTTTTCTGGTTAGCAACCACGTAAGCAAGGGCAATGCAAAAGGTTGTTAAATGTATTTAAAAAATAATTAGTATAGTGATTAACTTAAAACTATCAACTTTCAATTACAAATCAAAACCGATTTAATTTTGATAAACACAATTCTTTGCTTTGTTGTTGTGAACGCATGTTAAGAACGCACGTGCACCATTTATTGTTGAGCTTATCTTGGTGGCCTTTTAAAAAGCATTGTCGGATTTGATAAACCCAAGCTTTGCGGAGAAAGAAAAATTTTGGCTCTGCAAAATGAGTTTAAGTAGGGAAGAAGTGATAGAAATCGTCAACGAGGTGCATGAGCGTACCAGACAGGAATTTGCCGCTCAACTTAGTAGTTTAGCCTTAGCAATTGACCGATTACAACCACCCAGCGTTGAGCGATATTTGCCTGTTTCAATAAATCCATTGGCTGCAGAAAGTAATGCAAGTTTGGATTTAATAAAGTCTCTGCCTGAGTTTAGGGGTGATTCTACTTCCTATCCGGCTTGGCGAAGTGCGGCTGTATTCGCTATGAACTATTATACGGAGGGTTCAGAGAAGTATTACGTAGCCATGGGAATATTTAGGAACAAAATTGTCGACTCTGCTAACTCCATCCTTGCATCATTTAATACCGTATTCAATTTCAATGCGATTATGGCTAGGCTAGACCAAGAGTATTCGGATAAGAGACCGTTATATGTGTTAGAAAATGAGCTAAGTATCCTAAGACAGGGAAATTTGTCTATCGCTGATTATTATAACAAGGTGGACAAACAATTGTCTCTTATAATAAACAAGCAAATTATGACTCATAGCGGCAATAGCAATATTGTTGCAGCTTTAAATGAACGCGCTAGGGAGAATGCATTACGCGTTTTTATATCGGGACTCCGTCGCCCAATGTGCGATGTACTCTTCTCTGCTAGTCCCAAAGACTTGCCTACTGCCCTTGCAATAGCACAAGAATTACAGACAAATCATAGGCGTATTGAGTTTGCTGAAGCCTTTGCAGCGGGTCGCGCGATTCAACCTAATAGCCCAATACCAACAATGCCTCAGTATCGGTCAATAGAGCGCAATAGCCAACATTTTGCACGCTCCAATCAAAGTTCTGCAAATAGGCCAATTGCTATGGAAATTGATAGTGGTTCAAGTTTTTACAGGCAGCGTGATAATGCGCAAAATCCGTCTACGCTGCAAGAACAAAATAAAAATTCATTGCAGCCGCATGTGTCTAATAATACTTCTCAAACTCAGTACTCGACTCCTAATCTGGCAGTAACATTTAAGCGTGCTCGTGAACAATTGCATTCAGACCGTTCACCCTTTCAGAAAATGCAGAAAGCTAATTTTATGCCAGAAGAAGTAGGTGTTTTTTCGAATGACGGGAAAAACCAAGGGTACACTTACAACCGCCACCAAGATATAGACTACAGAAATGGAGATTATTACGATCATTACTCTGATAATGGCCATCCAAATTACAACGAAATGGAAGCAACTGCAGAATACGGTGATGAAAAAAATGATTTAATTGACACCGGCCAGGGAAAAAAGTTTTATTCACCTTCTTTAAGAAACAAAGCTTTTGGAAAGTCCTTTTAATTTAAAACAGCATTTAAAATCAGATAATGGTGGAAATATAATAAATGAAAAATGTTTAGTAAATATCTTAAACAATACCTCAACGACTTTTTACTTTGAAAATTAAACACGTTTGACGGTATTGACTAAAGCAAATTGATAAAAAAAATTGATACGATTAGAGGGTACTTATTTTTCCGAAATGTTAAAGATAAATTACAATGTCTAACATGCGATCAAATTAATTAAATTACAGTAGAAATAGACTCAGTTCCAACTATATTTCAAACACGATTTCGTCAGAATCTTAGTAAGAACATTAATACAAATGGAACACAATAATTTGAAATAAAGAAATTAAAAAGAACCACTTGCTAATATTTTGAATTATCACAGTATATTTTCTAAAATACGTTTCCTCCTAAAAGTTGAATATATTATAGTATTTCTATAACTTAAAACAAAATTATCGTAGTTATGGTGTAAAACGAAAAAAAGTAAAAAAAATGCAATTCATCAAATTATTGTTAAAAATTATTGTAATCACTAAACTAAAACTATTCTTTCTAATTATTGTAATCCATAGAATTTATTTAAAACCAAGGTCTTATTACTATTATTGTAACTAAGAGAAAATTCGTCAAGCCAAACTTTGTAACTTAATCTTAAACCGAACGAACAACTTTGCCAATATCAATTCCACTGTCAACTTAATTCGATAATCATCACATCCATGTCAAAACTAAAGAGCTGCCGAGCAATATGCTTATTCGAACCGAGGACGTTTCGAGCTAAGAAGGGGGATAGTTAACGTAGCTGCTCATGTAGCAGAAACATATGATGCGTTCCCAAATTGCGTGCTGGGTTATCAAGTTGCAGTATCACCATTATCATATTAGCAAGCGCGCATAGCAACAACATGCTAATGCTTTCAGCATCCATCGATAAACGGGATCACTTGCTCTTGGGTAGCACTAAGTACGCTCACTTGCTGAAACATGAGCACAACAATTGTACTGCACCTACAACAACAATGGAAAGCTCAAGTACGCTCATTTGCTGAAACCTGCCTACAGAATTCGAATACATCTACAACAACAAGGGATAGCATCAAGTACGCTATCTGCTGAAACATGCGTACTGCAATTGCAATCCACCTACAACAACAATGGAAAGCTCAAGTACTTGCTGAAACATGCTCATAATATCATGAATGTGCCTATAACAAAAATGTTTTAAGTATGCTCTTTAAGCTTCGAATTAATTCCAAGCTATTGAAACGATCAATTGTAAAATAGACGTGGAAAAGGCAAGTTGCTTTGCCGTGAATAAAACCGCATACAATTAACTTGTATACCCTATTACCATAGGTGCAGGGTATAATAATATTATATAAAAAAAACTTTTTAAAAATAAGCTTTTATTCATTTAATGTACTAATAATTAGAAAATAATTTATTTCCAAGTCACCTGTATCTTACTATCCATAAAAGCTTTATTAATTCATGTATCGTCAGCCTGTTTACGCATGTATACAAAGTTTCAGATCTCTAAGTAGTCGGGAAGTGGGTGAAAAATTGATTACTAGATTTGACTATAAATAAATTAACAAACTAACAAGCCTGAAGTGAATCTAATAAAAAGCTTATAAAAAGTAACTGCGTTGCTTTGCACGCGGCGCCGTCTTTCGCGAGCTAGTTGTCAACTCTCCGAGAATATACTTTGCTATGTAAATAAAAAAGCTTTCTCAGCTCCCGTTCGGACACGGCTGAAGAATAAATGAGTAAGGCCGTTATCTTGTACTAAAAATATACCAAGCACACACAAGATAATGCGAGAAAGCTAGGCCAAAGCTCACACGGGCTGTTGCGCCAATCAATTATAATTATTATTTTCGCAAAAAGTTATTATACCCTATTACCATAGTTGTAGGCTGTAAAAGCGTAAAATCACGCAATAAGGGTTGTAAGTGAAGTGGTCGCATTAATTCTGGGGCAAATTGGGGTAAGATTTTTTTTAATACTTAATCGAAAATATGCTTGCATACGCCAGTGCTATTCTGCAGCCTAGATATTACGATATTTTACCATAAAAGTATAATATTTTCGGACAAACTTCTTACTTTTTGATTAGGCTTTAATTGCCTGTAACAATGACCACAAAATGAACTGCGCGGAAAACACTATTTTTTATGAAAGCTCTTTTATTCAAAATAATATTATTTAAAACTGTTTTGCACAATTTTCAGTGAAGAAAAAATTGAAGCCCTAAAAAATTGCGCACAAAAAGCAAGTGTCAAAACTGCTGCTGCGCTGATAAAATAATCTGCGTTTGACAACCGTTGTAAATATTTTTAACCGTTGCTTTCCTACTTTGTTTTGTGAAATTCATTCAATCAATTTCCAATAACATATTCGAAAAGCCTTTCATTTGTTTTTGAATTAAGCTCTGCTAGATTGCCAAAAGCAAACACTGTTTGGAGGCAGAATTCGTAGCCTAATGTCATTACATACAAATATATATTTTTTTAAATCTATTAGAACCAAAATTCAGGGATGAATTTTGTTTGATTTTTATGAGGCGAATAGAATCGAGATTTTCCATGCCTACGGGTCCACTCGTCTTGATAATTTTTTACCTAGTTTTAAAAAGCCCATAAGTAAAAAGTTTTTTAACTTTATTGAAAACAAAAAATTCACTTTAATGCTGTTTTACAGCATATTTGAAGGAGCTTTGTGCCGCTCTTCCATCAATTGGCATCTTTTTGAAAAAATTACCTTCCACCCACCAAGCAAGCGCTCGTTCAGCTTTTAGAAGTGCAGCATCTCTTGCAAAAGAAGAGTGGGAACAACTTTCTGACTGATGGAAGCTGCCGTTCGCTGAATAAAATCGCCTTTCTTTTTAATGCCATGTACTGTAGACTCGTTCAGTTTGAATTTTTTACCACAGGTATTTTTTTCGCAATTCAATTCATTTAGAATTTTCGATTTTTCGCGCAAGTTAAGCTTCTCTCGTTTTGTCGCCCCATATGTCTATTTACATTTCTTTTAGTTTTTGTATATTTTTAATAGCAACAGTGTGGCGTTTTACTGGTGTTGATGTGATTTTATTAATTTTTAAATTACATATTAGGAAAATTGGGTAGCAGAAAAGAATTGAAAAAAATTAAAAACCCGTAAATAAAGAAAAACCGCATAAAAAAGGTAATTGGGAGATGTTCAAAAAATCCGCGTAAATTGAGGATTAAGTGCACACATAAGAATTTTGTATTGTATATACATATGCATGCATTTTTTAAAGCCAGTATTATTT
Source organism: Neria commutata (assembly GCA_963457695.1). NCBI lineage: Eukaryota > Metazoa > Arthropoda > Insecta > Diptera > Micropezidae > Neria > Neria commutata. Next base: position 38,067,152 of record OY735245.1, read on the forward strand.
TATTAGCCAGTATTATTATTATATTAACAATCTCTGCAGTATACAGCCCACCCAAACAAGCTATCAAGGCAGAAGAGTACGAAAAGTACTTTAAAACCCTCTGGAACAGATTTTTAGCTGGAGGAGACCACAATGGAAAACACACTTACTGGGGCTCCCGTCTCATTACCCCAAAAGGCCGACAGCTCTATGCGGCTATTGGTAAACTAAATTTAGATCCCGTCTCAACTGGTACACCAACATACTGGCCCACAGACCCTAAAAAAATTCCCGACTTGATCGACTTCTGTGTGGTAAAGAACATATCTCTGAGTGAATTGAAATGCAGCTCATGCTTTGAACTCTCTTCTGACCACTCTCCTGTGTTGGTCGTGCTCAATTACAATCTCACCAGCTCACCAACACAATGTTGCCTTTATAATCGCAAAACAGATTGGAACTGCTTCCGACACACTGTTTCCTCAACAATTGATTTGAAGCTCTCTCTAAAGTCTGACGAAGATATCACTGCAGCTGTTGAACACTTTAACACCTGCGTCCAGAATGCTGCCTGGAATTCAACTCCCATTCTGAGTGAACGAAAATACGCAAATATTTCAACCCTTGTGAAAGCGAAGCTGAAAGAAAAACGGCATGCAAGAAAAAATTGGCAACAAACTAGATACCCAGAAGACAATAAAAAGTTAAATGCACTCACCAAAGAACTTAAAGAGCTCCTAAATAGCGAACGCAATTCCCAACTCCAACAATACCTCAGTAACCTTGACGCGACACCTGCTACAGAGTACTCGTTCTGGAAAGCTACAAGCAGGCTAAAGAGACCCATTCTGTCCCAGTCCGCAATACGAATGGAAAACAGTAAATGGGCTAGGAGTGATCACGAAAAGGGTGACACACTCGCCCGACATCTTAAAAGAGTATTTACTCCACATGAAATTGAACCCCCACCTGGCATAGCAGAAGAAGTAGAAACAACCTTAGCCATACCCATCAAATGGACCCACCAATACTCAAATTTTCGAAAGCGGAGGTCAGATCAGCTGTCGAAAAACTCAATGTAAAAAAATCTCCTGGATACGACCTCATTACTGGGCAATTATTTAAACAACTCCCAGAAGATGGAATCACTTTCCTAACATACTTGTTTAATGCAGTTCTTACATCTGGCTTTATACCTCCCCAGTGAAAAGTGTCCCAAATAAAAATGATCATCAAACCCGGCAAAAGCGATGATAATGTCGAGTCATATCGCCTCATTAGCTTGCTACCGATCGCCTCAAAAATTATGGAAACTCTTTTTCTCAAAAGACTCAAGCCAATAATAGAAGAGAGAAAATTGATCCCCAACTATCAATTCGGATTTAGAAAAAAACACGGCACAATTGAACAGGTCCACAGACTAGTTAAGCATATTCATTCTGCGTTCGATCAGAAAAAATATTGTACAGCAGCGTTCCTCGATATATTTAACAAGCATTTGATCGCGTTTGGCACGATGGATTGCTTTACAAAATAAAAAATACTCTCCCAATCAGTTACTATATACCGCTCAAGTCTTATCTCAACAGCCGATATTTTTTCGTCAAACAAGGCGAAGAACAGTCTGAACTTTATGCAAGTTCAGCTGGCGTACCTCAAGGCAGTGTCATGGGTCCCATCCTATACCTACTATACACGTACGATTTACCTGCCGATGAAGGATCTATCATAGGCACCTTTGCAGATGGCACAGCTGTTCTGGCCGTGGACATCCTTCCGCATGCGGCCTCCTCTAAACTCAAAAGAGGGCTAGACAAAATCATTCACTCTTAGGAGAGGTACCTGTCCACCCGTTAAACTCAACGAAGTAAATATTCCGCAATGCAATGAGTAGAGCCCGACCGAACCCGAAATTTTGGCCGAGACCGAGACCGAGCGTTCGGCCTTTTTTGAATGTTCGGCCGAGAAATACATATGCAAAAAAAGAAGAAGAATTTTAATGAAAAAAAAATTTTTTAATTTTTAGGAAAAAATACATTTTATTATAAAAAACAATTCTTTTGAGGTATAAATACCTACATTAAGCATCTGATGTATGAAAAATCAATAAAAAGTATTATTAAAAAATTTTAATTTTGTTTAAAACTACATATACAATTTGTTCCTCAACTGTTCGGCTAAATACTCGGCCTTGTGTAGCCGAGACCGAACCGAGACCGAACCCGAACCTTTTGGCCGAACTGTTCGGTAACCGAGACCGAGTTCGGTCGGGCTCTAGCAATGAGACCAAATATCTCGGTATGCATTAGAGGTCTGCATGAATGCATTTGAAAGAGCGACCAAGACATTCATTCGGGTTTGAATCTTTCGCTCGCATGTGCACTTATTTCCAAACATGTGTTGAATAAGCACATATGCCTTAAGAGTGAATGAGATAGCAAAACAATTGAGTAAATTGTAAGCGCAAGCACATTACTCACAAGCAGTGTACCCACTATTCAAATGTTTTGGTAAACAGAGTGCAATGCAGTGGGTGCACCGAGTATTTAAGGGGCTATACGCAATTAAGAGGCTGAGCTTATTTTTAAAGAATTTCTGATGGAAAGACGTTTTAGTGTATTAATTATAATTTCTATGCATATTGTGGTCATTTTAAAAATTATTTGCCGAAGAAAAGACTTTCGGACGATGCATTACTAACCGGCGCGCAGCAGCGGCTTCGCCAAAATTCTCCAGCTTACCATTCACTGCACCCACTTTACCCACTTCACTCACTATACTATACCGATACTTTGTTACATTCGTTTTGTTTGTTACGATTGTAGCAAATAGAGCAAGATAACAAATGCTGCTCTTACTCTCTTTGAAAATAATGGCACGAGTGGGTATTTGTTTTGGTATTGAGAGGTTTTGTGAGTGTTTCACCCATTCAAATGTTTTACTCGTGCGCCGAGTGCAATGAAATGGGTATCCGTAGTGCACAGGCAAACCAAATGCATTCATGCAGACCTCTAGTATGCATCAAAAACTTACATGGAAAACACACATATTTACCAAACGCAAGGCTCTCGGCTTAAAACTTAGAAACCTACACTGGCTCATAAACCGAAATTCCCAAGTATCACTCGATAGCAAACTGCTCCTCTATAAAGCAGTCTTAAAACCTATGTGGACATACGGTATACAGCTGTGGGGCACTGCGACAAACTCAAATATAGAAATACTGCAGAGATTCCAATCAAACACACTTATAATGAGTACAAACTCACCCTATTATGTCACAAACAAACAAATCCATCGAGATCTCAAAGTTCCCACAGTCGCCCAAGAAATAAATAAGCATGCCACGTCGTACATCCAGAGGCTCCAAAACCACCCAAACCCACTCATCTCAGAATTGACATCTCAGTCAACAACATTCGCACGACTCAAGAGAAACAGACCTGTAAAAGATTCAAATCAAAATCGATTTACAAATCAACTGATTTAAATTTTTGATTTAAAAATCAACTCCACCAATCGATTTGAAATTTCTGATTTTCAAATCAGGCACCACCAATCATATTGATTTGAATCAAAAATCTCAAATCAGTGATTTGCCCTTGTCTGATTCAAATCAAAAATCAAAAAAGTTGATTTTGATTTGAAATCAAAAAGCACCAATCGATTGGCCGCTGGGCTGATTCAAATCAATTTTGGCCAAATCAACACAATTAGTGAGCTACACAGAGCTGCATTTTTCTGTATTAGAAGGAAAGTTGTGGATTTGAGTAGCAGGTATAAGATGCTACAAAATAGTATGCACAAGAAAAAAACAACAATTTATGTTTTTTTATTTCAAAATATATGAATGTATACGAGGAGTGTCTGTATATAAATACATTACTTTGTTCTTTTCCTAAACCATCAAATTTTAATAAATGCATATGCATATATTTGACATATTATATGTATATTATACTTAACATGTTATGTTTCCTGGAACAGCAGGTAGAAATATATTACACTTTTGTGGCGGCAGTGGTTTGCACAAAAGTATACCTCTTTTGTGCGGGTGCTAAGAACGGATGCGAGACAGTGATGCCTATTTTTGTTCAAAACCTCTAAAAAGTAATGCGATTCACTCAGGTTAATTTCACAGAAGGCAAACTGCTTCGAAAATGTTACGGACTAATAATAGTGTCTTCAAAATAAACAAACAATGGCACAAAAATAGATATCAGACGATAAATACATTTTCATAAACATATCAGCTTTAAAAATGTACAAAATCTGGTACGAATTTCACGACGTTGACATCACTGATGGAAGTGTCATATTAAACAGGGTTGCTTTTTTTCTCCCAAATAAATACTTTTCTTGCAATTTTCGGTGAAGAAATATGAACGAATAATTGCATATTTCACTATCATTTCAATAAAATAAATGTATTACTTTAAGTTGTTTGTATTTACATATGATTTGTTCACGATTTCAAGTAATTATTCTTATTTTTGAGGAACGAATTTATCTTTGATATTTTTGGTACTATTTCGAAGTATACATTTTAATACTGCTCTGTCATCTATTTGCACACTTGATTTCAGGACTTGATTTGAAATCAAATCAAGATTGGTAAATCAGATTTGGAAATTTGTTGATTTAAATCAAGTGATTGGTAAATCAGATTTTCACTTTTGATTTGTGAGAGCTGATTTATAAATCAAAGGCCACAAATCGATTGGGATTTGAATCAGAAAAAGATGAATCGATTGGCTATGCTTGATTTGAAAATCAGTTTTTAAATCAAATAGGGTAAAATCACTGATTCAAATCAAATCTGATTTAACTCTTTACAACTCTGAAGAGAAAGACCACAGACCTAATCCGTTGAAAACGGCCTGTTAAGAAATGGTTGCTCCACTGGGTGCACTCCATAAATGCTATGTATAACATATTTTAACTGTAAATGTTGCTGAATGTACTATTTACAGATTGCAATAAATAAAGGATGATAGATAAAAAAAAAAATTTTAAAATACAGATAAGATCGTTGTGCCTCTTTGGCATTACCTACATTATTCTTTTTTGAAGGTCTTGAATATGGATTTCTTATTTCTTTAATGCAAATGCGGTGGGCGAGGATGGAATTTCGATCAAATTTATAAAACTAACTAGTTGTCCCGGCAAACGTTGTTCTGCCTAAAATAATTATTTTATTCTAAGACTAGCTCGACCCGGCATAACTCCGTTTTGCCCGCAACATTGAGCTCATCTGCAGCAGTCCCACGGGGAATCACTGACAATGTTTGTGTGAAGTAACGATACTCAACCTGCGGCCCGCCAAGCTTTTATGTGCGGCTCTAAACACATTTAATATTGTAATTTTGAAAATGTCAAAAAACTCCAAACAGCCGAAACGAACTCGTTTCCGATCTCTATCTCTCGACTCGTGATGATGAAATGTCACTTTCACTAAGATTATCCGGCCATTATTGTCTTTTGAACGTCGTCGATAAACTGAATATCCATCTGACCCCGTTACTGTTTCAGCTACTAATAACCATAGGACCATGGGTATTTTTGTGAATTTTCCATCAACCATGCATGGTGATTTTTGATTCAATGCACCACACGGTCCATGCACCATCTGCGATCTGACAATCTCGTGCAGTTCTGGATCGGCTATTGGGTCGGGAATTTCAGCTGATATGATATCGTCTACTTCATCTGAGCGCAATTTGTTCATCAGCCAAATCAAAATATGTGCGTGGGGTAGACCGCGTTTCTGCCACTCGACCGAGTACATCCAACACCTTGTAATGCCGAACACCCGATGATTCACGATCACATCCATCATCACCTTGTAATGCCGAACACCCGATGATTCACCATCACATACATCATCACCTTGTAATGCCGAACACCCGAAGATTCACGATCACATCCATCATCACCTTCACTTTCTGCTTGAATACTCTCGCAATTATATCGTGACGGTCTTCCGGTTTTTGTCCCTGATACAGTTCCCTTTTAATCTCGTTCCACTTCGGATTACACTTAAAAGTAATAAATAAGTCCGGTGTTCCGTAGTTGCGTACATATGTCATTGCATCTTGGGCATACTCATGCATACGGCGAGGACTTCCAAAATAAGTCGATGGTAATATCACCAGTTGTCCAAGATTCTGCGCATTCCCATCGGTGTTCACAGCATCTCGCAAGTGGATGTAGTCATCGCATCGTAGCTTTGCCTGGTCTAATTTAATGAACAGTAGACGCTTACTCTCAACTTTGACATACATATCGACCGCATATTGTTGAACTAACTGGCGACACTTCAAAATAATATTCTCATCATTCGGACGATGCATCACTCGATACGCGGAGTAGTTCATGGAGCTGAGCCAACAACCAATGCACAAATGCCTGCAGAAGTTTGAGCATTATATCGTCGTGAATGTTCTCCAGCTGGAGCGCCATCAAGTTTGAAGACAAATCTGCGATCGCCTTTCATTTTCTCCATCGCCGTTTTAAACATCGTAATCAAAGCGTTGTTTGCATTCAAGAATTGTTGCAATTGACTAATGACGTTTTTTGTCACTCCTGTTTGACCTCTGTGCCGCCTATCGACTTGATCATCCTCCGACGAAATAAAGTACACCTGCAGATATTGGTGTGCGCCTTCGTTTAGTGGCAATAATGCACCCATCCGATGGTAAATTTGACCTTGAATCTGTGAACCCGAATTGTGCAGTGTAGAATCCCGTGTCAATGTTAGAACAGGTGTGTTTCAATGATGTGTTAATATTTTTCCTTTTACCTTGCAAGATGGCATGAAACCAGTTTCTTGAATGATTTTGGTTCCGAACGAAGTCATACGAAAACAGTTGTACCTACTGTCGAATGTTCTTGAGAAAATCATCCGATTCAAACAACGGTTTCAATGGCTCCGGAGCTGCATCTAAGGGAACGATTTTCATTTTGCCACTCGCACAGCAAAGGACGCAAGTTTCGCCTTTGAATTTGAGCGCATTGAAACGTTGGCACACAATTGTCATCGCTCCAATACCGCCACCTATCGTTAACCGTTGTGTCGATCGTAGAGCCCACGGGTACATTTGCAACTTTAATTTTCCTGTATCTTCCAAACGGTTAGTCCGATTGACCTGAAATTTCATGATATCCTCAACCATACACTTTTGCATCATGTGGAAAAGTTTCATCAAGATTGGAGCAGCAGTTCAGTCGATACAGCCCAAATTCAAGTTAGTGGAATGGCGTCGACTGCTGATGTACCCGGGTACTTGTATGAAAATTCATACAAATATATATGACAAATATATATGGCAAAGTTCACTTTATATTGCTATATCTTCCAAGCGGCTGGTCCAATCTTGATGAAACTTCGTATCATAGCTTGGAAATATGTAATTGATATTGGTGTGAAATTTCAGGTCAATTGGACCAACCGTTTGGAAAATATAACCCAGTTACTAGAAAATGTACAAGCTGATGTACAAACTGGTTGTGCAAGGGTAGGTAGGCAAGATATTCCCAAATACCCTTTTGTTCCTGTTAGTAGACGTGTTTTCCTACACATTCCAAAAAAAAAATGTTTACATTGAACAAATATTTTATGAGTTATAATTATTCGCACCAGGTACTAAAAATAGCACTATGAGCAAGAGGGGTTGATTTTCAGTTCAAATATAACGGAATTTTGCGAATGAAAATTCAATGTTAATTATTTTTCTTGGTAAAAAGGGATCAAATTACAAGGATTAAAAAAGAATTTGGAAATTGTTAAATTTTTATGGATTTTGGCAATTCCCATTTTTGGTAAAAATGGATTATTTAGGTACCAAATTTTTTTTTTCCCAAATTATGATAAAAGTTTTGTTAACTAGACAATATTTCCAAGAAATAAAAAAAAAAAAAACCAGAAAATTACAAGAATCCAGGTAGTAGTTAATATTTGTATATCAAAAGCAACTATCTGCCATACAAAACGTATGAAGTACCCGGGTACATCTACTGTCGATGTGGATAAAACCCAACAGCTGTTGACACAACGGTTAAATGCGAATAAATAAATTTATCAGATTTCCTGACTTTCCCGTCAGATTTTCCGGAATTTTTTTCTGCATAAACCCAAAATACAGTAATTCGAACAAAACAAAAAAAGAATCTTGAAAATCGGCCTAGCGGTTACCGAGTGAGACGGCTAAAGAGCTTCACCACTTTTTTTTTATATATTAGAAGATTTGTTTTGAAAGTATATCAATTATGAACAAAACAAAAAAAGAATCTTGAAAATCGGCCTAGCGGTTACCGAGTGAGACGGCTAAAGAGCTTCACCACTTTTTTTTTATATATTAGAAGATTTGTTTTGAAAGTATATCAATTATGGTAGGAATTTTTTTTAAAATATGAAAATTATGCACAGGAAGAATAGGTTTTCGTGAATATTTCCACCCCGACATCAGCTGCCGGATTCAAATTTTGTCGACGGCTTTCTGTCAACTTTAGTATTATATGGTGTGAATTTGAGCCAGACCGGTCCATAAATAAGAATTTTCGAAAAAACGCCACCGTGGCAACACTTAGGAAGGTCTAACATGAAAACAAACCATTCAGAGCACCACACGAACATATGTCGTGAGTATAAGGTCGATCGCTTCTGTGGTTCAGCCGTGATGCTGCGACATACATACGCACAAACGTTTTTATAAGCTTTATATTAACTTCACTTTCTGTCCGCGGTATGTCGTCAAATCTAGTAATCAATTTTTCACCCACTTCCCGACTACTTAGAGATCTGAAACTTTGCATACATGCCTAAACACGAGCCCAATGCATGAATCAATAAATTTTATGGGCGTAGGATAAGGGGCGTGGCACGTTTTTATCAACTCCAGATTTGTGTATAACTTTAGAACTACACATCACACATCAATGAAACTCGGTAGGAACGTACTACATATCCATATACTTCTACTGAGAAAATAAGGGGGCGCTGGATATGGGGGCGTGGCACCCCCATACAAACAAACTTTTTGATCTCGATTAGCTTTGGAACTAAAGGTCGTGCAGCACTAAAATTTCGTATGCAATCGCCTCTTGGATGTGTCGTCCCACTTGTAAAATTTTATGGGCGTAGGACAAGGGGCGTGGCACCCCCCATACAAACAAAATTTTTGATCTCGATTAGCTTTGGAACTAAAGATCGTGTAGCATTGAAATTTCGTATGCAGTCGCCTCTTGGATGTGTCGTCCCACTGGTAAAATTTTATGGGCGTAGGATAAGGGGGCGTGGCATCCCCCATACAAACCAAATTTTTGATCTCGATTAGCTTTGGAACTAAAGCTCGTGCAGCATTGAAATTTCGTATGCAGTCGCCTCTTGGATGTGTCGTCCCACTGGTAAAATTTTATGGGCGTAGGATAAGGGGCGTGGCACTTTTTTATCAACTCCAGATTTGTGTATAACTTTAGAACTACACATCACACATCAATGAAACTCGGTAGGAACTTACTACATATCAATATCCTTCTACTGAGAAAATAAGGGGAGCAGTGGATAGGGGGCACTGGATAAGGGGGCGTGGCACCCCATACAAACAAAATTTTTTATCTCGATTAGCTTTGGAAATAAAGGTCGTGCAGCATTGAAATTCCGTATACAGGCCCCTCTTGGATGCTTCGTCCCACTGGTAAAATAAATGGGCGTAGACAGGGGGCGTGGCACTTTTCAAGCAACTACACACTTGGGCTTCAGTTTATAATTATAGGTACACCACACATCAATGAAACACGATAGGAACATACTCGCCGCGTCTTGCAAGCAAAACAACAACAACTCATCGCGCCACAAATATGCCACGAATATTAGGGTCGATCACAGCCGTATTATTTGTTAAATTGAGGATATGACGATAGGAGACACTGTGAATACCCTAAATATTGTGTACTGCTCTGCAAGTTTTAAATTCTTTTTGCGAAAAATTTCAGAGCTCCAAAATTGAATTTATGGAAGACTAAAAAGTAGAAAATAAAATTATATAAAAAAAACTTTTTAAAAATAAGCTTTAATTTATTTAATGTACTAAAAAGTAGAAAATAAATTGTTTCCAAGTCACCTGTATCTTACTATTAATAAAAGCTTGTGCGCTCAAAACCTATATTCACACTTATCTTTCATTACTAGAATCTATTTACAAAAAATTTATTAAATAAAATATTGTATCAATTGGTTGACAAATTTTGAACAAATGAGCGCTCCAAGCTTCTATTAATAGTAAGATACAGGTGACTTGGAAACAATTTATTTTCTACTTTTTAGTACATTAAATAAATTAAAGCTTATTTTTAAAAAGCTTTTTTTTTTATATAATTTTTTATATATTAAGATTAAGATATGAAAATGAAAATTATGCACAGGAAGAATACGTTTTTCGTCAATATTTCCACTTGGACAACAGCTATCGGGTTCAAATTTTGTCAACGACTTTCTGTCAACTTTAGTATTATATGGTGTGAATCTGAGCTAAATCGGTCCATAAATAAGAATTTTCAAAAAAACGCCACCGTGGCAACACTTAGGATGGTCTAACATGGAAACAAACTATTCAGAGCACCTCACGAACATATATTGTGAGTATAAGGTCGATCGCTTCTTTGGTTCAGCCGTGATGCTGCGACATACATACGCACAAACGTTTTTATATATTAAGAAGAAGATATGAAAATGAAAATTATGTACGGGAAGAATACGTTTTCGTGAATATTTGCACTTCGACAACAGCTATCGGGTTTAAATTTTGTCGACCACTTTCTGTCAACTTTAGTATTATATGGTGTGAATCTGAACCAAATCGGTCCGTAAATAAGAATTTTCGAAAAACCGCCACCGTGGCAACACTTAGGAAGGTCTAACATGAAAACAAACCGTTCAGAGCACCACACGAACATATGTTGTGAGTATAAGGTCGATCGCTTCTGTGGTTCAGCCGTGATGCTACGACATACATACGCACAAACGTTTTTATATATTAAGATTTTGCCCTACATAGTTAGCCCGTTAACGCACATAATAAATCATTGTTTTACTTCCTCGTCTTTTCCTTGTTCGTGGAAAATTGCGAAGGTCATGCCTGTTGCAAAAAAACCTCAAGGAAGTGAACCCAGCGAGTTCAGTCCTATTAGCAAAGTTCAGTCCCTTTGTCAAAGGTGAGTGAAGCTATGATGGCAGACCAGATATCTAATTTTCTATCACAAAGCGATTATTTGTCCCAATTTCAAGCTGGATTTGGTGGTGCCCACAGCTGTACTACAGCTACTGTTAAGGTACTCGATGATATTCAATCTCCTTATGATGAAGGCCTACTTACCCTGCTTTGATTGCTTGATTTCTCTAAAGCATTTGACATTGTAAATCATTCTTTACTTTGTCAAAAACTAAAAAACTACTGTTATTAGTACATAGCTACTTATCGAACAGAGTGCAGAGAGTAAATGTTGCCAATAAGTGCTCTCAATACAAGCCTGTTTGCAGTGGTGGGCCTCAAGGTTCCGTTCTCGGCCCGCTTCTTTTTTCAATATTTACTAACGATATTTTTTCTGTATGTAAACATTCCACTATGCATGCATATGCGGATGATGTTTAACTTCATCTTTCTCGTAGAACGGGTCTTCTAGAAGACAGTCTGCAGATTGAATGAAGATCTTGATAATGTTCATAAATGGGCTATTAAAAATGGTCTTCAACTTAATGCGCTGAAATCATATGTTTTACATATTGCCAGAAACGAAATATGCTTAGATGACATACCAGACTTGTTTATAGGAGACAGGAAGGTAAGACTAGTAAGCAATGTAAAAAGTCTTGGATTCCAAATTAATTCGTCTCTAACCTGCACTGATCATATTAATAGCGTAGTCCGTAACATTTATTATGCCTTGCGAAACCTAAAAATGTCAGCACAGTTTACACCTGTTCAAACTAGGCGTAAGCTGGTGTTGCAACTGATAATCGCTACAATAACGTATCCCGAGCTTATTTATAGTAAACTAGCTGTTACCCGCGGGTTCCACCCCGCGCTTTTATAAAAATACGTAATGTGAATGATGCTCTGATTGGATGTTGCTGTATTTAATTGTATTTAATTTAATAGAAGTGCTTGCCAGTCTGTCTTTGTCTTGGTTTTTGTTGTTTTCTGTTGAACAGCAGCGCTTCTCCTTGCTGATGCTTGTGATGTCTATATATGTACTTGTAGGGGAAGTCATAAATGTAGGTCCTTACAAAACTATCTGTGTATGTAGATTACTCCTTTGGTGGAAGGCCAAAATTAAAGTGACTCCTCATGGACCACCACTTTTTTACGGTACATACACTGAAGGTGTGCCACGCCACCTTGTCCCATGACCCTAAATCTATATATATAAAACTCAAAATTATGTCAAAATGTTTACATGTATGTATGACTAAATAATAACAAAACAGAATTTCAATGTTGAATGACTTGTAGTTTTAAATATATACCAAATCTATATATATGTGGAGCACCCTACGCATTTATTCTTTCTTACAAATATTATAAGTTAAATCTTAAACACTTTGTAACACCCTATACATTTATTCATTACTCGCATTCCCTTTAGCATTCTACTTTGTGTTAACATTCGTTGTACCAAGCTCATGCTTAAAACTACAATCTTGTATCACTTGCTTTTTGACTTTTGAGCGAACACATCGTCTTAGCTTTCTTATCTGCGCATATTGTTCTTTTAACCGGATTAATAAATTCTAAGTTTAGTTTAATATAAACGAAATCGGAAAACTCTTTTATTCCGAACATTAATTGGAGGAATACTACACTCGACCTCCAAAGTGGTGACCCCGAGAAGTGAAGAGACTGGACCCGAGCAGTGAAGATACTGGACCCGACGACGAGCGAAGATACTGGACCCGAGGAGTGAAGATATTAGTCAGCGTGCCAACGAAAATCGTACGAGAGTACCGCTATAAGATCACGCGATTTTGGCCTGTTTTCGATACGTTATAAAATGGCCACCGATAGCGGAACTTCTTCGCAACCGACGCAAACTCTTTCAACGCACACCGCTGGCAGCCCGGAGGAGCGCCTCGAGGCATATGACAGGCAAGCTGCAGTTGTCTACGCGCGTTTACCTTTCCCTGCAATGTCGAGCGTTAATATAGAGGCATGGTTCACAACTATGGACTTTTGGTTCACGGCTTCTGGCATTACTTCGGACAAGCAGAAAGCAGCCACGATTTTTGCTGCACTTAATCCGAGCGTCATCAGCCAATTGTCTCACGTGATCGCTTCAATGCCGCAACTGGACAGGTTCGAATACGTTAAAGCAAAAATAATTGAACATTTTGCAGATAGTGAACAACGACGGCTCAATCGACTGCTATCCGAACTTCCACTTGGAGACAAAAAGCCATCGGAACTGTACTTTGAGATGAAACGTGTCGCTGGCAATACAATTGGCGAAGCTGCTCTTAAAGGACTGTGGACAAAACGTTTGCCAGAGTTCGCACAGCCAGTTGTTGCCGCTTCATCAGGTACAGCCGCGGAATTCACGAGGATTGCCGATTCCATTATTGATGCAGTTACACCGCAGCAAGTACATCGGGTAGAATCCGAGGTAACAGGTGAGATTAATCATCTCCGCGCCGCCGTAGAGGACTTGGAAAAGCGTTTCGACAAATTTTCCGTACGCTCTCGGTCCCGATCTCGTAGCCGACCCAGCCCACGCAATCATTTTCGCAGCGAAATTCGACCTACTTCAACAAGAAATAAACCTCGACCATCGACCAGTTACGAATGCTGGTATCATCAGAAGTACGGTACAAATGCTCGCAAGTGTCGCAGCCCATGCAGTCGCAGGCAACGCTCAGCGCAGTCTGTGACCGCACAGCAACGCCCAAACTGACTAGCAGAGCGCTTGGCAAAATCTAGCGAAAATTTTGTCACCGAGCGCAAAGTCTTTCGCCTCCAGGTAAGAGATCAATCATCTAAAACGACATTTCTCATCGATACTGGAGCCGACGTGTCGATTCTTCCTCTTACCACATCTTCGTACGATATTCGTCCAAGCGCTACGAAGCTCTATGCTGCCAACGGGGCAGCGATAAAAGTCATTGGAGAAAAACGCATTAAGTTGGACCTAGGCCTTCGTCGCGAATTTTTCTGGTCATTTGTTGTAGCAGACGTCACACAGCCTATTATTGGCGCGGATTTTATAAGATTCTACGACTTAATTATCGATATGCGACGAAATAAGCTTATCGACAACGTGACAACTCTGTCGACAACATTAGCACCATCGCTAAAATGCAATGCCGTCGACGTAAGAACATTTCCAACTGAAATACGATTTGCTGATATTTTGTCTGAGTTTTCGGACATTACTAAATTAGCGCCGTACGGATCGGTAACTAAATCAACAATTTTCCATCGCATCGAAACAAACGGCCAACCCGTTTTTGCCAGACCACGCCGCCTTTCGCCTGACAAATTGGAAGCCGCAAAAGCTGAATTCGACTTTCTGCTGAAAACTGGAATTTGCCGTCCATCAGGCAGCAACTGGTCCAGCCCGCTTCACATGGTCAAGAAGGGTGATGGAACATGGAGACCTTGTGGCGATTATCGAGCGCTCAATGCTCGTACGTTGCCTGACCGATACCCGTTGCCGTATTTGACCGATTTCACAAATATTTTACGAGGTAAGACAGTCTTTTCGAAAATCGACCTCCAAAAAGCATTTCATCAAGTACCAGTGCATCCTGACGATATTGTGAAAACGGCCATCACGACACCTTTCGGCCTATATGAATTTCAATTCATGACTTTCGGCTTGTGCAACGCTGCACAAACTTTTCAACGCCTCATCGATGAAGTACTGCGAGGACTCGATTTTGTTTTCCCATACATTGATGACATCTGCGTCGCCTCATCCTCAATCGAGCAACACCGACAACATCTGCGATTAGTTTTCCAGCGACTTCGCGAAAACAACCTCTCTATCAACCGTGCTAAATGTGAATTTGGCAAGACCGAGATAAAGTTTCTTGGACATCTTGTCGATTCTCAAGGCATACGACCGCTACCAGAGAAAGTTTCCGCTTTACTTGAATTTCCGAAACCGACAGTGGCTAAAAGTTTAAAGCGTTTCATAGCCATGATAAACTTGTATAGAAAATTTTTGCCACATGCTGTTGATTATCAAACAAAATTACAAGAACTCATTCCAGGTAACAAAAAGAATGACCTCACGCCGCTAGTGTGGACTCCAGAATCCGAAGCAGCTTTTAGCCGTTGCAAAGAGGAGCTGGCGAATGCAACCTTGCTATTCCATCCGTCAACTAACGCAGAGTTATCACTTCACATCGACGCTTCTGATTTTGCCGTTGGAGCTGCGTTGCATCAATTGGTCGACGGAGAATCGCAGCCCCTTGCGTTTTATTCGAAAAAATTAACATCCGCGCAGCGCAAATACAGCACATATGATCGGGAGTTAGCTGCTATGTATCAAGCGGTTTCACACTTTCGATATATGATAGAAGGCCGCCAATGCCACATCCTAACAGACCACCGCCCACTGGTGTATGCTTTTCAACAGAAGTTGGAAAAAACTGCGCCCCGTCGAGCGCGACAGCTTGATTTCATTGGACAATTTACGACTGACATCCGACATATATCCGGTGAAGACAACGTCACAGCCGATTTATTCTCCCGGATACAGTCACTCGATCAAGCTATTGATTACAGCACCGTTGCTGCAGCACAAGAGAACGACTCTGAGCTTCAAGACCTCTTACGACCAAGTACAAATTCGAATTTATCATTGGTATTAAAACCCTTTATGCTTCCAGGAACGAAAAAACCCCTCATTTGCGATACTTCCACCATGCATGTGCGTCCATACATGCCGAAAAAGTTTCGACTACAGGTTCTTTCAAAAATACATAACCTTTCACATCCGGGAGTTCGTGCGATGTCCAAACTAATGACAACTCGATTTGTTTGGAAAGGCATAAAGAAAGACGTCGCGAATTTTGTACGCAATTGCGAGGCATGTCAGCGATCAAAAGTTCATCGACATACGAAGTCGTCGCCTGAAAGGTACACGCCACCGCAAGGAAGATTTTCGCACATCAACATCGACATCGTGGGTCCTTTTCCTTTGTGTGAAGGGCAACGATACTGCTTAACCATAATCGATCGCTTTACACGATGGCCGGAAGCAGTTCCTATCCCCGATATGACAGCAGAAACTATTGCAAAAGCATTACTGACGCACTGGATTTCAAGATTTGGTGTACCAGAATGCATTACATCGGACCGTGGTAGACAATTTGAATCTTCAATTTTTAACGAGCTCATTTCAGTAATTGGAGCCACGCATCTTCGTACTACACCTTACCACCCTCAATCAAATGGCTTAATTGAGAGATGGCATCGAAGTTTTAAGGCAGCTATTCTCTGTCATAACCCCGACAAGTGGACACATCACCTACCGTCAATATTGCTTGGACTAAGAGTTGTCTTTAAACCTGACATTGGTGCATCTCCAGCAGAACTTGTTTACGGAACGACTTTAAGAATACCAGGAGAATTTCTTCAACCCACTAAGCTGCCTGAACCAACGAGTGAATCGGTCGCACAATTCGTAATTCAATGGAAAAATTACGACCAACCGAAACAGCGCATCACTCACCGCCAACGACTTTTGTCTCGCAAAAACTACATGCAGCGACACACGTCTTTGTAAGAAACGATTCCATACGCCCGTCGATGTCACATCCATACAATGGTCCCTACGCAGTCATACGCAGATACGATAAGTATTTTACAGTGCAAATCCGAGGAAGACTCAGTAATATTAGCATCGACCGCCTAAAACCAGCTTTTTTAACAACGACTGATCTCGAAACGCCAACACCTCAAGCACCGACGAACATCTCCGAAAATTTACCGCCAAAAACTACACGTAGTGGTCGACAGGTGAAGTTCCCTCAACGATACGGGTAGCTTTCGTCTGGAGGCGGAGTACTGTGGAGCACCCTACGCATTTATTCTTTCTTACAAATATTATAAGTTAAATCTTAAACACTTTGTAACACCCTATACATTTATTCATTACTCGCATTCCCTTTAGCATTCTATTTTGTGTTAACATTCGTTGTACCAAGCTCATGCTTAAAACTACAATCTTGTATCACCTGCTTTTTGACTTTTGAGCGAACACATCGTCTTAGCTTTCTTATCTGCGCATATTGTTCTTTTAACCGGATTAATAAATTCTAAGTTTAGTTTAATATAAACGAAATCGGAAAACTCTTTTATTCCGAACATTAATTGGAGGAATACTACACTCGACCCCCAAATATATAAAAATGGAGCGTGGTTTGTTCGGATGCTTAAAACTCCAGAACGGCTGAACCGATTTTGATGAAATTTAGTGTATGTGCTTCAGTGGGATCTGGGATGGTTTTGATCTATAATTGGACCCGATTGGATAAGGGGGCGTGGCACCGCCCATACAAACCAAATTGTTTACATCGAATAGCTTTGGAACTAAAAGTCGTGTAGCATTGAAATTCCGTATGTAGTCGCCTCTTGGATGTGTCGTCCCACTGGTAAAATCTTATGGGCGTAGGATAAGGGGCGTGGCACTTTTTTGTCAACTCCAGATTTGTGTATAACTTTAGAACTACACATCACACATCAATGAAACTCGGAAGGAACTTACTACATATCAATATCCTTCTACTGAGAAAATAAGGGGGCACTGGATAAGGGGGCGTGGTACCCCCCATACAAACCAAATTTTTTATCTCGATTAGCTTTGGAACTAAAGGTCGCGCAGCATTGAAATTTCGTATGCAGTCGCCTCTTGGATGTGTCGTCCCACTGGTAAAATTGTATGGGCGTAGGATAAGGGGCGTGGCACTTTTTTATCAACTCCAGATTTGTGTATAACTTTAGAACTACACATCACACATCAATAAAACCCGGTAGGAACTTACTACATATCCATATCCTTCTACTGAGAAAATAAGGCGGGCACTCGATAAGGGGGCGTGGCACCGCCGATAATAACCAAATTTTTGATCTCGAATAGCTTTGGAACTAAAGGTCGTGCAGCATTGAAATTCCGTATGCAGTCGCCTCTTGGATGCGTCGTCCCACTGGTAAAATTTTATGGGCGTAGGATAGGGGGGTGGCACTTCAATCAAATCCTATACGGGTATAACTTTAGAAATATACTTCATACATCAATGAAACTCGGTAGAAACATATTACATATCCGTATCATTGAACTGGGAAAATGGGATGGCCATTGGACAAGGGGCGTGGCACCGCTCATACAAACGAAATCATTGATATCGAATAGCTTTGGAACTAAAAGTCGCGCAGTATTGAAGTTCCGTATGCAAGCACCTCTTGGATGAGTCGTCCCACTGGTACAATTTTATGGTCGTAGGACAAGGGGCGTGGCAACTCCACATTTGGATATTACTTTAGAACTATATATTATACATAAATGAAACTCCGTATTCTTCAACTGGGAAAATGGAATGGGCATTGGACACGAGGCGTGACACCCCTCATACAACTTAAATCTTTTATTTGGTATATATTTAAAACTACAAGTCATTCAACATTGAAATTCTGTTTTGTTATTATTTAGTCATACATACATGTAAACATTTTGACATAATTTTGAGTTTTATATATATAGATTTAGGGTCATGGGACAAGGTGGCGTGGCACACCTTCAGTGTATGTACCGTAAAAAAGTGGTGGTCCATGAGGAGTCACTTTAATTTTGGCCTTCCACCAAAGGAGTAATCTACATACACAGATAGTTTTGTAAGGACCTACATTTATGACTTCCCCTACAAGTACATATATAGACATCACAAGCATCAGCAAGGAGAAGCGCTGCTGTTCAACAGAAAACAACAAAAACCAAGAAAAAGACAGACTGGCAAGCACTTCTATTAAATTAAATACAATTAAATACAGCAACATCCAATCAGAGCATCATTCACATTACATATTTTTATAAAATCGCGGGGTGGAACCCGCGGGTAACAGCTAGTACCAAATAAAAGATTTAAGTTGTATGAGGGGTGTCACGCCTCGTGTCCAATGCCCATTCCATTTTCCCAGTTGAAGAATACGGAGTTTCATTTATGTATGATATATAGTTCTAAAGTAATATCCAAATGTGGAGTTGCCACGCCCCTTGTCCTACGACCATAAAATTGTACCAGTGGGACGACTCATCCAAGAGGTGCTTGCATACGGAACTTCAATACTGCGCGACTTTTAGTTCCAAAGCTGAGAAAATAAGGCGAGCACTGGATAAGGGGGCGTGGCACCCCCCATACAAACAAAATTTTTGATCTCGATTAGCTTTGGAACTAAATGTCTTGCAGCATTGAAATTTCGTATGCAGTCGCCTCTTGGATGTGTCGTCCCACTGGTAAAATTTTATGGGCGTAGGATAAGGGGCGTGGCACTATTTTATCAACTCCAGATTCGTGTATAACTTTAGAACTACACATCACACATCAATGAAACTCGGTAGGAACTTACTACATATCCATATCCTTCTACTGAGAAAATAAGGCGGGCACTGGATAAGGGGGCGTGGCACCCCCATACAAACAAAATTTTTGATCTCTATTAGCCTTGGAACTAAAGGTCGTGCAGCATTGAAATTTCGTATGCAGTCGCCTCTTGGATGTGTCGTCCCACTGATTTTATGGGTGTAGGACAGGGGGGTGACACTTCAATCAAATCCTATACGGGTATAACTTTAGAAATATACTTCATACATCAATGAGACTCGGTAGAAACATATTACATTTCCGTATCATTGAACTGGAAAAATGGGATGGCCATTGGACAAGGGGCGTGGCACCGCTCATACAAACGAAATCATTGATATCGAATAGCTTTGGAACTAAAAGTCGCGCAGTATTGAAATTCCGTATGCAGGCACCTCTTGGATGAGTCATCCCACTGATACAATTTTATGGGCGTAGGACAGGGGCGTGGTACTTTTCAAACAACTTCACATTTGGGTATTACTTTAGAACTATACATCATACATCAACGAAACTCGGCAAGAACTGGGAAAATGGGACGGGCATTGGATAAGAGGCGTGGAACCACCCGTACAAACCAAATCATTGATATCAAATAGCTTTGGAACTAAAAGTCGCGCAGTTTTGAAATTCCGTATGCAGGCACCTCTTGGATGAGTCGTCCCACTGATACAATTTTATGGGCGTAGGAGAGGGGCGTGGCACTTTTCAATCAACTTCACATTTGGGTATTAATTTAGAACTATACATCATACATCAACGAAACTCGGCAAGAACTGACACCATATCCGTATCCTTGAACTGGGAAAATGGGACGGGCATTGGATAAGAGGCGTGGCACCACCCGTACAAACCAAATCATTGATATCGAATAGCTTTGGAACTAAAAGTCGCGCAGTATTGAAATTCCGTATGCAGGCACGTCTTGGATGAGTCTTCCCACTGATACAATTTTATGGGCGTAGGAGAGGGGCGTGGCACTTTTCAATCAACTTCACATTTAGGTATTACTTTAGAACTATACATCATACATCAACGAAACTCGGCAAGAACTGACACCATATCCGTATCCTTGAACTGGGAAAATGGGACGGGCATTGGATAAGAGGCGTGGCACCACCCGTACAAACCAAATCATTGATATCGAATAGCTTTGGAACTAAAAGTCGCGCAGTATTGAAGTTCCGTATGCAAGCACCTCTTGGATGAGTCGTCCCACTGGTACAATTTTATGGTCGTAGGACAAGGGGCGTGGCAACTCCACATTTGGATATTACTTTAGAACTATATATCATCTATATATATAAAAATGGAGCGTGGTTTGTTCGGATGCTTAAAACTCCAGAACGGCTGAACCGAATTTGATGAAATTTAATGTATTTGCTTCAGTGGGGTCTGGGATGGTTTTGATCTATAATTGGACCCGATTGGACAAGGTGTGTGGTACCGCCCATACAAACTAAATTGTTTACATCGAATAGCTTTGGAACTAAAAGTCGTGTAGCATTGAAATTCCGTATGCAGTCGCCTCTTGGATGTGTCGTCCCACTGGTAAAATTTTATGGGCGTAGGATAAGGGGCGTGGCACTTTTTTTATCAACTCCAGATTTGTGTATAACTTTAGAACTACACATCACACATCAATGAAACTCGGTAGGAACTTACTTCATATCCATATCCTTCTACTGAGAAAATAAGGCGGGCACTGGATAAGGGGGCGTGGCACCCCCATACAAACAAAATTTTTGATCTCTATTAGCCTTGGAACTAAAGGTCGTGCAGCATTGAAATTTCGTATGCAGTCGCCTCTTGGATGTGTCGTCCCACTGATTTTATGGGTGTAGGACAGGGGGGTGACACTTCAATCAAATCCTATACGGGTATAACTTTAGAAATATACTTCATACATCAATGAGACTCGGTAGAAACATATTACATATCCGTATCATTGAACTGGGAAAATGGGATGGCCATTGGACAAGGGGCGTGGCACCGCTCATACAAACGAAATCATTGATATCGAATAGCTTCGGAACTAAAAGTCGCGCAGTATTGAATTTCCGTATGCAGGCACCTCTTGGATGAGTCGTCCCACTGATACAATTTTATGGGCGTAGGACAGGGGCGTGGTACTTTTCAAACAACTTCACATTTGGGTATTACTTTAGAACTATACATCATACATCAACGAAACTCGGCAAGAACTGACACCATATCCGTATCCTTGAACTGGGAAAATGGGACGGGCATTGGATAAGAGGCGTGGAACCACCCGTACAAACCAAATCATTGATATCGAATAGCTTTGGAACTAAAAGTCGCGCAGTATTGAAATTCCGTATGCAGGCACCTCTTGGATGAGTCGTCCCACTGATACAATTTTATGGGCGTAGGAGAGGGGCGTGGCACTTTTCAATCAACTTCACATTTGGGTATTAATTTAGAACTATACATCATACATCAACGAAACTCGGCAAGAACTGACACCATATCCGTATCCTTGAACTGGGAAAATGGGACGGGCATTGGATAAGAGGCGTGGCACCACCCGTACAAACCAAATCATTGATATCGAATAGCTTTGGAACTAAAAGTCGCGCAGTATTGAAATTCCGTATGCAGGCACCTCTTGGATGAGTCGTCCCACTGATACAATTTTATGGGCGTAGGACAGGGGCGTGGCTCTTTTCAATCAACTTCACATTTTGGGTATTACTTTAGAACTATACATCACACATCAACGAAACTCGGCAAGAACTGACACCATATCCGTTTCCTTGAACTGGGAAAATGGGACGGGCATTGGATAAGAGGCGTGGCACCACCCGTACAAACCAAATCATTGATATCGAATAGCTTTGGAACTAAAAGTCGCGCAGTATTGAAATTCCGTATGCAGGCACGTCTTAGATGAGTCTTCCCACTGATACAATTTTATGGGCGTAGGAGAGGGGCGTGGCGCTTTTCAATCAACTTCACATTTAGGTATTACTTTAGAACTATACATCATACATCAACGAAACTCGGCAAGAACTGACACCATATCCGTATCCTTGAACTGGGAAAATGGGACGGGCATTGAATAAGAGGCGTGGCACCACCCGTACAAACCAAATCATTGATATCGAATAGCTTTGGAACTAAAAGTCGCGCAGTATTGAAGTTCCGTATGCAAGCACCTCTTGGATGAGTCGTCCCACTGGTACAATTTTATGGTCGTAGGACAAGGGGCGTGGCAACTCCACATTTGGATATTACTTTAGAACTATATATTATACATAAATGAAACTCCGTATTCTTCAACTGGGAAAATGGAATGAGCATTGGACACGAGGCGTGACACCCCTCATAAAACTTAAATCTTTTATTTGGTATATATTTAAAACTACAAGTCATTCAACATTGGAATTCTGTTTTGTTATTATTTAGTCATACATACATGTAAACATTTTGACATAATTTTGAGTTTTATATATATAGATTTAGGGTCATGGGACAAGGTGGCGTGGCACACCTTCAGTGTATGTACCGTAAAAAAGTGGTGGTCCATGAGGAGTCACTTTAATTTTGGCCTTCCACCAAAGGAGTAATCTACATACACAGATAGTTTTGTAAGGACCTACATTTATAACTTCCCCTACAAGTACATATATAGACATCACAAGCATCAGCAAGGAGAAGCGCTGCTGTTCAACAGAAAACAACAAAAACCAAGAAAAAGACAGACTGGCAAGCACTTCTATTAAATTAAATACAATTAAATACAGCAACATCCAATCAGAGCATCATTCACATTACATATTTTTATAAAATCGCGGGGTGGAACCCGCGGGTAACAGCTAGTACCAAATAAAAGATTTAAGTTGTATGAGGGGTGTCACGCCTCGTGTCCAATGCCCATTCCATTTTCCCAGTTGAAGAATACGGAGTTTCATTTATGTATGATATATAGTTCTAAAGTAATATCCAAATGTGGAGTTGCCACGCCCCTTGTCCTACGACCATAAAATTGTACCAGTGGGACGACTCATCCAAGAGGTGCTTGCATACGGAACTTCAATACTGCGCGACTTTTAGTTCCAAAGCTATTCGATATCAATGATTTGGTTTGTACGGGTGGTGCCACGCCTCTTATCCAATGCCCGTCCCATTTTCCCAGTTCAAGGATACGGATATGGTGTCAGTTCTTGCCGAGTTTCGTTGATGTATGATGTATAGTTCTAAAGTAATACCTAAATGTGAAGTTGATTGAAAAGCGCCACGCCCCTCTCCTACGCCCATAAAATTGTATCAGTGGGAAGACTCATCTAAGACGTGCCTGCATACGGAATTTCAATACTGCGCGACTTTTAGTTCCAAAGCTATTCGATATCAATGATTTGGTTTGTACGGGTGGTGCCACGCCTCTTATCCAATGCCCGTCCCATTTTCCCAGTTCAAGGATACGGATATGGTGTCAGTTCTTGCCGAGTTTCGTTGATGTGTGATGTATAGTTCTAAAGTAATACCCAAAATGTGAAGTTGATTGAAAAGTGCCACGCCCCTGTCCTACGCCCATAAAATTGTATCAGTGGGACGACTCATCCAAGAGGTGCCTGCATACGGAATTTCAATACTGCGCGACTTTTAGTTCCAAAGCTATTCGATATCAATGATTTGGTTTGTACGGGTGGTTCCACGCCTCTTATCCAATGCCCGTCCCATTTTCCCAGTTCAAGGATACGGATATGGTGTCAGTTCTTGCCGAGTTTCGTTGATGTATGATGTATAGTTCTAAAGTAATACCCAAATGTGAAGTTGTTTGAAAAGTACCACGCCCCTGTCCTACGCCCATAAAATTGTATCAGTGGGACGACTCATCCAAGAGGTGCCTGCATACGGAAATTCAATACTGCGCGACTTTTAGTTCCGAAGCTATTCGATATCAATGATTTCGTTTGTATGAGCGGTGCCACGCCCCTTGTCCAATGGCCATCCCATTTTCCCAGTTCAATGATACGGATATGTAATATGTTTCTACCGAGTCTCATTGAGGTATGAAGTATATTTCTAAAGTTATACCCGTATAGGATTTGATTGAAGTGTCACCCCCCCTGTCCTACACCCATAAAATCAATGGGACGACACATCCAAGAGGCGACTGCATACGAAATTTCAATGCTGCACCACCTTTAGTTCCAAGGCTAATAGAGATCAAAAATTTTGTTTGTATGGGGGTGCCACGCCCACTTATCCAGTGCCCGCCTTATTTTCTCAGTAGAAGGATATGGATATGTAGTAAGTTCCTACCGAGTTTCATTGATGTGTGATGTGTAGTTCTAAAGTTATACACGAATCTGGAGTTGATAAAATAGTGCCCCGCCCCTTATCCTACGCCCATAAAATTTTACCAGTGGGACGACACATCCAAGAGGCGACTGCATACGAAATTTCAATGCTGCAAGACCTTTAGTTCCAAAGCTAATCGAGATCAAAAATTTGGTTTGTATGGGGGGTGCCACGCCCCCTTATCCAGTGTCCGCCTTATTTTCTCAGTAGAAGGATATGGATATGTAGTAAGTTCCTACCGAGTTTCATTGATGTGTGATGTGTAGTTCTAAAGTTATACACAAATCTGGAGTTGATAAAAAAAGTGCCACGCCCCTTATCCTACGCCCATAAAATTTTACCAGTGGGACGACACATCCAAGAGGCGACTGCATACGGAATTTCAATGCTACACGACTTTTAGTTCCAAAGCTATTCGATGTAAACAATTTAGTTTGTATGGGCGGTGCCACACACCTTGTCCAATCGGGTCCAATTATAGATCAAAACCATCCCAGACCCCACTGAAGCAAATACATTAAATTTCATCAAAATCGGTTCAGCCGTTCTGGAGTTTTAAGCATCCGAACAAACCACGCTCCATTTTTATATATATAGATGATATATAGTTTAAAGGTAATATCCAAATGTGGAGTTGCCACGCCCCTTGTCCTACGACCATAAAATTGTACCAGTGGGACGACTCATCCAAGAGGTGCTTGCATACGGAACTTCAATACTGCGCGACTTTTAGTTCCAAAGCTATTCGATATCAATGATTTGGTTTGTACGGGTGGTGCCACGCCTCTTATCCAATGCCCGTCCCATTTTCCCAGTTCAAGGATACGGATATGGTGTCAGTTCTTGCCGAGTTTCGTTGATGTATGATGTATAGTTCTAAAGTAATACCTAAATGTGAAGTTGATTGAAAAGTGCCACGCCCCTCTCCTACGCCCATAAAATTGTATCAGTGGGAAGACTCATCCAAGACGTGCCTGCATACGGAATTTCAATACTGCGCGACTTTTAGTTCCAAAGCTATTCGATATCAATGATTTGGTTTGTACGGGTGGTGCCACGCCTCTTATCCAATGCCCGTCCCATTTTCCCAGTTCAAGGATACGGATATGGTGTCAGTTCTTGCCGAGTTTCGTTGATGTATGATGTATAGTTCTAAAGTAATACCCAAATGTGAAGTTGATTGAAAAGTGCCACGCCCCTGTCCTACGCCCATAAAATTGTATCAGTGGGACGACTCATCCAAGAGGTGCCTGCATACGGAATTTCAATACTGCGCGACTTTTAGTTCCAAAGCTATTTGATATCAATGATTTGGTTTGTACGGGTGGTTCCACGCCTCTTATCCAATGCCCGTCCCATTTTCCCAGTTCAAGGATACGGATATGGTGTCAGTTCTTGCCGAGTTTCGTTGATGTATGATGTATAGTTCTAAAGTAATACCCAAATGTGAAGTTGTTTGAAAAGTACCACGCCCCTGTCCTACGCCCATAAAATTGTATCAGTGGGACGACTCATCCAAGAGGTGCCTGCATACGGAATTTCAATACTGCGCGACTTTTAGTTCCAAAGCTATTCGATATCAATGATTTCGTTTGTATGAGCGGTGCCACGCCCCTTGTCCAATGGCTATCCCATTTTCCCAGTTCAATGATACGGATATGTAATATGTTTCTACCGAGTCTCATTGATGTATGAAGTATATTTCTAAAGTTATACCCGTATAGGATTTGATTGAAGTGCCACCCCCATGTCCTACACCCATAAAATCAGTGGGACGACACATCCAAGAGGCGACTGCATACGAAATTTCAATGCTGCAGGACCTTTAGTTCCAAAGCTAATCGAGATCAAAAATTTGGTTTGTATGGGGGTGCCACGCCCCCTTATCCAGTGCCCGCCTTATTTTCTCAGTAGAAGGATATGGATATGTAGTAAGTTCCTACCGAGTTTCATTGATGTGTGATGTGTAGTTCTAAAGTTATACACGAATCTGGAGTTGATAAAATAGTAACACGCCCCTTATCCTACGCCCATAAAATTTTTACCAGTGGGACGACACATCCAAGAGGCGACTGCATACGAAATTTCAATGCTGCAGGACCTTTAGTTCCAAAGCTAATCGAGATCAAAAATTTGGTTTGTACGGGGTGCCACGCCCCCTTATCCAGTGCCCGCCTTATTTTCTCAGTAGAAGGATATGGATATGTAGTAAGTTCCTACCGAGTTTCATTGATGTGTGATGTGTAGTTCTAAAGTTATACACGAATCTGGAGTTGATAAAATAGTGCCACGCCCCTTATCCTACGCCCATAAAATTTTGCCAGTGGGACGACACATCCAAGAGGCGACTGCATACGAAATTTCAATGCTGCAGGACCTTTAGTTCCAAAGCTATTCGATGTAAACAATTTAGTTTGTATGGGCGGTGCCACACCCCTTGTCCAATCGGGTCCAATTATAGATCAAAACCATCCCAGACCCCACTGCAAAGCAGTCCCAAAGCAAATACATTAAATTTCATCAAAATCGGTTGAGCCGTTCTGGAGTTTTAAGCATCCGAACAAACCACGCTCCATTTTTATATATATAGATTAGATTCACGTTCTGAGCACAAATTGCGCATTGCGTTCAATCAAGCAACTCGATACGTCTATAATATTCGAAAGTTCGATCATATATCTCAATTTAAGAATAATATTCTTGGTTGTGATATAATTAGCTATCTTAATGCTCGTAATTGCATATTCCTGCATAAACTGATTCACCTTAAAGTTCCACTGTATCTCTTCGAAAAATTGCAATTTTGTCAGTCAACCAGAACCTACATGGTATTGATATCTAACTTAAATTCTCTAAACTCTGCCAGACTATTCTTCGTTAATGGCATTAGATTGTGGAATTGTTTACCCAACCTCCTTAAATCTACTGTAAAATAAAATTATATAAAAAAAACTTTTTAAAAATAAGCTTTAATTTATTTAATGTACTAAAAAGTAGAAAATAAATGGTTTTTAAGTCACCTGTATCTTACTATCCATAAAAGCTTGGGGCGCTCATGTGTTCAATATTTGTCAAACAGTTACCACAATATTTTATTTAAATAATTTTTTGCAAATAGATTCTAGTAATGAAAGATATTTTGAATATGGATATTGAGCGCACAAGCTTTTATTGATAGTAAGATACAGGTGACTTAAAAACCATTTATTTTCTACTTTTTAGTACATTAAATAAATTAAAGCTTATTTTTAAAAAGTTTTTTTTATATAATTTTATTTTCTACTTTTTAGTCTTCCATAAATTCAATTTTAGAGCTCTGAAATTTTTCACAAAAAGAATTTAAAACTTGCAGAGCAGTACACAATATTTAGGGTATTCACAGTGTCTCCTATCGTCATATCCTCAATTTAACAAATAATACGGCTGTGATCGACCCTAATATTCGTGGCATATTTGTGACGCGGTGAGTTGTTGCTATTTTGCCAGCAGGGCGCGGCAAGTAAGTTCCTATCGTTTTTCATTGATGTGTGGTGTACCTATAATTATAAACTGAAGCCCAAGTGTGTAGTTGCTTGAAAAGTGCCACGCCCCTTGTCCTACGCCTATAAATTTTTCCAGTGGAACGACACATCCAAGAGGCGACTGCATATGAAATTTCAATGCTGCACGACCTTTAGTTCCAAAGCTATTCTATATAAACGATTTTGTTTGTATGGGCGGTGCCACGCCCCCTTATCCAGTGCCCGCCTTATTTTCTCAGTAGAAGGATATGGATATGTAGTAAGTTCCTACCGAGTTTCATTGATGTGTGATTTGTAGTTCTAAAGTTATACACACGCCCCTTATCCTACGCCCATAAAATTTTACCAGTGGGACGACACATCCAAGAGGCGACTGCATACGAAATTTCAATGCTGCACGACCTTTAGTTCCAAAGCTAATCGAGATCAAAAATTTTGTTTGTATGGGGGGTGCCACGCCCCCTTATCCTACGCCCATAAAATTTTACCAGTGGGACAACACATCCAAGAGGCGACTGCATACGAAATTTCAATACTGCACGACCTTTAGTTCCAAAGCTAATCGAGATCAAAAATTTTGTTTGTATGGGGGTGCCACGCCCCCTTATCCAGTGCCCCCTTATTTTCTCAGTAGAAGGATATGGATATGTAGTAAGTTCCTACCGAGTTTCATTGATGTGTGATTTTTAGTTCTAAAGTTATACACAAATCTGGAGTTGATAAAAAAGTGCCACGCCCCTTATCCTACGCCCATAAAATTTTACCAGTGGGACAACACATCCAAGAGGCGACTGCATACGAAATTTCAATGCTGCACGACCTTTAGTTCCAAAGCTAATCGAGATCAAAAATTTTGTTTGTATGGGGGGTGCCACGCCCCCTTATCCAGTGCTCCCCTTATTTTCTCAGTAGAAGGATAGGGATATGTAGTAAGTTCCTACCGAGTTTCATTGATGTGTGATGTGTAGGTCTAAAGTTATACACGAATCTGGAGTTGATAAAAAAGTGCCACGCCCCCTCATCCTACGCCCATAAAATTTTACCAGTGGGACAACACATCCAAGAGGCGACTGCATACGAAATTTCAATGCTGCACGACATTTAGTTCCAAAGCTAATCGAGATAAAAAATTTTGTTTGTATGGGGGGTGCCACGCCCCCTTATCCAGTGCTCCCCTTATTTTCTCAGTAGAAGGATAGGGATATGTAGTAAGTTCCTACCGAGTTTCATTGATGTGTGATGTGTAGTTCTAAAGTTATACACAAATCTGGAGTTTATAAAAAAGTGCCACGCCCCTTATCCTACGCCCATAAAATTTATTGATTCATGTATTGGGCTCTAGATTAGGCATGTATGCAAAGTTTCAGATCTCTAAGTAGTCGGGAAGTGGGTGAAAAATTGATTACTAGATTTGACGACATACATACAAACATACCGGATGTGAACCTAATATAAAGCTTATAAAAAAAGCAGCTTTACGCACGCCGAGTTAACGAGTGACGTTACGTTCCCACCAAAAATACGTTCCCACCAAAAACTGCTGACGAAAGGTGCACCTGCACAAACGAAACAGCTGCACAACAAACAACAAGAGAGCTTACCTGGAATTGCCGCAGCAGCATCGCATCAATGGATACTGGAAGAAGCTTTGGTTAATTTATGTAAAGAATGAATAAAGTAGAATTAGTTTGGAGTTCAACCAGAAAACAACGTTTTTTAATTGGCGCCCGAGCAGGGACAGCAGTAAAATAAAGTTATAATCAAACACTTTGGAATTTCCCTAAGTGTGAAATCGCACTAAAAAGTATCCTTAGAAATAAAAGGAGAAATAATAAGCGATAGTGTTATATAAAAATAAAGTTATAATCAAACACTTTGGAATTTCCCTAAATCGCACTAAAAAGTATCCTTAGAAATAAAAGGAGAAATAATAAGCGATAGTGTTATATAAAACTTTAAAACCTGCTGTCGAAAAATTTTGCTACTATCAACAATCAACTTACTGGTGAAACAAATCCCTAGAAGAAGTACGGAAAATCAGCAATCAAGTAAGCCTAGATATTCTGGAGAGAGAAAGGACGATAATCCATAACAAAGTCCTCCCACAACAAGGAAATCCAGGAAAGATCATCATACCTCCAGCTGAAGGGAGTCAAGTAAATTTAAATTTAAGTTATTATTTCTGTAAAAAGTGACAAAAATAAGGAAAGTGAAAATGCCTACAAATTCAGATGAAACATTAGCTCAGTTAATTTCAATACAAACACAAAGTTTGAAACAAGAAATAGAAAATTTGAAATTACAAATGCAAAATTTAACAACTGTGAATAAGGTGACCGAGTTCGAACCACAATCGATAAATGCAGGAATAGATTGTAATGAAACTTTAGATATAGTAAAATCCCTTCCTGAGTTCAATGGGAAAGGATATATTAGTTGGCGAGAAGCTGCCAACAATACAATGCTTTTATATACGAAGGGCAGTCGTAAATATTTTGCTGCCTTAACAATTCTAAGAAACAAAATAACTAGTGAAGCAAACGACACGTTAACTAATCATGGAACAGTTCTCAATTTCGACGCGATAATTAGCCGATTAGATTTCGCATATGCAGACAAGAGACCTCTGCATATCCTTGAGCAGGAATTAAATCTAATAAGACAAATGAACATGAACTTAATTGACTATTATAACCAAGTAAATTCCCAGCTAACATTAATGATTAACAAAACTATAATGACTTATGGGAATAATTCTGAAATCACTAAAGAATATAATAAAAGACATCGCGCTGATGCATTAAGAGTTTTCATTACAGGACTTAACGCACCTCTTAATAATATAATAATGTCACTAAATCCGTTAGATTTGCCAAATGCTTTAGCGAAAGCCCAAGAAATGGAATCCCATCAGATTCGTATACAATTTGCCAATACTTACAATCTACGAAGACATAATAACAATTTTAGCCAATATAAGCCCATATTCGGACAAAATGATAATAATAATCGACATTTTAATAATTTGAGATTTAATCAAAGACCACAATACCTTAATAGTAACAATAATAATAGAACCTTCGGATGGCAAAACCAATCCAAACCAACTCCAATGGAAGTAGATAATACTGCTCAATTTAGACAACCAACCTTCCATAAGTCAAATCAGTTTAGACAACAATTTGTCCAAAATAACGACACAAATTTCAATAGAGTCCCTAAAAGAAATCATGAATCTATGAATAGCCACCAGCATCAACAAAAACAACAAAGAATTAATAATATCCAAGAAAGTGCTTTTTTAGACAAAGCAATACCCTTCCCTATATATTCAGACAATTACGAGGGACAAACAGGAAATTTAAAGTATTGATAGACACAGGGGCAACAAATTGCTACTGTAAACCAAACATTTTGCCTAACAGACAACAATTAGAAATTGCAAAACGCGTAAAAACGATAAATGGTTATACAACTATTACCCATTGTTATAATGCACACATTTTCAATCATTTCACACGATTCTATGAAATTAATAATTTGCAAAGCGATATACTGATAGGGATGAATTTACTAAGTAAAGCAAAAGTACAATTAAATTTTGAGGATAACACATTCTTAACTAATAATTATAAAGAAAAATTTTATACACTTAGTGAAATTGAATTAGGACAAATAAATAACATACAAAATGAAAGTAAAGACAAAATACAAGAAATAAAAAATAAAATTTTAAAAATTCACGGGAATATAAACACAACTTTACCATTTAGAACTGATGTTAAAGCCGAAATAAGAACAGCCACAAATGAACCAATATGGAGTAAACAATACCCATATCCTTTATCTGCGAATGGATTTGTAAATAAGGAAGTTAAGAAAATGTTAAAAGAAAATATAATTAGGGAAAGTAGAAGCCCTTATAACTCGCCCATTTGGGTAGTGCCAAAAAAAGGGAAAAATGAAGATGGATCACCTAAAATGAGAATGGTGATCGACTATAAAAAATTAAATGAGATAACGATCTCTGACAAATATCCTATACCAGACTGCAATGTGATATTGTCGAACTTAGGAAAAGCAAAAATCTTTTCCACCATAGATTTAGAATCGGGCTTCCATCAAATACTAATGGAAGAGAAAGACATAGAGAAAACTGCGTTTTCAATTAATAACGGCAAGTATGAATTTGTTCGAATGCCTTTCGGATTGAAGAACGCACCTTCAATTTTCCAGAGAGCCATGGATAACATCCTTCGCCAATACGTAGGGAAATTTTGTCATGTTTACATTGACGATATCATAGTCTATTCTAGCAATGCTGACGAACACTATGATCACTTAGAGAGAATAATAAAAACTTTGCATGAAGCTAATATGAAAATTTCACTTGAGAAATCAGAATTTTTCAAGACTAATGTTGAATTTTTGGGGTATAAGGTTGCCCATAATGTAATAATGACAGATGAAAAGAAGATAGAAACCATCAAAGAATATCCGGTACCAAAAACTTTACGACAATTAAGAAGTTTTCTGGGAATGACTGGATATTATAGAAAATTCGTGCGAAATTACGCACACATTACTAAACCATTAACCAAATATTTACAAGGAGAAAATGGTAGGATATCACAAAACCAATCAAAGAAAGTAATAATAGAATTAGATAATGAAGCTTTAAAATCAGTGGAGAAGTTAAAGAATGAATTGATGCAACAGGTTGAGCTTACTCAACCAGATTTCAGTAAGAAGTTTATATTAACTACAGATGCGTCAAACGAAGCAATAGGAGCCGTCTTATCACAAGATAAAAAACCAATAACTTTTATTTCGAAAACACTAAATAAAACAGAACAAAATTATGCTACGAACGAAAAAGAGTTATATGCCATTGTTTGGGCATTGAAAAGTCTAAGGAATTACCTGTATGGAGTTGCTGATTTGGAAATCCACACAGATCATCAACCTCTGACCTTCGCTGTGTCGGCGAGAAACCCCAATGCTAAAATGAAACGCTGGCATGCACTTATAGAAGAATATGCTCCAAAAATGATTTATAAACCCGGAAATACTAACTGTGTAGCAGATGCATTATCAAGACAATTGTTAAACAACAATATTTTAGAAGAAAATAATGCTGAAAATAACGAAGAAAGCGAGGAGGATAATCTAGCAGAAACAATGCATTCAGCTCCAAGCTTGGATATTTTTCACATAAAAACCTTAAGTAAACCACTAAACTCATTCCCACAACAAATTGTGCTGAGTAAATCAAATGGTAACGAACATTTTAGAACTAAAACCTTTAATATTTCCAGACACCACATAAGATATAAAGATTTAGATTTTTTAAAAAAGGTAGTTTCAGAAAGAATAGATAAAAATCTATTAACAGGAATAAATTGCACATTAGAAGAGTTATATGAAGTTAAACGAATTTTACGAAACAGAATCGCAAAGAAAATTTTTCATACAGATATAGTGGCTATTGATGTAATTAATGATGAAGATCAAGAAAAAATAACTAGACAAACACACGCAAGAGCACATAGGGGTTACAAAGAGAATCTAAAACAGATTTATAAAGATTACTATTGGCCATCGATGAAGAAACAATTTAAACAATTTATAAGAAGTTGTGAAATTTGTAATAGAAATAAATATGATAGACATCCCATACGTATACCCATTGGAGAGGCTCTAATTCCGGAAAAGGAGGGAGAGCAAATACATATAGATATATTTTTTGCATTAAATCTAAAATTTTTAACGTTAATGGATGCATATTCCAAATTTCTAATTATTAAACATATAGAAGATAAAACTAATTTAGCAGGAAAAGTATTGGAAGCTTTACAAAGTTTTCCGGAGGTAAAAATAATTACATGCGACAATGAACCAGGATTTAGCTCAGCTCAATTTAGGTCACTTGCTGATAGAATGAAAATTAAAATAAATTATTGCGACCCTAGACACTCAACTACAAACGGACAAATAGAAAGAGCTCATTCAACTATAATCGAAATCGCAAAATGCCTAAAGGAAGAATTGGAATTAATAAATGATATCGAAATAATAGTACGTGCGGCACAATCATATAATCAAACAATTCATTCAGTAACGGAAAAGAAACCTTTTGAAATTTTATATAATAAAATAAAACACAATGAAGTACCCGAAAAATTAAGACTAGTACAAAAACAGATGCTTAATAACAGAAATAAAAACCGTAAATTAAGAACATTCGATGAAAATCAAACAATTTATGAAAAAGGAAATAAATTCCAAGGAAAAATAAAAGCTAGATATAAAAAACAAACAATTAAAAAAGATTTAGGAAATAAAGTTATGATCCAATGTAAAAATAGAATTATTCACAAGGATAATATAAAATCTTAAATTTTATAGGTAAAACACAACGATGCAGATCATCATAGCCTTATTGGTAATACCCTTAATCGCAGCCCAAATAGAAATAATAGATTTGAATCATGGTAACGGCTATTCACTACTAAAACTAAACGAAGTCAAACTAATTGAAAGATATGATAGAATAACATACATAATAAATACAACAACATACAGAGCTCAAGTAAATGACTTAGAAAAATTAATCTTGACAGGAAAGGAACCAAACCCTTTATTAATTGCTAAACTAAAGCATATTAGAATTCAAATTGATACACTAACCCCACACCACCAAAGACAAAGGAGAGGATTATTTAATTTCTTGGGAACTGCACTTAAATATGTTTATGGAACTATGGACGAAGAAGATCGTGAAGAAATTGAAGGAAAATTAAGTATTAATACGCAAAACGCACATAATGCAATTGAACAAATCAATAAACAGCAGAATATTAACGGAAAATTTAGCATTGAAATAGAAGCCATAACTAAGAATTTAAACACCCATTATAAAGAATTAGTACATAATATGAACAGTATCAATGCAGAACTTAAAGCTGTATCAAAAGAAAAATGGGAGAATAAATTATTGGAAAATTTAATGTATATTGAAACAAATATAATTAGAATTAAAGAAATAATAATGACTAGCCAAAACAATTTGTTAAGTAGAGATATTATCACGGATGAAGATATAATTAACTTTAATATCACTTTCGAAAAACTCAAAGAAATAAACATTGTAATTGTCACTAAAAACGAAGATATCATAATATTAGTAAAGATACCTCAATTTGGTAAAGAAATTTATCAAACCATCCATGTACAACCCATACCTAATGTAAAACAATTGGAAATTTATATCAAAGAAAACGAAATACTGTCGATTAATGAAATAACTTATAAAAAGACTAAATTTAAGAAGGAATTACAAAAATATGAAGATAATTGCATTGAAAATATATTTAAAGGAAAAATGCATTGCAACTATGTAAGAAATAATAAAACCAATGTAATTGAATTAGATACTAATCATATATATGTAACCAATGCTAAGAACCAAACTGTTTATCATAATTGCAATTCAAATAACTTTACTATTGATGGAAATTATTTAATCCGATTTGAAAATTGCGATGTTAAAATAATGGAAACTTTTTACAAACATAGGAAACCTATGGATATTCAGCTCTTGCCTAATCCGATCAAATTAATTAATGTAACTATAATGAAAAACTTATCTATGGAAGAACTCCATTTTGATCAAATTGAAAATATTAAACAAATAATAGAATTAAAATACGAAGCTAACAAAGCTAATACAATTAATTACAGTTTAATAGTAATAATATCATTGGTCGTAATAAGTATAATAATGTGGAAATTAAAGAAGAATAGGAAAAACAAAGTGGAGGTAAATCTTAACCAAACTCCATTGCAACCAATTAAACAACCAATTCAGCATATGCCATTGGACATCGCTTATTTGACGGAGAGGATAAACTATTACTCATCCTTGAATCGGGACGATTCATCTAACAAAGGGGGGAGTTAACGAGTGACGTTACGTTCCCACCAAAAATACGTTCCCACCAAAAACTGCTGACGAAAGGTGCACCTGCACAAACGAAACAGCTGCACAACAAACAACAAGAGAGCTTACCTGGAATTGCCGCAGCAGCATCGCATCAATGGATACTGGAAGAAGCTTTGGTTAATTTATGTAAAGAATGAATAAAGTAGAATTAGTTTGGAGTTCAACCAGAAAACAACGTTTTTTAATTCGCCGTATTAAATCATTTCGGCTAATTATAATTAACTAGTAATAACTCCCGATTATCGGGTGTGCCCTATAACATAGATAAATTAAATTTAAAAAAAATGTACTTAATATTGTTGCCAAAGTTTTCCAAATCTATTCAGCAGGCTTTATCTCGAAAGGAAATAACCCAATACAAAACTTTCGAAATTAAAAACTCTAATATTTTAGAACATTTTCAAACAATCTTCGAGAACTTATGCCTGAAAATTCATGGTGAAACTTTCAAAATTGTGTATCATTCAATATTGTGCAATTCTTAAACCGTCTAGAAAAGCCCATTCTTAGAATAATAGCATGTCTGTCAAATATTAGACCTCGAAACCTCGAAATCTTTAAAATGATATATAATTTATCATGCAACTCTCTCTGGATTGTCTGAACTAAGCGCCGGTCTTCAAATAAATAATAGATGTAGTATTCTTTAATGTTTGTAATAAATGCAGTGCAAGCCAAACTGTGGCTCTTCAGCGATTAGTGGGAAAGGAGAGAGTGTGTGATTTTTCTATTCCCTTGTCTCCATCTTCCCGCTAGCACGCAGATTTTTATGTTCAATGCAATAATGCTTTGCTCAATAGGAAATATGGGCAATATTTAAACGCAATTATTTCGGAAATGACCTGACCAATCTTTGATCTGATATTTTTCTGCAAATGTACTAATCGATATCTTTAAAATGATATATAGTTTATCATGCAACTCTCTCTAGATCGTCTGAACTAAGCGCCGGTCTTCAAATAAATAATAGATTATCTACCTTATAAAATAACCAGTTTTCTATTTCTATTTTATTATAAGCCTTATATTAACTTCACTTTCTGTCAGTA
Organism: Neria commutata; assembly: GCA_963457695.1. Taxonomy (NCBI): domain Eukaryota; kingdom Metazoa; phylum Arthropoda; class Insecta; order Diptera; family Micropezidae; genus Neria; species Neria commutata. Next base: position 38,104,670 of record OY735245.1, read on the forward strand.
AGTCGTCAAATCTAGTAATCAATTTTTCACCCACTTCCCGACTACTTAGAGATCTGAAACTTTGCATACAAGCCTAATCTAGAGCCCAATACATGAATCAATAAATTTTATGGGCGTAGGATAAGGGGCGTGGCACTTTTTTATAAACTCCAGATTTGTGTATAACTTTAGAACTACACATCACACATCAATGAAACTCGGTAGGAACTTACTGCATATCGATATCCTTCTACTGAGAAAATAAGGGGGCACTGGATAAGGGGGCGTGGGATCCCCCATACAAACAAAATTTTTGATCTCGATTAGCTTAAGAAATAAAGGTCGTGCAGCATTGAAATTTCGTATGCAGTCGCCTCTTGGATGTGTCATCCCACTGATAAAATTTTATGGGCGTAGGATAAGGGGGCGTGGCACCCCCATACAAACAAAATTTTTGATCTCGATTAGCTTTGGAACTAAAGGTCGTGCAGCATTAAAATTCCGTATGCAGTCGCCTCTTGGATGTGTCATCCCACTGGTAAAATTTTATGGGCGTAGGATAAGGGGCGTGGCACCCCTATACAAACAAAATTTTTGATCTCGATTAGCTTAAGAACTAAAGGTCGTGCAGCATTGAAATTTCGTATGCAGTCGCCTCTTGGATGTGTCATCCCACTGGTAAAATTTTATGGGCGTAGGATAAGGGGCGTGGCACTTTTTTACCAACTCCAGATTTGTGTATAACTTTAGAACTACATATCACACATCAATGAAACTCGGTAGGAATTTACTGCATATCGATATCCTTCTACTGAGAAAATAAGGGGGCACTGGATAAGGGGGCGTGGCACCCCCATACAAACAAAATTTGTTTATCTCCATTAGCTTAAGAACTAAAGGTCGTGCAGCATTGAAATTTCGTATGCAGTCGCCTCTTGGATGTGTCATCCCACTGGTAAAATTTTATGGGCGTAGGATAAGAAGCGTGGCACATTTTACCAACTCCAGATTTGTGTATAACTTTAGAACTACACATCACACATCAATGAAACTCGGTAGGAACTTACTACATATCCATATCCTTCTACTGAGAAAATAAGGGGGCACTGGATAAGGGGGCGTGGCACCCCCCATACAAACAAAATTTTTGATCTCGATTAGCTTTGGAATTAAAGGTCGTGCAGCATTGAAATTTCGTATGCAGTCGCCTCTTGGATGTGTCGTCCCACTGGTAAAATCTTATAGGCGTAGGATAAGGGCGTGGCACTTTTTTATCAACTCCAGATTTGTGTATAACTTTAGAACTACACATCACAAATCAATGAAACTCGGTAGGAACTTACTACATATCCATATCCTTCTACTGAGAAAATAAGGGGCACTGGATAAGGGGGCGTGGCACCCCCCATACAAACAAAATTTTTGATCTCGATTAGCTTTGGAACTAAAGGTCGTGCAGCATTGAAATTTCGTATGCAGTCGCTTCTTGGATGTGTCGTCCCACTGGTAAAATTTTATGGGCGTAGGACAGGGTGCGTGGTACTTTTCAAGCAACTACACACTTGGGCTTCAGTTTATAATTATAGGTACACCACACATCAATGAAAAACGATAGGAACTTACTCGCCGCGCCTTGCAAGCAAAACAACAACAACTCATCGCGCCACAAATATGCCACGAATATTAGGGTCGATCACAGCCGTATTATTTGTTAAATTGAGGATATGACATATGACGATAGTAAACACTGTGAATACCCTAAATATTGTGTACTGCTCTGCAAGTTTTAAATTCTTTTTGCGAAAAATTTCAGAGCTCTAAAATTGAATTTATGGAAGACTAAAAAGTAGAAAATAAAATTATATAAAAAAAACTTTTTAAAAATAAGCTTTAATTTATTTAATGTACTAAACAGTAGAAAATAAATTGTTTCCAAGACACCTGTATCTTACTATTAATAAAAGCTTGTGCGCTCAATATCCATATTCAAAATATCTTTCATTACTACTGAGAAAATAAGGGGGCACTGGATAAGGGGGCGTGGGATCCCCCATACAAACAAAATTTTTGATCTCGATTAGCTTAAGAAATAAAGGTCGTGCAGCATTGAAATTTCGTATGCAGTCGCCTCTTGGATGTGTCATCCCACTGATAAAATTTTATGGGCGTAGGATAAGGGGCGTGGCACCCCTATACAAACAAAATTTTTGATCTCGATTAGCTTAAGAACTAAAGGTCGTGCAGCATTGAAATTTCGTATGCAGTCGCCTCTTGGATGTGTCATCCCACTGGTAAAATTTTATGAGCGTAGGATAAGGGGCGTGGCACTTTTTTACCAACTCCAGATTTGTGTATAACTTTAGAACTACATATCACACATCAATGAAACTCGGTAGGAATTTACTGCATATCGATATCCTTCTACTGAGAAAATAAGGGGGCACTGGATAAGGGGGCGTGGCACCCCCATACAAACAAAATTTGTTTATCTCCATTAGCTTAAGAACTAAAGGTCGTGCAGCATTGAAATTTCGTATGCAGTCGCCTCTTGGATGTGTCATCCCACTGGTAAAATTTTATGGGCGTAGGATAAGAAGCGTGGCACATTTTACCAACTCCAGATTTGTGTATAACTTTAGAACTACACATCACACATCAATGAAACTCGGTAGGAACTTACTACATATCCATATCCTTCTACTGAGAAAATAAGGGGGCACTGGATAAGGGGGCGTGGCACCCCCATACAAACAAAATTTTTGATCTCGATTAGCTTTGGAATTAAAGGTCGTGCAGCATTGAAATTTCGTATGCAGTCGCTTCTTGGATGTGTCGTCCCACTGGTAAAATCTTATAGGCGTAGGATAAGGGCGTGGCACTTTTTTATCAACTCCAGATTTGTGTATAACTTTAGAACTACACATCACAAATCAATGAAACTCGGTAGGAACTTACTACATATCCATATCCTTCTACTGAGAAAATAAGGGGCACTGGATAAGGGGGCGTGGCACCCCCATACAAACAAAATTTTTGATCTCGATTAGCTTTGGAACTAAAGGTCGTGCAGCATTGAAATTTCGTATGCAGTCGCTTCTTGGATGTGTCGTCCCACTGGTAAAATTTTATGGGCGTAGGACAGGGTGCGTGGTACTTTTCAAGCAACTACACACTTGGGCTTCAGTTTATAATTATAGGTACACCACACATCAATGAAAAACGATAGGAACTTACTCGCCGCGCCTTGCAAGCAAAACAACAACAACTCATCGCGCCACAAATATGCCACGAATATTAGGGTCGATCACAGCCGTATTATTTGTTAAATTGAGGATATGACATATGACGATAGTAAACACTGTGAATACCCTAAATATTGTGTACTGCTCTGCAAGTTTTAAATTCTTTTTGCGAAAAATTTCAGAGCTCTAAAATTGAATTTATGGAAGACTAAAAAGTAGAAAATAAAATTATATAAAAAAAACTTTTTAAAAATAAGCTTTAATTTATTTAATGTACTAAACAGTAGAAAATAAATTGTTTCCAAGTCACCTGTATCTTACTATTAATAAAAGCTTGTGCGCTCAATATCCATATTCAAAATATCTTTCATTACTACTGAGAAAATAAGGGGGCACTGGATAAGGGGGCGTGGGATCCCCCATACAAACAAAATTTTTGATCTCGATTAGCTTAAGAAATAAAGGTCGTGCAGCATTGAAATTTCGTATGCAGTCGCCTCTTGGATGTGTCATCCCACTGATAAAATTTTATGGGCGTAGGATAAGGGGGCGTGGCACCCCCATACAAACAAAATTTTTGATCTCGATTAGCTTGGGAACTAAAGGTCGTGCAGCATTGAAATTCCGTATGCAGTCGCCTCTTGGATGTGTCATCCCACTGATAAAATTTTATGGGCGTAGGATAAGGGGCGTGGCACCCCTATACAAACAAAATTTTTGATCTCGATTAGCTTAAGAACTAAAGGTCGTGCAGCATTGAAATTTCGTATGCAGTCGCCTCTTGGATGTGTCATCCCACTGGTAAAATTTTATGGGCGTAGGATAAGGGGCGTGGCACTTTTTTACCAACTCCAGATTTGTGTATAACTTTAGAACTACATATCACACATCAATGAAACTCGGTAGGAATTTACTGCATATCGATATCCTTCTACTGAGAAAATAAGGGGGCACTGGATAAGGGGGCGTGGCACCCCCATACAAACAAAATTTGTTTATCTCCATTAGCTTAAGAACTAAAGGTCGTGCAGCATTGAAATTTCGTATGCAGTCGCCTCTTGGATGTGTCATCCCACTGGTAAAATTTTATGGGCGTAGGATAAGAAGCGTGGCACATTTTACCAACTCCAGATTTGTGTATAACTTTAGAACTACACATCACACATCAATGAAACTCGGTAGGAACTTACTACATATCCATATCCTTCTACTGAGAAAATAAGGGGGCACTGGATAAGGGGGCGTGGCACCCCCCATACAAACAAAATTTTTGATCTCGATTAGCTTTGGAATTAAAGGTCGTGCAGCATTGAAATTTCGTATGCCGTCGCCTCTTGGATGTGTCGTCCCACTGGTAAAATCTTATAGGCGTAGGATAAGGGCGTGGCACTTTTTTATCAACTCCAGATTTGTGTATAACTTTAGAACTACACATCACAAATCAATGAAACTCGGTAGGAACTTACTACATATCCATATCCTTCTACTGAGAAAATAAGGGGCACTGGATAAGGGGGCGTGGCACCCCCCATACAAACAAAATTTTTGATCTCGATTAGCTTTGGAACTAAAGGTCGTGCAGCATTGAAATTCCGTATGCAGTCGCCTCTTGGATGTGTCATCCCACTGATAAAATTTTATGGGCGTAGGATAAGGGGCGTGGCACCCCTATACAAACAAAATTTTTGATCTCGATTAGCTTAAGAACTAAAGGTCGTGCAGCATTGAAATTTCGTATGCAGTCGCCTCTTGGATGTGTCATCCCACTGGTAAAATTTTATGGGCGTAGGATAAGGGGCGTGGCACTTTTTTACCAACTCCAGATTTGTGTATAACTTTAGAACTACATATCACACATCAATGAAACTCGGTAGGAATTTACTGCATATCGATATCCTTCTACTGAGAAAATAAGGGGGCACTGGATAAGGGGGCGTGGCACCCCCCATACAAACAAAATTTGTTTATCTCCATTAGCTTAAGAACTAAAGGTCGTGCAGCATTGAAATTTCGTATGCAGTCGCCTCTTGGATGTGTCATCCCACTGGTAAAATTTTATGGGCGTAGGATAAGAAGCGTGGCACATTTTACCAACTCCAGATTTGTGTATAACTTTAGAACTACACATCACACATCAATGAAACTCGGTAGGAACTTACTACATATCCATATCCTTCTACTGAGAAAATAAGGGGGCACTGGATAAGGGGGCGTGGCACCCCCCATACAAACAAAATTTTTGATCTCGATTAGCTTTGGAATTAAAGGTCGTGCAGCATTGAAATTTCGTATGCAGTCGCCTCTTGGATGTATCGTCCCACTGGTAAAATCTTATAGGCGTAGGATAAGGGCGTGGCACTTTTTTTATCAACTCCAGATTTGTGTATAACTTTAGAACTACACATCACACATCAATGAAACTCGGTAGGAACTTACTACATATCCATATCCTTCTACTGAGAAAATAAGGGGCACTGGATAAGGGGGCGTGGCACCCCCCATACAAACAAAATTTTTGATCTCGATTAGCTTTGGAACTAAAGGTCGTGCAGCATTGAAATTTCGTATGCAGTCGCTTCTTGGATGTGTCGTCCCACTGGTAAAATTTTATGGGCGTAGGACAGGGTGCGTGGTACTTTTCAAGCAACTACACACTTGGGCTTCAGTTTATAATTATAGGTACACCACACATCAATGAAAAACGATAGGAACTTACTCGCCGTGCCTTGCAAGCAAAACAACAACAACTCATCGCGCCACAAATATGCCACGAATATTAGGGTCGATCACAGCCGTATTATTTGTTAAATTGAGGATATGACATATGACGATAGTAAACACTGTGAATACCCTAAATATTGTGTACTGCTCTGCAAGTTTTAAATTCTTTTTGCGAAAAATTTCAGAGCTCTAAAATTGAATTTATGGAAGACTAAAAAGTAGAAAATAAAATTATATAAAAAAAACTTTTTAAAAATAAGCTTTAATTTATTTAATGTACTAAAAAGTAGAAAATAAATTGTTTCCAAGTCACCTGTATCTTACTATTAATAAAAGCTTGTGCGCTCAATATCCATATTCAAAATATCTTTCATTACTAGAATCTATTTGAAGAATTTTATGGGCGTAGGATAAGGGGGCGTGGCACCCCCATACAAACAAAATTTTTGATCTCGATTAGCTTCGGAACTAAAGATCGTGCAGCATTGAAATTCCGTATGCAGTCGCCTCTTGGATGTGTCATCCCACTGGTTTGTTGGGGGTGCCACGCCCCCTTATCCAGTGCCCGCCTTATTTTCTCAGTAGAAGGATATGGATATGTAGTAAGTTCCTATCGAGTTTCATTGATGTGTGATGTGTAGTTCTAAAGTTATACACGAATCTGGAGTTGATAAAATAGTGCCACGCCCCTTATCCTACGCCGATAAAATTTTTACCAGTGGGACGACACATCCAAGAGGCGACTGCATACAAAATTTCAATGCTGCAGGACCTTTAGTTCCAAAGCTAATCGAGATCAAAAATTTTGTTTGTATGGGGGTGCCACGCCCCCTTATCCAGTGCCCGCCTTATTTTCTCAGTAGAAGGATATGGATATGTAGTAAGTTCCTACCGAGTTTCATTGATGTGTGATGTGTAGTTCTAAAGTTATACACGAATCTGGAGTTGATAAAATAGTGCCACGCCCCTTATCCTACGCCCATAAAATTTTACCAGTGGGACGACATATCCAAGAGGCGACTGCATACGAAATTTCAATGCTGCAGGACCTTTAGTTCCAAAGCTAATCGAGATCAAAAATTTTGTTTGTATGGGGGTGCCACGCCCCCTTATCCAGTGCCCGCCTTATTTTCTCAGTAGAAGGATATGGATATGTAGTAAGTTCCTACCGAGTTTCATTGATGTGTGATGTGTAGTTCTAAAGTTATTCACAAATCTGGAGTTGATAAAAAAAGTGCCACGCCCCTTATCCTACGCCCATAAAATTTTACCAGTGGGACGACACATCCAAGAGGCGACTGCATACGGAATTTCAATGCTACACGACTTTTAGTTCCAAAGCTATTCGATGTAAACAATTTAGTTTGTATGGGCGGTGCCACACCCCTTGTCCAATCGGGTCCAATTATAGATCAAAACCATCCCAGACCCCACTGCAAAGCAGTCCCAAAGCAAATACATTAAATTTCATAAAAATCGGTTGAGCCGTTCTGGAGTTTTAGATTAGATTCACGTTCTGAGCACAAATTGCGCATTGCGTTCAATCAAGCAACTCGATACGTCTATAATATTCGAAAGTTCGATCATATATCTCAATTTAAGAATAATATTCTTGGTTGTGATATAATTAGCTATCTTAATGCTCGTAATTGCATATTCCTGCATAAACTGATTCACCTTAAAGTTCCACTGTATCTCTTCGAAAAATTGCAATTTTGTCAGTTAACCAGAACCTACATGTTATTGATATCTAACTTAAATTCTCTAAACTCTGCCAGACTATTCTTCGTTAATGCCATTAGATTGTGGAATTCTTTACCCAACCTCCTTAAATCTACTGTAAATAAAAGCAGCTTTACGCACGCCGTATTAAATCATTTCGCCTAATTATAATTAACTAGTAATAACTCCCGATTATCGGGTGTGCCCTATGACATAGATAAATGAAATTTAAAAAAAATTTACTTAATATTGTTGCCAAAGTTTTCCAAATCTATTCAGCAGGCTTTATCTCGAAAGGAAATAACCCAATACAAAACTTTCGAAATTAAAAACTCTAATATTTTAGAACATTTTCAAACAATCTTCGAAAACTTATGCCTGAAAATTCATGGTGAAACTTTCAAAATTGTGTATCATTCAATATTGTGCAATTCTTAAACCGTCTAGAAAAGCCCATTCTTAGAATAATAGCATGTCTGTCAAATATTAGACCTCGAAACCTCGAAATCTTTAAAATGATATATAATTTATCATGCAACTCTCTCTGGATTGTCTGAACTAAGCGCCGGTCTTCAAATAAATAATAGATGTAGTATTCTTTAATGTTTGTAATAAATGCAGTGCAAGCCAAACTGTGGCTCTTCAGCGATTAGTGGGAAAGGAGAGAGTGTGTGATTTTTCTATTCCCTTGTCTCCATCTTCCCGCTAGCACGCAGATTTTTATGTTCAATGCAATAATGCTTTGCTCAATAGGAAATATGGGCAATCTTTAAACGCAATTATTTCGGAAATGACCTGACCAATCTTTGATCTGATATTTTTCTGCAAATGTACTCATCGAAATCTTTAAAATGATATATAGTTTATCATGCAACTCTCTCTAGATCGTCTGAACTAAGCGCCGGTCTTCAAATAAATAATAGATTATCTACCTTATAAAATAACCAGTTTTCTATTTCTATTTTATTATAAGCCTTATATTAACTTCACTTTCTGTCAGTAAGTCGTCAAATCTAGTAATCAATTTTTCACCCACTTCCCGACTACTTAGAGATCTGAAACTTTGCATACAAGCCTAATCTAGAGCCCAATACATGAATCAATAAATTTTATGGGCGTAGGATAAGGGGCGTGGCACTTTTTTATAAACTCCAGATTTGTGTATAACTTTAGAACTACACATCACACATCAATGAAACTCGGTAGGAACTTACTGCATATCGATATCCTTCTACTGAGAAAATAAGGGGGCACTGGATAAGGGGGCGTGGGATCCCCCATACAAACAAAATTTTTGATCTCGATTAGCTTAAGAAATGAAGGTCGTGCAGCATTGAAATTTCGTATGCAGTCGCCTCTTGGATGTGTCATCCCACTGGTAAAATTGTATGGGCGTAGGATAAGGGGGCGTGGCACCGCCCATACAAACAAAATTTTTGATCTCGATTAGCTTTGGAACTAAAGGTCGTGCAGCATTGAAATTCCGTATGCAGTCGCCTCTTGGATGTGTCATCCCACTGGTAAAATTTTATGGGCGTAGGATAAGGGGGCGTGGCACCCCCTATACAACCAAAATTTTTGATCTCGATTAGCTTAAGAACTAAAGGTCGTGCAGCATTGAAATTTCGTATGCAGTCGCCTCTTGGATGTGTCGTCCCACTGGTAAAATTTTATGGGCGTAGGACAGGGGCGGGGTACTTTTCAAGCAACTACACACTTGGGCTTCAGTTTATAATTATAGGTACACCACACATCAATGAAAAACGATAGGAACTTACTCGCCGCGCCTTGCAAGCAAAACAACAACAACTCATCGCGCCACAAATATGCCACGAATATTAGGGTCGATCACAGCCGTATTATTTGTTAAATTGAGGATATGACATATGACGATAGTAAACACTGTGAATACCCTAAATATTGTGTACTGCTCTGCAAGTTTTAAATTCTTTTTGCGAAAAATTTCAGAGCTCTAAAATTGAATTTATGGAAGACTAAAAAGTAGAAAATAAAATTATATAAAAAAAAACTTTTTAAAAATAAGCTTTAATTTATTTAATGTACTAAAAAGTAGAAACTAAATTGTTTCCAAGTCACCTGTATTTTACTATTAATAAAAGCTTGTGCGCTCAATATCCATATTCAAAATATCTTTCATTACTAGAATCTATTTGAAGAATTTTATGGGCGTAGGATAAGGGGGCGTGGCACCCCCATACAAACAAAATTTTTGATCTCGATTAGCTTTGGAACTAAAGGTCGTGCAGCATAAGGGGGCGTGGCACCCCCCATACAAACAAAATTTTTGATCTCGATTAGCTTAAGAACTAAAGGTCGTGCAGCATTGAAATTTCGTATGCAGTCGCCTCTTGGATGTGTCATCCCACTGGTAAAATTGTATGGGCGTAGGATAAGGGGCGTGGCACTTTTTTATCAACTCCAGATTTGTGTATAACTTTAGAACTACACATCACACATCAATGAAACTCGGTGGGAACTTACTACATATCCATATCCTTCTACTGAGAAAATAAGGGGGGCACTGGATAAGGGGGCGTGGCACCCCCCATACAAACAAAATTTTTGATCTCGATTAGCTTTGGAATTAAAGGTCGTGCAGCATTGAAATTTCGTATGCAGTCGCCTCTTGGATGTGTCATCCCACTGGTAAAATTTTATGGGCGTAGGATAAGGGGCGTGGCACTTTTTTATTAACTCCGGATTTGTGTATAACTTTAGAACTACACATCACACATCAATGAAACTCGGTAGGAACTTACTACATATCCATATCCTTCTACTGAGAAAATAAGGGGCACTGGATAAGGGGGCGTGGCACTCCCCATACAAACAAAATTTTTGATCTCGATTAGCTTTGGAACTAAAGGTCGTGCAGCATTGAAATTTCGTATGCAGTCGCCTCTTGGATGTGTCGTCCCACTGGTAAAATTTTATGGGCGTAGGACAGGAGGCGTGGTACTTTTCAAGCAACTACACACTTGGGCTTCAGTTTATAATTATAGGTACACCACACATCGATGAAAAACGATAGGAACTTACTCGCCGCGCCTTGCAAGCAAAACAACAACAACTCATCGCGCCACAAATATGCCACGAATATTAGGGTCGATCACAGCCGTATTATTTGTTAAATTGAGGATATGACATATGACGATAGTAAACACTGTGAATACCCTAAATATTGTGTACTGCTCTGCAAGTTTTAAATTCTTTTTGCGAAAAATTTCAGAGCTCTAAAATTGAATTTATGGAAGACTAAAAAGTAGAAAATAAAATTATATAAAAAAAACTTTTTAAAAATAAGCTTTAATTTATTTAATGTACTAAAAAGTAGAAAATAAATTGTTTCCAAGTCACCTGTATCTTACTATTAATAAAAGCTTGTGCGCTCAATATCCATATTCAAAATATCTTTCATTACTAGAATCTATTTGGAAAAAATTATTTAAATCAAATATTGTGGTAACTGGTTGACAAATATTGAACACATGAGCGCCCCAAGCTTTTATTAATAGTAAGATACAGGTGACTTGGAAACAATTTATTTTCTACTTTTTAGTACATTAAATAAATTAAAGCTTATTTTTAAAAAGTTTTTTTTTATATAATTTTATTATATGCTTTATATTAGGTTCACTTTGCGCAAGCGGTATGTCATCAAATCTAGTAATAAATTTTTCACCCACTTCCCGACTACTTAGAGATCTGAAACTTTACATGCATGCGTAAACACCAAGACAATGCATGAATCAATAAATTTTATGGGCGTAGGATAAGGGGAGTGGCACTTTTTTATCCACTCCAGATTCGTGTATAACTTTAGAACTACACATCACACATCAATGAAACTCGGTAGGAACTTTCTACATATCCATATCCTTTTACTGAGAAAATAAGACGGGCACTGGATAAGGGGGCGTGGCACCCCCCATACAAACAAAATTTTTGATCTCGATTAGCTTTGGAACTAAAGGTCGTGCAGCATTGAAATTTCGTATGCAGTCGCCTCTTGAATGTGTCGTCCCATTGGTAAAATTTTATGGGCGTAGGATAAGCGGTGTGGCACTTTTTTATCAACTCCAGATTTGTGTATAACTTTAGAACTACACATCACACATCAATGAAACTCGGTAGGAACTTACTACATATCGATATCCTTCTACTGAGAAAATAAGACGGGCACTGGATAAGGGGGCGTGGCACCCCCCATACAAACAAAATTTTTGATCTCGATTAGCTTTGGAACGAAAGGCCTCTTGGATGTGTCGTCCCACTGGTAAAATTTTATGGGCGTAGGATAAGGGGCGTGGCACTTTTTTTATCAACTCCAGATTTGTGTATAACTTTAGAACTACACATCACACATCAATGAAACTCGGTAGGAACTTACTACACATCCATATTCTTCTACTGGGAAAATAAGACGGGCACTGGATAAGGGGGCGTGGCACCCCCCATACAAACAAAATCGTTTATATAGAATAGCTGTGGAACTAAAGGTCGTGCAGCATTGAAATTCCGTATACATGCCCCTCTTGTATGCTTCGTCCCACTGGTAAAATTTTATGTGCGTAGGACAGGGGGCGTGGCACTTTTCAAGCAACTACACACTTGGGCTTCAGTTTATAATTATAGGTACACCACACATCAATGAAAAACGATAGGAACTTACTCGCCGTGCCTTGCAAGCAAAACAACAACAACTCATCGCGCCACAAATATGCCACGAATATTAGGGTCGATCACAGCCGTATTATTTGTTAAATTGAGGATATGACATATGACGATAGGAAACACTGTGAAAACCCTAAATATTGTGTACTGCTCTGCAAGTTTTAAATTCTTTTTATAAGCTTTATATTAGGTTCACATCAGGTATGTATGTGGGTCGTCAAATCTAGTAATCAATTTTTCACCCACTTCCCGACTACTTAGAGATCTGAAACTCTGCATACATGCGTAAACACGCTGACAATACATGAATCAATAAATTTTATGTGCGTAGGACAGGGGGCGTGGCACTTTTCAAGCAACTACACAATTGGGCTTCAGTTTATAATTATAGGCACACCACGCATCAATGAAAAACGATCGGAACTTACTCGCCGTGCCTTGCAAGCAAAACAACAACAACTCATCGCGCCACAAATATGCCACGAATATTAGGGTCGATCACAGCCGTATTATTTGTTAAATTGAGGATATGACATATGACGATAGGAAACACTGTGAGTACCCTAAATATTGTGTACTGCTCTGCAAGTTTTAAATTCTTTTTATAAGCTTTATATTAGGTTCACAACAGGTATGTAGGGGAGAGGGGGGTACCTTCGTCTCTTTTTATTTGAAGGCCTATATTTCAGAAGGTAATCAATATATTTAAAAACCGATTAGACTGTTACAATACCTCATTATTTAAGAATAAAATGTTATACTAAAATCTCTTTAAAAAGTTCCGTTTGTATTATTTTTTTCATGATTAGTAAAAAAAGTAATTTCGCTGATTGTGCCCCCATGCCAGGGTAGCTTCGGCATTTGGCGGGGCACTTTCGCCATTCACACTTTAAAGTACCATAAGGTGATACAAAATCTTGTTTAGACTAAATAAGACATGTTTTTGGTTACACAACACGTATTTATTATATTTTGCATTAAAAAATTTAAAAAAAATCATGTTTAAGAGCTTAAAAAAATGTACTTATTGTTAAATTTTTTTTATAAATTATTTGTTATATATAATGTTTAAAGTGCTGAGATCGACCCCAATATTAATTTTGTGTGGTTACGGGAGGTTTAAGCCAGGTTCGAGGGTCTTGGAAGCTTGAACTCGATTTCGATTTTTAGCACCTGTGAAGTTATATTGACGAATGTGCCCCATAAAAAAAAACGGTGTCACTTTTTTTATTTTTATTTTTTACTTTTAATTTCAGTGCTTTATTTTCACTTAATACACTTTTATTTATAAAATAATTATTATTAAAGTAATACTAATACAATTTTGTTCGAAATAATGGTATAAATACAGCACAAACTTCTTACGTTACCCACCTGAATATTCGGGAACGAAGCGCGAAAACACAAAATCAAATGTAACTTTATCAGCTGTTCAGATATAGATGGCAAACTTCGTGAGGGATATTTATGCTAGCTATGGGTTAGTTTTCACTAATAAACAGTTATGTCCGATGACTCCTTCATACCGAAATCGCCTTTGACGGATGTGCCCCAAGGACGAAAGTACCCCCCTCTCCCCTATGTGGGTCGTCAAATCTAGTAATCAATTTTTCACCCACTTCCCGACTACTTAGAGATCTGAAACTCTGCATACATGCGTAAAGACGCTGACAATACATGAATCAATAAATTTTATGGGCGTAGGATATTGGGCGTGGCACTTTTTTATCAACTCCAGATTTGTGTATAACTTCAGAACTACACATCACACATCAATGAAACTCGGTAGGAACTTACTACATATCCATATCCTTCTACTGAGAAAATAAGGCCGGCACTGGATAAGGGGGCGTGGCACCGCCCATACAAACAAAATTTTTGATCTCGATTAACTTGGAACTAAAGGTCGTGAAGCATTGAAATTTCGTATGCAGTCGCCTCTTGGATGTGTCGTCCCACTAATAAAATTTTATGGGCGTAGGACAAGGGGCGTGGCACTTTTCAAGCAACTCCAGATTTGTGTATAACTTTAGAACTACACATCACACATCACTGAAACTCGGTAGGAACTTACTACATATCCATATCCTTCTATTGAGGAAATAAGGCGAGCACTGGATAAGGGGGCGTGGCACCGCCCATACAAACAAAATTTTTGATCTCGATTAGCTTTGGAACTAAAGGTCGTGCAGCATTGAAATTTCGTATGCAGTCGCCTCTTGGATGTGTCGTCCCACTGGTAAAATTTTATGGGCGTAGGATAAGGGGCGTGGCACTTTTTATCAACTCCAGATTTGTGTATATCTTTAGAACTACACATCACACATCAATGAAACTCGGTAGGAACTTACTACATATCCATATCCTTCTACTGAGAAAATAAGGGGGCACTGGATAAGGGGCGTGGCACCCCATACAAACAAAATTTTTGATCTCGATTAGCTTTGGAACTAAAGGCCTCTTGGATGTGTCGTCCCACTGGTAAAATTTTATGGGCGTAGGATAAGGGGCGTGGCACTTTTTTTTATCAACTCCAGATTTGTGTATAACTTTAGAACTACACATCACACATCAATGAAACTCGGTAGGAACTTACTACACATCCATATCCTTCTACTGGGAAAATAAGACGGGTGGTGGACAAGTGGCCGTGGCACCGCCCATACAAACAAAATCGTTTATATAGAATAGCTGTGGAACTAAAGATCGTGCAGCATTGAAATTCCGTATACATGCCCCTCTTGTATGCTTCGTCCCACTGGTAAAATTTTATGTGCGTAGGACAGGGGGCGTGGCACTTTTCAAGCAACTACACACTTGGGCTTCAGTTTATAATTATAGGCACAACACACATCAATGAAAAACGATAGGAACTTACTCGCCGTGCCTTGCAAGCAAAACAACAACAACTCATCGCGCCACAAATATGCCACGAATATTAGGGTCGATCACAGCCGTATTATTTGTTAAATTGAGGATATGACATATGACGATAGGAAACACTGTGAATACCCTAAATATTGTGTACTGCTCTGCAAGTTTTAAATTCTTTTTGCGAAAAATTTCAGAGCTCTAAAATTGAATTTATGGAAGACTAAAAAGTAGAAAATAAAATTATATAAAAAAAAACTTTTTAAAAATAAGCTTTAATTTATTTTATGTACTAAAAAGTAGAAAATAAATTGTTTCCAAGTCACCTGTATCTTACTATTAATAAAAGCTTGTGCGCTCAATATCCATATTCAAAATATCTTTCATTACTAGAATCTATTTGCAAAAAATTATTTAAATAAAATATTGTGGTAACTGGTTGACAAATATTGAACACATGAGCGCCCAAGTTTTTATTGATAGTAAGATACAGGTGACTTGGAAACAATTTATTTTCTACTGTTTAGTACATTAAATAAATTAAAGCTTATTTTTAAAAAGTTTTTTTTAATATAATTTTATTATTTCTTTATTATATGTATCTATCTATTTGTTCCCTTTTCAATTTCTATAATATGTTTTCTTTTCCTTTCCTTACTTTCTATATTCTTTTTCCATTTATCTCTTAACTTATAATTTTATTTATAGTATTTAGTAATATAAGTTGTATTAACATTCAAACTCTGATTTGTGATTTACTTTGTACATGAAAAGAACTTGTTCTTATTGTACTTATAATGTTGTCAATAAATTCTAAATTCTAAATATGTATAATAAAAACATGTTATCTAACCAAAAACATGTGTTCATGGCACTTTATAGTGTTAAAGCCGAACATGCCCTGCAAAATGCCGAAACTACCCTGGCATAGGAAACATTAGCGAAAATTACTTTTCTACTCATCATGAAGAGATAATTCAAACAGATCTTTTAAAAGAAACTTCAGTATAACATTCTATTGTTAAATAATGAGGTTTTGTAATATTCTAATCGGTTTCTAAATTTACCTTCTGAAGTATAGGCCTTAAATCTCCCCTACTATCTATATTTGTTACGTGCTGTTTTTTTAAATCCTTTATACAAACATTTTTTTAATTTTGTTAATTTTCGAAAACGAAATCGTTTCCACACATTTTTAGATTCAAGGAATCTTGCAACCCTGCCAAGCGGATCTCCTCTCCCGTCTGACCATACGTTTTTCGACATTTTAAAATTATTTTTCAGCTGCGTTCATGTAACATGCATAAGTATAAATTAAATATGTATAAAATTACGTAATGCGTAAACTTATATGCTTAAATGAATATCCTTAATGTTTGAATATAGAGATTGTGTCTGACAATTGTAAACAAAGAAAAGAGTACGGTGGAAATAATAATAAAAACAAATGCTAACTTGTATATTTGTAATAAAATCTTAAATTAGCCTTTCTGTGATCTCCACAAACAATACATTTCACTTCAAAAAAAAAGTTTGTTCAGTTGATTATTTTTTTATTTTTTCTAAGGTTAATGCAATTGAGTTAAGAATTTCAATTATTTTTTCAACCTGTGTATTCTGTTTTATAAAGTAGTAGTAATTGGATATATTTAGATGAAACGGTCTATTTATTGTTAATTCTTCTCACAAATAATATTGAGCGTAGTTAACATTTGCTAGTTGTAACCAACATACATATGTATGTATGTCTCTGTACAGTTTTTGAAGTTTTTTAAATGAATAGAATTATTGAATTGGATATAATGCATTAAACTCTTGATATAAAAATTCCCATTGTTCAATTCCCTTGCATTCCACAATTTAAAAAACTACCCCTAAGTATGAGAAATCCAATGGAGTGCCTAATTCGTACATGCAATACGATTGCTCTTTCTGCTCACATGGACTCCCTGCAGTTTTCTTGGATATTTTACTATTGATTACAATTTCTCATGGTTGTGATTAACATAATAAAAAAGAAAAGAGCGATCTAATAGAGACGAAAAATATAGCTTGCTGTGTCAAAAATTTAATGAAATATAACGTTGCTTTAATGGAGTGAATAGGAAAAGCTATTATGAATGTATTGTCATAACTCTTGATGAAATAGTGTAACACGATGTTTTTTTTTATCAAGAAATCTAGAGTTATAGCTCAAATTATGCTGGTTGGGCATTCCATGAGAAATCGAGAAAGGTTTGAACTTTAAAGCGTCTCCTCTCCACTATGAAGGTTTTATGGTACATTAGTAGCCATGATCAATGTTGCCAAATTTTTTTTTCAAAAAACTAAATTCCTCAAAAAAAAATTATATTTTCAACAAAAAAACTGCAACCTTCAAAAACGAAAAGATTTTTGTGAAATTACGGTCATAACAAGCAAATTGCCGTATCGAAGCAGGACTGCAATGTAATCACGGTTACCGTGAGATTTTTTTTAAAGCTGGAAAAAATTAAACTTTTGTTGTAATAAACAAAAATTGAAAATTTAAAATTAAAAAAAAACTGCAATTTGTACTTGGAGGTAATCTTAAAAACTGTAAGCTTGTCTAAAAAACTGTAGTTTACAGTTAAAACTGTGAATATGGCAACATGGCACATGATAGAAACTTCGATGGTAAAAGTTTTGACATTAGTAGGGACCATTACAATTATAAAAAGAGCAAAAATAATGTTTGAAGTATATTTATATCTTCAATTATTAATATCGTTCGATAAACCAGATAAAGCTGATTTTGATCAAAATGACATTGTAAAGCTAGATAAACATGTTTCTTTTATTATAAAATTATTTACAAGTCATTTACATACATATGTATGTATGTACGTATAAGAAGTGTCGTATTTGTCAAAAAAGTGAATTTCTTTCTTCTTCCACTCTTTGCTCTCTCTATTTTTAATGCTATGTTATAAACACTAGAAGTCAACCGTTCCTTTAAAAATTTAAATTTCCTTGACGTTGGTTTACTATAACTTATCTACATACTGTGTAAAATGTCTGATGTTGCCACAAATGAATTAACAATCCGCTCTCTTAAGTTTGACGTTCTTTTACATACCGCGTTCATAAACCCTATAAACTACCCCGGTACTATATATGTACTCTATCAAAATTTCATCCGATCTGTTCAGCCATACTGCAAATTCGCCGGAGGATCGATAATCGATCTTACCTTCGCAATCAGAGCGTAATCAAGGACTGATGAATGATATTTGGGAGTGTATTCTTCAGTCGCCGGAAGCATTTATTTATACTAAAATCTTAACCTACCTAAATACTAAATAAGTACATGATGCCCTAAATATAATTCTTTGCAGTATGTACATACATACATACCTTGATACCTATTCTTTTTTGTAACACTGCCCTCCTACATTTGAGTATGTGTTTACAAATTTACAATCAAATACGTATGAATCCTCTTGTTCCATATCTTAAAAGCTGTCAAATTATGTTCCACAACGAAATAAAATTAAATCTGTTTGAACTTTTCACTAAAAAGTATCGATCAAGTTTTAAATATGACGGGAAGAATACATTTTATAGAACGATCCTCTAGGGGATAGAGCAGAAATATTTAAACGAAATCTTCAAAATAACTCATCTCCCTATCAAGAAATTTATAAAGATTTACGAAATAAGAGCGGACAAACTTCATTAAAAGATTTTTTCAAACCAATAATCGACGGAAGGATGCCCGAATCTGATAGCGGATCAAGCTCAGATTTTGAACTAGTACGAAGAAAGTTATGCTTCTATTTCGGTTTTAATTTATTAAATCGTTCAACTCGAATATGTTACGTAGAATTTAAATTTTATATATTGTTATGACTCAATAAATAAATACATAAAAATATATTAAGTATGTAAATACATATATGTATGTATACTATACAAAACCCAATTTTTCAGTTTGGAACCAAACTCTGATTTTTGTATGGAGCTCATATCTCCTACAACGCGATTTCTTACAACTCGGCATTTTTTAGGAACCTATCTCCCGCGTTGTAGGAGGGTTACCTGTAATACCTTTTTCCTCCCTCAACTGCGGTGTATCTCGTCTTCGAATCGGTCTAAAAGCAGTAATCTTCTTATAAAGGTTCCCTTCGGATTCCATATGAGTTCGACGATAGCTCGCTGCATTTGTTTAACAACTCTAAGCGATTTCGTCTCTGCTGTATTTATATTGAGGAGTACATCTTCAGCCAGTTTCTTACTTGTGGCCACGTCCATCATCATATCTTGAATTGATGATTGATTGCATGGTTGCATGAACAGACAATTTATATTTTTTATTCTGGTTGACTTTCTGAATTCAGTTTCTTTATTTCTGGCAGTTCTCAGTTCATTGTTTCCTCCTGTCGGTTCTTCTCCGATAGGAAATAGATAAATACTGTGTATCCATCTTTTTTATACTTAAGTGCTAGTCTTGATTTTAATCATTCTACTCAGGCCATCTTCGATCATACTAGTTTTGATCACCCGACCTCTTCTGTAGTTCATTGGGGAAACGTTATCCTTTCTTAGGAGAACCAACATTTCTGGTGATGGCCCCGCAGCCCGTGATAACCTTGGTTATCACCAGTATCGAAAAGCGTGAGTAGCGGTTTCTCAACTGGAAAATGGTCCGGTGGTAAAATCATATAATGCTACTCTTGATTTGGCATTAGCTTATCTTACCGTAGTTTCTTCCGACCTATTAAGCGATTTTACGTATATTACCGTTCCATATGCTTTCATGGAGGCATCGCAAAATCCATCCAAGCGCCTAAGAATATTTATTTCATTAAGATATGACAATGCGCATCCAATTTTGCACCAATCCAGCATCACGTTTCTTGGCACTTCAGTGTCCGATTTTATCTTCCTTCTCCACTGATTCTGTAAAGGAATATTTTTTATTATAACAGGATTAAAAATTCCTAATGGATCTAATAATTTTGATATATCGGATAGAATATTTCTTTTTGTTCTTTTGCCATTACAGGACCAATTCGACTTAATTGATAAGTTGTCTACACCTGGACACCACGTAACTCCCAATCCTTTTACATTATCGGATTGCTTCATACCGATATTGAGTTTCGCTTCAATATGTTCCAGGGGTATACCTTTCAGACCATTGTGTCCCTCCAGTTCCTTCTCTAAACCCGGAACCCGTCTTTTAGCCACTAGGGCTGATTCACTTACCTCTGATATTGGTAATTTAAATGGAAGCTCAACCATAAGTTCCCTGTCCTCATCTGTTTAAGCCAACGTAGGGTACGCTGATTCGGGTAGGGAGGTGGCTAGTTGATGCCAAGTTTCGCTTGCACCCGAGTGCTGTGAGCCGGTGGCGGCAAACTGCGCTCGGGCACTTGCCATTCAACCTCCTATCCGATAGGTAAGCTAGCTCTCCTCCATATGAAGATCCGTACACTAAACATAAAATTAAACACTATCTAATATAATACAGTCCACTAAATTTAACACACATTTTAGATGTTAATAAAAATTGCCCTATATGTTTTATAACGTTCATATTGAAACTGCCTTGCATTTCTAATTCTTTTCTCTACTATTTCTGTGCACGACCAAACCGCTGCTGCGACGCCGGGCCACGGACTCGCTCCATTTTGCTCGTTTGCGGACATACTCTGCAAATCCCGGCGCGTCGCGTCTTTATCATCTCTATCAGTTTGGTTAGCTTGCTTCTCACACTCTTTCTTTTCTTTTGCAAGCCATTTTTTCTCCCAAATTTCTTTTAATTCAAAATATCACCTTAGCGATTCCTTTTGCGACGCCAGCGCTTGGTTGAAACTTATCTCCCAATCTGCGGACAAAAGGACTGGCTGGGTTTTTTTGTTGTCTTTAACTATGACACTTTTCCACATATCATCCCTATGCATTAATGTATGGTGCGCACCCTTTGCATGTTTAACATCCATCACTTATGCAGATAAAAGCCCTATGCCCGTGATTTAAACATTTCAAGCATATGTTCTTTGCTATTACCGACCAAAATCTCTCACTTTAAGTGAGAGCCTTGAATTTGCTACAAAAACCCAAAAAATGGTTAGTAACACAATCCATAACACATCCTTCCTTACTTTCTGTTTGGAATTTAAATGTGCCTTCATTTGTGATTTTCCTAACACTGCTGTCTGTCGCCCGTGCAGTGCTTTCTACAATCACTTGCTCTTGTTCCAAAACCCTAATCACTTCATTCGATTTAGGAACTTTATTGCAATTGATCCATATCTGCTGCTTTTTCAGGTCCCTAGGAATGCTGTCATATTCTTCCCAAAGAAGCCTGAACTAACTCAATAAATCGTCATCCACTACATCCATGTACTCTACCGCCATTATTTCCGTCCGAGTCGCTCTATCCCGTAATTCGGAATAATCGATATTACCGGCCTTAAATCGCCGCACACTGAGGTATTTGACTCGGATTTCGTGGATTAATTCAAAAAGTGAAATGTAGATATCTCAATAGTATTTGGTATCATGGGAAAGTAGATAAAATTGTGCATCGCTGGCTGAAAAAATTTCTGTGCTATGTTTAACGGTACCATCTCAGCACTCTTTTCAAAATGCATATTTCTTCACTGTTTCGCTGTATCGAGCGCGCGTTACACATTTCGCAGTGTTTAAAAATTTAATTTTAATTAAAATTCGTTTCAAAAGCCATATTTTTATAATGAAACCTTAAACTTTAGGTATTGTACTTATGTTTAAGCCAATTCATGTTCGCAGAATATGTGTATTAGTATTTTATATAATTTTGTCTGTTAAAGTCTTAAAATTGTATATATTTCAACGAAATAGGTGGACATAAAGTTACTTTTGTAGTGGAATGTACTAATCATTTTAATTTATTTGTAAAGAATATATATTTGGCTACTACAGTGCAAAAAATTGAGGTGCGAATTTGTGCGAATTCTGAGATATTGAGGTTTTAGTGCTGCTGAGTCTTGCCAATTTGTGTGATTTCGGTTGATAACTAAAAATGCTATAATGTGTTTTGTGTTTGGTTTTTGTTGGATTCACATCAAATATGATTTAATTTTTGGATTGTACATATATTTAAATATAAACACTGAAAATTGCATGTCAATCCGACACGGCGACACGGGTTTCATTCCCAAACTGGCAAATCTTCAAGAAAAGTCAGTCGAAGCAGCAAAACCAACTGAAACTTTGAATGCATATTTCTGATAACAGTGTTCTTAATGCCGGTAACCAAGATTTCTCGGAAACGGCTGAACCAATTAGTCTCAAATTTTGAGAGAAGCTTCAGAAATATATGTTTTAGTAACTGATAGAAGGTTTTATCCCGCTGAGAAATATTTTCCGTTTTATAAACAATTTAATACAAAAATTTTCATTGAAAATATAAATTTTTGTTTAAATGCTGCCATTTTGTTAAAACTTAAAGTTTCGGATATTTCTTCGACCAGTTACTAGATGACACCTTTTCCTAACGAAATCTTTTTGATATTTCTATTTTGGATTTTCCAATCCAGAGATATCGTGGTCACCGCAAGAGCCTTTTATTAGAGGAGCTCGGCTATAGCACCTATACAAACCAATATTTTTTCAAATAAAAAGTATATAAATAAAGGGTAAAAAGACTGCAATATGCATACAAGTTTTCACATTAATGCATTAAAACATCTTTTCAGGAAAAATCATTGAATAATCGCTTTTCTTGGTCTCTTTACTGAGTTAAAAATTTAATTAAAAAAACAAAAATTTTTTTTTTTAATTTTTTCTTATATTCTTCCCTTCTATATAAAAAAAATACTCAACATTCATTATTATAGCTCAGGTGAATTGATCGCCATTTTCAGGGGTCAATACCCCAGTGTGCGCCGTAAAGTACTTTCTAATCTTTTCACGTGGTAGGTCATTCTACGATAATAACCTTGTACAGTATAAACATTTTTGTACTTACCTGCTTCCTTGGCTCGCAGAATAACTTTAGTTAATTTTGTTATTGCTGCGGAGAACATTTCCATACATAATTACAATACCTAAAGTTTAAGGTTCCATTATAAAAATATGGCTTTTCAAACGAATTTTAATTAAAATTAAATTTTTAAACACTGCGAAATGTGTAATGCTCGCTCGATACAGCGAAACAGTGAAGAAATATGCATTTTGAACAGAGTGCTGAGATGGTACAGTTAAACATAGAACAGAAATTTTTTCAGCCAGCGATGCACAATTTTATCTACTTTCCCATGATACCAAATACTATTGAGATATCTACATTTCACTTTTTGAATTAGTCCACGAAATCCGAGTCAAATACCCCAGTGTGAGTCACCTGAAGCATTTATTTATACTAAAATCTTAACCTACCTACATACTACCTAAGTACATGATGCCACACGGATCTAGTACATATATCTTACTTGCTACATACAATTAACCAAGCGATAACGACCCTTTAATAACGCTGTAAAACGCGTACCGTTCAATCGATCCTTTCTCAGAAAGATGTTGCTAACGGATGCATCTTCTATACTAGGAATCTCTTCGTTGTCGCTTGTTGCTGTTCCAATCTTTTATGGCTTGTGCCATAAAAGATCGGTGTGCACAAACCGTCAGCTAACCATATGTGCAAATATCAAATTTTTTTGGTACTTTCCCTAGAAGTATGATCATTTGTCGCGCGTACCGTAATTTGGTATTTCGCGAAGGACACTGCCGTTATCGCTAGGTATTTCAATAACTTAACAAGGACTATACCTTGGAAAGTCTCTGACGCCTACACACTCAGCGATCATCAGGCCATAATGTTCGAAGCTCTCACACACAAAAGATTTGAGATGCGAAAGCCGCAGCGGAAAGCCCAGAGCAAACGCTGGAAGGCCAAAGAGTTAGACCTCGAAGTCCATATATATATTGGAAAGCCTAAGAGAAATTGTAAATCGGACTATGAAGTCGATAGCGAATGCATGTGATGCCAGCATGCCACGTAAAGGAAAGGACAATGGGCGCCCTCCGGTATGTTGGTCGAATGATGACATCGCTGGCCTGCGAAGAGAGTGTCTTAAGCAACGGAGGATAAACTAAACGACGACAAGGTCATCTCCAGGCTGAGTTTAAGGTAAAGAGGAAACAGCTCCAATACAAGACAACAGCTCAGGCAATATATTTACGAGAGCAAAAGCAAATCCTTTCGAACACTAAGGGATGACGTTCAGAACAACCCATGGGGAAGCGCCTACTAAATTTTTCTCACCAAAATAAAGAGCGTCAAATCAATCGCTCCAGTGTGCCCGAAAATTATGGCCAAGATCGTCGGTGGACTTTTCCCGTAGCATTCACAGCACAGTTGGCTAAGGAAACCACAACACATGGAAGAGTCCATCCCACCTGTTTCCAGTAAGGAAGTCCTGGATGCGGTAGAAAATATAAAACTAAACAATACGCCAGGACTTGACGGCATACCAAATGTCGTACTAAAAGCCGCCATTAGCGTCTTTAGCCATCTACGCATGCTTAAGCGAACGAGTTTTCCCACGAAGATGGAAACTCATACCCAAGGCTTGCACTCATACCCAAGGGAGACAAGCCACTAGACGAGCCGTCGTCCTACCGACCCCTGTGCATGCTCGACACAGCGGGAAAGTTACTTGAAAAAGTAATCTGTTCTCGTATCGAACAGCACACCGAATAAAGGCAAGACCTATCGGGACGTCAGTACGGCTTCAGGAAAAAGCGATGTACAGTGGACACAATTTCTGCAGTATGAGACAAAGCGCGAAAAGCAATGACAGAAAAGAGATGGAAAGGTGGCGACAAGCAATATTATGTACTAGTCACTCTAGACGTAAAGAACGCTTTTAATTATGCCAACTGGAATGCCATACTAAGCGCCTTAGAAAACTGCAAATGTCGGAGTATCTTCAGAATACTTCATGGACAGAACCCTGATTAAGAATTGATTCTGAATGTTATAAGGCATTACAAGTGAGTTTGCAGGCACGAAAGACAAATTTTAAAATTGCGACGAATTTTGTATTATGTACATATTTGCAAACATTGTACATAAAATAAATAAAATAATTAAATTTGTGGAATTAACTTGAATTAATCTCTTTTCCAAAAAATGCTCCTGTAAATAATAGAAGTACTTATGTAAATAAAAAAAAAGATTGATAAAAATGCCATAAACAGCGAATAATATGTATATAATGCTGAAAAATTAAAGAAAAGGGCTCATATCATAATGCAGACATATTTGCTGAAATCAAAGAACCTAAAAAGAGCCTGCAAATGTAAATATGTACATATAACATGCAAAAGCCGATGTTGTCGTATTTCTCATCCTGCATGCTTTCCCTCCTTACCTTATCCGCCGGCCGTGGCTTGTCGCGAGCCAAAAATCTTCACAAATTGACACAAGGCAGTCGTAAGATGTACACACACACACACATCGCCGCTTGATTCAATACTTGTTGTATGTCGATTTTTTCACATTTTGAGTTAAGGATGGCATGGGGGGTTCCAAACCCAGCTAAATCGATTGGCGTTCTCAGATTTCTTATATCTCCTACCGTTTTCGAGATATTCAGACTCTATTTTGTCGTATGTAGGCTAATTTTCAATTTTTGCGTAAATACCTGTCGTATATGCAAGAAAAGCTAACATACGACAAATTTGTTCGCAAAAGAGGCAGAAAAAAATATTCATCCATGTTTGTCTTATGTAAGATTTTTTTCGGTAAAATGGTTCTCAATTGACTTTTTATGAACTTAAACGAATGAAATTTTGTATTCAAGCTCAGATGTCAGCTCTACATACCCTATGAATAACTGGGCGTGGTCCGCCTACTATATAGGCGGTAAACCGAAAATCATCATAACTTCCATAATATATACACAAGAGCGTACATATTTAGTTACTTCATTGCTGGTAAGAATTCCAGGATTTGATTCTCCAAAAATGGGCGTGGTCCGCCTACCATAGAGGCGGTAATTTATATATACCTATAGTTACTGTCGTAAGTCGACCAGAGTATCAATATTTGTAATATGTACTCCCATTAGGAATATTCAGTAGTTTGTAAGAAATGGGCGTGGTCCGCCCACTATGTACACAGTACATTTAATACAACCACCATTTCATTTCTTTCCCAGCTCGGATAGGGTATTATTTAGTCGGTGAAACCCGACTGATGCTTCCTTACGCGATTGTAAAAATACTTAATTTAAAAGATTTAATAAGAAATAGCGCTTCAACTTTGTACTATAACAATTTCTGCCTCCGGATTTGACAACCAAACTAAAAAGTTACTAAAGCTATATTTGGCAGAAACATTGCATTGTAGGTATATTATATTTGCAGTTTTTTAATAAAAAAAAAATTTTTGAACAAAATTTTCCTACGACACATTTTGATGGTAGGCAAACTAATTTGTTCAGAATGGTAGATACGACAATATAATACTGAATTCATTTGGCTATATCTTCCTAAATATCGAAAAGTCGATCTTTTGGAATAAACAGTATTAATAACAAGGTTTCACTCTACCAAATACTCGATTTTCAGAAAAATCTACCGTGCGAAAAAAAATGGGAGTACTTTAAACTTAAAACTGCATTTCCCAAAAAGTGAAAAAGTCGACATACGACAAGTATTGGATCAAGCGGCGATATGCCTGCCTTGACTTACGCCGAGCGGCCGCAGGCTCATAGATGGCGCCACCTTTGCCCAAGAATATGGTTCTCAAGAAAATTAATCTTTTTGGGAATTAGGGTGCCATGAGAAGTCTTTACCCTATTATGTGTTTGGTAATATAATAGTAAAATAAGAATAACCGTTAATTCAAATTTTCTATAGCAGCAAGTACTCGAGTAACGCATTGCAGGACTCTACTTGTTTAACATCAACAAAACGCAAGATCTGAGAGCGATATTTTCCATTCTGAAATAGGTAGCGGTTAGAAGAGCGCAACTGCGAGCAGGTAGGAGCACAGCATTAAAAACAGTGATGTAAACTTTCTCTGAAACGGATTGAAAGAGGATTTTTTTGTTGTCGGAATATGAAAAACCTACCAGCACGCAGACAAGTATTTGTCCATTGTACTGGTAAGCGAATTCATTTTACTGAAATCTTCCTGAGCTTTTAATAAAGCGGAGTATTTTCGATGGTGGCAAGGAACTTAGTTGATCGGTTCTCACCACGTCTGACTCCAGCAGCTGCAATCGCGACCTGGAAAAGGCTGGACACTCGCATAAGAAGTGGGTAGCGGTATCCTCGTCCTCCAGACAGCTCTCACAGACGCTGTCATCACCCATCGCACTCAGGTGTTTTGCACAGGAGGTATGACCGGTCAGGACGCCCACAAGAAGACTACAGTCCTTACGGTTTAGAGACCTAAGGAAAAAAGACTTTCTTTTGTCGACGGTTGGTAGCAGGAGCTTCGTCTGAAAGAAGATACTGGATACAAATTCGTCCATAAAAGTTGGATTAGCATTTGGAATTGAATATGAATGAATTCAAAGTATGTGGAAACTAGTGCCTCGGCTCCTCTACCAAATACCTGAATATGAAAATTCAAACAAATTATTCTCGAAGTATCTTGAACAAATTTTTTCTAGAACAGGTATTTAGTTCTGTAAAGACTAACGGTTCCCGTAAAAGAAGATTTCAGTAAAAGGAATTCGCTTACCAGTACAATGGACAAATACTTGTCTGCGTGCTGGTAGGTTTTCCATATTCGGACAAAAAAAACCGTTCCTGCAGCTATTTGTTATTAAGCGAATTATTTATATGACATTTTGTGTGTTTTCGTTAATAACCTTATTTTTACGAATTTTGTGAAATGTGTTAGAGAATATTTGTATGTATGGTAACACAGACACGATGGGGAAATGACTGACCAAATATCAAAGTGGTTTAGATATTTTTCGATGCACGGCAAGTGTCAAAGCAAATTGACATTTGGTTCGTCGCGCCGTAAACATCGTGAAAATGTCGGCAAAAAAAGCAAGCGTGGTGGAAAAAGAATTTTTGTCAGAATTTATTGATAAATATTGCGAGTTTCCCAGCTTGTGGGATATTAAATTAACCGAATACAATTACAGGAATAACAAGTAAGGAAGTATCAGTCGGGTTTCACCGACAGAGTAATACCCTACACCATGTTCCCAAGTAGGGTGATAATTCACTGAAATTGTGGGTGCATTTGATTTACAACCCACGTAGAGGGCGGACCACGCCCATTTTTGGCAGACTACAAGATATACCTAATAGGACTATACATGCCAAATACTGATGCTCTGACAGGTGTACAACAGATGTTATCGGCATATTTATTTTACTGCCCCCATGGTGGGCGGACCATGCCCATTTTTGGATAATTAAAAGATATTCTTACCAGGAACGAAGTAACCAAATCTAGACGCTCTGGTCTAGTTATTATGGAAGTTAAGAAGATTTTTCGTTTATCTCCTATATAGTGGGCGGACCACGCCCATTTTCTTCTATGGCATCTAAGACCTATATATCAACTTGGGAACCGAATTTCATTCATTTATATTCGTAACTAGTTAATTGGGAGCCATTTTACCGGAAAAATTTTGCCGCCTATATAGTGGGCGGACCACGCCCATTTTTTCGTATGACATAGATGACCGCCCCCTTAACTTGAATACCAAGTATTATTCTTTTCAATGAGTAATTAGACAATTTATACCAATTTAATGGAAAAAACCCGAGGTAGAGGGACTATTGGGGGCGTATCCTTCGACCGATTTGAATAATTTTAACACTTTTCCTAACACGAGGTTCACTGTGACTGTGTACTAAATTTGGTCGAAATCGGACAACTCCTTCTTTCTTTTTTTTGCGTACACGCAGACAGACAGACAGACGGACAGACGGACAGACGGACAACCGGAAATGAAAAGAGAAAGTGTTTCTGATCATTTCTATATACATATGTCTATACCTAGGAAGGCTCCTTTAATGCGTTACAATTTTGGCACAAAGTTATTATACTCTATTACCATAGGTGTAGGGTATAAAAAGGCGCTAGCATACGAAATCTTGCTGGAAATATATCCAAATAAATAAAGCAAACACAAGCAAGTGAAAGAAATTAATTTTATTTATTTGTTTGAAACTTTATAGTGGAAATTACTGTGTAAAGGGGTCTTAGCAGCTCTCAAGAAAAGCGAAAACTCCATATAAAAAAACCCCAACAAAATGCTCAAGAAATTTCCTTGCGTCAAAATTACTTGACCCCTATCGCAGTTCTCAAGAAATCTGCTACGAAATTTACTACTTTTTTTCAGTGGAAATGTGCATAGGGTAACTCAGGTTTTGGCAAGGAATAATGTTTGAAACATTATTACTTTAACAAGAAGAAGACATTCAACGGATATTAACGGGCAAAAGGGGTAAGCAAAACATTATCTTATTTTCAGACATGGAAAACTCGGAAAATACTCAAAACACACCGCAAAGTGCGCCGAAACGCCAAAAGCGCCTCAACAAATCGCCGCTTGATTCAGTACTTGTCGTATGTCGACTTTTTCACTTTTTGGTAAATGCAGTTTAAAGTACTCCCATTTTTTTTGGCACGGTAGATTTTTCTGAAAATCGAGTATTTGGTAGAGTGAAACCTTGTTATTAATACTGTTTATTCCAAAAGATCGACTTTTCGATATTTAGGAAGATATAGCCAAATGAATTCAGTATTATATTGTTGTATCTACCATTCTGAACAAATTAGTTTGCCTACCATCAAAATGTGTCGTATGTATGTATACTAGGAAAACATTTTTCAAAAATTTTTTTTTTTATTAAAAAACTGCAGATATAATATACAATGCAATGTTTCTGCCAAATATAGCTTTAGTAACTTTTTAATTAGTTTGTTAAATCCGGAGGCAGAAATTGTTATAGTACAAAGTTGAAGCGCTATTTCTTATTAAATCTTTTAAATTAAGTATTTTTATAATCGCGTAAGGAAGCATCAGTCGGGTTTCACCGACTAAATAATACCCTACCCGAGCTGGGAAAGAAATGAAATGGTGGGTGTATTAAATGTACTGTGTACATAGTGGGCGGACCACGCCCATTTCTTACAAACTACAGAATATTCCTAATAGGATTACATATTACAAATATTGATACTCTGGTCGACTTACGACAGTAACTATAGGTATATATTAATTACCGCCTCTATGGTAGGCGGACCACGCCCATTTTTGGAGAATCAAAGGGCATTCTTACCAGCAATGAAGTAACTAAATATGTACGCTCTTGTGTATATATTATGGAAGTTATGATGATTTTCGGTTTACCGCCTATATAGTAGGCGGACCACGCCCAGTTTTTCATAGGGTATGTAGAGCTGACATCTGTGCTTGAATACAAAATTTCATTCGTTTAAGTTCATAAAAAGTCAATTGAGAACCATTTTACCGAAAAAAATCTTACATAAGACAAACATGGATGAAAATTTTTTTCTGCCTCTTTTGCGAACAAATTTGTCGTATGTTAGCTTTTCTTGCATATACGACAGGTATTTACGCAAAAATTGAAAATTAGCCTACATACGACAAAATAGAGTCTGAATATCTCGAAAACGGTAGGAGATATAAGAAATCTGAGAACGCCAATCGATTTAGCTGGGTTTGGAACCCCCCATGCCATCCTTAACTCAAAATATGAAAAAATCGACATACAACAAGTATTGAATCAAGCGGCGAAATTCTGTCGCGAACCTTCCCTTATCATTAGGTAGGGGCAAACCCAATATCTTTTGGTTTTAGCTTGCTTGTCCCTCTCTTCCGCTTCAAATTGTTCCAAACAAAACACCAAAATTGCTGTATTTAGTGTGGACACCATATTATGCCTGAAAAATATATATAAATAATGCATTAATCAAATAATAGTAAATTTTGTGAAAACTTACCAATCTTCATTTAACGACATTTTGCTTTGATTTGCATCAGCTGTTAGCTGTCAAAATTACTTAGCTACTACTATTTTTCCTTCAAGAAATAATGCAAAATTTTTCTTGAGCGATTTCTTGAGAGCTGCTAAGACCCCTTAAATAAATGAATAGCTTCACCCATAAATATGTCTCTTTTTCTATCAAAGGCGAAATTAACGCAAGTAGTTCCTGATAAGTTGAATTATCCATGCGCATGAAGTTCTGAAAATCGCTCTGCGCTAGTGCTAAATATGCGATACAATCGTCCGTGTCATGGCGGAGTTCGCACGCACCATTGCGCTGAAAATTTTTGACAGCTAAGTTGAACTAGTGCAAACATATGAAGAGAGTGCCAATGAGCGGCGCGCTGAGCGCAGTGCGCAGAAAGTTGACCAACTTTCAACTTTTGCTGCACACATTTTACGCTGACAGCTCATCTACAGCTCACATACACACTTTGTGGTTGCCATCAGTGTGAAATAAAAGTGTGGTAGCTGAATATATTTTTACGTTGTACTTATTTCAATCAATATTAGGATTAAACGATATATACACAATATTAAAAGATAATATAGCTATAAACTTGGGACGAAATATGTTCTGTAAACTATTTAAGAATTTTTACTGCTCAAGTTGTAAATTGCCGAAATGGGGTGACTCTTTTTGGAGCGCACGCATACTGTGCATTGGAACAGCTCAAGTGCGCTTCAAATTTTTCCGCTTACGCACTTGCGCAATGGTGCGCACGCACGCACCATTAGAACTCGGCCATCACTCATCATATGTGTGCACACCACAAAGAGTCAGAAATTATGAAGATTGAATGGCAATGACTGTCGTGTGTAAGGGCTAGGCATCAGTTTACATGTACACTTGCCTGACATAGAATGACTGACCGTGTAGAGGCCGCATAAAGAGCAAAGGTCCAAGGATACTACCTTGAGGAACACCTGAGGATGCTACAAAAGAATAGGACGCAGCATTATCAACTATGACCACACAACGCCGATTGCTTAAGTAGGATTTGATCCACTCGAGAAATTTGGAATGAAAACCCAGCAGTTTTAATTTTTTTATTAGAATATTATCAAGACCTTATCAAATGCCTTGGAGAAGTCAGTGTAGACTGCATAAATCTGCTGCCCATTTTGGAAAGCTGAAATACAGTCTTCAGTGAAAACCGCTAGATTTGACACAGTCGATCTGCCAGGAACTAATCCGTGTTGATTTGGGCATATTAATCTTTTAGTTGCAAAATACACTTTTTCCTTTATGATACATTCGAAAAGCTTAGAAAAGATTTATTAGGGACTATGCAAAAATAGCCAAACCATTGACAAGCTTGCTACGTGATGAAGCAGGACGCGTATCGAAAAATGCGTCTAAAATTTAACCAGTTATTTTCGACAAAGCAGCTGTTGATACTTTCAATATTTCAATACACTTAAAAGTTCATTAACGTCCAAGGAAGTTATTCTGTCCCATCCAAATTTCGAAGGAGATTTCGAGTTAAGAACCGACGCATCTGATTACGCAATCGGTGCTGTGTTATCACAAGACAATATACCAATTACATTTATTTCTAGAACGCTCTTTGAAACCGAAGAAAATTACGCAACAAACGAGAAAGAAATCCTCGCCATAATTTGGTCATTAAATTCACTAAGAAACTATTTGTACGGCTCGAAAAAAGTAAAAATATTTACAGACCACCAATCCTTAACATACGCCCGAAGTACAAAAAATACCAATAGTAAAATGGATAGATGGAAAGCTATCTTAGAAGAATATAATTATGAGCTGCTTTATACACCCGGTAAAGCAAATATCGTCGCAGATGCTTTATCAAGAATAACCAGTGAAAACAATTCACTCACGCCCACTGTTCATAGCGATGAAAGCTCTAACCAAAATTTAATACCATGTGTAGAAGTACCAATCAATGTCTTTAAAAATAAAAGTTTTTTTAAACAGAGAGAAAGTTCAACTTATCAATTCAAAATTGTTTTTCCAACCATCCACAGACATATAATTACTGAACCGCAAATCACAGAAGAAAAACTCATATCACACTTAAAAAGATATCTCAATCCATCGGTTATAAACGGTATTCATATAGAGAAAAGAATTATGGGCATTATTCAAAATTTCTATCTACTGCATTTAAATAACTACAAGATTAGATACACTCAAAAGTTTTTAGAGGACGTTCTTAATAAGCAAGAGCAGGAAAATATTATTTTAGAAGAACATAACCGTGCACATAGAAATATGACAGAAAATAAAATGCAAATTTTTGAAAAATACTTTTTCCTAGGAATGCAAACTAAGATAAAAAGGGTAACTTCAATTTGTACGACATGTAAGGAGAACAAGTACTATAGGCATCCTAATCAATAAAAGCTAAACAAAACTCCAATACCAACTTTTACAGGACAAACCGTTCACATTGACATATTTTTAACGGAAGGAAAAAGCGTAATGACAGCAAATGATAAATTTACAAAATATGCACAAACTAAAATTTTGAAGAGTAGAGCAATAGAACATATAAGACGACCTCTTATAGATTGAATATTCTTCTTCGGCGTATCAAAATCAATAGTTATCGATAATGAGCCATCCCTTAATTCAAACTCAATGAAATTTTTGATGATAGATGAATTAGGAATCAATGTTTACACAACACCCCCGTACCATGTCTTAAAGAAGACGGAAGACATAGAAATTTCGAAGAGCTACTTGAACGTTCAGTATCAGAATATAATAACTTGATTCACACAGTAACAGGAAAAAACCAGTATATCTTTTTTTCGGACGTACCGTACACCGGAAGATTATGAAAAAATCAGACTCAGTAACTTAGAAAAACAAGTACAGAAACAACAGAAGGACTTACAGTATCAGAACAAAAACAAACATGAAACAAAAAATTATTCACCAGGAGAAATTATTTATATTAGGCAGAACAAAAGATTAGGAACTATACTTAGCAAAACTTTAAAAAGGAAGTTGTAAAAGAAGACAGACACTCCACAGTAGTTACCGAGAGTGGGAAAATTATACATAATGGTCTAATTAGTCCAGCGGTGTCGAATTCAATCGTGCCGGATAGCAATTTGCCTAGTTACTCTAACAGCTAAACGGATTGCAGCTGTCAGTCTATTCTTTTTGCTAGTGCTGCCGTATAGTTTTGTGCACAAAAGAAACACACTGTTTATTTTCTTTAGTTTTCTAATCGACGCAGAAATTTCTACTACTCAATCCGGTCAGAGTAATAGCGAACATTGTGTTCGGGTAAGATAGATTGTGTCAGCTGACACGATTTCTAACCTTACCGCTAGAGTAATTCTACCATAAAAGTCACATGCGCAACTGACAGCACCAAACGTTCATGGACGAGACAGAAAAAATAAGAATGAAAACACTGTCAAACCACACCTTGTATCCCTTCCTATCCCGCTCCATATCTCAAAAAAGGAATAATATTAAAGGAGAAAAAAATTAACAAATGTCACAAATGAAATTTTGAAAAATATAAAAACACGGAGCACCACTAGGGAAGAATTTATTTTAAAAATTAAATAGCTATAATTAAATAATAAAAGAATAATAAAAACAGAAATTAACAACATTGAATATGCAAAACATTTTTGAAATGTAATAACAGAGTTTAAGGAATGAAACATATGTAATTGGCAAACCTATAATAAGTTATCAATTTATCCTTATGGCAACATTGTAGACATAAGTAATACTTCTTGCATAACTAACCTTATAAAAAGCCGACCGAAGAGATGCACTATAATCAATAATCAACACGTTCCTGAGATAGAAGAAATATCAACAGGCCTTTTGCTACTAAACCAATACAACTCATTAATTATAATCAACGAGATAATGGCAATAAAAGGAACTTTTATCATATGATACCACATCACAAACATATCAAAATATGAAAGCACATTGGCATCAGACCGTTCCACGGCCCAGAGTTATCAACATTCAAATTCCACAATAGAAGGTTTGTATAAATTGTTTACAAACAAACAACATCAAAGGAGGTCGTCTGAATCTAAGCGTGAAGGAGTTAAGAAAACCCAAATTCAAACAGCAGATACGGTTACCACGGAACTTCATATAGTCTGCCCGTTCCCATAGAATTTCATGCTGACCACGGCAAGTAGCAGTGAACAGGTGCATCAACGAGAAATTGCGCAATCAGAAGCAACTGCAGAACAGTCCACCCGTTCCCAGAGAATTTCATGCTGACCACTGCAAGTAACAGTGAACAGGTGCATCAACCAAAGATTGCTCTAGCAGAAGCAGCGACAGAATACAACAACAAAAGAAGCAATAGCAGCGGCACAATACAACAACAGTAAAAACAATAGCAGCGGCAGAGGTTGCAGTTGAAGCTTAATTCTAACGGCCTTATTCTTTCATTCCGTCACAATTGATTGTGACACAATTGTGATCCGCTTTCTTGTGACGAGCTTTCTGCAACCCTATTCCTTGCCAACCGTATCACGAAAAAAGCTTTGCGAAGTTCTTTGCTGTAAAAACAGCTGTTTGTGCTTCCTCTTCTTCAAAATAAACGAAAAATGGAAACAAAAAAAGCGGAAAGTGAGTATTTTTTTTTGGAAATTTTCAATAATTTGGTGTTTTATCTTATTTCTTTTAATTTCTAGACGTCGTATATTTAACAGGAGGACGTAGGAGCAGCTGCAGCATTTCATTCAAAGTTGAAAACAGCACCCAGAGTAGAAAGCCGGGAAAACAGCCCGATAGCGCTGCGAGCAGTGCAAAATTTGTGGGAGCAGTGGCAGAGGACCTCGAACTCCCGATATAAAGGAGTTTTAGCAGCAGGCCATACATGTGTTGTGTTTATAAAATTGTGTAACTTCCTTTAAATTGCTGCTATAATGGTTCGAAATAAAACAAGTGACACGATTAAGAGTAGGGAGCAGACTGGCCGCCCGGCCGCCCTGTATATTTTATCCTCCTCCAGCCTCCAAAAACGTATCAATTCTCGATATTAGGGTAGTATTCAAATAGTAGTAACTTAGAGTATAAGTAGTAAATAGTAGGCTAATGTGTAATAGGAGTAATAGGTATGAGACTATATATCAGGGATGAGAAGTCGAATAGTGCTGACAATGTTGCACTACACCTCCCTTTTTTTTTTCTATAAATATTTACATATTAACATGTTTACAAGTTGTATTTTGAATTTATAAAATTTAAAAACAAATTAATGAAATCTTTGATTTCCTTAATACTTTTATATTCCATTTTGAAATATATATATATACATATAAGGTTGTATTTCCAATTTATAAAATTTTATCAAATCTGTGATTTTCTTAAAACCACTTATTTTTACATTTCAAAAATTATTTTAAATAATTTTCATAAGGCTACTTTTGATTTTATGTAACATAGTGTGTCCCATTATTCTTCCGGCAGATATTATTTTATATTTATTGTACCAAGGATTTTAATTTTTAATTTGTAAATTTAAAGCTTTTATTACAGCGATACCATAATAAGTATTTATTCAGCCTGTTTAATTTTGTTTTTCATATACCTATATTTGATAATACTGCAAGTATTATAAACATTTATGTTTTTCTTATTAATATATATATAACCATATTTTAGAAATGAATCTGTGGAGTTGTTTGGAATTATTTGTTATGCTTTCTGAGTCTATTTTTGTGAATTATCTTTTCTTTCTTTGTAGTTCCATTGTAAACTGTTACATTACAACCATCGATGTTTTTAACTATATGTGGACCATCATAAATACTTTTGTATTTATCATATGGTTGCTTTTGAATAAGTACTTTATCATTTATTTGTAATGCTAAAGGTTTTGCGTATTTGTCATAAAAATGCTTGTTTTGTAGTTTATGTTTTTCGAGTAAATGCTTTGCCAAATTATGAGCCCGTTGTAATCTATATTTGACTTCTCTGCTGTAATTTTCTACATTATATATTGGATCGATAGTCCGCTTTAAAACTTCCCCAGGTAACGATATTTTCTTACCAAAAACCAATTCGTAAGGGCTAAATTTATTGTCAAAAACTGTATAGGTCTTGTGGGCCTACTCGCGGATAAATAAGTTTACGCAAACTGTTTTTAATAACAAGATTTATTATATTTTTAACAATTATGCATAAAATATTCTGCACAGTAAAGGGAGCGAAGCTGATGCGATGGGATTAGCTGTCTATTCGCGACTGTATTTTTATTTCGCTTTTTCAAACGATGCTTGCGTATTGTGTGCAGCTGCAGCTGCGGTCGTCAGTGACCTAACGGGACCCTTTTTTTGTCGCCGCTCGTACGCTGCGCTGCTGCTGTCGCGCTGTAGCAGGTTGCCTTGGCAACTGCTGACTGCGACGTTGTACTCGTAGCAGCGATTCGTTTTTATTTGCTGTTGTGACGCCACAACTGTATTTGTAGTAGTGTTATGTAAAAACGTAAAGTATTTCAGATAAATGTCCCAATCAGACATATTTTCATCAATGTATGCTCTTAAATATTCATTGAAAACTCGGTGATTGCGTTCAACTGTGCCTAAAGATTCATGATGATAAGCTGTGGAAAAGTTCAGTTCGATTTTTAATAATTTGCATAACTCTTTAAAGACTTCGTTTTTAAATTCAGTTTCCAGGTCTGATTTTATTGCATTCATTGAGCCATATATCAAAATAAAGTTTTCAAAAATTGCGCGCGCAACTGTGTTTGCGCTTTTATCCGGTATGGCAATTGTTACAAGATACTTTGTCAAGTCACACATTAAAGTCAGTGCATATTTCTTTCCACAATTGGATTCTACCAATGGGCCAATAGTGTCTAAAACAACTATGTCAAATGATGTACTTGGTGTTGGTGTTAATACAAGTTTTTCCTTGTTTCCTGGTTGAACTTTATTCAAAGTACATTTGTCACAATTTTTTACGAACTTAGCAATATCTTTCGTCATGTTTTTCCAAAAAAAATTTGTTCGTAACTTTGCGTATAACTTTTTACATCCACAATGTCCACCGAAAAGCGGATCATTGTGATAAACTGTCATTAATTTTCCTCTTTCATTTCTGTCTACAACCGTTTCTATTGGATCCGTTAATACAATTTCTAAATTTTTCAATATTTTAATTCCATAATCTTTTAATTTTTGTATGCTGCAGATTGTAAAAAATATATCATTGTTTGGCCATTCTATCATTTGTATATTCCGATCGACGGCTTCTTTTTGTAGCCTCAAAAGCATATCCTCTAAATTCAATGTTTCGTTATCTATCGAAATATTCAAAGATAGTATTATTTGAAATTTTTTATAAATATTCAGGCAGGTTCCCGAAACCGAGTGAAAATGTTTTTGGTGTTCTAGAATCCGAATGATTTCAATTTCACATGTTCATTTTGAACTCGCTGTAATTTTTCTACTCGCTGAATTTTCGAGCAGCTGATCGTTGTCTGGCAAAGTAAATTTAAAAACAGAAAGTGAAAAATTATTGTTTATTTGCATATTCTATTAAATTTAGTGTAAATAATTTGGAAAAAAAAATAAATAAAATGATTTTTGGATGGTTTGCCGTTTATTTTTATAATTTCTGTCAATAAGAGCTGTGTTTTTCGTGGAGTTGTTTGCTTTTTTAAATTCCTTCCGTATTTGTTGAGATTTTCTTTACCATCTTGTATAATTTTTTTCATTTGCATCGCAATTGTTGCCATGGAATTGTTTGGTCCTTGATATATTTTGTGATAGGGTCGGCGGCCGTGGACTCGCGTCGATGTTTTCGCGAGACTTCAATACCAGCAGAGGAAGCGCTACTTATAGCAGCAGAAGCGTCCGCAGAAGAAGCACAAGCAGCAGAGGAAGCCGCAGCAGCATCTCTGGAAGTGGAGGGCTGATCCTGAGTGGAATCCTCAGTGACATCTTTGGCAGAAGTTACACCAAACTCCAAAGTTTCTGCTATGCAAAGTTTTTTGCGGATGGAAGCCTTCCAATCCACCCACACCTGTTGATGAAAAAGGTCTTTTTTTAGACGTGTGGTTTTCAAGAAGAAATAAAACACATAAAATTTAATGTTATGGCCAAGAATTTAGTTTTATTGCCATTGCGGCATGTAAAAGGCGAATGTCTTAAGTATTAACACCTTATAATAAATAAATAGGCTTGAATTGAATGTCGTGGTGCTTCTTCATAATTTAAGAAGTATCGCATCCTGCGCGGAGTTCTGATGATTTCCCCTTAAAAATTGAATTAACCACTAAATATTTCATATTTCTATGAATTTTATTTAAATTTTCTTTAATTTACTTACAATTTCACAAAATCACTTCAATTTCACTTGCTGCTGCTGAAGTGATTTCAATTCACTTTTGTGAATTCGGATTCGGTTTCTGGAACCTGCAAAATCGGTCGGAATTCATTTTCAAAACGAGTGAATTTGAGCGTGTGAAAGTGAAAGTGAAATGCAGAACACCAAAAAGTGAATTCGATTCGGATTCGCTGCAATTTCACTCGGAAGTGAAATCTGGAACCTGCCTGATTAATGCGCAATGTTGTGAATTTACCATTTGTTTTTAAAATTTCAGATCTAATTTTTGGTATTTTAATACTGAACTCATGCGAAAATTTATCATATATTGGAATTGTATACTTATTATTGTTTTCCTCCGGTATTGTTGTTTTATGTTTCTCTTCTGACATTTGTTTAGACATTCCGCGAGTTGTCACTGCGAAAATATTACTGTTCCCTTTTTTCAATTCGTCTATTGATATGCGTGAAAGTGCGTCTGCGGCCACATTGTGTTTACCTTTTATATGTTCTATTGTAAAATTATACTCCGAAAGTTCTAATCTGATTTTAGTTAATTTTGAAGATGGATCGTTCTTGTTAAATAAATATACTAATGGTCTGTGGTCAGACCTGACAGTAAATTCTGTACCGTAAACGTATGGCCTAAACTGTGTTATAGCGAAATGTATTGCCAAAAGTTCTTGTTCTATTGTTGGTTTCTTTTGTTCAGCATTGTTAAAGGATTTTGATACAAAATAAATTGGTAAATCGTTTCCGTCAAAATTTTGGCTCAATATTGCGCCACAACCTGTTTTGGACGCATCGACTGTTATTAAAAACTTACGTTTGAAGTCCGGGTACTGTAACAACTTTGGTGACATTAGACTAGATTTTAAATCTTCAAATGCTTTTTGACATCTCTCATCCCAATTAAAATGTACTTTTTTTCGTGTTGTATAATTCAATGGTGCTGCTAACGAGGCAAAATTTTCTATAAATCTTCGATAATAGTTAGCGAAAGCTACAAATCGTTTAACTGCATCTTTGCTATTTGGGACTGGATAGTTTTTAATAGTAAGCATTTTCGACTCATCCGGTAACAGACCTTTTGCAGTACACCTACGACCAAGGAAATTTACTTCCGGTCTAAAAAAATTGCATTTGTATGGGTTAATTTTCAGATTGCATTTCCTCAAAGTATCAAACACATTGGATAAATTTTTCAAATGATGTTGCTTGCTGCAACCTATAACAATGATGTCGTCGACATATAAAAATGCTTGATGCGGTGCTAGACCTGAAAATGCGATCGACATCATTCGTGAAAACGAATTTGGAGCAATATTTAACCCGAATGGCAACACTTTCCATCTAAATGAACCACGATCTGTACTAAAAGATGTTATGTCTCTAGATTCCGAGTGAAGTGGAATTTGGTGGAAACCGGAATATAAATCAATTATCGAAAAATATTTCGCTCGCCCTAAGTTGTCCAGAATATCAGAGGAAATTTGTCAGCTATTAATTTTGTATTTACCTTTCTGAAATCAACGCACATTCTAAAAGATTTTTTACCATCATCTTTTTTGAAACCAAAATCAAAGGACTATTAGGGCCAGTTTCACAGTGGATGTTTAAA
Source organism: Neria commutata (assembly GCA_963457695.1). NCBI lineage: Eukaryota > Metazoa > Arthropoda > Insecta > Diptera > Micropezidae > Neria > Neria commutata. The sequence continues at coordinate 38,145,840 of OY735245.1, forward strand.
TCTAATTTGCGAATTGAGTTTAAATCTAGTTTAACTTTTCTTGAGTTTCACAGTGCATTTATTTAAATACGGAATAATGAATGGCAACTTCGAATATTTGACAATTGAAGGTTGACACAACTTGCCAAAAACATATGTTCAATTGTTCAATTATGGAGGCAGCGCGAGCTAAAAATTTTTCGTCGGCCGAAAGAAGTGAATTATTGGATATTGTGCAAATAATCCACAGTTTATATTATTTATAATACTACGGGATCATTTATATGTGCTATACCATGCAGTTTTATGTTTAATTTGATCTCTTATAAATTGCAATATTGTCGACGGAGCTTGCTTGCACATCCGAAATCAGCTGTTTATTTGTTTTCGATTGCAACTCTGTGCCGTACTTAAATATCCACAATCGGCTATTTAAATCGTGTTTAACTTCCAACTGTGAAACTGAAATTCCCTATTTAAACTGCAATCAGAGTTTAAATATCCACTGTGAAACTGGCCCTTATAGTTTGAAGAACTAGGCTCAATTAAATCATTATACAACAAATGTTTGACTTGTCTATCTATTTCTTGCTTCTGCGTATGCGGCAGACGATAGTTTCTGATATAAACAGGTGAATCATCGTTTATTCTTATTTTTTGTTCATAAAAATTGTTTGTTGTCATTCTATCATTTTTCAACGCAAAAATATCAGCATATTTTTCGCATAGTGGCATTATATCTTTTTTTGCATCCTCCGGCATTTGTTGTTTTAATATTTCTCTCAACTCATTCAAGCGTTCATTTTCCAAGTTTACATTGTTAATTGAAAAAACTTCATAATTGTCAAGATTTTCAGTTTTTATGTTGAAATTGCTAATACATTTATGTTCATCTGTTACGTTTATTATTCGTAAAACTGGTTTATTTGAATTGACAATGCATTTGCCAATAAATACCCCTTCACAAACTTCTTGGGAGTCAATAAACATAGGTTTTGCTTTTACAACTTTGCTCAAGTTAAAAGTTCTATAAACTTCACATTTTGGTGGTATTATGCAGTTATCGTTTGTTGTACCATGTAATATTGGAATCTCTACTTTACTATCGTCATTCCAAAACGAAATGCACATATTTTCATAATTAATCTTGCATTTATTTGACTTCAAAAAATCTTTGCCAAGAATTCCATCTGACGGGATGTTAAAGTTGTCATCCACTACATGAAATGTTTGCGGAATGGAATAATTCCCGATGATAAGGTGTGCATGAATTGTGCCTAAAGTTGAAATTGAAGTTGTTGTTATGCCAGTGATGTTTATTGTTTTATTTTTATTGAATATGGTGTTTGTATTTATACAAGAAATTTTTATTAAGGAAATGTCAGCTTGGGAATCAACTAGAAAATTACATGTCTTTGTGGTTTCTGTGAAATTTAAATATATGAAATCAACGAAATTTAAATTCAAACTATAAAAATAGATTTCGTTGATTTATTTGAATGTTCGGTCTTTAATGTTGATTCTCCTCCCCCAACATTTCCTGTTGAGGGACCTCCGCGTTTAAAGTCAGTGTTCTAGCGTTGTCCCTATTATGTCTGTCATTAAATCGATTGTTCCCACGATTGGAATTGTTTCCATACATATAATTTCCATGACCACTATTTGAATTGTTGCCATACATATAATTTCCTTTACTTCTATTGTTAGGAAAACCTCGTGAGTAAGCGTTGACACGCCTGCAACTATTTCCGCGATTATTGCCTCGACTGCCATTATACTGGTTGAAATTATTTCTGTTATTATAGTTTTGATTGTTTCCACTAGATTGAAAAGCTAAGACCTGCCTTTCCTTATATTCATTTGCTTGTTCTATGACCAATTTAGCAATGACTTCTTTTGGGTCAGTAAACGGTGTTGACGCAAGGATTGACTTTACTAGATCCGATCTAGCATTTAAACGACAAACACTAAGGGCCAGTTTCTCAGTGGATGTTTAAATCTAATTTGCGAATTGAGTTTAAATCTAGTTTAACTTTTCTTGAGTTTCACAGTGCATTTATTTAAATACGGAATAATGAATGGCAACTTCGAATATTTGACAATTGAACACAGCACAACTTGCCAAAAACATATGTTCAATTGTTCAATTATGGAGGCAGCGCGAGCTAAAAATTTTTCGTCGGCCGAAAGAAGTGAATTATTGGATATTCTTCAAAGAATCCACAGTTTATATTATTTATAATACTACGGGATCATTTATATGTGCTACACCATGCAGTTGTATGTTTAATTTGGCCGCTTATAAATTGCAATATTGTCGACGCAGCTTGCTTGCTCATCCGAAATCAGCTGTTTATTTGTTTTCGATTGCAACTCTGTGCCGTACTTAAATGCCCACAACCGGGCATTTAAATTGTATTTAACTTCCCACTGTGAAACTGAAATTCCCTATTTAAACTGCAATCAGAGTTTAAACATCCACTGAGAAACTGGCCCTAACTGTTTGTTCAATCGCCATCTCATGCGCTTTAACTTTTGACATGCCTTCAATAACCAGTGATCTTTCAAGAGCGTCGGCAAGCTCTTCTGTTTGCTTCGAAAAATCCGCATAATCGCCGTTTTTAACTTGTAGTGCTGCTATTCTGCCAGCTACTACTTTAGAATTGTCTGGTTTTATTTTACTTTTTAATGCAATTTTAATTTCATCTATCGAGGTAACATTTTCTGGTAACGCTTCCCGCGCTTTTCCCTCTAGTTTTGTTTTAACGAATGCTAGAAATGTTCCTGTAAAATTTTCCTCTGTCAAGTCTTGAATAAGGTCAATTTTGTCTAGAAATGCTTCCAATGCTAACGGATTTCCGTTATAATTTTCTTTTATAATATTAGCACACATGCTAATAAAATTTTTTTTTTCCATCACAGTAGCCATTTCTGTTCTAAATCCAACCTCTTGTCTTTCCTTATTATCGTCACTGTCGTTTCCTATGTCGTTATAATCTGATTCAGAATCGGAATCGGTTAATATTTCTTTATTAATTTGTACAAATAAGTCAATATCATGGGGCACTCTTACTTTGCACTCTAATTTGTCAAAACATCTGCTCAAAATTTCCCGACAGTGTAATATTTTGTTGCATATATTTGCTTTCGTAGCAGTTGGTTGTTGTTCAATTTGTGAACGCGTATATTCTAGAATAGCATTATAATTCCCAATTAATAATTCCACATATTCACCTATTTTAGATGGTTTTACAGACAAGGGCCGTTTTTGCAAAATTCGCTTTTGCACTTTAGTGAATTGCTTAATTAATTTATGAAATTCTTTCAAATCAAATTCCATCTAAAACATTCTTTTTTCCCGTTAATTTAGGTTTAATTGTATTTAAAAAAAAAATTTTAGGAAATATAATTTTCCCAGTGTATTTTTATAAATTAAAAATCAAAGTATTATAATTTAAATCAATTTCTACATACAATATGTGTTTACAGTATTATAATTTTCTTAAATTTCACCATACAATATGTTCGCCCTGTTGACTTCATCTTCTTCTTTTTGGTATTGTTGATTTGGCTTCTTGCTTTTCCTTTTCACCTTTATTGCTGGGTTTTTTGTTGGTAAGAAGTCATCGCTGGTTATAGTGCTGTCATCGCTGGTTATGGTGTTGTCATTGCTGGTTATATGGTTGAACTTGTTTTGTTATAATTTGTTGTTTCTATTGTATTTTTTTTTTTTGTATTCTGTTCATGTATTTGATTAATATTTGTTTATTTGTGAATTCGGTTTATTATTGTTATTTATTTTTTATAGTATTTAGTTTATTCGTTGTTTGTTGATTGTCCACTAGTTCAATTTTTGGCTTTGTTTCTTGTTCTTAGGTGCTTATTTTGTAAATCCCAACGCCTCACTTCACCCTGCGTTCACTAATTTGGTATTGTGTAAAACGCATCACCTCACTCAGTGACTGCTCGCGTTGTCTTACGTAGTTTCATATGAAAATCGGTACCGCGTAAAACGCAACGCGGCGCATTCACTCACATGAACTGTCAAATCGTTCACTTGGGTTTGTGCTCGCGTTCAGTTTTTTAAACGCATAATTTTTGGTAATTTCGAGTGAAAATTGATTTGTGGTAATCTGCAGAAGCAAATAATAAGTATTGTAATACTTTTTAAAGACAAATACTAAAGAAAAAAGTACAAAAAAAAGAAAATACTAGCACTGCGGTTGAGGATCGAAATCACAAAAAAAAATGAAATGTATCGGCGATGTGGGTTGAACTCGCAACTTCTCCATGCTAGTCGAACGCTCTAACCACTAGGCTATGGGAGGTATGCAAAGGAAGCTGCAAATTTTGTGTGTTTTGTATTTGGCTGATAAATTAAGAAAAATACAACTCTTTTTCGTAAGAACTTGACAGCTCAAGTGATGCCGTAAGACAACGAACGCAATTACGCCGTGATTTACAAAATGCCGTTTTTTGATCCCGGCGTTGGCTTCGTGTTCGCGTTGCGTTCGATCACGGTGATTTATACGGTAAGGCCGTTAATTTTTTCATTCTGCCCTTTTGTTTTTTCTTTGTGTTGCGTATGTTCACTGTTTATTTGTGTTCATTGTGAATGTTTCTGCCCTTTTTGTTTTTTCTTTGTGTTGCGTATGTTCACTGTTGATTTGTGTTCATTGTGAATGATCACTCTCACTTGTTCTTCTTCTTGCTATTGTTGCGATTGGTTGCTGTTCTGCTTTTTCTCATCACAATATTTTCCTCTATTCGTAACACACACACACCAACACTAGTCGTTATTTGTGATTTCTTTGCTTTTTACTTTTCCCTTGGCCAACGACTTTGCCGTTGTCGTTGACACTTCCAGCTTCTTTCTCTTAGGGCCAGTTTCACAGTGGATGTTTAAACTCTGATTGCAGTTTAAATAGGGAATTTCAGTTTCACAGTGGGAAGTTAAATACAATTTAAATGCCCGGTTGTGGGCATTTAAGTACGGCACAGAGTTGCAATCGAAAACAAATAAACAGCTGATTTCGGATGAGCAAGCAAGCTGCGTCGACAATATTGCAATTTATAAGCGGCCAAATTAAACATACAACTGCATGGTGTAGCACATATAAATGATCCCGTAGTATTATAAATAATATACACTGTGGATTCTTTGAAGAATATCCAATAATTCACTTCTTTCGGCCGACGAAAAATTTTTAGCTCGCGCTGCCTCCATAATTGAACAATTGAACATATGTTTTTGGCAAGTTGTGCTGTGTTCAATTGTCAAATATTCGAAGTTGCCATTCATTATTCCGTATTTAAATAAATGCACTGTGAAACTCAAGAAAAGTTAAACTAGATTTAAACTCAATTCGCAAATTAGATTTAAACATCCACTGAGAAACTGGCCCTTAGTACTTTGATTGTTGGTTTTTTTTATTTTTTTTATTTTTTTATTTCTTCTTTTGGTTTTACATAATTGACTGCCTGTGTATGTGTGTTAAACTTAATAGTCTTTTCGTTTTTCTTTTTCAAAAAGATATTGTTTAAGTTTAAATTGGTTATTCCAGCTGAATTGCAGCGCGATTTGTCTTGCTCTTTTTCAGTTTGGTTTTTTTTTCTTTAAATTTTATTCTTTTTGTTTTTTTTCTTTCTTAGTTTGAGATCGTTTTGTCGACACTGTACTTTTTCGGTGGAATGTTCTAACTGTTTCTTATTGTTTTTTTTTTTCTTTTTCTATGTTGTAGTTTTGTAGCTCGGTGACGAGATTCGACGTTGTTTTATGATCTGCTTATTGTCTTTGTCACTCTTATTGAATGGTTTCCCTTTTGATTTTCAATGACATTTCAAGTACTTATTTCATTTTTTTTTCCAATTTATTCCGGTTTTTTTTTCACTGTACTTTTCAATTTGCATGTCTTTTCTTTTATTCAAACCACATTGTCTACTCGGTTTTTAAGACATTTTAACTTTTTTCTCAGCATTAATTATTTTAAATTGCGCGTACTTGTACCGAATCCGAATTAGGTATTTGCTTTCTTCATTTGTCACAATGTCACGGTCGCCATATAATGGTTCGAAATAAAACAAGTGACACGATTAAGAGTAGGGAGCAGACTGGCCGCCCTGTATATTTTATCCTCCTCCAGCCTCCAAAAACGTATCAATTCTCGATATTAGGGTAGTATTCAAATAGTAGTAACTTAGAGTATAAGTAGTAAATAGTAGGCTAATGTGTAATAGGAGTAATAGGTATGAGACTATATATCAGGGATGAGAAGTCGAATAGTGCTGACAATGTTGCACTACACTGCAATAAAAATTTTTTTGCTTTTTTGCTTCAAAATTCACGTTTTGCAACAGTTGTTTTCGCTTGTGACCTCCTAATTCGACCGTCACAATTTTTGTCACAATTGATACGTTTCGAGCTTTTGATTCCTGTTCCGAATAAGGAAAAGTAAAAATTGTGACGAAATGCTCTATTGTGACGAAATGAGTATTGCGACGGTCGCAGGAATACAGCTGTAAGTTACTTTAAGATTGTCAATATAGTCTAAGATTGTAATCGATTTGGAAAAGGTGCATAGCACCAAATAAAAATTATTTATTTTAAACAATCTAAATAAAAAATCCTTTAACTTACATACATATTAAAGTATTGGAAACAACAGTGCCAGAGGGTATGTGGCCTAGTTGTTAGAGGGCTTGAACTTGCATTCGGTAGGACGCAGGTTCGAGCCCCCGCGGTGTCTTAAATTTGTTTGTTTTGTTATAACTTTTACACTAATTTAAATTAACAAATATGTATATACTTATGTAAGTAACGTAGACTTAAGCAATGTAAGCAATATTTTAAATATACCTTGAAATTCCGTTCCCACCGAAACTGCTGACGGTATGTCTAGACTGCGCGCACCTTGCGATTACAAAAAACGATAGCAGTAGGAACATAGCTGCAGCAACGGTTTCGCCGGGAACGACTCAAATTGATAAAATCAGAATAAACCCAACTTTCAACAAAGAAAGACCTGTGTATTTCTCATTGGCGCAGTCGTTTTAAAAAAAAAGAGCCTACCTTTCAAATATACCGCGCAAATGTATTAATAATTGGTGCAAAATAAAAGTGCACGTATAGACACTGCAGAACCTGAAGTTTAGTGCACGTATAAACACTGCAGAACCTGAAGTTTAGTGCGCGTATGAACACTGCAGAACCTGAAGTTTAGTGCACGTATGAACACTGCAGAACCTGAAGTTTAGTGCGCGTATGAACACTGCAGAACCTGAAGTTTAGTGCACGTATGAACACTGCAGAACCTGAAGTTTAGCGCACGCATGAACATTGCAGAACCTGGAGTTTAGTGCACGTATGAACACTGCAGAACCTGGAATTTCACAATTGGAAAATTTGTTACAAGCCATGTCACTTCAACAAGGCCAACAACCAGCCACAGCCACTAGCATGCTACTGCAAAATATAAACAGTATCGAACGCTTTGATGGCGATAAGCGTAACTTGGCTTTCTACATCACTAGTGTGGAAGCTGTAATACCAACTATAGCCACATTGCCAGCAAACGAGAAGCAACTTTATTCTATGGCAATTCTAAGGACAGTTACCGGAGAAGCAGCGCAAGCAGTACGGCGCGAGCAACCAGCAGATTGGACGCAACTGAAGACACTATTAATAGACGAATTCGGGGAGACAACGCCAACACCGATGCTAATTCTAAACATAAATAGCATCAAAGGTAAGAACGGGGTTAAAAATTTATGTGACACCATAAACAGTGATTTTTGTAGGATTAAGGACAAGATTAAATTAAGTAACGACAATACCTCAGAGAAAAGGTTACTCGAACAGACCTTAGAGAAAACCTGTCTAGACGTACTAAAAAGGGAATTGCCAAATCACTTAACAAGTCTCCTAAATGCAAATTTAGTGCTCGATTTTCGATCTGCACTACGCGTATTGCGCAACAATGGCGCATATGACATCCGTACCAATAACGAAGTTAGATATAGAAATGCTTTTGCTAATAATGAGTTTAGGGAATTAACACGGCCTAACAGGAATTTCCAGCAATTCAGAAATTTCCAAAACTAATTGGACATCCAAAATCAATCAAATTTCTCCAATCGAACCAATTTCCAAAATCAATCAAATTTCCCCAACCGAACCAATTTCCAAAATCATCCAAATTTTTTCAATCGAACAAATTTTCATAATCAGCCAATTTCCTTCAACCAAACAAATTTCCATAACGAAAATACTGATAACAGGAATTTTTATCCGCATGCCCAGACTCAAAATTTCAACAACGCTCCAAGACAAAACCAGAATTTTAAAAGGCAACGAAGTTATGATTCAAACCAGAGTAGATTACGTAGGTTTGGGGAACAGGAAGATTTTGAGCTAGGAAAGGAAGAAAATAAGTTTAGAATTGACCACTTAAATCACGAAGAAAAAAAAGAACTAATCAAAATTCTAGGAAAATACAGCAAATTATTTTATAAAAAAGGAGACGTTCTCAGTTTTACCAACAAACTTAAACATAAAGACCAGTCACGAAGATCCAATTTATGTAAAATCATACAGATACCCGGAAATACACAAAGTAGAAGTTCACAAACAAATTAACGAAATGTTAGAGCAACAAATCATTTGCCATAGTAATTCCCCATACTCTTCACCAATTTGGGTAGTACCAAAGAAAAAGGATGCCTCCGGTAAAGATAAATGGAGAATAGTGGTTGATTACCGAAAGCTTAACAACATCACTGTAGACGACAGGTATCCTATTCCGAATATGGATGATATCCTCGACAAGCTAGGTCGATGTATGTATTTCACGACTATCCATTTGGCACAGGGATTCCACCAAATTGAAGTGGATCCCGCTGATAGGCAAAAAACGGCATTTTCAACTCAAAACGGCCACTTTGAATTTTTAAGAATACCTTTTGGGCTTAAAAATACCCCAGCCACTTTTCAAAGGCTGATGAATACGGTGTTAAGCGGATTAATCGGACAAGACTGCATGGTGTATTTAGATGATATAGTTGTTTTTAGCACTTCTTTGCAGGAGAATATCGAATCGCTCGATAGAGTTCTCCAACGATTAGCAGACGCGAATCTTAAAATACAGTCAGATAAAACGGAGTTCCTGAAAAGAGTAACCGAATTTCTCGGACACGTTATCACTCCAGAAGGGGTAAAAGCAAACCCAAACAAAATTAAAGCTATATTAGATTATCCAGTCCCCAAAACAGAGAAGGAAATCAAGCAAGTTTTAGGTTTAGCAGGCTTCTACCGAAAATTCATTAAAGATTTTTCTAAAATAACCAAGCCAATGACAGAGTGCTTAAAAAAGGGTAATTAAATAAATCCTTTAGACAAGGAATACCTTAACCCTCAACTGCATATGACCGTCTACAGGCGGTCACCACTTAAACGCATATAACAACTAAACTAAAATGTTTAGCGATATCCTTGTAAATAGTGCAGCTTAGTAATAAAATCTATAACATTTTTTCCTTTTACGCCAATGTTGCAGCTTCTCGCGTTTTTGAGAATTCGTCAGTTGAATTGAAATAAAATTATATAAAAAAAACTTTTTAAAAATAAGCTTTAATGTACTAAAAAGTAGAAAATAAGTTGTTTCCAAGTCACCTGTATCTTACTATCCCTAAAAGCTTGGGGCGCTCATGTGTTCAATATTTGTCAAACAGTTACCACAATATTTTATTTAAATAATTTTTTGCAAATAGATTCTAGTAATGAAAGATATTTTGAATATGGATATTGAGCGCACAAGCTTTTATTAATAGTAAGATACAGGTGACTTGGAAACAACTTATTTTCTACTTTTTAGTACATTAAAGCTTATTTTTAAAAAGTTTTTTTTTATATAATTTTATTTTCTACTTTTTAGTCTTCCATAAATTCAATTTTAGAGCTCTGAAATTTTTCGCAAAAAGAATTTTAAACTTGCAGAGCAGTACACAATATTTAGGGTATTCACAGTGTTTCCTATCGTCATATGTCATATCCTCAATTTAACAAATAATACGGCAGTGATCGACCCTACTATTCGTGGCATATTTGTGACGCGGTGAGTTGTTGCTATTTTGCCAGCAGGGCGCGGCAAGTAAGTTCCTATAGTTTTTCATTCATGTGTGGTGTACCTATAATTATAAACTAAAGCCCAAGTGTGTAGTTGCTTGAAAAGTGCCACGCCCCTTGTCCTACGCCCATAAAATTTTACCAGTGGGACGACACATCCAAGAGGCGACTGCATACGAAATTTCAATGCTGCACGACCTTTAGTTCCAAAGCTAATCGAGATCAAAAATTTGGTTTGTATGGGCGGTGCGACGCCCCCTTATCCAGTGCACGCCTTATTTTCTCAGTAGAAGGATATGGATATGTAGTAAGTTCCTACCGAGTTTCATTGATGTGTGATGTGTAGTTCTAAAGTTATACACGAATCTGGAGTTGATAAAAAAGTGCCACGCCCCTTATCCTACGCCCATACAATTTTACCAGTGGGACGACACATCCAAGAGGCGACTGCATACGAAATTTCAATGCTGCACGACCTTTAGTTCCAAAGCTAATCGAGATCAAAAATTTTGTTTGTATGGGGGGTGCCACGCCCCCTTATCCAGTGCCCGCCTTATTTTCTCAGTAGGAGGATATGGATATGTAGTAAGTTCCTACCGAGTTTCATTGATGTGTGATGTGTAGTTCTAAAGTTATACACGAATCTGGAGTTGATAAAAAAGTGCCACACCCCTTATCCTACGCCCATAAAATTTTACCAGTGGGACGACACATCCAAGAGGCGACTGCATACGAAAATTCAATGCTGCACGACCTTTAGTTCCAAAGCTAATCGAGATCAAAAATTTTGTTTGTATGGGGGGTGCCACGCCCCCTTATCCAGTGCCCCCCTTATTTTCTCAGTAGAAGGATATGGATATGTAGTAAGTTCCTACCGAGTTTCATTGATGTGTGATGTGTAGTTCTAAAGTTATACACAAATCTGGAGTTTATAAAAAAGTGCCACGCCCCTTATCCTACGCCCATAAAATTTTACCAGTGGGACGACACATCCAAGAGGCGACTGCATACGAAATTTCAATGCTGCACGACCTTCAGTTCCAAAGCTAATCGAGATCAAAAATTTTGCTTGTATGGGGGGTGCCACGCCCCCTTATCCAGTGCTCCCCTTATTTTCTCAGTAGAAGGATATGGATATGTAGTAAGTTCCTACCGAGTTTCATTGATGTGTGATGTGTAGTTCTAAAGTTATACACAAATCTGGAGTTTAAAAAAAAGTGCCACGCCCCTTATCCTACGCCCATAAAATTTATTGATTCGTGTATTGGGCTCTAGATTAGGCATGTATGCAAAGTTTCAGATCTCTAAGTAGTCGGGAAGTGAGTGAAAAATTGATTACTAGATTTGACGACATACCACTGACATACTGACATACCGACAGAAAGTGAAGTTAATATAAAGCTTATAATAATAGAAAGTGGTAAAAAGCTGAAAATAACTATTTTTTGTTGCAAGGTAGTTTTTATTTAAAGTTTTGACCTATATAGCATTGAAATATTCAACTGAATAATTGTTTATAAGTGGTCTGAAGTGTGCTGAATGTAATTTAGTGATTTGCAATTTTGATTTGTTTTTTTGTGACGCAGGAGTGCAGTTGGCGCTAAGGCCGTCTGTAGGCGGCCCCATGCAGTCAGGTCAGAAAAAATGGGCAGAAAATGCCAGTGATTATCATATGAAATTTTTGAATGTGTGTGATTTTCTTTCTAATTAAAATTATGGGAAAGAGAGAACGGAGCAGATATTCTCATGAATTCGTACTACATCCGGTTTGAAGAAATACTTACGAACAGATAGTGGCAAAGAAAGTTCCTTGAGTATATTAGGAGAAATTCGTTGCAACTGCATTTGCTGTCAATATTTCTATTGTTGTTTGGAAAGACAACCAAGCAGTGCATCTTGCTTCAACATATGTAGGAGTTCAGGCGTTTGGTATAATCAGTGCGATCTAGCAACAAATTCGCCCCGTCGGAATCGTAGTACAAAGCTGTATCAAGGAGAAAACTACCCAAATATAGGCAAAGAATACAGCCGCCACATGGGCGGTGCTAAGTTAATTCGGTGTTAGGACATTTTGATCGGCCGTTATAAAATTCGTTTCTGGACAGGCAAATGTCCATCACGCCTATTTCACCATGTTCTGGATTCAGCGATGAAGAATGCATATGTTTTGCATCACCGTTAGGTTGCGCTGGCTGCCTAAAAAGGCCACTCGTGTTGGGTCCTTAGCGATACCAGTTAGAGTTCCGTTTAGGAGTGGTCAAAGTAATTATCTGTCAGAATTTGGGTGTGCTTCACAAATCTGCAAAGAGGCCCGATACCCGGATTCGAAATCTGTTCGAGCCCTGAAAAGACAGACACTCCAAAACAAGTCAGACGAGTTCTAGCGAAGGCGGGGCAGGAGCACAGTTTGTGTTCCAAGGTATCTCTGCTGCCCGCTTCTTTGCATTTCCTGCAGCTGTCGTCGTTTGTTATACCCATCCTATGTGCATGCTCTGCTACGAGGTAGTGTTCCGTTAGTGCACCTATGATAGCTCTGCATTCTATTCTTGGGAGAGCCAATATAAGCATATCTACTTTTCGTCATAGGGATTTAACAAGGTTTTGGAGGTCGCACAGGTGCTTAGGTTAGTATCACCATATAAATGTATAACAATTTCAGCACATTGAACTTCCACGGTTTTTGGGAGCCCTTACTCTCATTTCAGACAAATGCATATTTCGAAAAATGCCATATACCCTTGTGTATGACTTCCAAAAAGTCATGTTTCAAAAAATTCCACACTATAAAATCATGAAATACATATATATGCTAAATTCTGTGTTCATATTAACAGTTTGCCTTAGTTGATTGCCTTTTAAAAATAAGCATAATCCAAAATTACACTTGTTTGACTTCCACACATACTTCGAATTTTTAGTGACCTACCTGCATACGGCCGCCTAGAGGCGGTGTACCCTTTTTGGAGGCTACAGGGCCAGGTAGGGTCTTGATAAAAAAAATAATAGCAGAATCGTGTTTTGTGGCCTAAATGTAGTTAGAAAGTGAATTTTAATTAAAAAAATCTCTCCTATGCAGTTGAGGGTTAAAGCCATAGACACAATTAAAATCTTAGTAACAAAAGATCCGATTTTGGCATACCCGAATTACGAGAAACCATTTATTCTGACCACTGATGCCTCCAATGTAGCATTAGGAGCTGTATTGAGCCAACAAGGGCATCCGATTTGTTTTGCAAGCCGTACGTTGAATGAGCATGAACTTCACTACTCTACGACAGAAAAAGAGTTGTTGGCAATGGTGTGGGCCACAAAATATTTCAGGCCATATTTGTACGGCAGAAAGTTCGTCATAAATAGTGACCACAGACCATTGCAGTGGCTTCATAATCTCAAAGAGCCAAATGCTAAACTCCAAAGGTGGAAAATTAGACTCAACGAGTACGATTTTGACGTAAAATATATTCCCGGCAGAGAAAACCACGTAGCGGATGCTCTGTCGCGAATTAGAATTGAAGAATGCAACGTCAACGACGAAATCGCATCAGATATGGCCACAATTCATTCAGCCGACGAAGATTGTGACGATTTTATTAGAATAACAGAACGACCCCTTAATTTGTTCAAAAATCAATTTAAAATAATAAGAGGCGAAGAGAACAATTCCCACTTACATAAAATTTTTAATAAAAATATTATGACAATCACGTATAACGATTTGAATACCGAACTTATAAAAGATATAATTAAAACACACTTATTAAATCAGGTTGGGGCAATATTTATGCCTATAGATGAAGATTTCATTGCTTTTCAAAATATCTATTCTAAATTGATCAAAACCGGGAAAAATAAAATAGTGCGAGCGACTAACATTCTAGAAAATATCGAAAGCTATCCTGACTTTAAAACGAAAATCTTAGAAATACATTTGGAAGGACTACACCAGGGAATCGAAAAGGTAGTCAAAATATTCAAAAAGAAATTCTACTAAACCAATTACGTCAAGGAAATAACGAACGTTATCAACGAATGAGAATTGTGTAATAGATGCAAAACGGACCACATCTATATATATAAAAATGGAGCGTGGTTTGTTCGGATGCTTAAAACTCCAGAACGGCTGAACCGATTTTGATGAAATTTAGTGTATGTGCTTCAGTGGGGCCTATGATGGTTTTGATCTTTAATTGAACCCGATTGGACAAGGGGGCGTGGCACCGCCCATACAAACCAAATTGTTTACATCGAATAGCTTTGGAACTAAAAGTCGTGTAGCATTGAAATTCCGTATGCAGTCGCCTCTTGGAAGGGTCGTCCCACTGGTAAAATTTTATGGGCGTACGATAAGGGGCGTGGCACTTTTTTATCAACTCCAGATTTGTGTATAACTTTAGAACTACACATCACACATCAATGAAACTCGGTAGGAACTTACTACATATCCATATCCTTCTACTGAGAAAATAAGGCGGGCACTGGATAAGGGGGCGTGGCACCCCCCAAACAAACAAAATTTTTGATCTCGATTAGCTTTGGAACTAAAGGTCCTGCAGCATTGAAATTTCGTATGCAGTCGCCTCTTGGATGTGTCGTCCCACTGGTAAAATTTTATGGGCATAGGATAAGGGGCGTGGCACTATTTTATCAACTCCAGATTCGTGTATAACTTTAGAACCACACATCACACATCAATGAAACTCGGTACGAACTTACTACATATCCATATCCTTCTACTGACAAAATAAGGGGGGCACTGGATAAGGGGGCGTGGCACCCCCTATACAAACAAAATTTTTGATCTCGATTAGCTTTGGAACTAAAGGTCCTGCAGCATTGAAATTTCGTATGCAGTCGCCTCTTGGATGTGTCGTCCCACTGGTAAAATTTTATGGGCATAGGATAAGGGGCGTGGCACTATTTTATCAACTCCAGATTCGTGTATAACTTTAGAACCACACATCACACATCAATGGAACTCGGTAGGAACTTACTACATATCCATATCCTTCTACTGACAAAATAAGGGGGCGCTGGATAAGGGGGCGTGGCACCCACCATACAAACAAAATTTTTGATCTCGATTAGCTTTGGAACTAAAGGTCCTGCAGCATTGAAATTTCGTATGCAGTCGCCTCTTGGATGTGTCGTCCCACTGGTAAAATTTTATGGGCATAGGATAAGGGGCGTGGCACTATTTTATCAACTCCAGATTCGTGTATAACTTTAGAACCACACATCACACATCAATGAAACTTGGTAGAAACTTACTACATATCCATATCCTTCTACTGAGAAAATAAGGGGGGCACTGGATAAGGGGGCGTGGCACCCCCATACAAACAAAATTTTTGATCTCGATTAGCTTTGGAACTAAAGGTCCTGCAGCATTGAAATTTCGTATGCAGTCGCCTCTTGGATGTGTCGTCCCACTGGTAAAATTGTATGGGCGTAGGATAAGGGGCGTGGCACTTTTTTATCAACTCCATATTTGTGAATAACTTTAGAACTACACATCACACATCAATGAAACTCGGTTGGAACTTACTACATATCCATATCCTTCTACTGAGAAAATAAGGCGGGCACTGGATAAGGGGGCGTGGCACCCCCCATACAAACAAAATTTTTGATCTCGATTAGCTTTGGAACTAAAGGTCCTGCAGCAATGAAATTTCGTATGCAGTCGCCTCTTGGATGTGTCGTCCCACTGGTAAAATTGTATGGGCGTAGGATAAGGGGCGTGGCACTTTTTTATCAACTCCAGATTTGTGAATAACTTTAGAACTACACATCACACATCAATGAAACTCGGTAGGAACTTACTACATATCCATATCCTTCTACTGAGAAAATAAGGCGGGCACTGGATAAGGGGGCGTGGCACCCCCCATACAAACAAAATTTTTGATCTCGATTAGCTTTGGAACTAAAGGTCCTGCAGCATTGAAATTTCGTATGCAGTCGCCTCTTGGATGTGTCGTCCCACTGGTAAAATTTTATGGGCATAGGATAAGGGGCGTGGCACTATTTTATCAACTCCAGATTCGTGTATAACTTTAGAACCACACATCACACATCAATGAAACTCGGTACGAACTTACTACATATCCATATCCTTCTACTGACAAAATAAGGGGGGCACTGGATAAGGGGGCGTGGCACCCCCTATACAAACAAAATTTTTGATCTCGATTAGCTTTGGAACTAAAGGTCCTGCAGCATTGAAATTTCGTATGCAGTCGCCTCTTGGATGTGTCGTCCCACTGGTAAAATTTTATGGGCATAGGATAAGGGGCGTGGCACTATTTTATCAACTCCAGATTCGTGTATAACTTTAGAACCACACATCACACATCAATGAAACTTGGTGGAAACTTACTACATATCCATATCCTTCTACTGAGAAAATAAGGGGGGCACTGGATAAGGGGGCGTGGCACCCCCCATACAAACAAAATTTTTGATCTCGATTAGCTTTGGAACTAAAGGTCCTGCAGCATTGAAATTTCGTATGCAGTCGCCTCTTGGATGTGTCGTCCCACTGGTAAAATTTAATGGGCGTAGGATAAGGGGCGTGGCACTTTTTTATCAACTCCAGATTCGTGTATAACTTTAGAACCACACATCACACATCAATGAAACTTGGTAGAAACTTACTACATATCCATATCCTTCTACTGAGAAAATAAGGCGGGCACTGGATAAGGGGGCGTGGCACCGCCCATACAAACCAAATTTTTGATCTCGATTATCTTTGGAACTAAAGGTCGTGCAGCATTGAAATTTCGTATGCAGTCGCCTCTTGGATGTGTCGTCCCACTGATACAATTTTATGGGCGTAGGACAGGGGGGTGGCACTTCAATCAAATCCTATACGGGTATAACTTTAGAAATATACTTCATACATCAATAAGACTCGGTAGAAACATATTACATATCCGTATCATTGAACTGGGAAAATGGGATGGCCATTGGACAAGGGGCGTGGCACCGATCATACAAACGAAATCATTGATATCGAATAGCTTTGGAACTAAAAGTCGCGCAGTATTGAAATTCCGTATGCAGGCACCTCTTGGATGAGTCGTCCCACTGATGCAATTTTATGGGCGTAGGACAGGGGCGTGGCACTTCTCAATCAACTTCACATTTGGGTATTACTTTAGAACTATACATCATGCATAAACGAAACTCGGCAAGAACTGACACCATATCCGTATCCTTGAACTGGGAAAATGGGACGGGCATTGGATAAGAGGCGTGGAACCACCCGTACAAACCAAATCATTGATATCGAATAGCTTTGGAACTAAAAGTCGCGCAGTATTGAAATTCCGTATGCAGGCACCTCTTGGATGAGTCGTCCCACTGATACAATTTTATGGGCGTAGGACAGGGGCGTGGCACTTTTCAATCAACTTCACATTTGGGTATTACTTTAGAACTATACATCATACATCAACGAAACTCGGCAAGAACTGACACCATATCCGTATCCTTGAACTGGGAAAATGGGACGGGCATTGGATAAGAGGCGTGGCACCACCCGTACAAACCAAATCATTGATATCGAATAGCTTTGGAACTAAAAGTCGCGCAGTATTGAAATTCCGTATGCAAGCAGCTCTTGGATGAGTCGTCCCACTGGTACAATTTAATGGTCGTAGGACAAGGGGCGTGGCAACTCCACATTTGGATATTACTTTAGAACTATATATCATACATAAATGAAACTCCGTATTCTTCAACTGGGAAAATGGAATGGGCATTGGACATGAGGCGTGACACCCCTCATACAACTTAAATCTTTTATTTGGTATATATTTACAAGTCATTCAACATTGAAATTCTGTTTTGTTATTATTTAGTCATACATACATGTAAACCTTTTTACATAATTTTGAGTTTTATATATATAGATTTAGAGTCATGGGACAAGGTGGCGTGGCACACCTTCAATGTATGTACCGTAAAAAAGTGGTGGTCCATGAGGAGTCACTTGAATTTTGGCCTTCCACCAAAGGAGTAATCTACATACACAGATAGTTCACATCACAAGCATCAGCAAGGAGAAGCGCTGCTGTTCAACAGAAAACAACAGAAACCAAGAAAAAGACAGACTGGCAAGCACTTCTATTAAATTAAATACAATTAAATACAGCAACATCCAATCAGAGCATCATTCACATTACGTACTTTTATAAAAGCGCGGGGTGGAACCCGCGGGTAACAGCTAGTACCGTATAAAATTCCCTTTAAAATTACACCTCCTGTATACGAAACTCGCGAAAAATACGTTATTGACTTTTGGAAATGGGACAAAAAATCCTACTTAACATGTATCGATCTCTACTCAAAATTTGCATCACTAGAAGAAGTTAACTCACTAAACTGGTTAGAAACCAAAAGAGCTCTATTGAAAATTTTTAATAGTTTAGGCCCGCCTAAAACTTTGAAAATCGATCAGGACCAAGGCATGAATAATGTTAATATAAAAAACTGGTGTGACCAACTTAACATAAACCTTGAAATAACAACTGGAAAAACAGGTATAGCAGACATAGAGCGACTTCATAAAACTTTTAATGAAAAATTAAGAATTATCAACACTTCAGGCGACAAAGAATTAGAATACTTGAAAATTGAACAAACCCTCTTCACGTACAATCACTCAATAGTTCATTCTACTACCGGAGAAACACCGTATAATACTTTTTTTAATAAAAGAAATCCTCAAACGAATCCTCAAACTGTCAAAGAACTTCGATTTGGACCAAAAACAACCTAATTTATTTCATTTTAACTATACCTACTGAATTTTAATTATATGACAAGTTAAAGATTTTGGCAATACCCGACGATAATCACCAAGAACTAGACATTAAGGAAATTAAAGATTTTATAAGAATAAATCACACTATATTTGAACTGAAAAATAAAAAGATCTTCCCCATTGAAGAAAAATGTTTGAGTAATTTACTGAATAATAAAAAAGTTAACTGTACAACATCAAAAAATATTGAAGAGAGTATAAACTTCTTCCCCCCAAATGTCATAGTAACCAAAAATCTCAAAGAAACTTACCTCGATCAAAATTGTAATCAACTTAAAATAAAAATTAAAGGAAATAATGTTATCAATTTTAATAAGTGTAAAATTAAGATAAATGCTTTCGAACTTTCAATCATGGAAGATTACATTAACCCTAATATTGTACCATTTATAAAAGATTTAGAAAACTTAGTTAAAAACAAAAAAAATTTGGTTACACTCCCAGAACTCAAGCAACACTTCGTAACAATTCAAGATAATAAAAAACATTTGAGCTTAGGATTCACAACAATCTTATTAATCATTACTATTGTATTTACCATCTTAGTGTTAAAAAAATATCTTAAATGTCAACAAAAAATTGTAAAAAACGTTGGAGAAATTTCTGGAGATGGGAGGAGTAACGTAGACTTAAGCAATGTAAGCAATATTATAAATATACCTTGAAATTCCGTTCCCACCGAAACTGCTGACGCTATGTCTAGACTGCGCGCACCTTGCGTTTACAAAAAACGATAGCAGTAGGAACATAGCTGCAGCAACGGTTTCGCCGGGAACGACTCAAATTGATAAAATCAGAATAAACCCAACTTTCAACAAAGAAAGACCTGTGTATTTCTCATTTGTACATATGTATATTGGAAAAATTTAAAATTTTACAAAAAGAAACTCATAAACTCACGATTATCAGCAAAATGAACAGTTGATTAAGTCCTTCAGTCCATCTAAATTTCTGGTTTTAATTTAAAATTGCAGATGGGTATTGTAAATTGCAAATGGGTATGAAAATACAAGAAAATTGCTCTTCAACAACAGCGTGCATATTAATCAAAAAGTAAAATACTGAAAAAAAATTTGAAATAGCAAAAAATATACATGTTCATATGCAAATTGGCACATTTGTGACATTGTTGTGAATGTGAAGTTTTACTTTTTTTATCAAAAGGTAGTTTGTATGTATTTGTGTTTGCTATTCCATATGGAACTTTTGGGCATCACTGATATACATACATACATCGAATTCTATCCAACACAAACCAAGAACGAGTGTGGCTGGGTTGACAGAGCCTTTCTTCCGGTCGAGAAGCAACGCGGGTTCTAAGCTGGCTCCGGGGGCTTTACGTTTTGCCTTCTCGACTTTTTTTAGCTTAAAATGGACGACCAAATTATTGAATTTGTCCAAAAACCATTTTAAATTATTTTTCGTAAATTTGAAAATGTAAAAATACACTGCTGCTAAAAATAGCGTAAAACATAGCAAGCAAGAATGTACGCGATTGAAAGAGCAACGCCGCTAAATTTTCATTTGTCGTCTTCGCTAACTTGCTTGGACAGCAGCTTTTTATTTATTTACTAGTATAAAAATAGTTGCGCTCAAAGCATGCTCAAAACATGCTCAGAATGTACATACATATGTACATATATACAAATTATTTATATGTGGGCCTGCTATGCAGTTTGTGGGCAGTGACTGCAGCTGACAACATGAAACATATCTTGCAGCATCGCCCTTAAACTCAGGCACAAACTTTACGATGTCAAGGCTTCCATTGCATTCGACACCGGGGGTAATTTCGATTTCCTTATACTCCATCAAGGCCGGTGAGGGCTCGAGGATACTAAGCCTGTTAAGTGGTATGCTGGTTGGGCGCTGCTGCATGATGTCCTCCTTCTCTTTTTTTAACTTGGGTCCGCTGGTGTCGTCTGGTCCCTCGATGGCTACGCCTCGGCTTGGCGTGCAATGCCTTGATTTATGGTTTTTTTGGTGGGTCTTTTAGACCGTTAAATTATCAATTGGATTTTTCGAAATGTTTTCTGCACTTTCAGCGTTAGTTAGCCCTTTTTTTGGAATAGTTTTTTTGGTGGGTCTTTTAGACCGTTAAATTATCAATTGGATTTTTCCAAATGTTTTCTGCACTTTCAGCTTTTATTAGCCTTTTTGATAGTTTAGAAGCACAAACTGTTGCTTATTGTTTTGTCTTTTTTTCGCGGCCCCACGTTGGGCGCCAATTATTTATATGTGGACCTGCTATGCAGGTTGAATCTCAATTATTTCTTTATTTATATTAATAATACGGTAAATAAATGTTCACGTTATTTAGTAAGTAAATGTTCACGTTATAACTTTATTTAAATGAATTCCGCATATAGATGTTCACAATATAGTAAATAAATGTTCACATTATAAATTTTTAGTAGATAAACATTCAATTAATTCCGCAGATATATGTTCACAATATAGTAAATAAATGTTCACATTATAAATTTTAGTAGATAAACATTCACAATTTTCGGTAAAACTTATACGTTTCGACTATCAACAAAATTTGTTATTCACAGGGCATTCGACTAAGAATTTAACTCGCGAATGGGGAGCCTGCTATGCAGGTTGAATCTCTCTCTAAGACTGAGCTTATGACTTTTTGGCAAGAAGCCCACAAGCTCGTCCGCTTGCCCAAATCTGCCAAATCAACAGATTTTCCCTTCCCACGGTCTGGCACGTTTGGCAGGCGGGAAATTTAATATTGCGGCGGGCAACCCGATGCCACGAATTTGCAAACTTTAGATATGGCACGTAGAGTGCTGGACAACGGAAATGGACGAGACAAATTTCTACAGAAATTGTTTACATGCAACCTGTCTCTGGAACGAAAAGATGCCCTTGACAAGTGGTTGCATGTAACATGTCTGCAACGTGCCTTAACTTACACACTTATCTTATCATTACATTAACAATATTAACTGTTTCCTCAGAAATTGGCTGTGGTCCGGGTTGACCACCCAATTGAGGTTATATCGGGGTGCTGGTGAGGATGTGGAGTCGTCGCTCGGGTGATGAATGGAAAAGGATCGGGGGGAATATTCCGGGGAAAATTAGCACACTAATTTTTATATTATAATTTTAATGCAGGTGTTTATTGTTCGGGGTTTTCTCTTTTTTTCGGTTTACTTACAAGTATATAACAATAGCGATGTTTAATACATTAGCAGCTGCAGGTCGTCTTTCGGGTTCGGGGTCACTTTCACAAGTGTCAGTGGCAAAGTCAAAAGCCAAAGGTCATAGCTTTCAGCTTGCATCAATGCCCCAAGCCAGTTGACAGCTAGGCCTGTTAAAAAGGCTGTCATCCTGGCCTGGGTTGCCAACTGCCTTCGGGAAAGGGTGCAGTGCAGAGAGGCTTGGCATGAACATTGCCGCCCCCCTTGCAGCGTCACTGCAACAATGACCTAAAAATCTTACATGATACTTATATAAGGCTACGTATATACAAAGAGTTGCAATTCTGTTTGCATTCAGTGCGGGTTTAATTATAATGTACACTATAGGGGACAAAAAAAAAAAATAAAATATACGGGGTTTTCTGCAGCATACAATTTATTATGGTGCATTCTGCGGTTAAGTGCACAGTAGCTCTCAAGTGGGCCGCTCAATTCCGCTAAATTGGTGCGTCCCCATCGGCACGCTTTTTGCGCCGATATTTCCAGCAGCATTTTCGGCGAGGCTGCCGGATTCTTACCGGGAGGTCGGATCTAGTAAGCAGGCGGTACTGACGGTTGATCGGCTGCTCGCCAACCGGACGTTGGGGCCCGCCGTCAGTATACCGCTGAAGGGGTCCCACAGCTGGGCGATATGACCGCGGTTGCGCTACAGCCGGGCTGACCGCCTTCGTGTTTCGGAACTCCCTGTTGCGTAACTCTTCCCGAAAAGAGGCGTTTCGCTGTTGCGCTGTGGTGCGGCTATTCCTAACAGCACTTAAAATTCTGTGCATAACAGTCCGATGGACACGAACAACGACGCATACCTCCGCGTTGCAATAATTTCTGCAACGCTGGGGTAGTTGGCAGCCTCTGTCAGCTCCCAATACACTGGCGGGCAGACCTAGGTCAGGAGCTGGGCCCCTTCCAATGTATGAACTTTGGACGCTTAGGCTGAGCTTTGGCAATCGAGAGGTCCGTGCCGAGCGGTCAGAGTGCAGGGGCGGACGGAACTGACGGTTGATCGGCTGCCCGCAAACCGGACGTTGGGGCCCGCCGTCAGTATGCCGATTTCGGGGTCCCGCAGCTGGGCGATACAACAGTGATCGCGTTACAACCGGGCTGACCGCCTCTGTGCTGGGAGGGGTCTCGCGTGGGCGAAGTAAACGAAATCGCGCTACAGGCGAGCCCTCCTCCGCTTCGTCCAAGGACTCATTAGCTGGGCGGAACGGACCGTGTCCCGCTCCATACTGTTCGTCCGTGAACCTCCGCTCCGAGCGGTTATGAAGCACAGACCGCATGCGCTTCTCGATTTCGATGTTGCGGAAGGCAACACAGAACCGCAACGGGTGCCGCGCTGGGCATACACGGCGCGCACCAGGAAGGCCATTTCGTGCACACCTGTTCATTGACGAGCTTTCGATTAGTTTGGATTCCTCGCGTTGGTGAGGAGAATCTTTTTGCACGGGGGGAGTGGATGAATTATCGAGCTCTAATGACGTTATGAATATTTTATTTGACGGGGACGGGGTCTGGAAATGTAAGAGCGGATTATGACGCTGCTTACATTTTGGGCAACTAAACGGACTGTTGCACTTCGCAAGCTCATGCGCATGCGACAGACAATTATGGCACAAATTGAGTCGACTCACTTCTACCAAACGATCCTCCACAGACATGCCCAAAAATTTCGGGCAAGTTTTTAGCACATGCCGTGCAGAGGAGCAAGATCGGCAGAAGATTTTGGGGCCAATTGAGAGGTGGGATTTCACACTTTGAGAAAATATGCCACTTGGCAAACGGGGTGCATTTGATTGTGCACAAACGGGGGCACTTGGCTGCACGATCGTGGAGCTGGCCGGTGACGGGGGCGCAAACGAGTGAAATGTTTGCGTAAATTCACCCATTTGTGCAGCGCACAAAATATAGGCAGAGTAGCATGATCGATATTTGTCCTTTATGACGTCAATACTGAATTGATCGTCGACCGCAGTGCTCGGCATCGTATCTAGGCATTCATCGTAAGAAGCCCGAACTTTGTTCCACAGGGCTTTTAATTCTTCCTTTTGAATCTCGAGAGAATGAAAAGAGTGATCATCTCGATTCTGGCTAAAACTCGACGCGAACTCGAGCAGTTCATCAGCCAAGCGTACAAAACGATTCAAGGAAACCATAATTGGAATTCACGAGCAAGTCTACGCAGTGGAAAAAACCGCAGAAATATTTTCAAAAAACATGATTTATTTACTTCAACCGAAATTTAAAAAATTATTTACTTTAGTAATTTACTTGAAAAGTCTTGGCTTATTCGCAACGCAAAGAAATATAAGAAAAAGCCGAAAGTCGAAAAATCAAAAAGTCGAAAAATTTAAACCGCAATACTATAGACGAATTTTACAAATATTCCTTGTGTACTAATATTTTCCACCGGCCGTAAACGAGTATTCGGGAATTTCAACCTGCCTAATGAAATTTATGGAAAACGCACTATTTTTCCTTTCGGTGTAATGTGGTCCGAAATTCCAACCAAAATTTCCACCGAACCGAGTAGTAATGTTCGAGGAACGGGAAGTATCAATTGTCGAAATAATAGAAAAATTATTAATTTAAATTATTTTCAAATAATGCCACGATATAAATCTCGGGTTTATTCTACAAACGTGGGGAATGTCCAACTTCGTTATATATATATTGACCTATTTTGTGCTATTTCACGTTAAAGGACGTGCTGGGTTATCTTGACCGCGCTTTAAAATTTCAGATTTTGGTTCGATTTAATTTTCTTGTGATATTTATCAAGCTATAAATTACACGGGAAACTTGTAATGGTAACTTCGTCGCAGTGGCAACGCAAAAAATCCCCCACCTCTAATGTGGGAAGAAGAAGAGGCCAGCACCATAGTGTAATTATATCAAGTGAACCAGATAGCAATGACATTCTATTCTCCTACCCAAGACTGTCAGTTGCGTTGTCAAAAATATTAACCCGTTTTCAGTTTGTGTTTTGATTTTCGTTTGAAGAAAAAAGTAAAAAGAAAAAAATATCAATGCCGAACTCTTGCCATTTGTGCAAAAGCACTTACGATGCAGCGATGCCGATGTTTTCGCTGCCAAAGGATGAAGATTTGCGACGAAAGTGGATAAAAGTATGCAATACCACTTTTTCATCCTCAGCGCGTATTTGCGCTAACCATTTTGAGGAGCAGGAGATCATAGGCAGTAGCCCCGGAGACACGGAAGAATGTAGGAAAGAGGGGTGAAACGACAGGGGAACGCGCAAAATCGCTCGGGCAGCGATTGTGCTGCGATTTTCTGACGTTCCTCTTTATTCGTTTTCGCGCTTCGCGCTGTCGAGTGTAAATTAACAGCCCTATTCGCTCGCTCCCGGCACAATTGATTGAGAGTATCAATTGATCCGCTTTCTTGTGCCGGGCTTTCTACAACCCTATTCTTTACCAATCGTATCACGAAAAAAGCTTTGGCGTTTCATTTAAAGCTCTTTGCTGTGAAAACAGCTGTTTGTGCTTCTTCTTCTTCACAAAAAACGAAAAATGGAAACAAAAACTGCAGAAAAGTGAGTATTTTTTGGAAATTTTCATTAATTTGGTGTTTTATCTTATTTCTTTTAATTTCTAGACATCGTATATTTAACAGGAGGACGTAGGAGCAGCTGCAGCATTTCATTCAAAGTTGCAAACAGCACCCAGAGCAGCAAGCCGGGAAAACAGCCCGATAGCGCTGCGAGCAGTGTAAAATTTGTGGGAGCAGTGGCAGAGGACCTCGAACTCCCGATATAAAGGAGTTTTAGCAGCAGGCCATACATGTGTTGTGTTTTTAAAATTGTGTAACTTCCTTTAAATTGCTGCAATAAACAAATTTTTGCTTTTTTGCTTCAAAATTGACGTTTTTCAACAGCTGTTTTCGCTTGTTACCTCCTAATTCGACAGTCACAATGAATATCTCAATTGATACAATTCGAGCTTTTGATTTCTCTTCTGAATAAGGAAAAGTAGAAATTGTGCCGAAATGCTCTATTGAGACGAAATTAGTATTGAGACGGTCGAAGGAATAGAGCTGTAAAACTTGAAATCGAGTGAATACGTATTGCAAATAAACTGAAAAATTTACAGAATTTTACACATAAAAGTAAATATAAAGAATAAAATGAGCAAAGAGTGGAATAAGTGCATTAAATGTTTACAAATTACACAAATAAAACCAGCTGCAAACTCTAGTGTCAATATGTGGAGTGGAGCGAGTCGACTCGTGTAAAAGCTATGCGCGATTTCAAAGCGGAATGTCAAAAAATCGGTAAAGCCGAGTCGCCTCGTGTAAAAGCGGACTAAGAAAAGGAAAGAAACATGTAACACACGTGCGGTTATTAATATTTTCATTACTGAAAATAAAACTTGCTTGGTACGTAAAAACGTTGAGTACCTTTTTTGTACTAATGTCTCGGATGGGTTAAGACATATAACGAAGAAGGAGAAAAGAAAAATCCAAAAATTTTTTGACAGTCTTGGGTACTTCAAGCTATCTGGTTCACTTGATATTATTCCACTATGGCCAGCACTAGCTTCAATGGGAAGAATAGCAGACCAAAACAAAAGGGACGATAACTGCACCGAGAGTGGCGGCCAACGCGAGTTTTAAAATTTTGTGATTTTATTTGATTATAATTGTAGTGATCTTAACGTAAAGTTATAAATAATAAAATACGTATGCCGCACCGAAATACAAAACGAAAATGCAGCTCACCGAGTTATAAAATTGCCGGGCTGTTCGACCGAAGATTCGTGTTGAGTGTTGAAGTTAGGTTGTGCCGTAGTGAACTGCTTGGCCAAGAATGCTGTTCCTGATGTGGCCGGCGGACTACCATAGCCGGAAACTATCGTAATGGATGTGCAAGCTAGTCCCGGAATAGTGGCAGATGCTTCGTGTTCACTTGTTGCAGCTTGTCTGCTTTAGCGTGTGGCAGCGGGGCGGAGCTTTTTACAGCCGTGCAAACAGACTCGTACGAGTAGGCGGTGATCGGTACAAACTCAAGATTTTGGCGCAGAATTTCCGGAAGCACGCGAGCTGAAGGCACCTTTTGTTGTGGCCTAATTTTCAGCGATGTAGTTGCTTAGAGCATGGAGCAATGAGAATGGGGCGATATTGTCACTTGTTGCAGCTTCGGTTGCTGGCACAGAAAATCGCAGGGTTGGTCACTGGCAACGATGAATCGACTGATGCGAGAGCTGAAGAGATGCTTGCAACTGGATGGCATGAATTGTGGCGCTCCGGCAGGTAAGGTTTGTGCAAGTGTGTGTGGAAATGCAAATAAAAAAAAGAAAAGATAGGAATTAGTTCAATTGTAAATTGAAAGTCGGGATATTCCGTAGCGACGTGACTCCAGAGCCTCATCCGGCTCGAAGGACCAAATATTTCCTCAGAAATTGGCTGTGGTCCGGGTTGACCACCCAATTGAGGTTATATCGGGGTGCTGGTGAGGATGTGGAGTCGTCGCTCGGGTGATGAATGGAAAAGGATCGGGGGGAATATTCCGGGGAAAATTAGCACACTAATTTTTATATTATAATTT
This sequence comes from Neria commutata, assembly GCA_963457695.1. Taxonomy (NCBI): domain Eukaryota; kingdom Metazoa; phylum Arthropoda; class Insecta; order Diptera; family Micropezidae; genus Neria; species Neria commutata. The sequence goes on from OY735245.1 coordinate 38,173,547, forward strand.
TAATGCAGGTGTTTATTGTTCGGGGTTTTCTCTTTTTTTCGGCTTACTTACAAGTATATAACAATAGCGATGTTTAATACATTAGCAGCTGCAGGTCGTCTTTCGGGTTCGGGGTCACTTTCACAAGTGTCAGTGGCAAAGTCAAAAGCCAAAGGTGTAGCAACCTCCTTTAGCCGTGGTTTGGTGGCTTTCCAGGTACGGCATCAACGGTAGGTGTCCACAGCTAGCTCAGGCTGTCAGGGGTGGTAAGTTCGACCCGCCATACCTGGTCAGAGGGAGTACAAAGAAACTAAAACTAAACTCAAAAATAAATTAACAAAAAAAACAGCAAATCTATTTGATCCAACCGATCCAAAATCTCACTCAAAACTTTCGACTCCATAAACAAAAGAAATGCATCTCCTCATCCTTCCTTCCAAACCTGCTACTTCGCCCAGAACCATTCTTTTCCTTTCCCCTTTTTTTTCTGCCATGGTGTTGTTGTTGCGCTGCCCTCCCTACCTTTGGTGACTTGGCCTATTTTCGTCACCCCTTTTCATGATTAAATTTTTCCTTTCACTCACACACACATACGTTCAGTTCAGGGCTCTTGCAGGCACACAGTATTCGGGCCCCCTCATGTTCCCCCTCTATGCTTCACTTAGCCGCTCATTTTAGCGCTAGTTTAGCATACTAAAAATTCAAATATAACGCACAGACTTCAACTTGTTATACATTTATTCTACATTGGTATGCTTCAGTTTGACTTCAATTAATTTCCAAATAAAACGCAGAATTTTCTTACTTAATAATTACGCGCCCACCAGCTATTCCTTTTTTTTTCAAGGGCAATGGCCACTTCGCATTTCGCGTCTATTAATTTCCTACTCCGAGAGAGCTCTCTAAGTCGTAGTTGGTTTATGAATTTGCGCCTCCTTTCGAGGCTTGGAACCTTACGACGCGCTTGGCTAGCCTCCGTGGGCTTCACACGAATAAAAATTAAAAATGGGAGAACAAAAAAAAATATACGACTACAATAACTTAAAGCTAATCTGCGCGATTGCGCTTTTTATGCATGCAATGTAAAAATATGAACTGCAATATAATAAAGTGTAATAAAAGAAAGAATGTAATAATCGTCTTTAGCTGGCTGCAATACTCATTTTAGCGACGAACGCCGCAATGTAACATTCAATCACGCAGCAATGTAAACGCATAAAATTTGGTGCTGCGGGCATATGGTTGGATCACTAGATTTTTGGGTAGTAGCTCTGCTGCCCTGGATTAACAAATTTCTGTTCTGTAGCGGCGCCACGAGATCAGCAATTACAGGGGTGCGTAGATCGCCGGCAAGGTCTTATATTTTTGCTCGACAGCCAATGTGGTATGTGTCTATATGGGTTTGGCAGCAATTTTTTGTTCTGTAGTAAAATTCACATGGACCTCTCGTTGCACCAATGCAATTTTTTTGTGGGGGGTTTTGAATTCTTTCTTCTAAATTTCAATTTCTCTTTAATGTTGCCTCCCGGCCGGAGGAGTTCGTGGCCGTGGTGACTCAGTCGCCTTTTTGCTTCTAATTTCCGTATCCTGTCTTCAATTCTAAGCTTCTTGTGGCCGTAATAGGCCCGGGGATTCCTATTTAAAAGGAAATACTCTTAGTCCCTGCCTCTCCTAACTTCCTATTGAAGACTTACCAAATTCCTCTTTAGCTTTATATAAGCTTATATTCTCCTGCCACTTTGTGGCAGTTCCATTTTATTACGCGAGTTTAATAAAGTTTTTACGGCACACTTCACTTTTCACTTTGGACTTCCTCCTCGGCTGGGAGGTGTTACTTTGGCACTGGTCACTTTCTTTATGACTCTAGCTTGAGGTCGCCCCAAGCTGCAAGCCATTAATGCCCCCAGCTTTCTCTTTCCCGGTTCCTCGGGTGCCCTCGCTCTAACCAATGCCGTACCCCATCTACTTTGTCTCTCTCTTTCTTTCATCCATCGTTCCAGGACTTGAGACCTTTGGACTATTTTTTTGTGCGTCCCTATTTTTGGCGCTCCTTGGAACAATGGATTCCACGGCGTCCTAGCGGTTCCGAATCTTCCGCTCCGGCTCTATTCCCTGGGCCACCACTTCACCTTCGACCTTTGTACTTGTTTTTAAGCCTAATCTATATATATATATACTCCGTAACAATCTACAATCTTGGTGTCGCTTCCCCCGAGTGGAGTTATCAGGCGCTCATAAGTCTACAGGCAGTACCGCCCGCGCATAATTTCTCTTCTCATTACCCCATATTCCGATCTGCGCTTTCTCGCTCTTCCTTTTCCCCTACTTTCATGTTTTTGTACACTGCGATGTTATTTACAACGCAGTGATGCCAGATCTTATGTTTGTTTTTGTCTTGTTTTGTTTACATTTTTCACACCCAGGGTATCGCATCTAAGGGCGACCGCAACACCACTCTTGACTTACAAGCGTACGCACCGGAAGGCTAGAGCGCGAGACGTCCGAACTTGTATTCTATTTTATCTATTTGGCATAGACAGTTCTTAAACCAACCGCCCAACGTAGGCAAGCGCCCACACCCTGAGATAAAGAGTCTCATCTCTACTGACTGAATAAGACCGGGCTATTGCAGCTATCTGGCATCTCTATTCTTCTGACATTTCGTTTCTCCGTGTAGCTGCCTGCACATCGTGTTTGTTTACATAAATTGAAATCTATTAATTGTGAAAACGAAAGTGAATTTCACTGCTAAAAACATTTAAACAAAAAAAATATAAATATCGCCGACTTAATTGCGTTATTTACTACGCGCGGAAAACTCCGGATTGCTCTGTAGTGTTTCGCGTTCGTGCATATTTTGGTCACTTGTGTTTGGACCACTGTGCTCTTTGACAATTCACACGCATAAAATCAAAATGAAATATACAATATCTATATCTATGAAATGAAAAAATAATCTAATCTATGTAAATAATTAAGAAATATAATATTCAATAAAAAAAAAACATGTCTAAGATGAACATCTTTTCGGTGTCCCGGAAACCGTCTGCTTTTTGCCATGAAATATTCACACACTCATTCATTCATCCATTCACACTTTACGCAACGTCCTATGTAAAAAGAAAGTTTCTGTTTGGATTTCCGCAGTTTGGCTTTGTTATGCATTCTTTCAGTGCAACGTGCTATGCAATGCTGCTTTGCTTCGGCCACTGACAGTGAGCATTTTGGATTTTTGGATGTCTCCCTCCAGTGCAACGTGCTTTGCCCGGTGGCTATGCTTCGGCCACTGGAAGTATACATCCCAAATTGTTTTTCGATTTTTTTTTTTCCTTGCGACTGCTCTGAAGGGTGCTGTAGCTGTTCTGGTAAATTTTCCAGCGCCACGCCACTTGCTTCCGCGTCGCAAGAACAAAAAAAAGGACTACATGCTTGAAATTATGAATTAGAAAACGTTCAGGTATACTCAAAGACAATAGCTCCGGACGCACATGGTGGTTCCGTCATTCCTGATGCAACTGAGCAGAGGGGAAAATTCACGCACTAGGCCATCACTATATGGTGCAACTGAGTTATGGGCAACTTCCCGCACAGGCCACCACTTTCTGGTGCAACTGAGTATTGGGTAAAATTCCCACACTAGGCCACCACTATATGATGCAACTGAGTTACGAGCAACCTCCCTTACCAGGCCATCACCTCCTGACGGACACCACCACGTGGGCTTCCCTATCGCGTCTCCTAACCACTTCTCAAACTTTAATTTTTTAACATTTGGGCACCATTTTTGTATGACAAAAATGGGCGCCTCCTCCTACTTCACATCATTTTCTTTGGGCGCCATTCTTGTAAGACAAAAATGGGCGCCTCCTCCTACTTCACATAATTTTAAGTTGGGCGCCATTCTTGTAAGACAAAAATGGGCGCCTCCTCCTACTTCACTTAATTTTCCATTGGGCGCCATTCTTGTAAGACAAAAATGGGCGCCTCCTCCTACTTCACATAATTTTAATTTGGGCGCCATTCTTGTAAGACAAAAATGGGCGCCTCCTCCTACTTCACATAATTTTAAATTGGGCGCCATTCTTGTAAGACAAAAATGGGCGCCTCCTCCTACTTCACTTAATTTTCCATTGGGCGCCATTCTTGTAGCAACCTCCTTTAGCCGTGGTTTGGTGGCTTTCCAGGTACGGCATCAACGGTAGGTGTCCACAGCTAGCTCAGGCTGTCAGGGGTGGTAAGTTCGACCCGCCATACCTGGTCAGAGGGAGTACAAAGAAACTAAAACTAAACTCAAAAATAAATTAACAAAAAAAACAGCAAATCTATTTGATCCAACCGATCCAAAATCTCACTCAAAACTTTCGACTCCATAAACAAAAGAAATGCATCTCCTCATCCTTCCTTCCAAACCTGCTACTTCGCCCAGAACCATTCTTTTCCTTTCCCCTTTTTTTTCTGCCATGGTGTTGTTGTTGCGCTGCCCTCCCTACCTTTGGTGACTTGGCCTATTTTCGTCACCCCTTTTCATGATTAAATTTTTCCTTTCACTCACACACACATACGTTCAGTTCACGGCTCTTGCAGGCACACAGCATTCGGGCCCCCTCATGTTCCCCCTCTATGCTTCACTTAGCCGCTCATTTTAGCGCTAGTTTAGCATACTAAAAATTCAAATATAACGCACAGACTTCAACTTGTTATACATTTATTCTACATTGGTATGCTTCAGTTTGACTTCAATTAATTTCCAAATAAAACGCAGAATTTTCTTACTTAATAATTACGCGCCCACCAGCTATTCCTTTTTTTTTCAAGGGCAATGGCCACTTCGCATTTCGCGTCTATTAATTTCCTACTCCGAGAGAGCTCTCTAAGTCGTAGTTGGTTTATGAATTTGCGCCTCCTTTCGAGGCTTGGAACCTTACGACGCGCTTGGCTAGCCTCCGTGGGCTTCACACGAATAAAAATTAAAAATGGGAGAACAAAAAAAAATATACGACTACAATAACTTAAAGCTAATCTGCGCGATTGCGCTTTTTATGCATGCAATGTAAAAATATGAACTGCAATATAATAAAGTGTAATAAAAGAAAGAATGTAATAATCGTCTTTAGCTGGCTGCAATACTCATTTTAGCGACGAACGCCGCAATGTAACATTCAATCACGCAGCAATGTAAACGCATAAAATTTGGTGCTGCGGGCATATGGTTGGATCACTAGATTTTTGGGTAGTAGCTCTGCTGCCCTGGATTAACAAATTTCTGTTCTGTAGCGGCGCCACGAGATCAGCAATTACAGGGGTGCGTAGATCGCCGGCAAGGTCTTATATTTTTGCTCGACAGCCAATGTGGTATGTGTCTATATGGGTTTGGCAGCAATTTTTTGTTCTGTAGTAAAATTCACATGGACCTCTCGTTGCACCAATGCAATTTTTTTGTGGGGGGTTTTGAATTCTTTCTTCTAAATTTCAATTTCTCTATAATGTTGCCTCCCGGCCGGAGGAGTTCGTGGCCGTGGTGACTCAGTCGCCTTTTTGCTTCTAATTTCCGTATCCTGTCTTCAATTCTAAGCTTCTTGTGGCCGTAATAGGCCCGGGGATTCCTATTTAAAAGGAAATACTCTTAGTCCCTGCCTCTCCTAACTTCCTATTGAAGACTTACCAAATTCCTCTTTAGCTTTATATAAGCTTATATTCTCCTGCCACTTTGTGGCAGTTCCATTTTATTACGCGAGTTTAATAAAGTTTTTACGGCACACTTCACTTTTCACTTTGGACTTCCTCCTCGGCTGGGAGGTGTTACTTTGGCACTGGTCACTTTCTTTATGACTCTAGCTTGAGGTCGCCCCAAGCTGCAAGCCATTAATGCCCCCAGCTTTCTCTTTCCCGGTTCCTCGGGTGCCCTCGCTCTAACCAATGCCGTACCCCATCTACTTTGTCTCTCTCTTTCTTTCATCCATCGTTCCAGGACTTGAGACCTTTGGACTATTTTTTTGTGCGTCCCTATTTTTGGCGCTCCTTGGAACAATGGATTCCACGGCGTCCTAGCGGTTCCGAATCTTCCGCTCCGGCTCTATTCCCTGGGCCACCACTTCACCTTCGACCTTTGTACTTGTTTTTAAGCCTAATCTATATATATATATACTCCGTAACAATCTACAATCTTGGTGTCGCTTCCCCCGAGTGGAGTTATCAGGCGCTCATAAGTCTACAGGCAGTACCGCCCGCGCATAATTTCTCTTCTCATTACCCCATATTCCGATCTGCGCTTTCTGGCTCTTCCTTTTCCCCTACTTTCATGTTTTTGTACACTGCGATGTTATTTACAACGCAGTGATGCCAGATCTTATGTTTGTTTTTGTCTTGTTTTGTTTACATTTTTCACACCCAGGGTATCGCATCTAAGGGCGACCGCAACAAAGGTCATAGCTTTCAGCTTGCATCAATGCCCCAAGCCAGTTGACAGCTAGGCCTGTTAAAAAGGCTGTCATCCTGGCCTGGGTTGCCAACTGCCTTCGGGAAAGGGTGCAGTGCAGAGAGGCTTGGCATGAACATTAACCATAGAGTGAATTTAAATGAATACAGGAGTTTACGGAAAAACTTAATATAGATCAGTGATGCGCAGGCCCTATACTCTCGGTGCTCATTTGTTTATGTTAAAACTCTTGTTTATGTTAAAACTCTTGGGTATAGGCTGCGATTTCTTCACACAGACACTGCTCTTCGCACTAAGCATATTTAACCCTCAAACGGGTAAGATCGAAAAAATAGTCGCATCGACCTGATAATTTTTTTTCAAGTAAATATACTTAAAACAACCATTAATTTAAATTAAAATTTTAAAATTTGCCCCTGGAACGCCCGCCAGGTGAGAAATAGTTAAGACCGTCTTAAGACGGTCTTACCCGTTTGAGCGTAAAAAATTACACAGGTATATATTTTTCGACCAAGCAAGTAAATTGAGAAAAATTAAGGAAAAAGGTATAAAACATGTTATTTTTTATGGTGATAGTCTCAGAAACAATATATGATTCTATGATCCATGACTGTACAATATAGATGAAGATCACATTTGGAACAAACGACTTGTATATTTGAATTTTTACAATGTTTGTACTTCTTTCTGCCGTTTCTATCAACGCAAAATGGAAGACAATCTACACCACCGAACTGAATATTAGCAACTAGATGATCAGCTTTTTTCTCAACACCTGATGTTCCAGTCTGTTCCAGACTTGGATGCATGGATGGATGGCTGACCTACAAGTCTTTGAAAGAAACAAGTCCAGCAGTTATTTCCTCACGGAATTGTGGAAGCTGTAGACTGTCCTTTTTCGGATACTTTGCTGGAATTATTTGCTTCGTCAGTATACATACGATTGTATAGAATAAATGCATTGGTAGCTGCCATGTCCACAAAATGATAGAATAGTCATAATATTTTGAATCTTAGCTCGATTGTGATATCGACCCATACGATCGTCCATCAGATCGACTCCACCCATGTGATCATAGTATTCTCGGATGGTTTGCAGGCAGTCGATTTCAATGAACTTGTTTTACTTTCTATCATACCGAGGTGCCTTCGCTGTTTGTAGATTGGTATTAGTTCTGATATTGAAAGATTCAATATCAATGTATTTAGATGCCAGACGCACACACTGGTTATGTCTCCACAAAACAGTATTCACATCGACTCCTTGGATTGAGGTCATGCATTCTAGGGAGTTTATGTTTTCCTTTAAAGCACATCAGTTTGTTTCTTTAGTGAACAACCCAATCATTTTGTGAAAAAGTAATTGAAGAGCTCCATTGGTGTTTCGAGCTTTTTTAGAGCCAATGGAAGTGATGAATCGCCACGAAAAGCCTCCTAGTTTAGATGTAAACGCATGGCGCATTTACTCCAAAATTATTTGGTTAGCTCTTTTGAGTCATTTGATATTGCACTTAGAGCTGTTAATATACAATATAAACAATGAATGTTTATTTTATAAAGTGATTTATATAAATATGCCATATATGTATATGTAAACCTTCTCCAATAAAGACACCCTCAGTTGGCTGACATAATGGTCCAAAAGCTTCAACTCGGCAATGGAGATCGAGCTCTTTTGGGTGGTTTGAAGCGTACATTTTTCTGGTCGCAGTTGATGAGGATGGTTCTTGTGTCTCAAATGTTTCAACCGCCATAATATCGTTAACGAATGCTGAAGAAGCTACTGGTTGCTCGATGTCACTGATTTTCAATGACAAATTTATAACCTGTCAATTCATTCAACTTTTTTTCCTTATAATAAAATTAGAGCATTCATCTAATACACAAAAATTACATAAAAAGGGGAAAAACTTACAATAATAATTAACAATATATGATGTGAACAACAGAAGAAGAAAACAATAATGAAGCAGGGGGAGACCATTTATTTTCACGCTTCCAATGTACACTTAAATGTTTTTCTAAACTTAAAACATATAATATAATTCAAGTATATTGGTCTAACTACTTAACGAAAAATTATGAAGTCGATATCTTGATTTTAAATGAACTTTTTTCGCAATTGAAAAACAAATTTTTTCCGGAATAATTTTCGATGCTTATTCGTCGGTTTCTCGCACTGCATTGATTATTGCACTCAACCAAGTAGTCGGAATGCTTTCGTTTGTTTATCAAAATGTCGAACAAACTATTCTTAATATATATTTTCCTATATTGAAGAAAAAATAATTTCAGATTTGACTCTGGAGGCCAGAAATCGACGACCGTCTTAAGACGGTCTTACCCGTTAGAGGGTTAAGTACGGCACAGAGTTGAATTTATGAACAACTGATTTCGGATGTGCAAGCAAGCTGCGTGGCCAGTATTGGAATTTATAAGATTAAAATTATGCATTAAACTGCATAGTATAGCACATATAAATAACACAGTAGTACATAAATAATATAAACTGTAAATACTTTGCACAATATCCAACAATTCACTTATTTTAGTCAACGAAAATTTTGCTGCTTCCACAATTGAGCAATTGAACATATGAGCCGTTTATTTTGAAAGTGGGGTAAGCCCATTTTTTACAAAAATGTAGATAATGGCATTTTTAGATAAAACTAATTATCATCTTTCTATGGGTAAACAATTTATAGTAAAAAAAAATTTAGATTTTTGTATTTGGGAGATGGAAGTTATAGCTCTTCATAGTAGTGGCAATGAGAGTGAAATGTAAACAATGAAATATCTCGCAATAACAGAAAGTGGACTTACCCCACTTTCAAAATTAACGGCTCATATGTTTTTAGCAAGTTGTGCCAACCTTCAGTTGTCAAATATTCGAAGTTGCCATTCATTATTCCGTATTTAAATAAATGCACTGTGAAACTCAAGGAAAGTTAAACTAGATTTAAACTCAATTCGCAATTAGATAAACATCCACTGTGAAACTGGCCCTAAATGATCTAAATCAATTTCCCAGTCAAAAAGATTTATTTCAAACTTCTTTTGAAGATAATTCTTCATTTTGCAAAGTTTGCATAATTAAAATTTCAAGCTTAATATGTATGAGCACAAATTTTTTCAAGTGCTTCTCATTCCACAGCTGCACACTTTTTTCCTCGAAATCATGCGCAAGACAACAACAGAATCTGCGTTGAAGATAACTGTCGCAAAAATGTACCAACAAAGCTGAAGAAAGTGTTGTTGTTTTGCGCTCGGGCAGTGGTAGACGAAACGAAAATAACATTGTTGTTTGTGTTTTTCGTACTGGTTAGCGCGAAGAGCTGTGTCTGTGTGAAGAAATCACAGCCTATACCAAAGGGCATTTACAAAAACAAATGAGCACCGAGGGTATAGGGTGTGGGTACCCCTGCTCTAAGTACTGTCAATTCTCTTTTTGTGCGGTGGATGCGTTCCACAACTAACCGCACAAAAGGAAATCGCATAAAAAAATACACTAATGTATGGTAAAAATAGGGATGTGTTCCATTGTTTTCAAAAAGCGCATAAAACTCAAAAATCGCATACAAATAGACATAAAGTACATTTCATAAATAGGGGTACGTTCCAAAATTTTTTAAAAGCTCTTAAGACCAAAAAGTCGCAAAGAAAAGTCGACTCAGAAAAAATGTGGATACCTAAGAATTTTTGAACAAGGAGTAAAAATTTTCAATTTGCCTGTTCTGTAAAACATTGTTCCCCAAAAGTTCCTTTTGGAAGAGGAAACACCAACACATACAAACTTTGTTATGATAAAAAGAAAAACCAATTATGTTCAATATGTACACTATAAAAACAAATGAATTGTATGTTATATGTTATGAAAACCCCAACTTAATAACTCAAAATTCATTTAAATCTCTCATGATCCTTCCAATAAATGATCCAAATCAATTTTCCAGTCAAAAAAATTAATTTCCCACTTTTTTTCTGAAGATAGGTTCTTCATTTTGCAAAGTTGGCATAATTAAAATTTCAAACTTAATAAGCAAACATTTTTTCAAGTGCTTCTCATTCCACAGCTGCACACTTTTTCCATCGAAATCATGCGCACGACAACAACAGAATCTGCGTTGAAGATAAGTGTCGCAAAAGTGTACCAACAAAGCTTAAGAAAGTGTTGTTGCTTTGCGCTAGGGCACCTCTGCCATAAAAAATTCAAAGGAAAAAACGCATAACTTCGAAATAATGAAAAAAAAAAATCGCATAAAACTCGTATGGAAAAACCGCATAACTTCGAAATCGCATAAAAATAATTCGCATAAAAAGAGAATTGACAGTACTCAGAGTTTTACTTAATACTTATTGATACTCATACTTAGTATACTCACTAGTCTTGCTTTATAAGTTTGAGTAGACTGAACGGCACGCATTTTCTTTAGACTTACTTAGGGTAGCGAAAATGGCACTCTTTTCGGTTCTCTGGTTCCTATGCCTTGAAATAAAATGCATTAGAGTAAAATTTTAATTAACTTTATTAGTTTACTACTTTCCCACCTACAAAGTATCCTTTAAGTAGGTAGACTATAAGGAGTACACATAAACAGAACTGACAGAGATTTACATACTTAAAAGTTCTACCACGCTCTGCCCTGCAATGGCAAGTAACTCCCACACTGTTGCTGATGCCCGTTCGACATAAAGTTATTTTGATTCCGATATGCCATTGCCAAACTATTAGACATTAATGAATTATTACAAGGTTGTTGTAGCATTTGAGCACTGTGGTTCGCTACAGGTCCATTATAACTGACCAAAAGCGACGATGAAGTGTCTGGAGAGTGAGAATTTGGAGCATCTCCGGAAATCAAGTTTAAGCCATTAACCATATTGTTGCTAACAGTAGAATTTCCACTATTGCCGGTACTACTACTGTTATTAACTCCGTCACTTATGCTTCCAGATGCATTGACTTGTTGCTGCTGTGTTTGGCTTGTGCTATTACTTCCAGAGCATGGTTTACCATCTTTTACTAATACTGGTACAGCAACACGTCTTGGTGAGCTAACAGACTAAAAACAAAAAGTGTAAAGAATAGAATTAGTACTGTCTGCAATGGATATGTTTTTCAAAAAGGGTTTGCATAAAATATAAACTAAATTTAAAAAAAGGTAATAAATAAGTTTCTTGGAGCATGTTAATTACATAATAGCATTCAAGCGCCGCTACATGGCAACTCTTTTGCTTTTCTTTCGCCTATATGGATAAAAATTATATAAAAAAAAAACTTTTTAAAAATTAGCTTTAATTTATTTAATGTACTAAAAAGTAGAAAATAAGTTGTTTCCAAGTCACCTGTATCTTACTATCCATAAAAGCTTGGGGCGCTCATGTGTTCAATATTTGTCAAACAGTTACCACAATATTTTATTTAAATAATTTTTTGCAAATAGATTCTAGTAATGAAAGATATTTTGAATATGGATATTGAGCGCACAAGCTTCTATTAATAGTAAGATACAGGTGACTTGGAAACAATTTATTTTCTACTTTTTAGTACATTAAATAAATTAAAGCTTATTTTTAAAAAGTTTTTTTATATAATTTTATTTTCTACTTTTAAGTCTTCCATAAATTCAATTTTAGAGCTCTGAAAATTTTCGCAAAAAGAATTTAAAACTTGCAGAGCAGTACACAATATTTAGGGTATTCACAGTGTCTCCTATCGTCATATCCCCAATTTAACAAATAATACGGCTGTGATCGACCCTAATATTCGTGGCATATTTGTGGCGCGATGAGTTGTTGTTGTTTTGCTTGCAAGGCGTGGCGAGCTCGGCCCATGCGCAAAACCCCCGTTGCTTTGGCGCGGTGAGTTGTTGCTATTTTGTGTGCAAGGCGCGGCGAGTTAGTTCCTATCGTATTTCATTGATGTGTGGTGTACCTATAATTATAAACTGAAGCCCAAGTGTGTAGTTGCTTGAAAAGTGCCACGCCCCTTGTCCTACGCCCATAAAATTTTACCAGTGGGACGAAGCATCCAAGAGGGGCCTGTATACGGAATTTCAATGCTGCACGGCCTTTAGTTCCAAAGCTATTCTATATAAACGATTTTGTTTGTATGGGCGGTGCCACGCCCACTTGCCCACTGCCCGTCTTATTTTCCCAGTAGAAGGATATGGATATGTAGTAAGTTCCTAGCAAATTTCATTGATGTGTGATGTGTAGTTCTAAAGTTATACACAAATCTAGAGTTGATGAAAAAATGCCACGCCCCTTATCCTACGCCCATAAAATTTTACCAGTGGGACGACACATCCAAGAGGTGACTGCATACGAAATTTTAATGCTGCACGACCTTTAGTTGACCTTTAGTCTACGGAGACAGCTCTTCATGAGGTCGTACGCACAATTGAGAGATCTCTCTACTCCAAACAATATGCAATGGCATCCTTCCTAGATATAGAAGGAGCATTTAACAATGTCAGCACCGAAGCAATCCAAGAGGTTCTTACACAGGTTGGGGTAGAAGATTGCATCGGCTCCTGGATAGTGTCGCTTCTTAAAAGCAGACGTATACAGGCTGGGATTGGCATAACGAACAAAACATAATATGTTTGCAGAGGAACTCCTCAGGGGGGAGTCCTATCTCCTACACTATGGCTGATCGTTATGAACAAGCTGTTACTAACGATGGAGGCGGACAATGCCAGTGTAGTTGCTTATGCTGACGATGTGGTGATTCTTGTATCAGGCTTATTCCCAGGCATAATTAGCGAAATTATGGATAGCTCTCTAAGAAAGGTGAACACGTGGGCCACCAGTTGTGGACTCGGAGTAAACCCAGAGAAGACGAACCTGATGCTCTTCACCACAAGAACCAAAATTCCTACCTTTGTAAAACCTAAATTTCAGGGTGTACGCCTAGAATTCTCAGATAAGGTGAAATACCTAGGAGTCATCCTCGATTCAAAGCTAAATTGGAGAACCAACGTCGAAGAACGTGTGAGGAAGGCATCGGTAGCTCTCTACTCATGTAAGAGAATATTGGGCAAAAAATGGGGTCTAAAGCCGAAGATTATATACTGGATGTATACGGCCATAGTTCGCCCTATCCTATCTTACGGTGCGATTGTCTGGTGGCCAGCGCTAAGTAAGGCGTACATACAAACAAAACTCAGTCGTGTACAAAGGACAGGGGCAGTTGGAGTGACAGGAGCGATAAGATCCTGCCCAACAGATGCGCTAAATGTACTCCTCCATCTAATCCCTATAGAATTTTTTATAGAAAGTGCAGCAGCATGCAGTGCAATCAGACTTGCTGCGGGTGGAAGGTGGAAAGGAAGGACATACGGTCACAGTGTCATCCTAGACCGACTTCCGGCGAGCCTGAGGGAACTGCATGCTCACTACATTCTTCATAAAAATGAATTTGGAAACACACCACCTGTACTATTTCCGAACCGTAAGACCTGGAGTCAAGGTGGACCCCAGACCAGTGACGAGAAAAGTATCTTCACTGACGGATCGAAATTGGCAGGCGGTGTAGGAGCTGGATTCTTCATAGAAGAATTCAACCGCAAACAATCATTTCGTTTACCCAACTACGCAAGTGTCTTCCAGGCTGAGATACTAGCAATTCTAGAAGCGTCGAGATCCGCACGCTCTCTAGAAACGGGTAAAATCAAAATGTCAATTTACTCTGATAGCCAGGCTGCCATACAGGCTCTATCCTCAAACACCATTCGGTCGAGATTGGTGGAGGAATGTAGGATGGAACTGTCAACCCTGGCCAGAAGATTTAGTATGTCTTGTGTATATGTCTATATGTATGTATTTGCAGCTGCTCTGCTCAGCCACCAACAAACACAAGGAATTTCAATTTAAGCGTACATACATACTTATGTCGAATTTCCTGGCATTTGCGTATGCTGTGTTATGAATGAAATCTGCTTGCAGCTTCCAACTTGTTTTGAAATATCAAATCGAAGTTAGAATTTGTTGAAATATCGCAAACATTTTTCAAATGTGCGACATTTCCAGAGATAATACTAAAATTTAAAAGGCTTTTTATAGAATATTTTATACATTTTAATGTACTGATATTAAGTAAAAACATTGGAACTGCACTATGTTTGAGTTATTTTTTGGCAATATCACTTTCATGGAAGTGATGTTGGCAAATAAATAATTTTTTATTACAGTCATCGTGAGAAATATTGCATTTTTCTCGCCATATTTGGCCCATAATAAGATCAGCTGAGGGAAATTTAAATAATTTCAAACCGGAATCAGTGCGTCTCGACTTGTTGCAATGTGGCAAACAACATCTCACGCCTGTTTTCATTCGATTAAAAAAGGAGCATCCATGTTCATAGCGTCGCGCATCGATATGATCACTTCAATAATCAGCGAAAGAATGAAGAAAATTGGCTTTGCTATGAAAATACAGTGGCTCACAGCTTATTTGATACAGTGCCCGATTTGAAATATATAAATAATATAACTTAAAAAGTAAGAAGTACATTGACAAAATTTGAATGTTGTTTAATAGGCTCATGTTCAACGAAAATAAAGGACAAAGCGGAATGCAAAAAAATACAACCGCTCGTCCCGCAAGGGGAGAATAGCAAATGAACAGCGAAAATTCATCTCACAGCTTATTTGATACAGTTATGTACTTCTGTGCGCTTAGGTGCCAGTTTGTAGCGCCGTTGATCGGTGTTTTTTTATAAGCTTTATATTAGGTTCACATCCGGTATGTATGTGGGTCGTCAAATCTAGTAATCAATTTTTCACCCACTTCCCGACTACTTAGAGATCTGAAACTTTGCATACATGCGTAAACACGAGCCCAATATATGAAAAAAAAATATATATATTTTATATATATATATATATTTTATTGGCGTAGGATAAGGGGCGTGGCACTTTTTTATCAACTCCAGATTTGTGTATAACTTTAGAACTACACATCACACATCAATGAAACTCGGTAGGAACTTACTACATATCCATATCCTTCTACTGAGAAAATAAGGGGGCACTGGATAAGGGGGCGTGGCATCCCCCAAACAAACAAAATTTTTGATTTCGATTAGCTTTGGAACTAAAGGTCGTGCAGCATTGAAATTTCGTATGCAGTCGCCTCTTGGATGTGTCGTCCCACTGGTATAATTTTATGGGCGTAGGATAAGGGGCGTGGCACTTTTTTACCAACTCCAGATTTGTGCATAACTTTAGAACTACACATCACACATCAATGAAACTCGGTAGGAACTTACTACCGCGTATCGTATTTAATCGGATCACAGACAAAACCTACCCTACCCGAGCTCATACATGCGTTCGCTCATCGCGTATTTATTCGGAGCGTAACGCAGAAATTATAATCCAAATTAGTTTTTCTCACACGTTTACGTCTGCTCTGATGCTCAGAGAGGATGAGAGAATGACATTGCTTTGTACTAAAAACAGTGCTGCCACTGCTCTTCGATTTTAATTTAGAACTAAAACCGGATTATTATTGCTATAATAAATGCTTAAAAGTAGACCACAATAAATATATCTAAAAATTTAGATAATTCTGTGTCATAGATTTTATAAAGAATGTAAAATTAAACCTCACAAGTAAAATGAACAGCGTGCTTACTTTGTGCACGAAACTATATGGTAGCACGGCAGCAATAACCAAGACAGAAACCTGCAAAAGAGCCACAGTTGCGATACGATTTTCACTGAATGGCCCAAATTTTGCCGTTACGATTAATTCCGCTTAAATAAGATACGCGGTGACTGATTGGCGCATAAAGGTCGTGCAGCATTGAAATTCCGTATACAGGCCCCTCTTGGATGCTTCGTCCCACTGGTAAAATTTTATGGGCGTAGGACAGGGGGCGTGGCACTTTTCAAGCAACTACACACTTGGGCTTCAGTTTATAATTATAGGTACACCACACATCAATGAAAAACGATAGGAACTTACTCGCCGCGCCTTGCACACAAAATAGCAACAACTCACCGCGCCAAAGCAACGGGGGTTTTGCGCTTGGGCCGAGCTCGCCACGCCTTGCAAGCAAAACAACAACAACTCATCGCGCCACAAATATGCCACGAATATTAGGGTCGATCACAGCCGTATTATTTGTTAAATTGGGGATATGACGATAGGAGACACTGTGAATACCCTAAATATTGTGTACTGCTCTGCAAGTTTTAAATTCTTTTTGGGAAAAATTTCAGAGCTCTAAAATTGAATTTATGGAAGACTAGAAAGTAGAAAATAAAATTATATAAAAAAAAACTTTTTAAAGATAAGCTTTAATTTATTGAATGTACTAAAAAGTAGAAAATAAATTGTTTCCAAGTCACCTGTATCTTACTATTAATAGAAGCTTGTGCGCTCAATATCCATATTCAAAATATCTTTCATTACTAGAATCTATTTGCAAAAAAATTATTTAAATAAAATATTGTGGTAACTGGTTGACAAATATTGAACACATGAGCGCCCCAAGCTTTTATTAATAGTAAGATACAGGTGACTTGGAAACAATTTATTTTTTACTTTTTAGTACATTAAATAAATTAAAGCTTATTTTTAAAAAGTTTTTTTTTATATAATTTTATTTCTTTCTGCATTCTCAGTTGTGTTCGTAATTAGTTCCACCAAATTATTAGTCTGATTTCTTAAGCCCAAGTGTTAATACAGGACTTTTAAAAAAATGGGTCGTCGAACAACAATTGAACAACGTGAATTGGTCCTGAATCATTATATAGATGAGGTATCTATTCGGAAAATTGCTCATATTGTCAATTTTAGTGTCTCTTCAGTGCAGCATATCATTGAGCGCTGTCTTCATGAAAATCGGATGAAAGATAAGGGCAGAAGTGCACCAAACAAAATTTTTAACGCATCTGACGAGCGATATATTGTCCGCAAAATCAAAGAAAATCCGAAGCTATCGGCTCCAAAACTGGCTACTGAGATTCAGCATGAGTTGGGCAAGTCATGCAGTGCAGAAACTGTTCGTCGCGTGCTTCGAGATCATGACTTTAATGGTCGAGTACCTCGTAAGAAGCCGTTTATAAGCAAGAGAAATCAACACAGTCGACTTGTCTTTGCTAAGGAGCATGTCTGCAAGAACTCTGACTTCTGGAACACAGTCATTTTTGCGGACGAGTCCAAGTTCAACATGTTTGGATCCGACGGCATGGCCAACGTCTGGCGGAAACCGAACACAGAACTAAACAAGGAAAACCTGAAAGCTACTGTGAATAAAATTATATAAAAAAAAACTTTTTAAAAGTAAGCTTTAATGTACTAAAACGTAGAAAATAAGTTGTTTCCAAGTCACCTGTATCTTACTATCCATAAAAGCTTGGGGCGCTCATGTGTTCAATATTTGTCAAACAGTTACCACAATATTTTATTTAAATAATTTTTTGCAAATAGATTCTAGTAATGAAAGATATTTTGAATATGGATATTGAGCGCACAAGCTTTTATTAATAGTAAGATACAGGTGACTTGGAAACAACTTATTTTCTACGTTTTAGTACATTAAAGCTTATTTTTTAAAAGTTTTTTTTTTTATAATTTTATTTTCTACTTTATAGTCTTCCATAAATTCAATTTTAGAGCTCTGAAATTTTTCGCAAAAAGAATTTTAAACTTGCAGAGCAGTACACAATATTTAGGGTATTCACAGTGTTTCCTATCGTCATATGTCATATCCTCAATTTAACAAATAATACGGCAGTGATCGACCCTAATATTCGTGGCATATTTGTGACGCAATGAGTTGTTGCTATTTTGCCAGCAGGGCGCGGCAAGTAAGTTCCTATCGTTTTTCATTGATGTGTGGTGTACCTATAATTATAAACTGAAGCCCAAGTGTGTAGTTGCTTGAAAGTGCCACGCCCTTTGTTATACACAAATCTGGAGTTGATAAAAAAGTGCCACGCCCCTTATCCTACGCCCATAAAATTTTACCAGTGGGACGACACATCCAAGAGGCGACTGCATACGAAATTTCAATGCTGCACGACCTTTAGTTCCAAAGCTAATCGAGATCAAAAATTTTGTTTGAATGGGCGGTGCCACGCCCCCTTATCCTACGCCCATAAAATTTTACCAGTGGGACGAATTATCCAAGAGGCGACTGCATACGAAATTTCAATGCTGCACGACCTTTAGCTCCAAAGCTAATCGAGATCAAAAATTTTGTTTGTATGGGGTGTGCCACGCCCCCTTATCCAGCGCCCCCCTTATTTTCTCAGTAGAAAGATATGGATATGTAGTAAGTTCCTACCGAGTTTCATTGATGTGTGATGTGTAGTTCTAAAGTTATACACAAATCTGGAATTTATAAAAAAGTGCCACGCCCCTTATCCTACGCCCATAAAATTTATTGATTCGTGTATTGGGCTCTAGATTAGGCATGTATGCAAAGTTTCAGATCTCTAAGTAGTCGGGAAGTGGGTGAAAAATGTATTATTATATTTGACGACTTACTGACAGAAAGTGAAGTTAATATAAAGCTTATAAAAATGGCGGTGGTAGTGTGATGGTTTGGGCCTGTATGTCCGCAGCCGGCGTAGGAAATTTATAATTTATTGACGGGATAATGGACAAAAATATGTACCTCAACATACTCAAAAACAATTTGCTCCAATGTGCTGAGAAACTAGGTATACTCGACAAGTTCCGGTTTTATCAAGATAACGACCCGAAGCACAAGTCGGGAATTGTGCAACCCTGGCTTATATGGAACTGTCCCCACGTGCTGATACCGCCGGCACAGTCACCTGACATGAATGTGATTAAAAATCTGTGGGCTTTTTGTTGGACAACAACATTCGTAAACACAGAATCTCCAACAAAGATGAGTTGAAAAAGGCGCTACAGGAGGAATGGCAGAAAATCACCCCAGATATTACCGGAAAGCTTGTCCATTCAATGCCAAGCAGGCTCCAGGCTCTTGTTAAGGCAAAAGGCTATCAAACCAAATATTAGAAGTACAAAATATCCAATCGTTTGTACGATTTTTAATACTGAATTGAACTGTATCAAATAAGCTGTGATCTGAAATTTTGCAGTATTCTTGTTTTTTAGTTTCTATGTTGTTAAACAAACATTTTTTGAAATAAATGAAGTTCTTTGGGAAAACTACATATATTATTCCACTAACTGGCATTTACATTTCCTTTATATTCTCTTTAGTTTTCAAATTATTGCGATTTTAATTTTAAAGCAGGTACTGTATCAAATAAGCTGTGAGCCACTGTATGCACACTAGAGTTGTGCCGTTTAGTTCACTTGAGCGATTAGTTCAGTTGGGATTAGGTTACCTTTTAGAACTAGTTATTTACTAGTTCACTAGTTCGTTTAAATTATTCTATTTGTTCTAGAAAAAATTTTAAATGCACTACCAAGATCGTTCGTTTTTGTCTGGTCAGTTAAGCGGGGTCTACTAGTCACAATTTAAGGCTCAGTTAGTGTAGCCGTAACATATTTTTCCGTTTTCAGCTGACACAACCTATTGTACCCGAGCTCTATACATGCGTTTACTTTAAACGAATTTGTACGTAAGCGTAACGGAGCTTGAAAAACATGTCAGCTATAGCTTTGTTGCAGAAAAGTGCTTGCTCTTCAACCTTAGTTCAACAAAAACAGCTGTATATTAATACTACCAAAATGATCAGCGTGCTCTTTTTCTTCACGAAACTATACGGCAGCACTAGCAAAAAATTAAATATGCTATATGACTGACAGCTGCAATATGTTTTACGTATTCAAGTCAACGGCCGAAGTTTTACGTTTACGTAAAATTAAGAAAAAAAAACATTATCGAAAAATATTTTAGTAATAGAACATTTATTTTAATGAAATAAGGGAAAATAT
The DNA here is from genome assembly GCA_963457695.1 of Neria commutata. Taxonomy (NCBI): domain Eukaryota; kingdom Metazoa; phylum Arthropoda; class Insecta; order Diptera; family Micropezidae; genus Neria; species Neria commutata. The sequence goes on from OY735245.1 coordinate 38,193,859, forward strand.
TTTTTTTTATGAACAGTTAACCTTAATTTGTACTTTTGTTGTTAAATTAAATTCAATTTTGTTATCTTCTAAAATACAAAAACCAACTCAAACAAAGCTTCAAGCTTTGAACATACATTTAAATGCTTTCTTTAAAACAACACAATTCAAGTAAATTTAGCTTTACAGCCCTATTCGCTCGCTCCCGGCACAATTGATTGAGACAATCAATTGATCCGCTTTCTTGTGCCGGGCTTTCTACAACCCTATTCCTAACCAACCGTATCACGAAAAAAGCTTTGGCATTTTAACACAGCGAGGGGTGAAGTTCTTTGCTGTGAAAACAGCTGTTTGTGCTTCTTCTTCTTCAAAAATAAACGAAAAATGGAAACAAAAAAAACGGAAAGTGAGTATTTTTTGGAAATTTTCAATAATTTGGTGTTTTATCTTATTTCTTTTAATTTCTAGACATCGTAAATTTGACAGGAGGACGTAGGAGCAGCTGCAGCATTTCATTAATATTGCAATCAGCACCCAGAGCTGCAAGCCGGGAAAAAAAGCCCTATAGCGCTGCGAGCAGTGCAAAATTTGTGGGAGCAGTGGCAGAGGACCTCGAACTCCCGATATAACGGAGTTTGAGCAGCAGGCCATACATGTGTTGTGTTTTTAATATTGTGTAACTTCCTTTAAATTACTGCAATAAAAAAATTTCACTTTTTGCTTCAAAATTTACGTTTTGCAACAGCTTTTTTCGCTTGTTACCTCCTAATGCGACCGTCACAATGTTTGTCACAATTGATACATTTCGAGCTTTTGATTTCTGTTCCGAATAAGGAAAAGTATCAATTGAGACGAAATGCTCTATTGTTACTGCGGTGAGTATTGTGACGGTCGCAGGAATAGGTCTGTTAGTTCATCTAGGTCATCCAACTGAACGACCGATAGAGCTAGTTCAGATATGAGAACCAGATCTTTTAGATCTTTAGTTCGCGAACGACACAAGCCTAATGCACACAAGCCAAGGCATATGCTTTCATATGAAAAACAACAACAAAACAGAATCAAACAGCAGCGCTGTCTGGAATATCGTCGATAGACGAGCGCGGCTCTGATTCTTCGTATATTTTGTTGGCTGAGCTGCTGACATATAGAGGAGCACATGCACACGACATGCATAACGCAAACAGCAATACGAGAATCGGGCGCAAAAATTCTCGTTCGCCTCATTTGAGTACGAAAAACGAACGAACCAAGCCATTGATGGTCTAATTAGTCCAGCGGTGTCGAATTCAATCGTGCCGGATAGCAATTTGCCCAGTTACTCTAACAGCTAAACGGATTGCAGCTGTCAGTCTATTCTTTTTGCTAGTGCTGCCGTATAGTTTTGTGCACAAAAGAAACACACTGTTTATTTTCTTCTGAGATGAAATTTTACATTCTTTATTAAATTTATGGCACTGAATTATCATAATTGTTACATCTCTATATTGTGTACTACTTTTTTAACTTATTTCGGCAATAATAATCCACTTCTTTTGTTGAACTAAAATCGAAGGTCACTGGCAACACTTTTCTGCAAAGAGTTCACAAACAAAATATAACGTGAAAAATGAATTCAAACGACGAAATAATTGACTCAATGTGCTTAGTGTTGTGTAAAATGTACGATGTGTACAAATTTAAAGCAAACGAAAGCGAAGGTGGACTGTATTTCCAATAAATATTCGCTTGTTTTGACCAGTGTTGCCGTTTAAATTCTTGCATAGGAAAAGCATTGCTATTTCATTTTCAAGTGAATTTTTTGTGTGGCAACATTCTTTTCACAGCTGACACGACTTTTGCAGTAGTTTTCTAATCGACGCAGAAATTTCTACTACTCAATCCGGTCAGAGTAATAGCGAACATTGTGTTCGGGTAAGATAGATTGTGTCAGCTGACACGATTTCTAACCTTACCGCTAGAGTAATTCTACCATGAGTCATGCGATCAGGGGTGCAAACTCTGTCAAAACCAATTCTCTCAAATGCTTAAAAAATTTTCCCATGGGAATTGGCACTTGAAGGGCCCGTCACATAGAATCCGTTGCGTCCGTGAGAGCGAAGTTTTCAACTGACGGCGACGGACTGCCGGAGAGGGTCGGCACAATGAATACGCTGGCAGCGCATAGAAAATCAGCTGCTTCGTCTTCTGTATTAAAACATTTTTATTGTTGCGCCAACAGCAGAAACCCAAGCAATTTCCTTCAGAAGCTTGTTGCGGTGCACCTGAGCCGATTTGTCATAAAGGCAAATATACTGTTGTACTGCTTCTACTAATTGTTTTTCGAAACAATTGCAAATACAGAAAATTTCAATGAAATAGAAAAAATTTCGCTCAAAATCACAAGCCGGCAAAACAATAAAAACAATCAGCTGATATCTCTCAACGTTCTGCCGGACGGCAAAAGTTGAAAGTTATTCAACTTTTTGCGTTGCTTCGACGCATCCGTTGCTTATGTGCCATACCTCATACGATTGCATACATTTCAACTTTGCTGTCAGTTGAAAATTCGCTCTCACAGACGCAACGGATTCTATGTGACGACCGCTTGAGTCACATTTTCATTCAAAATAATGGTAGTAAAAAACATAAAACAATAAATAAAACAGTATGGTTGAGTTCCTAAGTGTTGTAATACAAATGCATCAGCATTTTGTTAATAATATGTAAAAGAAGAGTTCAAATTCCCATGAAGTCGAAGAATTTTCACCCAGTTAGCAGCCCTCGATGTATTTACTTTGAGTTTGGAAATTCTTGAAGCAGAGCGGTTCTCTGAGAGGATGAGTGACGGAGAGTAAAAAGCTCAAAATTTGAGTGAACGGCGGGTCAGGATCTAGACCCGCGGTGCAAAATTTCTGCAGCCAAAATTTTATATGAGATGCGCACTCTATTATATTAACATACTTTTTGCTTTCACTCTACAAAATACTCGATTTTCAGAAAAATCTACCGTGCCAAAAAAAACCTTAAATTGCATTTCACAAAAAGTGAAAAAGCCGACATACGACAAGTATTGTATCAAGCGGCGACCTGTTGATATACATTCGGTTTCTTTGTTACCTCTTCCAACCGAACACATCTTTTTGGGCGGGCCATTGCTATTCAGGCCCACAATCAACTCTTTCCAGAGCGCCTCCATTTTAACTTTATCACCCTTAACAAATCCCTTTGCAAAGTCCTGGTGCCCTCCAGAAACTTAAGGAGTATCGCATCCTGCACGGATGGTTTCCCCTTAAAAATTTCGTTTTCACTTTCTGCTGCTGAAGTGATTTGAATTACCATTCTTTAGTAAATTCGGTTTCTAGAACCTAAAAAATCAGTCGGAATTCATTTTCAAAAACGCGAGTAAAAAGTGAAATGCCGAACACCAAAAAGTGAATTCGATTCGAATTCGTTTCAATTTCACTTTCACTCGATTTCTGGAACCTGCCTTTATATGTTTACCGTATCCATAACTCATCTGTAAAGTGATAGCCTACTGTTGCCATGGCAAAATAATAAACAAAGAACTTGAATTGTAAATCCGCACTTTATTGAACTTCGGTTAGTTTCAAACTCTATGGCCGAATATTTTACAAAATTCCGTCTATTGCATCAATCAATGATCAGGAGTGAAATGAACGTCATCCGTCACAGACCCCTTCCTGTCTAGCCAAAAAAATAGAACTAAGCCCCTTCAGTGGTCCTTATCCTTCCTGATTGTGTAGCGAGAGTGGTAAGGAAATGGGAGCTATCTAAGTTTAATGCCTACTGGACTAACAGCTTAGGACAGAGACAAGCAAGAAGACTCCTGACCCCACAAGAGCCATATCACAAAGACATATCAGGTTGAATAGGGAGGACCTCGGCATCCTCACAGGTTATCTTACAGGCCACTGCAGCCTTCGATACCACCTGATAAAGAATATCCGACACGAATATGTGCCGACTATGCGAGACTGAAATGTCCGAGCACATCCCGCAATCAGTAGGCTTAAAAACATCCATCAAGGAGGCTACTCGGTGCCACCCATGGCAAATATGGAACACTAAACTTAGTAAAATGTTAAATTTTTTCAAGAGCCTAACACAACTGGGTCGAATACAGGCCAGCACTAAAGATCCAATCTGCGGTCACGGTGTGCAACAAAGGCCTTCTTAAGGGTTTGCATACTAGGTGACGCTATCTTTGTTTTATGGACAGACGGGCAAGGAGAAGCGCTGCTTCATACATATGTATGTATGTATATAAATTCGTGAATACCCTCGATTTATAACCTTATTAGCTTTACAGAACAAAAAATTTTTGTGACGAGCTTTTTTTCGAAAGACATTTACGGCCTTATTATGTGAAACGCAATGTTTCGCGTTCAGCCAGAATTTGACATATTCATATTTTATAAAACGCAACGCAAAAATGAGTGAACTCTCGGTTGGAGTTACGTCGTCACGTAAAGAAAATGTATGAAAATCGGTATTTTTTTAAAACGGCCGACTCACTCACACGAACTGTCAAATCGGTCACTTGTGTTTATTAGCGCGTTTGAGAACAAAAAATAAAAATTCTGCGAGAAAAGCTTTAAGTTTTGCATTTCTTCAATTATTCAAAAGGTAGTAACAATTTTATACATATAAACAGCTCTACAAAAATTTCGGGAGTCATCAATTTGAGATTCTGCTCAAAGAACTCAAGAAGATATCTGCCTGGCACGAGAAGCACCGCTGTTTGGTGGGAATCGAGCGAAAGTGGAAAGTGCTTGGGAAGCGATAGCTTACAAGCTCTACGGCAGTAGCCTCACCAGTACGGAATGTTTCCGAGTGGAAGAAAGTGAGTAGGAAGGGAGTGTTAACACGGTAAGATCTTAGAGGTCGTACGAAGAAAAAGTTGGCTCAAATTAAATCGCACATCTCCGCTACCGGTGGAGAGGCATTTCTGGCGAATGATCTCACGGACTAATGGTAGAATTACTCTAGCGGTAAAGTTAGAAATCGTGTCAGCTGACACAATCTATCTTACCCGAACACAATGTTCGCTATTACTCTGACCGGATTGAGTAGTAGAAATTTCTGCGTCGATTAGAAAACTACTGCAAAAGTCGTGTCAGCTGTGAAAAGAATGTTGCCACCCAAAAAATTCATTGAAAATTAAAATAGAATTAATGCTTTTCCTATGCAAGAGGTAATATGGCAACACTGATTAAAACAAGCGAATGTTTATTGGAAATACAGTCCACCTGCGCTTTCGATTGCTTTTAATTTGTACACATCGTACATTTTACACAACACTCAACAAATTGAGTCAATTATTTCGTCGTTTGAATTCATTTTTCACGATATATTTTGTTTGTGAACTCTGTTGCAGAAAAGTGTTGCCAGTGACCTTCGATTTTAGTTCAGCAAAAGAAGTGATTGTTTTTGCCGAAATTAGATAAAAAAAGTAGTACACAATATAGATATATAACAATTATGATAATTATGTGCCATAAATTTAATAAAGAATGTAAAATTTCATCTCAGAAGAAAATAAACAGCGTTCTTCTTTTGTGCACAAAACTATACGGCAGCACTAGCAAAAAGAATAGACTTACAGCTGCAATCCGTTTAGCTGTTATGCCGGTATCACACTGCTTCCGATTCTTGTCGGCGACACGCTTCCGACTCTTGCTAATGCCTGTACCACACTGCTTCCGATTTTTGTCGACGACTCATTGCTTCCGACTGTCGTCGACAAACGTCGGCGACTACAGTCGGTAGCACTATCACACTGCCGACGACAGTTAGCAAGAGTCGGAAGCGTGTCGCCGACAAGAATCGGAAGCAGTGTGAGACCGGCATTAGAGTAACTGGGCAAATTGCTATCCGACACGATTGAATCCGACACCGCTGGACTAATTAGACCATTAGAGCAAGCCGTAAATTTGTCAGCAGCAGCTGCTCCAAAGGGACCTGAGTTCGGCTTTAGCGTTTTGGCTAGACCACCATCATCAACAACTGATCTGGCACCTTCGTTCACCACACAGACGACGTCAAGAGTGCCCTCGACTCAGGCAGAGGCAATTGCAAGCAACAACTCATCTGATCATGGCGCTACTGCTTCGGGCGAAAACTCCACTACCCGTGGTGCTGTTGCTTCCGGCAAAAATTCCTCTGCCCGTGGTGCTGTTTCTGTAAGGCGTTATTTAACACACGGGGTATTGCGAAGAAACGGCGGCATGCTGAGAGCATGCAATTAGCAAAGGAGCAGGTTAAGCTGTAGCGTTTCTTTCTCGAAGTGGCAGAGGAGCAGAGGACCATTGCTCAGCAGCAAGTTGCTGTAATAGCAAATCTAGCTGACGCAATAACGCGACAGCCACTTGATCTGGAGAAGCTTGTGAGCTAGTGGGTGACGTTGGCATGCAGAAAAGAAGTGCTTCAATATGATGCGAGTGCTTTATATGGGTGGACCTCAATGTGCTCATATTCATACTAGAATAATTAAAATAAATGCATAGACATTCTTTTTGTTTGAATGAATTTATTTCCAAATTTATTTGTTTACAAATTCAAATTCGGCAGTTTCAAGTCAACTGATACTACGTTTATACGACACTTCAAATCGGTTTGAGTCAAATCGCATCGACTCAAAACAGTCGCATAAACAAAATTTCAAATCGCTTTGAAAATTTTAAACGTATCGAGTCAAAGCGCTTTTCAAATGACTTTCAAATTTTTGAGTCGATTTGAAAATACGTATAAACGGGTGAAAATTTTCAAAGTGGTTTGAAAATCTAGTTTTCTGTGCATTTTTATACAAAAGGCAAGCTGATTTTCATTAGATGCCAAAAATAAATTAAATAAAATTATATAAAAAAAACTTTTTAAAAATAAGCTTTAATTTATTTAATGTACTAAAAAGTAGAAAATAAATTGTTTCCAAGTCACCTGTATCTTACTATTAATAAAAGCTTGGGGCGCTCATGTGTTCAATATCTGTCAACCAGTTACCACAATATTTTATTTAAATAATTTTTTTGCAAATAGATTCTAGTAATGAAAGATATTTTGAATATGGATATTGAGCGCACAAGCTTTTATTAATAGTAAGATACAGGTGACTTGGAAACAACTTATTTTCTACTTTTTAGTACATTAAAGCTTATTTTTAAAAAGTTTTTTTTTATATAATTTTATTTTCTACTTTTTAGTCTTCCATAAATTCAATTTTAGAGCTCTGAAATTTTTCGCAAAAAGAATTTTAAACTTGCAGAGTAGTACACAATATTTAGGGTATTCACAGTGTTTCCTATCGTCATATGTCATATCCTCAATTTAACAAATAATACGTGGCATATTTGTGACGCGGTGAGTTGTTGCTATTTTGCCAGCAGGGCGCGGCAAGTAAGTTCCTATCGTTTTTCATTCATGTGTGGTGTACCTATAATTATAAACTGAAGCCCAAGTGTGTAGTTGCTTGAAAAGTGCCACGCCCCTTGTCCTACGCCCATAAAATTTTACCAGTGGGACGACACATCCAAGAGGCGACTGCATACGAAATTTCAATGCGGCACGACCTTTAGTTCCAAAGCAAATCGAGATCAAAAATTTTGTTTGTATGGGGGGTGCCACGCCCCCTTATCCAGTGCCCCCTTATTTTCTCAGTAGAAGGATATGGATATGTAGTAAGTTCCTACCGAGTTTCATTGATGTGTGATTTGTAGTTCTAAATTTATACGCAAATCTGGAGTTGATAAAAAAGTGCCACGCCCCTTATCCTGCGCCCATATAATTTTACCAGTGGGACGACACATCCAAGAGGCGACTGCATACGAAATTTCAATGCTGCACGACCTTTAGTTCCAAAGCAAATCGAGATCAAAAATTTTGTTTGTATGGGGGGTGCCACGCCCCCTTATCCAGTGCCCCCTTATTTTCTCAGTAGAAGGATATGGATATGTAGTAAGTTCCTACCGAGTTTCATTGATGTGTGATTTGTAGTTCTAAAGTTATACACAAATCTGGAGTTTATAAAAAAGTGCCACGCCCCTTATCCTACGCCCATAAAATTTTACCAGTGGGACGACACATCCAAGAGGCGCCTGTATACGGAATTTCAATGCTGCACGACCTTTAGTTCCAAAGCTATTCTATATAAACGATTTTGTTTGTATGGGCGGTGCCACGCCCCCTTATCCAGTGCCAGCCTTATTTTCTCAGTAGAAGGATATGGATATGTAGTAAGTTCCTACCGAGTTTCATTGATGTGTGATTTGTAGTTCTAAAGTTATACGCAAATCTGGAGTTGATAAAAAAAGTGCCACGCCCCTTATCCTACGCCCATAACATTTTACCAGTGGGACGACACATCCAAGAGGCGACTGCATACGAAATTTCAATGCTGCACGACCTTTAGCTCCAAAGCTAATCGAGATCAAAAATTTTGTTTGTATGGGGGGTGCCACGGCCCCTTATCCAGCGCCCCTTATTTTATCAGTAGAAGGATATGGATATGTAGTAAGTTCGTACCGAGTTTCATTGATGTGTGATGTGTAGTTCTAAAGTTATACACAAATCCGGAGTTTATAAAAAAGTGCCACGCCCCTTATCCTAAGCCTATAAAATTGATTGATTCATGTATTGGGCTCTAGATTAGGTATGTATGCAAAGTTTCAGATCTCTAAGTAGTCGGGAAGTGGGTGAAAAATTGATTACTAGATTTGACGACATACAAACATACATACCTGATTTGAACCTAATATAAAGCTTATAAAAAAGGTATGTATGTTGGTGGGTGTGTTCTCTATTTTCATTATAAAAATATGGTCACCGTAAGCATAACTGACAACTGACAACCACTGGTAAAATTTTATGGGCGTAGGATAAGGGGCGTGGCACTTTTTTATCAACTCCAGATTCGTGTATAACTTTAGAACTACACATCACACATCAATGAAACTAGGTAGGAACTTACTACATATCCATATCCTTCTACTGAGAAAATAAGGCGGGCACTGGATAAGGGGGCGTGGCACCCCCCATAGAAACAAAATTTTTGATCTCGATTAGCTTTGGAACTAAAGGTCGTGCAGCATTGAAATTTCGTATGCAGTCGCCTCTTGGATGTGTCGTCCCACTGGTAAAATTTTATGGGCGTAGGATAAGGGGCGTGGCACTTTTTTATCAACTCCAGATTCGTGTATAACTTTAGACCTACACATCACACATCAATGAAACTCGGTAGGAACTTACTACATATCCATATCCTTCTACTGAGAAAATAAGGGGGCACTGGATAAGGGGGCGTGGCACCCCCCATACAAACAAAATTTTTGATCTCGATTAGCTTTGGAACTAAAGGCCGTGCAGCATTGAACTTTCGTAGGCAATCGCCTCTTGGATGTGTCGTCCCACTGGTAAAATTTTATGGGCGTAGGATAAGGGGCGTGGCACTTTTTTATCAACTCCAGATTCGTGTATAACTTTAGACCTACACATCACACATCAATGAAACTCGGTAGGAACTTACTACATATCCATATCCTTCTACTGAGAAAATAAGGCGTGCACTGGATAAGGGGGCGTGGCACCGCCCATACAAACCAAATTTTTGATCTCGATTAGCTTTGGAACTAAAGGTCGTGCAGCATTGAAATTTCGTATGCAGTCGCCTCTTGGATGTGTCGTCCCACTGGTAAAATTGTATGGGCGTAGGATAAGGGGCGTGGCACTTTTTTATCAACTCCAGATTCGTGTATAACTTTAGACCTACACATCACACATCAATGAAACTCGGTAGGAACTTACTACATATCCATATCCTTCTACTGAGAAAATAAGGCGTGCACTGGATAAGGGGGCGTGTCACCGCCCATACAAACAAAATTTTTGATCTCGATTAACTTTGGAACTAAAGGTCGTGCAGCATTGAAATTTCGTATGCAGTCGCCTCTTGGATGTAGGATAAGGGGCGTGGCACTTTTTTATCAACTCCAGATTCGTGTATAACTTTAGAACTACACATCACACATCAATGAAACTCGGTAGGAACTTACTACATATCCATATCCTTCTACTGAGAAAATAAGGCGGGCACTGGATAAGGGGGCGTGGCACCCCCCATACAAACAAAATTTTTGATCTCGATTAGCTTTGGAACTAAAGGTCGTGCAGCATTGAAATTTCGTATGCAGTCGCCTCTTGGATGTGTCGTCCCACTGGTAAAATTTTATGGGCGTAGGACAAGGGGCGTGGCACTTTTCAAGCAACTACACACTTGGGCTTCAGTTTATAATTATAGGTACACCACACATGAATGAAAAACGATAGGAACTTACTTGCCGCGCCCTGCTGGCAAAATAGCAACAACTCACCGCGTCACAAATATGCCACGTATTATTTGTTAAATTGAGGATATGACATATGACGATAGGAAACACTGTGAATACCCTAAATATTGTGTACTGCTCTGCAAGTTTAAAATTCTTTTTGCGAAAAATTTCAGAGCTCTAAAATTGAATTTATGGAAGACTAAAAAGTAGAAAATAAAATTATATAAAAAAAAACTTTTTAAAAATAAGCTTTAATGTACTAAAAAGTAGAAAATAAGTTGTTTCCAAGTCACCTGTATCTTACTATTAATAAAAGCTTGTGCGCTCAATATCCATATTCAAAATATCTTTCATTACTAGAATCTATTTGCAAAAAATTATTTAAATAAAATATTGTGGTAACTGTTTGACAAATTTTGAACACATGAGCGCCCCAAGCTTTTATTGATAGTAAGATACAGGTGACTTGGAAACAACTTATTTTCTACTTTTTAGTACATTAAAGCTTATTTTTAAAAAGTTTTTTTTTATATAATTTTATTATAAGCTTTATATTAACTTCACTTTCTGTCGGTATGTCAGTGGTATGTCGTCAAATCTAGTAATCAATTTTTCACTCACTTCCCGACTACTTAGAGATCTGAAACTTTGCATACATGCCTAATCTAGAGCCCAATACACGAATCAATAAATTTTATGGGCGTAGGATAAGGGGCGTGGCACTTTATTATAAACTCCAGATTTGTGTATAACTTTAGAACTACACATCACACATCAATGAAACTCGGTAGGAACTTACTACATATCCATATCCTTCTACTGAGAAAATAAGGGGGGGACTGGATAAGGGGGCGTGGCACCCCCATACAAGCAAAATTTTTGATCTCGATTAGCTTTGGAACTGAAGGTCGTGCAGCATTGAAATTTCGTATGCAGTCGCCTCTTGGATGTGTCGTCCCACTGGTAAAATTTTATGGGCGTAGGATAAGGGGTGTGGCACTTTTTTATAAACTCCAGATTTGTGTATAACTTTAGAACTACACATCACACATCAATGAAACTCGGTAGGAACTTACTACATATCCATATCCTTCTACTGAGAAAATAAGGGGGGCACTGGATAAGGGGGCGTGGCACCCCCATACAAACAAAATTTTTGATCTCGATTAGCTTTGGAACTAAAGGTCGTGCAGCATTGAAATTTCGTATGCAGTCGCCTCTTGGATGTGTCGTCCCACTGGTAAAATTTTATGGGCGTAGGATAAGGGGCGTGGCACTTTTTTATCAACTCCAGATTCGTGTATAACTTTAGAACTACACATCACACATCAATGAAACTCGGTAGGAACTTACTACATATCCATATCCTTCTACTGAGAAAATAAGGCGGGCACTGGATAAGGGGGCGTGGCACCCCCCATACAAACAAAATTTTTGATCTCGATTAGCTTTGGAACTAAAGGTCGTGCAGCATTGAAATTTCGTATGCAGTCGCCTCTTGGATGTGTCGTCCCACTGGTAAAATTGTATGGGCGTAGGATAAGCGGCGTGGCACTTTTTTATCAACTCCAGATTCGTGTATAACTTTAGAACTACACATCACACATCAATGAAACTCGGTAGGAACTTACTACATATCCATATCCTTCTACTGAGAAAATAAGGCGTGCACTGGATAAGGGGGCGTGGCACCGCCCATACAAACCAAATTTTTGATCTCGATTAGCTTTGGAACTAAAGGTCGTGCAGCATTGAAATTTCGTATGCAGTCGCCTCTTGGATGTGTCGTCCCACTGGTAAAATTTTATGGGCGTAGGACAAGGGGCGTGGCACTTTTCAAGCAACTACACACTTGGGCTTCAGTTTATAATTCTGTGGTCATATGCAATAACGACTTAAGTCGAAATCAACTGTTTCGAGAAAATGCAATTCGAAATTTGAAATGCACATAAGTGCATGTACATAAGTGCATGTGTTTTTTTTAAATAACTTTTTTTCTGAGATGGGTACAGATACCGGGGTTTGAACAAAATATGCGCATCAACGTCAGGAATACAGTGGTAACGTCAACTCAATTTCGTCTTAAGTCGACTTAAGTCGTTATTGCTTTTGACCACAGAATTATAGGTACACCACACATGAATGAAAAACGATAAGAACTTACTTGCCGCGCCCTGCTGGCAAAATAGCAACAACTCACCGCGTCACAAATATGCCACGAATATTAGGGTCGATCACTGCCGTATTATTTGTTAAATTGAGGATATGACATATGACGATAGGAAACACTGTGAATACCCTAAATATTGTGTACTGCTCTGCAAGTTTAAAATTCTTTTTGCGAAAAATTTCAGAGCTCTAAAATTGAATTTATGGAAGACTAAAAAGTAGAAAATAAAATTATATAAAAAAAAACTTTTTAAAAATAAGCTTTAATGTACTAAAAAGTAGAAAATAAGTTGTTTCCAAGTCACCTGTATCTTACTATTAATAAAAGCTTGTGCGCTCAATATCCATATTCAAAATATCTTTCATTACTAGAATCTATTTGCAAAAAATTATTTAAATAAAATATTGTGGTAACTGTTTGACAAATATTGAACACATGAGCGCCCCAAGCTTTTAGGGATAGTAAGATACAGGTGACTTGGAAACAACTTATTTTCTACTTTTTAGTACATTAAAGCTTATTTTTAAAAAGTTTTTTTTTATATAATTTTATTTTCAAACAAGTTCTTTTCAAATAGCTTTGACATCGTTGGAAGTAGGCTTATGGGCCTATATGATGATGGACTGGTTGGGTCTTTACCCGGTTTCGGTAACATTATAATTTGAGATATCTTCCAGCATTGGGGGAAATATCCTGTTCTGAGTATAGCATTAAATATATACAGTATTATTCTGACGGCGGTTAGAGGTAACTCTTTTAGCATTTTTGCGGTAATTAAGTCATAATCTGGTGCCTTTTTAGGATTAAGATTTTTTATGGCAAGCGATATGTCTTTTTCTGTGAATGCCGAAATATTCGTCGACATTGGGTTTTTATTTGTAGGAATTACATAGTTGTTAGTTGGCTGATTCGGTTTGAAGACAGTTTGTAAATGTCCAGCAAACGCTTTAGCTTTCTCATCTTCGCTCCTTGCCCACCTGCCGTTTTCAATGCGCAAGGGTACGTCGCATTCTTTAGGGGCTTTAATGTTTTTATTTGTCCTCCAAAGGGAGTAATTTGTTGCCTCTGTTGGAGTTAATCTCTGCGTGTAGATTTCCAAGTTTTTTTCCAGCTCGAGATTCAGTGCCTCCTTGAGTCGAGCAGTGGCCAGTGAAAGCTTTTGTTTTGCAGTCGGCGAGCGGTTTTTTTGCCATTCTCTCCGTAACCTTCTTTTTTCTTTGACTAGTACTTCTATTTCACTAGGAGTTTTCTTTGTCACTCGTTTCGGGAGCGACATGGCAGGTGGAGTTGCATGTACTGCTGCAGAAATAAGAACGTCATTGAGATCTTGCAACGCTTGGTCTATGTCGCTAGTATGCTTCAGGGAGGGTGCAGTATTTAGGTGGCTGCCTATATACTTTCGATATCTGAGCCAGTCGGTTTTGTTGGATGTGAGAATATTTCTACTTTGTGTGGTTTTTGGCTTTTCGTGCAAAGTAATTATGACTGGAGAGTCAGATGACAAATCATAGCATGACTCCGCAGATGCTGCGAGACGGTCGATGCTTTTGGAAATGGCAAAGTCGATGAGGTCTGGTTTTTTTCTTGAATCAGTGGGCTAGTGGCTGCCCGGATGATATGAAGTCAAGATTTAAGCACCGACTCATTAGTGTCGAGAACAGTTGCCTTCCTTTAGGATTTGTCAGTCGTGAACCCCAGTGCATGTGCTTCGCGTTGTAATCACCTGCAGCTATTAACTTTTTGCCAAGTGTATTAAAGAATTCTGTGAACTGGCTATCAGATATGGAAAATCTAGGTGGGCAGTATACTGCGCTTAGAGTAATACTCTCCTGCCATCATTGTAACGAGATAGATGTTGCTTGCAGATAATTTTTACAGTATTCTTCTAATGCGTAATGCTTAAGGCGATTTCTAATTAATACACCTGTACCTCCGTGTGCTTTCCCGTCTGGGTGGTTTGTACTGTAGAAGGTATAACGAGGAATTTTGAAGTTGTTTTTATTCGTTAAATGCGTCTCAGATATAAGCATTATGTCGATTTCTTTATTTTCTAAGAAGTGTTGAACTTCAAGTTTGTGGTTGCTGATGCCGTTCGCATTCCAATGACATATTCTAATGCTGTTCATTTTTGTGAAATAAGAACTTGCATTAATTGGTTTTGCGACTTTATTAGTTCTTGCAGCATACCTTGCATTGACGACATGAACTGGGTCATGCACTGAGCCAAATTGGAAATCATTGCTTCCAAGTTTGATGGTGTGTTGACCCCTTGAGGACTAACGGATGGTTGAGACCAGACAGCATCAGCATATGATAGCATTGGAGCTGGTTTTGCAGTTTGGTCTGTAGTATGAAGGTTTGGAAAATTTTGAGCTGTGGTTGGTAGTTGCAAGGGAGTAGTTTTTTGCCGCTGGTAAGATTTATTTTTCAATTCCGTGTAAACTGGGCATCCTCTATAGTTCGCGGTGTGATTACCACCACAGTTACTGCATTTTCCAGCTTGCGGGTTCGATTTGAATAAGTCGCAAGAGGCTGACGGGTGCGGATCGCCACAAGCAGCGCAAACAGCGCGCAGAGTGCAATAGACTTTCGTGTGGCCATATTTCTGGCAATTTGAGCATTGTACAGGGCCTTTGAGTTTGTGCGGCTCTTCTACAGTTATTTTTCTATGTAGCAAGTATCTGAGGCTATATATGGGGTGAGTTTCATTTTTCCTCAGTTTAGTTGTGTCGTGCTCGAGTTCGACTTTGAAAAGTGGTTGTGGAGTTTTTTCTTTGTTTTTTATATTGAATACGCTTTTGGCCTCGAAGCCAGCGTCTTTTAATGCTTGTTTATTTCCGCAGTGTCTTCTGAAGATTCGATACCCTTTATTACTACTACTAAACCCTTGCTGCTTTTTAACTGGCACGTATAGTAGTTCCTTTTATTTTCGTTTAGATACTGTGTTATTTGACGATAATTGTTTTCCGAATAAGCCTGAATTTTGGTTTCGTTGATATTTCCATTTTTAAGTGGAATTACGTGAAAATTATTGCTATTTATTATTTTATGGGCGTAGGATAAGGGGTGTGGCACTTTTTTATAAACTCCAGATTTGTGTATAACTTTAGAACTACACATCACACATCAATGAAACTCGGTAGGAACTTACTACATATCCATATCCTTCTACTGAGAAAATAAGGGGGCACTGGATAAGGGGGCGTGGCACCCCCATACAAACAAAATTTTTGATCTCGATTAGCTTTGGAACTAAAGGTCGTGCAGCATTGAAATTTCGTATGCAGTCGCCTCTTGGATGTGTCGTCCCACTGGTAAAATTTCATGGGCGTAGGATAAGGGGCGTGGCACTTTTTTATCAACTCCAGATTCGTGTATAACTTTAGAACTACACATCACACATCAATGAAACTCGGTAGGAACTTACTACATATCCATATCCTTCTACTGAGAAAATAAGGCGTGCACTGGATAAGGAACGTGGCACCGCCCATACAAACCAAAATTTTTGATCTCGATTAGCTTTGGAACTAAAGGTCGTGCAGCATTGAAATTTCGTATGCAGTCGCCTCTTGGATGTGTCGTCCCACTGGTAAAATTTTATGGGCGTAGGACAAGGGGCGTGGCACTTTTCAAGCAACTACACACTTGGGCTTCAGTTTATAATTATAGGTACACCACACATGAATGAAAAACGATAAGAACTTACTTGCCGCGCCCTGCTGGCAAAATAGCAACAACTCACCGCGTCACAAATATGCCACGAATATTAGGGTCGATCACTGCCGTATTATTTGTTAAATTGAGGATATGACATATGACGATAGGAAACACTGTGAATACCCTAAATATTGTGTACTGCTCTGCAAGTTTAAAATTCTTTTTGCGAAAAATTTCAGAGCTCTAAAATTGAATTTATGGAAGACTAAAAAGTAGAAAATAAAATTATATAAAAAAAAACTTTTTAAAAATAAGCTTTAATGTACTAAAAAGTAGAAAATAAGTTGTTTCCAAGTCACCTGTATCTTACTATTAATAAAAGCTTGTGCGCTCAATATCCATATTCAATATCTTTCATTACTAGAATCTATTTGCAAAAAATTATTTAAATAAAATATTGTGGTAACTGTTTGACAAATATTGAACACATGAGCGCCCCAAGCTTTTATGGATAGTAAGATACAGGTGACTTGGAAACAACTTATTTTCTACTTTTTAGTACATTAAAGCTTATTTTTAAAAAGTTTTTTTTTATATAATTTTATTTTCAAACAAGTTCTTTTCAAATAGCTTTGACATCGTTGGAAGTAGGCTTATGGGCCTATATGATGATGGACTGGTTGGGTCTTTACCCGGTTTCGGTAACATTATAATTTGAGATATCTTCCAGCATTGGGGGAAATATCCTTTTCTGAGTATAGCATTAAATATATACAGTATTATTCTGACGGCGGTTAGAGGTAACTCTTTTAGCATTTTTGCGGTAATTAAGTCATAATTTGGTGCCTTTTTAGGATTAAGATTTTTTATGGCAAGCGATATGTCTTTTTCTGTGAATGCCGAAATATTCGTCGACATTGGGTTTTTATTTGTAGGAATTACATAGTTGTTAGTTGGCTGATTCGGTTTGAAGACAGTTTGTAAATGTCCAGCAAACGCTTTAGCTTTCTCATCTTCGCTCCTTGCCCACCTGCCGTTTTCAATGCGCAAGGGTACGTCGCATTCTTTAGGGGCTTTAATGTTTTTATTTGTCCTCCAAAGGGAGTAATTTGTTGCCTCTGTTGGAGTTAATCTCTGCGTGTAGATTTCCAAGTTTTTTTCCAGCTCGAGATTCAGTGCCTCCTTGAGTCGAGCAGTGGCCAGTGAAAGCTTTTGTTTTGCAGTCGGCGAGCGGTTTTTTTGCCATTCTCTCCGTAACCTTCTTTTTTCTTTGACTAGTACTTCTATTTCACTAGGAGTTTTCTTTGTCACTCGTTTCGGGAGCGACATGGCAGGTGGAGTTGCATGTACTGCTGCAGAAATAAGAACGTCATTGAGATCTTGCAACGCTTGGTCTATGTCGCTAGTATGCTTCAGGGAGGGTGCAGTATTTAGGTGGCTGCCTATATACTTTCGATATCTGAGCCAGTCGGTTTTGTTGGATGTGAGAATATTTCTACTTTGTGTGGTTTTTGGCTTTTCGTGCAAAGTAATTATGACTGGAGAGTCAGATGACAAATCATAGCATGACTCCGCAGATGCTGCGAGACGGTCGATGCTTTTAGAAATGGCAAAGTCGATGAGGTCTGGTTTTTTTCTTGAATCAGTGGGCTAGTGGCTGCCCGGATGATATGAAGTCAAGATTTAAGCACCGACTCATTAGTGTCGAGAACAGTTGCCTTCCTTTAGGATTTGTCAGTCGTGAACCCCAGTGCATGTGCTTCGCGTTGTAATCACCTGCAGCTATTAACTTTTTGCCAAGTGTATTAAAGAATTCTGTGAACTGGCTATCAGATATGGAAAATCTAGGTCGGCAGTATACTGCGCTTAGAGTAATACTCTCCTGCCATCATTGTAACGAGATAGATGTTGCTTGCAGATAATTTTTACAGTATTCTTCTAATGCGTAATGCTTAAGGCGATTTCTAATTAATACACCTGTACCTCCGTGTGCTTTCCCGTCTGGGTGGTTTGTACTGTAGAAGGTATAACGAGGAATTTTGAAGTTGTTTTTATTCGTTAAATGCGTCTCAGATATAAGCATTATGTCGATTTCTTTATTTTCTAAGAAGTGTTGAACTTCAAGTTTGTGGTTGCTGATGCCGTTCGCATTCCAATGACATATTCTAATGCTGTTCATTTTTGTGAAATAAGAACTTGCATTAATTGGTTTTGCGACTTTATTAGTTCTTGCAGCATACCTTGCATTGACGACATGAACTGGGTCATGCACTGAGCCAAATTGGAAATCATTGCTTCCAAGTTTGATGGTGTGTTGACCCCTTGAGGACTAACGGATGGTTGAGACCAGACAGCATCAGCATATGATAGCATTGGAGCTGGTTTTGCAGTTTGGTCTGTAGTATGAAGGTTTGGAAAATTTTGAGCTGTGGTTGGTAGTTGCAAGGGAGTAGTTTTTTGCCGCTGGTAAGATTTATTTTTCAATTCCGTGTAAACTGGGCATCCTCTATAGTTCGCGGTGTGATTACCACCACAGTTACTGCATTTTCCAGCTTGCGGGTTCGATTTGAATAAGTCGCAAGAGGCTGACGGGTGCGGATCGCCACAAGCAGCGCAAACAGCGCGCAGAGTGCAATAGACTTTCGTGTGGCCATATTTCTGGCAATTTGAGCATTGTACAGGGCCTTTGAGTTTGTGCGGCTCTTCTACAGTTATTTTTCTATGTAGCAAGTATCTGAGGCTATATATGGGGTGAGTTTCATTTTTCCTCAGTTTAGTTGTGTCGTGCTCGAGTTCGACTTTGAAAAGTGGTTGTGGAGTTTTTTCTTTGTTTTTTATATTGAATACGCTTTTGGCCTCGAAGCCAGCGTCTTTTAATGCTTGTTTATTTCCGCAGTGTCTTCTGAAGATTCGATACCCTTTATTACTACTACTAAACCCTTGCTGCTTTTTAACTGGCACGTATAGTAGTTCCTTTTATTTTCGTTTAGATACTGTGTTATTTGACGATAATTGTTTTCCGAATAAGCCTGAATTTTGGTTTCGTTGATATTTCCATTTTTAAGTGGAATTACGTGAAAATTATTGCTACCAGTTAGGCGCGTTATATTTGCAACTAATGCGCTAGAACACTGCTCACGCAAGTATATTGGAGGGGGCCTGGCATTTTTTATTGGTTCAGTTGCTTCGCTGTTGGAAGGAGTATCATTCACGGTTGCGAGGATAGCAAACCGGTTTTGATTTGATATATTATTATTATCTTCACTTCCTTGTAGACGTTTTTGTATTTTGGGTGCTTGTTTTGACGAAGTTTTCTGAGGGCTTAGTTTGCGCTTTATGTTAATATAGCGGTCCATGCCGGTCTGTACTGCCGCCCCTTTATGGGTAGTGGCAGGAGAACTAGTTGGCTTGACAGTTATAGTGGAGCTTTTGAGAGAGCTTTTGAGATAGGCGCTCTGAGCGGAAGAGCTTTTGAAATTTGGCGTTTGTTCCGCTTTCTCCGAAGAGCAAGGCTTTGTGTTAGTTTGTTTACTGTGTGTTGGGTCGGGAGTTGTGCATTCAGCACTCCAAGACAAGTGTGGCAATTCGATTTGCGTATTAGCCGTGGTTTCTTTATTTGGAGTTTTATCAATTTTAGTACTTGCCGGTGCTCCGTTCGGTTTTAGTGCAGTGCTTGTTTTTCCATGCGATGCTTTGATCGTTGGCTGGGCTGCTGGTTGATCCTCGGAGAGGGTTGGTGGTGGGGGTGGGGAGCGGGCTGCTTGCGCGGGAGAGACTGCTGCGTGCTTGGTATTATCCGCACTCCTTGCGCTTGTTGCTGGTGCAGCGCTTAATTGGGTTGTTGGAGCGGCCGAGAAAGATGTCAACATTCCATGGCTTGGTGTGCCGTTGTTAAGTGCTTGTTGTTTTCCTCTTGGAGGGGAGTGCGAAACGCTCATTCCACGTCCGTCGCGCGCCTTAAAGGAAAATTATTTAGAAAACTATGCCACAATATTATTATTAAATACACTGGCCTTTTTGTCACGTTCAAGGCAACCGCCTCTATTTCGCCTTTTTGTGAATATTTAGATATTCAAATACAATATACGCGGGAGGATGGAGCCGAGGGAAACACGTCCGCTCTCGGCAAAAGTTAAGCGCGCAATAATAAACGAAAAAATCGCGCTCCAGTTCAAAAAAGCTCTATTGCTGCCGATGCAACTAATGTTGGCACTGCTCCCGTATGTGACACTCTCCAAGTAGTGCACGACTTCAAATACATACACTTATCCAAATTCAATGTTCACACTGAACCAGTGGCGGCTTGCAATTACATCGCAAACGCTCTGAAAGTGGCACCCGAAGTCTTTAATTGTACAAGCCTTACAAAAAAGAAAAAAAAACTTCGACCAAGGCATTGTGACCCTTCCTCCGGCGTTATGAGTGTAAACACAGTCGGCAATAACATCATCAACACACCCGTTACTGCAGTGTACACCGCCACTGCTTCACATGACCTCGACGTAATCGCTCTCACCGCAACATCTTATGAAGCTGTGTGTTGTCATAGCGCACTCTCACCAGCAGACAGTGCTAACTTCTCCGCCGCCGCTTTACCTTCGTATTCGTGGCATTGCTCTGCACCAACAACCAGTGTTGCCAGAAAAAAATATCCCAAACCGTCAAAATATTTAAGAAAATCGTCATTTTGGGCCCTAAATCGTCATTTCAATGAAAAGTAAAAATATACTAGTATATTTTATTTCTGATTAAGGAAAATTCTTTAAAAGTTCAGATCAAGATACAAACATTGTATTATAGGTATTATTCACAAGAAATTCATTAACTACTTTGTGTTTTGATTTTTCCCCGTTTATTCCCCTAAAAGCTTTCAGCTGCTTCGCCCACTAGGGCATTCCAGAACTCATCGGCACCCCGACTCGTGGAACTGACACCCCTGTTAGTTTCACATTTTTAACTAATTATACAATATTTTAAGTTGTTTCCAGAGTTTTTACATATTTGTGTATGTAAAAGTTACCTATACTATGTGCATATGTATATTCGAAATATTTTTTTTTATCAATATTCTTCCATTGATGATTTTATATTTTTACTGATATATATTAGAGCTTAATTTTTTAGTATTTTTAAAAAATTATTAAATTTTAGAAAATCTTGAGCTAATAAAATTTCGTGTAGAGCTTCACTATTTAGACGATTTCTATATTTAGTTTTGTTCAAATTAACCTTTGAAAAGATTCCCTTAACATTTGCTGATGAGTTAGGTAGACACATGTGAAAAAAAAATTTTCGCGAGAGTTGGGGAAAACAAAAGAAGGATCAGAGTATTTTGTATCAGATAAAGTTTTCCAAAAAGCTGGTATTATTTCCTCATTTTTGTGAAATACATTTCGAAAATCGGAATTGTTGGCTCCCTAAACTCGTTGTTAATCGCTTGAGCAGTACTGTATTCAATTAGGTTTCGAAAATCACGAAGAATGAGTTCTGAACAAGTAATTTCTTTTTCTATAATTTTCTGCGGACTAATAAAAGTTAAGTATTTTAAGACTTTACAGTTACATCGGCTTTTATTCCACGCGTGGGAGTGATAATTCGATTACTAAACACATTAGTAGTACTAAAAAATGTTGGGAAAAATAAATGCTCATTAAGAATTAAGTGACTGACACAGAAGCATCACCATCGTTATGTTGTGCGTATATATGTGTTAGTTTGGAAAAATGTTTTCAAAATTTTTTCAATCGACGTAGAAATGTGCCATGTGTGCACTTTCTGCAAAGGCAGAAAGTCATGCGTAGCACAAATTTTCATGCTCAGCAAATGAAGCTGAAGTTGTAGAAAAATACGCTTCAATTTGTATGAAATCAAGCAATCGATTGTACAAGGAATTCCAAGGTAGAAAAGGCAGTTATCGTGCATTGCTCGTTCCTGAATAATTTGGAAGAACACAAAAGAAATGGATTTAAGATGTGTTGAATTTGAAATTTAATTTTTTATCATTACAAAGTTTCAGAAATCGTCATTTCTGCCTTTGAAATCGTCCATCGTCATTTAGGCCCTAAAATCGTCCAAATGACGACCGCGTCGTCCATCTGGCTACACTGCCAACAACCACTGCTGCTCTAGTCGGCGCTCTTCCTACCAAACAAAGCTTCTCATTTTATTTTGGCTACAAGCTCTATCGTAGAGATCGCGTACTTACAGATGAAGTATCTCGCGGGGGCGGTGTCTTGATAGCTGTTTCATCTAACCTGCGCAGTCGTGAAATTTCACTTTCAATACAAAGTTCCAATTCAGAACAAATTTGTGTTGCTGTGTCCTTCAGCGAGAATCCACAGCAGGAAATCAACGAGATAGTTTTAGTCTTAAGTTATTTACCCCCTTGTAGTAAGACTGAATTATTTAACGATAATTTGCATATTATTAATTCTATTGTTTCATCTTTAAATTAACATCAAACCCCTTGCATTCTTGGAGATTTTAATCTAGGCAATATAGACTGGAAATTTAGTTCTGCAGATAACTTGCTGCTGCCGTTTAACATTAAACTAGAGCCCGACCGAACCCGAAATTTTGGCCGAGACCGATACCGAACCTTTCGAATATATATGCAAAAAAAGAAGACGAATTTTAATGAAAAAAAATTTATACATTTTTAGGAAAAAATACATTTTAGTATAAAAACAATTCATTTGAGGTATAAATACCTACATTAACCATCTGATTTATAAAAAATCAATAAAAAGTATTATTAAAAAATTTAAATTTTGTTTAAAACTATACAATTTTTTCCTCAACTGTTCGGCTTGTGTGGAGAGAGAGACCAAACCGAGACCGAACCCGAACCTTTTGACCGAACTGTTCGGTAACCGAAACCGAGACCGAGCGTTCGGTCGGGCTCTAATTAAAACGGAAGTGGAACACATTTTTTGTAACACACTGCTTTCATTGAACTTAATTCAGATAAACAATATTGTAAATTATCTCAATCGAATTTTAGACTTAATTTTTGTAACGGACGATCTTATTTACTCAATATCATCTTGCGATAGTCCAGTATCCAATGAGTCTATTCATCACAAGGCACTAATAGTTCAATTTAAAGTTTATAAGTTAATGTCTGGTACTAACAATAGTCAGGAACTTTCCTATAATTTTGATAGAGCAAATTATGTATATGTACCTCAATGAATATTTCGATTCCATTGATTGGTGTACACTGTACTGCGTTCAACTCTATGGACAGGTACCAAATGTATTCAACTTTTAAAAATTTCTTGAGTGAAGCTCTTCGTCTTAACGTTCCTATTAAGAGGCAGAATTATGTCCGAAAGACACCATGGTATAATGCTCAGCTTGCGAATCTTAAAAACCGCAAGAACAAGGCACTTAAGAGGTTTAAAAGGTCCAATTCTGTTAGTGATAAAACTGAATTTCTACGCTTAAGAGCGGAATTTGACTTCCTATCAGATCACCTTATTAAGCAATGTATGCAAAATATAGAAAATAATATAAAAATTTACCCTAAGGCCTTTTGGAAGTTTTGCATTTCAAAACGGAAGACTTATGGGCTCCCGAAATCAATGATAAGAAAGAAAGAACTGCCAACTGTAGCGAATAAATTTCGCAGCTTTTTGCTACATTCTTTGGCTCTGTCTTCAATAGAGCCGACCCTTCAATTGTCCTAGAAAGGATTTGGTAAATATTGGCTGTTTCGTAGTTTCTGAGGAAGAAGTTTTTACTGCGCTCTGTGGACTTGACGCAAACAAAAGGCCCGGGTACGATTTACTTCCGCCCGCATTCCTTAAAAATTGTGCTCTTTCTTTAACCCCAGCATTCACTTTGCTTTTCAACATGTCCCTTTCAACTGGAATTTTCCTTGACGAATGGAAAATATCCTACATATCACCAATTTTCAAATCAGGTAGAAAAAATTTGGAAACCAACTATAGACCTATAGTAAAACTATCGGCTATACCAAAATTTTAGATAAACTTGTAAGTCAAAAGCTTTTCCAAGAGTTTTGAAGTGGTTTCTTTGCTGACAGACCTACAAATACTAACCTTGCGTTATTTTCTAACTTTTGTTTGCTGGCCATGGAAAGTGGTCAGCAAGTCGATGTGCTTTACACTGACTTTGGAAAGGCTTTTGATAGTCTACTGCAGTGAAGCCCAGAGTCTATACCAGTGATGCTCAAAAGTTCCTTATGGAAGAGTGAACACCAATACATACGAACTTTGTTAAGATAAAAAAGAGGAAAAAAAATTTGCTCAATATGTACACTGTAAAAAAAAGAAATTTCATATTCTGCTTAGTTATATGTAATGAAAAACAAATCAACTTAATAACTCAAAAGTCATATAAATCTCCCATGATCCTATCAATAAATGATCCAAATCATTTTCCCAGTCAAAAAAATCAATTTCCCACTACTCTTCTGAAGAGATATGATCTTCATTTTCCGAAGTTGGAAGAATTTAAATATCAAACTTAATATGAGCAAAAATTTTTTCAAGTGCTTCTCATTCCACAGCTGCACACTTTTTTGCTCGAAATCATGCGCAAGACAACAACAACGTCTGTGTTGAAGATAACTGTCGCAAAAGTGTACCAACAAAGCATATGTGCGCGAGCTGGCAGACGAAACGAAAATAACATTGTTGTTTGTGTTTTTCGTACTGCTTAGCGCGAAGAGCTGTATCTGTGTGAAGAAATCTCGGCCTATGCCAGTGATGGGCAAAAGTTCCTTATGGAAGAGTAAACCCCAATACATACAAACTTTGTTATAATAAAAAAGTAAACAAAAAATTTCCTCAATATGTACACATTTAAAAAAGGAATTTCATATTCTGCTCAGTTATATGTAATCAAAAACAAACCAACTTAATAACTCAAAAGTCATATAAATCTCCCATGATCCTTTCAATAAATGATCCAAATCATTTTCCCAGTCAAAAAATCAATTTCCCACTTCTCTTTTGAAGAGATATGATCTTCATTTTCCGAAGTTGGAAGAATTTAAATATCAAACTTAATATGAGCAACAATTTTTTCAAGTGCTTCCCATTCCACAGCTGCACACTTTTTTGCTCGAAATCATACGCAAGACAACAACAACGTCTGTGTTGAAGATAACTGTCGCAAAAGTGTACCAACAAAGCATATGCGCGCGAGCTGGCAGACGAAACGAAAATAACATTGTTGTTTGTGTTTTTCGTACTGCTTAGCGCGAAGAGCTGTGTCTGTGTGAAGAAATCTCGGCCTATGCCAAGAGTTTTTACAAAAACAAATGAGCACCGAGAGTATAGGGCTTGCCCATCACTGGCCTATGCCAAGAGTTTTTACAAAAACAAAGGAACATCGAGAGTATAGGGCTTGAGCACCACTGGTCTATACCCTCGGTGCTCATTTGTTTTTGTAAATACCCTTGGGTATAGGCCGCGATTTCTTCGCACAGACACAGCTCTTCGCGCTAAGCAGTACGAAAGATTACAAAATGTATTTTTTTTTTATTTAGAAAGATATATGTAGTTAAAAAAGTGAAAAAAGCAGACCTGTCCCCACATGATCCAATATGCACAGCACATTTATCAAGCTAAAATTTTTATAAAATCTGAGTTACTAGGTATTTCATCACGCATTACCGTAAGGGTGCAGCTTTTTTTCGTTTTTTTAAATTTTTTTTTATTTAAGATGACCCCCTATCAGAAAAAAATTTTGTTGTTTATGTCGAGTGGTGTATCATTAGAAAGGGCTACGTCCATGGATTCCAAACAATTTTTTTTTAATATTATGTAAACGGGTTAGAAAGATATAGTTAAAAAAACAGACCTGTCCCCACATGATCCAATATGCACAGCACATTTCTCAAGCTAAAATTTTCATAAAATCGGAGTTACTAGGTATTTTATCACGCATTACTGTAAGGATAAATTTTTTGATTTGTTTTTGATTTAAGATGCCCCTCCTCAGAAAAAAATTTTTGTTGTTTATGTCGAGTAGGGTATTATTAGAAAGGGCTACGTCCATGGATTCCAAACAGATTTTGTTTATAATTTTCGGTAAAGTGGTTTCGAAGATATAGCACAAAATGTCGAAAAAATTGCCACACCCCCCTTGCCTTTCTACATTTCTCAAGCTAAAATTTTGATAAAATCGGGGTTAGTAGGTCTTTAGTCGTAGATTACTGGAAAACTGCACCTTTTTTCGATTTATTTGTTTTTCTATTTTTTTTAAATTTTATTTAAGACATTTATGGGGTATTGTTAGAAAGGGCTACGTCCGCGGATTCCAAAAATGTTTTTTTTAATTTTAGGTGAATTGGTTCCGAAGATGTTGGTCAAAATGTCGAAAATTTTATGGCCGGACGGGCAAGGGGAAGCACTGCTGATCAACAGAAAACAAGCAAAGGACAGACGGGCAAAAAAGAACTAAATTCGAACGCTAAAAGGGGTATTTCTGGTACGGAACCCTCAGTGAGCGAGCCCGACTCGCACTTGACTGCTTTTTTCGTTTCGTCTGCCACTGCCCGAGCGCAAAGCAACAACACTTTTTTCAGCTTTGTTGATACACTTTTGCGACAGTTATCTTCAACGCAGACTTTGTTGTTGTCTTGCGCATGATTTCGAGGGAAAAAAGTATGCAGCTGTGGAATCAGAAGCACTTGAAAAATTTTTCCTCATACATATTAAGTTTGAAATTTAAATTATGCAAACAGCAAAATGAAGAATTATCTTCAAAAGAAGTATTTCACACTTTTTGACTGGGAAATTGATTTGGATCATTTATTGAAAGGATAATGGGCGATTTTTATTACTTTTGAGTTATTAAGTTGGTGTGTTTTTCATTATATGTATATGTATAACATTTTGAACAAAATTTTTTTTCCTTTTTCATCATAATAAAGTTTGTAGGTATTGGTGTTTACACTTCCATAAGGAGCTCTTGGGCATCACTGGTCTACTGCATAAAATCTTAGGGCCAGTTTCACAGTGGATGTTTAAATCTAATTTGCGAATTGAGTTTAAATCTAGTTTAACTTTCCTTGAGTTTCACAGTGCATTTATTTAAACACGGAATATTTGACATTTGAAGGTTAGCACAACTTGCCAAAAACATATGTTCAATTGTGGAGGCAGCGCGAACTAAAAACTTTTCGCCGGCCGAAAGAAGTGAATTATTGGATATTGTAAGTGCAAAGTGCAAAGAATGCACAGTTTATATTATTTATGATACTACGGGATCATTTTTATGTGCTATACCATGCAGTTTTGTGTTTAATTTGATCTCTTATAAATTGCAATTTTGTCCACGCAGCTTGTTTGCACATCCGAAATCAGCTGTTTATTTGTTTTCGATTGCAACTCTGTGGCGTACTTAAATATCCACAATCGGCTATTTAATTCGTATTTAACTTTCAACTGTGAAACTGAAATTCCCTATTTAAACTACAATCAGAGTTTAAATATCCACTGTGAAACTGGCCCTTATTGTTTAAACTGAGCAAGCTTGGAATTCATTCCAATGCTCTCAATTGGATAACATCCTATCTACAAAATCATAAGCTTGTTGTAAAGGTGGGAAATCCAACATCAGATCTTATTGATGTGATCTCTGGGGTACCTCAGGGTAGCCATTTGGGTCCCTTGCTTTTTCTCCTTTTACTCCAAAATGTCCTTCGATTTTCATATGGAGTATGTTATCTCCAAAGCAAATTCTATGCTGGGTTTTCTACGGCGTAATTCTAAAGATTTTGGTGACCCCTATACATACGGTGACCATATTTTTTTAATGAAAATAGAGGGGTGTGTACCACCAACATACCTTTCTTTTGCTAAAAATTCAAAAATGGCAAATGTCCGTTTTAAAAATGTATTTTTTATTCAAACATATGAGATCGTGTTGCAAATTAACTTAAATTTATAATAAAAAAAAAACAATTTACCAGTAAACTGTATACAGGGTGGTAATGGGCAATGGTAATGGGTTCAAAATGGACTCTATATCAAGGCAAGTTTTTTTTATGGTTTGAACTAAGGAACCACCAGATCAGCATCCTTAATGGCAACCACCCTGTATAACATAAATTCTTAACATAACATACAAGGCGTTTTGGCTCAAACTGTTTGAATATTATTCTGTAGAATGAATTTTTTTTTATAAAATTGTGGTTTTCCTCTAAGTACTCCTTAAATTCCAAGCAAGAAAGTTCATAATTGCATTTTGTAATTAAAATGGATTTAATTGTGTTAATTTACATTTGCGATTTTTCCGCAGTCTAAATGTTGTTCATAAGAGAAAAAACCCTTTTTGTAGGAGCATTTGACCCTGGTAAGCAAAGACTGATTTCCACAATTTTTTCAAGGTATACTTTTTTGTCAAAGTGATTAAAAATCTCAGTTTACATGAGCTCGTATTTCATGTTTGGTATTTATTTTTTTATACGATATAAATTCGCTTTGTATCAAATATAGAACACATTTTAAAATAGAGAAAATTTCCATGTTTTTAATAAAAAAAAATTTCATATAGAACATCGGGTTAAAATAGAGTACCGTCCTATATAATATAGTACGGTTGGTCGCCGTAGGTATGGGTATATATTATTTTTACCTGGTTTTGTTGGTTTTGCTCCGCCATCGCTTTTTCCTTTGCTTGTCTCTTGCATTTATATCTGTGGTTTTGGAACCAAATTTTAACCTGAAAATAGTATACAAACGTAAGTTTAATTTTATAAGTACTAGTAAAGCTGGATATTCTTGAAAAGTTTTGTTGATTTGGTTCACATTTTTAAAAAGTACATTGTATTATGTCCCAAAACTTGATTTACAAAATTAGCTAAGATGATTTAATTCCCATTCAATCTAAAAAACCACGCGAACTTGATTTGCATGCTTTTATTTTTGCTTGATTGATAATTATTATCTATGTTATATTGTTCAGGTTTCTTAAATGATTTCAACACTTTTAGTGGTAAACATTTTATTTATTTAATTCAATATTATTATTAATTGTAATAATGTAATATTATTTCTATCAGTAAAATCAGAAATAGCGATATTTGATTTTAAAGTAGAAACAATATGCGTATGGTATGAAAAATATGAAACATACGTCTAAAAACTTAAATTTTCAAGATACCGCAGGAATTGGATGAGAAGTTTGGAAAGTTGGAACGCAAAATTGAGGTTGATATCTCCAGCTAAAATTTTTGCTGAATTGTTCACGCGCATTCTTATGTTTTCGCATAACATCGTTATTGGCGTAGACAATAGAATTATTCGAAAGTGATTGATTGATGCTATTTTCATTGATTTCAACATTTATTTCATCATGAAATACATCAACCGGCTGAACGTTACAGAAATAATTTATTTTAAAATCAATATATATTGAAAAAAAAATAAATAAATGGCGCTACAGCCCGTGTGAATTTTCAGATTTCAGCCACTGCGCGCCGAAAGTCTACGAAGTTCGCATCGATTCCATTGCCATTTCTCATGGCTTTTGAATTTCGGTCGGCGACAGAAATCGAGCAAAGCAAAACAAATGGAACTTGCCTTTGTTTCGCTTCTTCTGTGCTGAGCGGAAACACGCTACATATGTGCGCTCTCTCGCTCACGAAACAACCAGCGAGTGCCATCAATTGAGTTTTCCACCAAATAATTTTATGCCGAATAGATTCCATTTACGAGATGCACCTTCTCTATAATTTACGTTAGCTAATATCACCACCTGTTCGAAACTAGTTTCTTATTGTATTATACTAGCATCATCGAGAAAAAGGTTTCAACCAATCACCAATTACCTCTCCGCCATAGTGTGGTGAATATGCAAAGTGCCATTCTGTGCACACACCAGGTGCAACAATATAAATGTTTTAACACAGAAGATAAAACAGCTGATTTTCTATGCGCTGCCAGCGTATTCATTGTGCCGACCCTCTCCATCAGTCCGTCACCATCAGTTGAAGGATTCGCTCTCAAGGACGCAACAGATTCTTTGTGACGGGGCCTTTAGGCACGAGATGAACGCTTTGCTTAAGGAATGACTTTAAAACGGTTGCTAAAATAACTCAAAATACACACGTACATGGATATTACAGCCCTGCAAGAATACATATACATATGTATTCGTTTTGGCAACCACACTACTGCACATACTGTACGGGTACTCTGTATTCGAAGAATGTAAACAACGAAACGAATAGAAACGAGAACCAGCGAGCGTATCCATTTCGCTCGGCTCCTCTGCACATTCGAATTCGGTGAGCAGAGAACACTGCTCGGTCTCTATTCAGTAATAGAGAACTTTGCAAAGTATTCGAGGATTTACTGTTTAACCGAATATTACGGCTATTATTCGGAAAATTTATTTTCCTTTACATAATTTATAATAAAGAACTTAAATAATTAAATTGTTTATATGTATATTGTTTCAATTGTTAATTATACAGTAACGTTCAACAACTCCTCTACTTTAATAATGCGCAATATAAACTTTTTTTCCTTCTGTTCAATAAAATGAATATACCTACATTTTCGAATATTCAAACAGTGTGCAGTAGTATTCGAATACTTTTTTCCCATTTACCCACTTCAACCGAATATGAATAAACAGTGTACGTCTACTCGCTTCTCTTCTAAGCTTCGCTTCGCTTCTAAGCTTCTCGTACTCTAAGAGAGCAGTGCTCGTATTCATTCCGACTGGTGCGCAAAGAGGAAGTGAAGTAATCTTATATATAAAACGCAGACTGACTAAAAAGTGTCTGCAGCCTGCAGCCTGTCCACTTTCTTTCTTCTACGACTTTAGACGGACGAAATTACTTCGCTGTGTAGCCCAGTGGGTAGAGCCGCGCGCTTGCACTCGGCAGGTCATGGGTACGAATCCCACAGGTTTCAAATTTTTTTTTATATTTTACTTTGCTTTGCCTTTTATTGTTGCTAATTGTTTTACTAGCTGTCGTGTATACAGGCACACACGACAGGTGGCCCCACTTGTTTATTCAAAAGCATGTGAATGTTTTCGAATATCAAAAACGTATACTCATGCAGGAGTCTAATGGATATATGTTTCATTTTATAATTTGATTATTGAGAGGCAGAAGGAATAAATGTTGGCATCCCTAAAGGAGCTTTCCCATCTCCGACAAAGAATGAGCGCAAGAAAAGTTCACCCCAAATTGTGTTCGGTTTACGCTTAGAGAAGAGCTGCATAATGTGTATTTGTAAATTTGGGAAGTATTAGCCATAGAGTAGAATAGAGGTCCAACTCTTTCAAGATGCGCTCGCGCTCACTTATACTAACACAAAACCTCTCTTTTTCGCCTCACGTACGCGTCAATACTTGCAAAATTTATACATACCACATTATGCAGCTCTTTCCTGAGCGTAAAACGAACGTACTAGAAATTCAATAAAACGAACATACTTGGGGTGAAATTCAATAAATCGATCGTACTTGGGGTGAACTTTTCTTGCGCTCTTTCCTTGTCTGAGGTGGAAAAGCCTCTTTTAGGGATGCCAACTTTTATTCCTTCTGCTGTTCAATAAACAAATTATAAAATAAGACATCTACCTATGTGCGTGGGTATTATATTGCAGAAATTTCAATGTGAAATTACAAGCTTGGCAGCGTGCTGAAACTGCAGGAAGAAGTCACATAAAATGTTTTATAAGTATTATGAATTGGAAAAATTGTCATTCATAATGTTGTTAATGTTAATTTTGTATAAGATTCAGTTTATTTATATTACATTTGCAAGAGCAATTATTAGATTTCTTTGTCTTATGTTTTAGAATTCCAAAACTTAATTTAGCCATTTAATTAAAATAGCTGAGTTATGTTAGCGCACTGTTTTTGGGTTTTATTAAAGCTATCCTTCAAGCAAAGCGTTCATCTCGTGCCAAAAGAGAACTGTAATTATTTAAGCTTATAACAAACGCTTGGCAACTCACATCGAGAGCAAACACAACAGAATTTTCAATCCATTTCCCTCACTCCTTCTTTCTATCGCATTCGGCTACACGACGAAGCAACAACAATGCAGTGGTGAATTCACAGCATAATGCGTGAGAGCATAAAAAATGCAAATTCTCTGACCGAGCAAAAGAGTTGGGCCTCTATTCTACTCTATGGTATTAGCGCCAGTGTTGCTACTTTAATTATAATTATGCAAAATGTGTATCTTTTTACCGGTCTCCGTATCCTGTATGTATAATTTGTCTTTCGGACAATTTATGTATAATTCAGAAAAAATGGTTTATTCCAGTGATGCTCAAAAGTTCCTTATGGAAGAGTGAACACCAATACATATAAACTTTGTTATGATAAAAAAGAAGAAAAAAAATTTGCTCAATATGTACACTGTAAAAAAAAGAAATTTCATATTCTGCTTAGTTATATGTAATGAAAAACAAATCAACTTAATAACTCAAAAGTCATATAAATCTCCCATGATCCTATCAATAAATGATCCAAATCATTTTCCCAGTCAAAAAAATCAATTTCCCACTACTCTTCTGAAGAGATATGATCTTCATTTCCCGAAGTTTGAAGAATTTAAATATCAAACTTAATATGAGCAAACATTTTTTCAAGTGCTTCTCATTCCACAGCTGCACACTTTTTTGCTCGAAATCATGCGCAAGACAACAACAACGTCTGTGTTGAAGATAACTGTCGCAAAAGTGTACCAACAAAGCATATGTGCGCGAGCTGGCAGACGAAACGAAAATAACATTGTTGTTTGTGTTTTTCGTACTGCTTAGCGCGAAGAGCTGTGTCTGTGTGAAGAAATCTCGGCCTATGCCAGTGATGGGCAAAAGTTCCTTATGGAAGAGTAAACCCCAATACATACAAACTTTGTTATAATAAAAAAGTAAAAAAAAATTTCCTCAATATGTACACATTAAAAAAAGGAATTTCATATTCTGCTCAGTTATATGTAATCAAAAACAAACCAACTTAATAACTCAAAAGTCATATAAATCTCCCATGATCCTTTCAATAAATGATCCAAATCATTTTCCCAGTCAAAAAATCAATTTCCCACTTCTCTTTTGAAGAGATATGATCTTCATTTTCCGAAGTTGGAAGAATTTAAATATCAAACTTAATATGAGCAAAAATTTTTTCAAGTGCTTCCCATTCCACAGCTGCACACTTTTTTGCTCGAAATCATGCGCAAGACAACAACAACGTCTGTGTTGAAGATAACTGTCGCAAAACTGTACCAACAAAGCATATGCGCGCGAGCTGGCAGACGAAACGAAAATAACATTGTTGTTTGTGTTTTTCGTACTGCTTAGCGCGAAGAGCTGTGTCTGTGTGAAGAAATCTCGGCCTATGCCAAGAGTTTTTACAAAAACAAATGAACATCGAGAGTATAGGGCTTGAGCACCACTGGTTTATTCCATGGAAATATATAATAAACAAAATTTTAATTTACAAATCGAGAAAATCGATCGATTTATTCGTAAATTAGTTAATCAGTATAGACAAACGTATTGCCTGTGTGAACGCGCACTTAGGATCGCCGATAATCGCTAGTGTCTAGCATTTTAAGTATCGAAGTATCTAACTAAAAAAAGCGCAAAAAGGCAAAAAGTCTGAAAATAAACTTCACGTTGAGTTCTTCGTCTAAAAACAAGCAAACAAATTGTTCTTCAATAGTTTCTTTTTATACAAGTGGGGCCACCTGTCGTGTGTTCCTGTATACACGACAGCTAGTAAAACAATTAGCAACAATAAAAGGCAAAGCAAAGTAAAAAATAAAAAAAGTTTAAACCTGTGGGATTCGATCCCATGACCTGCCGAGTGCAAGCGCGCGGCTCTACCCACCGGACTACACAGGGCACTGATTGCTTTCCTCTAAAGTCGTAGAAGAAAGAAAGTGGACATCAGGCAGACACTTTTTAGTCACTCTGCGTTTTATATATAAGATAATGGATGCGTGGCTTAAGCGAGCGCTATTTCAGGTAAATCTAGTTCGTTTGAAATATCTGAATTAACTAGTTAGTGATTGTTTGAAATTTTGACAAGCAGAAAATGAAGCACAGCTACAAGAAAATTTCGATGAAACTAATGGCAACAAAAACGTACAAAATCCCAAATCTAAGTACAAATTTGTTGAAGAGTGGCTTAGTAATCCTGATTTTAAAGGCTGGCTTATAAGGAAAAGAGAAAATGACAGTGTCCATGCGTTTAGCAAGGTTTGCAATCATGTTTGCCATAAATCTGTCATTATCAAACACAAAAATTCAATGAAGCACATTACCGCATTTAAGAGCGTTAAGCTAGGATCCCACTATCGGCGCAACTAGCACAATCTGCGCCGATTTTCATTGTGCGACGATTTGTCGGCGCATATCGGCCAAAACAAAATTGTGACGATAATACGGTCCCACTATCGTGCTTTATCGGTGCATTAAATCAATTGTTCTCATTGTTTTGTAAATTTCACTCAGTCTAAATGGATTACTTGCGAAAACAGAAAATTGCTGTGGCCGTGTATATTATTGCGTCATTAGTTAAAAAGCAAAAACAGAAAATAAAAAAATATCTAAAATACGGAGCATTTGGATCAGAGATTGGTTACAAAAAAGGTGTACACGTGGTGCATATGATAGCACTTTGCGTGAATTTCGTGAAGTCGATAACCAACATTTTCTTTTTAAAAATTTTGTGCGTATGAATGAACGCACTTTCAATGAATTAGTTGAACTAACATCGCCACTCATTAAAAAACAAGACACTTCTTTTCGAAAAGCTATTCCGGTATGTGAGCGTTTAGCTTGTACCCTTCGCTATTGGGCTACTGACGATAGCTACAAAAGCATTTCAGCTTTTTTTCGAATTGCTCCAAACACAATATCCAAGTTTATTCCAGAAGTCTGTGATGCAATTTTCTCTGTACTTAAAAATAATTACCTAAAGGTACAGTAATTCAACACAAGCATATATACCACGCCCTTTGGCAGTCTTTTTTTCCTTCTTTTTCTGAAAACAGATGTTTGAAAGCAGTGGTTCTCATAAATATCGGCGCAGATTGGCGTCTTTGGTCGGTACACAAGGGGCCGACAAAAATCGGCGCATTTTCCCCAATTCGATCGGTCTATGTCGGGCAAAAGACCGGTCACATTATCGGAACAATGCGGTTGATTTGGATCGGCCAAAGTCAGCACGATTTCGGCCCATATCGTGGCACTTTGAAAAATTTTGAGCGTTCACACTATCGGTACATTGCGCCGATAGTGGGATCCCAGCTTTACCATTCATGTTGGTTGATAAAATGATACCTTTATTAAAGAACACATTTGGCGACTCAAAAAAAGTTGCGGGTGTCAAACTTCACAGAACAAAGGCAAGTAAAATGCTCAAAAATAAAGAAGTTTTACTTAAAAAATAACGAGTTATAGTTATCTTAACTAGGGTCTTTTGAATACACTCTTAATAATAAACTCAACTTATTTCTTACATATGTAAGTAAAATAAATTTAGTCAAAACATAAAAAAAACAAAAAATATAACTGTAAACGCAACAGGGCTTTTCTCAATTTCCCAGTCTTTGCTTGAACCGAATCGCTTTTCGCTTTTGATTTAATCAAATATGTATGTAAGGTAAACCTCCTACAACGCGGCTTCCTATAACGCGTTTTCGCTACAACGCGGTTCCCAAAATGCGGAACTTTTCCTACAACGCGCCTCATACAACGCGATTTAAAAAAAATGTTCTATGTAACGGAATTTTTTTCAAATATTTACTACATATTTTAATTTAAAAAAGGTTTTCTTCCCTAAATACAATTCTTTGCAGTATGTACATTGTACATATGTTTCTTTTGGTTCAAGGATGATTAGTAGCATGGTTAGGTTCTGAAATATTGAGGGGGCGTGGCACCTCACATATTAAAAAATTTTAATTATGTACAACTCTGGAACCGTTAGCCCTAGAATAGTGGGACTTTGTGTGGAGACACATGTCATTAATGCCGTACTAACAGCATATTGGAAAAAGGGGCGTGGTACCTCGCATATAAGCTAAATTGTTTATTCTGTATATCTTTGGAACCGTTTACTCTAGAGTAGTGGGGTTTGGTGTGGAGATACATGTCATTAATGTCGTACTATCAGCATAAAATGGAATCTCTTGGAGAAAGGGGCGTGGCACCGCTCATACAAACCATTATAGTAAGATACAGGTGACTTGGAAACAATTTATTTTCTACTTTCTACTGTACATCAAATGAATAAAAGCCTATTTTTAAAAAGTTTTTTTTAATATAATACTAGCTGTTACCCGCGGGTTCCACCCCGTGCTTTTATAAAAATACGTAATGTCAATGATGCTCTGATTGGATGTTGCTGTATTTAATTGTATTTAATTTAATAGAAGTGCTTGCCAGTCTGTCTTTTTCTTGGTTTTTGTTGTTTTCTGTTGAACAGCAGTGCTTCTCCTTGCTGATGCTTGTGATGTCTATATACTTGTAGGGGAAGTCATAAATGTAGGTCCTTACAAAACTATCTGTGTATGTAGATTACTCCTTTGGTGGAAGGCCAAAACTAAAGTCACTCCTCGTGGACCACCACTTTTTTACGGTACATACATTGAAGGATTGCCACGCCACCTTGTCCCATGACCCTAAATCTATATATATAAAACTCAAAATTATGTAAAAATGTTTACATGTATGTATGACTAAATAATAACAAAACAGAATTTCAATGTTGAATGACTTGTAGTTTTAAAGATATACCAAATAAAAGATTTTAGTTGTATGGGGGTGTCACGCCTCGTGTCCAATGCCCATTCCATTTTCCCAGTAGAAGAATACGGAGTTTCATTTATTTATGATATATAGTTCTAAAGTAATATCCAAATGTGGAGTTGATTGAAAAGTGCCACGCCCCTTGTCCTACGAACATAAAATTGTACCTGTCTAAGTCGCCAATGAGTGGGAACACAGCCCTGCGAAAGAACACAGCCATGCGCAAGAACCCAACCATAGCACGGCAGCCAACCTCTCTCGCTCTTGCGAGCGATCGCTTAGGCGCAGCCAACTTAATACCGGCTCGCCCCTTCCTTCTACAACCGCAGCCAAAAGTGGACCTGTTTCGTTTTCAATAAATTGTAATCAACATTCATCGCGTTTTATATCGAAAATATTATCAAAATCTGTCTTGTACGAAAATGGAATCGCCCTCTGCGACCTCTCAAAACCCTATTTTCCTTCCATAAACCTTCTAAAATCAATAAAACTCCCAAAGGAGAAAAGGGCTAAGCCCAAATTATTCAAACGTGTGCGTTTTAATTCAATTACTTTAAGGAGCGCTAACAGCCTCCTAAACAGTACCAATGGGACGACTAATCCAAAGGGTGCTTGCATACGGAACTTCAATACTGCGCGACTTTTAGTTCCAAAGCTATTCGATATCAATGATTTGGTTTGTACGGGTGGTGCCACGCCTCTTATCCAATGACCGTCCCATTTACCCAGTTTAAGGATACGGATATGGTGTCAGTTTTTGCCGAGTTATGTATATGTATGATGTATAGTTCTAAAGTAATACCCAAATGTGAAGTTGATTGAAAAGTGCCACGCCCCTGTCCTACGCCCATAAAATTGTATCAGTGGGACGACTCATCCAAGAGGTGCCTGCATACGGAATTTCAATACTGCGCGACTTTTAGTTCCAAAGCTATTCGATATCAATGATTTCGTTTGTATGAGCGGTGCCACGCCCCTTGTCCAATGCCCGTCCCATTTTCCCAGTTCAATGATACGGATATGTAATATGTTTCTACCGAGTTTCATTGATGTATGAAGTATATTTCTAGTTATACCCGTATAGGATTTGGTTGAAGTGCCACCCCCTGTCCTACGCCCATAATATTTTATCAGTGGAACGACTAATCCAAGAGGTGCCTGCGTACGGAATTGCAATGCTGCGCGGTTTGTGGTTTAAAAGATATGCCATGCAATAGAGTTAAGTTATATGAGGGGTGCCACGCCCCCTTATCCTTATGATGTATCAACATTTTTTATAGCCTACTAGCTGTCCCGGCAAACGTTGTTCTGCCTAAAATAATTATTTTATTCCAAGATTTGTTTTGAAATGTATCTCAATTATGGTAGAAATTTTTTAAATAATATGTCAACTTAAGTATTATATGGTTTAAATTTGAGCCAAATCGGTCCATAAATAAGAATTTTCGAAAAAACGCCGCCGCAGCGCGGGAAGAATACGTTTTCGTGAATATTTCCACCTCGACAACAGCTATCGGGTTCAAATTTTGTCAACGACTTTCTGTCAACTTTAATATTATATGGTGTGAATCTGAGCCAAATCGGTCCATAAATAAGAAAAAACGCCACCGTGGCAACACTTAGGAAGGTCTAACATGAAAAAAAACCATTCAGAGCACCTCACGAACATATGTTTTGAGTATAAGCTCGATCGCTCCTGTGGTTCAGCCGTGATGCTGCAACATACATACGCACAAACGTTTTTATAAGCTTTATATTAACTTCACTTTCCGCGGTATGTCAGTCAGCGGTATGTATGTCGTGAAATCTAGTAATAAATTTTTCACCCACTTCCCGACTACTAAGAGATCTGAAACGTTGTATACATGCGTAAACACCAAGACAATACATGAATCAATTTTATGGGCGTAGGATAAGGGGCGTGACACTTTTATCAATTTCAGATTTGTATATAACTTTAGAACTACACATCACACATCAATGAAACTCGGTAGGAACTTACTACATATCCATATCTTTCTACTGAGAAAATAAGACGGGCACTGGATAAGGGGGCGTGGCACCCCCCATACAAACAAAATTTTTGATCTCGTTTAGCTTTGGAACTAAAGGTCGTGCAGCATTGAAATTTCGTATGCAGTCGCCTCTTGGATGTGTCGTCCCACTGGTAAAATTTTATGGGCGTAGGATAAGGGGCGTGGCATTTTTTTTATCAACTCCAGATGTGTATATATTTAGAACTACACATCACACATCAATGAAACTCGGTAGGAACTTACTACATATCCATATCCTTCTACTGAGAAAATAAGACGGGCACTGGATAAGGGGGCGCGGCAGCCTCCCAATACAAACAAAATTTTTGATCTCGATTAGCTTTGGAACTAAAGGTCGTGCAGCATTGAAATTTCGTATGCAGTCGCCTCTTGGATGTGTCGTCCCACTGGTAAAATTTTATGGGCGTAGGATAAGGGGCGTGGCACTTTTTTTATCAACTCCAGATTTGTGTATAACTTTAGAACTACACATCACACATCTATGAAACTAGGTAGGAACTTACTACATATCCATATCCTTCTACTGAGAAAATAAGACGGGCACTGGATAAGGGGGCGCGGCACCCCCCATACAAACAAAATTTTTGATCTCGATTAGCTTTGGAACTAAAGGTCGTGCAGCATTGAAATTTCGTATGCAGTCGCCTCTTGGATGTGTCGTCCCACTGGTAAAATTTTATGGGCGTAGGATAAGGGGCGTGGCACTTTTTTTTATCAACTCCAGATTTGTGTATAACTTTAGAACTACACATCACACATCTATGAAACTCGGTAGGAACTTACTACATATCCATATCTTTCTACTGAGAAAATAAGACGGGCACTGGATAAGGGGGCGCGGCAGCCTCCCCATACAAACAAAATTTTTGATCTCGATTAGATTTGGAACTAAAGGTCGTGTAGCATTGAAATTTCGTATGCAGTCGCCTCTTGGATGTGTCGTCCCACTGGTAAAATTTTATGGGCGTAGGATAAGGGGCGTGGCACTTTTTTATCAGCTCCAGATTTGTGTATAACTTTAGAACTACACATAACACATCAATGAAACTCTGTAGGAGCTTACTACATATCCATATCCTTCTACTGGTAAAATAAGACGGGCGGTGGACAAGTGGGCGTGGCACCGCCCATACAAACAAAATCGGTTATATAGAATAGCTTTGGAACTAAAGGTCGTGCAACATTGAAATTCCGTATACAGGCCCCTCTTGGATGCTTCGTCCCACTGGTCAAATTTTATGGGAGTAGGAAAGAGGGCGTGGCACTTTTCAAGCAACTACACACTTGGGCTTCAGTTTATAATTATAGGTACACCACACATCAATGAAAAACGATAGGAACTTACTCGCCGCGCCTTGCAGGCAAAACAACAACAACTCATCGCGCCACAAATATGCCACGAATATTAGGGTCGATCACAGCCGTATTATTTGTTAAGTTGAGGATATGACATATGACGATAGGAAACACCCTAAATATTGTGTACTGCTCTGCAAGTTTTAAATTCTTTTTGCGAAAAATTTCAGAGCTCTAAAATTGAATTTATGGAAGACTAAAAAGTAGAAAATAAAATTATATAAAAAAAAACTTTTTAAAAATAAGCTTTAACCCTTTCATGCCCAATGTTGCCTATAGGCAACATTGTACTTATTGGCTCCTGTCCTGCTATTAAAATTTTTTTGACATGCGGTTTTTTGCATAATGTAGCTTCATCTATTGCGCTAGCTTACAGCTACTTGCTCTATTGCAAACTGTGCACTTGTTCATTCAGTAGCCGATCTCCGCAAAGAGAAATTGTCAAGATCGTTTCGGAAAAAAAGTGTTTATACAAAAAGTGTTTAAAAACAATAAAATAATTATTTTATTGTAAAACTAAGTAAACACTATAAATAAATAAAGGCTAAAGGGTTATTTAAGGAAAACTAATCATGAGAAAAGTGTTTAGTTTGCTTGTAATATTTTTGTAAAAGTGCAGTTGCCTATAGGCAACATTGGTCAACTGTGGTAATATCCGAGCAATGTATATTTCATTATGTATATTCATATTTCGATGCGTTTAAAAGGTTTAAGCCGACAGAAATTGAAAAAAAATTTACACTTTAACTGGGATGATTTGCGGATGAGGAAAATGAAGAAGAAGGGCAGTAAACTTCGAAAACTCCATCGAAGAAACATTGAGAATTATGATTGATAAGGGCGGAAATATGCAAGTTTATCTAAATTAGGAACTAATCAGCAAAGAAAATGACTGAAAACAAATTTAGAATGAAAAGTTGTACAGGAGGTGATAGAGAAAATTTATTTGCAATGTTTGAAGTTATTTTGTGCAGAGGTAATGGAATGTAATACCAGTTGGAAAAGCGAACTGCGCAGCAATGAGGTGAAAGAATCAATCGAATATTTCACCCAGTTCTTTGAAAATGAAGTCTGGAAGAAGATTTATGACTAAACAAACTTGTATGCGATGCAAACTAATGGAACGGCGTTCTTACTGACATGCTGCTAGAATTATACTAAATAACCCATAGTTCAAATAAATCTTATATGCTCATAGTATTCTGGTGTATGAATTCATCTGTAGTCGATAGATGGCTGGTGTATCGCAGAGACCTCAAATATGCAGACGGCGAAGTGAAGCATATTCCACTAATATGATTCCAGTTGGATATTGCTTGCTACACAGTAGAGGTCTGCATGAATGCATTTGGTTTGCCTGTGCACTAGGGTTACCCATTTCATTGCACTCGGCGCACGAGTGAAACATTTGAATGGGTGAAACACTCACAAAACCTCTCAATACCAAAACAAATACCCACTCGTGCCATTATTTTCAAAGAGAGTAAGAGCAGCATTTGTTATCTTGCTCTATTTGCTACAATCGAAACAAACAAAACGAATGTAACAAAGTATCGGTATAGTATAGTGAGTGAAGTGGGTAAAGTGGGTGCAGTGAATGGTAAGCTGGAGAATTTTGGCGAAGCCGCTGCTGCGCGCCGGTTAGTAATGCATCGTCCGAAAGTCTTTTCTTCGGCAAATAATTTTTAAAATGCCCACAATATGCATAGAAATTATAATTAATACACTAAAACGTCTTTCCATCAGAAATTCTTTAAAAATAAGCTCAGCCTCTTAATTGCGTATAGCCCCTTAAATACTCGGTGCACCCACTGCATTGCACTCTGTTTACCAAAACATTTGAATAGTGGGTACACTGCTTGTGAGTAATGTGCTTGCGCTTACAATTTACTCAATTGTTTTGCTATCTCATTCACTCTTAAGGCATATGTGCTTATTCAACACGTGTTTGGAAATAAGTGCACATGCGAGCGAAAGATTCAAACCCGAATGAATTATTTGGTCGCTCTTTCAAATGCATTCATTCAGACCTCTACTACACAGTCGTTTTATCAAGGAAAGGAGGTCGACCAGAATCACTCCTTACAGATATGGAGTCTAATCCTTCATAACCAGGATCTTTACCACCGCCTCCATGATCCCTAGATCTTCCGATGGCCTCTGAATTAATCTCCTGTAAAAGAGCACATGCTGCAGAACCTGTAAAATCCATATGATCTGAATATCTTGGTCACTGGGTACGATGGGGAGCAAAAGGCAGTTGCAAACTATGCCAAACTGGATTTCCACGCTCTAAATGCAACAAATGCAATGTTTAATTGTGCTCCAATCTACAAAAAAATGGTTTTGGTTCTCTTCGTACTTATATTTCAATAAAAAATTCATAAAAAAATAATTTATATGGTTTTTAAAATTCACCACCACTACCCAATGTTGCCTATAGGCAACATCCTGTAACTTACGAACCAGGACACCAAGGACTTTGAAATTTTTGTCAGGTCATATTTGAGTATATTACCACATATCTGACCTCAAAGAATTTTTAGCTCCGCCCAATTTAATTCGGGCATAAAAGGGTTAATTTATTTAATGTACTAAAAAGTAGAAAATAAATTGTTTCCAAGTCACCTGTATCTTACTATTAATAAAAGAATGTGCGCTCAATATCCATATTCAAAATATCTTTCATTACTAGAATCTATTTGCAAAAAAATTATTTAAATAAAATATTGTGGTAACTGGTTGACAAATATTGAACACATGAGCGCCCCAAGCTTTTATTAATAGTAAGATACAGGTGACTTGGAAACAATTTATTTTCTACTTTTTAGTACATTAAATAAATTAAAGCTTAATTTTAAAAAGTTTTTTTTTTATATAATTTTTATCCATATAGGCGAAAGAAAAGCAAAAGAGTTGCCATGAAGCGGCGCTTGAATGCTATTATGTAATTAACATGCTCCAAGAAACTTATTTATTACCTTTTTTTAAATTTAGTTTATATTTTATGCAAACCCTTTTTGAAAAACATATCCATTGCAGACAGTACTATTTCTATTCTTTACACTTTTTGTTTTTAGTCTGTTAGCTCACCAAGACGTGTTGCTGTACCAGTATTAGTAAAAGATGGTAAACCATGCTCTGGAAGTAATAGCACAAGCCAAAAACAGCAGCAGCAAGTCAATGCATCTGGAAGCATAAGTGACGGAGTTAATAGCAGTAGTAGTACCGGCAATAGTGGAAATTCTACTGTTAGCAACAATATGGTTAATGGCTTAAACTTGATTTCCGGAGATGCTCCAAATTCTCACTCTCCAGACACTTCATCGTCGCTTCTGGTCAGTTATAATGGACCTGTAGCGAACCACAGTGCTCAAATGCTACAACAACCTTGTAATAATTCATTAATGTCTAATAGTTTGGCAATGGTATATCGGAATCAAAATAACTTTATGTCGAACGGGCATCAGCAACAGTGTGGGAGTTACTTGCCATTGCAGGACAGAGCGTGGTAGAACTTTTAAGTATGTAAATCTCTGTCAGTTCTGTTTATGTGTACTTCTTATAGTCTACCTACTTAAAGGATACTTTGTAGGTGGGAAAGTAGTAAACTAATAAAGTTAATTAAAATTTTACTGGAATGCATTTTATTTCAAGGCATAGGAACCAGAGAACCGAAAAGAGTGCCATTTTCGCTACCTTAAGTAAGTCTAAAGAAAATGCGTGCCGTTCAGTCTACTCAAACTTATAAAGCAAGACTAGTGAGTATACTAAGTATGAGTATCAATAAGTATTAAGTAAAACTCTGAGTACTTAGAGCAGGGGTGCCCACACCCTATACCCTCGGTGCTCATTTGTTTTTGTAAATGCCCTTTGGTATAGGCTGTGATTTCTTCACACAGACACAGCTCTTCGCGCTAAGCAGTACGAAAAACACAAACAACAATGTTATTTTCGTTTCGTCTACCACTGCCCGAGCGCAAAGCAACCACACTTTCTTCAGCTTTGTTGGTACATTTTTGCGACAGTTATCTTCAACGCAGATTCTGTTGTTGTCTTGCGCATGATTTCGAGGAAAAAAGTGTGCAGCTGTGGAATGAGAAGCACTTGAAAAAATTTGTACTCATACATATTAAGCTTGAAATTTTAATTATGTAAACTTTGCAAAATGAAGAATTATCTTCAAAAGAAGTGTGAAATAAATCTTTTTAACTGGGAAATTGATTTAGATCATTTATTGAAAGGATCATGGGAGATTTTTATGATTTTTGAGTTATTAAGTTGTTTTGTTTTTCATTACATATAACTAAGAAGAAAATGCAATTAATTTTTTGTACAGTGTACATTTCGAACAAAATTTTTTTTTTCCTTTTTCATCATAACAAAGTTTGTTTGTATTGGTGTTTGCCATTCCATAAGGAAGTTTTGGGCGGCGCTGATCTATAGCCTATTTGCCAAATTTGGTTATGATCGATCAAGCGGTTTAGGACGCAACTCCGAACATACATACATTCATACATACATAATTTGAATTTTATATATATATAGATTATTTTCTACTTTCTAGTCTCTCATAAATTAAATTTTAGAGCTCTGAAATTTCTCGCAAAAGAATTTAAAACTTGCAGAGCAATCCCAGTACACAATATTTTATT
The DNA here is from genome assembly GCA_963457695.1 of Neria commutata. Classification (NCBI taxonomy): domain Eukaryota; kingdom Metazoa; phylum Arthropoda; class Insecta; order Diptera; family Micropezidae; genus Neria; species Neria commutata. The sequence continues at coordinate 38,238,829 of OY735245.1, forward strand.
GGTATTCACAAAACGGTACTGAAATAAGGTGATATAGTACTACGATAATTTTCAAACTTAAATAGTACTGAATTTTGCATGTTGTTCCTATACGTTTCTATAATTTAACCCCGCAGGTACTAATGAGAGCAGGCGTTTAACGCCATGGGAAAAGTCGCTTATTGAAACAAAAAAAAAGCAGTCAAGAGCGAGAAATACCCTTTTTGGGGTTAGAATTCAACCAAAAGAAACAACGAAGAGTAACCATCAGATAACCTCTTTGCTTGGCAGCTCGTACAGTTCTGTCCGCTTCTGCTCCTGCCGCTCCTTATATACAGCAGTGCTTCTTCTTCCCAGTTGTCCTCTGATTGGCTGTTGCTGAATTCAATTCTATTTAATTGAATAAGAGTACTTTTCCATTGCCGTCTGCCCTTTTCTTGGTTTTCCTTGTTTTCGGTTGAATAACAGCGCTTCTCCTTGCCCGTCTGTCCCGGCACATTATTATTTGTACGGGCCTAATTCGGGCATAAATCTAGGTTATTACAGATTTCGTATTCTATAAATACGGCAATTTTATATAAAATGCGATTAAACAGCTCCTAGAATGTCTGTCCCTAAGTGCTTCTTCTTCTGTCTGTGCTCTGATTGGCTATTGTAGTTTCGCTAATAACTTTGTTTAAAGTAAATTTTTTAATATTTTTATGATTGATTCATGTATTGTCAGCGTGTTTACGCATGTATGCAAAGTTTCAGATCTCTAAGTAGTCGGGAAGAGGGTGAAAAATTGATTACTACCCTACCGGCAACTCAACTAACTTTTAGTGCACTATAAGCTAACTACTTCGCAACCATAGACTATGGTCCATAGTTGACTATTCGTCGACTATTTTCAATAGAGACGACTGACTTTTTTTAACAGTGCTATGTCCTAGGCAGTAGTCAGTCCCGATCACCCCTGGATGACTTTTCAACTTGGAGTAGTAGTTTGTCCGCCGAGGTAATAACACCACCGCACGGCCGGCGATTCTTGTTTTTTTTGTCGTCCGCCTCTCTTTGCGAGTTTTCGTATAATTGTTTGTGCAAGTGTTTAAATGTACTCGCGCCGCCCGCTGCCACCAGTCCCGTCGCCGCGTCAACGAACGTCGCTGCATCCAGAAAAGCACAGCACTCCGCTGAGCGCTGAACACCACACAAAGGGCTTATCTATGCCTGCTGATAGCTAAGTACCTTGTTGTTGTTTTTTAATTTCCTTTTCTTTCTCTTCTCCTAACCCTAATGGTGCTTTAGCTGGGAACAAACCTGGGTGAGTAAATGCACTGTGACAAAGGCATAACACTTGTCGCAGTGCATTACATATTTTCGCAGCATTTTTTCTCGCTTCAGCACCAATTAACCCTATCTTGCCTTTGGGTCAGCGAATATTGCAAATGTCAAGAAGCTTCCGCATTGACTTCTGCAACATTCGTGGATTAAGGGCGAATTTCTTTTCTGTATTTGCGTATGTTAACCTCCATAGGCCCCACATTATGGCATTAGGCTAGACTCAGGTCGGTGGGGATACAGATCCACTGGATTTCCATCTTCCGGGGTATTGCCTTTTGCCATTATTTTCCCCTCACAGGGGTCTCGCCATTTTTATTCGCAGTGATGTTGTGTACCAGCGTCAGCAACATTTAAGTGCGTCGAATGCTGAATTTAGCTCCCTGTGGATTAAGTTCAAAATCCAGTCGCACATCCTGCATTTCTGCTTCATCTACAGAAGCCCAAATTCGAAAAGAGAGGCCACCTTTAACAAGTTGGACTCACTTTCCGACTCCATCTCCCATATTTTGGGAACCTATCCGGACAGCGAAATCGTAGTTGCTGGTGATTTCAATGTCCATAACTCCAATTTTCTGGCACACTCTAGCCACACAACTCCCGAGGGATTGTACGTACGTCGAGCTTTTTGCCGAGTCTAACAACCTGACTCAACTAGTGAAGGAACCAACGCATATCCCCTGCGTTGATGGGCATAGGCTTAATGCTCTAGACCTCTTTCTAACATCGCACCCCGAAAAATACGATGTTATTGTTCTTGCACCTCTTGGCAATTCGGACCACTGTACCATTTCCGCTGCTTTTTCGTATTCTAGCTCCACTCCTGCTTCTCCTCTAGCCCCGAAGCGACTAAACTGGCTTTACGATAAGGCAAATTGGATCGCATTGAATGATTTCTTCAATCGCTTCAATTGGAAATTGTGTTTCGCTGACAGAAACATAGATGCCGCGGTAAAAATGGTCGAGGAAATAATTTTACTGGGTATGCGGTCTTTCATCCCCAGTAAATTAATCTCTATTAAACAAAAAGACCACTCCCGGCTTAATGCGACGTGCAAAGAAGCTGTCAGGTCCAAAATGGAAGCGGAAGCGTTCAAAAGATGGCGTTCTGAGAAGAATGCCAGTAAAAGCTTTTGGTCGTTTGTCAAGCGAGTAAAGAACAAGACCATCGCTCCTTGCGAACGATAAGGCTAACCTACTGGCAGCGGCCTTCGCTGAAAATTCTACACTTCCGGTTACCGATCAACCACTGCCCACGATCGAGGGGGTACCTTGTGCTATGCCCGAGATACACTTTCGAACGCGTGCAGTCAAAAGAGTGCTGGCAAATCTTGACGTCAACAAAACCTCTAGCCCCGATTGCATCCCAGCCCTCGTGCTGCGCAAGTGTGCCACATCTCTGGCGCGACCGTTGCGCAACCTCTTCAACATCTCGTACACCACTGGCGTTTTTCCCGCTTGCTGGAAGGTTGCCAACGTCCAGCCAGTTCCCAAAAAAGGCGAGGCTTCGGACCCTGCCAATTACCGTCCCATAGCAATATGCTCTACTCTGTCCAAAGTTATGGAGTGTGTAGTTAACTACAATCTAATGAACTACCTTGAGGACAATCTGTTGCTTAACGATAGGCAATATGGTGCCGTAGAGGTCGCTCTACGGGCGACCTTATGGCCTTCCTCGTTGAGAAATGGAATCAGTCCATTCACCAACTCGGTGAAAGCATGGTCGTTGCATTGGATATCTCCAAAGCTTTTGATAGAGTTTGGCATGAAGCACTAGTTGGTAAACTAGTTGCTTATGGCGTCGGTGATTGTTTCGCTCGATAGATAACGAGCTTCCTTAGCTGCCGTTCCATTAGAGTTGTGATAGACGGTGTCGCTTCTCATGAGTACTCCTTAAACGCAGGTGTACCGCAGAGTTCGGTCCTGGCTCCCACCCTTTTCCTTGTCTTTATCAATGACCTCTTGTCATTGACTAAGAATCCTATATATTCGTTTGCGGATGACAGCAGCCTTTGTCATTCATATTCATTTACAGGTCGCCCAAGCTCTGCGGAGATTGAGAGCAAGCGACGTCATATGAATGACACACTCAACAAAGACCTTCAATCAATCTCCGAGTGGGGTCGAGCGAATAGGGTCAGTTTTATTGCTCGAAAGACCCAATGCTGTTGTCTCTCACACAAGCAAACTTCCTCCCCCTCCCAAACTCCTGTATCCTTTGATGGTGTGGGTATTGTAGAGTCGGCAGCTCTTGACGTTCTAGGCTTGTCGATCAAGTGTGATCTCCGTTGGAATGACCACATTTTCGATATTGCTAAAGAAGCTGGCAAGTGCTTAGACTTTCTAAAGCGCTGTAAAAAATACTTTACACCGGCTGACCTCTGCACTATCTACACCACCTATATTAGGCCGAAAATGGAGTACAATTCACATTTATGGGCAGGAGCTTCACGAACCCAACTGGAGCTCCTAGACCGTATCCAACGTCGCGCGATAAAGCTAATAGGAAACGATAGGGCAGCCAGCTCTATTGATTCCTTGGAGCATCGTCGGAACGTGGGATGTTTAAGCTTTTTCTATCGTTACTTTAACGGTAGATGCTCTGCTGAGGTAAGAGATCTTATCCCAGCTGCCCGCGTGTTTTCTCGCAACACGCGTATGGCGAGCGGGGCACATCGATACCACGTTTCGATCAAGCTCCAACGCACCACGCATTACACGGCGAATTCGTTCTTCGGTCGTACATCGAGGTTGTGGAATAGTCTTCCTGCGGAGGTTTTCCCAAGTCATTGTAATATTCGCGAATTCAAGGCAAACGTCCATCGCCACTACTCCGCTTTCCCCCCACCCACTAACCTATGATCATTTCTAAATCAACAAGTCCTCTGCATGTATAGGGGGCATCCCTTAAGTGTCGGTTTATAAAAAAAAAAAAATAAAAATAACTAACTTAAAGTCGGACCACGCCCTTTTTTGGCAGACTACAAGATATACTTAATAGGACTATATATGCCAAATATTGATGCTCTGACAGGTGTACAACAGATGTGATCGGCATAGTTTTTTTACTGCCCCTATGGTGGGCGGACCACGCCCATTTCTGGAGAATTGAAAGGTATTCCTACCAGGAATGAAGTGACCAAATCTCGACACTCTGGTGTACATATTATGGAAGTTAAGAGGATTTTTCGTTTATCGCCTATATAGTAGGCGGACCACGCCCATTTTCTTGTATGACATCTAAGACCTATATATCAACTTGGAAACCGAACTTCATTCATTTATATTCGTAACTAGTCAATTGGGAGCCATTTTACCCGAAAAATTTTGCCGCCTATATAGTGGGCGGACCACGCCCATTTTTTCTTATGACATAGAAGACTAACCCCTTAACTTGAATACCAAGTTTTATTCTTTTCAAAGAGTAATTAGACAAATTACAGCAATTTAAACGCAAAAAAACCGAGGTAGTGGGACTTATAGGCCTATAATGGGCGTGTCCATCAGCCGATTTAGCTCATCTTGGAGCTTAATCTAAGTTAAGATTTACTGTGACTGTGTACCAAATTTGGTCCAAATCGGACAACTCCTTCTTTCTCTCCTGCGCTCACAGACATCCAGACGGACAGATAGACAGACAGACGGACAGACGGACAACCGGAAATCAAGAGAGAAAGTGATTCTGACCATTTCTGTATACTAATGTCTATACCTAGGACGGCTCCTTTAATGCGTTACAATTTTCGCACAAAGTTATTATACCCTATTACCATAGGTGTAGGGTATAAAAAGATACTTCGGTTTAGCGAGGGGGGTCATCTTTCGCTATTAGTAAACAGGTAAATTATAAAATTTGGAGCATTTCTTGTTCTGCTATTATAATAATAATTAATTGATTGGCACAACAGCCGTTGTGGGCTTAGGCCTAGCTTTTCTCGCATTAACTTGTATGTGCTTGATATATTTTTGCACAAGTTAACGCGACGTACTTTACCGAAACCGAACGGGTTTGAGAAGCAATGAATATTCTCGGAGAATTGCCAATTCATCGCGAGAAGTGGCGCCGCGCAAAGTAACAATTTGAAAAAAATTTTCTTTTTTTTAGATGTTGCCCGGGCTGGGAGTTGTACCCATGCCCTCCCGCATCAGCGACCAAGCACTTAGACTACTGAGCCACCGCGGCGCTTTTCCCAATTCTGTATATCTTTTCTTAGCTATTACCCGCGGGTTCCACCCTATGTTTTTATAAAAACACTATGTGAATGATGCTCTGATTGGCTGTTGCAATATTTAATCGGATTTAATTGCTTTTTCGATGCTTTTTCTTGCCCGTCTGTCTTTTTCTTGGTCTTGGTTGTTTTCTGTTAAACAGCAGCGCTTCTCCTTGCTCGTTTGCCTCCGTAGCCTGATTTTATGTGATTGAATGCTACATCTATATAAATTGTGGTGCCTATACATTTGAAGGGGCCTTAATAAGGCATAAATGTAGGTCCTTACAGAACTATTTCAGTATGTAGATTACTCCGTTATTGGAAAGCCAAAATGAAAGTCATGACCTGCTTTTATGAGATCCCCTACCGTGGACCCCATTCACTCCTCATGAGGGGCGCCACGCCCCCTTATCTCATACCGCAAATTTTTTTTAGCAGGAAGGTACGACGAAATACTAACAGAAGACAGAATTTAAATGTATAACTTGTATTCTTAAAGATATGCCAAATCAGTATTTCTCACCTGTTAGCTGACTGTGTACACTTCCAAAGAGAAAGAGCCCATATTTTCCACAACAGAAATCCCTTAATCCTACTTTCCAACCACAGTATCGAAAACATTCAACTAATACTATCATTCCTAAAAACTACATATCTCTACTATGACATTTAACCTAATCTTAGTTATTTACACATATTTCTTACTTACTTAAGCTATGCACATTAATTAGTTAACTTACTATCGGCGAGCTGCAGGCCTGCGCTGCCATTGCTCCTTCCTGTAATTCTTTTATAATTTGTTATTATAAGTTAGGTTTTTAAATAAATTAATAAATAATATGCCAAATCAAAAGTTTTAATGTGGAATGAGGGTGCCACATTCCCTTGGACCATGGCCCTAACTTTTTTCTAGTACGAAGTCACGACTTAATACTAACAGAATACAGAATTTTAATGTTGTATGAAAAGTTTTAATGTGGAATGAGGGTGCCACATTCCTTTGGACCATGGCCCTAACTTTTTTCTAGTACGAAGTCACGACTTAATACTAACAGAATACAGAATTTTAATGTTGTATGACTTGTAGGTTTAAAAATATGCCAGATCAAACGTTTAAGTTGTATGAGGGGTGTTTATTGAATCACGCCTTCATATACCCTATGTCCATCCTTGGAATGCCTATGTATATTGTATGTGCCAAATTTGTTTATGATCCATCAAGCGGTTAAGGTTGCAACTGCGAACATACATACATATTTTGAGTCTTATATATGTATGTAGATAGATATGTATGTAGATTTTGCTTGAAACATATTTGGCTAACAAGGGGATCTGATGAAATCAGTAAGTAATGCTGTTTACGCCACGACACCCTGTGGCATCACTCCACTGTAGTTAGTATAATAAGTGTATATGCTACTGCTCGGGAGAGGGCGCCAGTGGAGCTCTCAGTGGCAACGTGGGCAAAAGTGAACGGTCTTGGAGTTAATCCCTCAAAGACGGAACTAGTTTTGTTCACAAAGAAATACAAGATAACAAAGTTCACCATACCAAAATTGGATGGAATTACTTTGACCCTATCAAAAGAAGCAAAATACCTTGGAATAATTCTCGACTCCAAGCTGTCTTGGAAGCGAAATTCGGAAGAGAGAATGAAAAAGGGGCTCAACGCATTCTATATATGCAAAAGAGCTTTTGGGAAACGCTGGGGCTTACAACCTCATATTGTGCACTGGATGTACACCGCAATCATTAGACCAATCCTCAGCTATGGAGCTTTGGCCTGGTGGGAAACGGTCAAGACTAAATCCCAACTAAACAATCTAAATAAGGTACAGAGATTGGCTAGCCTGGGTGTGACCAGTGCATTGAGATCCACACCCCAAGCTGGTCTTGAGATGATTCTTCATCTCCTACCTATTGATTTATATATAAGAAATGTCGCAGAAAAGGGGGCCCTCAGATTAAGAGAGTCCCAACTGCTTAAACATAATCCTATCGGACATGCATCAATACTGGACCAATGTAACACCCGCGGCCTACCAGCCATGACCGACTACATTATACCTAGATACGACTTTAACATCAATCATACCACATTGATTCCATCTAGAGAAAACTGGGTATCAAACATTCTCCGAATCTCTGGATATCAACAAGTCATACAGAATTTCCGACTATTCCAGTGTTTTTCAAGCAGAAATTTATGCGGTCAACCAAGCTGCACGGATCATCCACGAAAGGAATCTCCCACCTACCGTGGTATGGATCTGTATCGATAGCCAGGCCGCCATAAAAGCATTAGACTCGAAGCATATCAAATCAAAATGTGTGAGAGAGTGCCGAAATTCCCTCAAATCCATCCACCAGCACACCATCAAGCTCTGCTGGGTACCCGGACACTTCCGTGTAGAAGGGAATGAGAGGGCAGATGAATTAGCTAGGGATGGATCTGAAATGGACTTACAATACTCTGATAACAACATTCACACCCCCATTTGCGAAACATATCGACTCATAGAGCTTAAATCTGAAACAATGGCCAATCACCGGTGGTCAAACACCACAAATTGTGCAATTTCTCGGACTTTATGGCCCAAACTAGACGCAAAAAGAACTAAGAGCATACTTGCTCTAAATAGACATTCCATCCGCATACTCACAGGGGTACTCACCGGACATTGCATCATAGGCGTCATGGCCGACCGATTGCAAATCCCACGGAGTGGCTTCTGTAACAGTTGTGGAGACGAAGAGGAAATAGAATCTATTGAGCACCTTCTATGTTACTGTCCAGCACTACAGGAACGTCGCCTACGGTTCATGGGAAAACGGTTCTTTGATAGCTTGGCAGAATTAGTACGCGTTCCTATGGAGGATATTTCAAGATTCGCCATTAACTCAGGATGGTTCACCCACACCTAAGAGTTTGGGCTCTCTCCATCTACTGGGGTTTAGATACAATAAGGCATCACAATGGGCCATCGGCCTCTGAGTGGGTTTACTGCCAGCAGTAAACAGCCTTTTTAACCTAACCTAACCTACCCGTGGGTCAGGCGACAAGTGCTTCGTCTGTGATGCGTGGAGTCGATGGTCTACCTAATCATCTAAAATCGAATGAGCTTTGGTAGACAATAACTTTCACAAGTGACAACAAGGCGTAATTTTGTTCTCAATGTTAATTCGCGGAACACGGACTTACAACTGCTTCAAAGTTTAACATTTATGTATATTAGAAAATATGGTATGTAACAAGTGCATATAAAATATTAAATCAAAAATATTAAACATACCAAAATTTGTTTATTTTGAAGTAAAACTTCTTTGCGGAGGCTAAACCAAAATTCGGTGCAACGGAAATCCGAATGTTTCTTATTGGATTCGAAGTTTGTTTCTTATTAGATTCGACTAGAATCATGGAAAGGAGTGTGAGCGAGAAGCTTTCGAAGTTCGGCAGCTGCTTGCGAGAAGGAGTAAGAGCTATAAGAGGCCGTTGGCGGCACTGCAGAAGCAATCAGTTTTCGAATATCAAGTAAACGTGAAATATCGAAATGGAACACAGTTCAACTGCAACTTGCAGTCTGCAAGATGCTGAATAGTACAAATAATTGTAACAGTGATTTGAATTGTATATATCTAAATTCTCTCGCGCTGTAGGGCCATTTATCGTTCATGGTTGATGTGTTTCAAGATCAAATACAAGCTGCAATCAATAAAAATAGCAACAAACAATCACAATCAAAAAAGACAATTTATAAATCACTGCGTAATTGCGTTCGTCGTTTTACGGCATCACATGAGCTGTCAAGTTCTTACGAAAAAGAGTTGTATTTTGAAAACGTGTAATGATAAAAACAGTGAAAATTTTAACAGTTTATAAATATAAAGTTCATAAAAAATTGTAGGTACTCATTGTTATCATAAACTCATTTATTGTCAAAATGAACTTACACCACTTTCAAAGAAACGTCTCAGATACAAAAATTTTAAATGTTGTTGTTAGTTAATTCCGGTGTCAAAATAGCCGTCTTCACTCGAATCGATCTGACTAATACCGTTAGGACTTGCATCGTCTTTACTGTCCTCAACAAAAATATTTGGTGGCTTTAGTAATTACAACACTTCTATAAGAACGGATTAATCTTTCTTTTATGGAACCTTCTTTTAGAGGAAATAAGTGGATCCGATCTAATTAAAAAATGGTTTTGATTATTTGAATTACTCATTTAACCCTGTAATTCCCAAGCATGCCTTTAGGCGGGCTTAACGAAAAGTTCCCTAAAAACAACATAAATAAAAAATTCAGAATAAGGGGATTCCCAAAACTTAAGTAATATATGCTAGCATGTGTTTGTTTGTAGCGCATGGGTATAGCTTATTTCGATTCGCAGAAAATTAATTTCAAAGTCAAATTTGGCAGTGCTCGGACGTAAATAAATATATTCGTTCAAACAGTGATTTTCAAAAAAAGAAAAAATATAGTTAATTTCATCGTACAGAGTTAAAAAAAATACTGGTGAGTAGGAAATTTAAATATTTATTAAGTGATGTAAGAATATACAGGCATTTAATGAATTAAATATATTAAAATCGCTCCGAAAGTGAAACCGCCTAAAGGCGGGACTGAGCATTCCGCTCAAAATTTTTGATCATTGTGTCCTTTAAAGTTTTTGTGTTTTTTCGCCGTTTTTTCGTTTTTCATAGAAATATCGCGTCGAAAAATTATAAATCTGTCTGAGGAAGATATTTTAGCAATAATGAAAGAAATTCCAACTGATAACGAAGATATAGCAGGTGAACAAAAAAGTGATTCTGAAGATGACGATGAAGATCACAAAGATCAGCCTGGTTATGATCGATTATTCAAAGTGAGACCACTCATCACTGCCGAAGACATCCTATTTTCCAACTTATGATGTTCGCCACGATCAGATTGGTCTTTGGTGGACCGATATGGCAAAAAACATGCAAAATGAGCGGATGCAAATCTGAAACTCGGCATTTTGTTCAAAATGTAACATTCATTTATGTCATTTAAGTACAAAAAGTTGTTTCTTAGAGTATCACAATCAAAAATAAAGAAGAAAATATGAATCAAAATCCAAAACAAGAAATAATTCATTACAAAAAATTTAAGCGGGAATGCCCAATCTTGCCAAAAGGCGGGGTGGGTATTTTCACCTGTACCGGGTAAAGTAAGGGTCTAATTAAAAAACCGACTTCAAATTCGTTCATTTTGACCAAAAATTAGTTTAAAACAAGTAAGGAAGTATCAGTCGGGTTTCACCGACAGAGTAATACCCTACACCATGTTCCCAAGGGGGGTGATAATTCACTGAAATTGTGGGTGCATTTGATTTACAACCTACATAGTGGGCGGACCACGCCCATTTTTGGCAGACTAAAAGATATACCTAATAGGACTATACATGCCAAATATTGATGCTCTGACAGGTGTAGAACAGTTGTTATCGGCATATTTATTTTACTACCCTCATGGTGGGCGAACCACGCCCATTTCTGGAGAATTAAAAGGTATTCCTACCAGGAACGAAGTAACCAATTCTGGACGCTCTGGTGTATATATTATGGAAGTTAAGAGGATTTTTCGTTTATCGCCTATATAGTGGGCGGACCACGCCCATTTTCTTGTATCGTATCTAAGACGTATATATCAACTTGGGAACCGAATTTCATTCATTTATATTCGTAACTAGTCAATTGGGAGCCATTTTACCGGCACAATTTTACCGCCTATATAGTGGGCGGACCACGCCCATTTTTTGGTATTTTACACAGGGTCTACACCTTGTCATAAATACCAAGTATTATTCCTTTGCATGTGTAATTAGACAAATTATAGCAATTTAATCGAAAAAAACCCGAGGTAGTGGGACTTACAGGCCCATTGTGGGCGTGTCCTTAGACCGATTTAACTAATTTTAACACTTTACCTAACCCGAGGTTCACTGTGACTGTGTACCAAATTTGGTTCAAATCGGACAACTCCTTCTTCCTATTTTTTCCGAACACGCAGACGGACAGTCAGACAGACAGACAGACAGACAGACAGACAGACAGACAGACGGACAGACGGACAACCGGAAATCAAAAGAGAAAATGTTTCTGATCATTTCTATATACTTATGTCTATACCTAGGAGGGCTCCTTTAATGCGTTACAATTTTCGCACAAAGTTATTATACCCTATTACCATAGGTGTAGGGTATAATGATTTTATGAGCTCAATAGAAAAATAAGGCATTTGAGGGTTAACAAAATGATATTTGGTATTTAAGGTAAGGTGTGGGCCCTCTACGCCATACAAAAAATTGGCGGGATCTGTCCACTATATACGTGGCAAATTTTTTTTTCAAATATGGTTTGTGATCACAGATATATTCAGTTCCATCATTACTGCCTGATGTGTAGATTAATTTTAACGGAATGGTTTTGTTTATGGTATATAGTCATATAATATATTATGGCCTACCACTACATACTCATTTTACCACTACTCATTTAACTACTATCTATTTAACATTACTTTTTAACATTACTTACTTAACATAGCTCATTTATTATTACGCTTAATGCAACCCTGTTAGCATTAAGCAACTCTTAACATTAAGCACAGTTGAATAAAGTACGCTCATTGAGTAAGATCTCCGCATTTCCATATTTCAACAAAACTGGCGACGAGGAAAACCACGTGTTTTTTTTTACTAAGAAAAGAATCTTTAAAAAAAAAAAACTCGCGCGGCCACGTGAAACAAGCGTTTCCGTAAATTAAAATTTGTTCGCGTATTCTACGTGTTTTCTTAGGAAAAATTCTTGAAAACGCACTCGACCACGAGGAACAAGAGTTTCCGCCACAGTAGCTTTAATTTCGCATAAAGTAAAATCGTGTGTGTCAAGTAAAATTTTAAAGACAAAATTGTGAAAAAACTATATAAAGAAAGAAGAAAACTCTTGAAAACTGTTTCGAAAAATTTATAAATTATTTAAAGAAAAAAAAAAAAAAGAAGCAAAGCAGTGAAGAAATTATAACCTGCAAAATCTTTTAAATAAAAAAAGGGAAAACTTTTGAAAAGTGCTATAACTGTGCAAATTTATAAAACTGCAGTAAAACTACAAAATAAACTGCAAAAAATTTAAGATTTAATAAGTTGACGCTAAAGAAGTTGCGCATAATTGAAAAAAATTAAACTTAAAGACAATTATGAAAAAGGCCATAATTCAGTATAAAAAGGTGCTTCACTGAAGTAAAAAGAAAAGACCAAAAGACACCTGTTGAAAAAAGGGCATAAATTAGCATTAATCAGCAGTTCCAGTTTACCGTCGGTAACAGCGTTCAACTGAAGTGTCGGTAACAGCGTTAAAAGTAAAGGGCAAAAAGAAGCAACACTCGCAGCCAAAATAGTTGATGGCATCACTCAGGCCATCTTCGGCAATGTACTTGCAGTCGGAGTGGAATTTCACCACCGAGAGGTTGGCGTGAAAAACGGAGCGGAGAAAATGGCGCTGTCCGCAAATTTATCTTTTCAATAAATGTAATAATATTGCATAATGCAATATAACAAAACCAACAGCAATATTACCAATAAATCGGAATCGTAAAATCAGAACTTTAAAAAACCAAAAGACACTACAATAAATAAAAGCACAGGAGAAGCAGCAGCAGCAAAAATTTAAGAAAAAAAGATTTTTTTTTCGAGATTAGTATTGGAAGTGATGTGTAAAAGTGAAACTGCTTGCATATTAACTTGGCTAAAATTGCAACAGCTGTGTGCATAATAACATTTAAAAAACTTGCCAGCCATAATATGATTAAAGCATAAATTCTTTGAAAAAAAAAAAAACTACAAATGAACACGTGCATAAAAAGTCCAGAAAATTCGACGCCAGTCAACCATTTTGAATAAGCGGAAAATTGTACAAAGAAGACATTAAATTAAAAAGTACAGCAAAATAGACGCCATCCACCATTTTGAGTGAGGAGTGAAATGCAGAGTGTACAACAAATAAAAAATCGTATAAACAGTATTTTAAACATTTATAAAATTTCAACAACAAAAAACAACTATAAAATTTCAACGACAACAACTATTAAAATTCAATAACAATAAATAATAAAACCAACATCAAATCAGCAGCATCGACAACAGCTATAAAAATTCCACAACAACAAATTAAATTCAACAACAAATTACAAGACAACAAGGAAGACATCAAATTAACAACATCGAAAACAACTATAAAATTCAACATCAAATTAACAGAATCGACAACTATTTAAATTTCAACAACAAAAAAGAAGACATCAGCAGCACCGACAACTATAATAAAATTTCAACAACAAATAGAAGACTACGAAGGCCGCAACAACTATAAAATACCAACAAAGAAGACATCAAATTAACAATAGCTTCAACAATTACGGTAACAGTAAGAAAAAATTAACAACTATTATGTGAAAAGTAAAAGTATTCGAGTTTATACGCAAAATATATAATTTTACAATCATAAAATATTAATCTAACATTTTCATAACTTTTATATAGTATGTACTGCATACATAAGTTATAATGTTATCAAGAAAATAGAAAGAAAGAATTTCTAAAGAAAATTTGTTAATAATAAAATCATACTCATTAATCATACTTTCTAAATACTGGGAACAGAAAAACGACAGATAGATCTAGGGAAATAGGAACGGACAAGTGACACCGACAACTGTAAAAGATTAAAAACTTACTTATTTATTTAATTCAAAATTTTTACTTATTTAAATAAATTCCTTTAAACTTGTTCATACATATATTTAAAGAAAATGGACCCGAACACTGTCCAATCGTTTCAAATTATCCTTAGTTGCATTAAAGAAATTACGCCTTTTGACGGCACCGAAACTAATCAGTTGCCAGACTTCATAGATCAGGTAGAAGCCTTACTACCGAATATTGCAGGGTTCGAGGTAGCCAACCAAATAATTTTGTTTAATTATATAAAGAATAAATGTATAGGACATACCAGGGAGGTACTCCATAGAAGCGGAGAAATTAAAAAATGGGAAACAGTTAAAGAAATTCTCCTGAGGAACTTTGGTGAAAGAGAAAGTTCATGCGAGCTAATGGACAAACTCAAAACGTGTAGACTCGATTCGACAATCGAAAAATATTATTATAAAATAAACGAATTAAGGAATAGATTGCATAACAGAAAGCTGACCCATGGCGATGGAGATTACGCAACTGCAGACATTAATAGAATTACTTTGGGGGTATTTAAGGAGCATTTACCGGAACCAACGAAAACAATGATTTTCGCCAGAAACCCAACTACAATGGAAGATGCTTATAAGGTGATCCTCGAAGCTAGGCACCATTCGTATACAGCATTCGGCCCTGTGCATAACGCGTATGCTCAAGATAATACCTACAGGACAAACTTTAGTGATGACTTTCATAACAACAATTATAACAGACATTACAGCAACGTAAATTTCAATCGACGAAATATAAATAACGGAAATTATAATAACAATAGGCAGTACGGAAATGGGAATTTCAGTAATAGGCAGTTTGGGAATTTAAATAATAGGCAGTTTGGAAATGGGAATTTAAATAATAGGCAGTTTGGAAATGGGAATTTCAATAATAGGCAGTTTGGAAATGGGAATTTAAATAATAGGCAGTTTGGAAATGGGAATTTTGATAATAGGCAATTTGGAAATGGGTATTTCAATAATAGACATTTTGAAAATGGAAATTTCTATAGCGGAAATTATAACAACGAAAGTTCAAATAACAATAATTGTAACAGGGCAATAGGCCACTACCAACCAAATTTTAACTCGAATGAAGGCAATAACCATTTAATTAGGAACCCCAACAATTCACAAAGAACACAAAACCAACACAACTCGGGTGCGCAGAGTAACCAAACGAGAAACTCTAGATTTTCAAATAGGAGCAACGAACCAATGGATGTTGGTAATAATAACCTAAATTTTCACGAAGATGGACAAAACAACTACCCTACATAGTAATTGAGAACCCCATTAAGACATTGTATTTTATCATCGATACTGGAGCAGAGTTCAGTATTATAAATGAAAATCTTTGTCACCCAAAATGGAAGCACGATGTGAACGTTTCAGTCACAGCATTAGGTACGGAGCGTAAAATAAGCAAACTATTTAAATTTCCAATTTTTAAAGAATTTAACTTAAAAAATTACGATTGCGAATTTCTCGAATGCAGGTTTAACAAAGATTTTGATGGTCTAATTGGCAACAATATTTTAACTGAAATAAACGCTACTATAGATTACCCAAATAGAATTTTGAGAACGAATAATGCTACATTAAAAATATTTTTGAATAAAGAAGAAGAAGAATATGGAAAAATGGCTTACAATCAGAACGAAATAGAAATTTTCAATGTGGTTCGAAACAAAGATGTTATCAACCTAATAAATACGGATCATTTAAATAAAATGGAAAAGAATAAATTACACACGCTTTTAGGAAGATTCAAGAAAGTATTTTATAATGAACATGATGATCTAAGCTTTACAAACAAAATAAAACACAAAATAGTAACAAAAAACGACATTCCGGTTTATTCAAAACTATATAGATATCCCGAAGTTCACAAAGAAGAGGTTAACAAGCAAATAAACGAAATGCTAAAGCAAGGCATAATAAGAGAGTCCTGTAGTCCATACAATAGTCCTATTTGGGTCGTTCCCAAAAAGCTTGACTCGTCCAATGAGCAAAAATGGCGCCTTGTGATCGATTACAGGAAATTGAATGACATAACGATCGAAGACCGCTTTCCAATTCCAAATATAGAAGATATATTTGACAAATTGGGTAGATGTCAATATTTCACAACTCTCGACCTCGCTAAAGGGTTTCATCAAATTGAAATGGATCTAAACGACATACACAAAACAGCTTTTTCGACGGCAAATGGTCATTACGAATTTCTTCGGATGCCATTTGGCCTACGTAACGCACCAGCCACATTTCAAAGGCTGATGAACGAAGTACTTAGGGAATATATAGGGAAAATATGTCTTGTTTATTTAGATGATATTTTGGTATTTTCTACAAGCGTAGAAGAACATATAGAGTCGTTAAATAAAATATTAAATTGTCTAAATAATGCAAATTTAAAAATTCAAATTAACAAATGCAATTTCCTAAAAAAGGAGACATAATTTTTAGGTCACCTGATTACTGAAGATGGAATCAAGCCTAATCCTAATAAGGTAGAAGCAATAGACAAGATTCAACTCCCCAAATCGCAAAAGGAAATAAAGTCATTTTTGGGTATAACAGGGTACTATAGACGATTCATAAAAGATTATTCGAAAGTAGCACACCATTTAATAAAATATTTACAAAAAAATGCAAGAATAAATCTAAAAGACGAAGAATATATTGATGCGTTCAAAAAACTTAAAACTTTATTAAAAACTGACCCCATCTTAGCTCACCCCGATTTTAACAAATTGTTCACGCTTGTTACTGATGCAAGTAACTTTGCGCTAGGCGCTGTCTTAATGCAAAACAATAGAGCCATATGTTACGCTAGCCGATCCCTGAACGGACACGAAAAAAATTATAGTACTATAGAGAAGGAGCTCTTAGCTATAGTTTGGGCCACGAAATATTTCAGGCCGTAAGTTTACAATAAAAACAGATCACCGCCCACTTGTATGGCTAAATAACTTAAAAGAACCAAACTCAAAATTACAAAGGTGGAAAATAAAATTAAACGAATTTGATTTTGATATTGAATACATAAAGGGGAAAGAGAACGTCATTGCCGACAGCCTAAGTAGGATCGTCACAAACGAAAGTAATATAGCTAACATAAACCTCAATTTAAACGAGTTATTTGACGAAGATATAGAAACTATACATAGCGCAGAAACAGATAGTACAAACTACATAAAGATAACGGAAAATATAGTTAACATTTTTAAATTACAACTAATATTGAAAAAAACTGAAAGGCAAAGTTCCACAAGGAAAATATTATATAAAAAGAAAGTTAGAGATATAATAAACGTGACAGCAGAGAGCGATATTTTGGAAATAATGAGAGAGAAACTACCAGAAAAAGGATTAGTTGTGATCTTCTGCCCTGACGACAAATTATTTATAGAATTTCAAGAGTTGTATATTAAATACTTTTCAAATAATAGAAACCTTAAGATTATGCGATCATATACCTTAGTAGAAGATATCACAGATAGGGAAAAATTGTTGAGTTTAATAGAAAAGGAACACCTAAAAAACAACCACAGGGGAATAAATGAAATTTTCAAAGAAATAAAAAAATCATACTATTATCCGAATTTTCAAAAAGAAATACAAAAATACATAAACAATTGCGACATTTGCAATAAAGCAAAATTTGATAGAAATCCTATTAAACATAATTTAAACACTACAGCAACACCTAAAGAACATAACGAAATAGTTCACTTTGATATCTGGTACCCACAAAGAAATGTAATGTATTTAACTAGTATTGACAAATTCTCAAAATATGCCACTGCTCACCCACTAAAGGATAGAACCTGGGTATCGATAATCGACGCTTTAAAACAAAGGATTCAATACCTCGGTAAACCAAAAACATTGGTAACCGACAACGAACTCGATAGTTTAGCAATAAAACAGTTTCTTATAGATAGCGAAATTAATTTACACTTAACCACAACTTACAATAAAACAGGCAACTCAGATGTTGAAAGACTCCACTCCACACTGAACGAGCATATTAGGCTGTTCAATGCGGACCAAAATAATAAAGACGAATTGCATGAAAATGTGTTTAAAGCAATAGTAGCTTATAATAATACTATTCACTCAACGATAAAAATCAGGCCCATCGACCTTATAAATAATACATTATCCAGGGAAGACTTAACAAAATTATCAGAAAAAGTTCATACTGAGAAAATTAAAAGAATAGCCGCTATAAACAACAAAAATGCAGTTAGTGACACAGAGAATTTTGAAAATAATTACGTTAAGAATTACAGAGTCAGTAAAGCACAACCAAAATATAAGAAAATAAGTAACTACAAGAAAGACGGCAATCACTTAGTTTCGGAAGATAATAAATTTAACAATACAAATATTTAACAAATACAAATACAAATAAATTTAAGAAAATTTACAAAACGCAAGTGAAAAGGAAATTTAAATATCAGGACAAAACGACGCAAGTACCGAACGAACAACAAACGAAAGGAACGAATAACGAAGATAATACTAGTCTAAAGACGTAGAAAGGAAAGTTTAATTACATACTTAAATACAAATTAAAATTTAACAAAAGATTCAATGAGTAATGAAATACAAAGACAAAAAAAAAAAGAAAAAAAAACATTGTATCGAAATTTAGAAATATTTACAAGATAAGCAATTCAATATTAACTTTATTTTTACAAGAAGAATTAAATAACCTTGATATTACACTTATATTACAAATAATATTTAATAAAAAAAAAAAAAAAAAAAATTAAATAAAAAAATGCTATCAATCGAAAAAGAATGAAAATAAGAAATTTTATAAAGAATGAATAAAACTGTATAAAAGTTAATATTGTTAAACAAGAACTAAATCGAATGGAATTAATGTAAACTCCATAACTTCAACAGGGACTGTTGAATCTGGGGGTGGAGGAGTCATATAATATATTATGGCCTACCACTACATACTCATTTTACCACTACTCATTTAACTACTATCTATTTAACATTACTTTTTAACATTACTTACTTAACATAGCTCATTTATTATTACGCTTAATGCAACCCTGTTAGCATTAAGCAACTCTTAACATTAAGCACAGTTGAATAAAGTACGCTCATTGAGTAAGATCTCCGCATTTCCATATTTCAACAAAACTATATTCACAGGCCTTCACCACGTACACTATTTTTTCTATCACTTCTTACTAGTACCTACAATTTATCATATAATTCCTTTCTAAACCATGTTTCAGAGACACATATAAAATCTGTATAAGCTTTTTATTAACTTGACTTTCTGTTAGTTTGTAGTGAAATCTAGTAATACACTTTTCACCCACTTCCCGACTACTTGGATTGATAGTAAGCTACAGGTGACTTGGAAACAATTTATTTTCTACTTTTCAGTACATTAATTGAATTAAAGCTTATTTTTAATATTTTTTTATGTAGTACTAGCTGGACCCGGCATAACTCCGTTTTGCCCACAACTGTTGACTATCCGGCGGCTATTATGTCTTGGGCGTTGACGTTTTGTTGTTTACAATTTTCTTTTCACATGATGGTGAAATTTTGTTTTTGTAAAAAAGCCATTCAATATATTGAAATTTTATTTAACTAATTCATTATTGCTTTACGATAAACAACATTTTTGGTTTTTTTTGTCTGGAGCATACACAAATAAAGCGGATTGTTTGCCAACACGTGAGAACGCTACATACAATTGGTCATGCGAAAAACATGGATTCTTCCAATTCAGGCCGCAAATATTAAAGGATTGTCCCTGAGATTTGTTGATTGTCATTGCGAATGCCAATCGGACTGGAAATTGTAGTCTTTTAAAATCAAAAGAAATATCGGTCGTAATCAACCGAATGCGAGGAATAAAGACATCTTCCCCCGAATATTTTTCTATTAGAATTGTTGCTTCAGATTCGGCATCAAATTCTTAACAGCAAGTCTGGTACCATTGCACAGACGTGGTTGATTCAAATTTCGTAGCAATATGATGACCAAACTGTTTTAGTTGCAAATTATGCGGTGGAAATCCAGGTAATTCCAAGGAATTCAAAAACTCCGTCGGATAATTCGCGACATCATCTTGATTAGTAGTGGTATCAACTGATTTATATGAAACTAAATCTCCGGCAATTTGCGATTGAATGGTGAAATTCAATGCGTTGACATGACTGAGCCAAGCGTGATTATGATAATTTCGATTTACTTCAGGGAGCACATTGTCGATGAGAGCCGTTTGGGAATCCACGAAATGGAAGAAATTATTCTGAAACGTTATTAACCCTGTCGTCGTATCTACTGGGACTTTTCCGTTACCAATTTCTAGCAATTGCTTTGAAAACTGTTCAGCACTCTGATCGTTTTGAAGCTGAACTCTCATATTCGTGGTCAACGACAATATTGTCACCTGTCTCTACAACGATGATGCCTTCAGGCAAGCATTGAGCTCATCTGTAGCAGTCCCACGGGGAATCACTGTTGTTGTTGTCAAATGTCTTGCAGTGAGATGTTTAGTGCTTCAATTGATTTCTTAAGCGACATTCATCCCAAACAATCAATTTGTATTCCATCAACAGTTTTCCTGTTGCACTGTTGCGGATGATGTTGCACGTTGGAGTTTCCGTTATGTTCAAATTCAATGGCAATTTGAGTGCGGAATGTGCAGTACGTCCTCCGTCTAATAATATCGCTGCTATTCCGGATGATGCGAGAGCTAGTGCAACGTCACCTCGCGATCGAATCATGGCCAGAATCAGCGAAATAACTTATGTCTTTACTGTTCCACCTGGCGCATCCAGAAAAAAGATCCCACCAGTGTTATTGTCCACCGATTGCATCAATGTTTTGTAAGCATTTTTTGGTTGATCATTCAGCAATGGTACATATTAGATTGTATATTAGATTGAACCGCTTCTTGGAGCGCATCACGGTCGTATTGATGCTCACGATTCTGTTCTTGATCGAACGAATCGTGCAAATTTCGTCAGACATTGCCATTTCCGTATTGCGCGATGTATTTCGTATGCGATGCAATACCGCCACCTATCGTAAAATGCGAATAAATCGATTTATCAGATTTCCTGACTTTCCCGTCAGATTTTCCGGAATTTTTTTCTGCATAAACTTAAAATACAGCAATTCGAACAAAACAAAAAAAGAATCTTGAAAATCGGCCTAGCGGTTATCGAGTGAGAAGGCTAAAGAGCTTCACCACTTATTTTTTATATATTAGATTTTCATTAAATGTATATGTCGCAGGGAAATGGTAAAGTCAGGGATTTGACCAAATCCCTAAGGGATTTGATCAACTCCCGGGAGATGCTAAAATAACAACTCAGTTATGCCATTTCCCTAAAGAAAGTCAGTGAATTGATCAAATCCCTAAACTGTTTTAGTGAAATGATGAAATTATATGTGGCGAGGTGGTTTTTACTCTTTTTCTTCGCCCACCAACTAAGTCTACTGTTTCTTTTGCTCGTTGCTGCCACAGCTCATTCGCTAGCACGTATGTATGATATGAAAGTCTGCTTTTGTTGATCATGCCGGTCAAATTCGTGCAGCTGGCTGACAAAAATCCTAGTGTTTCAAGACATTTTTGAACACGCGGCATGATAAAGAAAACCCTTTATGGACGCACGAAAGAATAGAAGAAGCTATCACAGTCATTGAACAATTTAAATTGGCACCACTACTCAAACTGCAACGGACATATAAACAGTACTATTATGGAAGAAACTACGATGTTATGAAAGTAGGTACTAAAAAATCTGGGATTTTGAAGAGAAAGTATGACTCCGATCCAGTTGTAAAAATCGTGGCAACGGACAATTTATATTTACTACATACTTCAGGAAACCCATCAGTCGACTGGCCATGGAGGAAAAGATATGTAAAATGTCGTATACATAGTTTGAAATAAAAATACCTAATATCCATGTATTTACTTCAATTGTTCTAGAATTTCTAAAGCTATGCACGGTATGCTAGTCTTAATAACAGAACCAATAGCAGGACTCCAATCTAGTTATATTTCAAAGAGCTTCTTGAAAAGCTTGTTCTCTATGAAAAGAACCTGAATCTACGTATTTTTATAAGCTTTATATTAGGTTCACATCAGGTATGTATGTATGTATGTATGTATGTATGTATGTATGTATGTATGTATGTATGTAGTGGAATCTAGTAATCAATTTTTCAC
Organism: Neria commutata; assembly: GCA_963457695.1. Taxonomy (NCBI): domain Eukaryota; kingdom Metazoa; phylum Arthropoda; class Insecta; order Diptera; family Micropezidae; genus Neria; species Neria commutata. Next base: position 38,261,339 of record OY735245.1, read on the forward strand.
CCACTTCCCGACTACTTAGAGATCTGAAACTTTGCATACATGCGTAACAACCATGACAATGCATGAATCAATAAATTATGGGCGTAGGATAAGGGGCGTGGCACTTTTTTATCAACTCTAGATTTGTGTATAACTTTAGAACTACACATCACACATCAATGAAATTCGGTAGGAACTTACTACATATCCATATCCTTCTACTGAGAAAATAAGGGGGCACTGGATAAGGGGGCGTGGCACACCCCATACAAACAAAATTTTTGATCTCGATTAGCTTTGGAACTAAAGGTCGTGCAGCATTGAAAGTTCGTATGCAGTCGCCTCTTGGATGTGTCGTCCCACTGGTAAAATTTAATGGGCGCAGGATAGGGGAGCGCGGCACCCCATACAAACAAAATTTTTGATCTCGATTAGCTTTGGAACTAAAGGTCGTGCAGCATTGAAAGTTCGTATGCAGTCGCCTCTTGGATGTGTCGTCCCACTGGTAAAATTTAATGGGCGCAGGATAGGGGAGCGCGGCACCCCATACAAAAAAAATTTTTGATCTCGATTAGCTTTAGAACTAAAGGTCGTGCAGCATTGAAATTTCGTATGCAGTCGCCTCTTGAATGTGTCGTCCCACTGGTAAAATTTAATGGGCGCAGGATAGGGGAGCGCGGCACCCCATACATACAAAATTTTTGATCTCGATTAGCTTTAGAACTAAAGGTCGTGCAGCATTGAAATTTTGTATGCAGTCGCCTCTTGGATACGTCGTCCAACTGGTAAAATTTTATGGGCGTAGGATAAGGGGCGTGGCACTTTTTTGCCAACTCACGATTTGTGTATAACTTTAGAACTACACATCACACATCAATGAAACTCGGTAGGAACTTACTACATATCCATATCCTTCTACTGAGAAAGTAAGGGGGGCACTGGATAAGGGGACGTGGCACCCCCCATACAACCAAAATTGTTGATCTCGATTAGTTTTGGAACTAAAGATCGTGCAGCATTGAAATTTCGTATGCAGTCGCCTCTTGGATGTGTCGTCCCACTGGTAAAATTTTACGGGCGTAGGATAAGGGGCGTGGCACTTTTTCTTATCAACTCCAGATTTGTATATAACTTTAGAACTACACATCATACATCAATGAAACTCGGTAGGAACCTACTACACATCCATATCCATCTACTGGGAAAATAAGACGGGCGGTGGACAAGTGGGCGTTGCACCGCCCATACAAACAAAATCGTTTATATAGAATAGCTTTGGAACTAAAGGTCGTGCAGCATTGAAATTCCGTATACAGGCCCCTCTTGGATGCTTCGTCCCACTGGTAAAATTTTATGGGCGTGGGACAGGGGGCGTGGCACTTTTCAAGCAACTACACACTTGGGTTTCAGTTTATAATTATATGAAAAACGATAGGAACTTACTCGCCGCGCCTTGCAAGCAAAACAAAAACAACTCATCGCGCCACAAATATACCACGAATATTAGGGTCGATCACAGCCGTATTATTTGTTAAATTGAGGATATGACATGACGATAGGAAACACTGTGAATACCCTAAATATTGTGTACTGCTCTGCAAGTTTTAAATTCTTTTTGCGAAAAATTTCAGAGCTCTAAAATTGAATTTATGGAAGACTAAAAAGTAGAAAATAAAATTATATAAAAAAAACCTTTTTAAAAATAAGCTTTAATTTATTTAATGTACTAAAAAGTAGAAAATAAATTGTTTCCAAGTCACCTGTATCTTACTATCAATAAAAGCTTGTGCGCTCAATATCCATATTCAAAATATCTTTCATTACTAGAATCTATTTGCAAAAAAATTATTTAAATAAAATATTGTGGTAACTGGTTGACAAATATTGAACACATGAGCGCCCCCAGCTTTTATGGATAGTAAGATACAGGTGACTTGGAAACAATTTATTTTCTACTTTCTAGTACATTAAATAAATTATAGCTTATTTTTAAAAAGTTTTTTTTTATATAATTTTATTTTATTTTTATTTTTTTCTGTCGGAATATGAAAAACCTACCAGCACGCAGACAAGTATTTGTCCATTGTACTGGTAAGCGAATTCCTTTTACTGAAATCTTCCTGAGCTTTTAATAAAGCGGAGGATTTTCAATGGTGGCAAGGACCTTAGTTGATCGGGTCTCACCACGTCTGACTCCAGCAGCTGCGATCGCGACCTGGAAAAGGCGGGACACTCGCATAAGAAGTGGGTGACGGTATCCTCGTCCTCCAGACAGCTCTTACAGACGCTGTCGTCGGCCAGACCCATCGCACTCAGGTGTTTTGCACGTGAGGTATTTCCCGGTCAGGACGCGCACAAGAAGTCTACAGTCCTTACGGTTTAGAGACCTAAGAAAAGAAGACTTTCTTTTGTCGACGGTTGGAAACAGGAGCTTCGTCTGTCTGCATCCAGCTAGCCAGCCCTATCCTTGACCGGGTTGAGAAACAACCCAGTCGTTTATGGACGCTTTGACCATGGAAGAAGGCAGGCCTTGGCCTGGTATTCAGAACCTGATCTTGCAAGTTCATCGGACACTTCATTTCCGGACACGCTGAAGTGCCCCGGTACCCAAAAGAGGGCAAGTGAGTTGTGAAAGCCTACGCTGTTAAGCTTGGCTTTACACTCTTTGACTGTCTTGGAGGTGGTGATTGGGTTGAGCAAGGCCATACGTATCTACGTATTAATCAGCATGACTATGACATTAATTTAACTCCAGAAAACTTACCAGTAGTTTCTTTATAGGACACCAACGCCGCTTCAACTTCAAAATATCTAGCAGAAATTGAATCAAATAAAATACTCTGCATTGAACAATACATGATTTACAAAATAAAATATCAAAACAATATTATATCATCTTTTCTTTTAAACACTAGGATTTTTGTCAGCCAGCTGCAGGAATTTAAGCGGCATGACCAACAAAAGCAGACTTTCATATCGTACATACATACGCGCTAGCGAATGAGCTGTGGCAGCAACGAGCAAAAGAAACAGTAGACTTAGTTGGTGGGCGAAGAAAAAGAGTAAAAACCACCTCGCCACATATAATTTAATCATTTCACTAAAACAGTTTAGGGATTTGATCAAATCACTGACTTTCTTTAGGGAAATGGCATAACTGAGTTGTTATTTTAGCATCTCCCGGGAGTTGATCCCTGATTTTACCATTTCCCTGCGACATATCTGTGGTCATATGCAATAACGACTTAAGTCGACTTAAGACGAAATTGAGTTGACGTTACCACTGTATTCCTGACGTTGATGCGCATATTTTGTTCAAACCCCGGTATCTGTACCCATCTCAGAAAAAAAGTTATTTAAAAAAAACACATGCACTTATGTACATGCACTTATGTGCATTTCAAATTTCAAATTGCATTTTCTCGAAACAGTTGTTTTCGACTTAAGTCGTTATTGCATATGACCACAGATATATGTACATATATAATTAAAATAATTAAACTTAGAAGGATTAATAGTCCCATTAGTTATGATTTAGGAATAACTTAACTTGACTTAAGCCAACCTGCCATACGGAAACTCTGTACATGCTGTTACTCATGAAATAGGAAATAGAAATAGAAATAGAGAACAGCAGGTTTCAAGTTTCTATGTTAAGTCGTTAAGTCAAAAGAGAGCGTGAGCGGATTGCTCTACAGAAGCAGCATTGCCAGTGCAATATTTTTCAGACTTGAAATAATTTCGTTTGAAAACTTGTATATAAAACATGAAATATATCGCTGTATCAGACGAAATAACTTTTGAAACTTAAAGTAATTTTTCGCCAATTCCGTAAAGTCATATTTCCATTACAAAACCAAATATAATTCTTGCGTTTTCAATTGAGTGGACCGCAATGGCAACCTTACTTTCATTCGTAAACAAACTGTCAAAACGTGTGAATATGGACGACGAGCAGCTTATAATTTTGCTATATTCAAATAGCGAATTAGCTGCTGTTGTCGTGTTTAATATATTTTATACATCTTGAGAAAGCTCAAGAACATTGCGCACAACTTTAGTTTAGACAGCATTTCAATTAAATGAAAGAATTTTGTTCTGCACTTTCAAAAAAAAATTCAACTATCAACACAAAAACAGCTGATTTCAAAGTCATGAGTAACAGCTCCTAAGTTTCTACGGAAACTTAACTAAGTTAAGTTATTCCTAAATCATAACTAATGGGACTATAAGACTTTCAGCATTCATGTGGCATAGTTGAAAACCATATTGTAGGGCACCTACCAAGTCTATACGAATTTTGAAGTTTTCATTGTTGGTGTTGCTATTTCTAAAATCGCTCATTTGAAATTACTTTAGTGCTATAAAACTGGCAATTTACACTTAAATTATAATGTCGCTTTTTTATAATAATTAAAAACTACAAATTTGGATTAATACTAGAATAATTATTATGAAAACGTATAGAAATAAATTTTCGGTAGCTATTGTGTCAGATATGCTGACAATACCGCAACGCTTCCACACGTGCATATCTGCTCACGCCGCTTTTACTATGTATGTTGGAAGTACCTACCAACAATTTCATCTGTACTCTTTCTGTCGGTTATGTGCTTTGTTTCGCCGTTCTGATGCAGTCGTACAAAAGCTCTTCCGCGAATTGAGAAAGCCGACGACAACAGTTTTTGTATCTTTAGTTGTGTGGCGTAGTGCATGACTTTGCGGTTCTTACGCGTTAAGCTCTCATGCACAAATATTGTCTCCTCACTTTCACATCCAGCATCTCTTGGTGTCAATGCCCGCCTATTCGCAAAGTTATTGAACAGCTGGTTACGCTCATCAGGTGAGTGCAAATTGACAATTATAGGCGCTGATGTTTTGTTAAAACAATTGAACACTCAAGCTGGTTTTTCTTTTCATAAAATATTGATCTTTCGGTACGAATCGTGCTATCGTTTTTTGAATTCGTATTTAAAAAGCTTCAATATCATATATTATTAAATTTATGATCAGATACATCACGAAATTGTGAGCGATTTCACAGTAAATTTAAAAAAAATCGAACTATCCATTCAATAAACCTACAGAGCATATTAATAACCACTAGTTCCTATGGTTAGACTAGCACCTGAAACAAGAAAAAAAGTTGAAGGCTTAATGGAAGATGAACTGAATGAAATGCGCAACATCTGACATGTCGGATAGCAAAATTTTCTCTCACACAAAATTTTCATCTGTATGTATCAAGAGCAATAAGCCTTAATAGAACCGTTTATTTTGAAAGTGGGGTAAGTCCATTTTCTGTTATTGCGAGATATTTAAATGTTTACATTTCACTCTCAGTGTCAATACTGTTAAGAGCGAAAACTTTCATCTCCCAAATATTGTTCACCCATAAAAAGATCGTAACATGTTTTATCTATAGCTGCAATCATCTACATTTTTGTAAAAAATGGACTAGCCCCACTTTCAAAACAAACGGCTCAATTATTAATTTTGTTTAACTCCTTCATTACTAATGCAGAATTTTTCTAACTCCAAAGAGTATTTATTTATTCCTCTTGTTTTTATTCAAAACATTAGGTCCTTATATGCATTTGTGTGGTTTTGGTCATCAACGGGTTACTACTGTTTTTAAATATTGCAACACTTTTTTACTCGTTGACATTTGCCATAAATGTAATTAAAAGAAATTTAAAACAAGTGGGGTGATAATCCAATGAATGAAATAAAATTGTGGGTCTATTAAATTTACAACATAGGGGAGAGGGGGGTGCCTTCGTCTACTTTTTTTTGAAGGCCTATATTTCAGAAGGTAATGAAAATATTTAAAAACCGATTAGACTGTTACAATACCTCATTATTTAACAATAAAATGTTATACTAAAATTTCTTTAAAAAGTTCCGTTTGTATTATTTTTTTCATAATTAGTAAAAAAAGTCATTTCGCTGAATGTGCCCCCATGCCAGGGTAGCTTCGGCATTTGGCGGGGCACTTTCGGCATTCACACTTGAAGGTACCATAAGGTAATACAGAATCTTGTTTAGACTAGATAAGACATGTTTTTGGTTACATAATACGTTTTTATTATATTTTGCATTAAAAAAATATAAAAAAATCATGTTTAAGAGCTTCAAAAAAATGTAGTTATTGTAAAATTTTTTTTATAAATTTTTTTTTATATATAAAGTTTCAAGTGCTGAGATCGACCCTAATATTAATTTTGTGTGGTTACGGGAGGTTTAAGCGAGGTTCGAGGGTCTTGGAAGCCTCAACTCGATTTCGATTTTTAGTACCTGTGAAGTTATATTGACGAATATGCCCCATGAAAAAAAGACGAGTCCAACCTGGTGTCATTTTTTTTTCTTTTTATTTTTTTACTCCTAATTTCAGTGTTTTATTTTCACATAAAACACTTTTATTTACACAATAATTAGTATTCAAGTAATACTAATACACTTTAGATTGAAATAATGATATATGTACACCACAAACTTCTTACGTTACCGACCTGAAAATTTGGCAACGAAGCGCGAAAACACAAAATCAAATGTAACTTTGTCAGCTGTTCAGATAGAGATGGCAAACTTTGTGAGGGTTTTTATGCTAGTGATGGGTTAGTTTTTACTAATAAACAGTGATGTCCGATGACTCCTTCATACCGAAATCGAAATCGCCTATGACGAATGTGCCTCAAGGACGAAGGCACCCCCCTCTCCCCTACATAGTGGGCGGACCACGCCCATTTTTGACAAACCACAGGATATTCGTAGTAAAACTCCCATGGGCCACGCCCATGTTTGGAGAATATTAATGTATTCTTACCAGCAATTAAGTGTCAGGATATAAACGCTCTGGTTATACGAGGGCGGATCAATAACTCCGTGACTTTTCGAACTTCCCTCGTAGTTATATGAAATGCAAGACTACTGCCATCAAGTACCACCTGTTAATAGACTACTGTTAAATTTTGAGCAAGTTCCGTCATTTACTTTGCGTTTAACAGCTGTTCAAAACACACAACCTCGTGGATTTTTTTAAAAATGGAAAAAAAGTTAATTTCGAGTGCTCATTAAACATTTTTTTTGCGAAAAAAAAACCGTCCATCAAACTAAGGAAAAGCTTGATAAATACTATGGGGACTCTGCACCATCGATTTCAATGGTAAAAAAGTGGTTTACTGACTTTCGTTGTGATCGCACAAGTACAAATGACGCTGAACGTTCTGGACGGCCAATTGAGGTCAATACACCCGAAAATGTCGAAAAAATCTACGATATGGTGTTGGCCGATCGAAGAGTAATGGTAGAATTACTCTAGCGGTAAGGTTAGAAATCGTGTCAGCTGACACAATCTATCTTACCCGAACACAATGTTCGCTATTACTCTGACCGGATTGAGTAGTAGAAATTTCTGCGTCGATTAGAAAACTACTGCAAAAGTCGTGTCAGCTGTGAAAAGAATGTTGCCACACAAAAAATTCACTTGAAAATGAAATAGGAATAATGCTTTTCCTATGCAAGAATTTAAACGGCAACACTGGTCAAAACAAGCGAATATTTATTGGAAATATAGTGCACCTGCGCTTTCGTTTGCTTAAAATTTGTACACATCGTACATTTTACACAACACTAAGCACATTGAGTCAATTATTTCGTCGTTTGAATTCATTTTTCACGATATATTTTGTTTGTGAACTCTTTGCAGAAAAGTGTTGCCAGTGACCTTCGATTTTAGTTCAACAAAAGAAGTGGATTATTATTGCCGAAATAAGTTAAAAAAGTAGTACACAATATAGAGATGTAACAATTATGATAATTCAGTGCCATAAATTTAATAAAGAATGTAAAATTTCATCTCAGAAGAAAATAAACAGTGTGTTTCTTTTGTGCACAAAACTATACGGCAGCACTAGCAAAAAGAATAGACTGACAGCTGCAATCCGTTTAGATGTTAGAGTAATGGTCTAATTAGTCCAGCGGTGTCGAATTCAATCGTGCCGGATAGCAATTTGCGCAGTTACTCTAACAGCTAAACGGATTACAGCTGTCAGTCTATTCTTTTTGCTAGTGCTGCCGTATAGTTTTGTGCACAAAAGAAACACACTGTTTATTTTCTTCTGAGATGAAATTTTACATTCTTTATTAAATTTATGGCACTGAATTATCATAATTGTTACATCTCTATATTGTGTACTACTTTTTTAACTTATTTCGGCAATAATAATCCACTTCTTTTGTTGAACTAAAATCGAAGGTCACTGGCAACACTTTTCTGCAAAGAGTTCACAAACAAAATATATCGTGAAAAATGAATTCAAACGACGAAATAATTGACTCAATGTGCTTAGTGTTGTGTAAAATGTACGATGTGTACAAATTTAAAGCAAACGAAAGCGAAGGTGGACTATATTTCCAATAAATATTCGCTTGTTTTGACCAGTGTTGCCGTTTAAATTCTTGCATAGGAAATGCATTATTGCTATTTCATTTTCAAGTGAATTATTTGTGTGGCAACATTCTTTTCACAGCTGACACGACTTTTGCAGTAGTTTTCTAATCGACGCAGAAATTTCTACTACTCAATCCGGTCAGAGTAATAGCGAACATTGTGTTCGGGTAACATAGATTGTGTCAGCTGACACGATTTCTAACCTTACCGCTAGAGTAATTCTACCATAACTGGGCAAATTGCTATCCGGCACGATTGAATTCGACACCGCTGGACTAATTAGACCATAAAAGTGCGTGAGATTGTTGATGCCATAGGCATTTCATATGGCAGTGTGGTTTCGATTTTAAATTATCAGCTGGGTTTAAGAAAGCTGTCTGCAAGATGGGTGCCGCGTTTGCTCTCAATTGACCATAAACGTAATCGTGTGACAACTTCAAAGGATTGGTAAAATTCCTTATATTGGGCTACTAATTGTTACCTCATCCGCCATATTCTGCGGATTTAGCCCCCAGTGACTATTTCCTATTTCCAAACCTAAAGAAATGGCTCGATGGAAAGAGATTTAGCTGCAACGATGAAATTATTGATCAAACAAATGCCTATATTATGGACCTCGAAAAATCCTATTTTTTGGAAGGGATACAAAAATTGGAGAAACGTTGGACTAAGTGTATTGAGCTAAAAAGAGATTATGTTAAAAAATAAATTTTTTTTTTGAAAAAAAATTGGTTTTATTCAAAAAGTCAAGGAGTATTGATCTACCCTCGTATACTATGGAAAATAAAATTATATAAAAAAAACCTTTTTAAAAATAAGCTTTAATTTATTTAATGTACTAAAAAGTAGAAAATAAATTGTTTCCAAGTCACCTGTATCTTACTATTAATAAAAGCTTGGGGCGCTCATGTGTTCAATATTTGTCAACCAGTTACCACAATATTTTATTTAAATAATTTTTTGCAAATAGATTCTAGTAATGAAAGATATTTTGAATATGGATATTGAGCGCACATGCTTTTATTAATAGTAAGATACAGAAGACTTGGAAATAATTTAATATTAGAATATTAGTACATTTAATAAATTAAAGCTTATTTTTAAAAAGTATTTTTTTATATCATTTTATTTTCTACTTTTTAGTCTTCGATAAATTCAATTTTAGAGCTCTGAAATTTTTCACAAAAAGAATTTAAAACTTGCAGAGCAGTACACAATATTTAGGGTATTCACAGTGTTTCCTATCGTCATATGTCATATCCTCAATTTATCAAATAATACGGCTGTGATCGACCCTAATATTCGTGGCATATTTGTGGCGCGATGAGTGGTTGTTGTTTTGCTTGCAAGGCGCGGCGAGTAAGTTCCTATCGTTTTTCATTGATGTGTGGTGTACCTATAATTATAAACTGAAGCCCAGTGTGTAGTTGCTTGAAAAGTGCCACGCCCCCTGTCCTACGCCCATAAAATTTTACCAGTGAGACGAAGCATCCAAGAGGGGCCTGTATATAAGCCCGGTGTACGGTGACCATATTTTTTTTATGAAAATAGAGTAGGGGAGAGGGGGGTGCCTTCGTCTACTTTTTTTTGAAGGCCTATATTTCAGAAGGTAATGAAATTATTTAAAAACCGATTAGAGTGTTACAATACCTCATTATTTAACAATAAAATGTTATACTAAAATTTCTTTAAAAAGTTCCGTTTGTATTATTTTTTTCATGATTAGTAAAAAAAGTCATTTCGCTGAATGTGCCCCCATGCCAGGGTAGCTTCGGCATTTGGCGGGGCACTTTCGGCATTCACACTTGAAGGTACCATAAGGTAATACAGAATCTTGTTTAGACTAGATAAGACATGTTTTTGGTTACATAACACGTTTTTATTATATTTTGCATTAAAAAAATATAAAAAAATCATGTTTAAGAGCTTCAAAAAAAGGTAGTTATTGTAAAATTTTTTTTATAAATTTTTTTTTATATATAAAGTTTAAAGTGCTGAGATCGACCCTAATATTAATTTTGTGTGGTTACGGGAGGTTTAAGCCAGGTTCGAGGGTCTTGGAAGCCTCAACTCGATTTCGATTTTTAGTACCTGTGAAGTTATATTGACGAATGTGCCCCATAAAAAAAAGACGAGTCTAACCTGGTGTCACTTTTTTTTCTTTTTATTTTTTTACTCCTAATTTCAGTGTTTAATTTTCACATAAAACACTTTTATTTACACAATAATTAGTATTCAAGTAATACTAATACACTTAAGATTGAAATAATGATATATGTACACCACAAACTTCTTACGTTACCGACCTGAAAATTCGGCAACGAAGCGCGAAAACACAAAATCAAATGTAACTTTATCAGCTGTTCAGATAGAGATGGCAAACTTTGTGAGGGATATTTATGCTAGTTATGGGTTAGTTTTTACTAATAAACAGTAATGTCCGATGACTCCTTCATACCGAAATCGCCTTTGACGAATGTGCCCCAACGACGAAGGTACCCCCCTCTCCCCTACACACCCACCAACATACCATTCTTTTGCTAAAAATTCAAAAATGGCAAATGTCCGTTTTAAAAATGTATTTTTCCGATAGTTCCTATCGTTTTTCATTGATTTCTGGTGTACCTGGTGTACCTATAATTATAAACTGAAGCCCAAGTGTGTAGTTGCTTGAAAAGTGCCACGTCCCTTGTCCTACGCCCATAAAATTTTACCAGTGGGACGACACATCCAAGAGGCGACTGCATACGAAATTTCAATGCTGCACGACCTTTAGTTCCAAAGCTAATCGAGATCAAAAATTTAATTTGTATGGGGTGCCACGCCCCCTTATCCAGTGCCCCCTTATTTTCTCAGTAGAAGGATATGGATATGTAGTAAGTTCCTACCGAGTTTCATTGATGTGTGATGTGCAGTTCTAATGATATACACAAATCTGGAGTTGATAAAAAAGTGCCACGCCCCTTATCCTAAGCCCATAAAATTTTACCAGTGGGACGACACATCCAAGAGGCGACTGCATACGAAATTTCAATTCTGCACGACCTTTAGTTCCAAAGCTAATCGAGATCTAAACTTTTGTTTGTATGGGGGGAGCCACACCCCCTTATCCAGTGCCCGTCTTATTTTCTCAGTAGAAGGATATGGATATGTAGTAAGTTCCTACCGAGTTTCATTGATGTGTGATGTGTAGTTCTAAAGTTATACACAAATCTAGAGTTGATAAAAAAGTGCCACGCCCCTTATCTTACGCCCATACAATTTATTGATTCATGCATTGTCATGGTGGTTACGCATGTATGCAAAGTTTCAGATCTCTAAGTAGTCGGGAAGTGGGTGAAAAATTGATTACAAGATTTGACGACACACATACATACCTGATGTGAACCTAATATAAAGCTTATAAAAAGAATTTAAAACTTGCAGAGCAGTACACAATATTTAGGGTATTCACAGTGTTTCCTATCGTCATATGTCATATCCTCAATTTAACAAATAATACGGCTGTGATCGACCCTAATATTCGTGGCATATTTGTGACGCGGTGAGTTGTTGCTATTTTGCCAGCAGGGCGCGGCAAGTAAGTTCCTATCGTTTTTCATTCATGTGTGGTGTACCTATAATTATAAACTGAAGCCCAAGTGTGTAGTTGCTTGAAAAGTGCCACGCCCCTTGTCCTACGCCCATAAAATTTTACCAGTGGGACGACACATCCAAGAGGCGACTGCATACGAAATTTCAATGCTGCACGACCTTTAGTTCCAAAGCTAATCGAGATCAAAAATTTTGTTTGTATGGGGGTGCCACGCCCCCTTATCCAGTGCCCCCCTTATTTTCTCAGTAGAAGGATATGGATATGTAGTAAGTTCCTATCGAGTTTCATTGATGTGTGATGTGCAGTTCTAAAGTTATACACAAATCTGGAGTTTATAAAAAAGTGCCACGCCCCTTATCCTACGCCCATAAAATTTTACCAGTGGGACGACACATCCAAGAGGCGACTGCATACGAAATTTCAATGCTGCACGACCTTTAGTTCCAAAGCAAATCGAGATCAAAAATTTTGTTTGTATGGGGGTGCCACGTCCCCTTATCCTACGCCCATAAAATTTTACCAGTGGGACGACACATCCAAGAGGCGACTGCATACGAAATTTCAATGCTGCACGACCTTTAGTTCCAAAGCTAATCGAGATCAAAAATTTTGTATGTATGGGGGGTGCCACGCCCCCTTATCCAGTGCCCCCCTTATTTTCTCAGTAGAAGGATATGGATATGTAGTAAGTTCCTACCGAGTTTCATTGATGTGTGATGTGTAGTTCTAAAGTTATACACAAATCTGGAGTTTATAAAAAAGTGCCACGCCCCTTATCCTACGCCCATAAAATTTTACCAGTGGGACGACACATCCAAGAGGCGACTGCATACGAAATTTCAATGCTGCACGACCTTTAGTTCCAAAGCAAATCGAGATCAAAAATTTTGTTTGTATGGTGGGTGCCACGTCCCCTTATCCTACGCCCATAAAATTTTACCAGTGGGACGACACATCCAAGAGGCGACTGCATACGAAATTTCAATGCTGCACGACCTTTAGTTCCAAAGCTAATCGAGATCAAAAATTTTGTATGTATGGGGGGTGCCACGCCCCCTTATCCAGTGCCCCCCTTATTTTCTCAGTAGAAGGATATGGATATGTAGTAAGTTCCTACCGAGTTTCATTGATGTGTGATGTGTAGTTCTAAAGTTATACACAAATCTGGAGTTTATGAAAAAGTGCCACGCTCCTTATCCTACGCCCATAAAATTTATTGATTCATGCATTGTCATGGTGGTTACGCATGTATGCAAAGTTTCAGATCTCTAAGTAGTCGGGAAGTGGGTGAAAAATTGATTACTAGATTCCACTACATACATACAAACATACATACCGGATGTGAACCTAATATAAAGCTTATAAAAAAAACAATTTACCCAGTAAACTGTATACATGGTGGTAATGGGTAATAGTAATGGGTTCAAAATGGACCCTATATCAAGGCAAGCTTTTTTTTATGGTTTGAACCAAGGAACCACCAGATCAGCATCCTTAATGGCAATCACCCTGTATAACATAAATTCTAAACATAACATACAAGGCGTTTTGGCTCAAACTGTTTTAATATTATTCTGTAGAATGAATTTTTTTTATCAAATTGTGGTTTTCCTCTAAGGGCCAGTTTCACAGTGGATATTTAAACTCTGATTGCAGTTTAAATAGGGAATTTCAGTTTCACAGTTGGAAGTTAAATACGATTTAAATAGCCGACTGTGGATATTTAAGTACGGCACAGAGTTGCAATCGAAAACAAATAAACAGCTGATTTCGGATGTGCAAGCAAGCTGCGTCGACAATATTGCAATTTATAAGAGATCAAATTAAACATAAAACTGCATGGTATACCACATATAAATGATCCCGTAGTATTATAAATAATATAAACTGTGGATTCTTTGCACAATATCCAATAATTCACTTCTTTCGGCCGACGAAAAATTTTTAGCTCGCGCTGCCTCCATAATTGAACAATTGAACATATGTTTTTGGCAAGTTGTGTCAACCTTCAATTGTCAAATATTCGAAGTTGCCATTCATTATTCCGTATTTAAATAAATGCACTGTGAAACTCAAGAAAAGTTAAACTAGATTTAAACTCAATTCGCAAATTAGATTTAAACATCCACTGTGAAACTGGCCCTAAGTACTCCTTAAATTCCAAGCAAGAAAGTTCATAATTGCATTTTGTAATTAAAATGGATTTAATAGTTTTAATTTTCATTTGCGATTTCTCCGCAGTCTAAATGTTGTTCATAAGAGAAAAAACCCTTTGTTTAAGCCCACGTAGGGTCCACCGTTTCGGTTGTAGCGAGGTGGCAAGTTGATGCCAAGTTTCGCTTGCACCCGAGTGCTGTGAGCCGGTGGCGGCAAACTGCGCTTGGGCACTTGCGATTCAACCTCCTACCCGAAAGGTAAGCTAGCTCTCCTCCATATGAGGATTCACCCATATCATAAATACAGTCCACTTATTGTTAACTCTTATTTAATTTTTATTAATAATAAACTACATTTATTATACGTTTTATAACGTGCACCGAAGTTTGCTTTTTCATTTCTAATTTTGTTTATATTTTCTCCATTTTTCCCGTGCACGACAAACCGCTGCTGCGACGCCGGGCCACGGACTCGCCCCATTTTGACCGTTTGCGGATATATTCTGCAAACCCCGACGCGTCGCGTCTTTATTGGTCCTTCAAGCCGCGGATCTCGGCATCTGGAAAGCGGCCGCCGTGCACCAGATACCATTCAACGATAAATTTACAAAAACATCACTAAGCCCACTGCATCACAATCAACAAATTGCACATCATAAAATTGCATTCCGACTGCAGCGACTACAACAACAAATTTAACAAGTGCCGGCTGCAGATACGAACATAACAAGTGATAATTATCGGCAACCACAACATCCACATTATACATTTTTTCGCCGGAAATCACAGGTGCGTAAAATTATTGGTGATAGCTTAAGAGTGCGCTTAGGTTGTTTATATTTAAATAAATATAAAATATTAAACAATTTTATGAAAATATTGAATTTAAATCCGTCTACCCGCTTTGCGTATATGGGAAACGAAGGGCATTATTCCAATTGCAATTCGTTTCTATATTTCATATGTTACGGTCATCGAACCCTACATAGTCTCTGAGAAAAAGTACATAGGAACCATATGTTCCAATGTTCTCCGCCTAATACAGCATATCTGTTTAGGAAAGTCTCACTTTGACTCAATAAATCTGAGAAAGAAAAAAAGCCTCTCTCCCACTTGTTGTACAAACGTACCGATCTCATTTCGTTCTCACTGATGACTTGCAGGCAAAAAGCGACAACGCAAGAACAATACTAATATCAGCACGTTCTCACCTCTCACTTGTGCATTGCAATTTGCAAGTGACACTGCAAGAGCCACACACCTTCACCAATTCCCCTTATACCCGCACTGATTTACCGAGCGACGCACTCGTCGCGTTAAGCGCTCACCCGCCTCAACTGCTGCACTACTTAACGCAACTAGCATTGCAGGTGCATCTCCCCTCACACCGCCACCCACACACACTGAGCTTCGCACTTATTGCGGTAAGCGCTCTCACTTTGATCTCCATTGCTGCGCTCACTTGCTTATTGCAACTATTGCAAAGAGCGGGAGAACCAAAAAACATATAAAGGTGGTTCCCAACTGGTGGGCAGTGTGTGCGAATATTTTTATATACCAATTTCAAGTCGTTCACTAGTTGCCAAACTAGGTTGCTTTGGCTATATAAACGTTATATAGCGCAAAAAGAGGGAATCCAAAATTTTTGGGAATTATAGAGTTCTGGGGATTTTTGAATTTGACCAACTTTTTGACTTTTTGACTCTTCCGACTCTTTAGAACGTTTGCCGTTTTTCTTGCAGCTTTTGAAGCTTTCCGTATTTTTCATTTTATTGCACCTTGCAAAGTTCAATTTTTCTTTATTTTTTGGGTCTTAATTTTGAGTAAATTTTAGAATTTTCATTTTCAATTCTTTCAAACTCAATTTTTAATTCAAAGCTTTTCGGTGCACCCTTAGAAATTATTAGTATTAAAGATTCTGTTCATATTCCTTCTGAATTTATCCTTTTATCTGCACTATTGCGGTATAATATTTCCAGTACGGTTTAGTTTCAGTTCTGAGGAAGCTTGAGGCATCGCTTCATAAGTTGGGCGGATTTGCTGGTTGTATCTGTTTGTCCGAAAACTATTCACGCCACCTAGAAAAAATATGGCTCAAATTAAAAAGTTTATGCGTGTAGCCGATGAGATACTTGAATTCGGGAATGAATTCAATGACTCGATAGAAGAACATTCCGTGTTCTCTATCGAGGTGCAACGTGAGGAGCTGAATGCCATATGGCAGTCCGTCAAGACTGCTTATGCAGCCTGCTTTCCAGCGGCGCACGCATCTGTGAATAGCACAGAAATGTGGTTGGACGTAATTAAGTCCATGTACAAAAACTGTTACGCTGCATATGTAACAAGCGCAGCTTTGATGAGCGAATTTGCCGATAATCTTTCGTCTGTCCGACCGGCAAGCTCTACCATGTTGGCAGAGGAAAGGCCTGTTGAGGCAGCTGCCACATCAATCTTCCGCCGTGTGATACCCAGCTATTTTACGGGGAGTACACGACATGGCCATCCTTTAGGGATTTGTTCACGGCCATTTACATTAATAATTCTCGATTGAGCCCGGTGGAGAAGCTATTCTACCTCAACCAGAAGACACGTGGGAAGCTAACGAAATCGTTAGAAAATCCCCCCTTACCCATGAAGGTTTTACGACCGCATGGAAGAATCTTGTTGACCGGTATGAGAATCGTCGGATTCTCGTAAATACCCAACTGAAGATTTTGTTTAATCTTGCGACAGTTCCCTCTGAGTCCGGGGCGGGACTTAAAAAATTGCAGAGAGAAATAAATAACTGCATTTCAGCTTTGGAGCTGCATGGCGTAGATATGCGCAATTGGGATGCGATATTTACGTATCTATGTTCGACTAGGTTGCCAGAAACAACCTTGACACTATGGGAACAAACCATAGTCCGCAAGACAGAGATCCCAAAGTGGGAAGACCTGGATCGGTTTTTGACCAGCAGGTTTCAAACTCTGGAAACGGTGGCAGATATCCGTAGCGGCGCGCCATCGAACAATTATCGATCTCATCTATGCCCAGCAGAGGGAGCGCCAAATAATTTTCGGGCTCACCAGGCGAACATAGCAGTGGCCCTCAACAAGTTCAGGTGCCCACTATGTTCGTCGGAGCAGCATGTGGTGCGTAACTGTCCGCGGTTCAGAGAACTGAACCCAAAGCAGAGATTAGATGCCGTGAGGAAGCATCATCTCTGCATCAACTGCCTGGCCATTTCCCACGAAATACGGGATTGCAGGAGCAATTTTTCGTGCAGCACCTGCAAGAAAAGGCACCACACTCTGCTGCATCGAACAGAGTCAAATGAAGAGGGCTCTAGTACCTCCGGAACTAGCCCAGATAATGCCCCCGTACCTCACCTGCCATCCCACACTAGAAGTCCTTCATCCAGCCCCAGTTGTGAGCCCTCGACAAGTCGAGTCCACTCTGGGTTCGCAGCTGTTAGATTAGAGCCACAGACATATTCTGTGAATTATAATCGCGTCACTTTAGACCAGTCTTGCGATGGGGAACGGAAGAAGTTTCCAAAACGAAGTTTTTTGTCGGGGGGAGGGGCAGTTGGGCCAGAATTTCAGACAAGAATCTACTCGCCGTCAGGAGAACGACCGGAACGTCATACACGAACGTGGTCATCAATTCCAGCTCCCACTACGGCAAAAAACGTCGCGCAGATCGCTACAGGCGATAGGCGGCACGCAAAATATGCGTAGCTGCAAAGTCGACCTGCCTCACGCTGGAGCTCGTCCTCGTCCGTCGGGTCCACGTGCTGAGCAGCGTCGCAGAATGGAGCCCGTTACCGCCAGAGCTCGTTTTCGTCCGTCGCGGCCAAGGAGCCAAAACGGTGGTGCAGTGGCGATACAGCAAGTGACTTGTCCGATGAGGACAGAGATGGACCTCGACCTCGTCCGTCGGGGCTATCGATCGCGCTCATGGACAGCGACGACACGGCCGAAGCTCGACCTCGTCCGTCGGGCACGGCTTCCAACCGCGCTCGCCCGCTTCTGCGCCACGAGAGAACCCAGGAAGCCACCACCCAACTGAAACAGATGGGGATAGCGATGGACCTCGACCTCGTCCGTCGGGGCCATCGCTCCAGCCAATTAAAAACGATGATGCGGCCGAAGCTCGACCTCGTCCGTTGGGCACGGCTCCGAACCATGCTCATCGTCTCCTACACCACAGAACAACTATGGAATCCCCACCTGCAGGGGTATACACATCGTCGGACATGCACCGCTATTTATGGAGCGGCATCACCCCATTTCCCGGATATTTCGCGCCGGCCTTACTACCGGAAGTGCGCGACAGCTCACCCAAAACACTATTTTAGCTGGTCGATATATGGCAACTGCCCCCTCTAAACTCCCCGTTTTTTAAATTCTATTACCTATCACCAGTAATTTTCGCACTTTTGAATTTTTTATGAAATATAACTAGTTTTAAGATGAATTTTTAATTATTTAAAAATTTTAAATATATGCGATTCAACCTCCTACCCGAAAGGTAAGCTAGCTCTCCTCCATATGAGGATTCACCCATATCATAAATACAGTCCACTTATTGTTAACTCTTATTTAATTTTTATTAATAATAAACTACATTTATTATACGTTTTATAACGTGCACCGAAGTTTGCTTTTTCATTTCTAATTTTGTTTATATTTTCTCCATTTTTCCCGTGCACGACAAACCGCTGCGGCGACGCCGGGCCACGGACTCGCCCCATTTTGACCGTTTGCGGATATATTCTGCAAACCCCGACGCGTCGCGTCTTTACCCATTTTGTAGGAGAATTTGACCCTGGTAAGCAAAGACTGATTTCCACAATTTTTACAAGGTATACTTTTTTGTCAAAGTGATTAAAAATCTCAGTTTACATGAGCTCGTACTTCATGTTTGGTATTTATTTTTTTATACCATATAAATTCGCTTTGTATCAAATATAGAATAAATATAGAACACACTTTAAAATAGAGAACATTTCCATGTTTTTAATAACAAAATATATCATATAGAACATCGGGTTAAAATAGAGTACTGTCCTATATAATATAATACGGTTGGTCACCGTGTGTATACGGAATTTCAATGCTGCACGACCTTTAGTTCCAAAGCTATTCTGGTAAAATTGTATGGGCATAGGATAAGGGGCGTGGCACTTTTCAAGCAACTCCACATTTGTGTACAACTTTAGAAATACACATCACACATCAACGAAACTCGATAGGAACTTACTACATATCCATATCCTTCTACTGGGAAAATGGGACGGGCATTGGACAAGGGGGCGTGGTACTGCCCATACAAAATAAATTATTTATATCGAAAAGCTTTGGAACTAAAAGCCGTGCAGCAATCAAAGTCCGTATGCAGTCGCCTCTTGGATGCGTCGTCCCACTGGTAAAATTGTATGGGCATAGGTAAAAAGGCATGGCACTTTTCAAACATCTGATACTCATTGCGACATGACAATCGCTGAATCAATTGTTTCTGCATCTACAAGTCAGATATGCACATTATTTGCTATCCTTATTTCGACATTCTTCCCATCGAATCCATGTGAACTGTTGTACAAGGATGACAAATCGAATACGGGTCAGTTCAAGTTTCGATTTCGAGGAGAATGAGGAGATACATAATCAGGCTTTGTTTTTGATCGAAGACACGTGTTACCTCATGTGCACCAGTAATCAGGTTAGGAATGCCAACGCCATGTCGTGGAATGAACGACGGTTTCAATCGAGAATTGAAACGTGAATTCTATCGAGATGCATTCAATCAATCAGTTTCTACGAATGTATCCCCAACAGAAGGAAATGTACGATACGTTAATGAAGGCATGATGGAAATGGTGGCTTATATTTGGGAAGACATTCCAATCAAAGTCATTCAAAGATAGACCGCGGCCGATGAAATAAAAGCCTGCCTCGATGAATGATCGATTCTGTGGCGCTATGTGAAGAAACTTCAGCTGACGACAAATATGTGAGTTGCACTGCTAAACGATCCATTGCTGAAGATTTCTCTAAGCAATCGCTGACTATCGGTAATGGCCGACGAATCGAACAGATTGATTTCGTTTCCGCTGTATTTTTGCAATTTGGTCTCAACGAAGGAGGAGTTCATCTACAAAGTGTTCCCGAACATCATTGCTAACCACAAAAATCACAATTTGTTCAGGGAACGAGCAATTTTTGCGGCAAAGGATGTGGATCAATTAAGCTTCATCATTCAATTTCAAATCGTTGGTCCACCGTATCCCTTTAAATCCATAGACTGTGTAAGAAATTAAAACAAAGCAACAAACTATTCAACTGAATTTTTAAACTCATTCGATCTGCCTGGCTTGCCACCGCACAATTTACAACTGAAGGTTGTCTCGGTAGTCATCATGTTTCGAAATCTGAGCCAACCAAAACTATGAACTACGGTACGCGTTTGGTGCTGAGAAATTTCATGGGAAATGCGATTAATATGACGGTACTCAAAGGAAAGTTCAAAGGTGATGAAGTTCTCATTCCGAGAGTTCCGAAGATCTCAAAGGATATTTCATTCGAGTTTAAATGAATTAAATTTCCGATTCGTCTTGCATAGAATAGGATATTGAATTCAACTGCATTCGAAAAATGTCGCATTCAATTAATATTTTAAATTATTTAAAAAAAATATCAATTTTCCGCGGAACGAAGTCCGCCGGGTCCACTAGTAGTTTATAAATGCACAATGATCATGTAATAATTATATGAGTAACAAGTAAGGAAGTATCAGTCGGATTTCAGCGACAGAGTAATACCCTACACCAAGTAACCCAGTGACCGGACCATGTAATACTAAAAGATATACCATATAGGACTATATATACCAAATAAGGATACTTTAACAGGTGTACAACAGAAATGATCGGTATATTAAATATGGATGCTCTGAAATGAATATTACAGAAGAAATGAGGATTTTCAGCTTACCGCCAATATAGTGGGCGGACCACGCCCATTTTCTTATATGGTATGTAGGACCTATATCTAAACTTGGGAACCAAATTTGATTCGTTTAAATGCATAAGTAGTCAATTGACAGCCATTTTACCGCAAAATTGTTTCCGCCTATACAGTGGGCGGACTACGCCAATTTTTTGGTATTTTGCAGAGGGTCCACACCTCACCTGAAATACCAAGTATTATTCTTTTGAATGAGTAATTAGACAAATTATAGCAATTTAATCGAAAAAAAACCCGAGGTAGTGGGACTTACAGGCCCATTGTGGGCGTGTCCTTCAACCGATTTGACTAATTTTAACACTTTACCTAACCCGAGGTACACTGTGACTGTGTACCAAATTTGGTCCAAATCGGACAACTCCTTCTTCCTTTTTTTTGCGTACACGCAGACAGACAGACGGACAACCGGAAATCAAAAGAGAAAGTTTTTCTGATCATTTCTATATACTTATGTCTATACCTAGGACGGCTCCTTTAATGCGTTACAATTTTGGCACAAAGTTATTATACCCTATTACCATAGGTGTAGGGTATAAAAAACCGAGGTAGTGGGACTTACAGGCCCATTGTAGGCGTGTCCTTCGACCGATTTGACTAATTTTAACACTTTACCTAACCCGAGGTTCACTGTGACTGTGTACCAAATTTGGTTCAAATCAGACAACTCCTTCTTTCTCTTTTTTGCGTACACGCAGACAGACAGACGGACAGACGGACAACCGGAAATCAAAAGAGAAAGTGTTTCTGATCAATTCTATATACGTATGTCTATACCTAGGACGGCTCCTTTAATGCGTTACAATTTTCGCACAAAGTTATTATACCCTATTACCATAGGTGTAGGGTATAACAAGTAAGGAAGTATCAGTCGGGTTTCACCGACAGAGTAATACCCTACACCATGTTCCCAAGGGGGGTGATAATTTACTGAAATTGTGGGTGCATTTGATTTACAACCTACATAGTGGGCGGACCACGCCCATTTCTGGAGAATTAAAAGATATTCCTACCAGGAACGAAGTAACCAAATCTGGACGCTCTGGTGTATATATTATGGAAGTTAAAAGGATTTTTCGTTTATCGCCTATATAGTGGGCGGACCACGCCCATTTTCTTCTATGGCATCTAAGACCTATATATCAACTTGGGAACCGAATTTCATTCATTTATATTCGTAACTAGTCAATTGGGAGCCATTTTACCGGAAAAATTTTGACGCCTATATAGTGGGCGGACCACGCCCATTTTTTCGTATGACATATATGATCGCCCCCTTAACTTGAATACCAAGTATTATTCTTTTCAATGAGTAATTAGACAAATTACAGAAATTTGATCGCAAAAAACCCGAGGTAGAGGGACTTATAGGTCAATTGGGGGCGTATCCTTCGACCGATTTGAATAATTTTAACACTTTACCTAACCCGAGGTTCACTGTAAGTGTGTACCAAATTTGGTCAAAATCGAACAACTCCTTCTTTCTTTTTTTTGCGTACACGCAGACAGACAGACAGACAGACAGACAGACAGACAGACGGACGGACAGACGGACAGACGGACAACCGGAAATGAAAACAGAAAGTGTTTCTGATCATTTCTATATACTTATGTCTATACCTAGGAAGTCTTCTTTAATGCGTTACAATTTTGGCACAAAGTTATTATACCCTATTACCATAGGTGTAGGGTATAAAAATTATAGGCACTGATGTCCGCTCTGATTCCACGAGATTTGATTTATAATCGGTTATATAACCTGTAAAATTCAACGTAACAGTATTTTGTAGTTCTTTTGCAAATGATGCATATCTTGATTGTTTCTTCGTGGTCAATTTAAATCTCTAGCTAAGTTTGTTTAACGAACAACACTAATAATTTGTCAACAAGATGTGCTTATCTATGTATTTCTATTAGGAAATCTTCCCTTATTTCATACACAATCAGTTTGAATGCCTATATTAATCTCTTCATGTGTGCAAATGATGTTCAAACCAATCTCAAGTGGCGGTTGTCTAAAGGGACTAATAAATATACCAGCGAAGCGAAAAATCTTTTCACGTATTACCTTTTATAGAATTTACTTAACAATTGCTTGAATTATTTTTTAAATCAATTTTACTGATATTATTATGTACGCTCGTTGCAGTTTATTGGTTTGGGCTCACCGTAATTTGAAATACCCATGGTATTGCTATTAGAGCACAAAGGGCAAGTCCTGATTCAAAGGGAAGACATGGCAACACAATAGACGAATTTTCCTTAGGGGTCCTGTTTTGGGGGTGAGTTGAATTTGTATTGTTCCGCATTATAATGCTTTCCACCTTTTATCCTACAAAAACAAACCAGTGTTTGACAGAGGATGTATGTATGTATGAAAGTGTCTGCACCGCTCAGTAGCATGTTATAAGCATCGTCCTTTTGAATTTATTCTGTTGGCTGTTTCAATACAATACGGGAGCGTGACAGTGCACGCTCCGTTTGTTTTTATTGTTAGGACACGTTCATGCTTTTGGCGTTCCAACATTTTCCGGCGACAATTACAGTTTAAGTGACTGCGATTATTGTCTTCACGCCTTCGACTTATATGAGAAATTTAGAGCTGAATAACAAACCTACCTACCATTCAAAAATTGAAATTGGTACCGTTTTACAAACCAGAGAAACGAGATTCACAGAAAATTTATATCAAAGATATAATTATTTTAAGTAAATATAGTTTCCTAATTATGTTAGCAACCAAAAGTAAGCTTTTTTGGAATTTTCCCTTATTGAACCAATAAGCCTAAATTTGGGAATTAAATGAATTGGACTATTTTTTTCCAGTAAACAATAAATCAAGATTGTCCGCAATTGTGGTCTAAGACTTACGCCACTGCGAATTTTCGATATGTAAATACAAAGCAGGAAATACTTTTTTGTACCTTCTTTTGCATTTTATAATAGTAAGGTATCAGCTTGGTTATTTTTAATGAATGCTGTTATTCGGTAAAAAAAAACTTCATAAAATGAATAGCTTTCAGCCACTTTAAGTTGGATCCGCTGTTTTGAAATTTGTTGACAAAGCTTGTAATTTGGGCTTGCACATGAATTCTTCGCTGTCTTGCGCCGACCATATTGATAATGTGTTCAGCAAATTGTTTTACACTTTACGGCTACCTAGGCAAAGCTAGTGTTACAACTAATACTCCCCATTATATGCAATTCAGAAGTTGTTTTTAGTAAACTTGACTCGCAATCGATGCACAAGCTGCATGTGTTCTTTAATAGTGTCGTGCATTATGTCGATGGTTTACGGCGTTATGACAGTGTTTCGTCCTGGAGAAAAGCCATTCTGGGCTGTAACTTTGAAGAATACTTAGATGCGAGAAAGTGTATCTTTATGCACAAGATCATCAATAATAGAGAACAGCATATCTTTAGGATAGTTTGGTCTAAAAGAACCGATGACCCCATCATCCCCTGTTACAACTTTCTTAATTCGTCAAGATTTTTTTCCGTTAACACCACTAGGCCCTATAATTTATTTCCGACATACATATGTACATCATAAGTGAAAAGCAGACATTTATAGTCTCTAAGCTATTCCTATATTTCCTGTTAGATGAAAGATGAGTTATAAGGATCTAAATATATTTCCGATAACTCCTCTTCCATATTCTTCTTTTGTTTCCTATTTTTTCATTTCTTCTAAAATTTGTCTTTTCCCTTTCTTTTTCTTCTTTTCCTTCTTTAGGATTTAGGATTTGTCTTAAATGCTATTTATGTGTATGTAAATGTGTCTATATTTGTTTGTTGTACTGAAAAATCATTTTTTTCTTTTCGTACTACTGCTGAAATTCTTAAAAAATACTGAAATACTGAAAAAAAAAGTTAACTAATGAGAAATATTTAAAATATTAAAATTTTTTTATTCACACAGTTTGTAATCATTTTAAAAAATAACAATATATTTTCTATTTAACTATGTTTAATTGTTTTATTGTAGACGAAAATATTAATTTGGATTTGTTTTCAAGACATTCCGCAAAGACATTCTGCATTTTTGGTAAATAAGTTTTGACGCATCCTGCACATTTGCAATGTCCAGCATTCCAGTATGGCCTGCATAGTTGCTTAAGACTGGCGGCGAAAGGCCACCTGGCGATCTGCGCAAACTACCGGGGCATTAGCCTTATTGCAATCGGATACAAGGATACAAGAAACCAAGTAGAAGAGGCACTGGGAACGCTTGGGCAGGCCAACTAGAGAAGGCAAAAACATAGCAGAGGCGCCCGCAAAGGAGTCAAGGATACAAGAAACCAAGTAGAAGAGGCACTGGGAAGGCTTGGGCAGGCTAACTAGAGAAGGCAAACACATAGCAGAGGCGCCCGCAAAGGAGTCAAGGATACAAGAAACCAAGTAGAAGAGGCACT
Source organism: Neria commutata (assembly GCA_963457695.1). NCBI lineage: Eukaryota > Metazoa > Arthropoda > Insecta > Diptera > Micropezidae > Neria > Neria commutata. The sequence continues at coordinate 38,286,943 of OY735245.1, forward strand.
GGGAACGCTTGGGCAGGCCAACTAGAGAAGGCAAACGCATAGCAGAGGCGCCCGCAATGGAGTCAAAAGTCTACCGATAACGGTTTGAAATTCATCATTTTCTGATAAATACAACGGGTTTTTCCTATACGCTTTATCCGATCTTTCCAAATGATTAAGGCCCCGTCATATAGAATCCGTTGTGACCGTGAGAGCGAATTTTCAACTGACAGCAAAGTTGAAATGTATGTATGCAATTGTATTTAGTTTGGAACATAAGCAACGGATGCGACGAAGCGACGCAAAAAGATGAGCAACTTTCAACTTTTGCCGTGCGTCAAAACTTTGACTGATCAGTTGATCAGTTTATTACTGCTGTTTGTCGATTTCTACCGACTTTTTTAAATTTTCATTTAGATTACATTATTCTTAATTTTCTTTTTTTACAATTATTTCTAAAATTTTCGAGGAGCAATTGAAAGAAGTTGTGCAGGACTATCCATGCATATTTGACAAATCGGCTCAGGTGTACCTCAACAAGCTTATGAAAGAAAAGGCTTGGGTTTCAGTGGCGGTTGCTGCTGGCGCTACAGGTATCGTGATCTTGATACAATGGCCGCACCCAAACTCTATTGAACATTTTCAGCTGGCCATACGCTTCATAAAGCAATAGAACCATAAAAAAAAGCTCAAAGATGTCGTCGAATCGCATTTTTATTTAAATTATTAATACGTTATAAAATTCGCAAACATCGCAATATAAATATTTCAAAACAGAACACAAAACATTTTCTTTGTGTTGAAAAGTTCACTCTCACAGACGGAACGGATTCTATTTGACGGGGTCTTTGGGATTAGCCTGGCCTAACCAATTGATTCTATAGCCGTATACCAACGGGGTTGAGAAGCTCCATTTCCATGGCAAAGCATGCTCTTGGAGAGTCACCAACCAGTTTTCAAAAAACGGCACCGCGTGAAAAGAAATAAAGTACCAGGACTTTGTTCCGCTATCAGAGCTAACCTAAAAGCCCTTGTTTCGTAGAGCATCGTTATTAGTTGGACCACGTCGGCAGCGAAACATGCTAGGGTGCCGTGCTCGGACTAAAAAATTTCAAAAAGTGGTTACATTTCCAAACAAAGTGATAGATCCCAACAACCCTTTGCCAATTCCATATTCACTTAGTGAAAACAATTCATACAAAAACAAAAAGTAAATAATATTATATAAAAAAAAAATTTTTTTAAAGTATGCTTTAATTCATTTAATGTACTAAAAAGTAGAAAATAAATTGTTTCCAAGCCACCTGTATCTTACTATTAATAAAAGCTTGGGGCGCTTATGTGTTCAAAATTTGTCAACCAATTAAGCATCGCCAAAGCATCACCAGACAGTAGAATCATTGCGCCACCAAAACATCTTGAGTAATTGTGCAGATTTTTCATAGTTCGATTGAGTGCTTTCAATAAGCATTTGTGCGCTATTGAGCATTCATCCCATATGGTGATTTTATTTGCTACCAAAACTTTGGCCTTTGCTGAGTGTTTCGCAATATTGTCTTTCGGTTTTTCAGTCGTTTGAATGTTAAACGGAAATTTCAACGCAACGTGACAGCTATCACAGAAAACGCAACTGCTACAGCAATTTCCAATCACGCACGAACAGTGGCAAAAATCAATGACATGAGGAATGTCTTCCCAGTTCCACCGGGCGCGTTGAGAAAAAAGAAGGCCCCATTTCCATCAGCAATGGCATGAACTTCCTTCTGTTGGGGGATCAGCAGTGGTACATTCGTTAAAACTAATTGGTTCAATGCATCTCGATCGTATTCACGGTCACTTTTCAATTCTCGGTTGAAACCGCCGTTCATTCCACGACATGGTGTTGGCATTCCTAACTTCATTAACTGGTGCACATGAGATAACACATATCTTCGAGCAAAAACAAAGCCTGATTATCTATCTCCTCATTCACCTCGAAATCGGGATTCCTTAACTGACGATTTGTCATCCTTGTACCACAGTTCACATTGATTCGATCGGAAGCATGCATATTTGCATAATGACAGCAAATAATGTGCGTATCTGACTTGGAGATGCAGAAATAGTTGATTCAGCGATTGTCATGTCCCAATGAGTATCAGATGTTTGAAAAGTGCCACGCCCCTTTTCCTATGCCCATACAATTTTACCAGTGGGACGACACATACATGAGGCGACTGCATACGGACTTTGATTGCTGCACGGCTTTTAGTTCCAAAGCTTTTCGATATAAATAATTTGTTTTGTATGGGCAGTACCACGCCCCCTTGTCCAATGCCCGTTACATTTTCCCAGTAGAAGGATATGGATGTGTAGTAAGTTCCTACCGAGTTTCATGGATGTGTAATGTGTAGTTCTCATATTATACACAAATCTGGAGTTGATAAAAAAATGCCACGCCCCTTATCCTACGCCCATACAATTTTACCAGTGGGACGACACATCCAAGAGGCGACTGCATACGAAATTTCAATGCTGCACGAGTTTTAGTTCCAAAGCTAATCGAGATCAATATAAAGCTTATAAAAATTTTGTGTGTATAATTAATGTATTGTCAGCGTGTTTACGCATGTATGCAAAGTTTCAGATCTCTAGGTAGTCGGGAAGTGGGTGAAAAATTTATTACTAGATTTGACGACATACATACCGACATACCTGAAGTGAAGTTAATGTAAAGCTTATAAAATAAACAGTAATACACACCTACATACATATATTTATACATTTATGAATTAGTTAACGTAATTAAACTATCATTAATAAACTTACATGCTTATTTTGTAAATCCCTACGCCTCACTTCACCCTGCGTTTTAGAATTTGGTATTGTGTAAAACGCATCACCTCACGCATCATCTTCTTTTCGCGTCGTCTTACGTAGTTTCATATGAAAATCGGTATCGCATAAAACGCAACGCTGCGCATTCACTCACATGAACTGTCAAATCGTTCACTTGGGTTTGAGCTCGCGTTCAGTTTTTTAAACGCAAAATTTTTGGTAATTTCGACTGAAAATTTATTTGTTGTAATCTGCAGAAGCAAATAATAAGTATTGTAATACTTTTAAAAGACAAATACTAAAGAAAAAAGTACAAAAAAGGAAAATACTAGCACTGCTTTTGAGGATCGAAATCACAAAAAAAAGAAATGTATCGCGGTTGAGGATTGAATTCACAACTTCGCGCGTGCTAGTCGAACGCTCTAACCACTAGGCATGCGATGGGAGGTATGCAATGGAAGCAGCAAATTTTGTGTGTTTTGTATTTGGCTGATAAATTTAGAAAAACACAAATCTGTTTCGTAAGAACGTGACAGCTCATGTGATGTCGTAAGTCGACGAACGCAATTACGCAGTGATTTATAAATTGCCGTTTTTATAAGCTTTATATTAACTTGCCTTCCGGTATGTCAGCGGTATGTCGTCAAATCTAGTAATCAATTTTTCACCCACTTCCCGACTACTTAGAGATCTGAAACTTTGCATACATACCTAATCTAGAGCCCAATACATGAATCAATCAATTTTATAGGCTTAGGATAAGGGGCGTGGCACTTTTTTATAAACTCCGGATTTGTGTATAACTTTAGAACTACACATCACACATCAATGAAACTCGGTACGAACTTACTACATATCCATATCCTTCTACTGATAAAATAAGGGGGCACTGGATAAGGGGGCGTGGCACCCCCCATACAAACAAAATTTTTGATCTCGATTAGCTTTGGAACTAAAGGTCGTGCAGCATTGAAAGTTCGTATGCAGTCGCCTCTTGGATGTGTCGTCCCACTGGTAAAATTTAATGGGCGCAGGATAGGGGAGCGCGGCACCCCATACAAACAAAATTTTTGATCTCGATTAGCTTTAGAACTAAAGGCCGTGCAGCATTGAAATTTCGTATGCAGTCGCCTCTTGGATGTGTCGTCCCACTGGTAAAATTTTATGGGCGTAGGATAAGGGGCGTGGCACTTTTTTACCAACTCACGATTTGTGTATAACTTTAGAACTACACATCACACATCAATGAAACTCGGTAGGAACTTACTACATATCCATATCCTTCTACTGAGAAAGTAAGGGGGGCACTGTATAAGGGGACGTGGCACCCCCCATACAACCAAAATTGTTGATCTCGATTAGCTTTGGAACTAAAGATCGTGCAGCATTGAAATTTCGTATGCAGTCGCCTCTTGGATGTGTCGTCCCACTGGTAAAATTTTATGGGCGTAGGATAAGGGGGCGTGGCACCGCCCATACAAACAAAATTTTTGATCTCGATTAGCTTTGGAACTAACTACATATCCATATCCTTCTACTGAGAAAATAAGGGGGGCACTGGATAAGGGGACGTGGCACCCCCCATACAAACAAAATTTTTGATCTCGATTAGCTTTGGAACTAAAGGTCGTGCAGGGCGTGTGATAAAATTTTCACGCAGATTTGGTCAATACGGTTTCAAAGGACACGCAACATGTGAAGAAGTAAGAAAAACAACACTACTTTAAATACTACTAGTAAATAGTAACAGTTTCTTCGAACCAAGTGACAAAAATAGCTTGACAGCAAAAAAAATTGAGAAGTGAAGGATTAAGAAAAATAATAATAATTAAACATGTGAAGAAGTAAGAAAAACAACACTACTTTAAATACTACTAGTAAATAGTAACAGTTTCTTCCAACCAAGTGACAAAAATAGCTTGACAGCAAGAAAAATTTAGAAGTGAAGGATTAAGAAAAATAATAATAATTAATAATTATAAAAATAGTGACAAATTCTTCAATGGCCATGGAGAAAGCCACCCATCGCAAGCGACGCCTAGAGAAGGAGAAGCAGAAACGCCAAGAGATGCTTCAACAGGAACCGGAAGCAAGTAAATCGGCAAGATTAGCCAAACGTCGTAAGCAATATAAAGAAATTAACGAAAAGCAGCGCAATATTCAACGTGATAATGACAAGGAACGAAAAGCTCAAGCGAGATCGATCGAGACGGTGGACGCACATTCATCTCGAATTGCAAAAAACGCACAAAGAAATGCTCAAGCAAGAGTAAATGAAACATCCGATGAACATATCTCTCGCCTCGAAAATCAAAGAGGACGACAAGCTCAATCGAGAGCGATCGAGAAAGCTGATGAACATATATCTCGACTGGAATCAGATGGATTGAGACACTCCGAATTAAGAGCTAGAGAGTCTAGTCAGGAACGTGAAGCAAGACTACGACGTCAACGTGAGGCATATGCTCAACGAGTAGCTGATGATGCAGATTTTCAATCAACCATAAACACTTTTTGCGACAAGTGCTGTGATATCTGTAAGAAAAAATGCTACCCTAATCAAGTAATGAAATATCGTTTGATTTCGCCAAAGTTATACTTACCACCTGAACTTGCCACCAAAAATGATTTGCTCGTTTGCCATCGATGCAATACACATTTAAAGAGCTCAAAGAGTCATGCTCCATCCAAGGCATATTGGAATAACTTGCTTCCGGGTAATATTCCCAGTGAAATTTCCGTTCTTACAGAACCAGAACGACGTTTGCTTCAACGTATCATTCCGTATGTCAAAGTGATAAAATTTTCAGGCAGATTTGGTCAATACGGTGTCAAAGGACACGCAACATTGTTTGCTCTCGATATCTTTGAAGTCAGCGAAATGTTGCCTACAATGCTTCCTCGATCGAGCACAGATGTCGGAATCGTTGTAGTGACTGAAACTCTGGAGAACTTAAATATATCCAGAGATTTTAACATTTCACCGGATCGTGTCTACAAGGCACTTGATTGGCTTATTGCGAATAACCCACTCAATTAAATACTCAGGATGTCATCCGCGTTGTTCCAGCTCAGCCTGAAATACAAACCACACCCCATGACCAAGCTACTGATGATCCATCTCGCTGTGCCTACTTGCGAATCAATGATTTATCACGAATTGTACGTGCTTCTTGGAATCAAAGTAATGAAGAGATATTTCAATCCGGACATGCTGGACACCAATGTTTTGCCATGGTTGTAGCAAATTTAATTCGTGCTGCCACCAAGCCAATGGGATACAAATATTTTAAATCGCAACCTGATTGCAGGCGATGGATTTTACGAATGTATTGATTTGGAAACTAGAAATCAACCAAATGCATTTCCAATTGACAATCGCGGATATTTAGAGATAAGAAATCTTGATGTTATAAGACACGACATCCTGATGTTTGACAATGCTTTTCTGATTGAATATGATGATTTGAATGGCGCCTTCAATGGCAGTTTATGCAACAGGGAATACGATGGAATTAATTTTCTAAATCTTTGTGATTCCATAAACATATTGTTTACCGACCATAATGCTGGAATTTTGATTGTTTCTGGAAGTGTATATGGCCTAATGAATTATGGTAACAAGTTTTATTTCACAGATTCCCATTCATGCGGACCAAAAGGAAAAAGCGGAGCACAAAATGGAAAAGAATGTCTCATCGAAAGCGATACAATTGACGAATTCCTTCGTATTATCCGCCGAACTGTGCATTCCAAAGCCAATACACAGTTTTCATTCAGTGCCATCAATGTGGTCGTAAAAGATGGAGTTGTACCAATGCAGAAATATTTAGAGGCACATTTTTCGATGCAAGTATATGAAGAAGTTCCTACTGAAAATGAACCAGAGCCAGTAAATGCATCGCAATTCGTTCCTGTCCAAACATGTGTAATGGCACCAATTGATCACGAGCAACCAGATGTTAATTATGAATTTGAGGAAAGAAGAAACATCAACGAAATTGTTCGCAAAACTAAGGACAATATTGTGAATGTAAATCGGGAGTTGAAAGCTGAGGAATTTTCATGGTTCCATCTCTTTCCATATGGCAACAATGGCTTGAACGAAGAGAGGCCGGTAAGAATTACACCGTTGGATTATTTCCAGCAACGAATTCTAGGCTCCGATACTCGTTTTCAAAAAACAGACTATTTGTTTTATGCATTATCGATGTTTGAGTATCTTCGAGTGCAGTCGACGATCAACGCATGTGGCAGAGCTATACGAGGACAAGAAGGTGTTGTCGATGACCTTCATTTACATTTAAAGAATCTGAGAGGTTCGGCATCATATTGGCGAACAGCTCATAACGAATTAATTGCATTTATTCGTTGTCTTGGTCCTCCAACTTGGTTTATTACTCTGAGCTCTAATGATTTGAATTGGCTTGACATGCGTAGAGCTCTTTTGATTGCAGCTGGCAGACCCGATGATGATGCAAACCAATTAAATCTTAATGAAGTACAGCATTTGATTGAATCATATCCTGTTGTGTTGAGCCGACATTTTTCTCGCCGTGTCGATGCTTTCATGAAACAGATCAAACGAAATGACAATGTTCTTTGTGGAAAAGTCATCGATTTCTGGACACGAATTGAGTTTCAGAACCGTGGAAGTCCACATGTTCATCTTGTAGTTTGGATTGAAAATGCCCCATCTTTTGAAACTTCCGAAGGACTTCAGTACATCGATCAAGTGATCTCATGCCGTTTACCAAGTGAAGAAGAAGATCCAGATTTAAGATCACTCGTCAAACGCAACCAAATTCATCGTCATACTCACACATGTCACAAAAACAACAGAGATGGATGTCGATTTGCCTTTCCTCGCAAGCCAAGCAAACAAACCCATATTGTTCCGCCAAGTTCAGATGAGTTCATTCGAAATGGAGGACGATTTTGTACTTTGAAACGAACAGAGAATGAAAAATGGGTCAATAATTATAATCAGCGAATTCTCGAGTTCTGGAATGGCAATATGGATATACAACCATGTGGATCAAATGAATCTATTGCCCATTACATCGCCAAGTACATTTCAAAGTCGGAACCAGAAGATGTAAATAAAGGTGTAGCTCAAGCCATTCGCCAAATTCGTAGCGATGAAACTAACATCGCAAGAAAACTCTTCAAATCATGCATGCGGATTTTGAAAGAACGACAAGTTTCAGCATCGGAATGTGTTTATCGACTCTGCCACCTGCCACTTCATTCAAGTTCAAGAAAGTGTGTATTTTTGAATACAAGAAAGCCTGGTCAGCGATATCAAGTGCTGAGATTTGAGAATAACCAAGCAGTTGGACTTTGCTCTAACATATTTCTTCGATATGCAAATCGCCCAAGACAACAAGAGCAGGGTTATGATTTCCCTAATATGTGCCTTCTTGAATTTGCGATGAATTTTGAGCCATTGCAATGAAAGCGGGAAATAGTGAAAAAAGCATTGATGAAGAAGATGAAGAGCAACCGACAAGACGAAGACTCATCAAGCTCGCAAACAGGACTAAAATGGTAATTCGAAGTGTTCCAGCTTTTCTTGGTCGAGAAGCGCAATTGAGGCAGACAAATGCATACCTCGAAATACATCGTACAAGAGACAGAGAACTTGAAACTGCATTTAATCAAGCACATGCTTTTAATCTTCTTGAAAATCCAGAAGAAATTGTTGAACAAGAACTTGATGATGAAGTTAGCGAACAGGCCAGTTTCATAATGTGTGTGCTGCAATGAATTTAGGACAGCGAGAATTATTCAACACCATTACTCGAAGTATCCAGGGCCAAATGAATGGAAGTCCGAGTCGCATCAGAATGTTTATCACCGGAGGTGCTGGAGTTGGCAAAACATTTACATTCAATGCAATAAAAGAACAGGTCAATCGATGCTATGGTAAGAAATCAGTTAAAGTTGCCGCATTAACCGGTGTAGCAGCACGACTTGTTGGCGGAACAACGCTTCACACATTATTTAAATTACCAGTTGAGAAAGATGGAAAAATTGTAGGAAATTTGGCACCACTCACTGGTAACTATTTGAAGGTCTTGCGAAATCAGTGGAAGGACATCGAGTTCCTGTTCATCGATGAGATTTCAATGGTTTCATACGAAATGTTGTGCATGATCGATTCTAGATTGCGACAACTGAAAAAGATGGAAAATGAACCATTCGGTGGGATTAACATTATGGTTTTCGGAGATTTGTTTCAGTTTCCACCTATCCGAGGAGCTCAGGCATTCCATCAGCCTGCAAGATTTATTCCGGCAACTCATTTGTGGAGACTATTCAGTCTTGTGGACTTGACGGAAAACATGCGACAACAAGGCGACACAACATTTTCCGATCTTTTGAATGCTCTACGCGTCGGTGATTTGAAGCCCCCACATTTTGATCTATTGATGTTGATGCACACAACACAGCCGTCCTTGAACAATATAGAGCCCAAGGTATAAAAATTTTCCGAATTCGGGCTCAGGATGTGCTAGTGAATGCGACAAGAAATGCCGACAATATAAACATGGACAACATTGTGTCAGGCGATATCAACAAGACAGGAGGATTACAAAAGGTATTGGAAATTTTCAACGGAGCGAGAGTGATGCTTCGCTCAAATATTAATATAGAGCAAGGACTTGTGAATGGTGCAATGGGCACTATCACTGAAATTGTTTGGCCTTTATACCGTCGTGATCAGATGTATGATACCGACATTCCATGTGTTCGCATCGACTTTGGTATAGATGGAATTCATTTGATCAAGTCGAAATCAATACAGTTTCCGGCACTCCGAAACTATGGAACAATCGAGCGAACACAGCTCCCACTAATACTCTGCTGGGCCTGCACAGTTCATAAAATGCAAGGATGTACAGTGGACCATGCTGTTGTATATCTCGGATCTGCACTATTTGCTAAAGGACAGGCATATGTCGCATTAAGTCGTGTGAGATCATTAGATGGATTAAAAATAGAGGAGCTCGACTGTTCAAAACTCACTGGCAAGAAACCGTGCAATGAAGATGCCTTGAAGAAGATGGAAAGAATGCGACAACTTAGACCATAAGAGTGCAATATTATTGATATAATTTAATTGAAATATAAATTTTTAAAAACTTAATTTTGCTAGCTTCTTTATTTTATATATCATGAGAAATAAACAGATTGATAGGTAGATATAACAATTTTCTATTTCGGATATAATCAGTTGAAATTTACATGTCTCTGTTATAATCTCATCAAAATGTTTGAAATTACTTAAAAAATTTTACACACACAAGACTAAAAATCAGAAAATAATTATTAAGTAAAAAAAATTTTTAATATTCAACGTTTTTAAAATGGACTAAAAAGTATAAAATAATTTTTCATTGCCATAAACAGATTTCTGAGCCAATATAGATGGTCCTGATAATGTTTCATTTTGATTTTTCAATTGATATGGAAATACTAGTAAGATTTAAAACTAAAAACGTTGGGCGCAAAATAATAGCAAAGAGTAGCTGCTGTTGAGAAAACAGTTTATATCATTTGCAGGCCAATATTATTGTACTTAAGTGATTTAATAATAATAGTCGAACTTAAGTTACTACAGCTCATACTTTCAAAGCATAAATGACTAAAATTCATCAATCAAATGGGATTGAAAAACAAAGCATGCAACAAAATTCTGAATTTTAATCTACTTTTGAGTTTAACAAGTTTAAATCAAAGAATAGGCAGTACAATCAAACTGTTAGTGACTTAGGTGAACTATTAACGCATCAATAACCCAATGTATGCCCCAACGTTTTTAGTTTTAAATCTTACTAGTATTTCCATATCAATTGAAAAATCAAAATGAAACATTATCAGGACCATCTATATTGGTTCAGAAATCTGTTTATGGCAATGAAAAATTATTTTATACTTTTTAGTCCATTTTAAAAACGTTGAATATTAAAAATTTTTTTTTTTACTTAATAATTATTATATCTTATATATAAAACGCAGAGTGACTAAAAAGTGTCTGCCTGATGTTCACTTTCTTTCTTCTACGACTTTAGAGGAAAGCATTCAGTGCCCTGTGTAGCCCGGTGGGTAGAGCCGCGCGCTTGCACTCGGCAGGCCATGGGATCGAATCCCACAGGTTTCACCTTTTTTTAAAATTTTTTTTTATTTTTTACTTTGCTTTGCCTTTTATTGTTGCTAATTATTTTACTAGCTGTCGTGTATACAGGCACACACGACAGGTGGCCCCACTTGTATTAGATATTACACATCAAATGTGTTTATTTATATGCTATCCCAAAATGTACAAAAAAAAGGGTCGTCGTACCAAAAATATCAACATTGATATTCGGCACATTTTTTACGGAAAAATGCAACCGTTCAACAATTGGATGGTGTAGAGAGCCAGCTCTCCTTAGTTGGCATACCTTGTTAATGTACCTTGCTTTTGGGCAACATTTGATGAGAGTGAGAGTTTTTGCTGAGAGTGATAGAGTTTGATAGCATAGACTTGCAATCAGTATTGCCAGAAAAAAAAATTCCAAATCGTCAAAATATCAATAAAAAGATAAAATATACTACTCTTATATTTTGTTTCTGATTAAGAAAAATTATATAAATGTTCAGATCAAGATACAAACATTGTAGGTATTATTCACAAGAAATTCATTTAAACATTTGAGATCAATATTAGTGTAATTATATTGAAGAAAATAAAATTTCCTGTAGAGCTTCAGTATTAAGACGACTATATTTAGTTTTGTTTAAATTAACATTTGAGTTAGGTAGACACAAAGGGGAACAAATATTTATTTTAAGAGTTGGGAAAACAACAGAAGAATCAGTAAGGGTATTCATTTAAGCGTATAAGGGCGGGTTTCACAGTGGCTATTTAAATCTAATTTTTAAATTAAGTTTAAATCTAGTTTAACATTCCTTGGGTTTCACAGTGCATTTATTTAAATACGGAATATTTGACATTTGAAGGTTGGCACAACTTGCCAAAAACATATGTTCAATTGTTCAATTATGGAGGCAGCGCGAACTAAACATTTTTCGTCGGCAGAAAGAAGTGAATTATTGGATATTGTGGAAAGTATGCACAGTTTATATTATTTATGTACTACATTATCATTTATATGTGCTCTACCAAGCAATTTCATGCTTAATTTGAATCTTATGAATCCCAATACTGGCCACGCAGCTTGCTTGCACATCCGAAATCAGCTGTTCATAAATTCAACTCTGTGCCGTACTTAAATATCCACAGTCGGCAAATGGTGTTTGGCTGTCAAAAGAATAAACTTAAATGCCGAGAATCAGTGAAAAAGTAGAGCTGTTTCGAAAAAACTACTGTAACCCTTTTGCGTTTATTTTGATTGTTCAATACTTAACTTTTATCATAATGTTATGGATCATAGCTAAGCATGGTTGTATTCGTTACCGTCTAAGTTTACAAACATCGCTTGCATAGCGAAATCATCGCGCCAATTTATCACATTTGTACAAATGAATTTAATCAGGTGATAAATTTGTGAAGTTTGTCACTTTTGTCAGGCTTTTGCGAGTTTAAATGAATACCCCTAATGTATTTTATATCAGATAAAGTTTTCCAAAGAGCTTCTGGTCAATTGTTAGCTCCCTAAACTCGTTGAGCTTTACTGTTTTCAATTTGGTTTCGAAAATCACAAAGTATGAGTTCTGAAGAGGTATGTAATTTAATTTTTTATAATTTTCTGCGGACTGATAAAAGGTAGGTTTTTTAAGGGTCCGAAGTTACATCGGCTTTTTCCACCCGCGGGAGTAAAAATTCGATTATGCACTAAATACATTAGTAGCGCTAATCAAAAATGTTGCCAAAAATAAGTGGTCATTAAGAATTCAGTGATTGACACAGAAGCATCACCATCGTTATGTTGTGCGTATGTATGTGTTAGCTTGGAAAATTGCTTCCACAATTTTTTCAACCGACTTAGGAATGTGCCATGTGTGCACTTGCTGCAAAAACAGAAAGTCATGCGAAGCACAAATTTTCATGCACAGCAAATAAAGCTGAAGTTGTAGAAAAATACGCTTCAGTTTGTATGAAATTAAGCAATCGATTGTACAAGGAATTCCAAGGTACATTGCTCGTTCCTGAATAATTGGGAACAACACAAAAAAGTAGAGCAAATGATGGATTTAAGATGTGTTGAATTTGAAATTGAATTTTTTATCATTACATGTTTCAGAAATCGCAATTTCTGCCTTTCAAATCATCCATCGTCATTTAGGCTCTAAAATCGTCCAAATGACGCCCGCGTCGTCCATATGGCTACACTACTTGCAATGTTGTCGTGTTCTTCTCTGCACAGCAACAGTAATGCCTTTCATTCCACTTTTATGTAAGGTATTACATTTTGGCTAACCGCTAACACGAAGTTTGTGAAAAATATAAGATTAAACGGGTAAGAAATAAATCTAATAAAAATAGCCACATTGGCAGATGTAAATAGTAGCCGTACTCCTCAACATTAGACAATGTTGATTTTTTTGTACCACTCACGAAAATTTCCGTTATAGTTAAACAAAAAAAAACCACAAAAATCGAATTGGGGCACTAACTTAAATCTGATTGCTTCTACAGTGGCACACAATATGCTACTACATATAAAACCAATGCCGTTGACGTCGCCTATGTCCGACGTGTTTATATACGATATTTTTTAAGCCATTCGTAGTGTCGGCTTATACCGAAGTGTCCGCGAAAGGGTTAATGGCCGGAGATTTTCAGTGTTCGGTTAGATTTCGGTTGAAATTAAAATGTTCAATTATGTATGTAAACAAGTTTTTAATTGAAGTCAAAGTTATAGTAACTTGCATACATAAGTAAATCTAGAAGCTCTTTTCAAGAGTGGGTTAATTTTGGAAAACGGGTTAAAGTTATTTTTTTTGTATTTGATCTGAAAGTGAAATTAATTTTTCTTTCTAATTTTGGATAAGGAATCAAACAAAATGTTAATGACATGTACATATATTCTCACATAGCTGACTTAACTACAAAAGAATAAAAATACGCGAGCTGGCCCAATTTTTTTTTATTTTATCCTTTCTGCAGATTTATATATGTATTAGTAATATTGGTCAAGAACCTACCTTTGTAACGGTCAACAGAAAGGAAGTTCTCGATATCACTCAAGTAACTGGGGATCATGCAGACGTGGTCCGCAGCTGGAGAGTGTCTAAAGACCACTCCCTCTCTGACCATAGGTACATTCTCTTTGATGTAGACTTACAAATCCCAAATCCATCTCCCTTCAAAAACAGGGAAAGGATGGACTGGGATATGTATAATCAAGTTCTCTCTTCACAACTCAAATCGATCAAGCCAGCAGCACCCCGATCCCCGGGCCAGTTCGAAAATTTGGTAGAGATATTACCAAGGCGTGCAACAACGCCTCAGACGCTTCCTGCCCAACGGTAACCCCAAGAGGCAAACATAAACCACACTGGTGGACTGCGGAAATCGCGGAACTACGGCGTGAGTGCAGGAAACAGTTCAACAAAGCCAAAAGGATAGCACTTGGTCATCCTACAAGGAAACCCTGCGACACTTCAAGCATGCACTAAGGAAAGCGAAATGGATTTCCTGGTCGACATACTGTGGGAATATCGAGTGTTTCGGAAACCAGCCGGCTCCGCAAAGTTCTGGCAGCTAGTCCAACGTATACAGGATTCATTCAGAAACCTGACGGCGAATGGACTAACTGAAGCTCAGAGACCCTCGAGCACCTAATCAAGGCACACTTCCCAGGCAATTCCAATACACCAGTGGTCTGTGCGGACTCGGATCTGCCAACAGGCCCCGACGTCAGCGACAAGCAGCGAGAGTCTGAAAAGGGCCATTGGCAGCCTACAAACGAAAAACTCTCCAGGCCCAGACGGCATAGTGCCAGAGGAACTAAAACAGGCCAAGACACAATTAGCCCCTTGGCTAATCCTGATCTATAAAGCGTGCATCATACTTGCCCATGTCCCCCGCCAATTAAACAGGGTGAAAATAGTCTTCATCCCCAAAGGAGGGAAAAGCAGCCACGCATCACATCATTTCTCCTAAAAACACTAGAGAAATTATTGGACGCATACACTAAGGGCAAGTCCACTGCCCTTCACGATCTGGTTCAAAGTGTAGAAATATCGCTCTCACACAAGGAACACACTTTGGCGGCTTTCCTCGACATCGAAGGAGCCTTCAAAATCCATCTCCCATATTTTGGGAACCTACCCGGACAGCGAAATCGTAGTTGCTGGTGATTTCAATGTCCACAACTCCAAGTTTCTGGCACACTTTAGCCACACATCTCCCGAGGGATTGTACGTCGAGCTTTTTGCCGAGTCTAACAACCTGACTCAACTAGTGAATGAACCAACGCATATCCCCTGCGTTGATGGGCATTGGCTTAATACGCTAGACCTTTTTCTAACATCGCACCCCGAAAAATACGATGTGATTGTTCTTGCACCTCTTGGCAATTCGGACCACTGTACCATTTCCGCTGCTTTTTCGTATTCTAGCTCCACTCCTGCTTCTCCTCTAGCCCCGAAGCGACTAAACTGGCTTTACGATAAGGCAAATTGGATCGCATTGAATGATTTCTTCAATCGCTTCAATTGGAAATTGTGTTTCGCTGACAGAAACATAGATGCCGCGGTAAAAATAGTCGAGGAAATAATTTTACTGGGTATGCGGTCTTTCATCCCCAGTAAATTAATCTCTATTAAACCCAAAGACCACTCCCGGCTTAATGCGACGTGCAAAGAAGCCGTCAGGTCCAAAATGGAAGCGGAAGCGTTCAAAAATTGGCGTTCTGATAAGAATGCCACCTCTGAACTCTTACGCAAACAGGCTAGAAACAGCTGCAATGCCACATTAAAGCGCGAAAAGTTTCTGCACGAACAGCGCCAACGGAAAATGTCTTGCTGCTCCAAAAGGGCAGTAAAAGCTTTTGGTCGTTTGTCAAGCGAGTAAAGAACAAGACCTCATCGTCTGTTCCATCGCTCGCTTGATAAGGCTAACCTACTGCCAGTGTTGCCAGAACTTTTTTGAGAAAGAAGCCAGATGGGCTTCAAAAAAAGGCTAGAAAAGGCTAGACGACTTTAAAAAAAGGTAGAGAAAAAGGCTAGATCTTTTTAAATTGTTTTTTTTTTATTATAAATGTCTCTGTGAGTATACATAAGTTTATATACTATATGAACATAACACAACAATTACCAAAAAGTACGATTACAGCAAAAAAAACCATGGAATTCAGTCTTAAAACTCTTAAGATATAATAAACATATAGTTACATATTGGCTCTATGCCTAGCACCTTACGCTGGTATCATGCCCATCATTATCTTAGAACCTGTTCTTTAAGCTTTCTATAAGCTATCTCTATAAGCTATCTCTTTAAGCTATGTTCAATATCATAAAAAGCTTTCTCTCGAGGCTTCATTTGCACTTGCTGATGCATAGAAAGAGACTCTTGTGTTAGACGCCAACAAATAAAGTTGTAGAAAGACTAATTGGTCTTTGATTCATAAATATATAAATAACATATATTTAATCACATGTATACACTGCATTTGGACTTTTGCTCTTGTATCAGTTGAAGAAAAGCACGAACTAAAAGCATTTTAAAGAACGATTAACAAAATATATAGGGATACATTGATTGTCTTGGTTAATAAAAACACTACGAATCTCACTTTAAATGTTTATACATATCTCAAAGAATATTTCCTCCTCATCTGAGGAATCTGAATTTGTATATAAATCGCGATTATTTGCAAATCTTAAAATATCATCCGTGATTTCAAAATGATGGCAGAATTTTTTTGTTCTTTTCAGAGCATATCGAACAGTTAAAAGAGAATTCAGCATGCCAGCTTAATGAAATTTAGCGTTTGTAAAGGGCAAATAATCAATTCGCAGAATCAAAAATTCGAAAAGACAATCGATGACCAGATTTAGCTACAATTTCACACACTGAAATGACGCTTCATTTTTGAAGTTTTTTCTTAGAGTACAAGATTACATTATGTATTTACATTTTGGATGGAATAATTTTTTATTCGGACTGACTTACCAAAAAGTAATGACAATAGCTGTTCTGAAACAAAGCGATTTTAAATGTACAACAACAAATAATTAGTATAATTGCTCACATAGGCAGGTCAGATAGTTATTTCGGTTGCCAGAAAACCTCATCAGTGACTTTTAATGTGAATTCTAATAATTTTTTAAACGACTAATTACTCGAAGTAGAGTTTTGTTGGTTAAAAATAAAAAATACGGCATATTAAAAAAGGCTAGAAGAGGCTAATGCAAAAAATAAAAAGGCTACAAAAAAGGCTACAAAAAAGGCTAGAGGCTAGATGGAAATTTTCGAGGCTAGACGACAAAGAAAAGGGCTAGATCTAGCCTCAAAAAGGCTAAACTGGCAACACTGCCTACTGGCAGCGGCCTTCGCTGAAAATTCTACACTTCCGGTTACCGATCAACCACTGCCCGCGATCGAGGGGGTACCTTGTGCTATGCCCGAGATACTCTTTCGAACGCGTGCAGTCAAAAGAGTGCTTGCAAATCTTGACGTCAACAAAACCTCTGGCCCCAATGGCATCCCAGCACTCGTGCTGTGCAAGTGTGCCACATCTCTGGCGCGACCGTTGCGCAACCTCTTCAACATCTCGTACACCACTGGCGTTTTTCCCGCTTGCTGGAAGGTTGTCAACGTCCAGCCAGTTCCCAAAAAAGGCGAGGCTTCGGACCCTGCCAATTACTGTCCCTTAGCAATATGCTCTACTCTGTCCAAAGTTATGGAGTGTGTAGTTAACTACAATCTAATGAACTACCTTGAGGACAATCTGTTGGTTAACGATAGGCAATATGGTTTCCGTAGAGGTCGCTCTACGGGCGACCTTATGGCCTTCCTCGTTGAGAAATGGAATCAGTCCATTCACCAACTCGGTGAAAGCAAGGTCGTTGCATTGGATATCTCCAAAGCTTTTGATAGAGTTTGGCATGAAGCACTAGTTGGTAAACTAGTTACTTATGGCGTCGGCGATTGCTTCGCTCGATGGATAACGAGCTTCCTTAGCTGCCGTTCTATTTGAGTTGTGATAGACGGTGTCGCTTCTAATGAGTATGTACTCCTTAAACGCAGGTGTACCGCAGAGTTCGGTCCTGGCACCCACTCTTTTCCTTGTCTTTATCAATGACCTCTTGTCATTGACTAAGAATCCTATATATTCGTTTGCAGATGACAGCAGCCTTTGTCATTCATTTTCATTTACAGGTCGCCCAAGCTCTGCGGAGATTGAGAGCAAGCGACGTCATATGAATGACACACTCAACAAAGACTTTCAATCAATCTCCGAGTGTTGTCTCTCACACAAGAAAACTTCCTCCCCCTCCCAAACTCCTCTATCCTTTGATGGTGTGGGTATTGTAGAGTCGGCAGCTCTTGACGTTCTAGGCTTGTCGATCAAGTATGATCTCCGCTGGAATGACCATATTTTCGATATTGCTAAAGAAGCTGCCAAGTGCTTAGGCTTTCAAAATCGCTGTAAAAAATACTTTACACCGGCTGATCTCTGCACTATCTACACCACCTATATTAGGCCAAAAATGGAGTACAATTCGCATTTATGGGCAAATCCAACTGGAGCTCCTTGACCGTATCTAACGTCGCGCGATAAAGCTAATAGGAAACGATAGGGTCACCAGCTCTATTGATTCCTTGGAGCACCGTCGGAACGTGGGATGTTTAAGCTTTTTCTATCGTTATTTTAACGGTAGATGCTCTGCTGAGATAAGAGATCTTATCCCAGCTGCCCGCGTGGTATCTCGCAACACGCGAATGGCAAGCGGGGCACATCGATACCACGTTTCGACAAAGCTCCAACGCACAACGCATTACAGGGAGAATTCGTTCTTCGGTCGTACATCGAGGTTATGGAATAGTCTTCCTGCGGAGGTTTTCCCCAGGGACCGAAAATAATTATTATGCCTGTTTTCACAGCCGAAAAAATTACCGCTTTTTAAGAAGTATTAATAAATGTTATTTTTAATAATTATCAATTGATATTAATTATTCTTTTTGAAAATAACTATTATTTTGGAAAAAAATTTTTCCCATTGCCGCATAACTATTATTTTGTGAGAAATATTTTTTACGTTATCGAATAACTATTATTTTGTGAGAAATATTTTTTCCGTTGCCGCATAACTTTTATTTTTGGGAATAAATTTTTTACGTTGTTTTTGTGTCACGCCTCAACGGCTGAACTTATTTGGCTGAAACTTGGTGGGTATATAGTGCATTTTGTGGGCTATAACCTAGCCCACTTTTCATCCCGGAAAAATCTGAAGGGGCGTGGCACTTCCGGTTTTCAAATTTCATGTTGTACACATACATATGTATGTATATTGGAAATTACAACTTTAAAAATCGGTAGTCTGTTATAATTTTGTTATGCCTTTTCACTAGTGCAGCTTTGGGGTTTTGACGTATAACCTTTGGACCCTTTTTGCCTATCTAGAAGCCTCAGTTTCATTTAACACTACCAGGCGCTCATAAGCCTGTAGGCAGTGTCTCCCGCGCATCTTCTCTTCCATATGTTCTGTAAACTATTTAAGAATGTTTACTGCTCAAGTTGTAAATTGCCGAAATGGGGTCTCTTTTTGGAGCGCACGCATTCGAATTAAAAAATCCGATAACCGCTTGTGAAAACTAACAAATCGCAAGTGTCGGCTGTACTTGGAGATGCATAAACCAAGAGCCAAAGACCAGACCCACATAATACAATTGTTTTTGTAGTCCACAGCTATTAAAATGAAAATGCATGTGGACAAAGAAGCTCCAGAAGATAATTGTTGTTGTTTTCTTTTGCATACCCATAAATTGGAAAATTCAATTTGAAAATTGAATGCTGAAAAAGTAACGGTAATTCTATCACTCTAGGCGTGGGAGAGCGGCCTCTATTGAAGTGTTCGAGAGAAGTTCTCCGTAAGGTCGCGAGAAAGCACCGCTTGACGTACAGGAGAATGGGAAGAGAAGATGCGCGGGAGACACTGCCTACAGGCTTATGAGCGCCTGGTAGTGTTAAATGAAACTGAGGCTTCTAGATAGGCAAAAAGGGTCCAAAGGTTATACGTCCAAAGTTTATAGCAAACCAAAATTGGGTTATATGAAAAGTGCCACGCCCCCTTACTCAAAACCCCAAAGCTGCACTAGTGAAAAGGCATAACAAAATTATAACAGACTACCGATTTTTAAAGTTGTAATTTCAAATATACATACATATGTGTACAAAATAAAATATGAAAACCGGAAGTGCCACGCCCCTTCAGATTTTTCCGGGATGAAAAGTGGGTTAGGTTATAGCCCACAAAATGCACTATATACCCACCAAGTTTCAGCCAAATAAGTTCAGCCGTTGAGGCGTGACACAAAAACAACGTAAAAAATTTATTCCCAAAAATAAAAGTTATGCGGCAACGGAAAAAATATTTCTCACAAAATAATAGTTATTCGATAACGTAAAAAATATTTCTCACAAATAATTGTTACCAGCAATTGAAAAATATTTCTCTTATAAATAATAGTTATTTTTAACGAAATTGGAAATTAGTTGTATCGCAACAATTATTTTCAATTTTTATCGGTAAACTCCATAATAGTTATGTCCCTGGTTTTCCCACGTCATTGTAATATTCGCGAATTCAAGGCAAACGTCCACCGCCACTACTCCTCTTTCCCCCCACCCACTAACCTATGATCCTTTCTAAACCAACAAGTGCTCTGCATGGCATCCCCTGAGTGTCGGTTTATTTAAAAAAAAAAAGCAGTCAAGTGCGAGTCGGGCTCGCTCACTGAGGGTTCCGTAACAGAAATACCCTTTTTATCGTTCGAAATTAGTTTCCCCTTGCCCGTCTGGCCATAAAATTTTTCACATTTTGACCTACATCTTCGAAACCAAATCACCTAAAATTATAAAAAAACATTTTAGGAATCCACGGACGTAGCCCTTTCTAACGAGACCCCACAATATGTAAACAACAAAAATTTTTCGCTAAGGAAATTTTTTACTATGGTAATCTTAAATAAAATTAAAAAAAATAGAAAAACAAATAAATCGAAAACAGCTGCAGTTTTCCAGTAATCTATGACTAAAGACCTACTAACTCTGATCTTATCAAAATTTTAGCTTAAGAAATGTAGAAAGGCTAGGGGGTTATGGTCATTTTTTCGACATTTTGTGCTATATCTTCGAAACCACTTCACAGAAAATTATAAAAAAAAAATCTTTGGAATCCATGGACATAGCCCTTTCTAATGATACCCCACTCGATATAAACAACAAAAATTTTTTTCTGGAAGATGGGATCAAGTGGGGACAGGTCTGTTATTTTAACTATATCTTTCTAATTCGTTTACGTAATATAAAATAAAAAATACGTTTGGAATCCATGGACGTAGCCCTTTCTAATGATACCCCACTCGATATAAACAACAAATAATTTTTTCTGAGGGGGGTCATCGTAAATTTAAAAAAAAATAAAAAAATTTTAAATTCGAAAAAAGCCGCAGCCATTCAGTCATGCGTGATCAAATACCTAGTAAGCCTGATTTTATCAAAATTTTCGGTTGAGAAATGGTGTGTGCAGATCGGATTATGTTGGGACAGGTCAGTTTTTCTCACATTTTTAACTATATCTTTCTAACCCGTTTACATAAAATTAAAAAAATACATTCTATAATCTATGGATGTAGCCCTTTCTAACGATACCCCACACGATACTATTTAAAAATATTTTTTTTTTGCCCCACCCGAAAACCTTTAAAAATTATAAACAAATATTTCTAGAAATATTTCTTAACTTTTTATAGTGAAACTGTGTTTAGGTTATTAAGACCTAACATCGTGCCAAATTTCAGGTTTCTATGATAAAAAAAGGTCGTTTTATATACACACATACACACGTTTTGAGGTATAAATACCTGCATTAAGCATCTGATGTATGAAAAATCAATAAAAAGTATTATTAAAAAATTTCATTTTTGTTTAAAACTATACAATTTTTTCCTCAACTGTTCGGCTAAATACTCGGCCTTTTGTAGCCGAGACCGAACCGAGACCGAACCGAGATTTAAAACTAAAAACGTTGGGGCATACATTGGGTTATTGATGCGTGAATAGTTCACCTAAGTCACTAAGGGCCAGTTTCTCAGTGGATGTTTAAATCTAATTTGCGAATTGAGTTTAAATCTAGTTTAACTTTTCTTGAGTTTCACAGTGCATTTATTTAAATACGGAATAATGAATGGCAACTTCGAATATTTGACAATTGAACACAGCACAACTTGCCAAAAACATATGTTCAATTGTTCAATTATGGAGGCAGCGCGAGCTAAAAATTTTTCGTCGGCCGAAAGAAGTGAATTATTGGATATTCTTCAAAGAATCCACAGTTTATATTATTTATAATACTACGGGATCATTTATATGTGCTACACCATGCAGTTGTATGTTTAATTTGGCCGCTTATAAATTGCAATATTGTCGACGCAGCTTGCTTGCTCATCCGAAATCAGCTGTTTATTTGTTTTCGATTGCAACTCTGTGCCGTACTTAAATGCCCACAACCGGGCATTTAAATTGTATTTAACTTCCCACTGTGAAACTGAAATTCCCTATTTAAACTGCAATCAGAGTTTAAACATCCACTGTGAAACTGGCCCTAACAGTTTGATTGTACTGCCAATTCTTTGATTTAAACTTGTTAAACTCAAAAGTAGATTAAAATTCAGAATTTTGTTGCATGCTTTGTTTTTCAATCCCATCTATTTGATTGATGAATTTTAGTCATTTATGCTTTGAAAGTATGAGCTGTAGTAACTTAAGATCGACTATTATTATTAAATCACTTAAGTACAATAATATTGGCCTGCAAATGATATAAACTGTTTTCTCAACAGCAGCTACTCTTTGCTATTATTTTGCGCCCAACGTTTTTAGTTTTAAATCTTACTAGTATTTCCATATCAATTGAAAAATCAAAATGAAACATTATCAGGACCATCTATATTGGTTCAGAAATCTGTTTATGGCAATGAAAAATTATTTTATACTTTTTAGTCCATTTTAAAAACGTTGAATATTAAAATTTTTTTTTTTATTTAATAATTATTTTCTAATTTTTAGTCTTGTGTGTGTAAAATTTTTCAAGTAATTTCAAACATTTTGATGAGATTATAACAGAGACATGTAAATTTCAACTGATTATATCCGAAATAGAAAATTGTTATATCTACCTATCAATCTGTTTATTTCTCATGATATATAAAATAAAGAAGCTAGCAAAATTAAGTTTTTAAAAATTAATATTTCAATTAAATTATATCAATAATATTGCATTCTTATGGTCCAAGTTGTCGCATTCTTTCCATCTCCTTCAAGGCATCTTCATTGCACGGTTTCTTGCCAGTGAGTTTTGAACAGTCGAGCTCCTCTATTTTTAATCCGTCTAATGATCTCACACGACTTAATGCGACATATGCCTGTCCTTAAGCAAATAGTGCAGATCCGAGATATACAACAGCATGGTCCACTGTACATCCTTGCATTTTATGAACTGTGCAGGCCCAGCAGAGTATTAGTGGGAGCTGTGTTCGCTCGATTGTTCCATAGTTTCGGAGTGCCGGAAACTGTATTGATTTCGACTTGATCAAATGAATTCCATCTATACCAAAGTCGATGCGAACACATGGAATGTCGGTATCATACATCTGATCACGACGGTATAAAGGCCAAACAATTTCAGTGATAGTGCCCATTGCACCATTCACAAGTCCTTGCTCTATATTAATATTTGAGCGAAGCATCACTCTCGCTCCGTTGAAAATTTCCAATACCTTTTTATAGCAGCCCAATTAAAAGGAACGAATGTATGTATCAATATACCAGAGTTGGAGCGTGGTGGGTTTGAATGTGTTGAGTTTGAGTGTGGTGAGTTTGAGTGTGGTGAGTTTGGTTGTGGTGAGTTTGGGCGTGGTGAATTTGAGTGTGGTGAATTTGTGTGTGGTGAGTTACATCATACCACATATGACAGGAATGTAAGAAACGACTATTAACACCTCAATACCAAATTTGATATTGATATTGCTGTAAAATTAGCCGAGATAAAGCATTCCTTAAGTTGGAGTTGTATAGGCGGGGCCACGCCCCGTTGTCCAACGCCAACCACATTTAGGAAAAATGTTGGAAACGAATGTATGTATCAATATACCAAAATTCGTTAACATTGGTTATACAAGTGCCGAGATAAAAAGTATTTCATTATTTGTGGGCGGTGCCACGCCCACACAGAAAAAATTTTGATATAATATTGCATTGTCATCCAGTTCTGAGCTATGTTGAAAATTTCAAGTCTCTAGCTTATCGGGAAGTTACTTTAAAATTAATTCCAAGATTTGTACGGGACATACAAACAGACAAGAAAGCGACCTAATAAAAACGTTTTAAAATGTATTTTTTCCTAAAAATGTATAAATTTTTTTTCATTAAAATTCTTCTTCTTTTTTTTGCATATGTATTCGAAACGTTCGGTCTCGGTCTCGGCCGAACATTAAAAAAAGGCCGAACGCTCGGTCTCGGCCAAAATTTCGGGTTCGGTCGGGCTCTACTTATGATAAAGCAATGAGAGGAAGAGTAGGACACCTTGAATTAGCCGCACAGTGGATCAGAGGAAAAGTTGAAATTATTCTATTAAGGTGGAATACTAAGAATATAGTCATATAATATATTATGGCCTACCACTACTCATTTAACATTACTTATTTTACTTAGCTTATTTAACTACTACTCATTTAACTACTACTTATTTAACATTACTTATTTAACACTACTTATTTAACACAGCTTATTTAACATAGCTTAATACAACTCTGTTAGCATTAAGCAACTCTTGCAAAATAAAGTCTGTTGAATATGGATGTTCAACCACGCAAGTTGGATACAGAAGTTCAACCACGCGGTTCGCGATGGGAGTAATGGTCTAATTAGTCAAGCGGTGTCGAATTCAATCGTGCCGGATAGCAATTTGCCCAGTTACTCTAACATCTAAACGGATTGCAGCTGTCAGTCTATTCTTTTTGCTAGTGCTGCCTTATAGTTTTGTGCACAAAAGAAACACACCGTTTATTTTCTTCTGAGATGAAATTTTACATTCTTTATTAAATTTATGGCACTGAATTATCATAACTGTTACATCTCTATATTGTGTACTACTTTTTTAACTTATTTCGGCAATAATAATCCACTTCTTTTGTTGAACTAAAATCGAAGGTCACTGGCAACACTTTTCTGCAAAGAGTTCACAAACAAAATATATCGTGAAAAATGAATTCAAACGACGAAATAATTGACTCAATGTGCTTAGTGTTGTGTAAAATGTACGATGTGTACAAATTTAAAGCAAACGAAAGCGCAGGTGCACTATATTTCCAATAAATATTCGCTTGTTTTGACCAGTGTTGCCGTTTAAATTCTTGCATAGGAAAAGCATTATTCCTATTTCATTTTCAAGTGAATTTTTTGTGTGGCAACATTCTTTTCACAGCTGACACGACTTTTGCAGTAGTTTTCTAATCGACGCAGAAATTTCTACTACTCAATCCGGTCAGCGTAATAGCGAACATTGTGTTCGGGTAAGATAGATTGTGTCAGCTGACACGATTTCTAACCTTACCGCTAGAGTAATTCTACCATAAGAGAAAGATCTCTGCCCATTCCGCGAACTTAATAAATCACGTTGGGGGATCACGTGTTTTTTACAAGAAAAGATTCTTTAAAAAACTCGCGCGGCCACAAGAAACAAGTGTTTCTGGCAAAATAAATTTGTTCGTGTAGTCTACGTGTTTGTTAGTAAGAAAATAACTTCGCGTATACCATGTGTTTTTTTAGAAAAGATTCTTTAAAACGCACGCGACCACGAGGAACAAATATATGTTTCCGCTAAAGTAGCCTTAATTTAGTGTAAAATAATATCGTGTGTGTCAAGTAAAATTATAAAGACAGCTTAAAATATGTGAAAAATTATATGAAAAACAAGAAAATTGTTGAAAACTATATTATATATATTTAAAAAATCGCATAAACTACTTTAACAAAAGAAAAAATAGTGAAATCATAACCTGCAAAATTTTGGAAAAGTGCTATAAACTGCTCAAATTTATAAAACTACAATGAAACTATTAAATATATTGCATTAAATTGAACAATTCAAAAGTTGACGCAAACGAAATTGCGTGTAATTGAAAAAACTAAAACTTAAAGACAATTGTGAAATAACCTATAATTGAACATTAAAAAGGTGCTCCAGTAGACAGTCGGTAATAGCGTTCAACCAAAGTGCCGGTAATAGCATTCCAATGAATGCAGCCATAAAGAAGTAATATTAAAATTTTTAAGTAACAATAAGAACGCTCATATTAATTAAAATAAACAAAATTGAACTATATTTAAAGAAAAAGAAAAGACTAAAAAACTGTGAAAAAGACCATAAATCATCATTAAAAATAAGTGTCAGTACACCGTCGGTAATAGCGTTCCATTAAAGTGTCGGTAATAGCGTCAAAGAAAAAGGGCAAAAAGAAGCAACACTCGCAGCCACAATAGTCGATGGCATCACTCAAGCCACCTTCGGCAATTTGCTTTCAGTCGGAGTCGAATTTCACCATCGATAGGTTGGCGAAAAACGGAGCGGATAATTACATCAGCAAAAACGAAAAGCAAATGGCCGCTGAACGCAAAATTATTTTTCAATAAATATAAAAACGAAATTATAATAAAACAAGTAAGGAAGCAATCAGTCGGGTTTCACCGACAGAGTAATACCCTACACCAAATTCCCAAGTGGTGTGATTTCACTGAAATTGTGGGTACATTTGATTTACAACCTACAGAGTTGGCGGACCACGCCCATTTTTGGCAGACTACAACATATACCTAATAGGACTATACATGCCAAATATTGATGCTCTGACAGGTGTACAACAGATGTTATCGGCATATTTATTTTACTGCCCCCATGGTGGGCGGACCACGCCCATTTCTGGAGAATTAAAAGATATTCCTACCAGGAACGAAGTAACCAATTCTGGACGCTCTGGTGTATATATTATGGAAGTTAAGATGATTTTTCGTTTATCGCCTATATAGTGGGCGGACCACATCCATTTTCTTGTATGGCATCTAAGACCTATACATCAACTTGGGAACCGAATTTCATTCATTTATATTCGTAACTAGTCAATTGGGAGCAATTTTACCGGAAAATTGTTGCCGCCTATACAGTGGGCGGACCACGCCCATTTTTTGGTATTTTGCAGAGGCTCCACACCTAACCATAAATACCAAGTATTATTCTTTTGAATGAGTAATTAGACAATTTAGAGCAATTTAATCGAAAAAAACCCGAGGTAGTGGGACTTACAGGCCCATTGTAGGCGTGTCCTTCGACCGATTTAACTAATTTTAACACTTTACCTAACTCGAGGTTTACTGCGACTGTGTACCAAATTTGGTTCAAATCGGACAACTCCTTCTTTCTATTTTTCCCGAACACGCAGACGGACAGACAGACAGACAGACGGACAGACGGACAGACGGACAGACGGACAACCGGAAATCAATAGAGAAAGTGTTTCTGATCATTTCTATATACTTATGTCTATACCTAGGAAGGCTCCTTTAATGCGTTACAATTTTGGCACAAAGTTATTATACCCTATTACCATAGGTGTAGGGTATAACCAACAGCAATCATATCAATAATCAGAACTTTAATAAACCAACAGTCACTATAACATATAAAAGCAGTGCAATCAACGGCAACACAGAAGAAGCAGCGAAAATCGAAGAAAGAAGATTTTTTTCGAGAAAGCATTTGTGGTGATTCAACAAAAAAGACATTACAACAAATAAAAGCAATGCAGTCAACGGCAACACAGGAGAAGCAGCAGCAGCGAAAATCGAAGAAAAAATAATTTTGTTGATAAAGCATTGCAAGTGATTGTGTAAAAGTTTGACGGCTAAAATTGCAAAAAATTTTAAAAGAAAACATAAAATTTAAAAGTACAGAAAATAACCCGCCATCCACCATTTTGAATAAGCGGACAAGTGCACAAAGAAGAAATGCAGAGGGTACAACAAGAAGACAACAAAGAAGAAATCGAATCAACAGTATTTAAAACAACTATAAAAATTTCAACAACAACAAAGAAACAATATCGAAAGCAACTATAAAACTACAACAACATCAAATTAAATTCATCATCCAATTAGTAGCATCGACAACATTTTAAATTTCAACAACAAAAAACAACTATAAAATTTCAACGACAACAACTATCAAATTACAACAGCAACAAAGAAGACATTAAGCATCTATAACATATATAAAATTTCAACAACAACAAATTAGCAGTATTGACAACAACTATGAAAATTCAACAATAACAAATTAAACTCAATAAATTTACAGAATCGACAAAAACTTTAAAATTTCAACAACACGGAAGACATCAAACTAGCAGCATTAATAAAATCTATAAAATTCCAACGACAACAACTATAAAATTTAAAAACAGCAAAGAAGACATCACATTAGCATCATCGACAACAACTATAAAATTTCAATAATAAAGAAGACTTCAAATTAACAACATCAAAAACATTTATAAAATTTGCACAACAACAAGAAGACTACGAAGACAGCAACATGAAGACTATGGATCTCATATATATATTTTTATTTTCTCACAATATATTAATTTTGATAATTACTTAACTAATCTTAACCCTCTAACCGGCAATGGCACCAAAAGGCGGGGTTAAGCAAAACAGCAATAGCGTAACGTCGTTATAAATTTTCACCTTTATAACTACGCAATTATGTGGAAATATGCTAAAGCAACGTAAATATATAATTTTTATGTTCTCAGCGCATTGATACAAGCATCTGTGATCAATCGAAGTCGAAAATTCGTGTGAAATGAAGAAAAAAATTATTTGACCGTGAAGAGAATATTCAACAATTCAAAAAAATTAGTTATCGGGCTTCAATTGTTACTAAAAAATTATCACTGTATAGCTACGGTGTTTATCTTAGATACTGTAACTTTTGTTGTGTATATTCCCAAAAAAATAAGCTTCTGATAAGCTAAATGTGCACCCCGCCTAAAGGCGGAGTTGCCGGTTCCCGGTAAAAAAAATATTCTTTTTTCCAAGTATGCAAATTATACTCATAAATAATTTTATATATTTTATCTCTATAATAATTTCTAGGGCAATTAGAAATAATTGTTTCATAGTTGTGAACACGGAAACTAATCGTAAACGTTTCAATTTATCGCTTATGAGCGAAGAAGCTACTCAACAATTGATTAAATATGTAATAGATAATGATGGTTCTGCAGATGACAATAGCGTAAGCTAGGATGATTTAGACAGCGATGACAGCATTATAGATCCTGATATTCAAATATCCAATGAAGCTTTTGCACAACTAGATAATTATATACGGCATTTAACAAGTTCTAGTGGCATTGACGGCATTGACCTTCTCTCATCCTCCATAAATATTGAGTACCGTAAAGGAAGCACACTCACACAGAATCTACTCACATTTATGTAAGTCAAGCAACCGGGCAGCACAACAATAGATCAAATGGATAATAAAAGAAAAGGCCCCAATGAAAGAAATGGGCGTGATCATCATTACCAAAAATATACGATGAATCTACTATTCCGTCTAATTTCAAATTGTAATCTTTTGAAGGACATTGATGTAAAAAATTAAGGACGGGGCTATTCAGAAGAATTTCTGAGCAATGTTATTGCTGTTAACATATCCTCTATACTGTGGAAAGATACAAAATGTGTACCACTAGTTTCTTCTTATGCTGGTGTTTAGCCATCTCGCACTTTCGCTGCCACCGATCAATAAACTATAAAATACTAATAAAAATACAAAAGTTATTATTAAATTGAATATTGCAAATATATGTATGCATACAAAAAACTTATAAATGTAGGCGAATAATTGTAATAAGCTATCGAACAGACAAAAAAGAAAAATACAATATATTGTCAAATTGAAGTTGAAAATTAAAATACATGCAAAGAAATAGTAGAGTCAAGAAAAAAAGGAAACGTAGGCAGACAAACAAACCAAATCAAATTGAAATCTAAAGAAAAATTTAAATTTACACAATTTTGAATACTGCTCCCAAAATAATTGACCCAATAACAGAAAAAAAGCTTTTCTCGCCACACCCCTGCATTCACGAGCATGTGAAAAATTGGAGTGCAAAACATAGACAGCAGAATATTACCTTTTACATAAAGTACCTACTCTAGCACTATCTTTGTGAGATCTTATAAAATCAAAATCAATTTAAATTTTAATTAATTTGAAAGAAATATTAAATAACAAAATTTGCTTTGTATTTTACAAATAGAGAAACAAAATGATAACTTATGTTGTAATAATGTTAATTGCCAATAGATGTCACTGTAATATTTGTTGCCGCTAGATGTCACTGCTAACTAAATAATATGCACATAGTTAGATTGAACGCACCCATCAATGTGTTTCACCATATTGTATTGAGTGCCTCAGTTGAGTGTCAGTCATCATTGTGACAACATTAAGGTGCTTATTTTGTAAATCCCAACGCCTCACTTCACCCTGCGTTCACTAATTTGGTATTTTGTAAAACGCATCACCTCACTCGGTGACTGCTCGCGTTGTCTTACGTAGTTTCATATGAAAATTGGTACCGCGTAAAACGCAACGCGGCGCATTCACTCACTTGAACTGTCAAATCGTTCACTTGGGTTTGTGCTCGCGTTCAGTTTTTTAAACGCAAAATTTTTGGTAATTTCGAGTGAAAATTGATTTGTGGTAATCTGCAGAAGCAAATAATAAGTATTGCAGTACTTTTTAAAGACAAATACTAAAGAAAAAAGTACAAAAAAAAGAAAATACTAGCACTGCAGTTGAGGATCGAAATCACAAAAAAAAAAGAAATGCATCGCGGTTGAGGGTTGAACTCGCAACTTCTCGCGTGCTAGTCGAACGCTCTAACCACTAGGCTATGGGAGGTATGCAATGGATGCAGCAAATTTTGTGTGTTTTGTATTTGGCTGATAAATTAAGAAAAATACAACTCTTTTTCGTAAGAACTTGACAGCTCAAGTGATGCCGTAAGACAACGAACGCAATTACGCCGTGATTTACAAAATGCCGTTTTTTGATCCCGGCGTTGGCTTCGTGTTCGCGTTGCGTTCGATCACGGTGATTTATACGGTAAGGCCGTAAAGCTAATAAAACTACGCATAGTCAACCAAGTATCCCTAGTGCGGTAAAATCTAGAGTATGTATGTAGTATATGGAGTCCCTCATATGCGGTTACCATTAACCGTATTGAGGCAGTACAAAGGAGATTTCATATAAGCAACGTTGTCTTCTAATAGACCTAAAATCGCTTGAAACCAGGCGTAAATACTATTTAATAATCTTAGCCAGCGACGTACTTTGCAATAAGATTGATTGCTCTGCGCTTTTATCTCTCTTTCCAATATATGCCCCTTCAAGACAATTAAGAAGTAGACAGCATTTTTTTTAACACCTCGTGCAACGACAAATTACAGTAGATCTGATCCTATTTCGAAATCTTGCATTGAGTTTAACTCTGTTCATAATGAACTAGATATTTCTCGATTTCGTAATATATTTAAAAAGGAACTGCTGAATTTGGAACTGCTGAATTTTTTTCTTGCTCTGTTGATTTGAATTGAATTTAGTCAAAATTGTATTTATTACTATAATATTTTTAAGATATTACTGTATTATTGCTAAGTCTAAGAGAGTTTAACTCAATAGATGATAAATAAATAAATAAACTAATAAATTAAAGGCTTTTAATTTATATGCATAAACACAAGTGTTACATGGTGTCAGATGTAAAATTGGAAATGTACTATTGAATTGGATTTTGGAAAACGAAGCGTGTTCGGTACCAGACTAAGAAAGACATCGGCAACGTCACGCCTGCAATATTGCAAATTGTGGTGAAATACCTAACAAAAATTGGAAAATCATGTCGAACGATCGGTTGCCGAAGGAGTTGGATTGCACAAACGTGGCGAAGGAATGGCGCGCATGGAAAAGTGAATTTTTGATGTATATGCGAGCAACAGATAAAGCAAATGGAACCGAATCCACCAAAATTGCAACATTTTTGTGGTTAATTGGCCGTCAAGCGCGAGAAATTTACAACACATTGTTTCCAAATGATGGAACCGAAAATGGAATTCTTGGAGAATATGTTGTTGTGGCTCCAATTGAGGGTGAAAATGCTGAACAAAATCAAAATGCTGCTGTCGCAGTAGCCAACCAACGTACATTAACTGAAGTTTTGAAGGCATTTGATGGATATTGTATTCCGAAGAAAAACACAACTATGGAATCATTTAAATTTAACAAGGTTATGCAAATGGAGAAGCAGCCATTTGCTGAATTTGAAACGGAACTTCGCAAGCAAATTCAGTTTTGTGATTTTAATGTCAATTGCGATTGTGGAAAGGAAATAAAATATGATGAACGCATGCTGAAGGATCGAATCATCATTGGAGTGGAAGATAAGAAATTACAATTGAAGCTGCTGGATGGCAAGGATGAGCCATTAAACAAAGTCATTGAAATGTGTAAAACGTATGAAGCAGCCAAAGAAAATAAGGTTATGTTGAACACAAATATTCAACCAAGTGTAAGCAGTGTGGCTGAACATCAGTCATTGGAAACAGTAAAGGCAGTAGCACGTTTTTGTTACAATTGTGGTAATGACTTCACAGCAAATCATTTTCAATCATGTAAGGCCAAGGAAATCAATTGTCGGTCATGTGGACGTAAGGGCCATTTCCAGCGTTTTTGTAAGTCAAAGGGAAAACTAATGGACAACAGTGCAGCAAAATTGGAAAATCATATTGGAAACCAGAAATTTGATGGCAACAACAGCAACAGTAAGGGAAAACAACAACAATATTCAATCAACTGGGGTAGCTCAGGTAATTTTGTACAAACAATTGATGGAAGTGCGAATAGGGTTATTAAAGTAGATCGTATTTATAGAATAAATTCAAACAGCGTGGCCAGCCATACGAAGCGATGGTATAGAGTATCAAATAGGAAATCAAGTAGTTAAGTTTAAACTCGATACAGGATCAGATGTGGACTGCATTCCGGTCAAAATATTTAAAACTTTGGAAGCAAATTTGGAAAACAAAAATGAAAATTATTCGGTCTATGATTATAATGGGAATAAAGTAAATGTGTCTGGTACAGTGAAATTAAAATGTATTGATCCAAAAATAAGAACGGAATATGTCTCTCAATTTATGGTTGTTGATGACGTGTGTGAACCGATACTTGGTTTGGAATCAAGCGAACGATTTGGCTTAGTTAAACGAACAGATGTAAGTTCTGTTGGTCGGTTGCCACAAACTAAAGGGGAGTTTTTGAAAAACAATCATGATGTCTTTGAAGGTTTGGGTAAATTTCCGGGAACGTTTTCGATTAATATTAAGGAAAATTCGAAGCCAGTCCTGCACTATAAGAAACGGATACCAAACTCATTGTTGGATAGATTAAAGTTGCAATTAGAAAAAATGGTACAGGATGGAATCATTTCACCTGTTGACTATCCAACTGACTGGGTCAACAATTTGCAAATTGTCGAAAAGCCGAACTCAAGCGAACTTCGCATTTGTTTAGACCCGAAACCACTCAACGAATGCATTAAGCGTGAAAATTTTTTAATTCCAACGATCGATGATTTAACGTCTGGCCTGGCAAATAAACGCGTTTCTCCGGTTTTAGACTTGAAAAGTGGCTATTGGCAAATGGAATTGGACGATCTGAGCTCTGATTTAACCACAATTATGACTCCGTTCGGGAGATATAAATTTAATCGCGTGCCATTTGGGCTTAATTTTGTACCGGAATTGTTTCAAAGGGAAATGTTCAAAATGTTGGGAGATATTGAGGGAGTGATTATTTACTTTGATGATATAGGTATTTGCGCGAAAACGAAGAACACGATTTGATAATGGATAAAGTAATAGAAAGGGCACGTAAATTTAATATTAAATTTAATCCGGAAAAAATTCAGTATCGACAACGCGAAGTAAAATTTATGGGACATGTTTTATTTGAAGGAAAATTTAAAGAAAATTTAAAGTATCGGGACGCGATTTTAAAAATGAAGAAGCCGGGGGACAAAGCGGCCGTTTTAAGATTTTTGGGCATTCTTAAATATTTGGCTAAATTTATTCCAAACTTGTCAAAGCAATCGTCACATTTACGTAACCTCAAGCGAAACGATGTTGTATTTGAATGGACGGAAAATCATGATCTGGAATTCAAAAAGTTGCTTGATATCGTAACATCGGAACCGGTGTTGACAATCTATGATCCAAAGTTGCCAGTAATTGTGCAAACGGATGCATCCAAAGATGGAGTGGGTTGTGTAATTGTTCAGAATGGACACCCGGTAGCATATGCGTCTCGGACGTTGAGTAAAAGTGAACAAAAGTGGGCTCAGATTGAAAAGGAGTTGTTGGCAATTGTTTTTGCATGTCAGCGATTTCATTATTTTTTGTATGGACGTGAATTCACGGTGGAAAGTGATCACAAACCGTTGGAAATATTAATCAAACGGGATATCGATGATGTGACAATGCGGCTTCAGCGAATGCTCATGTCACTTTTGAAATATCCAAAGATGACTGTTGTTTACAAACCGGGAAAAGAAATGCTTGTGGCTGATTGCCTGTCACGGGCCCAACTTACAGAATGTCAAGAAGACACGGATTTAACGGGAGTCATTCATTCAGTGACTGAATCGGCGTGTTTATCGAAAGAAAATTATGATTTGCACTGTTCAACTATTAAACGCGATGAATTTTTTTTTCGAATTTGTAGATATGTAGAGAGCGGTTGGCCAAATTATCATCTATTGGATAATCTAAGCGGGGTGTTTCATAAATTCAAAAATGAACTTCATTCGTGATCATCGACTTGTAATTCCAAAAGAACTACAAGGAAAACTTAGCAAATGGTTACATGCGCCACATTTGGGAATTGAAAAAACCCTTGCACGTGCAAGAATGCTTTATTACTGGCCTAACATGAGTAGTCAGATAAAAGA
The DNA here is from genome assembly GCA_963457695.1 of Neria commutata. Classification (NCBI taxonomy): domain Eukaryota; kingdom Metazoa; phylum Arthropoda; class Insecta; order Diptera; family Micropezidae; genus Neria; species Neria commutata. The sequence goes on from OY735245.1 coordinate 38,322,062, forward strand.
GTTGGTAAAATCTTGTGCCATTTGTGAAAAATTCACGCGTAATAATCAAAAGGAAGAACTGGTTCAGGAAGAACCACCTAAGTATCCATTTCATATAGTGTCAATGGATTTGTTCGAGTATGCTGGACAGGACTTCTTGTCTGTGATTGATGCATATTCGGGATATTTAATAATTGAAGATTTAAAAAACAAAACAGCAGGTCATATCATTGGAAGGTTGAAAAGTAATTTTGACAAAATTGGATACCCAACTTTAGCTAAATCGGATAATGTACCATTTAATTCACGTGAATTTTGGGAATTTGCAAATGATTATAATATAATCATGAAATTCTCAAGCCCTCGGTATCCGCAAAGCAATGGATTGGCCGAGAAGGGGGTTGCGATTGCAAAAAACATTTTGAAACGTTGTATTGAAGATAGAGACACAGAAAAATACCATTATAGAATTTTAGAATATAACACAACTCCAGTGGCAAGTATGCGATTGACACCAGCCCAGTTGTTTTTTGGACGGGTGGTCAAGACGGGAATGCCGATTTCGGATTCATTATTACGTCGAAACAACATAAGTGAAGAAACCGTTCAGAACAAAATGAAAGAAAAAAAAGAAAAGCAAAAGTACTATTATGACCGGAATGCAAAAGCACTGCCAGTACTAAAATTGGGTGATCTCGTAATTTTTAAGAAAAACGGAAAGGAATGGAATTATGGAGCAATTGTGGGTAATGTAAATGGTCGATCGTACATTATTAAAGATAATTTTGATAATTATTTTAGACGCAACCGACGGTTCATTGCCAAGACTAGGAACAACGAAGTCAATGGGGAGGAAGTAATGTTTGAAGAAAATGTGAAATGTAATATAACAAGTTCAGATAGTTTGAAACCAATTGAAATTGTACCGCCACTTGGGCGCAACCTACAAGATAATGTCAACTATGGCAATGAACCAATTGATTGTAATGTGGATGAATCAGTTCTACCAGAGTTGAATGAAAGTAATGCATCATCAGATGAATATCAAACTGCTGGTAGTTCTGCGTCAGAAGCAGAGTCGGCAAGCGATCAAGAGACACCCGAACCTGTGATTATAAATGAACCGGCGGTTAGGAGAACTCGTAGTGGTCGCATATGTCGGCCACCCCAAAGATATGGTTGGAATTAATTGAAGAAACAACCATTGTATATAACGTCATTTTCTATTACTTATTCATCATTGATTATTCAATCAGTTAACTGTCACATTTAAATTGCTTTTAAAAGAAAAAAGCGTGTAATAATGTTAATTGCCAATAGATGTCACTGTAATATTTGTTGCCGCTAGATGTCACTGCTAACTAAATAATATGCACATAGTTAGATTGAACGCACCCATCAATGTGTTTCACCATATTGTATTGAGTGCCTCAGTTGAGTGTCAGCCATCATTGTGACAACATTAAAGCTAATAAAACTACGCATAGTCAACCAACTAATAAATTAAAGGCTTTTAATTTATATGCATAAACACAAGTGTTACATATGTAATATTTTTTTTGCATAGTATTAAAACTATATAAAAGTTTACGATTGATTGGAAAGAAATTAAATTTAATTTAATGTAACGTAAACTTAATAACTTCAACAGGGACTGTTGAATCTGTGGGTGGAGGAGTCATATAATATATTATGGCCTACCACTACTCATTTAACATTACTTATTTTACCTAGCTTATTTAACTACTACTTAATTAACATTACTTATTTAACACTACTTATTTAACATAGCTTATTTAACATAGCTTAATACAACTCTGTTAGCATTAAGCAACTCTTGTAAAATAAAGTCAGTTGAATACAGAAGTTCAACCATGCAAGTTGAATACAGAAGTTGAACCACGCAAGTTGGATACAGAAGTTCAACCACGCGGTTCGCGATGGGAGTAAGAGAAAGATCTCTGCCCATTCCGCGAACTTAATAAATCTATATGCAAAGGATTTACACATGTTTCAAGAAAAATTTCAGCTTTAAAGAAATCTAGAAGGAAATGGATAGGATTAAAATCTTTTTGGAAAACTAGCCTCACACAATTTTTACTGATTATTTTCAACTAAACATAAAATTTTGTGATACTAATCGTAAAAATTATATTTTTTGCTCCTTTATTTATTCCCTCCCGGATCACTACTACTATCTCCCTCCATTATTTATCCGGAATGAATAAAGTAACGCAGCATGTACGTTATCAATAAACAAAATGAGCTTATTTCCTTTAATTAAAGTTTAACGTAAACGTGACAGCAGAGCTGACGTGCTACGGATAATTCTACCAATATTTCTTTGTTGCTCTTAATTTCGAGGAACAGATTCAAAGTTAAAATATGAACATTTTAAAATAAAGTAGGTAACACGGATATATATAATCTTGGTTAAAAAATTACCGAAAAAAAATTAAGACGACCTCCATATAGGCGAAGGAAAAGTAGGAGAGTCGCCGCGAAGTGGCGCGATACTGCTGGTATTTATATAAAAGAGTATTTTGAAGTGGGGGAGATATAAGACAACCGAAACTTACCCCACTGGGCGCCGTGATTGTACGCTGCCCTACGCTACAAACAATTTAGAAGCCATTTTCAGAAATTTTTTGGCTTTTTTATCGCCATTTAAAAGACAATAGCCCTCTTCAGAATCATGTGCAAATGGTCTTGCATCGTTTCTTTTGCAAATCGGTAGAGTATATTTTTACTATACACTAACAAAACTCAATGCAACACTTAAAACCCATAGTATATATTTACTATGCAAATTAAAAACTGAGAGCCGATTAAACAGAGCTAGAGAGAGAAAAGGGATAAAAGCGAACTGAAATGATTGAAATTAGATGAGAATGTAAAAAAGAAAAGCATGAGAAAGGCCTTGCATTGCAGCTTCGTCTATTTAAGAGTCCACCAATTGTTTTATATTTAAAGCTTCGTTCGACTTCGAATTTGTATTGAAATCAAAATTCCTATTTTGGTTTTGAGTAATTACCTGTGAGTTTCGTATTTTCCAAAAAGTGATGCAAAATAGACCGAAAAAACCGCGTACAATAGAACGCAAATGTTTGCACAAATTTACAATCTCAAATGCTCAATGCTTTTCCGCTGACGTCTTCGCGCTTTGGCGTGTGGCGTAACACTTGTGCGTGTTACGCATTAAATACAGTTGCGACCACATCGCAGTCCGATGCGAAATTCCGCATTATGAAACGAGTAGGCTTATGAGAACGTCAGAAATGGAACAGAACGGTCGACGACGACCACAAATCGCAACGACCGACGTTAGAACTGGTTCTAATTTCACGGTGCGACAAATTTAGGGTTGCTTTTCGAAAATGCGTATAAACGGGTAAACATTTTTTCTGTGCATTCTAAGTAAAAGGTAAGCTAATATTCATTAGACGCCAAAAATATATTGAAAAAGAAAGCTTCAGAACGCGGAAAGAAATGGAAAGTGCAATGAAAAGATATTTCTGTGTTTAATCATTTTGACAAATGTCAGAATTTTCAAACCGTCTTCAGTCGTTTCGCTTCAAAAGTCAATGTATAAACATCTTGAAATCGAAAGCACAGATAAAACCAGATGCCCAACTGTCCGCCCAGGGAATAAAAATTTCCATTTTTTTTAAACCTCCCTCACACAGATTGCGTACGTGTGATTCGGAATGCATTTTGTTTTTGTAATTCCTTACAGAGTTGCATTCAAAAAAATTCCTTTGATTACATTTCGGACCAACAACTGTCAAACCTCAAAAATTTGTTCGCAGTGGGTTGGGAATTCGATACAGCGGATAGCTCTTATCTTACAACTGACGCTCCTATCTTACAGTTGATAGGGCATACAAATAAATTGCACGACATGGCTATCGACTACAGATGCCTTCGAGTACTTGGTTCCCAAGTGACAAAAGCAACAAAAAAATATTTAATGTACACAAAAAATCTCAGTACATGTATTCAAACTGAAATAACAATCAAATTGTTACAATAATATAAGTTTGGTCGAATACTGATGGAATACCGATATCAGAAAAACCGAATACCTGGCTACCCGTAATCAAATATGGAAAAACTCGATCTTATTTTTGTGATTGTATTGGTGATATTGGTGTGCGAGTTGGATATCTGGTTTTATCTGTGCTCGAAAGCGTATCAAGTCAAAGCGAATCAACTGGGGCTGTCGTATAAACATGGTAATAGAATAGAGTACAATTATTTCTTTATTATTATTTTTTGCGTACCAGACCTGCCGCATCTGCATTGCTGCTACGGCAGATCCTTCGGCAGACATGCTGTCCTAGGACATGCCTATAGAAAAAAGATACAAGCGGGTATGGACGCGAGTATGCCTGCTGACATTTGATGGCATGCTGCCGGCAGGCATACAGGAGAGCATTTTACAACTGGGAAATTTCGTTTTTTAAATTTTTTGTATTTATGTATTGCATTTTTATTGAGTTGAAAATAAGCTGTCAACCAGTCAACGTTCGTTTGTCGTAGTTTATTTACAGAGGCGTTAAATTGTATAGAAATTGAACTGTCAACGACCGTTTGTTACAGTTTGTTTACTGCGGCAGGTCAAAAAATCGCATCGGACTGCGACCGTTGTCGGTATTGTCTTTTAACAATTAAGTACAGCAGTTGTGGTAGCACGAAACCTTTGGAAAAACTTCTTTAATTTTATATAGACTTTTGTTTATTTGTTTTAAATGGCATCGCTTCGCGTTTTTACCTGAAAAGGCACGTGCGTGCCAGAGCAGCCTGAAGAGAAGCCATACGTTATGCCTTATTAGCCAATGAAATTAGAAGGTAATTCGAAAAAGTTATCTTTTGCTAAAATAATACGAGCACACACAAGATATACGAGAAAGCTAGGCTTTAGCCTCGGTTACACGGGCTGTTACGCCAATTATTTATTTTGTATACCCTTCATCTATGGTAATAGGGTATATTAACTTGCGAAAATTGTAACGCATCAAAGGAGCCGTCCTAGATATAGACAGACATAAGTATTTAAACACTTTGTGTTTTGATTACTGGTTGTCCGTCTGGGCGTCTAGGCGTCTGTCTGTCCGTCAATGGCCGCAGGGGAAACAGTTGAGAGATTTGAATAACATTTTTTACACAGTATAGTTAACCTGAACTTAGTTGATGATCTGACATTAACCAAATCAGTGGAAGGAAACGACCACAATGGGCCATATGTCCACCCATTTCGGAATTTTTTCGTTTAAACGGCTTATTACCTATGTATTTAAAATAATAATATTTGGTATTCCAGTAATGGTAACGCAAAAGCCCGTGTGGGGTTAGGATTAGCTCTCTCGCATTACCTTGTATGTGCTCGTACTATTTAGCACAAGATAATGGGACCTTCTCGTTTATTCTGCAGTCGTGTCCGAACAGTAATTGAGAAGCTTTTATTTACATGGCAAAGTATACTCTCTGAAAGTTGCCAACTAGCTCGCGAGAGACGGCGCTGCTTGCAAAGCAACGATTTTAATAGATATTATGAGCTGGGGTTTGATCATTCGACTCCACGCATTAGCGACCGAGCACTTATTCACTGAGCCACGACGGCGCCAAATTATTAGGTATTGCAATAATCTAATAGATTTTTAAATACATATGTTGATTATCTTCTGAAATATAGGCTTCAAACCGAAGTACCGGAGGTACCATGGTATCCCTACGGTGACCAACCGTATTATATTATATAGAACAGTACTCTATTTTAAGCCGATGTACTATAATATATATTTTGCTATAAAAAACATGGAAATGTCCTCTATTTTAAAATGTGTTCTATATTTGTTCTATATTTGATACAAAACGAATTAATCTATATATATAAAATTCAAATTATGTCTGTACATATGTATGTATGTTCGGAGTTGCGTCCTAAACCGCTTGATCGATCATAACCAAATTTGGCACATACACTAAAGATCTTGGAACATCTTGGTCATAGGCTATAAAAAATGTTGATACATCAAGAGGGCGTGGCACCTCCCATACAACTTATATAGTTGATTTGTGATATCTTTAAAACTACTAGGCGTACAACATTAAATCTATATATTATGTTAGTGTTTAGTCGTGTCTTCCTGCTTAGGGGCGTGGACAAGGGGGTGTGGCACCCCTCATATAACTTAACTCTATGATATGGCATATGTTTAAAACTACAAGTCGTGCAGCATTGCGATTCCGTATGCAGGCACCTCTTGGAGGAGTCGTCCCACTGGTATTATTTTATGGGCATAGGACAAGGGGCGTGGCACTTTTTAATGAACTCTACATTTGCGTATTACTTTAGAACTATGCATCATACATGAATGAAGGAACGTACTACATATCCGTATCCGTGATCTGAGAGGATTCGAGGGGCATTGGACAAAAGGCGTGGCACCCCTCATACAGCTTAAATCCTTGATTTGGTATGTATTTAAAGCTACAAGTTGTACAACATTAAAATTCTGTATTCTGTTAGTATTCAGTCATACATACATGTATATACATTTTTATAGAATTTGGTTGTTATATATGTATATAAAGATTTAGGGGCATGGGACAAGGTGGCGTGGCACCCCTCAACAGAAAACAACCAAAACCAAGAAAAAGAAAAAGACAGCAGGGCAAGGAAAAGCATTGCTATAATATTAAATACCGCAAAATCCAATCAGAGCATCATTCAAATTACGTGTCTTTATAAAATCGTGGGGTGGAACCCGCGGGTAACAGCTAGTATCATATAAAAATATAAATACCAAACATGAATTACGAGCTCATGTAAACTGACCTTAATTTTATGATTATTCTCAACACAGCTTTTGTCAATGAATACAGCAGTGCTGCCCTAAAATATAAAAAATACCTTTCTATCAGTTATGCAACTGATAAGGTAGTTCCTTGGTTCAAGCCATGAAAAAAGCTTACCTTGAGATAGGGTCCATTTTGAACACATTTCGAGATACAGGGTATTTTGCAAAACTACTTTAGAATTTTGCCTTTATTAAAATTTTAGAACATAACTTTGAAACTTTTTAAAATGGAACCAAATAGCAATTTTTTATTATGTTATTTTGCAACATGATCTCATATGTGTGAATAAAAAATACATTTTTAAAACGGACATTACCATTTTTAAGTTTTTAGCACAAAAAAAGGTACGTAGTATTTTGGTGGGTGTGTTCATTATTTTCATTAAAAAAATATGGTCACCGTAGCTATCCTCCATATAGGCGGTAAAATTTCTTCGGTAAAATTGCGTTTAATTGTCTATTGATGAATTTAAACGAATGAAATTTTGTAGTCAAGTTCAGATAACGGCCTTACATAACATTCAAAAACTAGACGTTGACCACCCAATATATGTATAAGCGATAAACGGAATATCCTCATAACATCCACCAGAGATGCTGATAAGATTATTTACAAACTCTCCCAAAATGGGTGTTGTCCGCCCATCATGGAGGCGGTAAATTTAGAATACCTATAATTTGTGTTGAACTGCCCGAGCATCAATATTTGGCATATATGTATAGTCCTATTAGAAATATCTTGTATGTAGTTTGTCAGAAATGGGCATGGTCCTCCCACTATGTAGGCGGCAAATTGAATACATAATACAGAATTGCATTTCTTTCAGTGGACTACCGCTCTACCCCTTCCTAGGTGTAGAGTATTATTCTGTCAGTCTAACCCGACTGATGCTCGCAGAAATGGTTCTTTCTCTCCTGCGGGCACAGACGGTCAGACAAACAGCCGGACAGACGGAGAACCAGAAATCAAGACAAACGAGTGATTCTGCGTTAAAATTTTCGCACTAAATTACCCTCTTACCATAGGTGTAGGGTGCTACTAGAATTATGACTAGGGTGCGGATTCTTATGCAAATGCATGTTTTTTTCTGAGACATTATGAACGAAATTAACATAATAACTGCGAGTTCAAAATTTGCTTAAAAATGGCATTGATTTGTTTTTGCAGATTTTTGCAATAAATGCATGTTTTTGCATATTTTGAGTAAAAAGCATATTTTCACATATTTTAGTGAAACGTTATTATTTAAATATTTTTTCAATCTTCTTTTTCAGTATTTTGAAATTTCTTTCGAATACCTATAAAATTTTAAATCAATTTTTTAGCCTTTTGACGTTGCTAACTTGATATTGGCAGAAACAAAATTATTGAAAACTTGTTACTTAACATGTGTTGAGGCAAGTGTTCAAAAAGGAGAACAAGTTTGGGGAAACTAAAAGAACTTTTCAAAAAATCACTATAACTTTTGATTCATGCGAGATACTATTATTATAGGATTTCATACAAGAGAAGAGGTTCCTAGCTACCGGCGTTGAATTAATGCCAGGTTTACTCTTATTGTGTTCCACTGTGGGCTGATTTGAACAAGATTTCATATGTACATATTAAGCTATTATATCTGTTATAAATATATTACCTGTGTAGGCGTTAAATGTATAAGGCTCGCCAGGTGTTCTCGTTCTGGTGCTGATAGGTATCTTTGTTGCTTAAATCGCCGTTCTAATTCGTATACCTAAACACAGAAATACATTTTCCAGTTAGATCCAAGATAATTACTCACTAATAAAAATAATCATATTCAAATGTTTAGGAGATTTTGTAAGAAGTTGTTGTATTTTCGTCTCGTCAACAAATGAAAATGGCAATATATTTTGATAACTGATCGGCTCGAGTTTTGTTCTTCAGTTCAAAGCAAATTTTAATTTGAGATATCATGGAACAATAATAAAGACAATTATTGAATACTCTTACATTGTATTTTATGGACTGCGATTTATACAAACCAACTTGCAGATTCTAATTCGAGGGGTCGCTGGTTCAATCACCACTAACAACACACACTATTTTAAAAGGAAGATAATTTTTTTCAAATTGGTTTTTTTTGCACAGAGCCATCTCTTGCGAAGAATTGGCAGCTCTCCGAGAGTATTATTTGCTATGAAAATTAAGCTTCTCAGTCCCATTCGAATACTGCTGTATCTGAAAGTTTAAGGTCGCGTTGACTTGCGCTTTACACGATCACACACAAGGTAATGCGGGAAAGCTAAACCTAAACCTCGGTAACATGGGCTGTTCCGTCAGTCTGGGAAGAAAGCATCAAGTATTACAGAAGGCCGCTGGCTAGAGCCGGTTGCAATCAGAATCCGGACAAATAAATTTCCTTTGAATTTCTATTTGAAGACAACCGATGCGAACTTACAAGAATTTCGGCACGCGTAGAAATTCTTTTTATATTTGTGAAAGCAATTGAGGCAATTTTTATAAGCTTTATATTAAATTCACTTTCCGCGGTATGTCTGTCAGCGGTATGTCTGTCAGCGGTATGTATGTCGTCAAATCTAGTAATTAATTTTTCACCCACTTCCCGACTACTTAGAGATCTGAAACTTTGCATACATGCGTAAACACCAAGACAATGCATGAATCAATAAATTTTATGGGCGTAGGATAAGGGGCGTGGCACTTTTTTTTATCAACTCCAGATTTGTGTATAACTTTAGAACTACATATCACACATCAATGAAACTCGGTAGGAACTTACTACATATCCATATCCTTCTACTGAGAAAATAAGACAGGCACTGGATAAGGGGGCGTAGCACCCTCCCATACAAAAAAATTTTTGATCTCGATTAGCTTTGGAACTAAAGGTCGTGCAGCATTGAAATTTCGTACGCAGTCGCCTCTTGAATGTGTCGTCCCACTGGTAAAATTTTAAGGGCGTAGGATAAAGGGCGTGGCATTTTTTTATCAACTCCAGATTTGTGTATAACTTTAGAACTGTACATCACACATCAATGAAACTCGGTAGGAACTTACTACATATCCATATCCTTCTACTGAGAAAATAAGACGGGCACTGGATAAGAGGGCGTAGCATCCCCCATACAAACAAAATTTTTGATCTCGATTAGCTTTGGAACTAAAGGTCGTGCAGCATTGAAATTTCGTATGCAGTCGCCTCTTGGATGTGTCGTCCCACTGGTAAAATTTTATGGGCGTAGGATAAGGGGCGTGGCACTTTTTTATCAACTCCAAATTTGTGTATAACTTTAGAACTATACATCACACATCAATGAAACTCGGTAGGAACTTACTACATATCCATATCCTTCTACTGAGAAAATAAGGCGGACACTGGATAAGGGGGAGTGGCACCGCCCATACAAACAAATTTTTGATCTCGATTAGCTTTGGAACTAAAGGTCGTGCAGCATTGAAATTTCGTATGCAGTCGCCTCTTGGATGTGTCGTCCCACTGGTAAAATTTTATGGGCGTAGGATAAGGGGCATGTCACTTTTTTATCAACTCCAGATTTGTGTATAACTTTAGAACTACACATCACACATCAATGAAACTCGGTAGGAACTAACTACACATCCATATCCTTCTACTGGGGAAATAAGACGGGCGGTGGACAAGTGGGCGTGGCACCGCCCATCCAAACAAAATTGTTTATATAGAATAGATTTGGAAGTAAAGGTCGTGCAGCATTGAAATTCCGTATACAGGCCCCTCTTGGATGCTTCGACCCACTGGTAAAATTTTATGGGCGTAGGATAAGGGGCGTGGCACTTTTTTATCAACTCCAGATTTGTGTATAACTTTAGAACTACACATCACACATCAATGAAACTCGGTAGGAACTTACTACATATCCATATCCTTCTACTGAGAAAATAAGACGGGCACTGGATAACGGGGCGTGGCACCCCCATACAAACAAAATTTTTGATCTCGATTAGCTTTGGAACTAAAGGCCTTGTCACATAGAATCCGTTGCGTCCGTGAGAGCGTCGTTTTCAACTGACGGCGACGGACTGCCGGAGAGGGTCGGCACAATGAATACGCTGTCAGCGCATAGAAAATCAGCTGCTTCGTCTTCCGTATTAAAACATTTATATTGTGGCGCGAGCAGCAGAAACCCCAGCATTTTCCTTCAGAAGCTTCTTGCGGTACACCTGAGCCCATTTGTCATAAAGGAAAATATACTGTTGTACTGCTTCTATTAATTGTTCTTCGAAACAATTGCAAATACAGAAAGTTTCAATGAAATAGAAAAAATTTCACAGAAAATTTCAAGTCGGCAAAACAATAAAAACAATCAGCTGATATCTGTCAACGTTCTGCCGGACGGCAAAAGTTGAAAGTTGTTCAACTTTTTGCGTTGCGGCATCGCATCCGTTGCTTATGTGCCATGCTTCATATGATTTCATACATTTCAACTTTGCTGTCAGTTGAAAAATCGCTCTCACGGACGCAACGGATTCTATGTGACGAGGCCTTAAAGGTCGTGCAGCATTGAAATTTCGTACGGCGTCGCCTCTTGAATGTGTCGTCCCACTGGTAAAATTTTAAGGGCGTAGGATAAAGGGCGTGGCATTTTTTTATCAACTCCAGATTTGTGTATAACTTTAGAACTGTACATCACACATCAATGAAACTCGGTAGGAACTTACTACATATCCATATCCTTCTACTGAGAAAATAAGACGGGCACTGGATAAGAGGGCGTAGCATCCCCCATACAAACAAAATTTTTGATCTCGATTAGCTTTGGAACTAAAGGTCGTGCAGCATTGAAATTTCGTATGCAGTCGCCTCTTGGATGTGTCGTCCCACTGGTAAAATTTTATGGGCGTAGGATAAGGCGCGTGGCACTTTTCAAGCAACTACACACTTGGGCTTCAGTTTATAATTATAGGTACACCACACATGAATGAAAAATGATAGGAACTTACTCGCCGCGCCTTGCAAGCAAAACAACAACAACTCATCGCGCCACAAATATGCCACGAATATTAGGGTCGATCACAGCCGTATTATTTGTTAAATTGAGGATATGGCGATAAAAGATACTGTGAATACCCTAAATATTGTGTACTGCTCTGCAAGTTTTAAATTCTTTTTGCGAAAAATTTCAGAGCTCTAAAATTTAATTTATTATATAAAAAAAACTTTAAAAATAAGCTTTATTTTATTTAATGTACTAAAAAGTAGAAAATAAATTGTTTCGAAATCACCAGTATCTTACTATCAATAAAAGCTTGTGCGCTAATATCCATATTCACACTTATCTTTCATTACTAGAATCTATTTGCAAAACATAATTTAAATAAAATATTGTGGTAACTGGTTGACAAATATTGAACACATGAGCGCCCTGCGACCGTCACAATACTCATTTCGTCACAATAGAGCATTTCGTCACAATTTTTACTTTTCCTAGTTGGATCTTTATTCTACTCTATGATTACAACCTGACGTACGTACTCTCTCCGATCGGGCCGTAGATCTTGCGAAGCACTTTTCTCTCGAACACTCCAAGTGAAGCTGCATCAGTCTGCGAAAACACCCAAGCTTCAGCGCCATAAAGCAATACCGGGATGATGAGCGTCTTGTATAGTATCAGTTTTGTCAATCGAGAGAGGACTCTATTTCTCTGCTTTCCGAGTCCGTAGTAGTACCTATTGGCAAGAGTTATTCTCCGCTTTATGGTGTGTAATATGTCTCTTGGTGATACCGATGATATCAATATCATCAGCATACGCAAGGAGCTGAATACTTTTGTAGAAAATAGTGCCATAGTGGTGCACACCTGCTTTCCGTAGTATGCCCTCCATCAGGAAGTTGAATTAATCACAGGATTAGGAATCGCCTTGTCTGAAGCCTCCCATGGTATCAAAAGGATCCTAGAGTCGCTTTCCTATCTTGACGGAGCTTTGTGTGTTACTCAACGTCATCCTGCAAAGCCTTACCATCTTGGCAGGGATACCGAGCTCAGATATTGCGGCGTGCAGACAATTCCTTATCGGGCTATCGAAGACAACCTTTTCATCGACGAAGAGATGGTGGGTGTCGATTTGATATTCGTGGGTCATCTGCAGGATTTGGCGTAGTGTGTAGATCTGGTCGATGGTGGACTTACAAGGTCTAAAGCCGCACTGATAATAATCGAATCAGTCCATTCAGTGCCTTGGCGAGTGGCTTCAATCTTTCACACAGTACGCTCGATAGGACCTTGTATTCTGCAGTAAAGCTGGTGCATACGCGCTACCAGCCCGTCGCCGCCAGTCTTGAATATCTCTGCAGGCAGGCCGTCAGCACCCGCTGCTTTGTTACTCTTGAGTCGCTGGATTGCGACCTTGACCTCGTTAAAGCTAGGCGATGATATGTCAACACGATCGTCGTCAATTGGTCGTGTCGTGAACCTGCGTCCGTTGGCGGTATTGGAGATGCGGGAAGGATTGGCTGAGTAGATTAGAGAGTTGAGCGAAGTAGGCTTCGGCCGTCAATTGTAAATGCAAGTTTGCGACGTCCAGCTTTCGCTGTGTACCAGACCGAGCATCCTTCGCTCTGCATAACCGCATGTGGAGTTTAGCTGCAATAAGTATATAGTCCGAGTCGATGTTTGCTGCTTGGAACGTACGCACGTATAGTATACTGGAAGCATGCCTTCCACCGTTCGATCTGGTTTCGTATCCGGTGATCGGGGGACAGCCAATGGATACCGTGATGTTCAAATATGGTGCTATTTACTACCATGTTACGCGCCGATCGATTTGAGCATCCCTGCCCTGTCTATTGCATTTCCTGGATCGCGGTAATGTCAGCCTTATATTTTTCGAGGGATTCCGCCAGTTGGATATAGGCACATTCCCTAGTGAGGGTCCGGACATTCCAAGTGTATATCCGTAAATCGTGGTTCTTTATACGTTTGCGGGGTAGTCAACAGTTTTAGCGGTCATTTTATCAGAGGCTTTCGGTCTTTTCATAGGGCATTTTGATTAATGTGGCTAGGATCCTTAAGTTGATCAGTGTTTAGCGTGTTAGCTTGGTAATGGAGTGACAAAGATCGCTCTGCATTGCCCCAGGCGGAAAGCAATCAGAGACTTTACCCTGCACTTCCAAAACCCAACCCTTCGAATCGGTCGGATATTATAAATAGTACGTTCTCTGTTATAGCCCTCCCTCAACTCTGCCAAAAAAGCCATAGCTGCCTTGGTGTATTGCAGGTTTGCCTGCTTGCACTTCAGGCTCATACAATTTCATTTGGCGTCCTGGGTTGGTGCCTGCTCTTATCAATTTGGGTACATTGCTGGGATGCAGCTGGTCCTTTCGTAGATGAGTAGAAGTTGACCGACTTCCCGATGGCTTTTTCGGCACTTTCGAGGCAGGATATATAGGTTCAGATTTGTTGTTGTAAGCCTATGATTGTGTTATGAGCTTCGCTGCTGTAATGGATTGAGTCTTTGAGTTCTCTTCCCCATTTGTGGAGACGGTCTGTGTTTACGTTCAATATTTTTTTGGGATGTACGCACGGTCCCCTTCGCTCCATCCTTCAGCCTCAACTTTATCTGTGAGAATTTCAGGAAAATCAGGTACGATTTGTCCTGAATATTTGCTGTTGCAGCGCTATTCTCCTTAGTAGGAGTCTTGTGTATTGAATGGTGTGTGTAACCTCTTCTCAATACATATATGCTCTGTCCTTGGACAGAGTAGGGTATCTGACTCTATAAGATTGAAATTTTTCTTTATACTATTGTTCTCATCCACATCTGCAGAGCTCCCGCTCGGGCGTAAGGCTAATTACTATGGAAGGGCACCCGGTATCCAATAGGATATTTACGCTTAGTATGCACATTTTTATTATCCCTGAACTACTCAGCCCTCGGCACGTAATCTATACAACTTGGCTTGGGAACCTCACTAAGAACCTTTCCAGCATGGTAAAACGTGGGCTGATTTTATTCCTTGAATCATTTGCCCTACTATGACTGACAGAGGGACAACACTCACTTCGTAAGCGCTCGAGTAATTTCGCTGTTAAAGCACAATCAAGCATATCAAGGTTGTCGTAAGAACCTTAGAGCAAAGTTACAAGTGGAGGTCCCTCTATCCAATTGGCAAAAGCCCTTGTAAAATAAAAGGCTGACTTCACCGCAACATCGCCACCATTCAGGAAATGTGATGGATAGAGTAGGGATTCTTAAAAGAAGAAGCTTGCAACATTTATTACAGGTCCCATGCAGAGAGGTGCGAGCTTGCATGTGGATTGGTTGCCAGTCGGAGGCTACGCTTCCTTGTCTCCCGGTTCATCCCTCTGAACGGAAGAGTAGCTTCATCCGCATCAAGGGGACCATTTTCAACATTAGCCTGAATTGCGCGTACGCCCTGACAGAATAGAAGGACGAAGCCACCAAGGATCTGTACTATGCGAGACTAGAGGAAACATGCGAACTCTGTCCGTAACATGACGTTATGATTGCCCTCCAAGATTTATACGCAAATTTGGAGCGATAGCGAGTTGTTGATCCAGCTAAACCTACAGAGATCAATGACTGATCGACTAACTGTGACGCGAAACATGGTAGTAACTATCCATAAGTCCACTTGGGAGTCCACCATCACCATGAAGCCAGATCAATCATATTGTGATGGAAGGCATGCTTCCAGTACGTTCAAAGCAATTATCGACTCGGACCACCTACATGATGCAGCAAGAGTCCGTATGACAGAGCAATTCAACCATCGATCGGATAAACACACTATGTCAAATCCCAACCAGAAGACTCGAGAATACCAAATTGACACCCACCATTTCTTCGTGCATTATGAGGCTGTTTTCGATAGCTCAATACGTGATTGTCTGCTACAGACAAGATGATTCCCTATCCTGCGACCTCTTTAACTTCCTGATGGCCCGCGGGCCGCTTGCGGCCTGTTAAACAAGCATTTCTAAAATTGAATTTATTTTATCGACTTTCTCCCATGAATATATTGTTATAAAATTAATTATAATAAAAAGGTAGTAGGGGAGAGGGGGTGCCTTCGTCTACTTTTTTTTTAAGGCATATATTTCAGAAGGTAATGAAAATATTTTAAAACCGATTAGACTGTTACAATACCTCATTATTTAACAATAAAATGTTATACTAAAATTTCTTTAAAAAGTTCCGTTTGTATTATTTTTTTCATGATTAGTAAAAAAAGTCATTTCGCTGAATGTGCCCCCATGCCAGGGTAGCTTCTGCATTTGGCGGGGCACTTTCGGCATTCACACTTTAAAGTACCATAAGGTGATACAAAATCTTGTTTAGACTAGATAAGACATGTTTTTGGTTACATAACACGTTTTTATTATATTTTGCATTAAGAAAATAAAAAAAATCATGTTTAAGAGCTTCAAAAAAAGGTAGTTATTGTAAAATTATTTTTATAAATTATTTGTTATATATAATGTTTAAAGTGCTGAGATCGACCCTAATATTAATTTTGTGTGGTTACGGGAGGTTTAAGCCAGGTTCGAGGGTTTTGGAAGCTTCAACTCGATTTCGATTTTTAGTACCTGTGAACTTATATTGACGAATGTGCCCCATGAAAAAAAGACGAGTCCACCCTGGTGTCACTTTTTTTCTTTTTATTTTTTTACTTCTAATTTCAGTGCTTTATTTTCACTTAATACACTTTTATTTACAAAATAATTAGTATTAAAGTAATACTAATACAATTTTGTTCGAAATAATGGTATAAATACAGCACAAACTTCTTACGTTACCGACCTGAATATTCGGGAACGAAGCGCGAAAACAGAAAATCAAATGTAACTTTATACGCTATTCAGATAGAGATGGCAAACTTTGTGAGGGATATTTATGCTAGTTATGGGTTAGTTTTTACTAATAAACAGTTATGTCCGATGACTCCTTCATACCGAAATCGCCTATGACGAATGTGCCTCAAGGACGAAGGCACCCCCCTCTCCCCTACATACTTAACCTTCTCCATTGCAAGGAGAATTGAAGGCTTGCCCGAGAATATAGCAACAACGCTTCGTGAACGCATTGCAAAATTTGAATATTGTTCTTTGGCACTTGATGAGAGTTGCGATATTAGCGAAACAGCACAACTGGCTATATTTTTACGTGGTATTGACACCAAATTTAATATTACCGAAGAATTGTGTTCACTGATTCCAATGCAAGGGACTACAACCGGCAAAGACCTGTATGTTGAACTAAAGTCTGTGTTGGAAAATTTTTCAATTTTATTAGAAAAGATTAATGGTATATCGACAGATGGAGCACGAGCAATATCAAGCATGGAGGTACGAGTATCGGGAAAGCTATTTCAAGACATTAAGAAGGCCACAGGAAGGGAAATATTCGTTAACCACTGCATAATTCACCAGGAAAATTTGTGTGCGAAAAGATTGAGTTTGCCAAATGTCACAGTACCAATAATTAAACTAATCGATTTTATAAAGTCGCGCGTTAAATCTCCGTGAATTTAAAGAATTCCTGAAAGATTTAGAAACTGAATATGGCGATGTGGTTTTTAATACCGAAGTACTTTGGCTTAGTAGAGGTGCAATGCTAAAAAGAATATACATATGTACAACTTAAGAAGCGAAATACAATTGTTCTTGGATATGAAGGGATATGACTTTCCTCATTTTGGTAATAAAGAATGGATGAGCGATTTTTGGTTTCTTAACGACATGCATCTCAATGATCATTAAGATCATTAAGTGGACAGTGTGATCTTTCAAGGCAAAGGACAGTTTATTCACAATTTGTATGATACAATTCAGGGCTTTGAGCGCAAATTAAAATTGTGGAAACAGCATCTTTTGCAGAATAGTGTGTCTCACTTTCCACATTTAAAAAAAGAAAACGTTACTACTTCTCAAAAATACGCACAATATATAGACATTTTAATCAACGAATTTCAATTACGATTCCAAATGTTCAAAGCTGAGAAGACAGCGGTTTCCATGAAAATGTTTTCCCCGCCATTTAATATCGATGTGGATACAGTTCCCGAAGACTTTCAATTGGAAGTGATTGACATGCAGAATAATACCGATTTAAAAAATTTATTTTTCTCAGTAAACATCGAAAATTTTTATAAATCGTATGTGAGCCCTGAGAAATTTCCGCTTTTGACGAAAAATGCAAAGCAAATGATGTCTCTGTTCGGAAGTACATAAGTTTGCGAACACTTATTTTCAACCATGAAATTAATCAAAAATGATCACCGATCAAGACTGAGTGATGCACGATTGTATCGAAAAAACAGTGCCAAATTTCTCAATAAAATTTCAAGTAAATTCGTTTTTCTGTTCTTTTCTTGTTTGTTTTTATTTTCCATTAAAATTTTTATATGAAATCTTTACTTTTTTTTAAATTTTATATTTTCATATATTTTCCAAATCTTCATACTACAGACCAAACTACAAAACCAGCTCCAATGCTATCATATGCTGATGCTGTCAAGTCTCTACCATCCGTTAGTCCTCAAGGGGTCAACACACCATCAAACTTGGAAGCAATGATTTCCAATTTGGCTCAGTGTATGACTCAGTTCATGTCGTCAATGCAAGGCATGCCGCAAGAACTAATAAAATCGGAAAACCAATTGATGCAAGTTCTTATTTCACGAAAATGAACAGCATTAGAATATGTCATTGGAATGCGAACGGCATCAGCAATCACAAGCTTGAAATTCAACATTTCTTAGTAAATAATGAAATAGATATAATGCTCATATCTGAGGCGCACCTAACGAACAAAAACAATTTAAAATTTCCTCGTTATACCTTCTACAGTACAAACCACCCAGACGGGAAAGCACATGGAGGTACAGGTGTATTAATTAGAAATCGCCTTAACCATTACGCATTAGAAGAATACAGCAAAAACTATCTTCAAGCAACTTCTATCTCGTTACAATGCTGGCAGGAGAGTATTACTCTAAGCGCAGTATACTGCCCACCTTGATTTTCCATATCTGATAGCCAGTTCACAGAATTGTTTAATACACTTTGCAAAAAGTTTATAGCTGCAGGTGTTTACAATGCGAAGCACATGCACTGGGGTTCACGACTGACAAATCCTAAAGGAAGGCAACTGTTCTCGACACTAATGAGTCGGTGCTTAAATCTTGACTTCATATCATCCGGGCAGCCAACATACTGGCCCACTGATTCAAGAAAAAAACCAGACCTCATCGACTTGCCATTTCCAAAAGCATCGACCGTCTCGCAGAATCTGCAGAGTCATGCTATGATTTGGCAAAAATCACACAAAGCAGAAATATTCTAATATGCAACAAAACCGACTGGCTCAGATATCGAAAGTATATAGGCAGCCACCTAAATACTGCACCCTCCCTGAAGCATACTAGCGACATAGACCAAGCGTTGCAAGATCTCAATGACGTTCTTATTTCTGCAGCAGTACATGCAACTCCACCTGCCATGTCGCTCCCGAAACGAGTGACAAAGAAAACTCCTAGTGAAATAGAAGTACTAGTCAAAGAAAAAAGAAGGTTACGGAGAGAATGGCAAAAAAACCGCTCGCCGGCTGCAAAACAAAAGCTTTCACTGGCCACTGCTCGACTCAATGAGGCACTGAATCTCGAGCTAGAAAAAACTTGGAAATCTACACGCAGAGATTAACTCCAACAGAGGCAACAAATTTCTCCCTTTGGAGGACAAATAAAAACATTAAAGCCCCTAAAGAATGCGACGTACCCTTGCGCATTGAAAACGGCAGGTGGGCAAGGAGCAAAGATGAGAAAGCTAAAGCATTTGCTGGACATTTACAAACTGTCTTCAAACCGAATCAGCCAACTAACAACTATGAAATTCCTACAAGTAAAAACCAAATGTCGACGAATATTTCGGCATTCAAAGAAAAAGACATACCGCTTGCCATAAAAAAACACAATCCTAAAAAATTATATAAAAAAAAATTTTTTTAAATAAACTTTAATTTATTTAATGTACTAAAAAGTAGAAAATTAATTGTTTCCAAGTCACCTGTATCTTACTATTAATAAAAACTTGGGGCGCTCATGTTTTCAATATTTGTCAACCAGTTACCACAATATTTTATTTAAATAATTTGTTGCAAATAGATTCTAGTAATGAAAGATATTTTGAATATGGATATTGAGCGCACAAGCTCTTATTAATAGTAAGATACAGGTGACTCGGAAACAATTTTTTTTCTACTTTTTAGTACATTAAATAAATTAAAGCTTATTTTTAAAAAGTTTTTTTTATATAATTTTATTTTCTACTATTTAGTCTTCCATAAATTCAATTTTAGAGCTCTGAAATTTTTCGCAAAAAGAATTTAAAACTTGCAGAGCAGTACACAATATTTAGGGTATTCACAATGTTTCCTATCGTCATATGTCATATCCTCAATTTAACAAATAATACGGCTGTGATCGACCCTAATATTCGTGGCATATTTGTGGCGCGATGAGTTGTTGCTATTTTGCGTGCAAGGCGCGGCGAGTAAGTTCCTATCGTGATTCATTGATGTGTGGTGTACCTATAATTATAAACTCAAGCCCAAGTGTGTAGTTGCTTGAGAAGTGCCACGCCCCTTGTCCTACGCCCATAAAATTTTACCAGTGGGACGAAGCAACCAAGAGGGGCCTGTATACGTAATTTCAATTCTGCACGACCTTTAGTTCCAAAGCTATTCTATATAAACGATTTTGTTTGTATGGGCGGTGCCACGCCCACTTGTCCACCGCCCGTCTTATTTTCCCAGTAGAAGGATATGGATATGTAGTAAGTTCCTACCGAGTTTCATTGATGTGTGATGTGTAGTTCTAAAGTTATACACAAATCTGGAGTTGATAAAAAAGTGCCACGCCCCTTATCCTACGCCCATAAAATTTTACCAGTGGGACGCCACATCCAAGAGGCGACTGCATACGAAATACTGCTCGGCTATATTTCTAGACATAGCCCAAGCCTTCGACAAGTTTTGGCACTCAGGCTTGTTGTATAGAATAAAGCAATCGCTTCCTGGCAACACCCATACACTGTTGGAATCGTAGATACCTCAGCGACCGTAAATTTAGAGTACCTAAAAGCCAAAGAGTTCATAACTGATGACTTCGAAATCCTTGCTGGCGTTCCCCAAGGTAGCGTCCTTGGCCCGCTCTTATACTTAATTTTTACAGCGGACCTGCCAACAACGACCAATTTGACAACGTCAACATTCGCTGATGATACCGCAATTCTCTATTCACATCACAACCCAAAAACAGCTACGCGTGTTTTAAGCGAACACCTAGAAAAGGTTGAAACTTGGCTATCTAACTGGAGAGTAAGGGTAAACGAAAATAAGTGCGCTCACGTTACATTTACTCTACGGAAAGAAACTTGCCCTCCTCTAACACTAAATAAGATAACTATTCCCCAAACAAACGAGGTGACCTATTTGGGTATCCACCTTGATCGGAGGCTGACTTGGCGAAACCACATGCCTCTATGTGGACTAAAAGGACTCAAATTAAATTAAAAGCACAAAAAATTAACTAGCTGCTCAACAAAAAGTCAAGACTTCGATTTCCACATAAGGTGCTTCTGTATAAGGCAACCATTAAGCCAATTTGGGCATATGGAGCACAGCTTTGGGGCAAAGCAAGCGCGTCCAACGTTGAAATCATCCAGCGATCACAATCCAAAATTTTACGTACTCTCACCAGTGCTCCATGGTTCGTGCGCAACGACGACATCCACAGAGACCTCACCATCCCACTGGTAAAAAGTGAACTATCTGGGTTATGCCTTAAATACAACGACCGACTGTCACGACATCCCAATGAACTGGCAAAAAATCTGCTATACACTGCAAACTTCTCTCGATTAAAAAGGCGAGACTTGCATTCCATTTGAACTGAACCCTTTTATACTATTTCTTTAAATATTGCTTTACTGTAATCTATTAATTCCCACAATGGTGAGAATTACAAATTTGTATTAGTTTTAAGATTTATAAATGAAGATTCAATAAATAATTAAGCTGAAAAAAAAAATATTTTTGTATTCTAATGTTTATTATAAATAAAGTTTTCTAACTTATTAATAAGTGTTACTTTATGCGCGGCCCGCCAAAAAATTTTACAATTTAAATTGGCCCGTTGATTAAAAAGGTTGCTTACCCCTGCTCTAAAAGATACTGGTAACGAGTCGTTATTTGCCAATTAAGATAATGATTTCAATGTGCGGTCAGCAAAAAATTTCGACTAGAAAGCTATAAGCTAAGACTATAAGCACTTTTCCGTTTAAAACAAATATTTAGAAATCCAATTTGAAACTTTAGAAATGTGTTTAAATCCTGAATGTTGGATATTTGTTACCATATCCTGTGCTAAGAAATAGTGGTTTCTACTAATTCTCCAAGCTACTATTCTACCTTTAAAATAGAGAAGGTTTTGTTTAAATCGGATTTAAATTAGCTGAGATATCTTAATATAGCCATACACAGAATTCGTATATACTCGGATACCTTTGCCATCCCGTTGTTGTTTTTTATCATTCAGATAATTTTTAAACAGTAGTGTCAAATGTCATTGAATAATCTACACACGTGCACGCATACGTACATGGACGTACGCAGAAAAGGGCAGTTCCCCATAAAAGCTCCGAAATAGTAATTATATAAAAGTTCAATAATTTCTCTTAAAATTTTGAAAAAAATTATGACAGACAAAATGAATTTATTTTCTTTTAATATATCCTATTCAGGATACAAATTTTGTTCTACACATTCTGCTCTGACACTCCAAATCGTCATAAACATAGACCTAAAATCACTTTTCACTTTATATTCATTGTAAAAGCATTTTCTATAAAGCTTGTTTATGGTTCTAGGGATTTAAATTTGTAGAAAAAAGTTCATTAAATATTTTGTTAGGTTAGGTTAGAAAGGTTGTTTACTGCTAGCAGTAAACCCACCCAGATGCCAAAGGCCCATTGTGATGCCTTGTATATAAACCCAGTAGATGGAGAAAGCCCAAACCCTTAGGTGCGGGTGAACCATCCTGATTTCATAGCGAATCTTGAAATATCCTCCAGAGGAATACGTACTAATTTTGCCAAGCTATCAAAGAACCGTTTTCCCACGAATCGTAGGCGACGTTCCTCTAGTGCTGGACAGTAACATAGAAGATGCTCAATAGATACTATTTCCTCTTCGTCTCCGCAACTGTTACAGAAGCCACTCCGTGGGATTTGCAATCGGTCGGCCATGACGCCTATGATGCAATGTCCGGTGAGTACCCCTGTGAGTATGCGGATGGAATGTCTATTTAGAGCAAGTATGCTCTTAGTTCTTTTTGCGTCTAGTTTGGGCCATAAAGTCCGAGAAATTGCACAATTTGTCGTGTTTGACCACCGGTAATTGGCCATTGTTTCGGATTTAAGCTCTATGAGTCGATATGCTTCGCAAATGGGAGTGTGGATGCAGTTGTCAGAGTATTGTAAGTCCATTTCAGATCCATTCCTAGCTAGTTAATCTGCCCTCTCATTCCCTTCTAGACCGAAGTGTCCGGGTACCCAGCAGAGCTTGATGGTGTGCTAAAATATTTTGTTAAAAAGCACGCATTTAAATACAAGAAACAAAAAGTACCAGATATAATGATAATGCAAATTATTTTAAGATTATAAGAAATACAAAATACTACTTGTTGTTGATATAAAGTCCAGTAATAAATTTAGGCTTTCTTAGCAAACAATTCGGTACCCCTTCAAAAAATCCTCCGTACGCCCAAGCAAATGTATATGTGTACCATATTTGTACAGTGCAAATAAGTATACGCTCATAATATTGTTTGTATTTGTGTAAGGCTTGGCATTTAAAGTGCTGTGCAAATAGAAAAAAAAACGTTTTACGTTATAGCCTACACGCGGCTCTAAATTTGTTTACTCATCTGTACGTAAAGGATGGGTGAATAAGAAGCAGTAGCTAAGTAATGCATCACTTATACTGTACACGCAAAGAAAATTCCATTGGTAAATCTGGGCAAAACTATGGGTTGGATCTTTATCCGACGAAGAAAATTAGATATCAATTAAATTTACTAAAGTAAATTAGCCTACGATGGAAAGACCAAGTGGAGAAGGCACTGGCAAAGTTTTGAATTTCCAACTGGAGATGGCGTGCGCGTAGCAGGGGAGCCTGGAGAGAGGCCGTACGTCAGGTTGTAACCCGGTAACGAAGTAAGTAAATTAGTTTTAAATAGTAATTAAGAATTTGACCATCCCTCAAAGCTTTATGCCAACTTGGTAATGGGAGTGACATGGATCACTCCGGCTAACCCCAGTCGGTAAGAAATCAGAAACTTTACCCTGCACTTCCAAAACTAATGTCATTTACATTTATTTACACATATTATATTTGTATTTAAAATCATTAAATTTTATACAATTTTAAAATAATTTAATTTCATTTGTGTATCTTATATATAAAACGCGGACTGACTAAAATGCGTTTGTCCCATAGGCAGCGAATGGCTTCTTATAAGAGTTTAGAACATAAGGTAGTGAGAGTGTTGATAGCGCAGCGAGTAAGGCGCTGGCACAGAAGCCGAAAGAGAGTACATGGGCTCGAATCCCAGCTCCGCAGGTTTTAAAATTTTTCTTTTTTAACTTTTTTTATGCTTTTTATAAGCTCTATATTAACTTGCCTTCCGGTATGTATGTATGTAGTGGAATCTAGTAATAAATTTTTCACCCACTTCCCGACTACTTAGAGATCTGAAAGTTTGCATACATGCGTAAACACGATGACAATACATGAATCAATCGCCAATTTTATGGGCGTAGGATAAGGGGCGTGGCACTTTTTTATCAACTCCAGATTTGTGTATAACTTTAGAACTAAACATCACACATCAATGAAACTCTGTAGGAACTTACTACATATCCATATCCTTCTGCTGGGAAAATAAGACGGGCAGTGGGCAAGTGGGCGTAGCACCGCCCATACACACAAAATCGTTTATATAGAATAGCTTTTGAACTAAAAGTCGTGCAGCATTGAAATTTCGTATTCAGTCGCCTCTGGGATGTGTCGTCCCACTGGTAAAATTGTATGGGTGTTGGATAAGGGGCGTGGCGCTTTTCAAACATCTGATACTCATTGGGATATGCTGTCATTATGCAAATATGCATGCTTCCCATTGAATCAATGTGAACTGTTGTACAAGACTGACAAATCGAACACAGGTCAGTTAAGGAATCCCGATTTCGAGGTGAATGAGGAGATAGATAATCAGGCTTTGTTTTTGCTCGAAGATATATGTTACCTCATGTGCACCAGTAATCAAGTTAGGAATGCCAACGCCATGTCGTGGAATGAACGGCGGTTTCAATCGAGAATTGAAACGTGAGCGTGAAAACGATCGAGATGCATTGAACCAGTTAGTTTTAACGAAACTACCACTGCTGAACCCCCAACAGAAGGAAGTGAATGCAATTGCTGATGGAAATGGTGCCTTCTTTTTCCTTTGAGAATTTTGATTTGATTTAAGATTTCAGAGCTCTAAATTTGAATTTATGGGAGACTAAAAAGTTGAAAATAATATTATATAAAAAAAACTTTTTAAAAATAAGCTTTAATTCTTTTAATGTACTAAAAAGTAGAAAATTAATTGTTTTGAAGTCACCTGTATCTTACTATCAATAAGAGCGCACAACTCAATATCGATATCCAAAATATCTTTCATTACTAGAATCTATTTGCAAAAAATAATTTTAATAAAATATTATTGTAACTGGTTGACAAATATTGAACACATGAGCGCCCCAAGCTTTTATTGATAGTAAGATACAGGTGACTTCGAAACAATTTATTTTCTACTTTTTAGTACATTAAATGAATTAAAGCTTATTTTTAAAAAGTTTTTTTTTCATATAATATTTTTATTTTTTACTTTGCTTTGCCTTTTATTGTTGCTAATTGTTTTGTCTTATATACTACCTGTCGTGTATACAGGCACACACGACAGGTGACCCACTTGTATTGTATAAAACCAATCCAAACTATCTACCGTAATATTCCATGTCGGGTACATTTCGTTGAGCTATGCCTGCAAAGTTAGTTGGTATAACATAAATATTGTACGATAGAGCTTCACTTAAGCTAATTGCGCTATTAACACGCTCGTGTTTAATGTTAAATTCACCTTAATTTTTTGCTGCGGTCTTTCACTTCTTTGGTGGTATATTTCATGCAAAAGATTTCCGAGTAGGTACCCTACCGGCAACTCAACTAACTTTTAGTGCACTATAAGCTAACTACTTCGCAACCATAGCTGACTATTCTTCGACTACTTTCAGTGGAAATGACTGACTTTTTTAACATTGCGATGTCCTAGGCAGTAGTCAGTCCCGATTACCCTTCGATGACTTTTCAACTAACTTAAAGTCGGTTACTTTGAAGTTAGCTAAAAGTTAGTTGTTTAGAAGTTAGCTAAAAGTTAGCTAATTTTTTTTAGTTATAGCTAACTAATTTCATATGAAGCTATTCAACTAAACTAGTATGCTGTAAAATCGTTGCCTGTTTAAGATAATATATCATCATATTTCCATAATTTGGCAAAAAATATTTGGTTTTTGATAAATGCTTCCATTTCCTTCTGAGCAACTGATTGAAATTTTCCAATGCAAAAGTTTTTTGACAAATATATAAAACAAAAAGGAAAGAAAACAAACAGCTTGCTTTGATTTTTCAATTTCAATTTCACAGTGCACATAAATAAATGAAAAATATTCAAAAAAAGCAAATAGCAAAAAAGAAGAAAGCAAACAGCTCGCTTTGATTTTGGGGCAGTTCTGCACTACATTGTAGTTAGCTTATAGTTAGGTCATAAAAGTTAGCTATAAGTGTGTTATTTTTGTAGTCGACTACTGAAAAGTCAACTATAAGTGCGTTATTTTCGTAGTCGACTACTGAATTGCTTATAGGGTACATACTCCGAAAATAGGCTGTTGGGAAGATTATTCCACACATGAATGGCCATCATTATGAATGGTACCACAGCAGTAACCCAAGCCTTTGAAAAATTTCCGCCTTGCAACTTAAAAAATAAAATAAGTAAGCATCATTCGGGTTTCACCGATAGACCAAGTAACCGAACGGGCGATAATTAATGAAATAAATGAAATTGTGGGTGTTTTAAATGTATTGCCTACATACAGGACGGACCACACCCATTATTGATCAACTATAAGATATTCCTAATAGGACTAGATATGCCAAATATTGATGCTCTGGCAGGTGTATAACAGAAATAATCACGCCCATTTTTGGAGAATATTAAGGGATTGTTAACAGCAATAAAGTGACCAAACATGAACGTTTTGCTGGATATACCTATTATGTATGTGATATAAAGATTTTCCGTTTACCGCCTATATAGTGGGCGGACCATGCCCAGCTTTTCGTAGGGCATGTAAGGCCGATACCTGAACTTGAGTGGCAAATTGCATTCGCTTAAATTCATAGAGAGTCAGTTGAGAGCAGTGTTACCCAAAAATTTTTTGTCGAAATATATAATTCTTTTAAATGGGAAAAAAATTCCGAGGGAGGTTGACATAAAGATTTGGATTATCTTGGAATTGAGACTATGTGAAGTTAAGGTTTACTTTCACTATGTACCAAATTTAGTTCAAATTGAACAACTGGTTCTTTCTCTCCAGCTACCACAGACGGTCAGATGGACAGATAGACAGACAGACAGACAACCGGAAATCAAGACAGAAAGTGCTGTGACCTATGTCTATACCTAGGACGGCTCCTTTAATGCGTTACAATTCTCGCACTAACCTGGCGTCTCGGCTGGAGAGAATTTCTGCTCGAACAGCTGTCAAACATGACTGCTGACAACGAGCAAATTTTTCGTGTGGGCATTCTGCTGTTATGGCATTTTATTTAAAATATGGTGTTAAAGAAAATGGTGTGCTGCGTTCACACACTAGAAAATTTTAAAATTTAATTATTTATCAAACTACATAGTTGCATCTATAGTTCTAAAAACTCTTAAATTTTCTATAGATATACATACATATATCATACTTTGATTTTGATAAACTCACAAAATGACAGTAGATATTAAGGAAGCACGGGAAAGTTGTTTCCGAATAGCAATGTTAGAGCAGAAATATCTCCAGTCGATGTGCCCTGTAAGTTAATATAGCCAATTACCATAGGTTTGGGATATTAAAACAAGAGCAGTCAAGTGTGAGTCGGGCTCGCGCAAGCAAGGTTCCGTACCAAACCTACCTTCTTTAGCGTTCGAACTTAATTTCTCCTTGCACGTCTGTCTTTTGCTTGGTTTTGATTATTTTCTGAGAACAGCAGCGGTTTTCCTTGCCCGTCTGTTCATGAAATAAAGGTGGCGCTTTAGTAAGTGAAGAGGTAGCAAAAAATAGCAGATAATGTTTATGACCTCTTGTACCTAATGTACAAGACCTCATCGTCTGTTCCATCGCTCTTTGCGAACGATCAAATCTTCACTCACTCGGTTGATAAGGCTAACCTACTGGCAGCGGCCTTCGCTGAAAATTCTACACTTCCGGTTACCGATCAACCACTGCCCGCGATCGAGGGGGTACCTTGTGCTATGCCCGAGATACACTTTCGAACGCGTGCAGTCAAAAGAGTGCTTGCAAATCTTGACGTCAACAAAACCTCTGGCCCCGATGGCATCCCAGCACTCGTGCTGCGCAAGTGTGCCACATCTCTGGCGCGACCGTTGCGCAACCTCTTCAACATCTCGTACACCACTGGCGTTTTTCCCGCTTGCTGGAAAGTTGCCAACGTCCAGCCAGTTCCCAAAAAAGGCGAGGCTTCGGACCCTGCCAATTACCGTCCCATAGCAATATGCTCTACTCTGTCAAAAGTTATGGAGTGTGTAGTTAACTACAATCTAATGAACTACCTTGATGACAATCTGTTGCTTAATGATAGGCAATATGGTTTCCGTAGAGGTCGCTCTACGGGCGACCTTATGGCCTTCCTCGTTGAGAAATGGAATCAGTCCATTCACCAATTCGGTGAAAGCAAGGTCGTTGCATTGGATATCTCCAAAGCTTTTGATAGAGTTTGGCATGAAGCACTAGTTGGTAAACTAGTTGCTTATGGCGTCGGTGATTGCTTCGCTCGATGGATAACGAGCTTCCTTAGCTGCCGTTCTATTAGAGTTGTGATAGACGGTGTCGCTTCTAATGAGTATGTACTCCTTAAACGCAGGTGTACCGCAGGGTTCGGTCCTGGCACCCACTCTTTTCCTTGTCTTTATCAATGACCTCTTGTCATTGACTAAGAATTCTATATATTCGTTTGCGGATGACAGCAGCCTTTGTCATTCATATTCATTTACAAGTCGCCCAAGCTCTGCGGAGATTGAGAGCAAGCGACGTCATATGAATGACACACTCAACAAAGACCTTCAATCAATCTCCGAGTGGGGTCGAGCGAATAGGGTCAGTTTTAATGCTCGAAAGACCCAATGCTGTTGTCTCTCACACAAGCAAACTTCCTCCCCCTCCCAAACTCCTCTATCCTTTGATGGTGTGGGTATTGTAGAGTCGGCAGCTCTTGACGTTCTAGCACAGACAGTTTATTAGAGAGATGGCGCAGTCTCTTGTTCTTGTTCATTTTGGCTAAATTCCAAGAGACCTTTGGTGAGGACGAAAGATACAAAACGCAAACTACAAAACCTGCAATCCACAAAATCCAACCAAGCGACCGTCGGATTCGACAGTATCGCTGCTGTTGTCGAGCAGAACAGACCAAAGTGCGAATGTTCTGCTTGTTCTCATTTATGTTCCACCACGTGGAAAAACTGGTTTTGGGAAATTGCATTGGTGTATGTGTGTGTTAAATTAGCCCAGCATTTCTTAATTTCTTGATTCTTTGCCGTCTTGTCGAATTTTCGTCTTGCCGACGGCAGTGCATTTTTCAAAAATTTTGCTGTATTTACCAATTTTTCATTTATTTTATTTGCATTGATATATTTTGATAAAGCACTTTTTCAGATTTTGCAGATACTCTTTGTCAAATATTCTTTCAGATCACATTTTTTTAAAGATAACATCAAATATACATTCATTAATCACATTTATCCAATATATATCCCTTTCAACTCTTACTTCTGCATCTTAATTGCCGCTGTCTTTAAGCAGCACACCCGACGGCAGCATATTTTGACCTGTCCGTTAGTTTACATTTTTTATACAAACACCTGAGATCCTGCTTTGCTTTGTGTGCGTGTATCCCGCGGCCGCAGTGCGTGAATTTTCGGCCTTTTGAACGCATTCTGCCTAATAAGTATTTTTTTTGTCACGCCGACTACGGCTAGACTTGCAGGTACATATTTTGCTTTTATGCAAATGGGTACAAGATATTTGCAGGGTTTCAATTATAATCAATTTATTTATTTATATATTCCTGTACATACATACATATCTACAAATAAGAATACCTTAAAAGTCGATACATATAAAAATATATTAGTTTCTATTTTGTTATTATCAAATTTTAAATAATTTATTGTTTAAAAATTTGGAGAGAAAACAGCAAACTTTTAGGAAATGCATATAAATTAAATTTCTTATTTCTTTAAAAATAAAATTATTCAAATCTAAAAAGGAATATATGTCTAAGACAACCTCATTTTATAAGCTTTATATTAACTTCACTTTCTGTCCGCGGTATGTCAGTGGTATGTCGTCAAATCTAGTAATCAATTTTTCACCCACTTCCCGACTACTTAGAGATCTGAATCTTTGCATACATGCCTAAACTAGAGCCCAATACATGAATCAATAAATTTTATAGGCGTAGGATAAGGGGCGTGGCACTTTTTTATAAACTCCAGATTTGTGTATAACTTTAGAACTACACATCACACATCAATGAAACTCGGTAGGAACTTACTACATATCCATATCCTTCTACTGAGAAAATAAGGGGGCACTGGATAAGGGGGCGTGGCACCCCCATACAAACAAAATTTTTGATCTCGATTAGTTTTGGAACTAAAGGTCGTGCAGCATTGAAATTCCGTATACAGGCCCCTCTTGGATGCTTCGTCCCGCTGGTAAAATTTTATGGGCGTAGGATAAGGGGCGTGGCACTTTTTTATCAACTCCAGATTTGCGTATAACTTTAGAACTACAAATCACACATCAATGAAACTCGGTAGGAACTTACTACATATCCATATCCTTCTACTGAGAAAATAAGGGGCGCACTGGATAAGGGGGCGTGGCACTGCCCATACAAACAAAATCGTTTATATAGAATAGCTTTGGAACTAAAGGTCGTGCAGCATTGAAATTTCGTATGCAGTCGCCTCTTGGATGTGTCGTCCCAATGGTAAAATGTTATGGGCGTAGGATAAGGGGCGTGGTACTTTTTTTTATCAACTCCAGATTTGCGTATAACTTTAGAACTACAAATCACACATCAATGAAACTCGGTAGGAACTTACTACATATCCATATCCTTCCACTAAGAAAATAAGACGGGCACTGGATAAGGGGGCGTGGCACCGCCCATACAAACAAAATCGTTTATATAGAATAGCTTTGGAACTAAAGGTCGTGCAGCATTGAAATTTCGTATGCAGTCGCCTCTTGGATGTGTCGTCCCAATGGTAAAATTTTATGGGCGTAGGATAAGGGGCGTGGCACTTTTTTTATCAACTCCAGATTTGCGTATAACTTTAGAACTACAAATCACACATCAATGAAACTCGGTAGGAACTTACTACATATCCATATCCTTCCACTAAGAAAATAAGACGGGCACTGGATAAGGGGGCGTGGCACCGCCCATACAAACAAAATCGTTTATATAGAATAGCTTTGGAACTAAAGGTCGTGCAGCATTGAAATTCCGTATACAGGCCCCTCTTGGATGCTTCGTCCCACTGGTAAAATTTTATGGGCGTAGGACAAGGGGCGTGGCACTTTTCAAGCAACTACACACTTGGGCTTCAGTTTATAATTATAGGTATACCACACATCAATGAAACACGATAGGAACTTACTCGCCGCGCCTTGCAAGCAAAACAACAACAACTCATCGCGCCACAAATATGCCACGAATATTAGGGTCGATCACAGCCGTATTATTTGTTAAATTAAGGATATGACATATGACGATAGGAAACACTGTGAATACCCTAAATATTGTGTACTGCTCTGCAAGTTTTAAATTCTTTTTGCGAAAAATTTCAGAGCTCTAAAATTGAATTTATGGAAGACTAAAAAGTAGAAAATAAAATTATATAAAAAAAAACTTTTTAAAAATTAGCTTTAATTTATTTAATGTACTAAAAAGTAGAAAATAAATTGTTTCCAAGTCACCTGTATCTTACTATTAATAAAAGCTTGTGCGCTCAAAACCTATATTCACACTTATCTTTCATTACTAGAATCTATTTACAAAAAATTAATTAAATAAAATATTGTATCAATTGGTTGACAAATTTTGAACAAATGAGCGCCCCAAGCTATTATTAATAGTAAGATACAGGTGACTTGGAAACAATTTATTTTCTACTTTTTAGTACATTAAATAAATTAAAGCTTATTTTTAAAAAGTTTTTTTTTATATAATTTTATTTAAATAAAAGTAGTATAGATTTAAAATATATAATAAAACTGGCTTGATTATAATTGAAACCCTGCAAATATCTTGTACGCATTTGCATAAAAGCAAAATATGTACCTGCAAGTCTAGCCGTAGTCGGCGTCACAAAAAAAATACTTATTAGGCAGAATGCGTTCAAAAGGCCGAAAATTCACGCACTGCGGCCGCGGGATACACGCACACAAAGCAAAGCAAGATCTCAGACAAGTTTGTATAAAAAATGTAAACTAACGGACAGGTCAAAATATGCTGCCGTCGGGTGTGCTGCTTAAAGACAGCGGCAATTAAGATGCAGAAGTAAGAGTTGAAAGGGATATATATTGGATAAATGTGATTAATGAATGTATATTTGATGTTATCTTTAAAAAAATGTGATCTGAAAAAATATTTGACAAAGAGTATCTGCAAAATCTGAAAAAGTGCTTTATCAAAATATATCAATGCAAATAAAATAAATGAAAAATTGGTAAATACAGCAAAATTTTTGAAAAATGCACTGCCGTCGGCAAGACGAAAATTCGACAAGACGGCAAAGAATCAAGAAATTAAGAAATGCTGGGCTAATTTAACACACACATACACCAATGCAATTTCCCAAAACCAGTTTTTCCACGTGGTGGAACATAAATGAGAACAAGCAGAACATTCGCACTTTGGTCTGTTCTGCTCGACAACAGCAGCGATACTGTCGAATCCGACGGTCGCTTGGTTGGATTTTGTGGATTGCAGGTTTTGTAGTTTGCGTTTTGTATCTTTCGTCCTCACCAAAGGTCTCTTGGAATTTTACCAAAATGAACAAGAACAAGAGACTGCGCCATCTCTCTAATAAACTGTCTCTGGCTCTAGGCTTGTCGATCAAGTGTGATCTCCGCTGGAATGACCATATTTTCGATATTGCTAAAGAAGCTGCCAAGTGCTTAGGCTTTCTAAAGCGCTGTAAAAAATACTTTACACCGGCTCATCTCTGCACTATCTACACCACCTATATTAGGCCGAAAATGGAGTACAATTCGCATTTATGGGCAGGAGCTTCACGAACCCAACTGGAGCTCTTAGACCGTATCCAACGTCGCGCGATAAAGCTAATAGGAAACGACAGCGTCGCCAGCTCTATTGATTCCTTGGAGCACCGTCGGAACGTGGGATGTTTAAGCCTTTTCTATCGTTATTTTAACGGTAGATGCTCTGCTCATATAAGAGATCTTATCCCAGCTGCCCGCGTGTTTTCTCGCAACACGCGAATGGCGAGCGGGGCACATCGATACCACGTTTCGACAAAGCTCCAACACACCACGCATTACAGGGAGAATTCGTTCTTCGGTCGTACATCGAGGTTGTGGAATAGTCTTCCTGCGGAGGTTTTCCCACGTCATTGTAATATTCGCGAATTCAAGGCAAACGTCCACCGCCACTACTCCTCTTTCCCCCCACCCACTAGCCTATGATCCTTTCTAAACCAACAAGTGCTCTGCATGTATAGAGGGCATCCCCTGAGTGTCGGTTTCTTTAAAAAAAAAATGCGGTGGGAGATCGTTTTAAATAAAATTTTTTTTTTTATCGAAAAAATCCGGACCTTAACAGTAATGCGAGATCAAATACCTAGTAACCCTGATTTTGTGGAAATTTTAGGTTGAGAAATAAATTATGCCGAAGTTCATAAATAGTCAATTGAAACCATTTTACCGGAACAAATTTTGTCGCCTAAGTATAAACTAGGCGGACCACGCTCTTTTTTTAATATCATATAAGAGACCGACCCCTTAACTATCAAGTATTATTCTCTTCAAAGAATAATTCGAAAAATTATAGCCATTTTACCGACAAAAATCCGAAGTAGTGGGACCTACGGGCGCATTATGGGCGTGTCACTCAACCGATTTGGATAATCTCAGAACTTAAACTAAGTTAAAGTTCACTCTCACTGTGTACCAAATTTAGTTCAAATCGGACAACTCCTTCTTTCTCTCCTGCGGTCACGAACAGACAGACAGACAGACAGACAAGCGGAAATCAAGACAGAAAGTAATTCCGATAATTTGTTTATACTTACTGTACTCACTGTACCTTTTTTAAGCCGAGGCATTGGAACTGGCCTGCACAAGCACCACAATTAAATTAATGATAAACTTCTACGTAGACAGTCAGACAGCAATCAGGGCAATAACATCCCATAGTCTATCATCCAAAAAAATTCTGCAATGCCGGATGTCACTAGAGAGGTTAGCCGCGATTCGCAGGCTACACATCTACTGGGTACCCGGCTTAGAGGGAAGTGAGGAAGTGGGTGTTATTGCCAAACAGGGTGTCCACCTTTGAGATGAGCATATCAGCAGCGTACTGATGCCTCTGCAAGCGTCCTACAGTCAACTAGAGGAATGCATGCAAAGAAAAACGAGGGCCAGGTGGAAAGACCTAAGCATCTGTGAGAACTCCAAAAACCATGTTAAAGTCCTATGACGGGAAGTATACTAGGTTTATGCTGACTCTCCCAAGAATAGAATGTAGAACTATCATAGGTGCAAGGACTCTGCCTTGTAGCAGCGCATGTACATGGGAGAGGTATAACGAGCGACAATAGCTGCAGGATATGCAAAGAGGCGGGTAGCAGGGAGACCTTGAAACATATACTGTGCTTCTGCGCCACCATAGCTAGAACTCGTCTGACCTGTTTAGGAGCGCCTGACTTCTCAGGGCTCGAACCGATCTGGAAACTAGGTATCACGTCTCTTTGGAAATTTATGAAACACAAATTCTGACAGATCATTACTTTGACCGTTCCTAAACGAAACTCCAACTGGCAACGCTAAGGACCCAACAGATTCTATGCGTGGCCTTTTTAGGCATTAAAAAAATGCTGTAATCATTACGAACCTGGGCTTGCGTAAATAAAACTCTACGCTTTCTTCTTTGCGTTAGAGGAAATTGTAGTGGCTTTGTATCGTTGACACTGCACGTAGCTAGACTTCCCATGTTGCCCATATGTCCTATTGATCCACCTGCAGATCCTCCCATGAGTCGGGATACTAAAATTAAGTAAAAAAATATTCATTTATTTATTTATTATTTTGTATAATACTTGTTTTACACTATATACATATCTATTATCTTATTATACTTATAAGTATTAAGATTCTTATATAAATTTAACACAATTAACTAGGATTTTGTTTTCGTTCTTTTATATTGTGACGAATACATAAAACCAACGTGTAATCTGAGAAAATACATAATATGTAAATGAACTATTCGGTCGTCTACTACCAAACACCGGCAAAAGAAAGGCAGGTTTTGAATTAGCGAATTGCCAATGAACAAAGATCGCCGTAAAGCATTACTTTTTTTCCTACGCTAAACTCTTACTGTTGAGGTTAAATTTTACATTCTTTATAAAATCTATGACACAGAATTATCTTAAGTTTTAGATATATTTATTGGGGTGTACTTTTATGAACTAATTTTGGCAATAATAATCCGCTTTTTTGTCAAACTAAAATCGGAGAGCAGTGGCAGCACTTTTCTGCAAAGAAGCACTCTCATACTCTCATCATCTTTCAGAGCATCAGAGCAGACGTAAATGCCTGAGAGACACCTATTTCGATTAGAATTTCTGCGTTACGATCCGAATAAATACGTCAAACGCGAACGCATGTATAGAGCTCGGGTAAAGTAGGTTTTGTCTGTGATACGAATAAATACGATACGTCATCACCAACTGAGCCTTAAGTGAGAAAATGAGTTATCAATAGAGTCCGACCGAACTCGGTCTCGGTTACCGAATATTTCGTCCAAAAGGTTCGGGTTCGGTCTTAGCTCCTAAAAGGCCGAGTATTTAGCCGTACAGTTGAGAAAAAATCCGTATAGGAGCAAATAGACGAATATCTTACTGAACCACTTATCCCAAGGGATTCTGATATATTTGAGTATTGGTTTCAAGGTTCCAACAATATTTTAAATAATATTATATAAAAAAAACTTTTTAAAAATAAGCTTTTATTCATTTAATGTACGAAAAAGTAAAAAAAAATTGTTTCTAAGTCACCTGTATTTTACTATCCATAAAAGCTTAGGCGCTCGAAACCTATATTCACACTTATGTGTGTTTTTGCATTCACAATAAATGTGCCTTTTGCATATGTACATGAATATTTTTTGCTATTTCAAAAATTTTTCAGTATTTTACTTTTTATACCCTACACCTATGGTAATAGGGTATAATAACTTTGTGCCAAAATTGTAACGCATTAAAGGAGCCTTCCTAGGTATAGACATAAGTATATAGAAATGATCAGAATCACTTTCTCTTTTCATTTCCGGTTGTCCGTCTGTCCGTCTGTCTGTCTGTCTGTCCGTCCGTCTGCGTGTACGCAAAAAAAAGAAAGAAGGAGTTGTCCGATTAGGACCAAATTTGGTACACAGTCACAGTGAACCTCGGGTTAGGTAAAGTGTTAAAATTAGTCATATCGGTTAAAGGACACGCCCACAATGGGCCTGTAAGTCCCACTACCTCGGGTTTTTTTTCGATTAAATTGCTATAATTTGTGTAATTACTCATGGAAAAGAATAATACTTGGTATTAAAGTTAAGAGGTAGGTCTTCTATATCTCACGAAAAAATGGGCGTGGTCCGCCCACTATATAGGCGGCAAAATTTTGTCGGTAAAATGGCTCCCAATTGACTAGTTACGAATATAAATGAATGAAATTCGGTTCCCAAGTTGATATATAGGTCTTAGATGCCATACAAGAAAATGGGCGTGGTCCGCCCACTATATAGGCGACAAACAAAAAATCCTCTTAACTTCCATAATATATACACCAGAGAGTCCAGATTTGGTTACTTCGTTCCTGGTATTAATATATTTTAATTCTCCAGAAATGGGCGTGGTCCGCCCACCATGGGGGCAGTAAAATAAATATGCCGATAACATCTGTTGTACACCTGTCAGAGCATCAATATTTGTCATATATAGTCCTATTATGTATATCTTGTAGTCTGCCAAAAATGGGCGTGGTCCGCCCACTATGTAGGTTGTAAATCAAATGCACCCACAATTTCAGTGAATTATCACCCCACTTGGGATCATGGTGTAGGGTATTACTCTGTCGGTGAAACCCGACTGATACTTCCTTACTTGTTATTACTATGCATGCTTTTGTTGAAGAGCAATTTTCTTGTATTTTCATACGCATTCTGCAATTTTAAATTAAAGCAAGACATTTAGAAGGACTGAAGGACTTAATCAACTGTTCATTTTGCTGATATGTACTCGCAAGTTACGAGCTTCTTTGGTAAAATTTTAAATTTTTCCAATATATTTGCTGATTTAAATGAATGTAAAAATTAATTTAAAAACAAGTAAGGAAGTATCAGTCGGGTTTCACCGACAGAGTAATACCCTATACCAAGTTCCCAAGTGGGGTGATAATTCACTTAAATTGTGGATGCATTCGATTTACAACCTACATAGTGGGCGGACCACGCCCATTTTTGGCAGACTATAAGATATAACTAATAGGACTATATATGCCAAATATTGATGCTCCGACAGGTGTACAACAGATGTTATCGGCATATTTATTTTACTGCCCCCATGGTGGGCGTACCATGCCCATTTCTGGAGAATTAAAAGATATTCCTACCAGGAACGAAGTAACCAAATCTGGACGCTCTGGTGTATATATTATGGAAGTTAAGAGGATTTTTCGTTTATCGCCTATATAGTGGGCGGACCACGCCCATTTTCTTGTATGGTATCTAAGACCTATATATCAACTTGGGAACCAAATTTCATTCATTTATATTCGTAACTAGTCAATTGGGAGCCATTTTACCGGAAAAATTTTGCCGCCTATATAGTGGGCGGACCACGCCCATTTTTCCGTATGACATAGATGACCGACCCTTTAACTTGAATACCAATTTGGCTAATCTTAGAACTTAATCTAAGTTAAGGTTCACTCTAACTGCGTACCAATTTTGGTCTAAATCGGACAACTCCTTCTCTCTCTCCTGTGTAAACGGACGGCCAGACAGACAGACAGACAGACAGACAGACAGACAGACGGACAGACGGACAGACGGACAACCGGAAATGAAAAGAGAAAGTGTTTCTGATCATTTCTATATACTTATGTCTATACCTAGGAAGGCTCCTTCAATGCGTTACAATTTTGGCACAAAGTTATTATACCCTATTACCATAGGTGTAGGGTATAAAAATAAAAGTTGAAACACTGCGCGGGTTCGAACCTACGCCCCACCGAATGCAAGCGCGAGACTACCCACTGGGCTACACAATGAACTGCTTTTTGTTGTCTTAAGTGCCAGTTAAGCGATTTCCCTACATACTAAAATCGCTCAAATCATGGTTTAAAACAATAATATTAATATTTTTATGATTGATTTACGTATTTTCAGCGTGTTTACGCATGTTTGCAAAGTTTCTAATCTTTAAGTAGTCGGGAAGGGGGTGAAAAATGTATTAATAGATTTTACTACATACTAACTAAAAAACCTGAAGTGAAGTTAATAAAAAGCTTATTAAATAGTGGCAAACAAATATCTTTCTGCTTCTTCGTCCAGTGTGCGAGCAACTATTCAGTGCATGGTTCAACTCCTACGTTTCACAGACTTTACCATTAATGCTTCTATTTCGAGTAATTAGTCGTTTAGAAATTATTAGAATTCACATTAAAAGTCACTGATGAGGTTTTCTGGCAAAAACCGAAATAGCTATATGACCTGCCCATGTGAGCAATAATTCTAATTCTTTGTTGTTGTACACTTAAAATTGCTTTGTTTCAGAACAGAAATAGACAACTAAGTATTGTCATTTCTCTTTGGCAAGTCAGTCCGAATAAAAACTATTCTTTCTAACATTCAAGCTGCCGAATAAACGTAAACTCGTATAATATGATAGGGAGGACACACCCAAATCAGAAAGTAAACTTAATGTAAAAACGAAGAAATGTTCTTACAGAAACAAAAACTGATACATTCATTTGCCTCAAGTATGTGCTCCGATGGAGCTCTCAAGTAAGGCAAAAACAATTGCATTAGACAGTGTACAATAACAACAAACACTATGCGTTTGATATAGACAGCAGGTAACTGTGATGTTTGCCAGCGCAGAGTCGTCCAGTCCGATGGTGTGATGGTTAGCGCATTCGCTTACTACGTCATAGGTTCATGGTTCAACTCCTACGTTTCACAGACTTTACCATTAATGCTTCTATTTCGAGTAATTAGTCGTTTAGAAATTATTAGAATTCACATTAAAAGTCACTGGATGAGGTTTTCTGGCAAAAACCGAAATAGCTATATGACCTGCCCATGTGAGCAATAATTCTAATTCTTTGTTGTTGTACACTTAAAATTGCTTTGTTTCAGAACAGAAATAGACAACTAAGTATTGTCATTTCTCTTTGGCAAGTCAGTCCGAATAAAAACTATTCTTTCTAACATTCAAGCTGCCGAATAAACATAAACTCGTATAATATGATAGGGAGGACACACCCAAATCAGAAAGTAAACTTAATGTAAAAACGAAGAAATGTTCTTACAGAAACAAAACCTGATACATTCATTTGCCTCAAGTATGTGCTCCGATGGAGCTCTCAAGTAAGGCAAAAACAATTGCATTAGACAGTGTACAATAACAACAAACACTATGCGTTTGATATAGACAGCAGGTAACTGTGATGTTTGCCAGCGCAGAGTCGTCCAGTCCGATGGTGTGATGGTTAGCGCATTCGCTTACTACGTCATAGGTTCATGGTTCAACTCCTACGTTTCACAGACTTTACCATTAATGCTTCTATTTCGAGTAATTAGTCGTTTAGAAATTATTAGAATTCACATTAAAAGTCACTGATGAGGTTTTCTGGCAAAAACCGAAATAGCTATATGACCTGCCCATGTGAGCAATAATTCTAATTCTTTGTTGTTGTACACTTAAAATTGCTTTGTTTCAGAACAGAAATAGACAACTAAGTATTGTCATTTCTCTTTGGCAAGTCAGTCCGAATAAAAACTATTCTTTCTAACATTCAAGCTGCCGAATAAACATAAACTCGTATAATATGATAGGGAGGACACACCCAAATCAGAAAGTAAACTTAATGTAAAAACGAAGAAATGTTCTTACAGAAACAAAAACTGATACATTCATTTGCCTCAAGTATGTGCTCCGATGGAGCTCTCAAGTAAGGCAAAAACAATTGCATTAGACAGTGTACAATAACAACAAACACTATGCGTTTGATATAGACAGCAGGTAACTGTGATGTTTGCCAGCGCAGAGTCGTCCAGTCCGATGGTGTGATGGTTAGCGCATTCGCTTACTACGTCATAGGTTCATGGTTCAACTCCTACGTTTCACAGACTTTACCATTAATGCTTCTATTTCGAGTAATTAGTCGTTTAGAAATTATTAGAATTCACATTAAAAGTCACTGATGAGGTTTTCTGGCAAAAACCGAAATAGCTATATGACCTGCCCATGTGAGAAATAATTCTAATTCTTTGTTGTTGTACACTTAAAATTGCTTTGTTTCAGAACAGAAATAGACAACTAAGTATTGTCATTTCTCTTTGGCAAGTCAGTCCGAATAAAAACTATTCTTTCTAACATTCAAGCTGCCGAATAAACATAAACTCGTATAATATGATAGGGAGGACACACCCAAATCAGAAAGTAAACTTAATGTAAAAACGAAGAAATGTTCTTACAGAAACAAAAACTGATACATTCATTTGCCTCAAGTATGTGCTCCGATGGAGCTCTCAAGTAAGGCAAAAACAATTGCATTAGACAGTGTACAATAACAACAAACACTATGCGTTTGATATAGACAGCAGGTAACTGTGATGTTTGCCAGCGCAGAGTCGTCCAGTCCGATGGTGTGATGGTTAGCGCATTCGCTTACTACGTCATAGGTTCATGGTTCAACTCCTACGTTTCACAGACTTTACCATTAATGCTTCTATTTCGAGTAATTAGTCGTTTAGAAATTATTAGAATTCACATTAAA
This sequence comes from Neria commutata, assembly GCA_963457695.1. NCBI lineage: Eukaryota > Metazoa > Arthropoda > Insecta > Diptera > Micropezidae > Neria > Neria commutata. The sequence continues at coordinate 38,363,638 of OY735245.1, forward strand.
AGTCACTGATGAGGTTTTCTGGCAAAAACCGAAATAGCTATATGACCTGCCCATGAGAAATAATTCTAATTCTTTGTTGTTGTACACTTAAAATTGCTTTGTTTCAGAACAGAAATAGACAACTAAGTATTGTCATTTCTCTTTGGCAAGTCAGTCCGAATAAAAACTATTCTTTCTAACATTCAAGCTGCCGAATAAACATAAACTCGTATATTATGATAGGGAGGACACACCCAAATCAGAAAGTAAACTTAATGTAAAAACGAAGAAATGTTCTTACAGAAACAAAAACTGATACATTCATTTGCCTCAAGTATGTGCTCCGATGGAGCTCTCAAGTAAGGCAAAAACAATTGCATTAGACAGTGTACAATAACAACAAACACTATGCGTTTGATATAGACAGCAGGTAACTGTGATGTTTGCCAGCGCAGAGTCGTCCAGTCCGATGGTGTGATGGTTAGCGCATTCGCTTACTACGTCATAGGTTCATGGTTCAACTCCTACGTTTCACAGACTTTACCATTAATGCTTCTATTTCGAGTAATTAGTCGTTTAGAAATTATTAGAATTCACATTAAAAGTCACTGATGAGGTTTTCTGGCAAAAACCGAAATAGCTATATGACCTGCCCATGTGAGCAATAATTCTAATTCTTTGTTGTTGTACACTTAAAATTGCTTTGTTTCAGAACAGAAATAGACAACTAAAAATTTTTTATTTAATTAAAATTCTTCTTCTTTTTAGGGTTCCGTTCCCCTAAAAGGGAAAAAACGGGATCACTTATAAGGTCACTTTTGTTTTGGGAGTGTTTATATAAAACGACCTTTTTTTAATCGTAGAAACCTGAAATTTGGCACGATGTTAGGTCTTAATTACCTTAACACATTTTCGCTATAAAAAGTTAAGAAATATTTTTAGAAATATTTTTTTATAATTTTTAAAGGTTTTCGGGTCAGACAAAAAAAAATAAAAATATTTTTAAAACGTATCGTGTGGGGTATCGTTAGAAAGGGCTACATCCATAGATTACAAAATGTATTTTTTTTAAATTTTATGTAAACGGGTTAGAAAGATATAGTTAAAAATGTGAGAAAAACTGACCTGTCCCCACATAATCCGATCTGCACACACCATTTCTCAACCGAAAATTTTGATAAAATCAGGCTTACTAGGTATTTGATTTTGTTTTATTTTTAAATTTTTTTTAAATTTAAGATGACCGCCCTCAGAAGAAAATATTTGTTGTTTATATCGAGTGGGGTACCATTAGAAAGGGCTACATTCATGGATTCCAAACATATTTTTTTTATAATTTTCCGTGAAGTGGTTTCGAAGATATAGGACAAAATGTCGAAAAAATTACCATATGCCCCCTTGCCTTTCTACATTTCTTAAGCTAAAATTTTGATAAAATCAGAGTTGAGCCGAAAGCCTTTGCAGCTAGCGCTCCTAGATTTAAGTAAAATAGTAATTAAGTTATTATTTTTCATGTAATAAATAAAATAAAAAAAAATAAAATCAGAGTTAGTAGGTCTTTAGTCATATATTACTGGAAAACTGCAACCTTTTTCGACAAATTTGTTTTTCTACTTTTTTAAATTTTATTTAAGATTACCATAGTAAAAAATTTCCGCAGCGAAAAATTTTTGATGTTTAAATATTGTGGGGTATCGTTAGAAAGGGCTACGTCTGTGGATTCCAAAAATGTTTTTTTCATATTTTTAGGTGAATTGGTTTCGAAGATATAGGCCAAAATGTCGAAAATTGTGTGGCCAGACGGGCAAAGAGAAACTAAATTCGAAGGCTAAAATGGGTATTTCTGGTACGGAACCCTCAGTGAGCGAGCCCGATACGCACTTGACTGCTTTTTATAGTTTCGATAGGTTCGGTCTCGCCAAAATTTCGGGCTCGGTCGGTCTAGTTATAACAGTCATCGTGTTCAGCGTGTCATAATCTATATACAGTCAAATTTTTTATGTTTTTATCTTCTTTAGGACGGTAATTATCCATTAAAAACTGAATAGGTATTACATATATCGCTGGAAAAATGTACAAAGGCCCTAATTAACGTTTCGGAAATTTTACAAGAGAAGCAAAACACAACATATCATTTCATTGCATGTACAAAGAAAAGGCTTTTTTGTGTTAGCTATAAAATCGTAATTTTTGGCATTGACTTAAATTTTTTGTGAGGAGGTGAAATCAATATAGGCTACCAGAAACTGTAAAAAAACGTGTTTCGTAAAAAATGTTAGTTAGGGCCTTTGTACATTTTGCCAGCGATATGTACTTCAGTGAGTATAGTAAACTTTAAACTGCTCTCCTGAATAACTATTAAACTTTGTTGACCTTAAACCGAGAGTTTTTGGGCATATACGCCGTTGTTTGAATAGTGTCTACAAATATTTTTTAAAAACCCTAGTTCAATTAAATTGCACGAAATTGATCGATTCGAAAATCCTCGAAAATTTTTTTAAATTATATAATGCACAATTCATAGCTTTGCTTTCAGATTTGTAACGCGAGATGTTAAGCAGCGGTATAGGTTAAATAGGAGAAACGAGGGAAAATCGGCTGTTTTTATAAGCTTTATATTAACTTCACATCCGGTATGTAGTGGAATCTAGTAATCAATTTTTCACCCACTTCCCGACTACTTAGAGATCTGAAACTTTGCATACATGCGTAACCACCATGACAATGCATGAATCAATAAATTTTATGGGCGTAGGATAAGGGGCGTGGCACTTTTTTATCAACTCTAGATTTGTGTATAACTTTAGAACTACACATCACACATCAATGAAACTCGGTAGGAACTTACTACATATCCATATCCTTCTACTGAGAAAATAAGGGGGGCACTGGATAAGGGGGCGTGGCACCCCCCATACAAAGAAAATTTTTGATCTCGATTAGCTTTGGAACTAAAGGTCGTGCAGCATTGAAATTTCGTATGCAGTCGCCTCTTGGATGTGTCGTCCCACTGGTAAAATTTTATGGGCGTAGGATAAGGGGACGTGGCACCCCCCATACAAACAAAATTTTTGATCTCGATTTGCTTTGGAACTAAAGGTCGTGCAGCATTGAAATTTCGTTTGCAGTCGCCTCTTGGATGTGTCGTCCCACTGGTAAAATTTTATGGGCGTAGGATAAGGGGCATGGCACTTTTTTATCAACTCTAGATTCGTGTATAACTTTAGAACTACACATCACACATCAATGAAACTCGGTAGGAACTTACTACATATCCATATCCTTCTACTGAGAAAATAAGGCGGGCACTGGATAAGGGGGCGTGGCACCCCCCATACAAACAAAATTTTTGATCTCGATTAGCTTTGGAACTAAAGGTCGTGCAGCATTGAAATTTCGTATGCAGTCGCCTCTTGGATGTGTCGTCCCACTGGTAAAATTGTATGGGCGTAGGATAAGGGGGCGTGGCACCCCCATACAAACAAAATTTTGATCTCGATTAGCTTTGGAACTTAAGGTCGTGCAGCATTGAAATTTCGTATGCAGTCGCCTCTTGGATGTGTCGTCCCACTGGAAAATTTTATGGGCGTAGGATAAGGGGCGTGGCACTTTTTTATCAACTCCAGATTCGTGTATAACTTTAGAACTACACATCACACATCAATGAAACTCGGTAGGAACTTACTACATATCCATATCCTTCTACTGAGAAAATAAGGCGGGCACTGGATAAGGGGGCGTGGCACCCCCCATACAAACAAAATTTTTGATCTCGATTAGCTTTGGAACTAAAGGTCGTGCAGCATTGAAATTTCGTATGCAGTCGCCTCTTGGATGTGTCGTCCCACTGGTAAAATTTTATGGGCGTAGGAAAAGGGGCGTGGCACTTTTCAAGCAACTACACACTTGGGCTTCAGTTTATAATTATAGGTACACCACACATGAATGAAAAACGATAGGAACTTACTTGCCGCGCCCTGCTGGCAAAATAGCAACAACTCACCGCGTCACAAATATGCCACGTATTATTTGTTAAATTGAGGATATGACATATGACGATAGGAAACACTGTGAATACCCTAAATATTGTGTACTGCTCTGCAAGTTTAAAATTCTTTTTGCGAAAAATTTCAGAGCTCTAAAATTGAATTTATGGAAGACTAAAAAATAGAAAATAAAATTATATAAAAAAAACTTTTTAAAAATAAGCTTTAATTTATTTAATGTACTAAAAAGTAGAAAATAAATTGTTTCCAAGTCACCTGTATCTTACTATTAATAAAAGCTTGTGCGCTCAATATCCATATTCAAAATATCTTTCATTACTAGAATCTATTTGCAAAAAATTATTTAAATAAAATATTGTGGTAACTGTTTGACAAATATTGAACACATGAGCGCCCCAAGCTTTTATTAATAGTAAGATACAGGTGACTTGGAAACAACTTATTTTCTACTTTTTAGTACATTAAAGCTTATTTTTAAAAAGTTTTTTTTATATAATTTTTTATAAGCTTTCTATTAACTTCACTTTGCGCGGTATGTCAGTCAGTGGTATGTCGTCAAATCTAGTAATCAATTTTTCACCCACTTCCCGACTACTTAGAGATCTGAAACTTTGCATACATGCCTAAACACGAGCCCAATACATGAATCAATAAATTTTATGGGCGTAGGATAAGGGGCGTGGCACTTTTTTATCAACTCCAGATTTGAGTATAACTTTAGAACTACACATCACACATCAATGAAACTCGGTAGGAACTTACTACATATCCATATCCTTCTACTGAGAAAATAAGGCGGGCACTGGATAAGGGGGCGTGGCACCGCCCATACAAACCAAATTTTTGATCTCGATTATCTTTGGAACTAAAGGTCGTGCAGCATTGAAATTTCGTATGCAGTCGCCTCTTGGATGTGTCGTCCCACTGGTAAAATTGTATGGGCGTAGGATAAGGGGCGTGGCACTTTTTTATCAACTCCAGATTTGTGTATAACTTTAGAACTACACATCACACATCAATGAAACTCGGTAGGAACTTACTACATATCCATATCCTTCTACTGACAAAATAAGGCGGGAACTGGATAAGGAGGCGTGGCACCCCCCATACAAACAAAACTTTTGATCTCGATTAGCTTTGGAACTAAAGGTCGTACAGCATTGAAATTTCGTAGGCAGTCGCCTCTTGGATGTGTCGTTCCACTGGTAAAATTTTATGGGCGTAGGATAAGGGGCGTGGCACTTTTTTATCAACTCCAGATTTGTGTATAACTTTAGAACTACACATCACACATCAATGAAACTCGGTAGGAACTTACTACATATCCATATCCTTCTACTGAGAAAATAAGGCGGGCACTGGATAAGGGAGCGTGGCACCGCCCATTCAAACCAAATTTTTGATCTCGATTATCTTTGGAACTAAAGGTCGTGCAGCATTGAAGTTCCGTATACAAGCCCCTCTTGGATGCTTCGTCCCACTGGTAAAATTTTATGGGCGTAGGACAAGGGGCGTGGCACTTTTCAAGCAACTACACACTTGGGCTTCAGTTTATAATTATAGGTACACCACACATGAATGAAAAACGATAGGAACTTACTTGCCGCGCCCTGCTGGCAAAAAAGCAACAACTCACCGCGTCACAAATATACCATGAATATTAAGGTCGATAACAGCCGTATTATTTGTTAAATTTAGGATATGACATATGACGATAGGAAACATTGTGAATACCCTAAATATTGTGTATTGCTCTGCAAGTTTTAAATTCTTTTTGCGAAAAATTTCAGAGCTCTAAAATTGAATTTATGGAAGACTAAAAAGTAGAAAATAAAATTATATAAAAAAAAACTTCTTAAAAGTAAGCTTTAATTTATTTAATGTACTAAAAAGTAGAAAATAAATTGTTTCCAAGTCACCTGTATCTTACTATTACTAAAAGCTTGTGCGCTCAATATCCATATTCAAAATATCTTTCATTACTAGAATCTATTTGCAAAAAATTATTTAAATAAAATATTGAGGTCACTGGTTGACAAATATTGAACACATGAGCGCCCCTAGCTTTTATTAATAGTAAGATACAGGTGACTTGGGAACAATTTATTTTCTACTTTTTAGTACATTAAATAAATTAAAGCTTATTTTTAAAAAGTTTTTTTTTATATAATTTTATTTCCATTTGGAAGAATTTCATTTTTGCTATTGCTGTCGGCTTTCACAGCACAACGACAGCATAACTTCGGTTTTTTATAAGCTTTATATTAGGTTCACATCTGGTATGTATGTTTGTATGTTTGTGTCGTCAAATCTAGTAATAAATTTTTCACCCACTTCCCGACTACTTAGAGATCTGAATCTTTGCATACATGCCTAATCTAGAGCCCAATACACGAATCAATAAATTTTATGGGCGTAGGATAAGGGGCGTGGCACTTTTTTATCAACTCCAGATTCGTGTATAACTTTAGAACTACACATCACACATCAATGAAACTCGGTAGGAACTTACTACATATCAATATCCTTCTACTGAGAAAATAGGGCGGGCACTGGATAAGGGGGCGTGGCACCCCCCATACAAACAAAATTTTTGATCTCGATTAGCTTTGGAACTAAAGGTCGTGCAGCATTGAAATTTCGTATGCAGCCGCCTCTTGGATGTGTCGTCCCACTGGTAAAATTTTATGGGCGTATGATAAGGGGGCGTGGCATCCCCCATACAAACAAAATTTTTGATCTCGATTAGCTTTGGAGCTAAAGGTCGTGCAGCATTGAAATTTCGTATGCAGTCGCCTCTTGGATGTGTCGTCCCACTGGTAAAATTTTATGGGCGTAGGATAAGGGGGCGTGGCACCGCCCATACAAACAAAATTTTTGATCTCGATTTGCTTTGGAGCTAAAGGTCGTGCAGCATTGAAGTTCCGTATACAGGTCCCTCTTGGATGCTTCGTCCCACTGGTAAAATTTTATGGGCGTAGGACAAGGGGCGTGGCACTTTTCAAGCAACTACACACTTGGGCTTCAGTTTATAATTATAGGTACACCACACATCAATGAAAAACGATAGGAATTTACTTGCCGCGCCCTGCTGGCAAAATAGCAACAACTCACCGCATCACAAATATGCCACGAATATTAGGGTCGATCACTGCCGTATTATTTGTTAAATTGAGGATATGACATATGACGATAGGAAACACTGTTAATACCCTAAATATTGTGTACTGCTCTGCAAGTTTTAAATTCTTTTTGTGAAAAATTTCAAAGCTCTAAAATTAAATTTATGGAAGACTAAAAAGTAGAAAATAAAATTATATAAAAAAAACTTTTTAAAAATAAGCTTTAATTTATTTAATGTACTAAAAAGTAGAAAATAAATTGTTTCCAAGTCACCTGTATCTTACTATCAATAAAAGCTTGTGCGCTCAATATCCATATTCAAAATATCTTTCATTACTAGAATCTATTTGCAAAAAATTATTTAAATAAAATATTGTGGTAACTGTTTGACAAATATTGAACACTTGAGCGCCCCAAGCTTTTATGGATAGTAAGATACAGGTGACTTGGAAACAATTTATTTTCTACTTTTTAGTACATTAAATAAATTAAAGCTTATTTTTAAAAAGTTTTTTTTTATATAATTTTATTTGCTATTGCTGTCGGCTTTGCTTTCAGCTGCGCACATCATCACAGCACAGCGACAGCATACTAGTTTCGGTTTTTTGTTTGATTGCTTTTGCTCTGGCTTTGCTGCTGTCACTATTCGCAGCAACAGCATAGTCGAAGCAAATGAAATGAAAATATTGAAGCATTTTCAAACGCTGGTTGTGATGCCACTAATTAAGTAAGTACTATTTCACTTTCAAGATATTATTTGGAATACAATGCGAACATTTATGTATCATAGGTACATATGTACGTACTATGCTTTGGGCCCCGCGGTGGCTCAGTGGGGCAAGTAGTGCTTGGCCATTGATGCGGGAGGACCTGGGTTCAAGACCGGCCTCAAACCATCTAATAAAGAGAATACATAATTTGTTTTTTAATTGTTTTTTTACGCGGCGCCACTTTTCGCGATGAATGGACAATTCTCCCAAAACATTCTTTGCCATGAAAAGCTTCTCAACGAGTTCGGATTCGGATCATGTAGGTTCCGAATATCTGTGAAAAATATATCAAGCACACCCAAGTTAACGCGAGAAAGCTAGTCCCAAGCCCACACGGGCTGTTTTGCCAATCAATTATTATTAACTAGTTTTTGAAAGGCGCCCGTCCACTGAGTCAATTTTGAACAATTTTTATTTTTTTGGGATATTGGGGTCATGTTTGGTCTCACTCCATAGACTTGGGATCACTCCAATTCCCGTCTCATTTTCCGAGTTGCTTGCTCATTTTCGCTTTAGACTGATTTTCTTTATATTTCATGAAATTCTGAATATTTTTTACAGTTTTTATTTTTTGAAACTAAAAAATACTGTGCGTTGTGGTCAACTCAGAAACTGAAAGCTACTGTGGTCCTTCCAGTACATAATTAATACCGAAAAAAATGTCGAAGAGCCCGCCCACAGCAGGGATCGAGATCGAACTCATGCACTTTCGGTTTCTACGCCAGCGCCTTACTCACTATGCTATCACCACCCTTGCTTCTTTATGTTCTAAACTCTTATAAGAAGCCGTTTGCGTTAATTTTGCAGTGAGTCAGTGATGAGGACTTTTATATTTATTATTATGCTTTGTAAATGATATAAGGCTGAACAAAAAGTTGTAAATTTTTGAAGGAAGCGCAATAGATTTTTAGATCGAAAAATTTTTCTTTTTAAGCAAATTATTTAATGGCGCCATCAGCATATTCCTCTATTTCTGCTATAGGGGTGGATATTTAACCATGTTGCCCAGAGCGGCCAAACTCTTCGGACTGGGATTGGTTATTAAAATTTTATTAATAAAGCAAACAAAAATTAACTTACTCCAATATAAACTTAAAAAGGTATCATTGAAAAACGAAAAAAAAACATTGACAAAAGTCTACATACGTACCGAATTACATGTATTATTTAAGTGTGTTCTGCTGGAAAGAAGAGGTAAAATACCGTTTTTTATATTTTCCGTTGGATAAAAAGGCCAAAGTGCCTCAGATGAAGTTTGCCGAAGAGGTAGCAATAAGATCACCATACGATTGTGCGTCCACGAACATTTCACGAACATTGTATAGGCAACATTTCATGTTGTTGCTCCACAAGTGCCTTGTCCACAGTTTCTTGCTAATGGTTCTTTAAGTGCGTTTGAGTGTTGTTGTCTGCTTTCGTACGAACAAAGTTTTTTGCAATATTCATTGCTACTGAACAGTTGTTAACTTATCTTTGAAGAGTTAACAATCAAAATTTTGTTGACAGAAAGTGTGTATTAAAATAATTTTTTTAAAATTTGCAATGAAAAAATTTTAAATTTTGAAAGTTTATATTTGGATCTAAGCTAACTCAAATATGTTTTAAGGGAAATTTTAACGCCGCCCTAATTAATTCGAGCATGAGATTGTTATTTTTCCTCGTCTCTAACGTAAGTAAGTACTGATTACGACTTTATTTCCAGTCGTTTTTAATTTCCAAGTGCGTACATACCTAAATTTTATTAAGCATAAAAACCGTGTAAATTAAAGACCGAAATTTGAATTCATTTGAAAAATACAAATGAAAATATTGCTCTGTGACAAACTAATGGACACCTAAAATTATGCTTATCACGCTGTGTTGCGACGAGGTATTTTTAATTCAGTTGAATATTAAAAATGCTTAATCATAACGTAGAAGCGAAACAATAATAGGAGCGCTACTTCAAGATATTTTTTTAACTAAATAAACAAAGGTGACGTGAAGAGGTTTCGATAGGAACAATAGATATTAGAGTAAAGCAAAGTCACTGTTGATTTTAAATATTTTACGATGAACTGGGTTTTTTTATTACTCTGCATTACTTTTGAGTGTATCTTCTGAGATATTAATAGGAAAAATACAAAGGTAGTTTCGTATGCATGCATGCCAGGAAGGACGGTTTCGGGTCCAACAACCCCCTCCACCCCCTCCCCACCACAAATATAGGAAGATATGAAGATATACTATATATCTGTGGTCATATGCAATAACGACTTAAGTCGAAAACAACTGTTTAGAGAAAATGCAATTCGAAATTTGAAATGCACATAAGTGCATGTACATAAGTGCATGTGTTTTTTTTAAATAACTTTTTTTCTGAGATGGGTACAGATACCGGGGTTTGAACAAAATATGCGCATCAACGTCAGGAATACAGTGGTAACGTCAACTCAATTTCGTCTTAAGTCGACTTAAGTCGTAATTGCTTTTGACCACAGATATTTTTCGAGAAATACATGAAAAAAGTTGCCTTAATACTGAAATGATTTATAAAAAATTTTATCCAAAGAGGCAAAACGCTGCAAAAATAATTTTATAATATCGCCTTTCGAGTATTAATCAAACCCTTACAACGTGACTATCAGGGCCGGATTTAAGATAACGCCGCCTATAATCTAAATTCAATTTGCCGCCCCCTCGAACTGGGTTTCGAACTTAATTCATTAATTTGTTTTTGGAGATGAGTGATCACTATTTTAAACATAATAAGTTGTCCTACTCGGTGAATTGAAATTACACAAAATGTAGTAAATTACTGGTTTATTTGTTGAAAAATATACAAACTTCTCTAAAACAACTCACCCCACGTAATTTTCATGTTCAAATTAACATAACTTTCCTACGAGATTTATGAATGGCAAACTCGTTAATAATGTGCACATATGGAAGTGTTTTTGTTGTATTTACCGCAATACAAAGAAATGTAAGTGAGTTTAACCGTATTTCAGAAATACTAGTTCGCAGATAGTTCTTAACTCTTCTAAGGCAGGTAAAACTGCGTTCTCCCCCGCAATTTGTAGCAGGTATGCAGAAACTTATCTTTACAGCAATGTCCAAATTATGGTAAACATCTTGCAAATAAATAAATAAATAATCTCTTATTTTCTTGAATTCGCAAACAAAAGAGTATATAACTGATAAAAACGTGTTCATTTTACGATAATCCCTGCCAGTGGCGCCGCGGTGGCTCTGTGGGCTAAGTGCTTGGTCGCTGACGCGGAGGACCTGGGTTCATCTCCCGGTCCGGTACCATCTAATAAAATGAAAATTTGTTTTCAAATTGTTTCTTTGCGCGGCGCCACTCCTCGCGGTGAATTGGCAATTCTTCGAAAATAGTCTTTGCCATGAAAAGCTTCTCAAACCCGTTCGGATTCGGTAAAGTAGGTCCCGTTAATTTGTGAAAAAAATGTGACAAGCACACACAAGTTAATGCGAGAAAGCTAGGCCTAAATCCACACGGGCCGTTGCGCCAATCAATTAATTAATTAATTAATCCCTGCCAGTAAAGGTAACTTCTCCACTTCGGTGTACGTCAGGCTAAAATTTCCTTTTGGGTTCCAGACCATTGTAAACGCCGGCCATATTGAAGCGTTATCATAAGATTGACCTCTGCACTAGTATAATAGCAGACTTCTCTTTTAGAGTAATAATAGCAAATTTGTGTATTATAAATACACGACTGTCCAGTCACCGAAACCATCTTTGTCGTCAAATTGTGATCGTTCTTCTTAACACTAAATCAGGTCCACAAAAAAATGATCTCTACCTTTTAGAAAAAGTTCTGACCGCTTTTGCTATTGACGCTCCATATATCCAGCAGTGCTTCTTCTTCCCTGTTGTACTCTGATTGGCTGCAGCTATATATAATTTAAGGCCCGTCCTTTCTTCGCTTGGTTTTGGTGGTTTTCTGTTGAACAGCAGCACTTCTCCCTGCCCAAGGATTTGCAATATATACAATATGTACATACATATGATGTAACAATAAGGGCCAATTTCACAGTAGATATTTAAACTCTGACTGCAGTTTAAATAGGGAATTTCAGTTTCACAGTTGGAATATAAATACAATTTAAATGGTGGGTGGCGGGCGGGTTTTCACAGTGGCTATTTAAATTTAATTTTCAAATTGAATTTAAATCTAGTTTAACTTTACTTGGGTTTCACAGTGCATTTATTTAAATACGGAATATTTGACATTTGAAGGTTGGCACAACTTGCCAAAAACATATGATCAATTGTTCAATTATGGAGGCAGGGCGAACTAAACATTTTTCGTCGGCCGAAAGAAGTGAATTATTGTATACAAGTGGGGCCACCTGTCGTGTGTGCCTGTATACACGACAGCTAGTAAAACAATTAGCAACAATTAAAGGCAAAGCAAAGTAAAAAATAAAAAAGCTCATTAAAAAAAAGAAAAATTTCCAAACCTGCGGAGCTGGGATTCGAACCCGTGACCTACCGAATTACTGTATGCAAGCGCGCGGCTCTACCCACTGGGCTACACAACGAACTGATTTGATTCATCTAAAGTCGTAAAAGACAGAAAGTGGACAGCAGGCTGCAGCAGGCAAACGCTTTTTAGTCAGTCTGCGTTTTATATATAAGATTGTGCAAAGTATGCACAGTTTATATTATTTATGTACTACGGTATCATTTATATGTGCTATACCATGCAGTTTCATGCTTAATTTGAATCTTATAAATCCCAATACTGGCCTCGCAGCTTGCTTGCACATCCGAAATCAGCTGTTCATAAATTCAACTCTGTGCCGTACTTAAATATCCACAATCGGCCATTTAAATTGTATTTAACTTCCAACTGTGAAACTGAAATTCCCTATTTAAACTGCAATCAGAGTTTAAATACCCCACTGTGAAATTGTGTACCTACTTTCGATAAAGTCGATGAGAATTTGAAAAGCGAAAATTCGAACTGTCAAATGTCATCTCTTTGCCATCAAGTTCTAACATGGCATGATTTTCCAAATTCTGCTGACATTGACATATGAGCTGTTATTTTTGAAAGTGGAATAAGTCCACTTTCTGGTATTGCGAGATATTTAATTGTTAACATTTCACTCTCAGTGTCAATACTATAAAGAGGTAAAACTTCCATCTCCCAAATACTAGAATCAACAATTTTTTATACTATAAATTGTTTACCCATAGAAAGATCATAAAAAGTTTTATCTATAACTGCCATTATCTACATTTTTGTAAAAAATTGACTTATTCCACTTTCAAAAATAACAGCTCATATTATGAGCCAGCTTTTGTTTTAGATTTATTAAAGTTTAATCCAATGTTGTGTGTCCATAGTAAAATTGTTTACAAATCTTCATTGAATCTACATATGTATGTATTTATATGCAGCCCAATCCTGAATATTCCCTGGGAGTTTAGTTCCCAAGAATTTTATTTTTCTTGGGAGACAAATTCTACTATTCTAATTCCCTTGGGAGAAGCAAAATTTGGGAGAAGTTCGAATATTTGAAAAAAGCTTTTGGGCTGTCAAAATAAATGTAAACTTTCAAAATTTATTGTAAAAATTTTAAAAAGTGCAAAAATTGTGTGAAAAATGTTTGGTTGGCTGGTTTAAGTGGCTTAATGATTATCAATTAGCATTGAGTGCTACGCCTCAATAAACCTGAAACCATTTGGCGGAATTCAGAACTTTTAGAACATTAATGGTTTTCATACTTTTAAACGTTTTAAGCCTTCCTCTTGCTAAGGCAGGACATTTGAACAGGAAGTGATCTATCTTTTCTTGTTCATTCAGGTTTTTGCAACTACTTCAGTACCGATTGAAGGGAATGCCGAGTCTACCAGCTTACCTACCGCCCAGTGTCCTGTGCGTACGGCAGTAAGCTTGTTTACATTCTTCTGGTTCATTCTAAGAAGGGTACGTGTTTTCCGGTGTCATACGTGCATGTCACCAAACCTCTTCATTGTCGTTTGCTTCTATCTTTGATCTCGCTTATCGAAGCACCCACGTCTGCCGCGCTAGAATCGTCGAGCGCAGAGCCTAGCTTCGCCAGTTCATCAGCAGTCCTAATATATTTCTGCAAACTGGTATTCATACCAGAGTTCCTATAAATCTTCTAGCCAGGATTAACAGTTCCATCCTCCACTCCTCCACCAGTTTCGAACGAATTTTACTAATTATGCCTTGGAATAACCCTGATATGAATATCACCACATCGTCAGCATAGGCCACTACACTGGCATTGTCCGCCTCCATCGTTAGCAACAGTTTTTTCATAACGATCAGCCATAGTATAGGAGATAGAACTGACCCTGGGCTAAGGAAAAAATTTAATTTTGTTTGTTAGACCAATTTCAGCCTGGATGCGTCTGCTTTTAAGTAGCGACACTATCCAGGAACCGATGAAATCCTCCACCACTTGTGTGTTGGCCTCTTGGATTGCTTCAATCCTGACATTGAAATTTTGAGCCGCTTCTGCCCCACATATTGCCGCACATTACTAAAATATTTCCATTTTTCCTTGCTGCTCCCTCCTAAGTTGCTTGTGAAAAAACTCCCAAAAAATCGTAACTCCTTCTCCCATTTTTTCACATTGGCGATGCCTACTTTTTCCAATGGGAGTTTTTTTTGACTTTTCAAACATTGTTCAGAATAGGGGAATTGGGAACAGGGAAAAAACTCCCAAAAAAATTTTATTCAGAATAGGAAAATTGGGAAATGGGAAAAAATTCCCAGGAATTTTCTATTCAGAAATGGGCTGATGATCTTCATAAAGCCCTCTTGGCCTTGAGAAATATATCTGAACATCATCCGCATACAAATGAATCACTACGTTTTTGCAACAGCACGTTATATTATTTATAAACACATATTTAAATAATAAAGGACTCAAGATTGAACCTTGAGGTACACCAGAGTGAGTGCTTTTGATGGTAGAGTTTGAGTTTCGCAACCAAACGCACTGAGAACGAAACATTAAGCTCCGAAATAGACGTAGTACTTATTCATCAAATCCATAAAACTATTTAAGTTGGAATTTTTCAGTGACACAAATAATATCGACATGTTGTTAATTAAATATATAATTAAAAAATCCAGCTAAGAGGGATTAAGACTTTGTGCATTTATGTACGAATATGGTTTTTTTTTATATAATTTAATTGAAATAGACGTTCTAACAGTGTACACCAGAATTGTTGTAGTTCTGATTGTTCGGAATCCATTTGTATATGGCCACTGTCTCGATTTCAATAAAATCGCCTTTTTTCAATCACTATCATCCTTTGAAATTAGGATATTTCGAAATAGATCCAGTATCCATCTCTGAGTTTTGGTAATATTTCCAGTAGAAAAATATCCATTACGCAGCCAAATCTACCTAACTTCCTCGCATTTATTTTACCCCCGTGTGTGCGAGTAAATTGGCACATTTCAATCAGGCTTACTTTCATTTAGGAACAAATGTTTGGTTGCAATGTTTAGTATTTGTTCCCAAAGGGTGCGGGTAATCCCGGTTAAGAACCACTGGCATATCGCATGACTTCGCGGTTCTTACGCGTTAAGCGCTGATCAGTCACCGCGTATCGTATTTAATCGGAGCGCAGACAAAACCTACCCTACCCGAGCTCATACATGCGTTCGCTCATTGCGTATTTAATCGGCGCGTAACGCAGAAATTATAATCCAAATTGGTTTTTCTCACACGTTTACGTCTGCTCTGATGCTCTGATGCTCAGAGAGGATGAGAGAATAGCATTGCTTTGTACTAAAAACAGCGCTGCCACTGCTCTTCGATTTTAATTTAGTACAAAAACCGGATTATTATTGTTAACCCTTTATAACTCAACTACGTGAATCTTTTCAAATTCTTGGTTTTCCGGTAGGTTTTAACGAAAAAATATACACGTATTTTTAATTTTTGAAATATTTTTATTAGTAAGATAGAAAATTTAAAAAAAGGGGAGTGTGACAGAAGTGTTACACTGTCTTAAACTGTTCTTTTACGATGTATGAAATGCCTTAAAACAATTGTTTTGCTTATTATAGCATAATGCTACGCCACACTTGTCACAAACAGTTTGGGATACGCCAGTACAGTTAGGATACTTGCAGCGGATCCTCTTTTCGGACCATATTGGCCAATGCCCAACTTGATCTTTTCGCACAGCCACTGGAGGGATATATTGGGCTGGACCCTTGCGTTTTTTTGCTTGAATGTTTGGTTCAATGCTTTGCCGTGTTGAATTGGCTTTCGTCCCCAATTTGCACAATACCGTTGCAACCTCCTCTCGAAAATCGGCTGACGACAGTTGCGTGCCTGGCATGTTCTTTGTTTTGCGCACTCTTTTGTATAAGAGCCAGGCATTAGACATTACCAGGTCCAAAAAATGATAAAACATGCGTACTTGCCATCTCTTACTTCGCAGCTTTATTTTGTATCTACCCATGATACTGTCGATCAAATCGACGCCACCCATATGGCGGTTATATTCACCCACGATGTTTGGTCGGTCAATTGTCACATATTTTTTTTTGGATTTGTCGTACCTTTTGACTTGTGTCTTAGGCAACTCACCAACAAAACTTGATGCAAGGGTTACAACTTTGTTGTCTTTCCATGCCACTGTTGATAGGTTTATTCCTCCAACGCTGCCCACGTATTCTACAGAGTAGCCGCGTTCTCTCTTCAAAATGTCTTTCTCTGTGGGCATTTTACAGTCGGGTATACGATTTCGACGGATAGTTCCCAGACTAATTATGCCCTGTTTGGCCAGATGCTCGAGGAGTGGCAAGGACGTAAAGTAATTGTCGAAGTAAAGTCGGTAGTTTTGGTTGCGTGGAATTTCGCGCGAAAGCCTGACAACAACATTTGAAGCGGCTCCCAGGTCCGGCTCATTGGATCCGACAATGTTTTCTGCTCCTGTCTCAGGTTCAAACTTGTAGGCAAACCCGCTTACGCCACTCAGGACATATATCTTGTATCCCCACTTACTTGGTTTTTTGGGATTGTATCGTTTGAGATTGTGCCTGGCTTTTGTGGAGCAAATTTGCTCATCTACACAAAGATACTTTTCTAAGGACACATTCCTGAAGGTTTCGTTTAGTTTTGTCACGACTGGTCGAATCTTGAATAATCGGTCGTGGTCAGCATGATCGCGAGAAACACTTTTCGAATTGTCATTGAAATGAATAAATCTACGGATCTTTTCGAATTTGTTCACTGGCATTGTATCCTTTACTAGGGGTGTGCCTATATTACCATTCCAATGTTTTGTTACTCTTGGAAGGTGAACTAAGGACATGATGTAAACCAGACCAATGAACTGTTGCATATTTGTCTCAGTAACGCGAAAAGCCATGTTGGGATCTTTTTGAACGATGTAGACGTTGGTTTGGTTGACGATATTTTGAATCAGTTCATGAGGAAATAGTTTAAGAAAAATCTGTATCGGCGTATCAAGGTCTAAAAATTCTGTTGGCAACGTTTCATCACCCATAAAACGAAGCTGTTGCTCATTTACATCGATATTCCTCTTTTTCCAGAGTACATTCAACTTTGGTATAGCTTGGCGGCGTACTGAATGTGCTGGCTTAGGGGAAGCTGCATTAGCGGTTTCACATTGGGAAATACTAACATTTTGTTCTAAGTCTTCAATAGTATTATCAATATCTGCTCCCGGGATCTCTGCATCATCTTCATCTTCCAATGGCAGCTCTACATCAGGAATAAAGTCAGGATCCGCAATACTGTCGTCATCATCAAAGCCATCTTCACTAGCCTCATAATCGAAAAGAAACTGCTCAATTTCTTCTTCTCTTAGTCGTCGAGAAGTCATCCTGTCAAAAACCCAAAGAAAGGTCAATGTACTACACTGAAGGAACATTATTACGCAATGTTACAGAAATGTCACAAACAGTAATTCAATAATATTTCATGAATTTACTAAATATTAGGCATTCCTAACAATAAATACTCGAATTCATAAACTTACCTACTGTAATTATAACACAGAAATTCACTTTGAGTATTTTTTCTATTATTTTCGTATTTTACAATTTTCACACACGGAGCAATGTCGCAAATTGGCGCGAAATGAACTTGACATAAAATCTGACACTAATAAAGTAACCCCATACACACGAACTGCTTTAAAATCCATAGGGAGGTTTGTTACTGTTGTGTTACATTGATTTACAATGGAATAAAATAAACACATTGGAATATGCTTTGAATTATTTGGTTTGTTACAGTAATGTCACACAGTGATATAAAGGGTTAACATTCATTCATAAAAGTAGACCACAATAAATATATCTAAAAATTTAGATAATTCTGTGTCATAGATTTTATAAAGAATGTAAAATTTAACCTCAAAAGCAAAATGAACAGCGTGCTTACTTTGTGCACGAAACTATATGGCAGCACGGCAGCAATAACCAAAACAGAAACGTGCAAAAGAGCCACAGCTGCGATACGATTTTCACTGAACGGCCCAAATTTTGCCGTTACGATTAATTCCGCTCACAAAAGATACGCGGTGACTGATCAGCGCTTTAGGCTCGCATGCATAAATATTATCTATTCACTCTCACATCCAACATCTTTTAGTGTCAATGCCCGTCTGTTTGCCTTGCAATGAGCTGGTTGCGCTCGTCAGGTGAGTGCAACTTGACAACTATAGGCGCTGATGTTTTGCTTTTATAGGAGCGCAAACGGAAAACTTGACGTACAACAGGGGGAGACGGATTTATTGTTTTCCATATGTACGTAAGTAGGGTCCGTTCATTTTTTAAATATGGAATTCCATTTGTTATTAGGTCAGTAGAAGTGCCTTTATTTTCAAACTCTTGCATTTGATTGCGCATTTAACATTTTTTTTTTTCAGCATGTCAATATCAATAGATGTATGTATGTATGTATGCATTTTCGATGACAATGACTCGTTCTGCAATTGTTTTTCGTGGTGCCTTTATGTGTATTGGCAAGATCAACTGCAATCTCACAAATGTCATGCATCACCCTATATTCATAGTTCTAGACAGCTATATTGAGGATCTCGGTGATGCTTTCTTTTCGCATTTCAGTTTTATTCTCTATTTGCTTAATCCATTCCAATTTTGGCGTTTCAACTTGTCGACATTTTGGCTGCACTTGATGCTGCAGTAAGAAAGACTGTTCGTTTTTCTTGTTGCTGCTACTATTGCCAAGAAAAAGCAAAGGGGCAGTTATCAATTCCGAAAGCAAAAAGAAATGCTGATTCGTTTTTTGTTTTTAAATAGATTTCCGCTTCATATATTTATTTAGAATAAGAAGATAACAAGCACTGAGCGTTTATTTAAAATATTTTATAAGTTTGGTTTTTAGGGTTCGGTTCCCCTAAAGGAAAAAAACCGGAAAAACTTATAACGTCACTATTGTTTTCGGATGTGTGTGAATTAACAGACCTATTTTTCATCGTAGAAACCTGAAATTTTGCATTATGTTAGGTCATCATAACGTCAACATATTTTCACTATGAAAAGTTAAAAAATATTTTTACCAATACCTTTTTTTTATTTTTAAAGGGTCGGCCCAAAAAAATTTATATTTGTATGTATTGTATCGAGTCGGGTATTATTAGAATGAGCTACATAGATTATAAAAATTTTCATAATTTTAGGTCAATTGGTTTTGAATATAGTCAATATAGTTCAAAGAACTAGCCTGCCCCCTCCCCCTGATCACACCGGCACCCTCCATTTTTAAAATTTTGATAAAATCAGGAGTTCTAGGTATTTAATCACGCGTTACTGGAAAGCTGCGGCATTTTCCGATCAAAAAAACCATTTGTTTTAAATTTAATATGACTACCTTAGAAAAATATTTTTTTTTGTTTATATCCAATGAGGTATCGTTAGAAAGGACTACGTCCATGGATTCCAAAAATATTTTTTATTTCATAATTTTGGATGTATTGGCTACAAAGATATAGCACAAAATGTCGGAAGATTTCCCTTCCCACCCTTAACTTACCTTCTCAGCAATCCATATTTTTCGCGTTTGATTGGCGCAACAACCCGTGTGGTCTTAGGCTAAGCTAACTTGTGTGTGCTTGTTTTATTTTGCACAAGTTACGGGAGCTACAATTAACCGTATCGGAACGCTCTCAGAAGCGGAGCAGAGAGTTCCAATTCCTTACAAAAAGTACAGCCACGCAAAGAAACAACATGAAAAAAATTTCTCTTTTTATATTATAAGCTTTATATTAACTTCACATCCGGTATGTAGTGGAATCTAGTAATCAATTTTTCACCCACTTCCCGACTACTTAGAGATCTGAAACTTTGCATACATGCGTAACCACCATGACAATGCATGAATCAATAAATTTTATGGGCGTAGGATAAGGGGCGTGGCACTTTTTTATCAACTCTAGATTTGTGTATAACTTTAGAACTACACATCACACATCAATGAAACTCGGTAGGAACTTACTACATATCCATATCCTTCTACTGAGAAAATAAGGGGGGCACTGGATAAGGGGGCGTGGCACCCCCCATACAAACAAAATTTTTGATCTCGATTAGCTTTGGAACTAAAGGTCGTGCAGCATTGAAATTTCGTATGCAGTCGCCTCTTGGATGTGTCGTCCCACTGGTAAAATTTTATGGGCGTAGGATAAGGGGGGTGGCACTTTTTTATCAACTCTAGATTCGTGTATAACTTTAGAACTACACATCACACATCAATGAAACTCGGTAGGAACTTACTACATGTCCATATCCTTCTACTGAGAAAATAAGGCGGGCACTGGATAAGGGGGCGTGGCACCCCCATACAAACAAAATTTTTGATCTCGATTAGCTTTGGAACTAAAGGTCGTGCAGCATTGAAATTTCGTATGCAGTCGCCTCTTGGATGTGTCGTCCCACTGGTAAAATTTTATGGGCGTAGGATAAGGGGCGTGGCACTTTTTTATCAACTCTAGATTCGTGTATAACTTTAGAACTACACATCACACATCAATGAAACTCGGTAGGAACTTACTACATGTCCATATCCTTCTACTGAGAAAATAAGGCGGGCACTGGATAAGGGGGCGTGGCACCCCCCATACAAACAAAATTTTTGATCTCGATTAGCTTTGGAACTAAAGGTCGTGCAGCATTGAAATTTCGTATGCAGTCGCCTCTTGGATGTGTCGTCCCACTGGTAAAATTTTATGGGCGTAGGATAAGGGGCGTGGCACTTTTTTATCAACTCTAGATTCGTGTATAACTTTAGAACTACACATCACACATCAATGAAACTCGGTAGGAACTTACTACATGTCCATATCCTTCTACTGAGAAAATAAGGCGGGCACTGGATAAGGGGGCGTGGCACCCCCCATACAAACAAAATTTTTGATCTCGATTAGCTTTGGAACTAAAGGTCGTGCAGCATTGAAATTTCGTATGCAGTCGCCTCTTGGATGTGTCGTCCCACTGGTAAAATTTTATGGGCGTAGGATAAGGGGACGTGGCACCCCCCATACAAACAAAATTTTTGATCTCGATTTGCTTTGGAACTAAAGGTCGTGCAGCATTGAAATTTCGTATGCAGTCGCCTCTTGGATGTGTCGTCCCACTGGTAAAATTTTATGGGCGTAGGATAAGGGGCGTGGCACTTTTTTATCAACTCTAGATTCGTGTATAACTTTAGAACTACACATCACACATCAATGAAACTCGGTAGGAACTTACTACATGTCCATATCCTTCTACTGAGAAAATAAGGCGGGCACTGGATAAGGGGGCGTGGCACCCCCCATACAAACAAAATTTTTGATCTCGATTAGCTTTGGAACTAAAGGTCGTGCAGCATTGAAATTTCGTATGCAGTCGCCTCTTGGATGTGTCGTCCCACTGGTAAAATTTTCTGGGCGTAGGACAAGGGGCGTGGCACTTTTCAAGCAACTACACACTTGGGCTTCAGTTTATAATTATAGGTACACCACACATGAATGAAAAACGATAGGAACTTACTTGCCGCGCCCTGCTGGCAAAATAGCAACAACTCACCGCGTCACAAATATGCCACGAATATTAGGGTCGATCACTGCCGTATTATTTGTTAAATTGAGGATATGACATATGATGATAGGAAACACTGTGAATACCCTAAATATTGTGTACTGCTCTGCAAGTTTAAAATTCTTTTTGCGAAAAATTTCAGAGCTCTAAAATTGAATTTATGGAAGACTAAAAAGTAGAAAATAAAATTATATAAAAAAAACTTTTTAAAAATAAGCTTTAATGTACTAAAAAGTAGAAAATAAGTTGTTTCCAAGTCACCTGTATCTTACTATTAATAAAAGCTTGTGCGCTCAATATCCATATTCAAAATATCTTTCATTACTAGAATCTATTTGCAAAAAATTATTTAAATAAAATATTGTGGTAACTGTTTGACAAATATTGAACACATGAGCGCCCCAAGCTTTTAGGGATAGTAAGATACAGGTGACTTGGAAACAACTTATTTTCTACTTTTTAGTACATTAAAGCTTATTTTTAAAAAGTTTTTTTTATATAATTTTATTTAAGATACACCTAATTCTCTTTCTACACGATTTTTATTTAACACGCTTTAAAAAGTTAACATTTTTCTCTTTTTACACGACTTGTTTGGTTTTAACACGATTTTTCAGTCCAATTATGTCCCAAAATCATGAACAAAATAATTCTAGTGATAGGAGTCATATTGCAGTCTTATGCTTTTTTTTATATTAATGAATTTCTGATATTATTTTTTTTTCTTCAAATCATAATTTTTTTTAAAATAATTTTAATGTATTAAAATGCGAAGCACGGAAAATAAATTCTCAAGTGAACTCTAACAAGAATATTTAAATATGGTACTTTTAAGTTGATTTTTTAGGTCTGGAACCAATCTAATATTCTTCCATTAAGCTAATATCTTTTTAACACGAATATTTTTTCACGATTTTATTGGGAACGTATCTATCTCGGAAAAAAGGGAGATAGGTGTATTATGATTCCCGGCTGGGATTTGAACCCAGGCCTCCCGCATCAGCGAACAAGCACTTTTCCACTGAGCCACCGCGGTGCCATTTTTGACAAACTATAAGATATTCCTAAAAGGAATATACCTAATTAATTTAATTGATTGATAAGCCCATGTGGGCTTAAGCCTAGCTTTCTCGCATTAACTTGTGTGTGCTTGTTATAATTTTGCACAAGTTAACGGGACCTACATTACCGAATCCGAACGGATTTGAGAAGCTTTCCAAAGAATATCCTCGGAGAATTGCCAATTCACCGCGAGAAGTGGCGCCGCGCAAAGAAACAATTTGAAAACAAATCTTCTTTCAATAAGATGTTACCTCCGCGCGATGGTCCTCCGCGTCAGCGACCAAGTACTTAGACCACTGAGCCACCGCGGCGCCAAGGAATATTCCTATACATATATGCCAAAAATTGATAATCTGGAGGGTGTATATTTAATTTACCGCACCCATGATGGGCGAATCACGCCCATTTTTATACCCTACACCAGTGCTTCCCAAACTATTTTGATCGTGGAACCCCAAACGAATAAAAAAATATACAAAACATAAACTAAAATTAATGAAAAAACTTTAATGTGAAGAATGCACTTTCTTCTTTGATTGCACGATTATCTTAAAATTGGGCGTTATGTTTGATAACTGAACTCGCATATTTGGTGCAGCATCAAGACTGTTACGATATTTGGTTTTTGTCTATGAGTACTGTTACAGTTTTTTGCAACATTTTTAATCCGTGCTACAGCACCACTCACTTTTCCTGTCATTGCTTTTGCTCCATCGCTGCATACTTCAATACATTTTCCCCCGTTAATTTCATGCGATGTCATAAAATTATCAATGCAGTTAAATATATTCTCCCCCGTGGTAGTAATGTTCACACTTTCACATAAAAGCAAATCTTCTTGACTTTTTTTTATTAAAATCATACCTAACGAAAAATTGCTAATCCAGCAACGTCTGTGTTATTATATTTCAATGTCATCGGGAATATCGTTAATACGCCTTCAGTGGTTCAGTGGGCTAAGTGCTTGGTCGCTGACGCGGAGGACCTGGGTTCAACTCTTTTAATTTAATAGCAGTGCTTTTCCTAGCCCGTCTGTCCTTTCACTTGGTTGTGGTTGTTTTCTGTTAAAAACAGCAGCGCTTCTCCTTGCCCATCTGACCGTTAAAAATTTTAAATTTAATTTTGTGGTCGGTTGTAAACTTTCTGAGGAAAATGTGAATATATTAAACACCATTCTGATTTTTTTTTATGAAATGAAATTTGTCTCGCAGAACCAAAATTTTTTCGTGGAACCCCAGGGTTCCGGGGAACACACTTTGGGAAGCAATGCCCTACACCTACATATGTAATGACGTTGGAAAACTTCCGCAGAAAGACTATTCCACAGCCAAAACAAATTCTCCATTTGACCAAAAAAGGTCCTGTTAACTAAATGCATTACATTTTTCAATAAATTTTTTTTTAATTTCTTCAACTTTGTGGCCTTTTGTTTTCTCGACTTTTTGGAAGACTTTCGGCCATGAATTCACATAGACCCAAAATTTGAAATTGCACTTAAGTCTGGGCTCCAAGAAGGTGTATCGAATGCTTTATTGCAGTAGAAATTAAGCCAAATTCTCACCAATGGGTCTTATATTACATTAATTTCAGTCATAATTTTGGTATATTTCGAATTGCGGTTTGTTGTCAACACGGAACTCAAATTTGATCCCTATATTTATCAAATGACACATAAAAATATCTATATATTGTTGCTGATCCATGATGTGTTCTATAAAAGCCAAATTTCCAACCCCTTTCCTAGATATGCACTTCAAAGAATAGCTTTAACAACACAAATTTCCTCAACAACTGGACATGTGTACATATGTACATACAGTGGTGTTCATCTAAATAGCACACCCATATTCCTTTCTACGAAATCACCAGAACTGAAAGTACCGCGCATTCAACATGGAACATGCTTATGGTTAAAAGGAGTACTTCATTCACTTTACACAAAAATATATTCGACTACAATATTAAAAGCAAAGAAACGAAAAAAAAATTAAAAACAAATCAAAAATTTCAAATTTGAGTGTTCATATAAATAGCACACCCGCCGACAAATTCTATTATTTAATTTTTGTTTGTTATTATCTTGTCCCTTAAGTAATAAACTGTATTTATCCTATTAAGAAATTCTACATAGCAATTAATCAAATTAAATTTATTTCTTTTAGGGTGGATAGAAGCAAGGATAGCTCCGAGGAAGTAGGGATGGTAGTGGAAAAGTTAAGAAGTGACGGAAAACCCATATCGGAAATAGCCAGAACCCTGGGACTTTCTAGAAAACTTGTATAAAATTCCATGAAAGTAATTAAAATGACAAAATCAACTAAAAACCCATGCCGAAGGAGTAGGAGGAGAACAACAACAGAGGGAATGGAAAGAATCATATACAAAATAAGCTGCAAGGACCCTTTTATGACGTCCGGAGGAATACGGAATATGTTAAACGAGAAAGAGGGTGTGGAAATACCTTATGAGACCGTTCACCTACCCTTGATAAAATTTCAGCTTTATAGGCGCATCGCAAGGAAAAAGCCAATCATTACAGAAAAATATTTATTTCAGTAAGTCAGGCGGACTCCAAATTTGGGTAAGAGACTAAGAACTAAGGACATGATGTAAACCAGACCAATGAACTGTTGCATATTTGTCTCAGTAACGCGAAAAGCCATGTTGGGATCTTTTTGAACGATGTAGACGTTGGTTTGGTTGACGATATTTTGAATCAGTTCATGAGGAAATAGTTTAAGAAAAATCTGTATCGGCGTATCAAGGTCTAAAAATTCTGTTGGCAACGTTTCATCACCCATAAAACGAAGCTGTTGCTCATTTACATCGATATTCCTCTTTTTCCAGAGTACATTCAACTTTGGTATAGCTTGGCGGCGTACTGAATGTGCTGGCTTAGGGGAAGCTGCATTAGCGGTTTCACATTGGGAAATACTAACATTTTGTTCTAAGTCTTCAATAGTATTATCAATATCTGCTCCCGGGATCTCTGCATCATCTTCATCTTCCAATGGCAGCTCTACATCAGGAATAAAGTCAGGATCCGCAATACTGTCGTCATCATCAAAGCCATCTTCACTAGCCTCATAATCGAAAAGAAACTGCTCAATTTCTTCTTCTCTTAGTCGTCGAGAAGTCATCCTGTCAAAAACCCAAAGAAAGGTCAATGTACTACACTGAAGGAACATTATTACGCAATGTTACAGAAATGTCACAAACAGTAATTCAATAATATTTCATGAATTTACTAAATATTAGGCATTCCTAACAATAAATACTCGAATTCATAAACTTACCTACTGTAATTATAACACAGAAATTCACTTTGAGTATTTTTTCTATTATTTTCGTATTTTACAATTTTCACACACGGAGCAATGTCGCAAATTGGCGCGAAATGAACTTGACATAAAATCTGACACTAATAAAGTAACCCCATACACACGAACTGCTTTAAAATCCATAGGGAGGTTTGTTACTGTTGTGTTACATTGATTTACAATGGAATAAAATAAACACATTGGAATATGCTTTGAATTATTTGGTTTGTTACAGTAATGTCACACAGTGATATAAAGGGTTAACATTCATTCATAAAAGTAGACCACAATAAATATATCTAAAAATTTAGATAATTCTGTGTCATAGATTTTATAAAGAATGTAAAATTTAACCTCAAAAGCAAAATGAACAGCGTGCTTACTTTGTGCACGAAACTATATGGCAGCACGGCAGCAATAACCAAAACAGAAACGTGCAAAAGAGCCACAGCTGCGATACGATTTTCACTGAACGGCCCAAATTTTGCCGTTACGATTAATTCCGCTCACAAAAGATACGCGGTGACTGATCAGCGCTTTAGGCTCGCATGCATAAATATTATCTATTCACTCTCACATCCAACATCTTTTAGTGTCAATGCCCGTCTGTTTGCCTTGCAATGAGCTGGTTGCGCTCGTCAGGTGAGTGCAACTTGACAACTATAGGCGCTGATGTTTTGCTTTTATAGGAGCGCAAACGGAAAACTTGACGTACAACAGGGGGAGACGGATTTATTGTTTTCCATATGTACGTAAGTAGGGTCCGTTCATTTTTTAAATATGGAATTCCATTTGTTATTAGGTCAGTAGAAGTGCCTTTATTTTCAAACTCTTGCATTTGATTGCGCATTTAACATTTTTTTTTTTCAGTATGTATGTATGCATTTTCGATGACAATGACTCGTTCTGCAATTGTTTTTCGTGGTGCCTTTATGTGTATTGGCAAGATCAACTGCAATCTCACAAATGTCATGCATCACCCTATATTCATAGTTCTAGACAGCTATATTGAGGATCTCGGTGATGCTTTCTTTTCGCATTTCAGTTTTATTCTCTATTTGCTTAATCCATTCCAATTTTGGCGTTTCAACTTGTCGACATTTTGGCTGCACTTGATGCTGCAGTAAGAAAGACTGTTCGTTTTTCTTGTTGCTGCTACTATTGCCAAGAAAAAGCAAAGGGGCAGTTATCAATTCCGAAAGCAAAAAGAAATGCTGATTCGTTTTTTGTTTTTAAATAGATTTCCGCTTCATATATTTATTTAGAATAAGAAGATAACAAGCACTGAGCGTTTATTTAAAATATTTTATAAGTTTGGTTTTTAGGGTTCGGTTCCCCTAAAGGAAAAAAACCGGAAAAACTTATAACGTCACTATTGTTTTCGGATGTGTGTGAATTAACAGACCTATTTTTCATCGTAGAAACCTGAAATTTTGCATTATGTTAGGTCATCATAACGTCAACATATTTTCACTATGAAAAGTTAAAAAATATTTTTACCAATACCTTTTTTTTATTTTTAAAGGGTCGGCCCAAAAAAATTTATATTTGTATGTATTGTATCGAGTCGGGTATTATTAGAATGAGCTACATAGATTATAAAAATTTTCATAATTTTAGGTCAATTGGTTTTGAATATAGTCAATATAGTTCAAAGAACTAGCCTGCCCCCTCCCCCTGATCACACCGGCACCCTCCATTTTTAAAATTTTGATAAAATCAGGAGTTCTAGGTATTTAATCACGCGTTACTGGAAAGCTGCGGCATTTTCCGATCAAAAAAACCATTTGTTTTAAATTTAATATGACTACCTTAGAAAAATATTTTTTTTTGTTTATATCCAATGAGGTATCGTTAGAAAGGACTACGTCCATGGATTCCAAAAATATTTTTTATTTCATAATTTTGGATGTATTGGCTACAAAGATATAGCACAAAATGTCGGAAGATTTCCCTTCCCACCCTTAACTTACCTTCTCAGCAATCCATATTTTTCGCGTTTGATTGGCGCAACAACCCGTGTGGTCTTAGGCTAAGCTAACTTGTGTGTGCTTGTTTTATTTTGCACAAGTTACGGGAGCTACAATTAACCGTATCGGAACGCTCTCAGAAGCGGAGCAGAGAGTTCCAATTCCTTACAAAAAGTACAGCCACGCAAAGAAACAACATGAAAAAAATTTCTCTTTTTATATTATAAGCTTTATATTAACTTCACATCCGGTATGTAGTGGAATCTAGTAATCAATTTTTCACCCACTTCCCGACTACTTAGAGATCTGAAACTTTGCATACATGCGTAACCACCATGACAATGCATGAATCAATAAATTTTATGGGCGTAGGATAAGGGGCGTGGCACTTTTTTATCAACTCTAGATTTGTGTATAACTTTAGAACTACACATCACACATCAATGAAACTCGGTAGGAACTTACTACATATCCATATCCTTCTACTGAGAAAATAAGGGGGGCACTGGATAAGGGGGCGTGGCACCCCCCATACAAACAAAATTTTTGATCTCGATTAGCTTTGGAACTAAAGGTCGTGCAGCATTGAAATTTCGTATGCAGTCGCCTCTTGGATGTGTCGTCCCACTGGTAAAATTTTATGGGCGTAGGATAAGGGGGGTGGCACTTTTTTATCAACTCTAGATTCGTGTATAACTTTAGAACTACACATCACACATCAATGAAACTCGGTAGGAACTTACTACATGTCCATATCCTTCTACTGAGAAAATAAGGCGGGCACTGGATAAGGGGGCGTGGCACCCCCATACAAACAAAATTTTTGATCTCGATTAGCTTTGGAACTAAAGGTCGTGCAGCATTGAAATTTCGTATGCAGTCGCCTCTTGGATGTGTCGTCCCACTGGTAAAATTTTATGGGCGTAGGATAAGGGGCGTGGCACTTTTTTATCAACTCTAGATTCGTGTATAACTTTAGAACTACACATCACACATCAATGAAACTCGGTAGGAACTTACTACATGTCCATATCCTTCTACTGAGAAAATAAGGCGGGCACTGGATAAGGGGGCGTGGCACCCCCCATACAAACAAAATTTTTGATCTCGATTAGCTTTGGAACTAAAGGTCGTGCAGCATTGAAATTTCGTATGCAGTCGCCTCTTGGATGTGTCGTCCCACTGGTAAAATTTTCTGGGCGTAGGACAAGGGGCGTGGCACTTTTCAAGCAACTACACACTTGGGCTTCAGTTTATAATTATAGGTACACCACACATGAATGAAAAACGATAGGAACTTACTTGCCGCGCCCTGCTGGCAAAATAGCAACAACTCACCGCGTCACAAATATGCCACGAATATTAGGGTCGATCACTGCCGTATTATTTGTTAAATTGAGGATATGACATATGATGATAGGAAACACTGTGAATACCCTAAATATTGTGTACTGCTCTGCAAGTTTAAAATTCTTTTTGCGAAAAATTTCAGAGCTCTAAAATTGAATTTATGGAAGACTAAAAAGTAGAAAATAAAATTATATAAAAAAAACTTTTTAAAAATAAGCTTTAATGTACTAAAAAGTAGAAAATAAGTTGTTTCCAAGTCACCTGTATCTTACTATTAATAAAAGCTTGTGCGCTCAATATCCATATTCAAAATATCTTTCATTACTAGAATCTATTTGCAAAAAATTATTTAAATAAAATATTGTGGTAACTGTTTGACAAATATTGAACACATGAGCGCCCCAAGCTTTTAGGGATAGTAAGATACAGGTGACTTGGAAACAACTTATTTTCTACTTTTTAGTACATTAAAGCTTATTTTTAAAAAGTTTTTTTTATATAATTTTATTTAAGATACACCTAATTCTCTTTCTACACGATTTTTATTTAACACGCTTTAAAAAGTTAACATTTTTCTCTTTTTACACGACTTGTTTGGTTTTAACACGATTTTTCAGTCCAATTATGTCCCAAAATCATGAACAAAATAATTCTAGTGATAGGAGTCATATTGCAGTCTTATGCTTTTTTTTATATTAATGAATTTCTGATATTATTTTTTTTTCTTCAAATCATAATTTTTTTTAAAATAATTTTAATGTATTAAAATGCGAAGCACGGAAAATAAATTCTCAAGTGAACTCTAACAAGAATATTTAAATATGGTACTTTTAAGTTGATTTTTTAGGTCTGGAACCAATCTAATATTCTTCCATTAAGCTAATATCTTTTTAACACGAATATTTTTTCACGATTTTATTGGGAACGTATCTATCTCGGAAAAAAGGGAGATAGGTGTATTATGATTCCCGGCTGGGATTTGAACCCAGGCCTCCCGCATCAGCGAACAAGCACTTTTCCACTGAGCCACCGCGGTGCCATTTTTGACAAACTATAAGATATTCCTAAAAGGAATATACCTAATTAATTTAATTGATTGATAAGCCCATGTGGGCTTAAGCCTAGCTTTCTCGCATTAACTTGTGTGTGCTTGTTATAATTTTGCACAAGTTAACGGGACCTACATTACCGAATCCGAACGGATTTGAGAAGCTTTCCAAAGAATATCCTCGGAGAATTGCCAATTCACCGCGAGAAGTGGCGCCGCGCAAAGAAACAATTTGAAAACAAATCTTCTTTCAATAAGATGTTACCTCCGCGCGATGGTCCTCCGCGTCAGCGACCAAGTACTTAGACCACTGAGCCACCGCGGCGCCAAGGAATATTCCTATACATATATGCCAAAAATTGATAATCTGGAGGGTGTATATTTAATTTACCGCACCCATGATGGGCGAATCACGCCCATTTTTATACCCTACACCAGTGCTTCCCAAACTATTTTGATCGTGGAACCCCAAACGAATAAAAAAATATACAAAACATAAACTAAAATTAATGAAAAAACTTTAATGTGAAGAATGCACTTTCTTCTTTGATTGCACGATTATCTTAAAATTGGGCGTTATGTTTGATAACTGAACTCGCATATTTGGTGCAGCATCAAGACTGTTACGATATTTGGTTTTTGTCTATGAGTACTGTTACAGTTTTTTGCAACATTTTTAATCCGTGCTACAGCACCACTCACTTTTCCTGTCATTGCTTTTGCTCCATCGCTGCATACTTCAATACATTTTCCCCCGTTAATTTCATGCGATGTCATAAAATTATCAATGCAGTTAAATATATTCTCCCCCGTGGTAGTAATGTTCACACTTTCACATAAAAGCAAATCTTCTTGACTTTTTTTTATTAAAATCATACCTAACGAAAAATTGCTAATCCAGCAACGTCTGTGTTATTATATTTCAATGTCATCGGGAATATCGTTAATACGCCTTCAGTGGTTCAGTGGGCTAAGTGCTTGGTCGCTGACGCGGAGGACCTGGGTTCAACTCTTTTAATTTAATAGCAGTGCTTTTCCTAGCCCGTCTGTCCTTTCACTTGGTTGTGGTTGTTTTCTGTTAAAAACAGCAGCGCTTCTCCTTGCCCATCTGACCGTTAAAAATTTTAAATTTAATTTTGTGGTCGGTTGTAAACTTTCTGAGGAAAATGTGAATATATTAAACACCATTCTGATTTTTTTTTATGAAATGAAATTTGTCTCGCAGAACCAAAATTTTTTCGTGGAACCCCAGGGTTCCGGGGAACACACTTTGGGAAGCAATGCCCTACACCTACATATGTAATGACGTTGGAAAACTTCCGCAGAAAGACTATTCCACAGCCAAAACAAATTCTCCATTTGACCAAAAAAGGTCCTGTTAACTAAATGCATTACATTTTTCAATAAATTTTTTTTTAATTTCTTCAACTTTGTGGCCTTTTGTTTTCTCGACTTTTTGGAAGACTTTCGGCCATGAATTCACATAGACCCAAAATTTGAAATTGCACTTAAGTCTGGGCTCCAAGAAGGTGTATCGAATGCTTTATTGCAGTAGAAATTAAGCCAAATTCTCACCAATGGGTCTTATATTACATTAATTTCAGTCATAATTTTGGTATATTTCGAATTGCGGTTTGTTGTCAACACGGAACTCAAATTTGATCCCTATATTTATCAAATGACACATAAAAATATCTATATATTGTTGCTGATCCATGATGTGTTCTATAAAAGCCAAATTTCCAACCCCTTTCCTAGATATGCACTTCAAAGAATAGCTTTAACAACACAAATTTCCTCAACAACTGGACATGTGTACATATGTACATACAGTGGTGTTCATCTAAATAGCACACCCATATTCCTTTCTACGAAATCACCAGAACTGAAAGTACCGCGCATTCAACATGGAACATGCTTATGGTTAAAAGGAGTACTTCATTCACTTTACACAAAAATATATTCGACTACAATATTAAAAGCAAAGAAACGAAAAAAAAATTAAAAACAAATCAAAAATTTCAAATTTGAGTGTTCATATAAATAGCACACCCGCCGACAAATTCTATTATTTAATTTTTGTTTGTTAATATCTTGTCCCTAAGGTAATAAAATGTATTTATCCTATTACGAAATTCTACATAGCAATTAATCAAATTAAATTCCTTTCTTTTAGGATGGATAGAAGCAAGGATTGCTCCGAGGAAGTAGGGATGGTAGTCGAAAAGTTAAGAAGTGACGGAAAGCCCATATCGGAAATAGCCAAAACCCTGGGACTTTCTAGAAAACTTGTATAAAATTCCATGAAAGTAATTAAAATGACAAAATCAACTAAAAACCCATGCCGAAGGAGTAGGAGGAGAACAACAACAAAGGGAATGGAAAGAATCATATACAAAATAAGCTGCAAGGACCCTTTTATGACGTCCGGAGGAATACGGAATATGTTAAACGAGAAAGAGGGTGTGGAAATACCTTATGAGACCATTCACCTACCCTTGATAAAATTTCAGCTTTATAGGCGCATCGCAAGGAAAAAGCCAATCATTACAGAAAAATATTTATTTCAGTAAGTCAGGCGGACTCCAGTCTCTTACCCAAATTTGGAGTCCGCCTGACTTACTGAAATAAATATTTTTCTGTAATGATTGGCTTTTTCCTTGCGATGCGCCTATAAAGCTGAAATTTTATCAAGGGTAGGTGAACGGTCTCATAAGGTATTTCCACACCCTCTTTCTCGTTTAACATATTCCGTATTCCTCCGGACGTCATAAAAGGGTCCTTGCAGCTTATTTTGTATATGATTCTTTCCATTCCCTCTGTTGTTGTTCTCCTCCTACTCCTTCGGCATGGGTTTTTAGTTGATTTTGTCATTTTAATTACTTTCATGGAATTTTATACAAGTTTTCTAGAAAGTCCCAGGGTTCTGGCTATTTCCGATATGGGTTTTCCGTCACTTCTTAACTTTTCCACTACCATCCCTACTTCCTCGGAGCTATCCTTGCTTCTATCCACCCTAAAAGAAATAAATTTAATTTGATTAATTGCTATGTAGAATTTCTTAATAGGATAAATACAGTTTATTACTTAAGGGACAAGATAATAACAAACAAAAATTAAATAATAGAATTTGTCGACGGGTGTGCTATTTATATGAACACTCGAATTTGAAATTTTTGTTTTGTTTTTAATATTTTTTTCCTTTCTTGGCTTATAATATTGTAGTCGAATATATTTTTGTGTAAAGTTAATAAAGTACTCCTTTTAACCATAAACATGTTCCATGTTGAATGCGTGGTACTTTCAGCTCTGGTGATTTCGTATAAAGGAACATGGGTTTGCTATTTAGATGAACACCACTGTATAACATTTATTAACGGAATCAAAATGGCAAAGGTTTGTAATAAGCGTTTTTCTAGAAGGGTTCGAAATCCAGTGTTAATTAAAATTAATATAATTTTATGCAAGTTTATGTTTTTCGGCAGATTAGTTTTTACATAGAATAGCTTTATTCGGACTAATATAATTTAATATAATTTCTTAATTCAATATGTGTAAAACCAATATTTGGAATAGTCTTTCTCGTAGCCATAGCAGATCCAAATTTTTTGGATAATAATATTAAAAAAATGTAATGTAACATACTTGCAAATCGAGGATCATTAGCTGTGGACCCGTACCATGATGCTGAACTACGCATGTCCGTATAATGACCAGCAAGAGATAGATTATCGGTTGGACCGCAATAACCTTGAACAGTGGGGCTATGATACAATGATCCCATTGTATACGGATTTGCCATAGTTGTGTGTCCTAAACCACCTGGAGAGTTTACGCTACTTCCACTGGAATTCGATCTGAAACACATAAAACTAAAGATCAGACATTATTTCAAAATTAGTTAGACATACAATATAAAACTCTGAAACTCCGTTTTAATTAACAAATAAGTATGCGCTTACACTGGGGATCAACTGATAATTGCTATTGTTCAGCTTTCCCATTATAAAACAAAAATCAGCGCTAAAGAAATCTGATGAATAGCCTGAATAAAGTGGGTTACAATGTAGCAAAATATGAAATCTGTGGTCAAAAGCAATAACGACTTAAGTCGACTTAAGTCGACTTAAGACGAAATTGAGTTGACGTTACCACTGTATTCCTGACGTTGATGCGCATATTTTGTTCAAACCCCGGTATCTGTACCCATCTCAGAAAAAAAGTTATTTAAAAAAAACACATGCACTTATGTGCATTTCAAATTTCGAATTGCATTTTCTCGAAACAGTTGTTTTCGACTTAAGTCGTTATTGCATATGACCACAGAAATATGACAGTGCGGCCATTGTTACTCCTAAATCAAACTTTTTCAGTTAATTGAAATTACTTCTCGTGAAAGTCCTCTAATTTTTATAAGCTTTATATTAACTTTACTTTCCGCGGTATGTCAGTATGTCGTCAAATCTGGTAATCAATTTTTCACCCACTTCCCGACTACTTAGAGATCTGAAACTTTGCATACATGCGTAAACACCAAGACAATGCATGAATCATTCAATTTTATGGGCGTAGGATAAGGGGCGTGGCACTTTTTTATCAACTCCAGATTTGTGTATAACTTTAGAACTACACATCACACATCAATGAAACTCAGTAGGAACTTACTACATATCCATATCCTTCTACTGAGAAAATAAGGCGGTCAATGGATAAGGGGGCGTGGCAACGCCCATACAAACAAAATTTTTGATCTCGATTATCTTTGGAACTAAAGGTCGTGCAGCATTGAAATTTCGTATGCAGTCGCCTCTTGGATGTGTCGTCCCACTGGTGAAATTGTATGGGCGTAGGATAAGGGGCGTGGCACACTTTTTTATCAACTCCAGATTTGTGTATAACTTTAGAACTACACATCACACATCAATGGAACTCGGTAGGAACTTACTACACATCCATATCCTTCTACTGGGAAAATAAGACGGGCGGTGGACAAGTGGGCGTGGCACCGCCCATACAAACAACATTTTTGATCTCGGTTAGCTTTGGAACTAAAGGTCGTGCAACATTGAAATTCCGTATACAGGCCCCTCTTTGATGCTTCGTCCCACTGGTAAAATTGTATGGGCGTAGGATAAGGGGCGTGACACTTTTTTATCAGCTCCAGATTTGTATATAACTTTAGAACTACACATCAAACATCAATGAAACTCGGTAGGAGCTTACTACATATCCATATCCTTCTACTGGGAAGATAAGACGGGCGGTGGACAAGTGGGCGTGGCACCGCCCATACAAACAAAATCGTTTATATAGAATAGCTTTGGAACTAAAGGTCGTGCAACATTGAAACTCCGTATACAGGCCCCTCTTGGATGCTTCGTCCCACTGGTAAAATTTTATGGGCGTAGGACAGGGGGCGTGGAACTTTTCAAGCAACTACACACTTGACCTTCAGTTTATATTTATAGGTACACCACACATCAATGAATCACGATAGGAACTTACTCGCCGCGCCTTGCAAGCAAAACAACAACAACTGATCGCGCCACAAATATGCCACGAATATTAGGGTTGATCACCGCCATATTATTTGTTAAATTGAGGATATGACATATGACGATAGGAAACACTGTGAATACCCTAAATATTGTGTACCTACTGCTCTGCAAGTTTAAATTCTGTTTGCGAAAAATTTCAGAGCTCTAAAATTTAATTTATGGGAGACTAAAAAGTAGAAAATAATATTATATTAAAAAAAAACTTTTTAAAAATAAGCTTTAATGTACTAAAAAGTAGAAAATAAATTGTTTCAGTCACCAGTATCTTACTATTAATAAAAGCTTGTGCGCTCAATATCCATATTCACACTTATCTTTCATTACTAGAATCTATTTGCAAAACATAATTTAAATAAAATATTGTGGTAACTGGTTGACAAATATTGAACACATGAGCGCCCAAGCTTTTATTGATAGTAAGATTGTTTAAGCCAACGCAGGGTACACCGATTCGGTTGTAGCGAGGTGACAAGTTGATGCCAAGTTTCGCTTGCACCCGAGTGCTGTGAGCCAGTGGCGGCAAACTGCGCTCGGGCACTTGCGATCGAACCTCCAAACCGAAAGGGTAAGCCACTCTCCTCCATATGAGGATATACATATGTACATATTTCATAACAACACCATACAGTCCACTAACTCACACATATTTCTATTTATAATAAACATATTTTATAATACGTTTTATAACGTCAGCAGAAATTTGGTTGACTTTCATTTCTGATATTTTCCCTTTTTTCTACATTTTCCCCGTGCACGACAAACCGCTGCCGCGACGCCGGGCCACGGACTCGCCCCCTTTTGCTCGTTTGTATCATATATCCTGCAAACCCCGACGCGTCGCCTCTTTAAAGATACTGGTGACTTCGAAACAACTTATTTTATACTTTTTAGTACATTAAAGCTTATTTTTAAAAAGTTTTTTTTAATATAATATTATTAGAAAATTAAGCCCACAACAAAAATATAAACTTTCCATGTTATAAGAAATGGGCGCGATCTGCGCATTATATAGCCAGTATACGGAATATGCTCAAAAAATGCATAATGTATTTACCTGAGCATCCATATTTGGTCATTTAATTGCTTCTAAATTTTCAGAACTAGACGTGATTCACCCACCATGGAGGCGGTTAATTCAAAATACCAGACTGTCGATATTAATATCGTATATATAATCATATTAGGATTATCTTGGAGTTATTTAAAAATGGACATGATCCGCCTTAATTGAGCGCATAGATACTTAGGCTTATCTCATATAAACTAGTGGATGGGAAATAGGTCAAAGCCCTCAATTCACAACATGAGCCCTCGCACAGTGTGTGTAATCTAGCGGAATTTAATTAACAACTCTTGAACGTGTAAAGAAATTTAATACAGATACTGCTAGGTCTGCTGGTCTTTCAGGTGAGAAGTGGCACGAATATTGGCATGGTCCGCCTACTTTCAAGTAGGGTTGCCATATAATTCCCATTTTTTCGTATTAATCTCGGAACTTAAACTAAGATAAAGTTCACTGTCACTATTTACCAAATCCAACAAAATTATTTAAATCGGAAAACTCCTTCTTTCTATCCCCGGACAGTCAGTCAGACAGACAGACATACCGGATATCAAGACAGAAAGTGATTCTGATCATTTCTATATACTTATGTCCATACATAGGATGGCTCCTTAACTACGTTAAAATTTTCGAATAAATTTGTATACCCTATTATTATACCCTACACCTCAGGTAATAGGGTATAATAACTTTGTGCCAAAATTGTAACGCATTAAAGGAGCCTTCCTAGGTATAGACATAAGTATATTGAAATTATCAGAAACACTTTCTCTTTTCATTTCCGGTTGTCCGTCTGTCTGGGTGTCCGTGGCCACAGGAGAGAAAGAAGGAGTTGTCCGATTTATACCAAATTTGGCACACAGTCGTAGTGAACCTTCCACTACTTCAAGTTCCTAGATTAGCCAAATCGGTTAAAGAACACGCCCACTATAGACCTGTAAGTCCCACTACACCGGATTTTTTTCGGTAAAATAGCTATATTTTGCCTAATTACTTATGGAAAAGAATTGTACTTGGTATTCAAGTTAAGGGTTTAGTTTTCTATGTCCCACGAAAAAATAGGCGTGGTCCGCCCACTATATAGGCGGTAAGCTAAAAATCCTCATAACTTCAGTAAGATGTACACCAGAGCGTCCATATTTGGTCACTTTATTGCTGGTAAGAATACCTTTTAATTCTCAAAAAATGGGCGTGGCCCGCCCACTATGGGGGCGGTAAATTAAATGCACCCACAATTTCTGTGGATTATCACCCCACTTAGGAACTTGGTGTAGGGTATTACTCTGTCGGTGAAACCCGACTGATTCTTCCTTACTTGTTTTCTTTAATTTTCTTATAGATTGGAAGAAAACTTTTTCTTTCAGTTAGGTTAGGTTGATCTAGCTGCCTAAGAAAGGCCACACATAGACCCTGTTGGGTCCCTAGCGATACCAGTTAGAGTTCCGTTTAGTAGTTGTCAAAGTAGTTATCTGTCAGAATTTGGGTGCGTTTCACAAATTTCCAAAGAGGTTTAATACCAAGTTTCGAGATCTGTTCGAGCCCTGTGCAACCCTAAATTTGTCGCACCGTAGAATTATAACCGGTTCTATCGTCGGTCGTTGCGATTTGCGATCGTCGTCGGCCGTTCTGTTCCATTTATGACGTTCTCATAAGCCTGCTCGTTTCAAAATGCGGAATTTCGCATCGTACTGCAATGTGGTCGCAATTATGTTTTAAGCTTTAAGCATTGCAGAGTGTGTTACTTTTTCTCCTCCCACATTGCAGCTTTTCCACTCAGACTGTCTCGCTCTTGCACTAACAAGCCACTCTTCACAATGCTATGATTGGACACTTGCAAAACAAGTTGGGCGGGATGACATTACGATAAATAAATACAAATTTAACGCGTGCGCATATTACGGTGCACAAGCATCTTTGCACTGAACATGTTTTTGAGGGATTGCCATATTCTCTGGATCCCATGCTATAGGATTTGCTGGAAAAATACCATCTCGAAAAATAAAAGCCTTTACAAGTATTTAATGAGTAGGGTAACCAAAAATATGCCTTTGCATGTTTTTTTTCTGAATCTTATCGAGGAAACGAGCAAGATATTAATCCATTCTTGATAAACTATTACCCTTTTGTTAGGGCATATTTTTGCATATTTTATCAAAAGTGCATATATGTACGTATGTATTTGCATATTTCATTGTCTTTTACATAAAATCATATTTTTTTGGCATATTTTGCTAAAAATTTTATTTTAAATTTTCATCACCAAATCACCGTTTTGCGATAAAATTTTTGCTGGGTTTTATGAAAGATGATTCTATAGAAAAGAAACCTGGGTTTGCTATATTAAAGAATATTTCAGCAATTTTGGCTGGAATATCCATCCAAGAGGCAGTTATAGAAAAGTATACCGTTGCCAAAAAGTTGGCTTTTAAATTCGCACCAACTTCTTCATGTGATGTCGAACGAAGTTTCTCGATGTATAACAGCAATTTACGGTAATAGACAAAGCATCCTGTTTGGGAATTTTAGAGAAATGTTTGTCATTTATAGCAATACTAATTTAAATTAATTTTATGCTCAATTATTTGTTTCGTAATCTTTTCAGTTTGAACTTTTTATGACATTTTTAGATATTTTTGTTTTTAGGGTTCCGTTCCCTTAAAAGGGAAAAAAAGGGAACACTTATAAGGTCACTTTTGTTTTGGGAGTGTGTATATAAAACGACCTTATTTTCATCGTAGAGACCTGAAATTTTGCACGATGTTAGGTCTTAATTACGTAAACACATTTTCGCTATAAAAAGTTAAGAAATATTTTTAGAAATATTTTTTTATAATTTTTAAATGTTTTCGGGTCGGACAAAAAAAAATAAAAATATTTTTAAAACGTATCGTGTGTGGTATTGTTAGAAAGGGCTACGTCCATAGATTATAAAATGTATTTTATTTTTATTTTATGTAATCGGGTTAGAGAGATATAGTTAAAAGGGGAAAAAACAGACCTGTCCCCACATGATCCCATCTGCACACACCATTTCTGAACCGAAAATTTTGATAAAATCAGGCTTACTAGGTATTTTATCACGCATGACTGAATGGCTGCCGGTTTTTTCGAATTTTTAATTTTTTAATTTAAGATGACCCCCTCAGAAAAAAACTTTTCTTGTTTATGTCGAATGGGGCATCCATGGATTCCAAACATATTTTTTTATTATTTTCGGTGAAGTGGTTTCGAAGATATAGCACAAAATGTCGAAAAAATTACCATACCCCCTGGCTTTCTACATTTCTTAAGCTAAAATTTTGATAAAATCGGAGTTAGTAGGTCTTTAGTCATAGATTACTGGAAAACTGCAACCTTTTTCGACAAATTTGTTTTTCTATTTTTTAAAATTTAATTTAAGATTACCATAGTAAAAAATTTCCTCAGCGAAAAATTTTTGTTGTTTACATATTGTGGGGTATCGTTAGAAAGGGCTACGACCGTGGATTCCAAAAATGTTTTTTTTATAATTTTAGGTGAATTGGTTTCGAAGATGTAGGTCAAAATGTCAAAAATCGTATGGCCAGACGGGCAAAGAGAAACTAAATTCGACCGCTAAAAAGGGTATTTCTGGTACCAAACCCTCAGTGAGCGAGCCCAACTCGCACTTGACTGCTTTTTTTCAGTTTAATTTCGGGCTAAAATAAAAATAAATATGTATATCGTTAGCCTAGTATGGAAAGGGCGTATCGGAATCGGGTTTTTTACATTTTTGGTTGGCCACTCTCAATTCACCTCCAATGCTGTCACCAACTCGTGTGCATTTTGAATTCTAATAAAATATTTCCAACCTTGCTCATGCCCGTTTCTTAATTCGATTTTGTGCATTTTTTCCGTCTCCTGTAAAATAACGAAAATGCGAGGTACGCTACATTCTAGGCTAACGATATATGCATTGCGTTTTTTTAAATCTGTCAAAATAAAATTCTGTAGAACATATTTTCAGTTTTATAGAGCATATTTTAGAGCATATTTAAGCGATAGTAATGAGGTCGTATTCTATTTTATTTTATCCTTTACTTAATTTAAGCTGTAAGATTAACCAAATCGATTGAAGGACACACTCACAATAGACCTAAAAGTCTACTTCCGAATAATTTCGTTAAAATTGTCTAAATTTTTCAAATTACTTATTTAAACAGAGTGCAGCAGCAACCAAGCATGGGACCGACGGGAAAGGAGAAGCACGGTTTTACCCCTATTTTGAGCAGCATCTAAGCAGAGAACAATAAGCAGCAATAGTAGCCAAGGAAATTCATTTCCTTTCTAGCAGAGGCGACAGCCTAAAGGTGCCGTCAGACGGTGCAATGCAAGTGCTTGCAGCAATCGTTTTAATTGCAGCAAGTAGAATTGCAGCGTCTGACCACCCGAAAAATGGTTGCGTGCAAGCGCTTGCTGCAATTGATTTGATTGCACGGAAATGCTTGCATTGCACCGTCTGACTAGTTCATGCAATCGTTGCATGCAATCAAATCAGTTGCAGCAAGCGCTTGCAGATTGCAGGTCTGGTCACTGCAATATTTGTGATTGCAGGAAAGCGAACGAATGTTTTTCAATGGGTTTTCGATCGAAAAACATGTGTGTGTGTGCCGGATGTAAAAAGTCTTCCTTAACCGAGTTTGCTTCAATCTTATCTACACCCCATATTATAACTATATATAACGAGTGAAAGTTTTACATTTTTCTTGTAATAAGTTAATAGAACACACACAAATTTATTTAAAAACGAATATTGCATTTTACAGATTTCGTAAAGAATACTTCTGGTTTTTTTGTTGTGTAACCACATTAATGTTTTATGTTTTGGTAAAAGAGATTACTTAAGAAATTATTAATTTAAAAAAAAAATCAAAAGTATACTTTATGAAGTCTGTTAAGTGTAATCTCTATTTTTAAATAAATCTTTGCTAGTTGTATGAACTGTTAACAAGAAAAATGGTTATACATACATATAGTTATGACATGGGGTATATCTTGTCATGCTGAGTGTTGCTGGAAAAACTTATGGAAATAGCAATGGAGGCGCCGCGGTGGCTCAGTAGATGGTGGCTCAGGCTCAAGTACATACTTGGTCGCTGATGCGGGAGGCCTAGGTTCAAATCTAGGCCGACCTCATAACCATCTGATAAGAAGAGAATTAATTTCAACAGACCTCATAAAATCGAATAAAAAGATTATTATATTAACAGGACCTACAAATAGCAAATAATAAAATCCGAGCGGGTATAGAAGGTTTTCATGGCAAAGAATACTCATGGAAAATTGCCAATTCATCGCGAGAAGTGGCGCCGTGTAAAGAAACAATTTGAAAAACAAAAAAATTATTTATATGAAAAGTGAGGGCGGTAAATCTGTTATACCCCTAAATTTGTGTCAATAATAGATTCATTCAGAACGCAGACAGCGAAAATTTTACGAATGGAAATCGTGAAATATTAGACGGAAAATTCTAACATTCCAAGTGTTCACCGAAAGTTCAACATGTATTTTTAAATTGTGGACGTTATAATTGTTATATAAATGAATCTCTGAACCAATAACTGCTTTAGATCAGTGTTCTGCAAACTTTTTGTGTTCAAGGTACACCTATCAAATCAAGAAATTTTTTTAGGGTACACCAAAAAAAAAATGAATGTTTATTTGATATTTATTTAAGGCTGCTCTCATCTCTTCATTGATCGTCCTCAGGCGTTCTCTTTTTTTCGATTTAATTGTAGTAAGAGTTGAGAATCTCAATTCGCATAAGTAGGTACTCATTTTTTATATGCAGCTACAAATTTGCTAGCTCTACTTCGGAACATTTTTGTTTTAATGTCCGATCAGCTTTTAACTCCATGAATTTTTCCTGCTCGTTTATCGGTAAGTGTCCAAACGAAATATTATCCGAAATTTCGTACCTAGTCCATAGATTGCAGGTCTCATTTAGTAAAATAACAGTTAATTTTGTCTGCTAATAGCTCCAAGTGTTTCACTATCAAAGCCTGCACTTTTTTATCTTAATGTGGCTGATCAATAACACCAACTTAGCGCGAAAGCTTTAAATTTCGTCCGAAGACGTTAAAATATTAGTAGAATTCCTACCTTGCATTTTCCTGTTGAGCTCATTCAAATGAGCGAATATGTCCGCCAGATATGCAAGTTTTACTACCCATTCATCTCTTCTAAGAACACAAGCAAAATCTGAACCCTAGGCCTCTAAAAACGTCTGGGTCTAATTTTTTAGCTCGTAAATCCAAGATAGCACTTTTCCGCGATAAAGCCGTCGTACTTCTGAATGAAACAGAAGTGACTGATGATCTGCTCCTATTTCCTGACACACTGCATTAAACAGACGAGAGTTCAGCGGTCGCGACTTGATGTAATTGACAATTTAAACAACTTCTTGTAGGACAGAACAATTCATCAGGCAGAAACTTCGTCATCAGTGCTTCCCTGTGTAAAAAACAAGCGCTACGTGGGGAAGCTGTCCCGCCCCTCGCGCAACAAAGCGCCTCTCTCTTATAGCTCTCAGTTATTTTTATCGAATCTCTTCAGCCAACTTAATCTGATGCAATTTGGCAATTCGCATGGATGCATTTTAGCATGCAATTCGAGCCGAATGTAATCTTGTGTAAATGCTTTTTTCGTTTTTCGTTGATAACTTTTAAAGTTTATACCGGAGAATTTTTTTATTTTGTTTCTATATTAATATGTATAAAAATAGATTTAAAACAAAGCTGGATCATTACTTTTCTTAATAATGTTTTTGGAATTGTCAGATAGCAGAAGTTTGGGTCGTATGTCGACGCGGAAGTTATGAGGATTTTCCGTTTACCGTCTATAAAGTGGGCGGGCCACTCCCATTTTTTGTGTGGCATGTAAGGCCGATATTTGAACTTTAAGACCAAATTTCATTCGTTTAAGTTCATAAATAGTAAATTTTGCCACCTTTAACCTTTATAGTGGTCGGCCCACTTTTTTCTAAGAGGACCCAAATGTTAGCTCGAATATCCTTTCATTTTAATGAGTATTTAAAAAAATTTATGACATTTAACCGAGAAAATTCCGAGGTCGGTGGACTTATAGGACCGTTACGGGAGTGTTCTACGACCGATTTACCTAATTTCGGAACATAAATTAAGCTAAGGTTCACTCTCACTGTGTACCAAA
This sequence comes from Neria commutata, assembly GCA_963457695.1. NCBI lineage: Eukaryota > Metazoa > Arthropoda > Insecta > Diptera > Micropezidae > Neria > Neria commutata. The sequence continues at coordinate 38,408,162 of OY735245.1, forward strand.
TTTGATTCAAATCGGACAACTGCTTTTTTCTCTCCTGCGACCACAGGCAGTCAGACAGACACACACAAACAGACAGACGGACATTCGGTAACGAACACGAAAAGTGATTCTGATAATTTCTATATACCTATGTATATCTATACTTAGGGCGACTCCATTAACGCGTTACAATTTTAGCACAGTTATTGTATTCAGAGTTTTATCGAACCAAACCTAATCTGCGAGCTGGCATGAAGCTCCGTTAGCTATAATTTAAAATACTGGCTAACAAGGAAATCTTAAATTACTGGGAGAAAATAAAAGGCAACAGACAGGCTTAATCATTTGAGCTGTTATTTTTGAAAGTGGAATAAGTCCACTTTCTGTTATTGCGAGATATTTCATTGTATACATTTCACTCTCAGGGCCAGTTTCTCAGTGGATGTTTAAATCTAATTTGCGAATTGAGTTTAAATCTAGTTTAACTTTTCTTGAGTTTCACAGTGCATTTATTTAAATACGGAATAATGAATGGCAACTTCGAATATTTGACAATTGAACACAGCACAACTTGCCAAAAACATATGTTCAATTGTTCAATTATGGAGGCAGCGCGAGCTAAAAATTTTTCGTCGGCCGAAAGAAGTGAATTATTGGATATTCTTCAAAGAATTCACAGTTTATATTATTTATAATACTACGGGATCATTTATATGTGCTACACCATGCAGTTGTATGTTTAATTTGGCCGCTTATAAATTGCAATATTGTCGACGCAGCTTGCCTGCACATCCGAAATCAGCTGTTTATTTGTTTTCGATTGCAACTCTGTGCCGTACTTAAATGCCCACAACCGGGCATTTAAATTGTATTTAACTTCCCACTGTGAAACTGAAATTCCCTATTTAAACTGCAATCAGAGTTTAAACATCCACTGTGAAACTGGCCCTCAGTGTCACTACTATGAAGAGCTAAAACTTCCATCTCCCAAATATAAGAATCTCAATTTTTTTTACTATAAATTGTTTGCCCATAGAAAGATCATAAAAAGTTTGACCTATAACTGACATTATCTACATTTTTGTAAAAAATGGACTTATTCCACTTTCAAAAATAACAGCTCATTTATGCCAGAAACTTCTCAGAGGACAATGAAAGAGGTCGGATCCTTTAGCAGAAAGTGCATCCTAATGGTCACGGACTACTTGCCAACACTTTAGGGTAAAGAACCGCTTATATATGTATGTATATACCATGAGCACACTACATAAGTGCCGCGGTGGCTCAGAGGACAGGTGCTTGGTCGCTGATGCGGGAGGCGTGGGCTAAAATCTCGGGCCTCATAACAAAGAATATAATAAAAAAGAAAATTTGTTTTTCAAATTGATTCTTTGCGCGGCGCCACTTCTCGCGGGGAACTGACAATTTTCCGAGAATATTCTTTGCCATGGAAAAGCTTCTCGACCCGTTCGGTTACGGTAATTTGTAGGCCCCGTTTATTTGTGTAAGAATATAACAAGCACAGACACAAGTTAATGCGAGAAAGATAGGCCTAAGGCCAAATGGGCTGTTGCACCAATTATTTATTTGTTTTTTTTGTAGTGCATAATTGCGCGTGATGAAGCTGTAACAAAGATGTAGAAACAGTAGAACACGTTGGCTGTATTCCTAAACGTACTTATGCAAAGCAGTGCTACGCCCCCAATGCTCAACTGATTTGTTTTCTGAGTGCTACTGCGATGCATTGCATAAGTTAGGTTGGTAACACTTTTTCGTTTGGGAACGCACTTGATGCTCAACATTGCTTTCACAAAATGGAAATTGTAAAAAACTACATATTCAACGCATTTTTATAAGCTTTATATTAGGTTCACATCCGGTATGTTTGTATGTATGTATGTATGTATGTATGTCGTCAAATCTAGTAATCAATTTTTCACCCACTTCCCGACTACTTAGAGATCTGAAACTTTGCATACATGCCTAATCTAGAGCCCAATACATGAATCAATAAATTTTATGGGCGTAGGATAAGGGGCGTGGCACTTTTTTATCAACTCCAGATTCGTGTATAACTTTATACCTACACATCACACATCAATGAAACTCGGTAGGAACTTACTACATATCCATATCCTTCTACTGAGAAAATAAGGCGTGCACTGGATAAGGGGGCGTGGCACCCCCCATACAAACAGAATTTTTGATCTCGATTAGCTTTGGAACTAAAGGTCGTGCAGCATTGAAATTTCGTATGCAGTCGCCTCTTGGATGTGTCGTCCCACTGGTAAAATTTTTTATCAACTCCAGATTTGTGTATAACTTTAGAACTACAAATCACACATCAATGAAACTCGGTAGGAACTTACTACATATCCATATCCTTCTACTGAGAAAATAAGGGGGGCACTGGATAAGGGGGCGTGGCACCCCATACAAACAAAATTTTTGATCTCGATTAGCTTTGGAACTAAAGGTCGTGCAGCATTGAAATTTCGTATGCAGTCGCCTCTTGGATGTGTCGTCCCACTGGTAAAATTTTATGGACGTAGGATAAGGGGCGTGGCACTTTTTTATCAACTCCAGATTTGTGTATAACTTTAGAACTACAAATCACACATCAATGAAACTCGGTAGGAACTTACTACATATCCATATCCTTCTACTGAGAAAATATGGCGGGCACTGGATAAGGGAGCGTGGCACCGCCCATACAAACAAAATCGTTTATATAGAATAGCTTTGGAACTAAAGGTCGTGCAGCATTGAAGTTCCGTATACAGGCCCCTCTTGGATGCTTCGTCCCACTGGTAAAATTTTATGGGCGTAGGACAAGGGGCGTGGCACTTTTCAAGCAACTACACACTTGGGCTTCAGTTTATAATTATAGGTACACCACACATGAATGAAAAACGATAGGAACTTACTCGCCGCGCCCTGCTGGCAAAATAGCAACAACTCACCGCGTCACAAATATGCCACGAATATTAGGGTCGATCACTGCCGTATTATTTGTTAAATTGAGGATATGACATATGACGATAGGAAACACTGTGAATACCCTAAATATTGTGTACTGCTCTGCAAGTTTTAAATTCTTTTTGTGAAAAATTTCAGAGCTCTAAAATTGAATTTATGGAAGACTAAAAAGTAGAAAATAAAATTATATAAAAAAAACTTTTTAAAAATAAGCTTTAATTTATTTAATGTACTAAAAAGTAGAAAATAAATGGTTTTTAAGTCACCTGTATCTTACTATCAATAAAAGCTTGTGCGCTCAATATCCATATTCAAAATATCTTTCATTACTAGAATCTATTTGCAAAAAATTATTTAAATAAAATATTGTGGTAACTGTTTGACAAATATTGAACACATGAGCGCCCCAAGCTTTTATGGATAGTAAGATACAGGTGACTTAAAAACCATTTATTTTCTACTTTTTAGTACATTAAATAAATTAAAGCTTATTTTTAAAAAGTTTTTTTTTATATAATTTTATTGCATTTGAGTAGCGAATAACTCCCAGCACCTCGAAATTAATTATAAAATTGAGAAAAAGGAGGTGAAATTTAATCGCGTTCTAAAAGTTTCAGTGCAGCCGAAAAAACCTAACCTAACTAATCACAAAGCATGAACAAAATTTGTGATGAGCAGTTTGCACATTTGATGCTTATCGACAACTTGATGTCGGGATAGTTAGGTCGAGACTTCCCATACTGAATCCACTCTCCAACTTTCAAATCTTTAATAAAGCTTAGTAAATTGGTCATACTGACTAGTATTTGTTAGATGTATTTTTTTAAAACGCCGATTCTTTCAGCGCGTCTGTCTCAGTATCATGGAAAAAAGTAAGCCAAGAAATTTTCATATTTGTTTGTCTTTTTTGCATTATTTTTCCACCTCTTTTAAAAATCTTTCGGAAGTTCCGCATCTCCATCTTCATCCACGATTACGATAGATTTTCTCTTTAATTTTTTATGCTGATTTCTTCTGCTTTGACACGGGCGTTTTTTCTCTCCATACCTACTAATATGGAGATTAACCACTTAATCCGAATGCCAGAGATTTATTTTCGTGACTTCTTCAATTGCTTCTTTTTATAAAAATGCCAAATTATGGTGATTTCCAAAAATACATCAAATAGCATGCATAAAAGAAAGGTTCAAATGCCACTTTAATCTCATATGTAGCTGCAACAATATTGCCTTTAGGACCGTTTTGGATACAGTGTAGTTTGCTAACAAATATGTATGTCTATCATGAAATATCGTGTTCTAAAGATAGATGTATTCTAAACTTGTTGACGTGCTTCATTATAAAATCATACATATAATTACATATAAATTTATAATATATTAATTTTTACCGATAAGGTGAAGGTGGGTTGCAGTTAAGCTCCAGTTTACGGTAAGATTCTTCTACAGGACTTAGAATGTCGGATACACTAAATGGCGTTGAATGACTGCTATTAAATATTGAACTATGATGCTGATTATGAAAGTTTTGTAAGTGATGTATATTTGATAAGCTATGATGATGAGCCACCACAGCCGCTGCTGCCGCTGAAGAAGCAGATGTCGGAGGAACTACTCCTGATGTTTCCTTGAGTAAATGATGCTCTAATTGATGATGCTGCGTAATCGTCACTTTGGGAGATAAACTCATAACCAAATCAACTCCATTAAGCTCGGTCAGCAAGTTACTGTCTCCTTCGATGGGAACCTCCGTAAAAGTTCCAGGATTTCCAATATCAGAAGTTGTTGCGGCTGACATACGCAAAACAAATTATATTAAACTTTGAGCTACTCCGTCAATTATTCTGAAACGAATAGAATAGAAAATCTTTCATATAGGCTACTACATAAAATTGCAAATTGAATAAAAATACACATTGCAGATTTACTAAGCAATTATAAAGAAAAATATTTTTTTTAGTTATTTTGTTTACTTCAAGTGGTTTTGTCCACAATGCCTCAAATTGCTCATATGTCACGCGCATATGAGTATATCCTTGAAAATAGAGGGTTCGCAGAATTAACTGTCCTATCGTAGTCCCGTATTCTTTGCTGAAATGGTTACACACAAATACCTCAGTTCAAAGTATAATGATATTTGAATGCTACAGCTGCCAAATCCACCCTTATTGATCTTTTCACAGAGTTTACTTGTCTTATTTTTCTTCGTAGCAAAAACTAAATGATGTAAACATACATATGTATATACGAGCGTATTTGCACGCACCAACCAAAAAATTTGTATTCATTAAATTACGTTTTACTCGGTTTGAAATAATTGCATTCTTATATATTAGAGATCGAACCCGATACGCCGAATGCGTTTTTGCGCACTGAAATCACCGTATTTTTGGATTTTTTCAAACCAAACTTGCCAAAAAAAATATGCAAACATGTCCAGTTTATTCCCATCTTGAAAAGTTTTTACTTTTAAAATAATTGTATGAAGGGAAATATGTACATACATCAATGTATCTTGAGCTTTCCTTGCAATTAATTTATCCTGTCTCTCACTAGGTTATGCGTCTACCCCAAGATTTGACTTGCAGTGATAAAATTTTCGAATTTCTTAATACGCCATTGAAAACACTTAGAAGGTATTTTTTAAACAAAAACATTTTTCCTTTTAATAATTAGGTAAATAAAAACATAAACTGAAACATAAGGCAATTATAAAACATCACCGCCATCCAACAAATGCCATGGATAGGGCAGGGATCCTTTAAAAAAGCAATCTGTAATATCTACTACAGCTGCGATGCGGAGAGGCCCGAATTCGGATGTGGATTCGTCAGATGCTTCGGGGTCAGTCAAATGCTACGCAGCTCTGTTTCCCGGTTAACTCCTATGAACAAAAGACTGTCTACAGTTCGCGTTAAGGCCATAGACAAAGAGTATGACTAGAGGTCAAACTCTTTCAAGATGCGCTCGCACTCGCCCTCCCGAACACTAACTCTCTATTTCGCCTCACGTACGCGCTAATACTTGCCAAATTTACATATACCATCACATTATGTGGCCGCAGTGCAATCTTGCCATATTCACAGTTTTAACTGTAAATCACAGTTTTTAAGACAAGCTTACAGTTTTTAAAATTACATCCTAGTACAAATTACAGTTATTTTTAAAATTCAAATTTGAAAGAATGAATTAAAATGTCTTTAAAACAAAATAAAAACGTGATTTAAATAGTATTTAAGCTTGCTATTTTATTTAAAATGAATTGTTTAAACGATTTCACGCAGTCAATTGCGAAACATTTGAAGGAGCAATTATTTTGTAAATTTTGTAAATAATTGTAAATAAAACAGGAAAATCTATGTAAATCATTACCTATTCTGTATTTCTTACATCCATGAATTGGTAAAATTTCTTAAGTACGCACAATGTGAGATTTCGTCCATCTCGCAGAGTTTAATTACAAAAAAAAAAGTCGCCTAATGAAATTATTTTCGAATAGGTTATTGCCAATTGATCAAATATTACGAAAATAGCACAAAACAGAGTGGAAAAGCAACGGTTAAAGAGTTTTCACTTGCTTTTTGTCCGCAATTTTTGAGAGCCTCTATTTTTTCGTTCGCGCCAAATTTTCCAAAACAGTTTTTACTAATATTATGTTATTTTATGATTTTACGTCAATGTTATTTATTAAATACTTCATCAATTAGAGACCAGGCTTTTGTAGACTACTAGAAAATTTTATTATAATTCTAGGCTAATTTGCATAATTACTATTAGGGTAATATATATAATCAATATAAAAGCTTTCATAAAAAGTAGTGTTTACCGCACAGTTCATTTTGTGGTTGTTAGTATAGGCAATTAAAGTCGAATCGAAAGGTAAGTAGTTTTTTACAATAATATAATACTTTGATGGTAAAAATCTAAAAATCTCACAATATCCAGGCTGCAAACTATCACAAGACTAAGTAGGCATATCTTTGGATTCAGTATTAAAAAAGAATTCTGCCCCAAATTGAATGCGACCACCTCGCATACAACCCTTATTGCGTGATTTTACAGACCGTAGAGAGAGAAGGAATTGTCCGATTTGGAACAAATTTGGTACACAGGCGCAGTGAACCTTAGTTAAGCAAAATCGGTTGGAGGACACGCCCACAATAGGCCTGTAATGTAAGTCCCACTACCTCGGATTAATTTTGGTAAAATGGCTGTAGTTTGTCTAATTACTCACTGAAAATAACAATACTTGGTATTCAAGTTAAGGGGTCGGTCTTCTATATCATACCAAAAAACAACAAGTGCGCTTAGACCACACGACTGAAGTAAAACTTTTTTGGATGTTTTTATTTTATTTTTAGGTTTCTTGAATGAATTCAACACTTTTAGGGGTAGAAATTTTATTTATTTAACTCAGTAATATTATTTCCATCAGTAACTTCAGAAATTGCGATATTTGTTTCTAGCGTAGAAACAATCGGCTTATGATACGTCTTAGAACTTAAATATTCAAGATACCGCGAGAAAACTGCAATGTTGTAGACTCATTGGGATTGTTGCTCATTCGTAGTTGTAATGCATCATGCAGGAATTGGATAAAAGGTTGGGATTCTTCCAACGCGAAATTAAGGTTGAAATCTCCAGCTAAAATTAATGGCATTGTGTGATAGTTCCTTCCCAATTCTTGTGAGCCTACTAAACCATATACGAGGAGTCTTCTGTGTAAGAAGCTGATAATATTTGGAACAGTATTATTGGGAGAAATGTTAACTGCAACCATTATTATATATGTCCCATCTTCTAAAACGCAGTTTGCAACACAGATATCTCCAATTTCACTTACATTGCGTAAAAATATATTCATATTTGAAGCTACTATGTTGGTGTTATTGATATTAGCATAGATTGCAACACCTCCACCTCAAACATTTCTGCGTTTAAATTTAGCAACGATTACGATTCAATTTCCATTCCATTCTTGGCACTTGAATTTCGGTCGGCAACAGAAATCGAACAAATTAGAACAAATGGAATTTTGCCGTTGTTTGGCTTTATCTGTGCTGAGCGGCAACACGCTCTCTCATATGTGCGCTCTCTCGCTCACGAAACAATTTACGTTACCTAATATCACCACCTGTTCGAAACTTGTTTCTTACGCAAAGTCCTGTGCACACACCAGGCGCAGCTTTTTATAAGCTCTAGCCGTATTCTATGGTTCACATTGCGTGCTTGCTGCTTTGTCGAAAAACAGTATTATCACCAGTATTTTAGTTCACCCTCCGCAAAGAAGTTTAACTTCAAAAATACATTTATTGGATCAAAAAAAATATTATATATTGTATGAAGTTTGCCATTATATAGCCGAGCGCTACCAGCTCCTCCTCTACTTGCAGTCTCCGTCCTCCAACTGCCGCCCCAAATACCTTCTTCGCTGTAGCTTCTTCGCCCACACGCTCAAATTGACCTAGCCAGCGAAGCCGATGGATGGTGATGCGGCAGACTATGTCAATGGCGACGTAGAGCATAGGGTTATGTCGAAAGTGCCACGCCCCCATACCAAACCCCGAAAATTTCTCTAGTGGAAAGGCACGACTGAATGATAACAGACAACCGAAGTTTAAAATTGTAGAACGTTGAGTTGTATAAGGGGTCCCACGCCCCTAGAAGGCTAGGCTAAATGCTAAGAGAATACAGGATTTTAATATTTTATTACTGTTAGTTTTAAAGATATATCAAATCAAAGTGGTAAGTTGTATGGGAGGTGTCACGCTCACTTATTAAATCACGCCTTCATTAACCCTACAACCATCCTTGGAATATCTATAGTTTATGTGCCAAATTTGGTTATGATTGATCAAGCGGTTTAGGACGCAACTGCGAACATACATACAGAAAACATACATATGTACACTCATGGACGAAATAATAGGTGTGAGCATATTTTGTTTCAAAAAAGCTTGGCTTTCATTTATTTTTTATTATTCCTCAAAATAAAATTATATAAAAAAAAACTTTTTAAAAATAAGCTTTAATTTATTTAATGTACTAAAAAGTAGAAAATAAGTTGTTTCCAAGTCACCTGTATCTTACTATTAATAAAAGCTTGGGGCGCTCATGTGTTCAATATTTGTCAAACAGTTACCACAATATTTTATTTAAATAATTTTTTGCAAATAGATTCTAGTAATGAAAGATATTTTGAATATGGATATTGAGCGCACAAGCTTTTATTAATAGTAAGATACAGGTGTCATTTAACAACAACTTTTTTTCTACTTTTTAGTACATTAAAGCTTATTTTTAAAAAGTTTTTTTTTATATAATTTTATTTTCTACTTTTTAGTCTTCCATAAATTCAATTTTAGAGCTCTGAAATTTTTCGCAAAAAGAATTTTAAACTTGCAGAGCAGTACACAATATTTAGGGAATTCACAGTGTTTCCTATCGTCATATGTCATATCCTCAATTTAACAAATAATACGGCAGTGATCGACCCTAATATTCGTGGCATATTTGTGACGCGGTGAGTTGTTGCTATTTTGCCAGCAGGGCGCGGCAAGTAAGTTCCTATCGTTTTTCATTCATGTGTGGTGTACCTATAATTATAAACTGAAGCCCAAGTGTGTAGTTGCTTGAAAAGTGCCACGCCCCTTATCCTACGCCCATAAAATTTATTGATTCGTGTATTGGGCTCTAGATTAGGCATGTATGCAAAGTTTCAGATCTCTAAGTAGTCGGGAAGTGGGTGAAAAATTGATTACTAGATTTGACGACATACCGCGGACATACCGCGGACAGAAAGTGAAGTTAATATAAAGCTTATAAAAATCAGTTAGATTTCAAAATAGACATACTTAAACGTCATAACAAAAAATAAAAAGCTTTACAAAATCTAACAAATGGTTTTAAAAAAATTAATTTATAAAAATACCCAAATTTTCGTTGGACAGAATAATAGGTGTGCCCAACAAACTTCGTAATAAATAATGAAATTTTGTTGGTTATGGCCCATTCTTGACTAAATTAGTTAGAACGGATTTAATACCCAGTATATCCGCCATTATTCTAGATTACTTTTTCGATTCTTCCGGGCAGTAATAATGTTATATGGTTGGTGCAGTGCAGATGAGAAAAAACTTGTTCGTCAGCTCCGAGATAAAGGAAAACCCTACAAATGCCTTGCCAGATCAATGGGACGATCTGAAAATTTCATTATAAATGCTTTAAAAGCAGAAAAATTTATTGAAACGCGTGCATAACCTAAAAAATCTTCATCAGTGACTGACCCCCATATCGTTATATTAGCTTAACGCGACTCGTTCAATTCATCCAGAACAATTGTAAGCAAATTTGGAAAAGCAGTATCATGGCGAACTGTTCGAAGAAGATTAGTAAACATAAATTAACCTTAAGGATTGCTAGCAAAATTATTCCGTATAGAACTGCAAATTGGAGGAACCTACACCTTGCCACGAAAAACAGCCCCGTACCATTAAGCTGCCTCCTCCGTGCTTCACTGGTTTTTTGTGAACCTTATGTGGAATTCTTTGCCTTTCTGGCGATGAACGTTTCTTTCCGCATCGTTACCAAACAAATTTATTTTTATTTCATCACTCCAGAGAATATTACTCCATTTTTTTCTCGCTATGATCCAAACCAGATTTTATGAACTAATTTTTCCTCTTCCTCCAATTTGCAGTTCTATACGGAATAATTTTGCTAGCAATCCTTAAAGGTTAATTTATGTTTACTAATCTTCTTCGAACAGTTCGCCATGATACTGCTTTTCCAATTTTGCTTACAATTGTTCTGGATGAATTGAACGAGTCGCGTTAAGCTAATATAACGATATGGGGTCAGTCACTGATGAAGATTTTTTAGGTTATGCACGCGTTTCAATAAATTTTTCTGCTTTTAAAGCATTTATAATGAAATTTTCAGATCGTCCCATTGATCTGGCAAGGCATTTGTAGGGTTTTCCTTTATCTCGGAGCTGACGAACAAGTTTTTTCTCATCTGCACTGCACCAACCATATAACATTATTACTGCCCGGAAGAATCGAAAAAGTAATCGAGAATAATGGCGGATATACAGGGTATTAAATCCGTTCTAACTAATTTAGTCAAGAATGGGCCATAACCAACAAAATTTCATTATTTATTACGAAGTTTGTTGGGCACACCTATTATTCTGTCCAACGAAAATTTGGGTATTTTTATAAATTAATTTTTTTAAAGCCATTTGTTAGATTTTGTAAAGCTTTTTATTTTTTGTTATGACGTTGAAGTATGTCTATTTTGAAATCTAACTGATTTTTTGAGGAATAATAAAAAATAAATGAAAGCCAAGCTTTTTTGAAAAAAAATATGCTCACACCTATTATTTTGTCCATTAGTGTATATAGTACATAGCTAAAATTTTACATAATTTAAGTTTTATAAATAGAGACACATATATGACGCAACCATATGGAAAGTATGTATATACGTACGTACATGATATGTATAGGTAGGTAGGTTAAGTGGTCGTCTCAAGGACATCACTTAGGCCAAAAGGCCCATGGTGTTACCACGTGAGGTTTTCACCTACGCACTTCCCATGTATGGGAGCCACTTTGTGGCTCTGGTATATTTGTCGATATGTCCTGGTGGCGTTTTTTCCAAGTCTGCTAGACAGCTCAGGAAGTAATATCCCAGGAATCGGAAGCGCGTTCTCGCAGAATATGTATGCCAGAGTTGTGAAGAGTTCAATCAGATTTGATTTGAATCAGTGATTTTACCCTATTTGATTTAAAAAGCTGATTCTACAATCAAGCATAGCCAATCGATTCATCTTTTTCTGAGTCCCAATCGATTTGTGGCCTTTGATTTTAAAATCAGCCCTCACAAATCAAAAGTGAAAATCTGATTTACCAATCACTTGATTTTAAATCAGCGAATTCCAATCATGATTCAACTCTTTTGATTGGGACTGCGAATCAAGTCTTGAAATCAAGTGTGCAAAAGGATGACAGACCAGTAATAAAATGTATGTATACTTCGAAATAGTACAAAAAATATCAAAGATAAATACGTTCCTTAAAAGTAAGAATAATTGCTTGAAATCGTGAACAAATCATTTGTAAATACAAACAACTTAAAGTAATACATTTTTATTTATTGGAATGATAGTGAAATATGTAATTATGTATTCATATTTCTTCACTGAAAATTGCAAGCAAAGTATTTATTTGGAAGGAAAAAAGCAACCCTGTTTTCTATGATACTTTCGTCAGTGATGCCATGGTCGTGAAATTCGTACCAGATTTTGTGCATTTTTAAAGCTGATACGATTATGAAAATGCATTTATCGTCTGATATCTATTTTAGTACCATTGTTTGTGTATTTTGAAAACACTATTATTAGCCCGTAACATTTTGCGTTCCGTAAAATTAAGCTGAGTGAATCGCATTATTTTTACAGGTTTGGAACAAAAATAGGCATCACTGTCTCGCATCCGTTCTTATGGTAGAATTACTCTAGCGGTAAGGTTAGAAATCGTGTCAGCTGACACAATCTATCTTACCCGAACACAATGTTCGCTATTACTCTGACCGGATTGAGTAGTAGAAATTTCTGCGTCGATTAGAAAACTACTGCAAAAGTCGTGTCAGCTGTGAAAAGAATGTTGCCATCCAAAAAATTCGTTGAAAATTTAAATAGAATTAATGCTTTTCCTATGCAAGAGGTAATATGGCAACACTGATTAAAACAAGCGAATATTTATTGGAAATACAATCCAACTGCGCTTTCATTTGCTTTTAATTTGTACACATCGTACATTTTACACAACACTCAACACATTGAATCAATTATTTCGTCGTTTGAATTCATTTTTCACGGTATATTTTGTTTGTGAACTCTGTTGCAGAAAGGTGTTGCCAGTGACCTTCGATTTTAGTTCAACAAAAGAAGTGATTGTTTTTGCCGAAATTAGTTAAAAAAAGTAGTACACAATATAGAGATGTAACAACTATGATAATTCTGTGCCATAAATTTAATAAGGAATGTAAAATTTAATCTCAGAAGTAAATAAACAGCGTTCTTCTTTTGTGCACAAAACTATACGGCAGCACTAGCAAAAAGAATAGACTGACAGCTGCAATCCGTTTAGATGTTAGAGTAACTGGGCAAATTGCTATCCGGCACGATTGAATTCGACACCGCTGGACTAATTAGACCATTATCACCCGCACAAAAGAGGTAGACTTTTGTGCAAACCACTGCCGCCACAAAAGTGAAATGAATTTCAACCTGCTGTCCCAGGAAACATTACATGTCAAGTATAATATACATATAATATGTAAAATATATACATATGCATTAGTTAAAATGTGATGATTTTAGCAAAAGAACAAAGTAATGTATTTATATACATATACTCCTCCTATACATTCATATATTTTGAAATAAAACAAGTAAGGAAGAATCAGTCGGGTTTCACCGACCGAGTAATACCCTACACCAAGTTCCCAAGTGGGGTGATAATCCACAGAAATTGTGGGTACCTTTAATTTACCGCCTACATAGTGGGCGGACCACGCCTATATTGATGCTCTGACAGGTGTACAACCGAAATGATCGATACATTTAATTTACCGCCCCCATAGTGGGCGGGCCACGCCCATTTTTGGAGAATTAAAAGGTATTCTTACCAGTAATGAAGTGACTAAATATGGACGCTCTGGTGTATATCTTACAGAAGTTATGAGGATTTGTAGCTCACCGCCTATATAGTGGGAGGACCACGCCCATTTTTTCGTGGGACATAGAAAACTATACCCTTAACTTGAATACCAAGTACAATTCTTTTCCATGAGTAATTAGACAAAATATAGCTATATTACCGAAAAAAATCCGGGGTATTGGGACTTACAGGCCTATAGTGGGCGTGTTATACAACCGATTTGGCTAATCTCGGAACATGAAGTAGTGGAAGGTTCACTGCGACTGTGTGCCAAATTTGGTATAAATCGGACAACTCCTTCTTTCTCTCCTGTGCGCACGGACAGCAAGACAGACATACAGACAGACGGACGGACAGACGGACAACCGGAAATCAAAAGAGAAAGTGATTCTGATCATTTCTATATACTTATGTCTATACCTAGGACGGCTCCTTTAATGCGTTACAATTTTCGCACAAAGTTATTATACCCTATTACCATAGGTGTAGGGTATAAAAACATAAATTGTTGTTTATTTCTTGTGTATACTATTTTGTAGCATCTTATAAATACCTGCTACTCAAATCCACAACTTTCCTTCTAATAAAGAAAAATGCAGCTCTGTATAGCTTACCCAATGTGGTGATTGCACCACGAAGGAGCTAAATCAGCACAGCGGCCAATCGATTGGTGCCTTTTAATATTAAGTCCTAATCAACTTTTGTGATTTGTGATTTGAATCAGACAAGGGCAAATCACTGATTCAAGTCCTTTGATTCGAATCACTGTGATTGCTGGTGCCTGATTGGTTGCTGAAATATTAAATCGATTGGTGGAGTTGATTTTTAAATAAAACTTTAAGGGCCAGTTTCACAGTGGATGTTTAAATCTAATTTGCGAATTGAGTTTAAATCTAGTTTAACTTTTCTTGAGTTTCACAGTGCATTTATTTAAATACGGAATAATGAATGGCAACTTCGATTATTTGACAATTGAAGGTTGACACAACTTGCCAAAAACATATGTTCAATTGTTCAATTATGGAGGCAGCGCGAGCTAAAAATTTTTCGTCGGCCGAAAGAAGTGAATTATTGGATATTGTGCAAAGAATCCACAATTTATATTATTTATAATACTACGGGATCATTTATATGTGCTATACCATGCAGTTTTATGTTTAATTTGATCTCTTATAAATTGCAATATTGTCGACGCAGCTTGCTTGCACATCCGAAATCAGCTGTTTATTTGTTTTCGATTGCAACTCTGTGCCGTACTTAAATATCCACAGTCGGCTATGTAAATCGTATTTAACTTCCAACTGTGAAACTGAAATTCCCTATTTAAACTGCAATCAGAGTTTAAATATCCACTGTGAAACTGGCCCTAACTCAGTTGATTTTTAAATCGATTTTGATTTGAATATTTTACAGGTCTGATGTATGCATACATGCAAAATTTTCACATGCGTGAAAAATTGTACTTTTATTGCTCAAAAACATGTATGTATATATGTATAGCTATATGTAGATATATCTGTGGTCAAAAGCAATAACGACTTAAGTCGACTTAAGACGAAATTGAGTTGACGTTACCACTGTATTCCTGACGTTGATGCGCATATTTTGTTCAAACCCCGGTATCTGTACCCATCTCAGAAAAAAAGTTATTTAAAAAAACACATGCACTTATGTACATGCACTTATGTGCATTTCAAATTTCGAATTGCATTTTCTCGAAACAGTTGTTTTCGACTTAAGTCGTTATTGCATATGACCACAGATATGTAGCTATTAGATTGCCGGAAAAGACTTAAAAGGGAACAACGTTGTCCATTATCAAAAATTTCAACTACTGCCCTCATTTACTTTGAACTATAATAAACAAATAATTGGCGCAACAATCTTAGGCCTAGCTTTTTCACATTTATTGTTTGCGCCCGTACAATTTTAGCAGAAGGTGAGCCCCATTTATTCTGCAGCCGCGCTACAAAATTTAATGAAAAAGCCTAATTGTAAAAAATGAAACGCCTCACTTCACAATGCGTTGAAAAATTTGGTATTGTCTAAAACAGGGGTATCCAAACCGCGGCCCGCCTTGAAGATTTTTACGGCCAGCGTGATTCATCACACTTTTACAAAAGATATTTATTTTATAATGGCCAAAGTAGTGAAAACCAATGTATTAAGTCGACGGGGTTGAATCACCGTAAGTTCCAAGAGTTTCTCAAGTCTTTGGATTCACAGTATAATGACGTTAGGTTTAGGGTTTAGAGACCTAAGAAATGAAGATTCTCTTTAGTCGACAGTTGGAAGTAGGAACTTCGTACATATGTCTACATCCAGCTAGCCCAGCCCATCTTTGACAGTGTTGAAAAACAACTCCGTCGTTGATGGACGCTTTGACCGTGGAAGATGGCTGGCCAAGGACAGGCTCAGGACCCAGAAAGTGGTCTTCAGAACATAACCTTGCAAGTTCATTGAACACTTCATTTCCGAACATGCCGAAGTGAAGTGCTCCGGTACCCAAAGAAGAGGGAGTGAGTTGTGCCAAACCATCTACTGGATGGATTTTGACTAGTAAAAATTTGTTTGTTGTGTTTGAAGTTTGCGCTGCCGTGGTTCACAATGTGTGCCACTAACGCACAGTGTTTCGAGTGGAACAAGCTAGGTGGCGAAAATTATTTTACACTGGAAATGAATAGATAACATTGAAATAGAAATAAAATAGTTTTAGAGGGGGTCGGAAATTAGCGATTTCCAAGCTGTGAAGGGTGAAAGCTTTTTTAGACTTTTTTATAATCTTTATATTAACTTCACTTCAGGAATGTTTGTATGTTTGTCGTCAAATCTGGTAATCAATTTTTCACCCACTTCCCGACTACTTAGAGATCTGAAACTTTGCATACATGCGTAAACACCAAGACAATGCATGAATCAATAAATTTTATGGGCGTAGGATAAGGGGCGTGGCACTTTTTTATCAACTCCAGATTTGTGTATAACTTTAGAACTACACATCACACATCAATGAAACTCGGTAGGAACTTACTACATATCCATATCCTTCTACTGAGAAAATAAGACGGGCACTGGATAAGAGGGCGTGGCACCCCCATAAAAACAAAATTTTTGATCTCGATTAGCTTTGGAACTAAAGGTCGTGCAGCTTTGAAATTTCGTATGCAGTCGCCTCTTGGATGTGTCGTCCCACTGGTGAAATTGTATGGGCGTAGGATAAGGGGCGTGGCACACTTTTTTATCAACTCCAGATTTGTGTATAACTTTAGAACTACAAATCACACATCAATGAAACTCGGTAGGAACTTACTACATATCCATATCCTTCTACTGAGAAAATAAGACGGGCACTGGATAAGGGGGCGTGGCACCCCCATAAAAACAAAATTTTTGATCTCGATTCGCTTTGGAACTAAAGGTCGTGCAGCATTGAAATTTCGTATGCAGTCGCCTTTTGGATGTGTCGTCCCACTAGTAAAATTTTATGGGCGTAGGATAAGGGGCGTGGCACTTTTTTATCAAATCCAGATTTGTGTATAACTTTAGAACTACACATCACACATCAATGAAACTCGGTAGGAACTTACTACATTTCCATATCCTTCTACTGAGAAAATAAGACGGGCACTGGATAAGGAAGCGTGGCACCCCCATAAAAACAAAATTTTTGATCTCGATTCGCTTTGGAACTAAAGGTCGTGCAGCATTGAAATTTCGTATGCAGTCGCCTTTTGGATGTGTCGTCCCACTAGTAAAATTTTATGGGCGTAGGATAAGGGGCGTGGCACATTTTTATTAACTTCATATTTGTGTATAACTTTAGAACTACACATCACACATCAATGAAACTCGGTAGGAACTTACTACATATCCATATCCTTCGATTGAGAAAATGGGGCTGAAATTGGACAAGGGGCGTGGCATAGCTCTTGCATCCTAATTTTTGATATCGAAACTTTTAAACTAAAAGTAGCAGAGCATTTAAATTCCGAACATTTGAACAATAATATAAGCTAACAAAATTTAAAAACATGTGAAAAATCGAACAATTTCGTTGAATCAGTTAACGAAGTTTTTGAATCCAACGGTGAGACGAAATGTGAACGAAGAAAATGACGAGCGTATAAAAGTGTAAACGCCAGCAATTTACGATTTAACCCTTTCGCGATTTTTCTTGCCATATGGTAACATTTAACTTTGGATGCGCGAGACGCCTCCCAGGTTCATAAAATCGATTTTTTTTAATTTTATAATATTTTTCAGAAGTCTTAAGGGTAATATAAAATTAAAGAATATGTTGTTTTAGTTGAGCAAGGGAAAATATATTATTTTTTAGGAAACTCTTTTTACTCATTGAATTTTTCAGAAAAAAATGTGCCTTCTTATTTCTAACTTTGAATCAGTTCCATAATTTCGTTGGTATATTTTTGATGCAAATATATAAAAAAATATTTTCTTTATTGTTTGGTGTACAAATTTTTATTTAAAAGTCTCTGTATAAACTGCAGCGATTTTTTAAAGTTAGCTTGTTGCCATATGGCAACAAATTTACTTGAAGGTGGTAAATTTTCCCATTTCGAGCACAACTCATTTGTTTTTCGATAATTATTTTTCCACTGTTATTTAATTATTGCATTTGCAAGAGAAAGGAATTTGGGCGAAGAAAATTTGTAAACTTCCACTAAAATCTGAAAAAATTTGAAAAAGGATGGGCGGACTGTTTTGACCTTCTAGTTGATGGAGTGGACAATAATTTTTTATAAGATGGCTTAACGGAGATTGCATTCAACTCTTGTCATCTATATATGGCGATGAGTGAAAGAAGTGCCAAAATTTTGTGCTGAGAAAAGTGAGAAAATTTTGACATCATAGCCTTATGCTGTAGCCATGTACATACGACAGAAATATGGAAGGAGTAGATAAAATGGACTTTATCCTTTAATTGAATCTCAATAAGATCAAGAAAGGACTCTTAAAATATTTGACCACTTTATTGACCTGGTAATATACAATTCGTGGCTAGAACACAGAAAAGATTATGAGATTAATGATACAAATCCAAAACAGGATATGCACCTTTTAGAGTTCCGTAATGATATTGTGGAAACGAATAACGGTATAAATGAAACATGTTTAGCTACATCGATTGAAAAGTATACATATACGAAATAAACAATTAAAAATAACAAAACATAAGACATAAACGAATTCACAAGATCTGCGAGCTACGCGTAGAATAAAGGGGCCGTCACATAGAATCCGTTGCGTCCGTGAGAGTGAATTTTCAACTGACAGCAAAGTTTAAATGTATGCAATCGTATGAGGTAGAGGTATGCCACATAAGCTACGGATACGTCGAAGCAACGCAAAAAGTTGAACAACTTTAAATTTTTGCCGTCCGGCAGAACTTTGACAGATATCAGCTGATCGTTTTTATTGTTTTGCCGACTTTTCGAAGAACAAATAATAAAAGCAGTACAACAGTATATTTGCCTTTATGACAAATCGGCTCAGGTGTACCGCAACAAGCTTCTGAAGGAAAATGCTTGGGTTTCTGCTGCTGGCGCAACAATATAAATGTTTTAATACAGAAGACGAAGCAACTGATTTTCTATGCGCTGCCAGCGTATTCATTGTGCCGACCCTATCCGGCAGTCCGTCGCCATCAGTTGAAAACATCGCTCTCACGGACGCAACGGATTCTATGTGACGGGCCCTTAAGAATAAGTAAATTGTGGCAGCATAGAAATACGCAAACGTAACTGGTTCGCGGGAATAGCAAATTTTGAACAAATAACGACTAAAGCGCTGATCAGTCACCGCGTATCGTATTTAATCGGAGCGCAGACAAAACCTACCCTACCCGAACTCATACATGCGTTCGCTCATTGCGTATTTAATCGGCGCGTAACGCAGAAATTATAACCCAAATTGGTTTTTCTCACACGTTTACGTCTGCTCTGATGCTCTGATGCTCAGAGAGGATGAGAGAATGACATTGCTTTGTACTAAAAACAGTGCTGCCACTGCTCTTCGATTTTAATTTAGAACTAAAACCGGATTATTATTGCTATTATAAATTCTTAAAAGTAGACCACAATAAATATATCTAAAAATTTTGATAATTCTGTGTCATAGATTTTATAAAGAATGTAAAATTTAACCTCACAAGCAAAATGAACAGCGTGCTTACTTTGTGCACGAAACTATATGGCAGCACGGCAGCAATAACCAAGACAGAAACCTGCAAAAGAGCCACAGCTGCGATACGATTTTCACTGAACGGCCCAAATTTTGCCGTTACGATTAATTCCGCTCAGAAAAGATACGCGGTGACTGATCAGCGCTTAAGGGGAACCAATACAAAATACTCGAAAACACAAAAACAAAATGACAAAAATTTGTTACTTAAAAATTTATCAGTTAAAATTTATCTTACGTGAGAAAGGATTAACAACTACTGGTGCGCGGGATGAGGTTGATGTCCCAACCGCAACATATACGAATTTATTTAATTATTTATTTACTGTAAAATTATTTATTTATTTTTTAAATTTTTTTATTAGTACTCTAGAAACACAATGTATCTTACATACTAACTGAGAACATTAAATTACAAACCTATTGAATTAAGTTTTTTCTTAAATTTAGTTTTTGGAAAGGAAAAGTCTAAAGAATTTGAGTACCAATTAAAGAGGTCTACGCAGCTCTCAAGAAATCGCTCAAGAAAAATTTTGCATTATTCCTTGAGGTCAAAATAGTAGTGGCCAAGTAATTTTGACAGCTAACAGCTGATTCAAATCGAAGCAAAATGTCGGTTAATGAAGACTGGTAAGTTTAAAAAAAATTTATTATTATTTGATTAATACTTTATTAATATATATTTTTCAGGCAGGAGGAACGCATTTTCAACTACAGGCTAAGTAGAGCAAGGCGGTGCATTGAGAATGCGTTCGGAATTTTAAGTTCGAGATGGCTGTGCCTTAGGAAAACTCTATTTTGCGGTCCTGCCCGAGCTCAAAAAATCGTTTCGGCCTGTTGTTGTCTGCACAATTACTTGCTGAATAGAAGTCGGATGGCATACTGCGCAGAAACATTTGCAGGTTTCGAAGGCAATAACAGGAATTGGGTGAATGGAGAATGGGAAAGCAACGAACACCTAGAGGGCTCATTGATGCAAACGGATTTAAGCAACTGTCGCGGAAGATCTTCCGATTATGGAAAATGTTTGCGAAACATTCTAAAAGATTATGTGAATTCTCCGGATGGAGCCGTTCCTTGTCAAAATGAAGCAGCGACATCGAAAAATTTTTTGAGGCGCTTTTGGCGTTTTGGCGCACTTCGCGGTGTATTTTCCGAGTTTTCCATGTCTGAAAATAAGATAATAGATTAAGATGATTGAAAATCTAAAATAAATCAAAATATTTTAAAAATTTACAATCGAAAATGAAAATTTTATGTTTGCTTACCTCTTTCGCTTGTTATTAGCTGTTGAAAGTCTTCTTCTTGTTAAAGTAATAATGTTTCAAACATTATTCCTTGCCAAAACCTGATTTACCCTATGCAAATTTCCACTGAAAAAAAGTAGTATATTTCGTAGCAAATTTCTTGAGAACTGAGATAGGGGTCAAGTAATTTTGGCACAAGGAAATTTCTTGAGCATTTTGTTGGCGTTTTTTATATGGAGTTTTCGCTTTTCTTGAGAGCTGCGTAGACCTCTTAAACTCATTGAGTGCTCTAACCACAGGTGCGTTCGAGGCGTAGTTAATTTTGAAACGCCCTATTGAAAATACATCGTGACTTCGTAGAGACCTGACCGGAATGGACAGCCTAAAGCACCGCGAATTATGTATATCAAACACAAAAGTGAGAGAGAGTAAAGTTCTTCTACTGTCAAGAGATTTCAAGTGTATTAGCTGACACCTTGCCTTATACGATGGAATAAGATCATCGAAATTCAAGGAACGAAAAGCAAACCGAATTCGCAAGAGCAAATTAATGATATCCGTGGAAAGTTGGAAGATGAAGTAGTACGTGTTAGTGGTGTTTTAGCTCCATATTATTGGGACGGGAAATACTTGATATTAGCTGTGTAAACTCTGATTGTAGTTTATATGGGGAATTTAAGTTTCACAGTTGGAAGTTAAATACAATTTAAATGGCCGATTGTGGATATTTTAGTACGGCACAGAGTTGAATTTATGAACAGCTGATTTCGGATCTGCAAGCAAGCTGCGTGGCCAGTATTGCAATTTATAAGATTCAAATTAAGCATGAAACTGCATGGTATAGCACATATAAATAGCACCGTTGTACATGAATAATATAAACTGTGCATACTTTGCACAATATCCAATAATTCATTTATTTTGGCCGACGAAAATTTTTTAGCTCGCGCTGCCTCCATAATTGAACAATTGAACATATGTTTTTGGCAAGTTGTGCCAACCTTCAATTGTCAAATATTCGAAGATGCCACATGTTATTCCGTATTTAAATAAATGCACTGTGAAACCCAAAAAAAATATTAAACTAGATTTAAACTCAATTTGCAAATTAGATTTAAATAGCCACTGTGAAACCCGCCCTTAACGTTGCAAACGGGAAATCAAAATCTAAAAGCAAACGCTTGGCTAACCCAGTGCTAGCAACCGACGTTGATGCAATAAGCCTAATGCCGTCGGAAAAAGCGTGCGAAGTTGAGGTGGCTGATCTGAAGGTGTCAAAAGGGACGTTGAACAAGTCAGACTAGCTCTTCTAGCTTCTCATGCAGCTGCAAGACGATCGTGTCGGACAAATATTAAATGACCTTTAGGCTACCAAGAAAACGGAAAACGACGAATACATTATGCAACACGGACGGCTATTTCGCAAGGTGAATGCAAGGCTATTGTGGGTGGTTCTTCTATCTTTGCATCTGATAATCTAAAACGTTAGTGTAAGCTACCACCTGACCACGATGACGACAGCGAATCTGGCCCAGACGAAGAGAGCAAGGTCGCTTCCAGTAGTCAGGAAAGCCGACTGTAAACAACCCTTTGCCACAGTGTGTACCACTGACGGTGACATCTTGAGTAGTGTGTTTCCGGCGATAGAATACGAAACGAATCTTTTATAATATTAATTTTTATATTAAAGTTATATCCTGACAACATATAATAAATTCATTTGAAGCAATATAACAAGTGTTTACTTTAATACTTTGTCATTATAATGAAGATTCTCAATCCTGATCGGAAACGGCTATTGAATAAATGTGTAGGTCCTCTAATTTGTGCCCAAATATAACGTGCAAACTAATGTGAGAACGCTAGGCCTAACTCTCGTCCGCAGGCTGTTTTGCAAATAATTTTTTATTTCTTAATTTGAAGCTCGCTATAGTAGAGGCGAATTGCGAACGAAACTAGTTTTATTAAATTTATTTGCATAAAGAGTGACTAAATTTGTTTAAATATTGTCCTATATGATTGAGGTACCATACGTATTTAATACATCATTCGCATTTTCCACGATTTTATTTCGAATTCCCCTTAGGAATATTTTAGTGTGTATAGAAGCAAGAGCGCCTTAGGTTTTCTGAACATTATCAAAATAATAATATTATGTATATAAAAAAAACTTTTTAAAAATAAGCTTTTATTCATTAAATGTACTAAAAAGTAGAAAATAAATTGTTTCCGTCACATGTATCTTCCTATCAATAAAAGCTTGGGGCGCTCATGTGTTCAAATTTTGTCAACCAATTGATACAATATTTTATTAATTTATTTTATAAGCGTTTTATTAACTTCACTTGTATGTATGTATGAATGTATGTATGTATGTATGTATGTATGTATGTATGTATGTATGTATGTATGTATGTATGTATGTATGTATGTATGTATGTATGTATGTATGAATGAATGTATGTATGTATGTATGTATGGATGAATGTATGTATGTATGTATGTATGTATGTATGTATGTATGTATGTATGTATGTACATATGTATGCATGTATCTATGTATGTAGTCAAATCTAGTAATGAATTTTTCATCCACTTTCCGACTACTTCGAGTTCTGAAACTTTGCATACATTCGTAAACACGCTGACAATACATGAATCAATCATAAAAATATTAAAATTTGTACTTTAAACAAAGTTATGAGCGAAACTGCAATAGCCAATCAGAGCACAGACAGAAGACGAAGCACGTAGGGACAGACGGGCCAGGAGCTGTTTAATCACATTTTATATAATTTTGCCGTATTTATAGAATACGATATGTGTAATGATCTAGATTTATACCTGATTTAGGCCCGTGCAAATAATATTATATAGATATTTTCATTAAATCACATCAAATACATCAACTAATGTTCCGGGGACAGACGGGCAAGGAGAAGCGCTACTATTCAACCGAAAACAACGAAAACCAAGAAAAAGGCAGACGGGCAAGGAAAAGTACTGGAGGTGGTAATTTAAATACACCCACAAATTAATTTCTTTCACCACGTCTACTAGGCTTAGGGTACTATTCTATCTTTACTATTAACTCGAGCTTTCTTACTTTTTAAATATTTGTTTGCCTTTTTCACGTTTTTGCTAAACTATATTCAAATATAAGAAATCTCAACTTACAGTACAAACAATACGAAAAACATAACTTTCCAGGGGTCTTTGATTCTACTACAATATGAAATTAACTCAATAAAATAACTCCGGAGTCCGAATCAATAAATAATGTTACTGCATTATTCAAATGTCCGATTGTTACTCAACTATAGGTAAAATTACCACTTTTGCTGAGCGGAAATCAAATTTTGCAAATGCCGACATGCATAAAATTTTGTTCGCTATCATCCTAAGCAGCAAAACGTACATTTTGTTTTGGTAAAATATAAAACACCTTTGTACCGCACTCAGTCAAAGTCACTTTATCGGCAAGTCATTGAAAAGTTGTTTGTATTAATTGTACAGTTTTAATTATGAACACATTGTGAAAATTGTGCGAATAAATTTGAATAAAGTTTGAAATGGAAAACGATGAAATAAGTATGAGCTAATTCGCTTATTCAAAAGACATGCAATTTTTTGTTGTTCTTGAAAAAAATGTAGTTTTTTAACAAAATCTTAAAACTGTTGCGGTTGATTTAAAACTTTAACTCTATGCAAGGTTTTAAAATTTCGGCAACATTCGGCAAACTTAAAGTAAAAAGAAATTGCAGCTGCGAAATAGAAATGCCGACCTGATGGTATAAACGTCAGCGAGACTATAGCAGAGTGCCTTTGGAATCGGTTCTATCGCAAACTTCTAAAATAAATCTTTTAATTTTTGACCTCAGAAGGGAGTTAATGGGCGTGAAAAGGCTAATATATTTTTCTTAATTTGTTGATATCATTAGTTTTTTGTCTTCAAATACAGTATTTTAGCTATTTTTAATTTCTCTCAGCAAAACGGGTAATTTGACCTGATGTGCAACGACTAGAAATCCCACGTCGACTGCGCTACTTTTAATTTGAATAAATCGAACGGCTTTACAGGTTGCTAACTGCAGTGAGTTACTTCTTTGAAGAGAGTACAGACAGCAAAGTCGACGGTACCACACAGAGAAGTTATTTTTTATGTAGACGTAACTCGCGAACGCCACTGAAGAGAAGGATGAAGTGACCACATATACGCACAATGCAAGGCTCGAGGACATGTGTGACCGCTGCCCATCACACGACGTAAAGATTGTCCTCGAGGATTTTAACTGTCCAACAGTCGGACAGTTCAGCCTCAGAGACACTGCCTCGAAGAATGGTAGTAAATACCACCAGATTCCAACACCACGATATACATAAGGCCAATTGGCTGTCCGCCGACAAACGAACACGGCACTAGATCGATGATTTTCTAATATATGAAAGGCTTGCAGTTTACTAGACGTGCGTGCGTTTCGAGGAGCAAATATCGATTTGTACCACCTACTTATTGCAGCCAACCGAATACTGGACGTCGAAAAGCTACAATCGCAGCATACAGTTTCAGCCTACTTCGTTCAACTCTCTAATCAACATAACCAATCATTCCCGCACCGAATAAGCCTAGATAAAAGAATACCCAATTTTTGGAATCTTCTTGTGTTCTTTCCATTGCTTAAGAAAGGTGACCCAAGATCTGCTTTAACTACGGGGGTATTAGCCCTATCGCATACAAGGTCCTGTCGAGCGTACTGTGTGAAAGATTGAAGCCATTCGCAAAGGCACTAATTGAACCTTATCAGTGCGATACTAGGCTCGGCTAATCCACCATCGACCAGATCTACAGACGGAGTGCGCACAAAAAAATTGTTAAATAGAAAAAATCAAAAAACCAAATAAGCCATGAATCCAAACTATGCGAATTTTTTTTATTATTCTTCATTTTACATAAATTCTCTACAAAAAATATTAAAATTTTTTGTTTAAAATGAGATTTTAAACTTTTTCTGCAATTTCCCCTATCAAAGCATTACTAAAGTTTTTCTAAAAAATCCGAAATGGAGCCACTTAAAAATTTCCAGAACTGTTAAAGTGTCTCGTCAAACTGTTAGCCTAGTTTTGAAAAACGAGAACCTAAACATAAATTGAAATTTGGGATCTGGAAGAAAATGTCGATCGGTAGACATGCACAGAGCTAAACGTGTCAAGGACACTTTAAAAAAAATCCAAGCCAGTATGTAACTTCTGAATTAATCAATATGGGCCTTAATATTGCTGAATGTTTGCAAAAAAAGTTAAAACCATTTGTAATGCAGCATAGAGTATCCAACTCCTTTTGCCTGATCTGATCTCTAATTAAGCGGAAAGTAATGGAACGACAACTCCGAACCCAAACACAACTTCACTTGTAACTTTATGGAAACATTCCTAGATAGAGAAAACTGGGAACAGAATCGACTGAAGTTTATAGGAGACCATCGTATTTGGAAAACTGGTGGCTCAATGACAGAAGAGTGGACGCAGGAGTATATAGCTGGCAAAATGTACAAAGTCCCTAACTAACATTTCTTACGAAACATGTTTTATTACAGTTTCTGGCAGCCTATATTGAAACACACCTCCTTACAAAAAATTTGAGTATACGCCAAAAATTAAGATTTTATAGCTAATACAAAAGAGCCCTTTCTATGTAGTACATGCTATGAAATGGGCTAAGGAACACAGTGCTTCAAGCCAAAGTGCATGCTATTTACATCTGCCTAGTTACTAGAAGGCATCTGTATCTGGATGTTTTTATACAGCTACTATACTAGGGCTTAGTAGATATGACGGAATGCCAATATATAAAAACATCCAGATACACTCCGGCAGCAGAGCTGCACTACTTGCCCCCAATTCATATAACATCACTTCAAAACTAGAATCTGTAAAGAAGAATAAAAAACAGCAGAACGCATCCTTGGGCATTGGGATGGGCTAGCATAGACACCCGGAGCGGACCGGACCAAGCTGAGGATATCAATTTCGAAGGAAAAACTAGCTTCTAATGGCCCTCTTTAATTCAGATTTTAGTATTTACTTGGATAAATAAATTCTCTTAGATATAGCTTTTTCGCTCTCCTGAAATAGTATTTAATTGAAGCGATTAATATTTGTTCAGTCTTTTTTCTAGGTTTCATTTAAAGTTAATTATAATAGTTCTTTATACAGCTCATCCTAATATATCTGTTCCTTATTAAATCTTTTGTTCAAATTTTAATCCAACTGTTCCTATTGAACTTAATGTAAATTCTTATGCAACCATGTATAAAAGTATGAAAGCAAATATGTATAATTGTAAATGCATCCCTGGGAGGAAATGTGCTTGTCTAAAAGTTGTAAAGAACGCCATTTCAAAAAAGACTTCTAGGAAAGCAGACGAAAGAGTAAGAAAACTATTATTTGTAAAACTTATTTGATTCTAATCTTTATACAGATAATAAACACCACCACAACACACTTCGTTTACTATAAAAACGGAAAGGTCGTTTGATTATACGTCTGCTGAAAATATAGGTTCATTTGCCGCCGAACCAAACAGTTCAATTTGCCGCCGAACTGCAACATTTTTTATTATTCTTTCTTGCGAAATTCAATTTCTTCGTTGCAAGATGTCTACGCCTTTGTCGCCAAATGAAAGTGACGCCAGTGGGGACCAGGAGACAATCGTACAGAGCACAATGGTCGACGAGATTCGAGAGCAATTGCAGACATTAAAGAACTCGCTCAAGGAAACTGAAATACAGCGAGATAAATTGCAACAGCTCGTCGCATCGCAAGTAAGCACCGCCGCCATTAATGGAACATCTACTCCTACGACCCTTGGTGAACAACTTTCTCCACACACTGCCACCATGTGGGACGCACTTCACCAGAGCGCGTCTGCACCCATATTTAGCGCTTCAAATTTTCCGCCGCCGATCACCACTATTGGAGCGCCCACTTTGCCAACGTATACCACGTATCATATGCCAACTTCTTGCACAGCATATAGTGCAGCATATTTGCCAGCGCCGGAACATGCCTCCGGACACTTTTCATTGCCGCCACCGGGTACAGCCTTATTGCCGCCGCCAGTTGATCTCAACTCAGCATCTGCTTTAGACAGACGCTTCATTCCAGGTAATTCACACCAGTACATTGGCGCTCCACTGTCGTCAAGCGCATATACAGTTAACCAGCCATTTAGTTCCTGGAAGTGCCGCCAAACAGGAGCCGGCACGACAACGTCGCCGCCAACAACAACAGTAAGTTCAACTGTTACATTTTCGAATTTAGCAAATTCGCATGCAACCATGCGGAATGCTGAAACAATGCTGCCAAATCAAATGCCGTACTTTTCTCAACCATCATGCATTTTTGGAAAGTGCTGGAGCCGGCCCTCATTTAACAAATCCAACGCTATTGGACGAATTAGTTGCCAAATTGCCCCAGTCGAAGAGGGAGGAATGGGCTAAATACACGTATACAAATATTCAATCTGCTTATCCAAGTGTTAGGGATTTTAGTTGCTGGTTACAACAGGTAGCAACCTACGTATCTGCCGCGGTCATCGGAGACCAATTAGATTTCATGCCAGCCATTGTGAATGATAAAAAGAGTAGAGCATTTAAGCCATCGTACACAATAAATAAAGACATAAATAAATGCATTGTCTGCAAAGAAGAACATTACTTGTATCGTTGCGCGGAATTTCAGAAAAAAACCTGTTGATGAGCGATGGAATATAATTAAGGAAAATTGTATGTGTTTTTGTTGCTTGCGTCAGGGGCACCAATTATTTAAATGTTCAATGCGAAGGAAATGCGGAATATCTGGTTGTCAAAAATTCCATAACCGACTGCTACATGCCACACAATATTCCGAACAAACTGCCGATTTTAAAGATAAACAAGTTAAACCAGCCGTCGTCTCTGTTGTTATTGAGGAATTAAATCCAGAAACTTTATTTAAATTTTTGCCGATAGAGTTGATAGGGCCAAAAGGGCGTTGCCAAATCATGGCATTTATAGATGAGGGCTCGAAGATATCGCTGCTTGAAGAAGACGTCGCTAAGTCAATAGGGCTTAATGGTGCCAGCGATATACTTTCGCTCAAGTGGATCGACAAACATACCACAAGTGAACTGTCACAGCACCTGGATCTTGAAATTTCAAATATTCACAATACACATGAAACGTTTCAAATGAAGGACGTTCGCTCTACAAAGAAATTGTTATTGCCGCCTCAAAGTTTGCAATTGAAAGAATATCGAAATCGTTATCCACATCTGATTGACATCCCGATCGACGAATATGACGACGTTGTGCCAAAGCTATTGATAGGGATGCCGCACATCCGTTTAGTCCGCCCATTAAATGTTGTTAATCTTGATGAAGGGTTTGCTGCGCATCAAACGCAGTTAGGTTGGGTATTCTTTGGGTCCAACTCAGCAACATATGACAATTTAGTCTGCCGCATAGACATCGAAGACATCGAACAGAAAGCGATAGAAAATATAGAAAGACAAGTCGCCGAATATTTTGCCTTGGAAGACGCGGCAGTAAAGCCAGCTCCATTAGTTATATCAGACGCCGATGTAAGGGCCGAAAATATTTTAAAAGAGACTACTAAGCAACTTGGCGAGCGATATGAAACAGGGCTTTTATGGAAAAGTGATGCCATACTAGACTGCGACAGCTATACGATGTCATTGAGGCCTTTAGTTACGCTCGAAAATAAAATGGCAAAGAATGCGGAGTTCGCCGAGTGGTACAAGGCCAAAATAAATGAGTACATTTCCAAGTCGTATGCGAAAAAATTAAGACCAAGCGAAATAGCTAGCCAAGACGGTCGAGTTTGGTATCTGCCACATTTTTGTATTTGTAACCCTAACAAAGGAAATAAACGGAGGCTAGTATTTGACGCAGCTGCAGCTGTCGATAACAGGTCGTTAAATTCCATGTTAATGAAAGGTCCAGCTGCATACCAACCCAAGCTCTTAATGTCAGTTTTGTTTAATTTTCGCCAGGCAAAATTTGCAGTTAGCGCCGACATTAAAGAAATGTTTCTGCGCATAAGTGTTCGTGAGGAAGATCGAAATGCTCAAGGATTCTTGTGGAGAAATGGAGATTCTTCCAAACCGCCGGAAGTGTACGCGATGACCGCTATGATATTCGGATCGGCGTGCTCACCATGCTCAGCGCAGTATGTGAAGAATGTAAATGCGAGCAAGTTTCGAGAAAAGTATCCGCGTGCAGTAAAGGCAATCGTCGAACATCATTATGTAGATGACTACGTCGACAGTTTCGACACGGAATCGGAAGCCATCGATGTAACAAAGGCGGTTATAGCCATCCACGAGGCTGCTGAATGTGCGAGCAAGCGAGTGGAGTGGATATTCAATACTCCTGGCAACCCCTCGGCAGGAGGGGCATGGGAGCGCATGGTGCGATGTGTGAAAAGGGTATTGGAGATCACTTTAAAGGAAAAGGTTCCACAGGTCGAGACGTTGCAGAGCCTTTTAATTGAAGCCGAAAATCTGGTGAATTCTCGTCCGCTAACGCATTTGCCATTAGAAAGTACAGATGCCGAGCCGCTAACGCCCAACCACTTTCTGGTAGGTTGTCCAAACTACATACAAACGCCGGCAGTCGGCGACAAAGTTAATTTGCGGAAACAGTGGCAAATTCTTCAACAGTTAAAGCAGTCGTTTTGGAGGCGATGGGTGTTGGAGTACCTGCCAACATTAACACGCCGCAGTAAGTGGTGCGAGCGCGTTAAGCCAATATGCGTCGGAGATGTCGTCTTGATTTGCGATGAAACCCAGACCGGAGGAGAATGGAAATGTGGAAGGATTACTGAAGTTACCACCGCGCCTGACAGACAGGTGCGAGCAGCTACGGTTCAAACATCAACCGGATATCTACGTAGACCCGCGACGAAGCTTGCAGTACTCGACGTAGGTGATGAATCTGTGTCGATTCACGGTAGGCGGAATGTTCCTTATTAAATCTTTTGTTCAAATTTTAATCCAACTGTTCCTATTGAACTTAATGTAAATTCTTATGCAACCATGTATAAAAGTATGAAAGCAAATATGTATAATTGTAAATGCATCCCTGGGAGGAAATGTGCTTGTCTAAAAGTTGTAAAGAACGCCATTTCAAAAAAGACTCCTAGGAAAGCAGACGAAAGAGTAAGAAAACTATTATTTGTAAAACTTATTTGATTCTAATCTTTATACAGATAATAAACACCACCACAACACACTTCGTTTACTATAAAAACGGAAAGGTCGTTTGATTATACGTCTGCTGAAAATATAGGTTCATTTGCCGCCGAACCAAACAGTTCAATTTGCCGCCGAACTGCAACAATATCTGTGGTCAGAAACTGTAACCGCTTGAGTCTAAAATTCCTATTTCAAAGAAACACGTTTCAAATATTTTAAATTTTAAAGCTCTAATGCTTCTTCTTATTGAAAGAAAGTGTGTAATTAATAATAGGGTATTATATGAATAGTAAAAGTATGTAAAGCAATTATCAAAATAATATTTAATTATAAAGTGTTATACATGGTGCGTTTTTTCAGGTCGATTTTGTTTGACCACCATTTTTGTTTGGATGTTATTTGTCAGACAAAAGAAGCTTGAGCAAATACCGCTTACATTCGTAGAGAGTAGTCATAACAATAATGAAGCATCAAACGCCGCAATAACGTATTGAAATTATTAAAACATTTTATTGAAATAATTCTTCACTTGCTTATTACGTGACGTTTTTGGTGTTAATCCTATCCATAATAATCCTATCATAATAAGTGTAATGAATACTTTTGAAAATATGCATACACTGGGAGATAAAGGAAAGACTAGCGACAATCAAGATTTATGCAGTGAGGCAGGCTGTTGCTGAATGTTTGGGTACCTCTCATTTACGCAGCGGCCGCGCGCCGTGCACAAAAGTTGGGAATGGGAAAAAATGTGCTCAATAAAAGAGCTCGGCCATTTGACCGAAATCATAATCCATACATAATGTTAACCGGAAAAACTGCGAAACTGGAAAAAATTAGTATGGACGGGTAAGTTACGGGATAAGATCCGCAGGATCATAGCTCATCCAGGGATAGGGGATGTCCACGCAGTTTGCACCAATAAAGCCACAGCTACAAAATGGTTGAGAATTTAAAAATACCTGTCTCGGGGTCGCCTTACCGCTTAGAGGGTTAAATACCATATAATAACTCAATAAAATATAAATAAAATAATTGTATTAAAAAAACTGAAATATTAAACGCACCCTGTGTAATCATATGTATTTATTGCCGATTACTGGAAATGCATTCACCTTAACATAAGCGAATATGTTTTCTTTAATAGCTTTCTTCAAAAGAGTACAGACTCCACGATTTTGCCTAAATATTACGCGCATCGAGAGAAATGTGGTACCACTCATAACTTAATTCTCTCTTAAGCTGACTTAGCGCTAACTACCTTAGACCACGGATTCCAGATTCCTATATTTGGCCCAAATATTAAATATGGTTTGGATATTGAAAGATAGTGTGTGTTTCTCAAAATTACCTTAAATTACTACATGGGTAGGTGGACGATCTCGTAACAATTCACGTGCTTTGCTTGACTTTATAACGCAATGCAATCACCTTTGATTTTATAAATGCCATTAACTTTATGCACACTTACTAATTTTATTTTATGCGCTTTAAACAAACACTTCAACATAATAAAAGATGTGTACACAGATGTGTATATATGCTTATATACCTTCCACATTACATAGATTAATATTTAATCATAATGTATGCATATACTACAGCAAAGTTCTTGCTAGACATACTACATAATATGTCATATTATAACAATATGTGTATTTACAAAAGCACTACAGATATCACTAAATAAAAATCGAACCAGACCGAATGCCCCTGCTGATGACGGAAACAGCGGGTTAAAAAGTTTTTCATAACAATTCTAATTTCAGGCACATTGAATGCAAAGAACCCACATCAGTGAATTTATTATGAACATCCACTCGACACGATTCCGTCAAATGAAATAAGAGGTCTGAACAGTACTGGCGAGTGCTTCTCAGATGGCTTCTGGATAGCCCTCGAATAAGTTTTCCCTATTAACGATGAACAGCATTACAATATTTTTGGTTGATTCTTGCTTAACTGTTTGCTTGTATGCATGCTCCATGTTGAGCTGCATCAAGAGTGCCTACGTTTCTTATTCATTCATACCCATACTGAATGTATGGACACCCAGTAATTGCATCTTACTCACGCAGGTACAACCTTCCCTGTAGATGAGAACTCGCATCTCCTCACACATCACATTGCCACACTCTACAGCGATAGGTCGAGTACAAGCCGATACCATTTCAAATCTACTAACGACAAATTAACGACGCAATGAATAAGCACCCTCGTTGGGGGCAAGTCTGAAATATACAGCATTATTTTCTTACTGGGCCGTTCGATGCCAAGTATGTGTAGTGTCATGGTGTGTGATACGGCCTATAGTTTGGTAGCACATGAATGAACATGCGCTATATATGTATGCCTGTATATACATATGTGTGCGTATATAAAGGAATACATTTTATAAATGCATGTACGTGTACACACACACGCGACAGTTCGTATACATACACGCAAACTCTCCATTCATTCACAATTTACAATAAACTGCACGTTTGTCGGTGCGATGCACTACACATTTTGCGCTTCGCCTTGTCTTTGTTGCACAAACCTTGCGGAATGCTGTTGCAGGCGGCAATTGCGAATCGGCAGTGGCATTCGACAGCCTCTTCTGTGCTTTGCTATTTCCTTAAATTTTCGACAGTTAACTTCGCTGTACGACAAACGAAACGGAACGAGACGCTCTGTGTTGGTTACTTCAAGAGATAAACATTACATTGTGGGATTATTCGGTTTGCTCTCACTGTCGCTCATAACAATGAAAATGGCTGTTGAGGATGGTATTTTCACACAGCGCAACAATGCATAGCCCTCAAGTACCAACTCCAAATCACCACTCACCAGTGCGGTAAGGGTGCAGTTGATAGTGGCATGATGTGGTTCGGTTTGGTTTGGTTTGGTTTGCCATAGTGTAACAAGACGTGCTAGACAATTTTGAAGCCTAATATGAGTCTAATATTTTAATATTTGCATACTTATACCGCTCCAGTTCTGCCGCATCGCATTTTATCTTAACTCGTAATTTATTCCATATAGATTTCAATATTGTACATATGTGCATATGTATTTGATTGGCGTAAATACATACATATGTCTGTAAAAATATGAATATCTACTGAACTGTTAATTAAAAATATAAATGTGAAAATGCACACATATGAGCTGTTATTTATCAAAGTGGAATAAGTCCACTTTCTGTTATTGCGAGATATTTACACAGAGATATTGTTTACATTTCACTCCCAGTGTCAATACTATTAAGAGGTAAAACTTCCATCTCTTAAATACTAGAATCAAAATTTTTTTTACTATAAATGGTTTACCCATAGAAAGATCATACAAAGTTTTATCTATAACTGCCATTATCTACATTTTTGTAAAAAATGGACTTATTCCAATTTCAAAAATAACAGCTCATATATAGGTATGTAGGTACTTACATTGCCGTTTGATGAAAAGGTTTACAACGCACGAATTTATTGATTATTATTATTAAGAATTTTTTTATGCGTAATTTGCTGCATTAAAATATATTATTTTTCATATTTTATTAGATTCAAACAACGGTCACCAATATAGTACAAAGTGGTTTTTAGATTCCGTTCCCATTGAGGGAAAAAAGGGGAAGCTTTTTCAAGGTCACAATTAAATTAAAATAGTAGTCGCAACAGCCCACGGACGAGGCTCAGGTCTAACTTTCTCGCATTAACTTGTATGTAATTAAATAAAAAAATAACAGGCTCAACAGCACGTGTGGGCTTAGGCCTAGCTTTCTCGCATTAACTTTTCTATGCTTGTCCTATATTAGTTAGCACAAGATAGGTGGACCTACACACTCATTTTACAGGGGTGTCTGAATGGGACTGAGAAGCTTTATTTTCATGGAAAAGAATACTCTTGAAGAGTTTCCTAATATCTCGCGAGAGACGGCTCCATGTGCTAATGAAAGAAGTTCCTTTTTTTTAGATGTTGCGAGGTCGGGTGAGATTCGAACTAGAGACTCCACGGATCAGCGACCGTGCACTTATCCACTGAGCCACGGCGGTGGTTGTCTAATAACAAGTTTCTTTTTAAAATTATATTAAATCAAGCCAAATCAAATATTATGGCTTTATTATGGCCCGATTCCAATGGTGCGTGCGTGCGTACGATTGCGGAAGTGCGTAACCGCAAAAACTTGAAACGCACTTGAGCTGTTCCAATGCACAGAATGCGTGCGTTTCAAAAAGAGTCACCTCATTTCGGCAATTTACAACTTGAGCAGTAAACATTCTTAAATAATTTACAGAACATATTTCGTCCCAAGTTTATAACTATATTAACTTGTAATATTGTGTATATATCATTTAAACCTAATATTGATTGAAATAAGTACAACATAAAAATATATTCAGCTAATAATTTAATTAATTGATTGGCGCAACAACCCGTGTGCCGTGTGGGTTTAGGCCTAGCTTTCTCGCATTAACTTGTGTGTGCTTGTCATATTTTTCACAAATTAACGGGACCTACTTTACCGAATCCGAACGGGTTTGAGAAGCTTTTCATGGCAAAGATTATTCTCGGAGAATTGCCAATTCACCGCGAGAAGTGGCGCCGCGGAAAGAAACAATTTGAAAACAAATTTTCTTTTTATTAGATGGGAGATGGGAAGATAAACCCAGGTCCTCCGCGTCAGCGACCAAGCACTTAGCCCACTGAGCCACCGCGGCGCCATATATTCAGCTACCACACTTTTATTTCCCACTGATGGCAACCACAAAGTGTGTATGTGAGCTGTAGATGAGCTGTCAACGCAAAATGTGTGCAGCAAAAGTTGAAAGTTGGTCAACTTTCTGCGTTCTGCGTTCAAAGCACCGCTCATTGGCACTCTCTTCATATGTTTGCACTAGTTCAACTTAGCTGTCTAAAATTTTCACCGCAATGAAACGCACGTACGCACCATTGAAATCGGGCTCTTAGAAAGGCATGCGGCAAACTCGGATGGCTTTGCAGTAACGCATCCTGTCAAACCAATTTTCCATGATCTTCTTGAGAATCTTGGGCTGTATCTGGCTCGGTGGATATTCGCCTTAAGGGTCAGAATTGTTTCCGGATTGTTCGTACAACATCGGTCTTTGACGGCACCCCACCAAAAATTTTCGTGGGGTAAAAAGGCAGCTCAGAGGCAGAAATTGGCATCGTCAGATAAAGTGATAAAGTGATTTACAAAATGTGAACGCAAAATATCGATTGTTTGATGGGATGACGATGGAACGCCATTCTGCTGGAGAAAGATATAATCGAAGTAATAAAATATAATTTTATTAGTTAAAATAGATTCCGAAATGAAAGTGCGTCTCGTCACAAAATATTACTTTTCGTCCAAATTCAACAGCTCTGAAGCCCAAACTGAGAAGCATATTGATGGTCATGTGCCTCAAATTGCTGAGGCAGTTGGACCTTCTCCTTGATTGGTCAGTAACAACCCGACCTGACGTGGGACCTTTCTATATGCGCTCCGGCTACGCGCAAAGTTCTCCAGTTGAAAATGCCACGCATTGCCAGTGCTTCCCTTACTTAGTCTTTCGATCGGAAGCACGGGCCCCGCGCCATCTCCGTCCACGAACTGCCGCCTAAAAAATTTTCTTCGCTGGAGCGGGATACAAGATGACGAAACCTCTGACTGACCACGAATCCATATCCGAATTCGTGTCTCTTATTTTGAGTATCCATGTTCTATGCAGCGTATTTCCTAGATGACTAAAGCCTCGTTCACATTTGACTTTTCCTTCGCTTTGCTTCAGAATTTCGCTTTGACAGATTAGTTCAATACATGCTTTTATATGAGGCTTGCTAAATAGAACGCGGGGAACGCGTAAAAAGTTGGGCAACTCTCAACTTTTGTGCGCTTTGGCAATAAACTGTTTAAAATTTTTGTGATATACACCTAATTCTGTTTTTACACGGTTTTGATTTAACACGGTTTGAAAATAAACAAATTTTAAATTTTTTTACACGATTTTATTCCATTTAGCACGATCCAAAATCTTTTGGGCTTGAATTTTTTTGGGTTAAATTTAATTTTTGCGAAATATGTTCAATTAGCGAAGAATTTTGCTATTACACAGAATGCTGATGCTATAGAAAGCAGCGATAGTGAAGAACCTGTTAAACTTACTGCAAATTTAATCCAAGAAGGACTTCAACTTGCAAACAAATTAGGATACCATTTCGTCACAAACGATCCCAATGTCGAAAGAGCTGCACAATTCCAACGTGAGCTGAATTCTTGTATGGCTCGTTACAAAGAATTATTCCATTTAGCACGATCCAAAATCTTTTGGGCTTAAATTTTTTGGGTTAAATTTAATTTTTGCGAAATATGTTCAATTAGCGAAGAATTTTGCTATTACACAGAATGCTGATGCTATAGAAAGCAGCGATAGTGAAGAACCTGTTAAACTTACTGCAAATTTAATCCAAGAAGGACTTCAACTTGCAAACAAATTAGGATACCATTTCGTCACAAACGATCCCAATGTCGAAAGAGCTGCACAATTCCAACGTGAGCTGAATTCTTGTATGGCTCGTTACAAAGAATTATACAAAGAGGTAGCAACAATTGGCGAACAACGGCTCATAACAGAGTTCACTGTTAAAAATGTAGATTCCGAACGAGCAAGAGAAAGTCCAGGTCAAAATTATTCCAGCGATGATAGTGATTTTATACCCATTCGATGCAAGCCAATGCGAGTAACTGAAGATGACAGCAATTAAATTTATCATTTAAATTTTTTTTTTAAATTTTTTTTACCTTAATAATTGAATAACCTATTCTTTTTGTTAACAACATAGCTGTTATACATAATTGTTTTTAGTTCCTGAACTGGTCATACATTTTTTTTACATTACTTTTAAGCTTCGAGTGCATATTTTTTTTCTTTAATAACTATGCTTGTGTAAAAACACATTATATATGACGCGCACAGAGTAAAAACGACTCTTAAGCGCCAATCAGTCACCGCGTATCTTTTTTAAGCGGAATTAATCGTAACGGCAAAATTTGGGCCGTTCAGTGAAAATCGTATCGCAGCTGTGGCTCTTTTGCAGGTTTCTGTCTTGGTTATTGCTGCCGTGCTGCCATATAGTTTCGTGCACAAAGTAAGCACGCTGTTCATTTTGCTTTTGAGGTTAAATTTTACATTCTTTATAAAATCTATGACACAGAATTATCTAAATTTGGTTTTCCAAATTGGTTTTTCTCATACGTTTACGTCTTCTCTGATGCTCAAAGTTCATAAAGAACCCTGGCAAACACCTGCAAGTCTAGCCGTCCGCAGTCAAAATATGGCGTGATAAAATTTAAAAGGACGCAAACATATTTTTTTGGCTAATAGGAAATTGTCATTTGTCAATTTACAGTCTGCAAAACGAAAATTCGACAAGACGGCAAAGCATCAAGAATTTTTCGTTGGTACCATAGCAATTTCTCAAAACCGGATTTTAGCACGTGGTAGCGACATATGTACATGTGAACAAGCATAACATCCCACCCTTGGTCTGTTCTGCTTGGCATTAGCAGCGATACTGACGAATCCGACGGTTGCTCCGAGCTCCGGTACAACTAGTGTTGTTCCGATACCGCCTAGTACTCGATTCCAGTACTCAAAAAAAGTATCGTTAAAAAGTATCGATGCCAAGAAAATATCGAGCTCAAGTACTCGATACTTACTCGTAATGTACTCATTAAAACAAATGGAATTTTATTGAACAGAACTATTTATTTATTTTTATTTATATCAATAAATACAAAGGTACATGTAATATAGAAACAGCAGAGCCTCAAATTGAAAAATTCAGATTCAGAAATACCACTCAAGAAGAGAAGTTTGTCGATATGAGCCGGTGAAAGACGATTTTTCTTTAGAAAACAACCGCTCACAGAGCACAGACGATGCCACGATGCAAAAGTAGCTTCGAACAAGCTCCAACATATAACAAGTAGAATTCCGACGCGTTCTTACGTCTAGCATAAGGTTTTTTGTCGCACACTCGCTAGAGTTTGAACCAACTGAGCCACGGCGGCGCCGTGCATGCTAAAAATTATGAAAATGCCTAGCAATCACAAATATGTGCATGATTGGCAACATTGCACAATTTTTCTGTAATAGATAAGAGTTGCCTAACCCAATTTTTTAGTAATAAATGGGAGGTAAGGTAAAAAATTTTTTTGCCAAGGCAACATTGTAACGCTTTTGCAAAAAAGTTTTGTCAACGGATACTCCGATCCTATGCCAATCTAAAGTACTTGATACCCGTACTCGTACTTGAATAAAAGCATCGAGTACAAAAAGTACTCAAGTATCGAGAGGAGTACTCGAGTACTTACTCAAACTCATTAGTATCGGAACAACACTAGGTACAACCGAGCATGCATGCAAACATGAGTTGGTGTCACATGTACGCTGCTATGCTGCTTTGGGTCGTTTTTCCGCTGTGAAATTTTTTGGGTCGTTTTTGCGCTGTGAAATTACAAGAGTCGTTTTTACTCTGTGAGCGTCATATGTGATTTAATAAAATAAACCTGAATAGTTGTTCTTAAAAAATCCTTGTTTTTCACTAATTTCAATAGGTTTTAGAGATAAGGAACCAATCACCTATTTTGCATACGATCAATATCATTTTTACACGGTTTTTGTACACGGATTTTCCTGGAACCAATTACCGTGTAAAAACAGAATTAGGTGTATTTCATTTTATCGTGCGCTTGCAGTTGGTTTCATTTTCTCGTGCGTTTGCTTTTACAATTTAGACACTCGCGAATTTCAATCATTAGTAGGATTACTACTACTACTTCAATTACATCAGTAAAATCAAAAGTCAAAGCGTTCATTGTAGCAACCCTTCTAGGTTTCACGCTTTGTTGTTGAAGCTCGAAAATCAAAGCGAGGAAAGTCTAATGTGAACGAGGCTTAAGGGCGATGTCAACCTTATATTTTATGACATTTAAGGTGCATATCCGTAAATCGGTGGCTAAGCGCCAATGACCAATTTCTTTTCATCCCGTGTAAACCCCTCCTTTTTATTTACATTTCTCTTTCCCGTATTCCCTTTCCATTTCCAATTTGCACCCTTCCAGCTGTCATGTTTCCCATTTCTCCGCTCTCGCGCAAATATGTGCCCGCTCTGATCGCCACTCTCTTCCGGACTACAAGTGACCGCGACGAAGTGTTCCCTATTCCACAAACTTTGTTTAAACAATTTTAAATTAATAAACGCGCAAATCCGCGCATGTAAACCCAAAAAACCCCGTGTGTCCTCTTCTTAATAAAGGAAGTCGTTCTCGACGTTCTATACAAGTCGATATCGACTTAAACATTATGTCCTTCGAGGCCTACCTCGAATCGGCGCGTATGACGTGACTTTCTTAAGTTTTCAACAAAAAGTGCACAAACAAAAAATTAAATTTGTACCATAAAGTGCTAAATGCCAATCAGCAGCAACAATTGAAAACAACAAGAAATAAACAGCACAAACAAGTGAAAATCCGAACATATGAGATGTAAAAAGAGTTAGGTGCAAAAACAACCAACAACACAATACATATGCTTACACTCAAAACAATTGATGTCAAAGCATTTACAAAAAAGAAAGCAAATTGTGCCAAAAGTTTACAATAAGCAGCAGTAGCATATACAGCAGCTGCGTCATTAGCAGCGTATAAATAAAAAATCCCCCACAAAAAGCCCTTTGTCCCCATTAAAAGGGCAAGCTGTAAGTACAGTTTTTCAACATATGTATTTTGCGTAATTAATTGGACAGTAATGGCCGTTACCTTTGAACGCATCACCCGATAAGCCCGATACGTATATATGTATGTACATAAAGTATACATATCCAAAACGTTAAGGGGCATTTGCATATAGAAAAATTTTTGCGCCATAATTGCAAGCGCCACTTGTACATATCACGTACACAGTTTATCAAATTCACATCTCTCAGTGTAATCTCATTCCAATATGTATATACAGTCCACTAACATTCTCACACATATTCAAGCGCTCTCGTCGCTTTTGCTTTACCTCTTAACGGCAAGAACAGGTCACTTTGCGGACGATACCCTATTGCCGGCATATAAGATTCCATCGTTTGCCACTCAAAGGGCCAAAAATTCAATTCTCTCTAAATTGAAATTAAATAAATTTAATTTAAATTATTTAAAATATTTAATATATAATAAAATTTTCTCAAATTTTATATTATATTTAT
The DNA here is from genome assembly GCA_963457695.1 of Neria commutata. Lineage (NCBI taxonomy): Eukaryota > Metazoa > Arthropoda > Insecta > Diptera > Micropezidae > Neria > Neria commutata. The sequence continues at coordinate 38,449,791 of OY735245.1, forward strand.
GATCTATTTTAATTTCCATTATAATATAAATTCCCAATTTATATTGTTTTTTTTTCAATAAATATATATTGAAGCCTTGCATCTCTGCAGAAGCCATTGAATATATTATAAAATTTAAAATAATATACATCTTGATTCCCTATCAAATACATCAAAATTCTTAATAATCTGCTACCTCTAGCACAGTGATGGGCAAGCGCTATAGGGGAGAGGGGGGTACCTTCGTTCTTGGGGCACATTCGTCAATGGCGATTTCGGTATGAAGGAGTCATCTGACATAACTGTTTATTAGTAAAAACTAACCCATAACTAGCATAAAAATCCCTCACAAAGTTTGCCATCTCTATCTGAACAGCTGATAAAGTTACATTTGATTTTGTGTTTTCGCGCTTCGTTCCCGAATATTCAGGTCGGTAACGTAAGAAGTTTGTACTGTATTTATACCATTATTTCGAACAAAATTGTATTAGTATTACTTTAATACTAATTATTTTGTAAATTATTTTATAAATAAAAGTGTATTAAATGAAAATAAAGCACTGAAATTAGAAGTAAAAAAATAAAAAGAAAAAAAAGTGACACCAGGGTGGACTCGTCTTTTTTACATGCGGCACATTCGTCAATATAACTTCACAGGTACTAAAAATCGAAATGGAGTTGAAGCTTCCAAGACCCTCGAACCTGGCTTAAACCTCCCGTAACCACACAAAATTAATATTAGGGTCGATCTCAGCACTTTAAACATAATATATAACAAATAATTTATAAAAAAAAAATTGACAATAAGTACATTTTTTTAAGCTCTCAAACATGATTTTTTTTAAATTTTTTAATGCAAAATATAATAAATACGTGTTGTGTAATCAAAAACATGTCTTATTTAGTCTAAACAAGACTTTGTATCACCTTATGGTACTTTAAAGTGTTAATGCCGAAAGTGCCCCGCCAAATGCCGAAGCTACCCTGGCATGGGGGGCACATTCAGCGAAATGACTTCTTTTACTATTCATGAGAAAAATAATACAAACGGAACTTTTTAAAGAAATTTTACTATAACATTTTATTGTTAAATAATGAGGTATTGTAACAGTCTAATCGGTTTTTAAATATATTGATTACCTTCTGAAATATAGGCCTTAAAAAAAAGAGACGAAGGTATCCCCCTCTCCCCTACTCGCGGTGCTCATTTGTTTTTGTAAAAACTCTTGGCATAGGCCGAGATTTGTTCACACAGACACAGCTCTTCGCGCTAAGCAGTACGAAAAACACAAACAACAGTGTTATTTTCGTTTCGTCTGCCAGCTCGCGCGCATATGCTTTGTTGGTACACTTTTGCGACAGTTATCTTCAACACAGACGTTGTTGTTGTCTTGCGCATGATTTCGAGCAAAAAAGTGTGTAGCTGTGGAATGGGAAGCACTTGAAAAAATTTTTCCTCATATTAAGTTTTATATTTAAATTCTTCCAACTTCGGAAAATGAGGATCATATCTCTTCAGAAGAGAAGTGGGAAATTGATTTTTTTGACTGGGAAAATGATTTGAATCATTTATTGAAAGGATCATGGGAGATTTATATGACTTTTGAGTTATTAAGGTGGTTTGTTTTTCATTACATATAACTGAGCAGAATATGAAATTCCTTTTTTTACAGTGTACATATTGAGCAAATTTTTTTTTCCTTTTTTATCATAACAAAGTTTGTATGTATTGGTGTTTACTCTTCCATAAGGAACTTTTGCCCATCACTGCTCTAGCAGATAATTATTGATAACAATTCTTGTATTACTCGAAAAATACAGAAATTAAAATTTTCGAAAAAAACGCTATCTCTAGCAATTGAAATTGAAAATTGCAATAAATTGCGAAATAAATTTATACTATCTCAAAAAATTCCAATTAAAATTATTAAATTTTGACGCGACCCCTGCGTAAAAAATAGGAAATTTCACCCTTCCACAGGAAATATTGAGAAGGGCAATAAATTATTTCTACGGTACTCTGAGCGTATTAATACGCAATATTTCACGCTAACTCGTAGCGTGAAATAAATTTCACTGTTGCGAACAAGGTTTTATATTATTCCTTGCGCTACCCACAGCGCAAAAAATTATTAATATCCCACACTACCACTAGCGTGAAATAAATTTCACACCTCCACAGGCAATATTCGGTATTGCAGTAAATATCCACGCTACCTCCAGCGTGAAATAAATTTCTCCATCGCGGAAAATTGTTTTTAGAACGTTTTTATTAAGTCGCTTTCTTGTCTGTTTGTATGTCCCGTACAAATCTTGGAATTAATTTTAAAGTAACTTCCCGATAAGCTAGAGACTTGAAATTTTCAACATAGCTCAGAACTGGATGACAATGCAATATTATATCAATATTATATTATTATATTATATATTTTTCTGTGTGGGCGTGGCACCGCCCACAAATTATGAAATACTTTTTATCTCGGCACTTGTATAAGCAATGTTAACGAATTTTGGTATATTGATACATACATTCGATTCCAACATTTTTCCTAAATGTGGTTGGCATTGGACAACGGGGCGTGGCCCCGCCTATACAACTCCACCTTAAGGAATGCTTTATCTCGGCTAATTTTGCAGCAATATCAATATCAAATTTGGTATTGAGGTGTTAATAGTCGTTTCTTACATTCCTGTCATATGTGGTATGATGTAACTCACCACACTCAAATTCACCACACTCAAATTCACCACGCCCAAACTCACCACACCCAAACTCACCACACCAAACTCGCCACACTCAAACTCGACACATTCAAACCCACCACGCTCCAACTCTGGTATATTGATACATACATTCGTTCCTTTTAATTGGCCTGCTATAAAAAAAATAAAACAATTTAAAAAAACTACCTACCAACCCATAATTAAAAAAACGATCACTCGTTTTATTGGCCCAGTTTTAAAACCATTTAACACTTTCAACAGTAAAAAATTTTACAGTTCAAAAAAACAGTGAAGTGAAGAAGTAAGAAAAACAACAAAAAATAAATAATTATAAATAGTGCAATAGTGACAGTTTCTTCGTACCACGTAACAAAAAAAAAAACAATTTAAAAAAACTACCTACCAACCGGTTACAATTTTACACACACAAGACTAAAAATCGGAAAATAATTATTAAGTAAAAAAAAATTTTTAATATTCAACGTTTTTAAAATGGACTAAAAAGTATAAAATAATTTTTCATTGCCATAAACAGATTTCTGAACCAATATAGATGGTCCTGATAATGTTTGATTTTGATTTTTCAATTGATATGGAAATACTAGTAAGATTTAAAACTAAAAACGTTGGGCGCAAAATAATAGCAAAGAGTAGCTGCTGTTGAGAAAACAGTTTATATCATTTGCAGGCCAATATTATTGTACTTAAGTGATTTAATAATAATAGTCGAACTTAAGTTACTACAGCTCATACTTTCAAAGTATAAATGACTAAAATTCATCAATCAAATAGATGGGATTGAAAAACAAAGCATGCAACAAAATTCTGAATTTTAATCTACTTTTGAGTTTAACAAGTTTAAATCAAAGAATAGGCAGTACAATCAAACTGTTAGTGACTTAGGTGAACTATTCACGCATCAATAACCCAATGTATGCCCCAACGTTTTTAGTTTTAAATCTTACTAGTATTTCCATATCAATTGAAAAATCAAAATCAAACATTATCAGGACCATCTATATTGGTTCAGAAATCTGTTTATGGCAATGAAAAATTATTTTATACTTTTTAGTCCATTTTAAAAACGTTGAATATTAAAAATTTTTTTAATTTAATAATTATTAAATCCCAAATTTAAAATTTCAACAGTGAAATTTCACTTTAACCCCTAACGTGAAATAAATTTCACTATTCCAAAAAACATTAAATAATTTTTTCTAAATTATTTCATACGCTACCCCTACCGTAAAAGGTAAATTTCATACACGATTTACATTAATCGATTTTCATTCGCAAATTGTCGCATATCTCAGAAGCGGCAAATGAGGCTATTACCCGGAAGCAGAGGTTCCATCCCGCGAGCTCTGTCTTTATATGGGAATCCGACTGCCTACTAAAATTTTGCGCAAAGTTTCAATCAATCCCTATTGATGACATTAGAAAATCCTTTTTGTTGGTCAAGCTTGAAACTCTTAATGATAATTGGCTTCGTCTTGTCAGCGCTCACAATGAAGTCCTCTCCCTTGACGACAGTGAGCTGCCTGATGATTCAAAGGAGTCGATGCGTCAGAAATTTTATCTCTGCTCTGAGAATTTCATGACATGCAAAGCCCGGATTCTCGATCTCCTCGAGAAAAGGCTTCCCCAAAGTGCAAAACTTCAAAAGCCTGCCAGATTACCAGAGAAAACAGCAGTTCTAGAACCTCAATGTTCTTCGAATACCCATCTCCGGGTTCCGCCTGCCGACTCCGAAATCTTCTACGGAGATGATGAGGAGTGGCCGTCTTTCCGTGACATGTTCACGAAAAAGTACGGAAATCACCCAAAACTGACTCCCGCTCAGAAATTGTACTACGTCCGGTACGAAACCCAGGGTAAGGCGAGTGCTATCGTCAAGCCATTTCCGTTGGTAGACGAAAATTTCTCTATCGCCTGGGAAGCACTTAAGGCGCTATACGAGAAGGACATCAGAACCCCTCTGAATATCCCTATTGTGACCACGGAAAGTAGTGAGGCGATCCCAAAAGCCTCCACTACTGAAAACAATGTTCTGACCCCTCAGAAGACTCCCACTCAAAACTGGGATCCCAACCCAGTTTGTAGCTGCTCGTCAAGTCTCCTTCAGACGAGCGGATACGATGGCATAGAAAATCCCTTTTCGTTTCGCCATCATAAATCCCAACCAAATTCACTCCTGAATTTCGCCAAAAATGCATTGGAGAAAAATGTTGTGGAGCAGCGAATTTTGCCATCAGGGGACAAACTCTTTGCCCCGGGAGGATGGCTATCGCCAAAATGGGCTGATGGAAAGGTGTCCAGCGTGTCTTGCTCGGCTTCGCGCTCATATGTGCGCCATTCCAGGCGAGAAGGTGGAAATATATCTTCCAAGTGCTCAAGTGCCACGCTTCCAAGTGGTGCGTCCACATCAGCCCTGGCCTGCTCTTCTTCCTCACCTTCCGGTTCTACATCCAACTCCAGCATGCTGGCCGCATCCGTCAGCTGCACTTCCTCTTCTTCCGGTACTACCCCGCAAACTGTCAACGTTACTCCATCGTCGGCGACATCCCCCGTCATAACCGGCGCACTGCTAGCACCCAATCGCTCAATTAAGGGAAGTGGCTCTCTCGCCAGCCCTCAAACTCCACGGTGGGTGAAATCCGAACCCAACCGCTTCATTCAGAAGACGACCGACATCCCCAGACGGTTCTCTGCATGTTCCCGAGCTGCACGGCTTCTAACTCCCCCTGAAGCCTGGCCGAAACGCACTCTCCGTGCTACTCCATTTCTGGAGAATAAGAAAACCGATGTTCTTTTTCCCCTTGAAGAACCGACCGTCATCCCGAAACGGTCTTCGTTATTTTACCGAGTTTATAAATGGTATGCTCTCCCTGAGCATCAACTCACCATTTATAACATCGTCCTAACCCTAACGTCGACGGAACGAGCAGCTGCAATTCTCTGGAAGGCAGAGGGTCATGCGGGATGGGTCATCACATCTTTCTCCGCTCACCGTGTTGACCCTAGCCACAAAAATCGACAGCGCCTTGCCACAAGGATGAAGGACTCCCCTCAAAAGAGTGACGGCTGGTACGAATCATCAGCGCCGCGACGCGGGCCCGTCGTTATAGCCTGTCTTGCCCAGTCGCTTACCGCACGCGCCTGTAACTCCTCCAGCCGATGGATGAAAGGAGGATATGACCATCACACACTGTTGCATTCATGGCGGAGTGTTGCGCCTCGACGTAAACTGGCACCCCTAGCCATCAACGGGCGAGACGTACATCCCTGGTGGCGGCCGGCCCCGGCTGCACGATCTGGTGCGCGCCTACGACGGGTGGTGCCAATTGCACGGCCTGCTGCAGATCCAACATGTGCGATCCCTGCGCTAATCGAGCAGACTGCTGCACGCGTCCATCGTAGGATACTTTCCGTTGAACTGCTTAGGCGCCAAGTACGTAAACCCTCAGCAGTCGAGATAAGGCTTCCGAAGCTTCCGAGACGGCGAGGTCACAGACTGCCCCTGCACTGGATATTCTGGACCAGTCACAGCAGTCGCTGCATCACCCCAACGGGACTATATGTTGCAGTCCTGCAAGGCGGGCAGAATGGCTAAGCGCCAATGACCAATTTCTTTTCATCCCGTGTAAACCCCTCCTTTTTATTTACATTTCTCTTTCCCGTATTCCCTTTCCATTTCCAATTTGCACCCTTCCAGCTGTCATGTTTCCCATTTCTCCGCTCTCGCGCAAATATGCGCCCGCTCTGATCGCCACTCTTTTCCGAACTACAAGTGACCGCGACGAAGTGTTCCCTTTTCCACAAACTTTGTTTAAACAATTTTAAATTAATAAACGCGCAAATCCGCGCATATAAACCCAAAAAACCCCATGTGTCCTTTTCTTAATAAAGGAAGTCGTTCTCGACGTTCTATACAAGTCGATATCGACTTAAACAATCGGGGTCCTTAGAACGTTAGCGGGGGTCGTCAACAACGTTAGAGGTCGTTTTCTCCGAAGCTTTACATCTTTTCATTAGTAAAGTTTTAATGCGCGTCAGCGAACATGTAACACGATGTTAACACGATGACAATACATGATTAAGTCATATAAAAATTTAAATTCAAGCTGCCGAATAAACATAAACTCGTATAATAAAAAAAATTTTAATTTTTACTTTGATCAAAGTTATTAGCGAAACTGCAATAGCCAATCAGAGCACAGACAGGAAAGAAGAAACACTGCTGTATATAAGCTTTGCTCTAATGCTTTCAGATACACAGGTGGGCAAAACAATAGGTGTGGGCATATTTTTTTCCAAAAAATCTCGCCTTTAATTTATTTTTTATTATCCCTCAAAAAAAATAAAATAGTTTTCAAAATAGACATACTTCAGCGTCATAACAAAAAATAAAAAGCTTAACAAAATCTCTAACAAATATCTTTAAAAAATTAATTTATAAAAATACCCGAATTTTCGCTTGGACAGAATAATAGGTGTGCCCAACAAACTTCGTAATAAATAATGAAATTTTTTTAGATATGGTACTTTCTTTGACTAAATTAGTTAGAAAGCATTTAATACCCTGTATATCCGCCATTATTCTTGATTACTTTTTCGATTCCTCCAAGCAGTAATAATATTGGATGTGTGATGGAGTTCACCTTAGAGTAGAGGAAAAAAGATTGGTTCGTCGGCTCCGAGATAAAGGAAAACCCTTCAAAATCATTGCCAGATTAATGGGACGGCCTGAAAATTTCATTATAAATGCTTTAAAAGTAGAAAAATGTATTGAAACGCGCACACCACCAAAATTTACCCGGTAGGATTGCTATCAAAATTATTTCGTATAGAACTGCAAATTAGAGGAACCTACACCTTACCACGAAAAACAGCCCCGTACCATTAAGCTGCCTCCTCCGTGCTTCACTGGATTTTTTGTGAACCTTATGTGGAATTCGTTGCCTTTCTGGCTATGAACGTTTCTTTCCGCATCGTTACCAAACAAATTTTTTTTGTTTTATTACTCCAGAAAATATTGCTCCATTTTTTTTCCCTATTATCCCAACCAGATTTTATGAACTAATTTTTTCTCTTCCTCCAATCGATGTGTTCAAAATTTGTCAACCAATTGATACAATACTTTATTTAATTTATTTTTTGAAAATAGATTCGAGTAATGAAAGATAAGTGTTAATATACATAGGTTTTGAGCGCCCAAGCTTTCAAGGATAATAAGATACAGGTGATTTGGAAACAATTTATTTTCTACTTTTTATTGGCATTTCACCACAGCGAGGTGTGCAGTTCTTTGCTATGAAAACAACTGTTTGTGCTTTCTCTTCTTCAAAAATAAACGAAAAATGAAAACAAAAATAGCGAAAAGTGAGTATTTTTTGAAATTTTCAATAATTTGGTATTATATCTTATTTCTTTTAATTTCTAGTCATCGTGAATTTGACAAGACGACGTAGGCATAGCTGCAGCATTTCATTCAATATTGCAAACAGCACACAGAGCTCTAAGCCGGAAAAAACAGCCCGATAGCGCTGCGAGCAGTGCAAAATTTGTGGGAGCAGTGGCAGAGGACCTCGAACTCCCGATATAACGGAGTTTGATCAGTAGGCCATACATGTGTTGTATTTTTAATATTGTGTAACTACCTTTAAATTACTGCAATAAAAAAATTTCACTTTTTGCTTCAAAATTTACGTTTTGCAACAGCTATTTTCGCTTGTTACCTCCTAATGCGACGGTCACAATGTTTGTGACAATTGATACATTTCGAGCTTTTGATTTGACGAAATGCTCTATTGTGACGAAATGAGTATTGTGACGGTCGCAGGAATAGGGCTGTTAATCACATCCCAGATATTGACAATGCAGAAGTGCTGAAACAGGAGACAAACTATGTATGGATATATACACAGGAAACGCTACATATAATTGACTGTACGTTAAGTTAGTTTTCTTAAATTTGTTAAATTGAAAAGTTTTTGTATTAAATTCGTTTCATATGTCAGGTTCATTCGTTTCTGTTAAATAGTTTTGTACAATTTGTTAACATATTTTCAATTCGAAATTCGAGCAGGCCGGTTGCTTTCACGCAATTGTTTTCAATAAAATTAAAAAATTTTCCCATTAGAAAAAAAATATAAAAATTGTTTTTCACAGTTCGTGGTGTTTGTCCCTGTGTTTTTTCTAGCGAATTCTAATCTTCGCTTTGTTGCAGTTTCCTTTTCATATTTTTCGTCAGTGCATCTGCTATAATAAAGCCCAAAAAAATAAGAGTACGTCATTCCTACTGCTCTGCAGTGGCAGAGTGCAGTGCGCAAGCTTGTTGAAGCGTGACCTAACTATATTTATTGTGCCCAACGTAAAACAAAGAAATATAAAATAAGCGGTTAATTAAAGAGCAGTTTCACCAAGAGCAATAGCTCTAAATATCAAAATGAACGACCCACCCAAATTGGAATGGGATAAGACAATCAAACCGATATTTGCTACAATTGGACCAAAATATTTAATAATGTCTAGAACCAATTCTTCTAACACTCTCGCCAATGTCTCACCGTTTCTTCTAAAAAAAACTATAGACGCCACATGCGGCACTGAAGTGGAAGAATGCAAAAAAAAAAGAAATGGTAATGTGCTTATTAAAACTAAAAATCACATGCAAGCAAATAAGTTATTAACATTAATAAAACTCTCAAACACAATATCAATCGAAATCACAGAACATAAAACACTTAATTATTGCAAAGGTGTAATATATTGCAATGATCTCCGTGGCATTCCGGAAAATGAAATACTTGAAGAGCTCAAAAGCCAAAACGTATGCCAAGTCACAAAAATTCTAAAAAAAAGTTAACGAAGAGCTGGTCGAAACGGGCCTACTTATTTTATCATTCGCATCCACCCTGATACCGACTGAAATAAATATTGGCTATGAGAATGTAAACATCCGCCCCCATATTCCGCGACCTCTACGATGCAATAACTGTTATCGCTATGGTCATATGTCAAAATTTTGTAAAAACAATAGAACTGCAAGAAAAATGTCAAAATAAAACAGCATGTGTCAATTGCACTGAAATGAAGATTCTTCCCAACGATCACACGGTTTTCGACAAAAAGTGCCCAATATTTATAACACAACAAGAACTACAAGCAATCAAAATAACGCAAAAAGTCTACAACAAGGCCGCACACATCATTTATAAAGAGCGCCACCAACATGACTTTCCCTCTTACGCTTCTGTCGCAGTCGACCGTACAACAACAAACAATGCACCAATGCACCAAAGCCAAACTCAACCACGCCAGGATTCAACGAACCCACATCAGACCCGATCTACCAGCGCTAAAACAACTAGCCGCACGCCCGCTTATTACAATGACGTCTTATCGTTCACTGACTCTGATACTGAACAAGTTATTACAGCTTCTACCCCTACGTCAACACTCTTATCAGACAAAAAAATAAAAGTCTTCCCAAAAAAAAACCTCCAAACGCTTTATCCAGCAGCGTAAAAGCAAATCCAAATTCACCAAACGAAACGCGAAGCAACTTCTCAACGACAACAACCCAAATGATGAACACATGGATTATACCTCTCCTGATTTACCTGAAACTTATTAATAATTTACATTCATTCTATTCCAAATTCCTCTAATGATAATCTCATTTATTTAATCATATAGTTAAGATTGTTAATTTAAGTTATACTGCAGCAATGGCCTTAAAAATAATTCAATGGAACATCAGTGGATACATCAATAACTATGAACAGCTACAAGTGCTTATGAAATTACACAATCCAAAAATAATCACTCTACAGGATACTCATTTACACTCCCAAAACAATATCCCTATCCCAATCAACTTTCTAATGTACTCTTCCAACTCCTCTCCAAATTCTTACGGCGGTGTCGCCCTACTCATACATAAAACGTTACAGCATGAAATCATTAGCACTAACCAAGACTTTGACACAATAGCAGCGACTATTTATTAAAAAACCAAGTTTGTAATATTTTCCTCATACATACCACCCACTAAAACTTTTAATCTTCTCAACTTACACAACGTTTTCAGTAGCACTCCGTGCCCATGCGTAATCACCGGAGACTTCAATGGCTGGCACCAAAAATGGGGCTCAGGAAAAAACAACAAGAGAGGTAATATATTGTCGCAATTTATAGACCAATCTCCTCTCACTCTCCTTAACAACGGTTCGCCTACACATCTCAGTACCCACAACACACTCACACACCTCGACCTCACCATCTGCTCCCCCAATATAGCACTAGATTCAGATTGGCAAACAGAAGATAATGGAAGTGATCACTTCCCAATTATATTATCCTGTTTTCAAACAACCACCAGAAACTCCCAAAAACCTAAACCAATTTTTAGAGTCCAATTTGCTGATTGGGTAAAATATCAAAAATATAATGACACGCCCACATAGCGCTAATATCAATAAAGAGTCTGCCCTTATTCACAGAATAATCTTGCAAACCGCGAACAGCGCTATACCAAAATCATTCTTATACAAACAAAAGCATAACGTCCCATGGCGGAATAGAGAATTGCAGACTCTTAGAACAACAAAAATGGAACTCTGGCATATCCTTAAACGACAAATATCCCCACAAAATCTACTGAACTTTAAAAAAGCCAATGCAATATTTAAACGGGAAGTTAAAAAAGCAAAGAGAATTTCTATCCATAATTTTACTGCTGAGATTAATCCCTCTACATCGTCAGGTAAAATTTGGTCTAATATAAGACGCTTTTGTGGACTAAACAAATCAAAAAATATACAATGCTTAGCCTCTCCTACCCATCATGATGAATTTATCACCGATGCGACGCAAATTGCAAACAGTTTCTGCGCTTATTGGTCTGACGAATCTTCCGATACAAAATTTCCTCCACTCTTTCAAGAGAAAAAAAGAGAAGCAAATCTAAATACTCTCAGCTACTCACTTAGACAAAAAGCTCAACTAATAGAAGACGACATAACAATTGTAGAATTAGAAATACATAGCACTAAAAAAAACTGAAGGGCAAAACTCCTGGTGCCGATCGAATATCTTACCCCATGATTCAAAACCTCGCTAGAAACACCAAACGCAGACTAATTAACTTATATAATAATATTCTCAATACCATTATCCCACAATCATATAAAATTAGCACCATAATACCTATCTTGAAGCCAAATTCAGATAAGACACTTACCAAATCATATAGACCAATTTCACTAAATCCATGCTGCTCAAAAGTTTTAGACAAAATAATAGCCAATCGACTATGGTGGCTTGTCACTTCTGACAAACTTATTAGTTGCCAACAGCTGGGCTTTAAAAGGGGAAAGTCCGTATCAGACAATCTAGTATACCTAGATGCCTTGATTTCAGACTCCCTATCATCAAAAAGACATTTATCGATTATTTCCCTAGACTTCGCTAAAGCCTTTGATCGGGTTGGAATCCATACAATCTTAGAGCAGCTGAGATGCTGGAAGCTTGGACCCGAGATAATTAATTATGTCTCAAACTTCATGACTCATAGGGCCAGTTTCACAGTGGATGTTTAAATCTAATTTGCGTTTAAATCTAGTTTAACTTTTCTTGAGTTTCACAGTGCATTTATTTAAATACGTGTAACGAGTAATACGCAACAATGCAACCCTGCTGACGATATTTGAGAAGTTTGAGAACATCATCGAAAACCTAGAAGGACGCGAGTGACGACTTCGAAGCGAACGCGAGTGCACGCGCATTTTGTATTTGATATAATAACTTTCTATTAACTTGAAGTTGTATTGCAAACCATTAACCATTTCTTTCATTAAAACGATATTCAATAATTAAAAAACACTCTGAAGCACCTGACATTTTTCAGAAGTACGATTGTGACATTTTTAGAAATCGGGCCTGACATACGGAATAATGAATGGCAACTTCGGATATTTGACAATTGAAGGTTGACACAACTTGCCAAAAACATATGTTCAATTGTTCAATTATGGAGGCAGCGCGAGCTAAAAATTTTTCGTCGGCCGAAAGAAGTGAATTATTGGATATTGTGCAAAGAATCCACAGTTTATATTATTTATAATACTACGGGATCATTTATATGTGCTATACCATGCAGTTTTATGTTTAATTTGATCTCTTATAAATTGCAATATTGTCGACGCAGCTTGCTTGCACATCCGAAATCAGCTGTTTATTTGTATTCGATTGCAACTCTGTGCCGTACATAAATATCCACAGTCGGCTATTTAAATCGTATTTAACTTCCAACTGTGAAACTGAAATTCCCTATTTAAACTGCAATCAGAGTTTAAATATCCACTGTGAAACTGGCCCAAGTCAGAGTCGGCATCACCTACTCCAGCACTTTACCACTTTCAAATGGCATCCCTCAAGGGTCTCCTCTTTCTGTCATCCAGTTCTTAATAGCCTATAATAAATTATGCAACATAATTTCACTTCATAAGGAAATAAATTTCTGCGCATACGCGGACGACTTTACAATTATAAAACAACTACCCAAAGAAAAAAATTTAAATATTAACTTGGGAAATGTAATAAGAGATATTCAAACCTGGTGTGAGCACTCTGGGGCCCAATTATCAATCTCCAAATGCAAACAAATACATACAAATTTGCCGCAAAAGAGCATGCGTTTGCAATGTACAATCTAACGACGTCCCTATTGCAGCAGTTAATCAATTGAGAGTACTAGGAGCAATTTTAAATGACAGATAGAGATGGCAAGATCACATTAAACACCTACTCTCATCGCTTTCAAGCAGGCTCAATATCATTAAGTCTCTTTCAAGCAGTAAATTCAATTGTAGCACATACTCTATCATTTCCGTCATTAAATCAACAATAATATCGAAAATAAACTACGGACTGTTCTTATACGTTTACGCTCCTAAATCGCTGCTATACAAGTTGAAAACCATTTACAACTCAGCTTTCAGAACTGCTTTTGGAGCATTTCGTACCACACCAATTAATAACATTTTATTTGAAGCTAATATTAAAAGCATTGAAGATCAAAGAGATCTTTTGACATCAAAACTATTCAATTGCTTTATCCACTGCCATGACACTCCATATTCGAAATTTATACACTCCTTACCCATATCTAATAATAACCCCAGAAACAAGTCAGTGATAGATAGATCGATATCTCTTTGCAAGGAACTAGACATCCCCTATCATCCAATCAATCCCCTAGACAGTAAAACCCCACCTTGGTTACTTAACCCACTCGCACAATAAATCAACCACCGGTCCCATCATATACCGCGCCAAATTTCTTCACATCAGAGAAAGTCTCAGCGATTACTCCTTCTTATACACTGATGGCTCAAAGCACGGCGATAGTATAGGTTACGGTATCACAACAGATACAAATGTCATCAAAGTAGCTCTCCTCCCATTATATAGTTCTGTCTACTCGGCTGAAATTATTGCTATCCTAGAAGCAGCAAAACTCGCACAATCAAGAATAGGAAAATACGCCATTTGTACCGACTCACTATCGTCCATTCACGCAATATCGAACATAAACAATACGCATTATTACCCCACATTTATACGTAATATACTTGTAGAAACGTATCCTAGAATTTTACTCATATGGATTCCCAGCCATGTTAATATAACAGGTAATGAACTTGCTGACGATGCAGCCAAATTTGCATCTACAGCTCCTGTCATCACTAACTCCAACCTAAATTCCACAGATATCAAAAAATTTCTCAACACACATTTCTCAAGGAACCAAACACACCAATGGCCCCTCACATCTAACTGGTACCAACAAATTAATAACAGTAAATCTTCGATAGAAAACTATCTTAAATTCAGCCACGATAGTGGGCTGTCCAGATTTGACATGACAAAATTCTTTCGTCTCAGGGGCCTTACTCTGTATTTCGTTTCGAAAGTCAAATTGTTCGGAAACGGAAAATCGGAACTCTATAATCCGAAAGTAGGAAATAAATTTTCAAGTTTCGGAATGTATTTTTAGAAATTTAGAAAGTCGAAAATTCTGTACTCTGTATTCTGAATTTAACTGAAAATCCCTTCGAATTTCGGAATTTTTATTCGTTAGGTATATTGAGGGTGAAAAACAAATTAAAACTATTGCTGTGTTATAACCAGACGCGGTTATATGAATAGACTGTAATTTGCGGTGGACGACCGTTCGCATCGGAGTTTTATTGAGAACTGATTTTAGATTTAAAATATTGTATACATATAAAGAAAGACAGAGACAAAGTAAGAAAACGAAACAACAAATTTAAGGGGAAGTATTTTCATTCCTCAACATCCCGCCCCCCCTGAACGGCAGCTTCAGGATTCGGAAGCAGGGCTATCTTCGTAATTGGGCGTTTATATTCGCCACGGGCCGTTTTGACTTGCACGACACGTACGAGGTTGTCATCGCTCTTGAAAGTGGTTGTTACTCGTCCAATTAACCATTTTGATGGAGGCAGGCTTGGTTCCTTTATCACGACGAGATCTCCTTCTTTGATGTTGGCATGCGAGTTCTGCCATTTAGGACGTTGCTGCAGAGATGTCAGATATTCGATCCGCCAACGATTCCAAAACCCATGCACCATGGATTGCAAGAGTTGCCATCTGTTTAGCTGATTGGGTTTTGTATCTAATAAAGTTGGTTCGGGCACGGCTGTGTATGGCGCTCCAATCATGAAATGCGCTGGAGTTAGGGGGTCCAGTTCGGTGTCTGAGATAGCGCACAAGGGCCGCGAATTCAGCAGAGCTTCGATTTGAGTGAGGATGGTGTAGTATTCTTCGAATGTGAGTGTACTGTGGCCCACAACACGACGCAAATGTAGTTTTATGGAGCGTACTCCCGACTCCCATAGCCCACCAAAGTGTGGGGCAGAGGGCGGTATGAAGTGCCAGTGGACTCCGTCCATGGCCAGCATTGATGTCACCTCATCAATGTGCGCTTGTGACGAGGCCAATTGGTGCAATTCATCTAAATGGCGTCGTGCTCCGTGGAACGTCGTTCCGTTATCCGAGTATAGGTCGCTAGGATGTCCTCGACGGGCCGCAAAACGACGAAATGCGGCTATGAATGCGTCAGTAGTTAGATCGCTGACCAGCTCAATATGGATTGCCTTGGTAGACATGCAGATGAAGATTGCAAACCATGCCTTTCCAATTTTGGCATTTCGTGTTCGCGACAGTTTGATGGACACAGGTCCTGCGTAATCCAAGCCACAGTGGAGAAAGCATCGAGTAGGTTGAATGCGTGGTTCTGGGAGTTGACCCATAAGTTGGGTGCTGGTTGCTCGACGTTGCATAAAACAAGTTTTGCATGCAAACACAACCTTGCGTATTATGTTTCGACAGCCAAGAATCCAGTATTGCTGACGAGCGATAGCAAATGTTGCTTCAACGCCGGTGTGCAGGTGCTTGATGTGCAAGTACCTGAGAATGATAAAACAAAGATTAGATTTTGGTACTAAAATGGGGTGTTTTATGTTGAAGTGAAGAGTGGCGTGCTTAAGACGCCCACCGACGCGTAAAACTCCATCTTGATCCAAAAATGGAGAATATCGAATAAGTTGTGATTTTGCGTAATGGGTGTCTGCTGTTTTTCTTCACTTAGTGTAATGGCCTCGACCACCGACGCGCGTGTTTGTTTCTGTTTTGGCCAGTTGTCAGACGGCAAGGAAAGCCACCGTGGTCCTGTCCACCACAGAGAATGCTCTAGTAGATTAGACGGCAAAAGTCCTCGTGACGCGCAATCAGCAGGGTTGTCTTCTGAGCGGACGTGGCGCCAATGGCTACGTGGGCACACATCCAAAATTTCCGCTGTTCGGTTGCATACGAACGGCTTCCATCTTCGTGGTGGAGATGACAACCAGTCCAGGACGATCTGGGAATCACTCCAACAAATAACGTCTGCAATTGGAATAGTTAATGAGTCTTTGACAGCAAGTACTAGCTTTGTCAACAAAAGTGCAGCGTTGAGTTCGAGTCGCGGTATTGACACTGGCTTTAGAGGCGCAACTCGAGTTTTTGACGCCAGAATGTTGATTATAACTGCATCGCCAAGATGTGCGCGACTATATATTACCGCAGCGTATGCGGCAGCAGAGGCATCTGCGAAGCAATGCAACTCAATTGCGTCAGTGCGTGTAGTATAAATGTAACGCGGGACCTTGACATTTGCTAGAAATGGAAGCTCGTTCACGCAGTTTTTCCACCGGTCGCGTAATTCAGCAGGAAGCTCGTCATCCCAATTCAAGCCTTGAGCCCACACCTCTTGAAGTAAAATTTTCAGCAACACTGTTGTGGGAGCAGCAAGTCCCAGAGGATCAAAGATTTTTGCGATTTCTGACAGCACTGTTCGTTTAGTCGGTACGCGATTGTACTCAATGTTTTTTATTTTTAAAGAAAGTTCGTCACTACATGGCTTCCATTGTAGCCCAAGCAGTTTCACGCACGGTTCTTTCGAGGCAAAGTCTTTTTTATCAAATTCACAAATTTCGTTGGGTAGACTGTCCAGTAGAGGCCAGCAATTTGACGACCATTTTCGCAAGTTTAGATTCGCCTTTGCAAGCAAATCGATTAGCTCATCTTTTAAGTCAATAAGCCCCTGTATTGTATCGCTTCCAGTTGGAATGTCGTCGACATACGCGTCGTTGAGTAACACACGCACTGCATTTGGATGGGTGTGCTTATAATCTTCAGATATTTGCTTCAGCACACGCACGGATAAAAACGGTGACGATGCAATCCCATACGTGACTGTCAGAAGTCGAAAATGTTCAATTGGAGAATTTTCACTTTCTCTCCATACAATTCGTTGGTAGTCTGTGTGATCTTGCGAAATAAAAATACCGCGAAACATTTTTTGAACATCGGTAGAGAACGCGTATTTATGCTGCCTAAAACGAAGACACACAGCGAATAAATCACGCTGAATTGGCTGCCCGATATGCATGCGCTCATTTAATGAAACCCCATATGAATCTTTACACGACCCATCAAAGACAACGCGGCATTTTGTACTGGTACTGTCTGGGCTTAAGACAGCATGGTGCGGCAAATAAAAGCAATTGACAGATGGCACATCAATTTCTTCTAGAGGAATCCGCTGCATGTGTCCCAGCGACAAATACTCACGCATAAACGCTGTGTATTGCTGCCTCAACTCGTTGTTTCTGCGAAGTCTGTTTTCTAAGGCGTTAAAACGAGAGAGAGCTTGCGGCAGTGTTTCTCCTATTTCCCGCGCCTCACTTCTGAATGGGTATTTTACGACATAACTGCCACCACTTGCTCGTGTGTGTGTGGCAGCAAAATGTACTTCAGCTGGATCATTCGCGTCAATTTTTTCTGCCGACGTCTGTACCGCTTCCAGCTCCATAAATGAGCGAAAAAGTTCCTCTATATTTTCGGCTACGGCGTGGTTGGTAACTGCTGCTGTATTACTGCTACTGCCTGCACATTGCCCAGCAACAATCCACCCAAATGTCGTATGGATTGCTAATGGCAATTCATCGCCCAATATCTTTCGTTCACCAGTATAAATGTTCCACAAGTAATCGGAACCAAGCAAAACGTCGACAGCTGAACTATGATTGAAAGTTCTGTCAGCAAGTGTTAAGTTCGAAAGCAGCTTCCACGCAATAGGAGAAATATTTACTGATTGAGTTGGTATGTGTGTCGTCAGCTTCGGCAAAACAAAGGCACTGAGCGCAAGATGATTTTCAGAGACGTCAGAGAGCAGTGTAAATTGTACTCTGCCGCGAGTTGTGCCTGCGTTGCACGAAGAGAGACCTGTTACTGGAATTCGAGCATTGCTGCGGGGAAAGCCGCAACGTTGCGCGAAAGGTTCGGTGACGAAAGAGACAGTTGATCCTGTGTCAACTAGAATGCGGCAAGTTTGTTTATTTCCCCAGTTGTCGACGACTGAGGCGCATATAGTAGGCAAGAGTGTAGTTTGTGAGACAACTGCTGTTGTGCTATGATTATTAAGCACATGAGTCTGCGGCGCAGCTTCGGCTGCAAGTGAGACCGACTGCTTACTGGTGTTTGTTGTTGATGAAGTAGTTTCGTTTGCGCGCGCGCTTGTGGATGCTACGTCTGCATGCAACAACGTGTGATGCCTAGCACTGCAATTTCTGCATTGAAATTTAGAAGAGCATTTATTGACTGTGTGCGAGCGAGAAAGACAGTTATAGCACAAATTCTTTTCTTTCACTAGTGTTCTCCGTGACACTTGGCTCGCTCCTTTAAACTTTTGACATGACGACAAAAAATGATTTTCATGACAAAGCGCGCACTTGGATACAGAATCAGTTCTTGCGAAATTTGTTACTGCACGACGAGTGTTCGTATTTCGCGACGAAGGGTTTGCGCACGATTCGAGTGAATCACAACGGTCGGTTAGAAATTTGAAAAACTGTTCGAATGTAGCTTCGGTTTGGGCGTCGCAATGTTTTGCCCATTCATGTTTTGTTTCGTCATCTAATTTATTTATTAGAATTTGAATAAGCCACGGGTCTCGATTGTTTGCATTAAGAGCTTTAAGGCCCCTTATTGCCTCATCAGCACTGTCAGTCAATTTGCGAAGCGAAGCTGCATTTGAAGAAGTACAAGAAGGAAGTGAGATGTATGACTGTACAAAGGACTTTATTATAAGTGGCTTTCTCTCATAGCGCTGAACAAGGCGATCCCATGCTTCCACGTAATTGCTTTCTGTAATTGCGATATGCTTTACAAGATTGAGGGCTTCTCCCTCCAAACATGACACCAGATAGTAAAACTTTTGTGTTGAAGTAAGTCCTGTCCTGCTATCCACTGCACTCTGAAACAGGTCTTTGAAGGGTGTCCAGTCCTGATATTTACCAGTAAATGGAGGAATTTTTATTTGTGCAAGGTGAACGTTAGGCGCATTGCTGCTTGCGGCATGCTTTTCCAGAAGCGTTGCTTGCTGCTCGGCAAGCTTTTGAAAGGCGTCTTCTGATTTGTTAGTGACTGTACTGTCACGATGTTTGTTCTTAAACTGTTGCAATAGTGAGTTCGCTTCGAAATAGCGCTTCTCGTATACTTCGATTTCACTACAAGGGTCAACGAAGCCTTCCTTGTCTTCAAAGTCATACAGTTCTTGACTTAGATACACGAAACTTGCATAATTTTCTTCGAGTTTTTGTAGTCGGTTTGAAACCTGTTCCACGGAATGAGTTTCATCCAGTTTTTCTGAAATGTTACGCGTACGCGTAATGAACGATTTTACGACTTTGAGACTACGCTGTAACTTTTCCATTTTGATTTGTCGTTTGCGTGATACGCGGCAAAACGACTAAGAACTTAGAATTTTGAATTCTACCAATTTTTTTGTAAGCGTTGAGGCACGTGATACGCGGTGCACTCAAATGTTTATTGTTTGCGTGATACGCGGCAAGACGACTAAGAACTTAGAATTTTGAATTCTACCAATTTTTTGTAAGCGTTGAGGCACGTGATACGCGGTGCACTCAAATGTCTTCACAACCTGAGGGGTGCTATCTCACGTGATGCGCAGTGAGAAGCGATGTTGCACTCTTGATACGCGGAGCGCGATTTTACAATAACGAACTGTCCACTACTTTTGTTGCGCGGTCAGGACCGGCGCTGTACACGTGATACGCGGTGCACACAAATGCAATTAATTAAAGAAATTACCGGACCAATACATCCGGCTCGAAGGACCATTTTTTATGTGTTATAACCAGACGCGGTTATATGAATAGACTGTAATTTGCGGTGGACGACCGTTCGCATCGGAGTTTTATTGAGAACTGATTTTAGATTTAAAATATTGTATACATATAAAGAAAGACAGAGACAAAGTAAGAAAACGAAACAACAAATTTAAGGGGAAGTATTTTCATTCCTCAACAATTGCAATGTGTGTTTTTTGATATAAATACGAGAAAAATGATCATTTTTATTATTTTATACGAGTTTATGTTTATTCGGCAGCTTGAATGTTAGAAAGAATAGTTTTTATTCGGACTGACTTGCCAAAGAGAAATGACAATACTTAGTTGTCTATTTCTGTTCTGAAACAAAGCAATTTTAAGTGTACAACAACAAAGAATTAGAATTATTGCTCACATGGGCAGGTCATATAGCTATTTCGGTTTTTGCCAGAAAACCTCATCAGTGACTTTTAATGTGAATTCTAATAATTTCTAAACGACTAATTACTCGAAATAGAAGCATTAATGGTAAAGTCTGTGAAACGTAGGAGTTGAACCATGAACCTATGACGTAGTAAGCAATTTAAGTAAGTAATTTTTATTATTATCAATGTAATATACTGCATTCTAAAGCAATTTCAGAGATACTTCAAACAAGATACTTCGCCTCCTTTTTCTCAATTTTACAATTAATTTAGCGTTGCTGGGAATTTATTCGCTACTCAAATGCAAAAATGTTTTAAATTTGTAGTTTTTTACAATTTCCATTTTGTGAAAACAATGTTGAGCATCAAGTGCGTTCCCAAACTAAAAAGTGGTGCCAACCCAATTTATGCAATGCATCGCAGTAGCACTCAGAAAACAAATCAGTAGAGCATTGGGCACTGCTTTGCATAAGTACGTTTAGGAATACAGCCCTTCTTACTAGTTTGATTAGAGTTTAACTGCCTGTAATAACGACCACAAAATGAACTGCGAGGTAAATACTATTCATTATTAACTCTTTTTTGTTGGATATTATGCAATTGGAAACAGTCTTTCAAATCGTTCATGCACGAAAAAATTGAAACTCTTAAAAATTGCGAAGAAAAAGCAAATGTTAAAACTGATATCCTCCTTGTGCAAGAAATTTCAAAGTAGTGTCAAGTTTTATTAAGGAATGGAGTTTTCAAATCGGCGTGGATGTTTTGTTTAGAACACACATGAAGGCGTCTTTCGTCAAGTGATAATTTTTCACACAATGAATAAAAAGGAATTTTAATATTATTTGCACTTAAACCTCTCATCGCTCTAAGCCATTATATTAAATTTATACCTTAGAATCTTTTGCTCAAGTTACTCGTCATATTTTTTTTCCCAACTTATATTTCTTTGCACAAATTAAATTTCTTCTTTTCAATCTTATTTTCAACAGAAAATACAAATTTTTCGTTCGTTTCTAAAAAAAAGTACATTGGAGTTCTCAGACGAAAATTCCGATAGGAAGAACTTTTATTTTTCCATTTTTTGACATTTCTAAAAATAAATACAAATTCCGAAAGTAAGAAGTTTTACTTGGCAGCATTTTTGTTCGTTTCTAATATTTTAGAGAGTACCAACTCAAATTTGAGTAGGAAAGCAAATCCGAATGAAATTAACTTTCGAAACGAAATACAGAGTAAGGCCCCAGGTTAGGCCATACAAGGCTTACTCATGGATACCTCATTGAAGGTACGGAATCACACTTATGCCAATTGTGCGACTTCGAAACAGATAAAACCATCGAACATATTTTGACTAACTGCCCCCGTTTCAGTTACCAACGCAGACAAATATTCAATAACTTAAGCCCTCTAATTCCAACCCTAGCAAAGACAATATTAAATCCATAATTCAGTTCCTAAAAAATTCCAAGTTGTATTACCTTATTTAACTATATACTATTACCAACTAAATATTGAATATTATCATTAACAACTCGACTTAAATTTGTATTTCCATTACACTTACTATTAATGATAAGTATACTTAGAGTTTAATAACACACGATCAGCTGAAGGCCATTGCTGCTATAGCTGTTTTTATACTTATGTAGCTAATAATTTTAATTATAAGTTACCATGTAATAATAAAAAAAAAAAATATATATATATATTTTTTATGTTCAGTGTCCGTAAAGGTGAAATCCAAAGGATGTTGAAATATTGGACTAAATTAAAAATTATCCAAATCTAAACAAACGTTTTTGATTATTAAGAGACCTTTAGCGTGAAGATACGCAGTACCTAAAAATTTTACAACAGGTTGAAAAAAACAAATGCATACTATTACAGAAAATGCTAATTAAGGGCCAGTTTCACAGTGGATATTTAAACTCTGATTGCAGTTTTAATAGGGAATTTCAGTTTCACAGTTGGAAGTTAAATACAATTTAAATGACCGGTTGTGGATATTTAAGTCAAAGATAATATAAGGAGAAGATAATAACAACCCGTTCCAGTACTAAAAATGCGTGACTTTAGAACAGAAAACCCAGATGAAAACTCACTCATTCTACCCAGAAACCTGCTCATTTTTCTCGATCAATTTCGGCCATTATGCTGCCATTTGTGTGGCGGATATTGAGTAAATTCGAGAACCGGTTTGTTCGGCGCAGGATAGATTGAGTTTCTTTTGCATTGCGAAAGCAGTCGGACCCGAGAGTATCGCTACTGATGTCAAGCAGAACCGGAAAAACCGGTTTTGGGAAATATCTTTAGTGTGTGTGTGTCTGTGTTAAAAGCTGCACTCGAAGTAACATTTCATTTCTTGATGCTTTGCCGTTTTGTCGAATTTTCGTTTCGTGACAAATGACAATTTCCTATTAGGCAAATTATGTTTCTTGACTTTAAATTTTATCAACTTTATTTAAGCGCAGTACATTTACTTATTTAGTAGTTTTTCATATATGTATTTTATTTGCAATGATATTTTTTAATTTAAAAATTTTTAAGATTTTGCAGATACTTTTCGTCAAATATTTTTTCGTATCACATCTTTTTAAAGATCTCTTTTAATACACATATAAATTAATGACATTTCTGCAATATATAGCCCTATAAAATCATATATCTGCATCTGCAAATGACGGCCGCAATATTTTTTAACAAATTTATATGTAATTCATCCGGATGATTTTATTTTATTATATAAATTAACTATTTGGTATATTTTTATGATAAAATCGATGAAGCTGGTAAAAAGCGAAAATTCAGTGATGGAATGCCATTTCACATATTTTCTCTAATGTTTAATGGCTACCATGTAATGTCAAATTAAAATCAAAAGCAAAAACCGTTCAATGCAATTTTGCAATTCCTATAGATTATCAGTAGCACGAGTCTCTGTAGGAGCATCGAATGTCGACAATGCCATCATGATAACGAAACTACTTCCGTTGCATCAGTGAAAAGATGCACGCTACATTCCACATGTTTCTTTCAATTCTGCCACATGCAGAAAACCGCTTAAAAAATATTGAAGTCTGAGTTAAATAATCGATAAATTTATTCATATCTGCAATGCCAGAAATTTTTAAAATTATCATATATTTTGGCTTGTTTTTAAATATTTTCCCTAAAACTATCTCAATCAGGAAAACTTCATCTGAAGTCTAAAAAAGTTTATCAATGAAATGCAACAAATAAAATAAGTAATCTTAATTATTATAAAACGAATGAAAATCGATCTTGCACAAATGCAGGCTAATACCTAAGATCCTAAAAATAAAAAGGGAAAGGGTCATGCAGTTGCATTTGACGATTTGCCTTATTTGCTTTCATTCATAAAAAAAATACAAGAACAATTTGTACGCAGCCACCTCCGCCACACAAACGGCAGCATAATGGCCGGAATTACTCGAGAAAAATGAGCAGGTTTTCTACTAGTTTTTCTGTTCTAAAGTCACGCATTTTTAGCACTGGAACGGGTTGCAATATCTTCTCCTTATATTACCTTTGGTTTCGTCAGCCGGCTCTCCCTAAGTAGGATACCTTGTTAATGTGCCTTGGTTCGAACGGCGCCGCGGTGGCTCAGTGGATAATTGCTTGGTCGCTGATCTAGGAGGCCTGGGTTCAATAGTGGTCTCATACCATCGAAAAAAATAATGTTTTTTTCAAATTGTTTTTTTTCGCGGCGCCACTTCTCGCAATGAATTGGCAATTCTCCGAGAGTATTCCTTGCCATGAAAAGCTTCTCAATTCGTTCGGATATGGTGATTTGTAGGTCCCGTTAATTTGTGCAAAATATAACAAGCACACATCGAGTAGCAGTGGCCAGACTATTCACGGTAGCAGGTGTGGATTTTGCAGGCCCCGTCGTAACTACCTTCAGGATCCTTAAATCCTGCATCAAAATCTTTGCCTTTACGACGATAGGGTTTATCAACCCAAGAGGATCGAACAACGTTGCCAGCTCTGATAGCACTATCCTTTTCGTGACAGCCTTTTCGCAAGATAACTTTAACCACACGTACCTAAACGTATCCTCTGCAGGCGCCCATATTATACCCAGTGTATGAATTATCTCAGCATCATTTAAGCGCAATGGCTTCTCTCTGTCATCAGCAGGAACTTGTCTCAGGAATGTCTCGTTGTTTGAATACCACTTTCTCAATGTAAAATGTGCTGTATTCATTATTTTTGCCACCTGGTCGTAGATTTGAAAAAGCTCGCTTTCGGCATTTGATCCAATAATCAAATCATCCATATAGAAATCGGAAAGAATCTTCCTGGATCCTATAGGGTACGTACTCGCATTGCCTTCGCCTAACTTTTTTAGGCAGCGCGTCGCTAAATATGGTGCAGAAGTAGTACCGTAGGCTATGGTTCGCAATCGATACGCCTTTATTTCGTCATGTTGCGAGGACCTCCACAATACTGCTTGATAATTCGTATCGTCATCTGTAACCCACGCCTGACGGTACATTTTAGCTATGTCTGCTGTAACTGCATACCTGTAGCACCGGAACCGCAATATTATTGATAGTAAGTCATCCTGCACAACGGGTCCTTTCATAATTGTATCGTTCAAAGATAAGCCTGCTACTTGTCCTGCTGCTGCAATCAAAAACTACACGAAGTTTCGTGCTAGACGACTCTGGGCGGAGGACATGCTGGTGCGGACAAAAGTATTTCAAGCCTGGCATTTCACTCTCATTAATCTCTGTCATATGCTCCAGTTTCCGATATTCGTCCATTAACTTATTGTACGCCTCCTTTATTGTTGGCTCATTAGCCAGCCTACGCTCAAGCGCATGGAATCTCCGCTCAGTCACCCTATACGACTCTCCAAGCTCACTCACACAGGGCTTGAATGGTACCTTTACGATGAATCTGCCATTCACATTTCTAGTTACAGTATTTAGAAATATCCGCTCGCATTCTTCCTCTTCCGCAGTCCAAAATGTTGACTTCGTTGCAATCTGTTCCACTTCCCAATACTTTTCTTAACTCGTCAAGATTATCGTTACTTTGTCTCTCGTTATCAACCAGCAGACTTTGCACTTCGTGGATTGGCTCTGAAGCCTCTTTCGCCTATCCGGACACTACCCATCCTGGCAACGTCTTCTGAAGGCGAGGCGATTCCCCTGCCAGCTTTATCCAATTGAAAACACATCCAGAAATATTTCAGCGCCTAGTATCATATCCACGCGAGCCTTAACATTGAATGCAGGATCAGCGAGCTCTATATTCTTTGGAATACTCCACTCTGATACGTCAATGAAATGTGCTGGTTTAGCACTGGTGATTTTGGGCAAAATGTAGAATGTCAAATGCAGTCACCCTAGACTTGATTGTTGCAAACGTCTTTTTCTTAATTATCGCCGTGACATCGGTTACACCACTAACGCTCAAAGGGCATGCTGTCTTTTTTAATAATTTTTAATTTACAACTGGAAGCAACTTCCCGGGCTCCGGCACCAAAATGTTCGGTCGCGGTAGTTTCCCGACCTAGTTTCCAAATTACACGATTTATTTTC
The DNA here is from genome assembly GCA_963457695.1 of Neria commutata. Lineage (NCBI taxonomy): Eukaryota > Metazoa > Arthropoda > Insecta > Diptera > Micropezidae > Neria > Neria commutata. The sequence goes on from OY735245.1 coordinate 38,476,254, forward strand.
TTCAGTTCGCAATTCTGAACTTCAAACTTGTATTTTATAAGCTTTATGTTAATTTCACTTTCCGCGGTATGTCAGCGGTATTGTATGTCGTCAAATCTAGTAATCAATTTTTCATCCACTTCCCGACTACTTAGAGATCTGAAACTTTGCATACATGCTAAACACGAGCACGATACATGAATCAATAAATTTTATGGGCGTAGGATAAGGGGCGTGGCACTTTTTTATCAACTCCAGATTTGTGTATAACTAGAACTACACATCACACATCAATGAAACTCGGCTGGAACTTACTACATATCCATATCCTTCTACTGGGAAAATAAGACGGGCAGTGGACAAGTGGGCGTGGCACCGCCCATACAAACAAAATCGTTTATATAGAATAGCTTTGGAACTAAAGGTCGTGCAGCATTGAAATTCCGTATACAGGCCCCTCTTGGATGCTTCGTCCCACTGGTAAAATTATGGGCATAGGACAAGGGGCGTGGCACTTTTCAAGCAACTACACACTTGGGCTTCAGTTTATAATTATAGGTACACCACACATCAACGAAACACGATAGGAACTTACTCGCCGCGCCTTGCACGCAAAACAGCAACAACTCACCGCGCCAAAGGAACGGGAGTTTTGCGCATAGACCGAGCTCGCCGCGCCTTGCAAGCAAAACAACAACAACTCATCGCGCCACAAATATGCCACGAATAATAGGGTCAATCACAGCCGTATTATTTGTTAAATTGAGGATATTACGATAGACACTGTGAATACCCTAAATATTGTGTACTGCTCTGCAAGTTTTAAATTCTTTTTGCGAAAAATTTCAGAGCTCTAAAATTGAATTTATGGAAGACTAAAAAGTAGAAAATAAAATTATGTAAAAAAAACTTTTTAAAAATAAGCTTTAATTTATTTGATGTACTAAAAAGTAGAAAATAAATTGTTTCCAAGTCACCTGTATCTTACTATCAATAAAAGCTTGTGCGCTCAATATCCATATTCAAAATATCTTTCATTACTAGAATCTATTTGCAAAAAATTATTTAAATAAAATATTGTGGTCACTGGTTGACAAATATTGAACACATGAGCGCCCCAAGCTTTTATGGATAGTAAGATACAGGTGACTTGGAAACAATTTATTTTCTACTTTTTAGTACATTAAATAAATTAAAGCTTATTTTTAAAAAGTTTTTTTTATATAATTTTATTATAATAGTAAGATACAGGTGACTTGGAAACAATTTATTTTCTACTTTTTAGTACATTAAATAAATTAAAGCTTATTTATAAAAAGTTTTTTTTATATAATTTTATTATTATAAGCTTTCTATTAGGTTCACATCAGGTATGTATGTCGTCAAATCTAGTAATCAATTTTTCATGCACTTCCCGACTACTTAGAGATCTGAAACTTTGCATACATGCCTAAATACGAGCACGATACATGAATCAATAATTGTATGGGCGTAGGATAAGGGGCATGGCAATTTTTTTATCAACTCCAGATTTGTGTATAACTTTAGAACTACACATTACACATCAATGAAACTCGGTAGGAACTTACAACATATCCATATGTTTCTACTGAGAAAATAAGGCGATCTACCAGCGATAAAACAACTAGCCGCACGCCCGCTAATTACAATGACGTCTTATCGTTCACTGACTCTGATACTGAACAAGTTATTACAGCTTCTACCCCTACGTCAACACTCTTATCAGACAAAAAAATAAAAGTCTTCCCAAAAAAAACCTCCAAACGCTTTATCCAGCAGCTTAAAAGCAAATCCAAATTCTCCAAACGAAACGCGAAGCAACTTCTCAACGACAACAACCCAAATGATGAACACATGGATTATACCTCTCCTGATTTACCTGAAACTTATTAATAATTTACATTCATTCTATTCCAAATTCCTCTAATGATAATCTCATTTATTTAATCATATAGTTAAGATTGTTAATTTAAGTTATACTGCAGCAATGGCCTTAAAAATAATTCAATGGAACATCAGTGGATACATCAATAACTATGAACAGCTACAAGTGCTTATGAAATTACACAATCCAAAAATAATCACTCTACAGGATACTCATTTACACTCCCAAAACAATATCCCTATCCCAATCAACTTTCTAATGTACTCTTCCAACTCCTCTCCAAATTCTTATGGCGGTGTCGCCCTACTCATACATAAAATGTTACAGCACGAAATCATTAGCACTAACCAAGACTTTGCCACAATAGCAGCGACTATTTATTAAAAAACCAAGTTTGTAATATTTTCCTCATACATACCACCCACTAAAACTTTTAATCTTCTCAACTTACACAACGTTTTCAGTAGCACTCCGTGCCCATGCGTAATCACCGGAGACTTCAATGGCTGGCACCAAAAATGGGGCTCAGGAAAAAACAACAAGAGAGGTAATATATTGTCGCAATTTATAGACCAATCTCCTCTCACTCTCCTTAACAACGGTTCGCCTACACATCTCAGTACCCACAACACACTCACACACCTCGACCTCACCATCTGCTCCCCCAATATAGCACTAGATTCAGATTGGCAAACAGAAGATAGTGGAAGTGATCACTTCCCAATTATATTATCCTGTTTTCAAACAACAACCAGAAACTCCCAAAAACCTAAACCAATTTTTAGAGTCCAATTTGCTGATTGGGTAAAATATCAAAAATATAATGACACGCCCACATAGCGCTAATATCAGTAAAGAGTCTGCCCTTATTCACAGAATAATCTTGCAAACCGCGAACAGCGCTATACCAAAATCATTCTTATACAAACAAAAGCATAACGTCCCATGGCGGAATAGAGAATTGCAGACTCTTAGAACAACAAAAATGGAACTCTGGCATATCCTTAAACGACAAATATCCCCACAAAATCTACTGAACTTTAAAAAAGCCAATGCAATATTTAAACGGGAAGTTAAAAAAGCAAAGAGAATTTCTATCCATAATTTTACTGCTGAGATTAATCCCTCTACATCGTCAGGTAAAATTTGGTCTAATATAAGACGGTTTTTGTGGACTAAACAAATCAAAAAATATACAATGCTTAGCCTCTCCTACCCATCATGATGAATTTATCACCGATGCGACGCAAATTGCAAACAGTTTCTGCGCTTATTGGTCTGACGAATCTTCCGACACAAAATTTCCTCCACTCTTTCAAGAGAAAAAAAGAGAAGCAAATCTAAATACTCTCAGCTACTCACTTAGACAAAAAGCTCAACTAATAGAAAACGACATAACAATTGTAGAATTAGAAATACATAGCACTGAAAAAAAATGAAGGGCAAAACTCCTGGTGCCGATCGAATATCTTACCCCATGATTCAAAACCTCGCTAGAAACACCAAACGCAGACTAATTAACTTATATAATAATATTCTCAATACCATTATCCCACAATCATATAAAATTAGCACCATAATACCTATCTTGAAGCCAAATTCAGATAAGACACTTACCAAATCATATAGACCAATTTCACTAAATCCATGCTGCTCAAAAGTTTTAGACAAAATAATAGCCAATCGACTATGGTGGCTTGTCACTTCTGACAAACTTATCAGTTGCCAACAGCTGGGCTTTAAAAGGGGAAAGTCCGTATCAGACAATCTAGTATACCTAGATGCCTTGATTTCAGACTCCCTATCATCAAAAAGACATTTATCGATTATTTCCCTAGACTTCGCTAAAGCCTTTGATCGGGTTGGAATCCATACAATCTTAGAGCAGCTGAGATGCTGGAAGCTTGGACCCAAGATAATTAATTATGTCTCAAACTTCATGACTCATAGACAGATTAAAGTCAGAGTCGGCATCACCTACTCCAGCACTTTACCACTTTCAAATGGCATCCCTCAAGGGTCTCCTCTTTCTGTCATCCAGTTCTTAATAGCCTATAATAAATTATGCAACATAATTTCACTTCATAAGGAAATAAATTTCTGCGCATACGCGTACGACTTTACAATTATAAAACAACTACCCAAAGAAAAAAATTTAAATATTAACTTGGGAAATGTAATAAGAGATATTCAAACCTGGTGTGAGCACTCTGGGGCCCAATTATCAATCTCCAAATGCAAACAAATACATACAAATTTGCCGCAAAAGAGCATGCGTTTGCAATGTACAATCTAACGACGTCCCTATTGCAGCAGTTAATCAATTGAGAGTACTAGGAGCAATTTTAAATGACAGATAGAGATGGCAAGATCACATTAAACACCTACTCTCATCGCTTTCAAGCAGGCTCAATATCATTAAGTCTCTTTCAAGCAGTAAATTCAATTGTAGCACATACTCTATCATTTCCGTCATTAAATCAACAATAATATCGAAAATAAACTACGGACTGTTCTTATACGTTTACGCTCCTAAATCGCTGCTATACAAGTTGAAAACCATTTACAACTCAGCTTTCAGAACTGCTTTTGGAGCATTTCCTACCACACCAATTAATAACATTTTATTTGAAGCTAATATTAAAAGCATTGAAGATCAAAGAGATCTTTTGACATCAAAACTATTCAATTGCTTTATCCACTGCCATGACACACCATATTCGAAATTTATACACTCCTTACCCATATCTAATAATAACCCCAGAAACAAGTCAGTGATAGATAGATCGATATCTCTTTGCAAGGAAATAGACATCCCCTATCATCCAATCAATCCCCTAGACAGTAAAACTCCACCTTGGTTACTTAACCCACTCGCGCTAAATACGTCGCTCTGCTCCCACAATAAATCAACCATCGGTCCCATCATATACCGCGCCAAATTTCTTCACATCAGAGAAAGTCTCAGCGATTACTCCTTCTTATACACTGATGGCTCAAAGCACGGCGATAGTATAGGTTACGGTATCACAACAGATACAAATGTCATCAAAGTAGCTCTCCTCCCATTATATGGTTCTGTCTACTCGGCTGAAATTATTGCTATCCTAGAAGCAGCAAAACTCGCACAATCAAGAATAGGAAAATACGCCATTTGTACCGACTCATGACTAATGAACTTGCTGACGATGCAGCCAAATTTGCATCTACAGCTCCTGTCATCACTAACTCCAACCTAAATTCCACAGATATCAAAAAATTTCTCAACACACATTTCTCAAGGAACCAAACACACCAATGACCCCTCACATCTAACTGGTACCAACAAATTAATAACAGTAAATCTTCGATAGAAAACTATCTTAAATTCAGCCACGATAGTGGGCTGTCCAGATTTGACATGACAAAATTTTTTCGTCTCAGGTTAGGCCATACAAGGCTTACTCATGGATACCTCATTGAAGGTACGGAATCAAACTTATGCCAATTCTGCGACTTCGAAACAGATAAAACCATCGAACATATTTTGACTAACTGCCCCCGTTTCAGTTACCAACGCAGACAAATATTCAATAACTTAAGCCCTCTAATTCCAACCCTAGCAAAGACAATATTAAATCCATAATTCAGTTCCTAAAAAATTCCAAGTTGTATTACCTTATTTAACTATATACTATTACCAACTAAATATTGAATATTATCATTAACAACTCGACTTAAATTTGTATTTCCATTACACTTACTATTAATGATAAGTATACTTAGAGTTTAATAACACACGATCAGCTGAAGGCCATTGCTGCTATAGCTGTTTTTATACTTATGTAGCTAATAATTTTAATTATAAGTTACCATGTAATAATAAAAAAAAAAAATATATATATATATTTTTTATGTTCAGTGTCCGTAAAGGTGAAATCCAAAGGATGTTGAAATATTGGACTAAATTAAAAATTATCCAAATCTAAACAAACGTTTTTGATTATTAAGAGACCTTTAGCGTGAAGATACGCAGTACCTAAAAATTTTACAACAGGTTGAAAAAAACAAATGCATACTATTACAGAAAATGCTAATTAACGGCCAGTTTCACAGTGGATATTTAAACTCTGATTGCAGTTTTAATAGGGAATTTCAGTTTCACAGTTGGAAGTTAAATACAATTTAAATGACCGGTTGTGGATATTTAAGTCAAAGATAATATAAGGAGAAGATAATAACAACCCGTTCCAGTACTAAAAATGCGTGACTTTAGAACAGAAAACCCAGATGAAAACTCACGCATTCTACCCAGAAACCTGCTCATTTTTCTCGATCAATTTCGGCCATTATGCTGCCATTTGTGTGGCGGATATTGAGTAAATTCGAGAACCGGTTTGTTCGGCGCAGGATAGATTGAGTTTCTTTCGCATTGCGAAAGCAGTCGGACCCGAGAGTATCGCTACTGATGTCAAGCAGAACCGGAAAAACCGGTTTTGGGAAATATCTTTAGTGTGTGTGTGTCTGTGTTAAAAGCTGCACTCGAAGTAACATTTCATTTCTTGATGCTTTGCCGTTTTGTCGAATTTTCGTTTCGTGACAAATGACAATTTCCTATTAGGCAAATTATGTTTCTTGACTTTAAATTTTATCAACTTTATTTAAGCGCAGTACATTTACTTATTTAGTAGTTTTTCATATATGTATTTTATTTGCAATGATATTTTTTAATTTAAAAATTTTTAAGATTTTGCAGATACTTTTCGTCAAATATTTATTCGTATCACATCTTTTTAAAGATCTCTTTTAATACACATATAAATTAATGACATTTCTGCAATACATATATAGCCCTATAAAATCATATATCTGCATCTGCAAATGACGGCCGCAATATTTTAAACAATTATAAACAAATTTATATGTAATTCATCCGGATGATTTTATTTTATTATATAAATTAACTATTTGGTATATTTTTATGATAAAATCGATGAAGCTGGTAAAAAGCGAAAATTCAGTGATGGAATGCCATTTCACATATTTTCTCTAATGTTTAATGGCTACCATGTAATGTCAAATTAAAATCAAAAGCAAAAACCGTTCAATGCAATTTTACAATTCCTATAGATTATCAGTAGCACGAGTCTCTGTAGGAGCATCGAATGTCGACAATGCCACCATGATAACGAAACTACTTCCGTTGCATCAGTGAAAAGATGCACGCTACATTCCACATGTTTCTTTCAATTCTACCACATGCAGAAAACCGCTTAAAAAATATTGAAGTTTGAGTTAAATAATCGATAAATTTATTCATATCTGTAATGCCAGAAATTTTTAAAATTATCATATATTTTGGCTTGTTTTTAAATATTTTCTCTAAAACTATCTCCATCAGGAAAACTTCATCTGAAGTCTAAAAAAGTTTATCAATGAAATGCAACAAATAAAATAAGTAATCTAAATTATTATAAAACGAATGAAAATCGATCTTGCACAAATGCAGGCCAATAGCTAAGATCCTAAAAATAAAAAGGGAAAGGGTCATGCAGTTGCATTTGACGATTTGCCTTATTTGCTTTCATTCATAAAAAAAATACAAGAACAATTTGTACGCAGCCACCTCCGCCACACAAACGGCAGCATAATGGCCGGAATTACTCGAGAAAAATTAGCAGGTTTTCTACTAGTTTTTCTGTTCTAAAGTCACGCATTTTTAGCACTGGAACGGGTTGCAATATCTTCTCCTTATATTACCTTTGGTTTCGTCAGCCGGCTCTCCCTAAGTAGGATACCTTGTTAATGTGCCTTGGTTCGAACGGCGCCGCGGTGGCTCAGTGGATAATTGCTTGGTCGCTGATCTAGGAGGCCTGGGTTCAATAGTGGTCTCATACCATCGAAAAAAATAATGTTTTTTTCAAATTGTTTTTTTTCGCGGCGCCACTTCTCGCAATGAATTGGCAATTCTCCGAGAGTATTCCTTGCCATGAAAAGCTTCTCAATTCGTTCGGATATGGTGATTTGTAGGTCCCGTTAATTTGTGCAAAATAAAACAAGCACACATCGAGTAGCAGTGGCCAGACCATTCATGGTAGCAGGTGTGGATTTTGCAGGCCGTCGTAACTACCTTCAGGATCCTTAAATCCTGCATCAAAATCTTTGCCTTTACGACGATAGGGTTTATCAGCCCAAGAGGATCGAACAACGTTGCCAGCTCTGATAGCACTATCCTTTTCGTGACAGCCTTTTCGCAAGATAACTTTAACCACACGTACCTAAACGTATCCTCTGCAGGCGCCCATATTATACCCAGTGTATGAATTATCTCAGCATCATTTAAGCGCAATGGCTTCTCTCTGTCATCAGCAGGAACTTGTCTCAGGAATGTCTCGTTGTTTGAATACCACTTTCTCAATGTAAAATGTGCTGTATTCATTATTTTTGCCACCTGGTCGTAGATTTGAAAAAGCTCGCTTTCGGCATTTGATCCAATAATCAAATCATCCATATAGAAATCGGAAAGAATCTTCCTGGATCCTATAGGGTACGTACTCGCATTGCCTTCGCCTAACTTTTTTAGGCAGCGCGTCGCTAAATATGGTGCAGAAGTAGTACCGTAGGCTATGGTTCGCAATCGATACGCCTTTATTTCGTCATGTTGCGAGGACCTCCACAATACTGCTTGATAATTCGTATCGTCATCTGTAACCCACGCCTGACGGTACATTTTAGCTATGTCTGCTGTAACTGCATACCTGTAGCACCGGAACCGCAATATTATTGATAGTAAGTCATCCTGCACAACGGGTCCTTTCATAATTGTATCGTTCAACGATAAGCCTGCTACTTGTCCTGCTGCTGCAATCAAAAACTACACGAAGTTTCGTGCTAGACGACTCTGGGCGGAGGACATGCTGGTGCGGAAAAAAGTATTTCAAGCCTGGCATTTCACTCTCACTAATCTCTGTCATATGCTCCAGTTGCCGATATTCGTCCACTAACTTATTGTACGCCTCCTTTATTGTTGGCTCATTAGCCAGCCTACGCTCAAGCGCATGGAATCTCCGCTCAGTCACCCTATACGACTCTCCAAGCTCACTCACACAGGGCTTGAATGGTACCTTTACGATGAATCTGCCATTCACATTTCTAGCTACAGTATTTAGAAATATCCGCTCGCATTCTTCCTCTTCCGCAGTCTAAAACGTTGACTTCGTTGCAATCTGTTCCATTTGCCAATACTTTTCTTAACTCGTCAAGATTATCGTTACTTTGTCTCTCGTTATCAACCAGCAGACTTTGCACTTCGTGGATTGGCTCCGAAGCCTCTTTCGCCTATCCGGACACTACCCATCCTGGCAACGTCTTCTGAAGGCGAGGCAATTCCCCTGCCAGCTTTATCCAATTGAAAACACATCCAGAAATATTTCAGCGCCTAGTATCATATCCACGCGAGCCTTAACATTGAATGCAGGATCAGCGAGCTCTATATTCTTTGGAATACTCCACTCTGATACGTCAATGAAATGTGCTGGTTTAGCACTGGTGATTTTGGGCAAAATGTAGAATGTCAAATGCAGTCACCCTAGACTTGATTGTTGCAAACGTCTTTTTCTTAATTATCGCCGTGACATCGGTTACACCACTAACGCTCAAAGGGCATGCTGTCTTTTTTAATAATTTTTAATTTACAACTGGAAGCAACTTCCCGGGCTCCGGCACCAAAATGTTCGGTCGCGGTAGTTTCCCGACCTAGTTTCCAAATTAAACGATTTATTTTCTTCAGTTCGCAATTCTGAACTTCAAACTTGTATTTTATAAGCTTTATGTTAACTTCATTTTCCGCGGTATGTCAGCGGAATTGTATGTCGTCAAATCTAGTAATAAATTTTTCATCCACTTCCCGACTACTTAGAGATCTGAAACTTTGCATACATGCTAAACACGAGCACGATACATGAATCAATAAATTTTATGGGCGTAGGATAAGGGGCGTGGCACTTTTTTTATCAACTGCAGATTTGTGTATAACTTTAGAACTACACATCACACATCAATAAAACTCGGTAGGAACTTACTACATATCCATATCCTTCTACTGAGAAAATAAGGCGTGTACTGGATAAGGGGGCGTTGCACCGCCCATACAAACCAAATTTTTGATCTCGATTAGCTTTGGAACTAAAGGTCGTGCAGCATTGAAATTTCGAATGCAGTTGCCTCTTGGATGTGTCGTCCCACTGGTAAAATTTTATGGGCGTAGGATAAGGGTCGTGGCACTTTTTTATCAACTCCAGATTTGTGTATAACTAGAACTACACATCACACATCAATGAAACTCGGCTGTAACTTACTACATATCCATATCCTTCTTCTGGGAAAATAAGACGGGCAGTGGACAAGTGGGCGTGGCACCGCCCATACAAATAAAATCGTTTATATAGAATAGCTTTGGAACTAAAGGTCGTGCAGCATTGAAATTCCGTATACAGGCCCCTCTTGGATGCTTCGTCCCACTGGTAAAATTTTATGGGCGTAGGACAAGGGGCGTGGCACTTTTCAAGCAACTACACACTTGGCCTTCAGTTTATAATTATAGGTACACCACACATCAATGAAACACGATAGGAACTTACTCGCCGCGCCTTGCACGCAAAACAGCAACAACTCACCGCGCCAAAGCAACGGGAGTTTTGCGCATGGACCGAGCTCGCCGCGCCTTGCAAGCAAAACAACAACAACTCATCGTGCCACAAATATGCCACGAATAATAAGGTCGATCACAGCCGTATTATTTGTTAAATTGAGGATATGACGATAGGAGACACTGTGAATACCCTAAATATTGTGTACTGCTCTGCAAGTTTTAAATTCTTTTTATGGAAGACTAAAAAGTAGAAAATAAAATTATATAAAAAAAACTTTTTAAAAATAAGCTTTAATTTATTTAATGTACTAAAAAGTAGAAAATAAATTGTTTCCAAGTCACCTGTATCTTACTATTAATAAAAGCTTGTGCGCTCGAAACCTATATTGACACTTATCTTTCATTACTAGAATCTATTTAAAAAAAATTAATTTAATTAAATATTGTATCAATTGGATGACAAACTTTGAACAAATGAGCGCCCCAAGCTTTTTATAAGCTTTATATTAACTTCACATCCGGTATGTCAGCGGTATGTCGTCAAATCTAGTAATCAAATTTTCACCCACTTCCCGACTACTTAGAGATCTGAAACTTTGCATACATGCCTAAACACGAGCCCAATACATGAATCAATAAATTTTATGGGCGTAGGATAAGGGGCGTGGTACTTTTTTATAAAATCCAGATTTGCGTATAACTTTAGAACTACACATCACACATCAATGAAACTCGGTAGGAACTTACTACATATCCATATCCTTCTACTGAGAAAATAAGGAGGGCACTGGATAAGGGGGCGTGGCACCCCCATACAAGCAAAATTTTTGATCTCGATTAGCTTTGGAACTAAAGGTCGTGCAGCATTGAAATTTCGTATGCATTCGCCTCTTGGATGTGTCGTCCCACTGGTAAAATTTTATGAGCGTAGGATAAGGGGCGTGGCACTTTTTTATCAACTTCAGATTTGTGTATATCTTTAGAACTACACATCACACATCAATGAAACTCGGTAGGAACTTACTACATATCCATATCCTTCTACTGAGGAAATAAGGGGGCCACTGGATAAGGGGACGTGGCACCCCATACAAACAAAATTTTTGATCTCGATTAGCATTGGAACTAAAGGTCGTGCAGCATTGAAACTTCGTATGCAGTCGCCTCTTGGATGTGTCGTCCCACTGGTAAAATTTTATGGGCGTAGGATAAGGGGCTTGGCACTTTTTTTTATCAACTCCAGATTTGTGTATAACTTTAGAACTACACATCACACATCAATGAAACTCGGTAGGAACTTACTACATATCCATATCCTTCTACTGGGAAAATAAGACGGGCGGTGGACTAGTGGGCGTGGCACCGCCCATACAAACAAAATAATTTATATAGAATAACTTTGGAACTAAAAATCGTGCAGCAGGCCCCTCTTGGATGCTTCGTCCCACTGGTAAAATTTTATGGGCGTAGGACAGGGGGCGTGGCACTTTTCCAGCAACTACACACTTGGGCTTCAGTTTATAATTATAGGTACACCACACATCAATGAAAAACGATAGGAACTTACTCGCCGCGCCTTGCAAGCAAAACAACAACAACTCATCGCGCCACAAATATGCCACGAATATTAGGGTCGATCACAGCCGTATTATTTGTTAAATTGAGGATATGACATATGACGATAGGAAACACTGTGAATACCCTAAATATTGTGTACTGCTCTGCAACTTTTAAATTCTTTTTGGGAAAAATTTCAGAGCTCTAAAATTGAATTTACGGAAGACTAAAAAGTAGAAAATAAAATTATTTTAAAAAAAACTTTTTAAAAATAAGCTTTAATTTTTTTAATGTACTAAAAAGTAGAATATAAATTGTTTCCAAGTCACCTGTATCTTACTATTAATAAAAGCTTGGGGCGCTCATGTGTTCAATATTTGTCAACCAGTAATCACAGTATTTTATTTAAATAATTTTTTCAAATAGATTCTAGTAATGAAAGATATTTTGAATATGGATATGGCGCGGCGAGCTCGGTTCATGCGCAAAACTCCCGTTGCGAGTAAGTTCCTATCGTTTTTCATTGATGTGTGTTGTACCTATAATTATAAACTGAAGCCCAAGTGTGTAGTTGCTTGAAAAGTGCCACGCCCCCTGTCCTACGCCCATAAAATTTCACCAGTGGGACGAAGCATCCAAGAGAGGCCTATTCGATATAAACATTTTGGTTTGTATGGGCGGTGCCACGCCTTCTTGTCCACTGTCCGTCTTATTTTCCCAGTAGAAGGATATGGATATGTAGTAAGTTCCAGCTGAGTTTCATTGATGTGTGATGTGTAGTTCTATAGTTATACAAGTTAACATACTGAGCAAAGCAACAACAACACCGGACGCACGAGTTTTTCAGGTAGCTCAACCTAGAGCATAGCAACAACAACACCTGAAAATCTCGTGCGTAAAAAAGTACTTAAGGTCTGAAAGTATGCGGTAGAGACAGGAAGAATTTAAGTGAATCAATGTGAGTTAAAAAATAAGTGAATAAATGTGGAAAAATAAAACTAATAATTGTGGAATGTGAATTTGGGAAAAAAGGGTTATAAAAAGAGATGAAGGTTAAAAGCCCTAACTTGACTGGCGCCCAACGAATGTGACAATAAAAAAAAATAAAAACTATATTTTCACAAAACTAATGTGACTATTTTGCTTGTAATCAATGGAAGCGTGAGCGTATTAAAATACTTATTTTCAAAAGCAACCACGGAAACCTAAACAAAAACTATATTTAAGTGACAGTAAAAAATATTCACAAACAACGGCTTACGTTAAAGAATAAAAACAAAAGAACTACAAGTAAATTCATCAGTGCATTAGTAGAAAGGTGAAAGAAATTAAAAAAAAAAAAAACTATTTTCACAAACAAACAAACAAATTTCAAACCACAGCTATTTTACAAAAAAATTGACAATTAAATAGAAAATGCATATTTTCAAAAGCATCCACGAACCACATAATTTCACAACTAAACAAAAACTATAATTAAGTGACAATAAAAAATGTTCACAAACAGCAGCTTACGTTAAAGAATAAAAACGAAAGAACTACAAGCTAAATTCATCAGTGCATTAGTATAAAAGTGCAAAATTCGTCAGCAAATGCCAATTTAAAAAAAAAAAAACTATTTTCACAAACAAACAAACAAATTTCAAACAACAGCTATTTTCCAAAAAAAAATTTACAATTAATCAGAAAATACATATTTTCAAAAGCATCCACGAACCACGTAAATTCACAACTAAACAAAAACTATATTTAAGTGACAATAAAAAAATGTTCACAAACAGCAGCTTAAGTTAAAGAATAAAAACGAAAGAACTACAAGCTAAATTCACCAGTGCATTAGTAGAAAAGTGCAAAATTCGTCAGCAAATGCCAATTAATAAAAAAAAAAACTATTTTCACAAACAAACAAACAAATTTCAAACAACAGCTATTTTACAAAAAAATTTACAATTAAACAGAAAATACATACTTTCAAAAGCATCCACGAACCACGTAAATTCACAACTAAACAAAAACTATATTTAAGTGACAATAAAATAATGTTCACAAACAGCAGCTTAAGTTAAAGAATAAAAACGAAAGAACTACAAGCAAATATTTTAAAAAAGTACAAAAGTACAAAATTCATCAGCAAAATGTGCTGCAAGTAACATCGAGCTAAGGAGCAGACTTCAATTCATCTAGAGGACAACTGGACAACTCAAGCCAACAGCGGAAAATCAACATACTCCTATGTAAGCACAACATAGCGAAAGATTCATGAATTCAAACGTAAAAATCATGCACTATTATGCCAAAAAAATCATTAAATGAATTAATATAAGTAAATATGTATAAAATTAAAACAAAAACTACATCAACTTTGTAAAATTATTCCCAATTATTACTATACTTACTATTAAATTTAAATTTCTAAATTTTATATAATTTTTATAGCTAAAAATAACAATGGTAGACCGAAATACAGTTCTAAGCTTAGTCGAGGCCGCAGTAGAAGGAGTTCAAGAAAATTTAAATAAACAGATTGCCGAGTTAAGTCAGACTCTTCAGAGCATTATACCTAAAAAAATAGAATTACCTACACCAGTAACTATAGTTGAAGGTGTGCAAAGTACGCATACGGATCTTAGTTTGATCAAATCGCTGCCAGAGTTTAGGGGTAAAATGTCAGAGTACCCCGCATGGAGAGAAGCGGCAAAATTTGCGTTAAGTTACTATAACGAAGGCTCTGAGACGTATTATATTGCTATGGGGATTTTACGTAATAAAATAACGTCTTCAGCTAATGAAAATCTCAGCGCTTTCAATACACCACTTAACTTCAAAGCTATAATTGGTAGACTCGATCAGTTATACGCAGATAAGCGACCACTCCACATTCTAGAAAACCAACTGAACACTTTGAGGCAGGGACGAATGTCTATTAGTGAATATTATGACGCGGTCGATAGGCAACTTACATTAATAGTGAATAAAAATATAATGACATATAGTCATAACGAGGAACTTACCACTGCCTTTAACGAGAAAGCTAGGGAGAACGCGTTAAGAGTATTCATCTCTGGCCTCAGACGCCCACTTTGCGACACGCTTTTTTCAGCAAACCCCCCTGACCTACCAAGCGCACTTGCCGCAGCTCAAGAGTTGCTACACAATCGGCAAAGATATGAATTCGCGCACACATATGCGACAGGCAGATTACCACAACCTCACCAAACAGCACCTTTTCTAACTCATTTCAATAACACTATTCCTCAGCCAAGTCGAACGCTTCAAAATCTGTCAGCAGGAAATCCTGTTCCAATGGAAATAGATCAGGGAACATCTTGTTTCAGGAGGCACACGGAGTTTAGAAATAATCCTTCGGGTCAATCAGGTCGCGGATACCAACAAACTTTCCAACGGGGAAATAACGTAAGCAGTCCGAATTCATTTCCACAGCAAACACGTCAACAAACGAACATTTTCACTCAACCTCAGCAGCAACAATTCTCTCATAAAAGACCTTATGGGAATAACACCTCCGGTATCGGTAACAATACCTCCACTCAATCACCTTTTTATAAACTCCAGCGAGTCAACGCCATGGAGAACGAGCTAGGTTACTCAGAAGCGGAAATCTATGAATGCGAAGATCAATCACTAGAGCAAATTAATTTTTTAGGCTAAGGTCAAACTTGCCGTTCATTACCCGAACCTTACCGAACGGACAAGTCCTTAATATTCTAATAGACACAGGAACAGCGAAAAACTATATTAAAAAAAAATGTGTGCGTCTCGGGACGCTCGACAGAAGTGATAACTTAAACTAATCCAAGTTAAACTATTTAATATTGAAATTTTTTAACTTGAGAAAAGCTTAGGTTATTACTTGGGTCATTTTAATAAAGCCCACAGTTCCACTCAGTTTCGCTCAGTCACTCGTCCTCTCAGAGAACCGCTCTGCTACAAGAAATTCCAAACTCAAAGTAAATATAACGAGGGCTGCTTACTGTGAGAAAATTCTCCCATTTTGTGGGAATTCGAACTCTTTTTCTACATATTCTTAACAAAATGCTGTTGTTTTGTATTACAGCATTTTGGAACTCAGCCATACTGTTTTATTTATTGATTTATGTTTTTTACTACCATTATTTTGAATGAAAATGTGGCTGAAGTGCCAATTCCCATGGGAGAATTTTTTAAGCATTTGAGAGAATTGGCTTTGACTGAGTTTGCACCCCTGATCGCACGACTCAATGGCTTGGTTCGTTCGGTTTTCGTACTCAAATGAGCCGAACGAGCATTTTTTGCGGCTGATTTTCGTATTTTGCATGGTGTTATGAAAGTCGTGTGCATGTGCTCTTCTTCTACATGTCGGCAGCTCAGCCAACAAAGTATACGAAGAATCAGAGCAGCGCTCGGCTAGACGATATTCCCGACAGCGCTGCCGTTTGATTCTGTGTTGTTGTTGTTTTCATATGAAAGACAAAAAATTCTTTGGCTCTGCTCTGCCATAAACGAACAAAAGGAACTTCAATATACATACATATGTACATATGCGTATGTCGAATTTCCTGGCATTTGCGTATGCTGTGTTATGAATGAAATCTGCTTGCAGCTTCCAACTCGTTTTGAAATTTCAAATCGAAGTTGGAATTTGTTGAAATATCGCAAACATTTTTCCAATGTGCGACATTTCCAGAGATAATACTAAAATTTAAAAGGCTTTTTATAGAATATTTATACATTTTAAAAAAGAATGAAATATGCACATATATTAATATTAGATATTTTTGTCAATATCACCTTAATAAAAGTGATGTTGGCAAATAAATAACTTCTTAATATAGTCATTGCCCTATAATAAGATCAGCAGAGGGAAATTGAAATAAATTTTAAATCGCCAAAATTATCATTTGGTATGAACAAGAAATACACAACAACAACAACACAGAAACAACCAAATGCCTTTGAGCATACCCGAAATGCCAAATCAACGACTGTCAACGAAATTCTCGTCTGTCCGAAAAACAGCTAAGCGCTGTGGGTTAGAGTGAGAGAGGAGGGGCCCGCGTACCGCTGCCGTATGCGTGAGAGAGAGGGAAGCCAGACAGACTGGCACCGTAACGCGTTACGTTACGAAGCGGTTTACCCTCCCATAAAAAGTTATCACTTCAAAAATATAATTTTTTGAAAGGCATAACGTCGATAGATAACCCCTTCCAATTAAGGTCCATAAATGGAGTAAATAAAATTTCCGAAAAATGTAAAATCAATATACTAGGAATGACTGCTATCTTTTATATTTTACCGCAATTAGACACCTTTGATGGAATCATCGGGTATGATTTGTTAAAAGACGTCGAAGCAAAAATTGACACGAAAGTTGGACTAATTTTTCATAAAACTGGAAAAGAGAAACTCAACTATTTTCAGTGTCAACAAGTAAACATGGCTACAACAAACACAACCGCAGTTCCTTGCAGTGTCGAAGCACTCAAGCAACGTAATCTTAACGCATTTGCCAACCCTAATAGAGCACTTCCATACAACACGAGAGTAATTGCGACAATCGATACTATAACCGATAAACCAATATATTCAAGAAGTTACCCGTATCCAATATCAGCTGCAAAGTTTATCAATACCGAAATAGAATGCTTATTAGAAGATGGAATAATTAGGAAATCGTACTCACCTTATAATTCGCCCGTACACGTGGTTACAAAAAAAGATTTAGACGATGAGGGAAACCAAAAATTAAGAATGGTCATCGATTTTCGGAAAGTAAACGAACATACAACATCCGATAAGTGCCCTATTCCAGACACTACAATAATTCTCTCAAAATTAGGAAAGTCCAAATTATTTACTACACTAGACCTCAAATCTGGTTTTCACCAGATTTCTCTTTTAGAAGAAGATAGGTGCAAAACAGCATTCAGCGTAAACAATGGCAAATACGAGTTTTGCCGATTGCCCTTTGGCTTAAAGAATGCACCAAGCATATTTCAGAGGGCCATCGATGATATATTGCGAGATGATATTGGAAGAATATGCCACGTGTACGTAGATGATATTATAATTTTTTCACCTGACGAAAATTCTCACTTTCAACATGTCGATTCCATACTGAAAAAAATCGAAAGAGCAGGAATGCGCGTTTCTTTAGAAAAATCTAAATTTTTTAAAGACGAAGTTGAATTTTTAGGTTTCGTAGTTTCACAAAAAGGTATTCGAACATGTCCTAGTAAAATCGAGGCGATCATAAATTACGAAGAACCAAAATCTTTGAGATCTTTACGTTCATTTTTGGGTCTTTCCGGTTACTACCGCAGATTTATAAAGGACTATGCTCATATATCTAAACCGCTTACAAAATATTTAAGGGGTGACAACGGTCACGTGAAAAGTAAGTATTCAAAAAAAATCAATATTTCACTTGACGAAGATGCAATAGGTGCCTTTAATAAACTGAAAAGCATTTTGGCTTCAGAAGATGTTCTTCTTCAGCACCCGGACTACTCTAAGCCATTTGAAATTACAACCGATGCCTCAGCGGTGGCACTAGGTGCCGTGCTTTCCCAAAACAGCAAACCTATAACAATGATTTCCCGTACGCTATCAAAAACAGAGGAGAATTATGCCACAAATGAACGCGAACTTCTGGCTATAGTCTGGGCATTCCAAAAATTAAGGCATTACCTCTATGGCATAAAAAATATTCACATTTACACGGACCATCACCCGTTAACTTTTGCTATATCCGACAGAAATCCCAACTCGAAAATTAAAAGATGGACCGCATTTATTAACTCATATGCACCAAAATATTTCTATAAACCAGGCAAAGACAACAAAGTAGCTGATGCTCTTTCACGTCAGTTTATTCACAACCTCGATGACTCAATCGAAACTGCTCACAGCGAAATTTCTCTTTCAGGAGCAATTAAAACAATACAAAATCCAGTTAATCAATTTAAGGCCCAATTAATACTCTTGCCTTCCGAATTTAACAGTACGTCTACGAAAATTTTGTTTCAAAAACTAATTAGGCATACCATAAATTTTAACAGTGCCGAATTCCTCTTGCAAACAATTCGAAAAAAAATAAATCCAAGTGTAGTTAATGGAGTTTGTTGTGACCTAGAAACTTTAGGCAGAATCCAATCTTTGCTTTTGTCGAACTTTTCAGGTGTAAAATTCATACACACTGAAAAACTGGTAATAGACCTTATAAAAAAGGACGATCAGATTGAAGCTGCTACACTGGAACATAACAGAGCCCACCGCTCAATTCAAGAGAACTATAAACAATTGGTAACAGAATACTTTTTTCCTGAAATAAAAAAGACTTTAACAACAATAGCTAAAAATTATAGAATTTGTTTGGAAAATAAATACAATAGGCACCCATCAAAACCAGAAATCGGAAAAACACCTATTCCCGAATATCCAGGACAAATTCTACACATAGACATATTTTCGGTAGATAAATCTCATTTCTTTACTTGCATAGATAAATTTTCTAAATTCACTCATACAATTCCCATAGCATCAAGGTCAACAATGGACATCAAAAGTGCACTTCTTATAGTTTTAAACAAATTCAAAAAAACTAAACTTGTTATCTCCGATAACGAGAAATCGTTTCAGTCAAATACAATAGCCAATTTATTGAAGTACCATTTCGAAATTGAACAATTTTTTATACCACCCTTACATAGTAAAAGTAATGGGCAAATAGAGAGAGTACACTCGACACTAACAGAAATCGCTCGATGTATTAAAGCAGAACAGAATATAACTGACATTCATGAATTAATGTTACTAGCAACGTACAAATACAACAACTCAATTCATTCGACATTAAATGCAAAACCTATTGATGTAATAAATACTTTTCCCAAAGACCATTTAAATTCAATAAAGACAGCACTGAGTATCGCGCAAGAAAATATAATGAAAAGATCAAAAAATATCCAAAGAACATTTCAAGAAGGTGAAAAAGTATACGTTCGTCGCAATAAACGTCTAGGTAATAAATTAAGCAAAGTATATCTTGAAAACATAGTACAAAAAGACTTAGGAACAACCGTGTTAATAAACGGCAAAAAAGTGCACAAAGATAATATAAGGTAGGATTTTTTTTCCCTTTCATTATTTTTCTTTAAAAATATAATAATAAACACCAAATAAATTAATTAAATATTGCTCTAACTCCATATTTTAATATTCTGTTTATTCAAATTTAACTTCTTCTACCGGCAAAATTAACAATAAACATAGTACATCCGTTATAACTTTTCTACCGTTTTTTTTTCGAAATTACCAAAAAATTACATAAACTACACTATAAATTCAAATAATATTAGATATTTAGCTTAATTCTAACTACAAACAAAGAAATTCAGAAACCAACAAAGAAGCAAATGAACACAATTAATCAAATTTATCTTTCGTCCCGCAATTAAATAAAAACATGTATTCACAATTTTCAAGAAGAAAGATTAAAACACAAGAATTATTTAAATTATATAATGATCAAAGGTTTAAAAAGGTAACGAAGAACTTTAATTAAAAACGTACATAGGAATACGGATAACTTCAATACCAAATCGTTATATTAAATTTGAATTTTGTATAAAATCTTACATTTCAATTTTGTATAAAACCTTGAAAAATATTAAATGAACATTGAATTAAAATTATACATGCGTTTGTTACAAATCCAAGCTTAAAATATTATAACCGATAAGTACTCAGAATAGAAAAAAATTTGTATTTCTAAATCCATATCTACTAGTATTTAAGTAAGACAATTTGTTAAGCAACTCTTTCGAATTTACGTTATTTTGTTAGTTCATAAGAATACTGTCGGATCAGGGACGCTCCGAACTTAAGAAGGGGAGGAGTTAACATACTGAGCAAAGCAACAACAACACCGGACGCACGAGTTTTTCAGGTAGCTCAACCTAGAGCATAGCAACAACAACACCTGAAAATCTCGTGCGTAAAAAAGTACTTAAGGTCTGAAAGTATGCGGTAGAGACAGGAAGAATTTAAGTGAATCAATGTGAGTTAAAAAATAAGTGAATAAATGTGGAAAAATAAAACTAATAATTGTGGAATGTGAATTTGGGAAAAAGGGTTATAAAAAGAGATGAAGGTTAAAAGCCCTAACTTGACTTACACAAATCTGGAGTTGATAAAAAAAGTGCCACGCCCCTTATCCTAAGCCCATAACATTTTACCAGTGGGACGTCACATCCAAGAGGCGCCTGTATACGGAATTTCAATGCTGCACGACCTTTAGTTCCAAAGCTCTTCTATATAAACGATTTTGTTTGTATGGGCGCTGCCACGCCCCCTTATCCATTGTCTGCCTTATTTTCTCAGTGGAAGGATATGGATATGTAGTAAGCTCCTACCGAGTTTCATTGATGTGTGATGTGTAGTTCTAAAGTTATACACAAATCTGGAGTTGATAAAAAAGTGCCACGCCCCTTATCCTACGCCCATAAAATTTATTGATTAATGTATCGTGCTCGTGTTTAGGCATGTATGCAAAGTTTCTGATCTCTAAGGAGTCGGGAAGTGGGTGAAAAATCGAATTACTAGATTTGACGACATACATACATACAAACATACATACCTGATGTGAACCTAATATAAAGCTTATAAAAACCTGTTCGTAAGGTACGATTCCAATATTTGACAATGCTGCAAAGGAAGTTGCATTTTTAGTTTGTGTAGCAGCCTTTCATGCCAGACTTTGTCAAACGCCTGCGCTACGTCCAAAAACACCGCAGAGCAAACCTTTTTATCATCGAGCGACTTTTCAATTGTGTGAGTTATTCTATGCACCTGATCGACCGTTGAGTGCTGTTTTCTAAAGCCAAATTGGTGAGTTGGTATAATGTTTTTATTTTCAATAATTTGTTGGAGACGTTGTGAAGCAATTTTTCAAAAATTTTTGATAACAATGGTAGAAGAGATGTAGGTCTGTATGACGAGACGTCTTGAGGTGATTTACCTGGTTTTGGGATCATAATAATTATGATGTCATAATTACTTCGGCCACTTTCCAGTGACTTGGAACATATCGCAGCCTGAATGTTGCGTTGTATAGTGTTGTTAAGTTTTCAATGCATATCTGTGGTAGTTGTTTTAAAATTTCCGCTGTAATTAGGTCATACCCAGGTGCTTTTTTCAGTTTTAAGTTACCAATATCGCTTTTAACTTCGTTTAGAGTACATCGCATATCATCCAGTAAAGCGTCTTGCTCTTCATGATCATTTGATGTTATGTTTTCACCATCGTTTGGCGTGAAGGTATTCATCAGGTGGTTTGCAAATATATCAGCCTTTTCCACATTGCTTCTTGCCCTGTTTCCATTGTCTGGGTTTTTTATTGGAGGAATCGGAACTGTAGGTCTTTTTAACTTTTTCGTGGCTTTCCATAAGGAATAGTCACTGCTTCTCTCACTAGATAAGTTTCTTTCTTTCTTTCTTTCTTGTTGATACATTTTTAAATGCTTTTATTTCGCGACTCAATTTTTGAGTTATTTTGTTTAAAGATGCTTTATCATTTGGCGATCTGCTTTGGTGCCAGCGTCGCCGTAGTTTTCTTTTATTTTGATAAGCTTTATCTTAGGTTCACATCAGGTATGTATGTATGTATGTATGTAGTGGAATCTAGTAATCAATTTTTCACCCACTTCTCGACTACTTAAAGATCTGAAACTTTGCATACATGCGTAACCACCATGACAATGCATGAATCAATAAATTTTATGGGCGTAGGATAAGGGGCGTGGCACTTTTTTATCAACTCCAGATTTGTGTATAACTTTAGAACTACACACCACACATCAATGAAACTCGGTAGGAACTTACTACATATCCATATCCTTCTACTGAGAAAATAAGACGGGCACTGGATAAGGGGGCGTGGCACCCCCATACAAACAAAATTTTTGATCTCGATTAGCTTTGGAACTAAAGGTCGTGCAGCATTGAAATTTCGTATGCAGTCGCCTCTTGGATGTGTCGTCCAACTGGTAAAATTTTATGGGCGTAGGATAAGGGGCGTGGCACCCCCCATACAAACAAAATTTTTTATCTCGATTAGCTTTGGAACTAAAGGTCGTGCAACATTAAAATTCCGTATACAGGCCCCTCTTGGATGTGTCGTTCCACTGGTAAAATTTTATGGGCGTAGGATAAGGGGCGTGGCACTTTTCAAGCAACTACACACTTGGGCTTCAGTTTATAATTATAGGTACACCACACATCAATGAAAAACGATAGGAACTTACTTGCCGCGCCCTGCAAGCAAAACAACAACAACTCATCGCGCCACAAATATGCCACGAATATTAGGGTCGATAACAGCCGTATTATTTGTTAAAGTGAGGATATGACATATGACGATACGAAACACTGTGAATACCCTAAATATTGTGTACTGCTCTGCAAGTTTTAAATTCTTTTTGCGAAAAATTTCATAGCTCTAAAATTTAATTTATGGAAGACTAAAAAGTAGAAAATAAAACTATATAAAAAAAACTTTTTAAAAATAAGCTTTAATATATTTAATGTACTAAAAAGTAGAAAATAAATTGTTTCCAAGTCACCTGTATCTTACTATCAATAAAAGCTTGTGCGCTCAATATCCATATTCAAAATATCTTTCATTACTAGAATCTATTTGCAAAAAATTATTTAAATAAAATATTGTGGTAACTGGTTGACAAATTTTGAACACATGAGCGCCCCAAGCTTTTATTGATAGTAAGATACAGGTGACTTGGAAACAATTTATTTTCTACTTTTTAGTACATTAAATATATTAAAGCTTATTTTTAAAAAGTTTGTTTTTATATAATTTTATTTATCAAAGCCTTGATTTCCTTCGGGTAGAAGCATCCTTCCATTTTCGTTTTTAACTTTGGCGTACTAGCCCAAGTTGCGTTTTGTATATGTTACGTGATTCGAAACACTTCATCCTCCAGTTTTTCTTTCGTTTGTGGGTGCTCTATGCGGCATACATTACATTCTAGCACGTGCTTAAAATAATACCAATCGGTAAATTTATTTGTTAGATGATTATCCAGTGATTTTTTGATAATTTATTCGCTTAGACTTAAGAACACCGGTGAATGGTCCAAATTAAAATCGAAACCTTCGTAAATTTGCAGGTAATTTTTGGAAACTTTTTTTACTAAAAAGAAATCGATCAGATCAGGTAATTTATTGGGATCTGTTGGCCAATAAGTTGGCTTTCCAGTGGATACAAATTCACAGCCTTACGCTTGTGCAGCTTTATACAGCTCGCGGCCTTTCGTTGTTGTTAGTCTGGATCCCCAATAGGTGTTTTTTGCATTAAAATCACCTCCAATAATGAATCGGGTTTGTGATTGTTTATTAGTCTCATGTAAGTGACACTTTTGATTTGATATCTTGGTGGACTATATAAAGCTGTTAACGCTAGCGGTTGGCGGTTTGCTTTTAATGTTATTGTAGTTGCTTTCTTCACTGCATAGTTTGTCTTCTTCGTAATGCTATATGGTGCTTCTCACGATTACTGCACTACCACCGCGGGCAGAGTTATCTGGATGAATTGTGTGGTATGTCTCATAGTTTTTAATTTTGAAGTATGACTGGTTTGTGAAGTGGGTCTCTAAGATCAAACATACGTCAATTTTTTCTTTATTGAGCAATATCTGTAATTCGTTTTTATGTTTGGATAGCCCATTTGCGTTCCATAGCATTATTTTAAGAGTCTTTTTTTTACTTTGTAAAATGCTCAAGCCTGTCCAGACGAGTTTCTAAATTTTTATTAAATTTGTGTTGCTTATTTAGTTTTTGTAAGATATCTGACAGTAGATCCTCTACAGAGTTGGTGTTTTTCGAATTATTGTTTTTCGTAACTTGAGCATAACTTAGATTTTGAGTTTTTGTGTTGTTATCTTTCGGTTGTGCTATTTGTACATCAGATGTACAAGGTGCTGCGTCGCCTGTTCGCTGGTTAGCGGCATTGCGAATTTTTTGTAGTTCCTTAGGTACCAAACAACCTCGGTAACTTGCTGGGTGAGTTTCCCCACAGTTACAGCATTTTGGCTGTTGATTATCTGGCTTAGTGCAAGAAGAAGTGCTATGTTTGCCCGCGCACTTGACGCATCTTGCCTGTTTACCACAGTAATTTTTTGTGTGGCCATATAGCTGGCAGTTTTTGCATTGTGGAATTAAATTTGAGCGCTTTAAAGGCTCTATAGTCACAATTGACTGCAGAATTTTGTTAATTTGGTATAGCTTTTTGATATCTTCATTTGCATTAAATGTCAAAAGAAACATGTCTAATGGCTCTTTTGACTTGAATTTTAGCTTGTGGTTAGCGCTAATAATATTAAATCCTTGCTCACGAAGATCTGAAACAATTGAGTCTGGATCGCATGAGTGGTGCAGGTTTTTCGCCATTACTCTAATAGGGCTTGATCTTGTTTGTTTTCATAGGTATACCACGAAGTATTTGAATCGGACAACCTTTTTGTAATTGACCTATAGTCATCGCTATTAAAAACATTTATTTTATATATGCCATTATTTAACAATTTTAGAGTATATTCATTGGTGATGTTTTCCTTTAGCAAATTGTGTATTGCTTTGTACTCACCGACTCCCGTGACCATTATTGGCGGGGGGCGTTTTTCTTTTTTTTCGGTATGATTATTTTCGAGTTGTTTTTGGGGGCTGTTTGCATTTTTTAGTTGCTCAGGCGATGTATTGGCTTTCCTTTTTTTGGTCGGACGCTTCTGTTAAAGTATCCAGTCTGTTTCCCTTGCTAGTTCATCTTCATCGGTTTCGTAGTGGTAGGTACCTACTTTCCGATGTAGTTTTTGCATTTTCGATTTTTTCAATATTTTGAAATTTAAGTTTGATGTTTTCAGCTTTAACCTTCATCTGCCCCTCAAAAAAACTTACGTTGAGGACCCTCATGTGTAGATTTCTACACATATGTGATTTTAGTGCATATTCGCTACATTAATTCGAACTTAGCCCTTTTCTTGATTATAATTCTTCAGAAAACATGTTTAAAACATAAAACTAGTTTGCAGTAGCTTTTCTTGAATGTATTTCATGCAAACATTTCGATTGTTGTCTTTTTAGCATGCAATTTTTAAAAAAGAACAGAAAATAGTTTCATATAAATTGTTTTTAGATAGAAATTGTTTTCGTAGCATATATGGCATCTTGATATGCCCTTTGCTTGTGGCGGAACGGTTTGTGATCTTTTCGATGGGATATGGCTTGTAGCATTTGATAGTAAAGATTCTGTAGATTCCGATCCAGACCTACCATATCTGGCTGCCATATACGGGTATAACATGTGGTCGAGCACGCACTCAACCAAAACATTATACCCTATTTTTCATGCTTTTATGGCATATACTGGCGGAATATGCATCTTCCTCGAAAACTGAGTGGTAACGCATTCATGTGAGTTATAAAATTTCACCAATAAACTAGACCACTTATCATATTTCTCACGAATCGGAGCATACTTTTCTGATGATTTTTGCTGCCTTCTATTCATTGCATCATGAAATCGTATAACTTGATTCATATATGACATTATTGCTTTGAAAATTGGGCGGCCGTGTTCGGTTCGTGTGGTTTCGTTAAGATCTAATATTATATGCATTAGGTACTCAACTACTACACGAATTTCGAAACCATTGCTCTAAAAACTGGCCTATATATACCAGCTAAAATTAGGACACCAATATATGCTTGCAATAAGTTTTAGTTAACCTTTTTGTAGCCCTCACCATGTTTTGCAATGACAAAGACATTCGAATACGTTAAAAATTATTTTTCAATGTTCGGCGGGAAGAAGAGTAAAAAAGCATATCCTATGCCATTAACGCGAGCTTTTTTAATTTATAATTTTATAAATGTATTTCACAAATTTGTTTTTATTCACTGATTTATATTTACGCGCAGAAAAAACAGTATTTTTTCCCGCCAAAAACTCACGAACATATGTTAACTTCATATGTTTAGAAATCTACACAAGGGACACCAATGTAAGTTTTCTTATAAAGGCTCCAAAAAATTTCCGTTTATGATAAAAATTCAGTTTTAGCTGTAAATCGTTGCTGTTGATAAAGTCATAAAATTTGGAAAAATTTCATTAAGCCGTTTTGGAGAAAATTCCAAAAGTGTATGCTCGATATGTAGTTTTCTACACCAGGGGCAGATGAAGGTTAAGTTTATTTATTTCTTTTTTTAGCTCATTACAAAAGGATTCTAATTCCTGTATACGAGCATTGGGTCAATTGTTTTCGTCGTTGACTTTCGAATTCGAGTTTTCCGGCTGTTGTTGTTGAATTTGTTGTTGTTTTAGTTGATGGTGATCTTTTTGCTGTTGTTTTAGTGTTTGGTTAAGCCTCCCTCCAGGAGGCGGGATATCGTCACAATCCATCAGGTAATGGGATTTATGACGGTTGCAGCAATGTGGCAACGCTGATTTATACCGCCACTAAACCAGTAGGGGAGAGGGGGGTACCTTCGTCCTTGGGGCACATTCGTCAAAGGCGATTTCGGTATGAAGGAGTCATCGGACATAACTGTTTATTAGTAAAAACTAACCCATAACTAGCATAAATATCCCTCACAAAGTTTGCCATCTCTATCTGAACAGCTGATAAAGTTACATTTAATTTTGTGTTTTCGCGCTTGGTTCCCGAATATACAGGTCGGTAACGTAAGAAGTTTGTGCTGTATTTATACCATTATTTCGAACAAAATTGTATTAGTATTACTTTAATACTAATTATTTTGTAAATAAAAGTGTATTGTGACGAATATGGGGGTTATACTACGGCAGCTAAGGAAAAGGACACCCTGTGCACGGTTACAGTTGAACAAGCATACGCAAAACAAAAGCTTTAGCAAATATCAGCACCTCTGATTCGAAAGTGTTTTGAAGTTCTGACAAATATTGTGTATTGGAATTTTCTCGTACAATCCAGAAACAGGGCGAGCGAGAAGTTGTAGAATGTTCGACAGTAGCTGGCGAGAAACAGTAACAGGTATAAAAAGCGGCCGCCGGCAGTGTCGAGAGTCAGTCTTTGAGTAATAATTGAACGTGCAACATCGAGTCAGTTACCGAGTATCAAGTGAACGTGCAACATCGATTCCGAACGAGTGAACGTGAAGCATCGCAATCACAACCGAGGACAATTCAACTGCAACTGCAAAATAGTGCAAATCTTTGTAACAAAAGGATTGGAATAGTCAATCTGTTATTGGAATCAATAAAACCGTTACAAGCATTGAGCTTTTTGTGCATTATTCTTGACGATTACACAATCCAGTGATCCGAACCGAAGTAGCGGAGTACTTCAGCGGAATTACGTAACAATTGGTGTCAGAAGTGGGATTGTGCTAATCCAGAATAATGGTGAAGTTCGACCAGTTGAAAGTGGAGCAACTTAAGAATGAGCTGGCCCAGCTAGGGTTGCAGACAACAGGCTCAAAGACCGAATTGCAGCGTCGACTACGAGAGCCATTGGAGGCGAGAGGCTTTAATCTGGCAGAGCATGAGTTTGAGTGCGACTCAAAAGTGGCTGAGATGTCAGAGAAAGACATCGCTCCAGTGAGTATGGACATGAGCCAGTTGCTCGCTGCAATGCAAGGCATGATGGCCGAGAATTCTACACGAATCGAGAAGAAGATGGAAGAAAACTCTGTGATCATAAAGAAAGAACTCCAAGAAAATTCTACACAACTACGAGAGATTTCTGAGACTTTGACTGGAAAGGTGGACGAGCAGAGACAGAGACTGTACACTAGATGAAAAAGTGGCAAAAATACAAGCAGATCTGGAAAAGCAGCTGCAAGAGCAACTGCAAGAACAATTGCAAGAGCAACTGCAAGAGCTGCAATTGCAAAGCCCACTGCCGCAAATAAGAGAATTCAGTGGTACGAAACTCAAAGCACCTACCTACGATGGGACAACGGCGTTTAACATCTTCCAACTGCAGTTTGAAACGACGGCCGCCCAGAATCGGTGGGCCGACGCAGAAAAGGCAGCGGCTCTGATAGTGGCATTGAAAGGAGCAGCAGCCGAGGTGTTACAGACGATTCCACCAATACTAAGATGCAGCTATGAGGCCATAATAAGTGCGGTAGGAAGGAAGTACGGTAGCGAGCACATGAAGCAGCTGTACTACATCGAGCTGAAGAATCGCAGGCAAAGGAGCGGTGAGAGCTTGCAGGTCTACGCAGCGGACATTGAGCGACTGGCACATTTAGCTCACTCTGACCTGGGCAGTGAACACTTGGAAAAGATGAAGATACAAGCATTCCTCGAAGGAATTCGCGATCCAGAAATAAGACGCAGCGCAATAATGATGAGCAAAGCGACATTTACCGAGACGGTTACCAGTGCGCTTACATACGTGGCAGCATGGACCAGCACTATGCAATATTCTGCGCCCAAAGTTCGCAGGATGGAAGCCGATGACGATGTTCTGTGTCAAGAAATCAAAACAGAACACTCGCCAGCGGATCGGACGATGAAGAAATTTACAGGAAAATGCTTCTATTGCGACAAAACAGGACACATGGCGAGGGAGTGCCACCTGCGTCGGAAACGTTCCAGATGGCGTATACCAGAACGGAGGTATGGCGAAAGAAAAGAGCAGAGCAGCAACGGCGACAAGGGAGTCGTGATAGAATCAAACAAGAAGCTGGCGAACAAGCAGGAAGAGGCATCCAGCAATCTGGAGGAACGAATTTACACAGTACCTGTACTAGCATATCCGGTTCCTGGTGAAACATTCATACTGCGCACGGATGCAAGTGCTACTGGAATCGGAGGAGTCCTTTCACAAGTCATTAAAGGCGAGGAAAAAGTAATTGGCTACTATGGCACTTCTTTAGCAAAACCGGAGAGAAAATACTGCGTCACTAAAAGAGCGCTGCTGGCCGTGGTGAACAGTGTTACACATTTTCACAAATATCTCTTCGGGCAGCCGTTCCTGTTAAGAACGGATCATGCGGCACTCAGGTGGCTATTACAACTCAAGAACTCCGAAGGCCAAATTGCTCGATGGTTCGAACGATTCAGAGGTACGATTTCGAAATAGAGTATCCTGAAGTAAGACTACATGGCAACGCCGATGCGCTATCCAGACGTCCCTGCAATACAGAATGCAGGCATTGCTCCAGAGCAGAGGAAGAAGAAGGACGAATCGATATTCGGTTGCTTAGTGTCTTGCCGGAAGAACAATGGACAGCAGAGCGAATGAGAACCGAGCAAAGAAATGATTCAGATCTGACGAGAATAGTGGACTGCAAAGAAAGAGGTGTACGGCCAAGATTCAAAGAAATAGCGTGTGAAAGCGCCATCACTAAAGCATACTGGGCACAGTGGCAGAGCTTACAACTACGCGACGGGTGCTTGCATCGAAGATGGGAAAGCGAGGACGGAACAGCACATAGAAACTTAATTGTCGTTCCTAAAGTGCGAGTAACGGACATTGTGTCAGCATGTCACAATGGTTCGGGTGACGGTCATCTGGGAATCACCAAGACGGTGGAGAAGATAAATAAACGGTTCTACTGGGTAGGATGTAAGCAATCTGTTGCGGAATGGATTAAGACATGTGACAAATGCGTCACCGCTAAAGAACCCAAAACACGCGAGCCCACCTACGATAACAATGAGGACTTGGCGAGCAATAAGCGGAAGGAATTGGATGCGATGCACCAATATATGCGGAAACGCATGCGGTTGATGAGTGACAAGATGAAGGCCAGATACGATTTGAGGGCAAATTCCGAAGGCTTCGAAGAAGGACAACTAGTGATGCTTTACAACCCACAGCGCAAGAAGGGGCTGTGTCCGAAGTTACAAACGCATTGGGAGGAACCAGACTGCGTGATCAAGCGATCAAATGACGTCGTATATCGAATACCGTTGAATGGCAAGAAGAGAGTTAAACTTAAAGTAGTCCATTTGGAGAGACTGGCACCCTATAAGGCTAAAGAAGCTATCCTTGTTCGGGACGAACAAGTTTAAGAGGAGGGCAGTGTGACGAATATGGGGGTTATACTACGGCAGCTAAGGAAAAGGACACCCTGTGCACGGTTACAGTTGAACAAGCATACGCAAAACAAAAGCTTTAGCAAATATCAGTACCTCTGATTCGAAAGTGTTTTGAAGTTCTGACAAATATTGTGTATTGGAGTTTTCTCGTACAATCCAGAAACAGGGCGAGCGAGAAGTTGTAGAATGTTCGACAGTAGCTGGCGAGAAACAGTAACAGGTATAAAAAGCGGCCGCCGTCAGTGTCGAGAGTCAGTCTTTGAGTAATAATTGAACGTGCAACATCGAGTCAGTTACCGAGTATCAAGTGAACGTGCAACATCGATTCCGAACGAGTGAACGTGAAGCATCGCAATCACAACCGAGGACAATTCAACTGCAACTGCAAAATAGTGCAAATCTTTGTAACAAAAGGATTGGAATAGTCAATCTGTTATTGGAATCAATAAAACCGTTACAAGCATTGAGCTTTTTGTGCATTATTCTTGACGATTACACAATCCAGTGATCCGAACCGAAGTAGCGGAGTACTTCAGCGGAATTACGTAACAGTATTAAGTGAAAATAAAGCATGGAAATTAGAAGTAAAAAAATAAAAAGAAAAAAAGTGACACCAGGGTGGACTCGTCTTTTTTTCATGGGGCACATTCGTCAATATAACTTCACAGGTACTAAAAATCGAAATCGAGTTGAAGCTTCCAAAACCCTCGAACACGGCTCAAACCTCCCGTAACCACACAAAATTAATATTAGGGTCGATCTCAGCACTTTAAACATTATATATAACAAATAATTTATAAAAAAAATTTTACAATAAGTACATTTTTTTTAAGCTCTTAAACGTGATTTTTTTTTAAATTTTTTAATGCAAAATATAATAAATACGTTTTGTGTAACCAAAAACATGTCTTATTTAGTCTAAACAAGATTTTGTATCACCTTATGGAACTTCAAAGTGTGAATGACGAAAGTGCCCCGCCAAATGCCGCAGCTACCCTGGCATGGGGGCACATTCAGCGAAATGACTTTTTTTACTAATCATGAAAAAAATAATACAAACGGAACTTTTTAAAGAAATTTTGGTATAACATTTTATTGTTAAATAATGAGGTATTGTAACAGTCCAATCGGTTTTTAAATATATTGATTACCTTCTGAAATATAGGCCTTCAAAAAAAAAAGAGACGAAGGTACCCCCCTCTCCCCTATTTTGTTGGACACGATCAGCTGCGTTTGTGTTCTACTTAACAAAGTGCTAATGTTTTACTGTTGATTTCAGTTGTGTATTTGTGTAAATTGAGTAATTTTTACTTTTTTGATGTGTTATTCTATATTTTAAGACTTTTTATATTTTGTATTTTACGCGGAAAATGTCGCGGCTTCTCACCACAAACACGCTCGACCACTCGGCGGGGCGCTCTTACGTTCGCACAGTGTCTTTCACGCACTACGACTTCCAGTTGATTTTTATTTTAGAAAAATTTGCGAGAGCTTCACAAAGGACGTCTAATCTGCGTAGTCAACTTAACTCAACTCAGCAGAAATAATGAAATAAATTTACTTCACAAAGGGAAAAGTTTAGCTGTTATTTCTTTAAAAACTGGACTGCTACATTTAGCAGTCCATTGTATACCATAGTATACTGAAACCTGCTTACCACAAATTTTCGGAAATTTTTTGGGAAATAAAGAAAAAAAAGTAACTGCGTCGATACTTTCTGCATCACAATAACGCGCTTCACACTGCTGAAACAACGAATTATTTATTGGGCTCTCAGGGATTAAAGAAATTCTTCCAGCGCTATCTGATTTCTGGTTGTTTCCAGATATAAAAAATTACCGTTTAAAAAGTGACTCTACCGGCTTCAAAAATGTACAGAAATTAATGGAAATTATGTTAAAAAATATAAAATTATGGAGGTTAAAGTTATGAAATTTAAATTATACATGTACATTTTTTTGTAGCCAACTAAGCAAGTTTTTCTTAGTTCCTGTTCCTGTTATGCAGTATCAAATAAATGTTATCTTAAAGTCAATTTCTTGATTGGAAAAGATTTTTTGTTTATTTCGTTCTTAAAGGGTCAAAAAACATGCATTTATGTACATATGAATTACTACCCTAATTAAAATAACATACTTGTTTTTGTTGTATTGGGATATATGTACGTAGTACGTTCATAAGCGGAGCATTATCTTGCGTATGCATATTATTATTATTAACCCAAGTGAACAGGGATAGTTCAAAACCGAATTCAACAGATCGGATTATGAGGGATTTCATGTTGAGTGTAATATTATATAAATATATCATAATTTTATGTTTTTACCATTAAGAGAAACATGTGAATATGACAAAATTTCACGTTTTTATACGCATGTAAAAACAAAAGTAAATTACACCCAATCGTTCGTCGAGTGAAGAAAAGTAAATGTAAAGAATTTAAGCCACAAAAGCATAAATCAATACAGCTTTCAGAATCCAATGGGTAAGCGGCGCAATGTGCTGCTTCTGAACTCACAAATAATACTTTCGAAAGATGCAAACTGGGCGGAGCACGTATCCTCCCTTTGGTTAGCGACTATTTGATTGGCTATTCGACCATATTTTGTATACGCCCTGAAATGGTAGCACGTACTTATTACGCAACAATACATGCGTGCTCTTCACACTAATTAACAACACACGCAGTGGCGCGTCCATGGTGGTTTTAGGGATCGAGCAGCCCCAACATTTTGGAATGTGGGCAAAATTTAAAGAAAGCTGTGAATAAATTAAAGAAATGCAGCAGCAGTATAATAAACATTTTACATTTTTAATAAGTAATGTAATTTAAATTGTATTTATGTTTATTTATTTAGCATTGAGGTGAGCAATAAATTGTGTAGGGGAACCAACTGTTATCCGTTTGTAAGATTTCAAAGAAACAATGTTCTTGCCAATCTTTCTGATATAGATGATACATATGTATATAGCATGGAGCCGGTAAATTCAATACAGCTGTAACTGTGTACCTACCAGATCCTAAATATTTAGCACCTACAGTCCTATTAGTATGTATTTCCTCTCAGTTTATCAAAAATGCGCACCACGTGCACACTATGTATGCGGTAAATGTAATAGACACACAATTGTATCCCTTTCAATGGCTTATCGCCTCACTTTTAAGTAATACATACATACATAAGTGTTGGGTAAAGCGGTCGTCACATAGAATCCGTTGCGTCCGTGAGAGCGAATTTTCAACTGACAGCAAAGTTGAAATGTATGCAATCGTATGAGGTATGGCACATAAGGAACGGATGCGTCGAAGCAACGCAAAAAGTTGAACAACTTTCAAATTTTACCGTCCGGCAGAACGTTGACGGATATAAGCTGATCGTTTTTATTGTTTTGCCGGCTTGTGATTTTGTGCGAAATTATTTATATTTCATTGAAATTTTCTGTATGTGCAATTGTTTCGAAAAACAATTAATAGAAGCAGTACAGCAGTATATTTGCCTTTATGACAAATCGGCTCAGGTGTACCGCAACAAGCTTCTGAAGGAAAATGCTTGGGTTTCTGCTGTTGGCGCAACAATATAAATGTTTTAATACAGAAGACGAAGCAACTGATTTTCTATGCGCTGCCAGCGTATTCATTCTGCCGACCATCTCCGGCAGTCCGTCGCCGTCAGTTGAAAACTTCGCTCTCACGGACGCAACGGATTCTATGTGACGGGCCCTTTAGTCTTCTAGCCACTGCGGCGTGAAAGACCTATTATGATAGTTCTCCATCTATTAACAGATTCTCATGGATGCGCAGCTTCAAGAGGTATGAAAGAATTTCCTTAAAGATTCTGTCTACAATATCCGGCGGTTGTAGATATACCTAAAGGAAATACGAATTTTTTCACTTTTTTACGGTATCTTCTATCATTGTAATGTAATGGCATATTTTCTTGTTAAACATATGTAATGTTTCACTGTAATGTTCAAAATCCTGTTTTTAGGGTTCCGTTCCCCTAAAAGGGAAAAAACGGGTTATAAGGTTACTTTTGTTTTCGGGGTGTGTATATCAAACGACCTTTTTATAAGCTTTATATTAACTTCACTTCAGGTATGTATGTATGTATGTATGTTTGTCGTCAAATCTAGTAATCAATTTTTCACCCACTTCCCGACTACTTAGAGATCTGAAACTTTGCATACATGCGTAAACAGGAGCAGAATACATGAATCAGTCTATTTTATGGGCGTAGGATAAGGGGCGTGGCACTTTTTTATCTCCTCCAGATTTGTGTATATCTTTAGAACTACACATCACACATCAATGAAACTCGGTAGGAACTTACTACATATCTATATCCTTCTGCTGGAAAAATAAGACGGGCAGTGTACAAGTGGGCGTGGCACCGCCCATACAAACCGAATGGTTTATATCGAAAAGCTTTGGAACTAAAGGTCGTGCAGCATTGAAATTTCGTATACAGGCCCCTCTTGGATGCTTCGTCCCACTGGTAAAATTTTATGGACGTAGGACAAGGGGCGTGGCACTTTTCTAGCAACTACACACTTGGGCTTAAGTTTATAATTATAGGCACAGCACACATCAATGAAACATGATAGGAACTTACTCGCCGCGCCTTGCACGCAAAATAGCAACAACTCACCGCGCCAAAGCAACGGGAATTTTGCGCATGGACCGAGCTCGCCGCGCCTTGCAAGCAAAACAACAACAACTCATCGCGCCACAAATATGCCACGAATATTAGGGTCGATCACAGCCGTATTATTTGTTAAATTGAGGATATGACGATAGGAGACACTGTGAATACCCTAAATATTGTGTACTGCTCTGCAAGTTTTAAATTCTTTTTGTGAAATATTTCAGGGCTCTAAAATTTAATTTATGGAAGACTAAAATGTAGAAAATAAAATTATATAAAAAAAACTTTTTAAAAATAAGCTTTAATTTATTTAATGTACTAAAAAGTAGAATATAAATTGTTTCCAAGTCACCTGTATCTTACTATTAATAAAAGCTCGGGCGCTCAAAATCTATATTCACACTTACCTTTCATTACTGCAATCTATTTGCAAAAAATAATTTAAATAAAATATTGTGGTAACTGGTTGACAAATATTGAACACATGAGCGCCCCAAGCTTTTATTGATAGTAAGATACTGGCGACTTCGAAACAATTTATTTTCTACTTTTTAGTACATTAAATAAATTAAAGCTTATTTTTAAAAAGCTTTTTATTATATAATATTATTTTTAATATTATGTAAACGGGTTAGAAAGATATAGTTTAAAAAATTTCTTAACCGAAAATTTCGATAAAATCAGTCTTACTAGGTATTTGATCACGCATGACTGAATGGCTGCCGGTTTTTTCGAATTTTAAATTTTAAATTTTTTTTTAAATTTAAGATGGCTTCCACAGAAAAAAATGTTTGTTGTTTATATCGAGTGGGGTATCATTAGAAAGGGCTATGTCCATGGATTCCAAACATATTTTTTTTATAATTTTCGGTGAAGTGGTTTCAAAGATATAGGACAAAATGTCGAAAAAATTACCATATCCCCTTGCCTTTCTACATTTCTTAAGCTAAAATTTTTATAAAATCAGAGTTAGTAGGTCTTTAGTCATAGATTACTGGAAAACTGCAACTTTTTCGACAAATTTGTTTTTCTATTTTTTTAAATTTTATTTAAGATTACCATAGTAAAAAATTTCCTCAGCGAAAAATTTTTGTTGTTTACATATTGTGGGGTATCGTTAGAAAGGGCTACGTCCGTGGATTCCAAAAATGTTTTTTTTTTAATTTTAGGTGAATTGGTTTCGAAGATGTAGGTCAAAATGTCAAAAATTGTATGGTCAGATGAGCAAGGAGAAGCGTTACTGATCAACAGAAAACAAGCAAAGGACAGACGGGCAAAAAAGAACTAAATTCGAACGCTATAAGGAGTATTTCTGGTACGGAACCCTCAGTGAGCGAGCCCGACTCGCACTTAACTGCTTTTTTTTCCCCTTTTAGGGGAACGGAACCCTAAAAACATATATTGTTGTTTATTTCTTGTGGATACTCTTTTGTAGCATATTAAAGCTGCTACTGAATTCCACAACTTTCCTTCTAATACAGAAAAATGCAGCTCTGAATAGCTTACTTAATGTGGTGATTCCACCACGAAGGAGTTAAATCAGCTCAGCGGCGAATCGATTGGTGCCTTTTGATTTTAAGTCCCAATCAACTTTTGTGATTTGTTATTTGAATCTAACAAGGGCAAATCACTGTTTCAAAGTCTTTTGATTCGAATCACTGTGATTGCTGGTGCCTGATTGTAAAATCAAAAATATTAAATCGATTGGTGGAGTTGATTTTTAAATCAAAACTTTAACAGTTGATTTGTAAATAGATTTTGATTTGAATATTTTACAGGTCTCCTGGTAACGAATTAAAACTTTAATATTATAGGTATGGGTGGACCAGAAGAAATACGTGCGAAAGAAGGCGGCTCAAAATTTAACTAGATTGATCCAGAGCAACGTGGTGATCTTTGTCTACTCCAGTTTGGTAACAGCCCTCGGCAAAGAATCGTACAGGTTTTTAGTTGGTTGGCCGAATCAGATTATATGGCACCGATCCTCATGTTCGAAAAAAGGATAAAGGTCACAATCGAGAATGGTTTGGAACCTCGTCGCGCATCCTTCAATCTATTTACAGATGGCTCTAAAATAATAGCAGGAGTCGGAGCTGGTGTGTACTGCCCCGATCTAGATATCAAGCAATCGTTTCGCCTACCCAATCACTGTACCGTTTTTCAAGCCGAGGTGTTCGCCGTCAGGAAAGCTGCGGATCTGGCTTCCACTAGCACCACCATAAACTCAGAGATAAACTTCTACGTAGATAGTCAGGCAGCTATCAAGGTAATAACATCCCATAGTCTATCATCCAAAAATGTCCTGCAATGCCGGGTGGCACTAGAAAAGTTAGCCGAGAATCGCAAGCTACACATATACTGGGTACCCGGGCATAGAGGGAAGTGCGGAAGTGGGATGTTATTGCCTACAGGGTGTCTGCCTTTCAGATGAGCATATCAGCAGCATACTGATGCCTCTGCATGCGTTCTACAGTCAAATAGAGCAATGCATGAAAAGAAAAACGAGGGCCAGGTGGAAGAACCTAAGCACCTGTGCGACCTCAAAAACCATGCTAAAGTCCTATGACGAAAGGTAAACTAGGTTTATTCTGACTCTCCCAAGAATCTCCACTAACAGGACACTGCCTTGTAGCAGCGCATGCACATAGGATTGGTATAACGAACGACGAAAGCTGCAAGAAATGTAAAGAAGCGGGTAGCAGGGAGACCTTGGAACACATAATGTGCTCCTGCCCGCCATCGCTAGAACTCGTCTGACTTGTTTAGGAGCGCCATTCTTTTCAGGGCTCGAACAGATCTCGAAACTAGGTATCAAGCTGGCTGGACGTTGGCAACCTTCAAACAGGCAGAAAAAACGCCAGTGGTGTACGAGATTTTAGGTTGCGCAACGGTCTCGCCAGAGATGTGGCACACTTGCGCAGCACACTTCAGAACGCCAATTTTTGAACGCTTCCCCTTTGGACCTGACGGCTTCTTTGAACGTCGCATGAAACCAGGAGAAAGACCACATACCTAGTAAAACTATTTCTTCGACCATTTTTGCCGCGGCATTTATGTTTCTGCCAGCGAAACACAATTCCCATTTGAAGCGATCGCAGAAGTCATTCAATGCGATCCTTTATCACTTTAATCGCTTCTGGGCTAAAGGAGAAGCAGAAGTGGGGCTGGAATATGAAAAAGCAGCGAAAATTTTACAGTGGTTCGAATTACCAAGAGGTGTAGGTACATCGTATTTTTCAGGGTGCAATGTTAGAAAAAGGTCTAGAGTATTTGTTTAGGCCGAACGCCCCTAGTACCATTTGTATCGGTTCGGCTGGAGCGAGGTGGCAACTTGCTGCTAAGTGTCGCCTGGGCCCGAGTGCTGCAAGCCGGTGGCGGTAAGCTGCGCTCTGACACTTGCGATTTACCACTCCAGCGAACAAGGTAAGCTGGTAGCAGCTCCTCCATATGAGGAAATAATAACTAGTTTTGCATAGTTTTCTTTTAGTATAATTTTCTATCAACTTCTCCATATGAGGAGACACTCATTTATATATAATTTTCGGCCATTATTTTAGTATTTAATAAACATATTTTATTGCACGGTTGATAACGTCATACTGAAATCTGGCTCTTTATTTTCCACTAATTCGCTTTGCTTTTTTATCTTTTTTATTCCACCTTTCCAACGCCGACAACGAACCGCAAACATATACTCGTTTGCTCAATCATATATTGGCAAACCCCTGCGCCTACGTCGCCAATGGTCCTTCGAGCCGCGGATCTCGGCCTTTTTGGAAAGCGGAATTTCAACATCGAAAAGTGTACGAACGAGCTTTATAGTGAAGACATCCATTTTATTACAGTGCGCATCTTAAAATTTTCGTCGGCCACAACACATTCAACGAAAATTAGACGCAGCATTTAACAACAAATTTGCAACTTTAACGAACCACAACCAGTGCATATCACCGACTATCACTACCAAAAGTGCATATCACAACTTCAAAACGAATCAAAATTTCCAGCAATCAGCAATTTTAAATCGCAACATTTTTGCGCAACTAATATTTCAACAATTTGCTGCTGTCACAGGTGCGTACAATTATTGGTGATAGAGTGCGTCATTTTGATTTGTAATTCAAAAATAAAGTCCAAAAAATTTATTTTATTCGTTACACTATATTTGAATTCCTCCCTGCATTTTTTATATAGGAACGACTTGAAAAAATCTAATTGCAATTCGTTTCCACATAGTCCCGGGCGTTGACCCCGCAGTCTCTTAGAGGAAAAGTATATAGGAATCAACTGTTCCTATGTACTCTGCCTAAACAGCATATCTCTATAGGTAAACCTATCTGTCCATCAAGAAGTTTGAGAACGAAACGAAACTTCGTTCTCAAATTTAGCGCCCTACTTACATATATACCCATCAAATATATTT
The DNA here is from genome assembly GCA_963457695.1 of Neria commutata. NCBI lineage: Eukaryota > Metazoa > Arthropoda > Insecta > Diptera > Micropezidae > Neria > Neria commutata. The sequence continues at coordinate 38,516,498 of OY735245.1, forward strand.
CGCTCACTCACTCATTGCCAATCATTACGTACTATTCCTATGCACTGCTCACCAGTGTTGCCAGAGACCTAGCTCCAAAAATCCCATTCACTTATGCAAAACGCCCTCTTTATCCCATTTAAAAAATCAAAAATCCCAGAATAATCCCATTCGCAAATATTAATTAAAAAACGTGTTTTTCAATAACAATTCATAAATACATATACATATGTATATTTAAAAAAAAAAAAAAAGAACAAAAAATTGCTGCTTAAAGCACAACGCTGAAGATTACACTTAAATTAAGTGCTAATAATAAAATATTTACAGTTACAGTAGTAACTCAATTCTTGCAGATACTCGGTACTTGCCCACCTCGATACTTGCGGCACAAAATTTTTTTTCCATTACGTACTCAGTACTTGCGAAATTAAAAAATTTTGTCCTCAATACATTGCAACATTTTTTGTTTTGTCTTTGAATAAAATTCGGGGAAGTACCGCAAATGTATCAGTTTTGAGCTCAAAATATTTGGGGAAATACCCACGACTTCATATGCTGACGAAATCTCTATTCTTATTTAACTTTTGCATGGAAGCAGTGCAGTACTGAACAAGCAAGTGTGCACAAAACAAAAAAACCAAAAACCAAAATCCTAAATTTCTATAATTTCACTTAAAATTTATCATTATACAAATGTATTGAATTAAATTATAAAAAGTGTAACAATCTTAGATTCTTTACAGTGAAAGTAACCCCTTATAATTTACATATATGGGAAAAAAATGACTCGGTACTTGCGACAACTTCGAAACTTGCAGCGAGCCTGGTTTTCATTACGTGCAAGAATCGAGTTCCTACTGTATTAATAAATAAACAAAAAATAAACCAAAGAAGTATAAAAGATAGGTATAGGCTCAAAAATCCCATTTTTAGATTCAAAATCCCGCGCGCCCTTTAAAGGTACAAAAATCCCGAAATATGGGCGAAATCCCTGGTTCTGGCAACACTGCTGCTCACTTGCACACCAGTCACACTTGCCTATGCAAGAGCAAGAAACTCCCATACACACGCACACACACACTGCTCGCTCTCTGTTCCCACTTGCATCGCTCTCACACCCCTACCGTCGGTCAGTAGGTCAGGGATCGTTTGGCAAGATTTCGCTCATTAGCGAAAATTGAAAAATTCAACCCTGAGGTTCGTGAGCGCGGCTGCCATATTTTCTTTGGAAAAGAGACGGACACAAGTCCAGTCGGTTTTTTATTTATTTATTCATTAATTCAGTCTATGGTAGGGACCTTACAGACTATATTAACACAATGTAGAAATACTTAGAGAAGCTAATAACAAAGTATGGAATTATTTAATTAAGTATAATATAAGTTTAACAATTTTTTTAAAGCAAAGCTCGAGATGGAAAGATCCAAATCGCGAACGAATGCGATTTTGTTGAATTCAGACAGAGACCGAACCAAAGGCGCATTCGAGGCATAATTAGACCTACAAGGGGGAATGACAAACAAAGCGTGGTGACGTAGCACCCTAGACGGAACGTTGAAGTCGATTAGACTGAGGAGATGGGGACTGTCAACCGTCCCAGTAATGATACCATGGACGAACATCAGGGATAACATTTTTCTTCTGCTTTCGAGGGACTTTAGATTAATAAGGGAGCAACGCGATGAGTACGGCGGAATGGGATCGGTGAACTTCAGGGATCGAAGACCGAAGCTCAGAAAATATTTTTGGATTCGTTCAATGCGGATGGAGTGAGAACTATAAAATGGGTTCCATAAAAAAGATGCATACTCCAATCGGGATCGAACCAGGGAGGTATACAAAAGCTTAAGAGTGTAGGGATCGGAAAATTCGGAGCTGTTACGACGAACAAAAGCTAGCATTGAATAAGCCTTCGAGATAATGGAATTAATATGATTTGTAAACGAAAGCTTAGAGTCAAAAATTACTCCGAGGTCTGCAAACTCGGACACTCTTTCGAGAGGCGTGTCGGCAATGCGATACGAAGACTGAAGGGCGAAGGCCGATCTGGAAAAAGTCATGTGAAAGCATTTTTTCAGGTTTAAGGACAGGTGGTTTCTGGCGCACCATACGTGGACGTTATCTAACTCGGACTGTAGTACATCGATATCAGAGGAGTTGCGGACTATAGTATAGATTTTCAGATCGTCGGCGTAAAGCAGGAATTTAGCTCTGGAAAAACAACCTGAAATATCATTGATAAAGAGCAGGAAGAGCATGGGACCAAGAACACTACCTTGCGGGACGCCAGACGAGGCAGAGAATGGTTTCGAACGGGTGCCGTCGACTTCAACAACATACTGCCTATAGTGCAGATAGGATCGGATCCAATCTAAGAACATGGAATGAAAACCAAACCGGGCTAGTGACCAGAATGCTGTGCGAGACCCTATCGAAAGCTTTGGAAAAATCAGTATAGACTGTGTCCACCTGAAACCCATCGTTAAAGGCAGAAATACAGTCATGGGAGAAAGTCGCGAGATTAGAGACCGTGGACCGACCAGGGACAAAGCCATGCTGGTTGGGGCAGATAAGTCTTTTGACAGCAAAATAAACTTTCTCCTTGAAAATAGTCTCGAATAACTTTGACACACACGACAATTTGGAAATAGGCCTGTAATTATTGATATTATTCTTGTTACCGGCTTTGAAAATTGGTGTAATTGAAGCGACTTTCCACGCGCTGATAAACACGCCCGTGGAAAGGGATTTATTGAAAATATATTTAAGTGGATACGCCAGCGAGTAACTGCAATGTTTGACTAGCAGGGATGACAGCCCATCGACGTCTGTTTGGGAAGAAGATTTGAGAGTTGTAATACCACGGAGAACATCCTCCGATGACAGAACTAGGGATCCGAAATTCAGAGGGGAAAGACAATCTTGACTTGGGGCAGAGGCTGGAAGTTGGGAATCATGAAGGAAGTTATTTTTAAAAAACTCGGCAAAAAGATTAGCAGCGTCCTGGGGAGAATCTGCTTTAGAACCATTGAAAGATAGTGCAGAGGGGATACTAGAGTTAGTCCTCTTAGAATTTATGAAGCGCCAAAAGGCTTTCGGATTCATTTTAATTTTAGATTCGAAAGCGGATATATCGTTTCTATAAAGACGCATATTCCACTTATTAAACTCACTCTTGTAGTGAGCGAATTTCTGACTATGGAAAGGTGAATTCGTTGCTTTGAACTTCTTGTGAAATTTGTTACGCAAGTTTGTTAACCTTTTTAGTCTAGGTGTGAACCAAGGCAACTTGTAGACTTTTCTAGGCAGCATAGGAATGTTGGAGCGGCAAATTTCAGCGACTTTACTTTTGAAAACGTCGAAGCAGCCAGAGACATCCATACTATTAAATAAAGATGCCCAGTCGACTTCCGAAAAGAGACGATCTAACAGATTGAAATCGCACCTGCGGTAGTTAAAGCAGGTGGGGGAGCTCACAGGGGCAATATGACAGAACTCGTAGAATGCCAAGGTAATTACTAATGGAACATGATGCAAGCATGGAGGAGAAAATGGAGACCTACACTCCGATAAGTTAGGGTTTAAATCATTTAAATCATTACTGGTAAATACGAGATCCAAGATCCGATTGAGCTTGTTGACAACTCCATTTATTTGCTGAAGGTCCAAGCTGAGGAGAGTATCGATTACATTGATTTCACACGTACTATTCAAATTGGAAGGAGAGAGAAAAGTATCACCGCTGCACGTCCAGGTAACCTTACTCAGATTGAAGTCCCCTAAGACGCAGAGATGTTTAACATCACTGCCATTTAATGATAGGTTGTGGATGTTGTCTATGTGAGCCTTATACAGAGATTCTTTACTGGTTGGGGGAATATACGAGACACAGATAGCGAGAGAGCCGGAAGGGCCACTAACACTTACGCACAACTGGTCAAGGAGAGAATCCGTGTTAAGTAGCATAATGAGAGAAGCGCGAAAAGACCGGCGAATTGCAATAAGCACACCGCCCCCTCTCAAACAGCCTGTTTTGGTTGGGTCTCTGTCCTTGCGAAAAACGGTATATAGGTTGGAATCAAAGTATTCCTCACTAAAAAAATCAGAGTTGAGCCATGTCTCAACAAGCACAAAGGCATCATAATCTAAATGCGAGCTAAATGCGCGCAGAATCGAAGATTTGGTCCTCAGACCAGATACATTTTGGTAATAAATCTTAAGGGAATAATCTAAGTCAGATCTTGTTGAGAGAGTAATTGTTATTGTTAGTGGATGGGCAAGGTTTCGGAAAAAACAAAACGGGCGAACTTTGACCTCAGCTGGCCAAACCAACGGATTGATAAGCTTGTCATACGAGGACGCAGTAACACTCATTTTGAAGTTCACATGATCGAGCGAGTCAGTAGGCACGCCTTTTTTTATAAGTTTCGAACAAGACAAGTGATGTTTTTCTACACCGGCCCTGTTGGCGATGTAGTTAATAAGAAACTCTTCTGTGATAGAGGGTGGGAATGGTGATAAGTGCAGCCACTTCTTACTAGAAGGGATACCGAAACGAGAGTCAGTGTTCGTGCCAACCACCACGACATCCGCCCTCGGGCGTCTTGAACCAGCAGCTGTGTTCCTTCCACTATTAGGCAGCCAAGGGGCAGCAGACGGGGTTGGCGGTGGAAATGCTCGATGAGTTGAGGCGAGAGCAGCGGCAACAGGTGGATTAATCGTGTAGGCAGCAGGATCAGCAGCAGTAACAGAAGCATACGAAGCATACGGATTAATCGTGCAGGCAGCAGGATCAGCAGCAGTAGCAGAAGCATACGAAGCCGTGGCAGTGGGAGCGCGAGACTGGAGAGCCGCAGCAGCGGGTGGATTAGTCGTGAAGGCAGCAGGATCAGCGGCAGTAACAGACGCATATGAAGCCGCGGCAACGGGAGCGCGAGACTGAAAAACAGCAGCATTGGGAGCGGGCGAGGCTGCAGCGATGGCAGTGGAGGCACCGTCAGGAACCAAAGTAGAGGCACACGGCAGAGGTGCAATAGCGGTAGCATTCGAAGCAGCGGCAGCGGAAGCAGGAGGCTGAGGAACAGCAGCGCTGGCAGCGGGCAGGGCCGCAGCGATGGCAGCAGAGGCACCTGGCGGAGGTGCAACAGCAGCATTAGGGGCAACACCGGCAGACGGGATGGGTGCGACAGCAGTACCATGAATATCCTTGGTTATCATGGACAATTTATTTATTGAGTTAGGTGCACATAATTGTTTTTGTGTGGATGTTGTTTGATGTGAATGGAAAGCTTTTAGCTCATTGATCTCAGCCGCAAGAGAAGAGAAAGCAGAGGCAACGTTTTTGGATAGGTTGCACTGCATGGAGCATAAAGCTTTAAACACAAAAAATCCACGGAAACCACGAATTCACGAATTTTCCGAGTTGTTAAACTATAAAAATAGTTCCTACACAAAAATTTCCTATTTCCCTACTTCAAGTTATTTATTTTTCACCACTGACAGCTGAACAGTTGACTTTTTCGCAGGGCGGCAGCGACCAAATTAGAAATTGTTCTATCGGGAGACGAATCGTTGGGAGGCGAACTACGCTAGCGTCGTCATTGTGGGCAATCACATGCACTGCCGTGTGTTTTAATTTTGACAGCGCGCGTTCGCCGCGTAAAATTCGCCTCGCGAGTTGATTGTGTTTAAAGCTTAATTGGTCAGTTTGAGAAGCTTTAATCTCTTTGATTTCAGCAGCAAGAGAAGAGAAAGCAGAAGCAATGTTGGCAGATAGGTTACCCTGCATGGAGCGTAAGTCAGCATGCAGAAGATCAGTTTTCTCGATGAGCAGCTTTTTGTCATTTTGTAGAGAGCTTATCAGAGCTGACGCGCGGGCGATCTCGCACCTGAGAACTGAGATTTCGTTGAACACAGCTGGCAGTGATATTTGCTGTTTGTTGTCAATTTCTTTTTCTTTCTCTTTTTCTTTTGGTCCACTTTGCTGTTGCGGGGGAACCGGTTTGGGCAGCTGTTGTTGTTGCTTATTTACCAACTCGCTTGAAGTGGAACAGCTCGTACGAGGCGATGGATGAGAGTTAGGCACGACCGCGTCGACATTGATTAGTGCTGCTGCCTTGTCCACTAGGGGAGCGGCAGGCGGAGGCGAACGAATAGAGTTGCGGCGAGCAGAAGCACACAATTTGCAAAAAAATTGCTTATTAGATTTGAGGAGAAAATCAAGATCTGCAGGCAAGAGACCGACACAGTCCAAATGAAACAACTCTATGCACTTGGCGCACTGGACCTTAGGACGAGCCCGGTAAACTTTTTGTCCACAAACACACGGCATTATAGTTTCCAGATAATTATATTTATATAAATGAATTATAAGAGTCACTGTCTCGAAATATTAGGATGGATTCTATAAGTTCATAGCAATCCGGAGAGAGGCGAAATAGAGCACAGAAAACACGTCCGCTAGGCTTCGCGTTCACGAACAAAATTTGGTTTTTGTTTTGATTTGAACTTTTTTTGTAATAAAGTGCAAATTCAATTAATAAGAAGAAAATAAACGTGAATTTAAAGAAACGTAAACTCATTTTAATTCACGCAACGTACATTAAAAACGGTGGAAAAGTGCTAACCAGCCAGCAGAAGGAAGGAAGACCGACAAGCCGGCAGCCAAACAACGTGGGAAAAACAAGTGTAAAGGGCTCCAGGCACGGAATTAGGGTTATGCTGCCATATTCCGTGCTACAGGTTTGTCGTTCCGGACAACTTTTTACGGAATATATAATCCGCGCCGTGTCTTTTTAATTCTTTTTTTTAGTCAATCGGACTATATAAAGTGAGAAAAGTGAGCCAGCAACAACAACAAAATAGTGTGCCAAAAGCGTGTGAAATACCCAGTGGTTCCCAAACGCGAGTGCACCACAAGTGAGTGAGCAACCAGTTATAGTATAAATTTATATACTTTATTAATATTATTAATATTGGTTATAATATTACAAGCCAAACTAGGGTTGTTTGGCTAAATTTTCATAAGAATACCGGGAATTTGTGGGAATTTTTTGTGCAGTTAAGTTGTTTGCACGTACGCGTTTGGCTGTTGGCCAAATTTAGTGAAAACTTTTTAACGGACATTTTCAACAAGATTGAAAAGTTTTGGGTCGAATCTTGAAGATTCACTTCGCATTGTTCGGTGGACTTCAAATAAAGGTTAAATTCAATTTCGTCGGATTTGCCTTTTGGTCGTAATTTCCGAAATTATCAATTGAAGTAAATTTAAATTTTTTCCTACGTTTTTTGGCTCAAGTCTTGGTTCAAATTGGGTTGGACACGAACGGCAATTATAGTAATATATTTCGTCATTTGTCGGTGCGATCTTCGAAAAATATCAAATAAAGTTTCGTTGAATTTTATCTATAATTTCACGGCCACGGTGCAATTGGTGTTCGATTTTTAAAAATCTTTCGAAGTGGTTCAAGCTGTTTTTTTAAATTTATTTAAACAAAATTCTTGCTTTGCACAATTGTTTGCTGCAACCGTTCGAGCGTTTGAAATTTAAATTTATTTCATATTTTACAACTAATTGGCCTTTGCCGAGCTGCATCGGCATTTTGCATTTGATTTGCTGAAGTTTTTCGCGGTTTGTTTTTTCGGCTTTAACAGTTTTAAAGGTGGAATCGTTGAATTTCCCCTATGGTTTTGCTCTATTTTCGGAAAGATTTTACAATCTTTTCACACCGATTTTCGGGAACGGTGTCAGAGTCCGCAACGAAACGAATTTTACCCCTTTTTTCGGTACGGGGTTAGTATAAGTTCTGTGGAAGCTGAAGTGTCGCTTCTTAAGTTGGGCGGTTTTCAATTAGTCTGCTTGTCCGAATTTCTGCACGACAATCGAAAAATATGGCAGCAATAAAAGAATTCAACCGCGTAGCCGATGCCCTACTTGAATTCGAGAGTGAATCAGCCAGTTCAAGTGCCCACTATGTTCGTCGAAGCAGCATGTGTTGCGTAATTGTGCACGGTTCATAGAACTGAACCCCAAGCAGAGATTGCATGCCGTGAAGAAGCATCATCTCTGCATAAACTGCCTGGCCAGTTCCCACGAAATATGGGATTGCAGGAGCACATTCTCGTGTCAACACTTGCAAGGCTAGGCATCATACTCTGCTGCATCGAACAGAGTCGAATCAAGCGTTTTCTAGCACCTCCAGAGCTAGCCCAGCCAATGTCCCAGTATCTCACCTGCACCCCACTCTATAAATCCGCCATCTAGCCCCAGTTGCGAGCCCTCGATAAGGCAAGTCCACGCTGGGTTCGCAGCAATCACCCACAGTGTTATAGCACCAGAGGCACAGACAAATTCTGTGCACCATAATTTAGTCACCTCAGGCCAGAAGACTTGCGTAGGGAAACAAGAGGATTTTTCAAAACGGAGTTTTTTGTCGGGGGAGGGGCAGTTCTGCCAGAATTTCAGAAAAGAACCAGCTCGCCGTCAGGAGAACGGCCGGAACGTCGTCCGCGCTCATCAGTCCCAGCTCCCACTACGACAAAATACGTCGCGCAGATCGCGACAATCAATAGGCGGCACGCGAAATGTGCGTAGCTGCAAAGTCGACCTGCCACACGCTGGAGCTCGTCCTCGACCGTCGCGCCCTCGTGCTGAGCAGCGTCGCAGAATGAGGCCCGCTCATGCTGGAGCAGGGCCACCGACCGGAACTCCCTCGCGATAGACCGCGTCCCAGTCCGTCGAGGCTATCGCTGGAGGCAGTTCACCACCGGGAGCAAGGCGCTATGCATGGCGTTGTTGAATCACGTCCGCCATGCCAAACTACGGACCACGCTCCTCCATTCCGGCCACCGCTCCAAAAAGGTACGTCGCGCAGATCGCGACCATCGAGAGGTGGGCACACACTGTACTGATAATGGCCAAGCCAACCTGCCTCACGCTGGAGCTCGTCCTCGTCCTCGCGCCCACGTGCAGAGCAAGGCCACCGACCGGAACTCCCTCGCGCTGGAGCTCGTCCTCGACCGTCGCGCCCACGCGTAGCGGAGAACCGCCAGCAGCTCGCTCCATATGACGCGCGCCTGCAACTCGTCGAACACGCGCCGCTATTTATGGAGCGGCAGCAACCCATTGCTAACGTTAGATTAGCGCCCGTATGATTTCCCGCTGACTGATCGCCGGTTCCACGAGCCACCCGGCCGGATCTTGGGCGCAGACGCCCATGCCCGGATATTTCGCGCCGGCCCTAATACCGGAAGTGCGCGAAAGCTGACCAAAAAAAACACATTTAAACTGGTATATATATATGGCAACTGCCCCCTCAAAACCCCCATTTTTTAATTTTACTTCACCTATCACCAATAATTGCGCACATATTTTTGAACTTTTGAACATTTTTATATGTATTACTAGCTGTTACCCGCGGGTTTCACCCCGCGCTCTTATAAAAGTACGTAATGTGAAGAGGTGCTTGCATACGGAACTTCAATACTGCGCGACTTTTAGTTCCAAAGCTATTCGATATCAATGATTTGGTTTGTACGGGTGGTTCCACGCCTCTTATCCAATGCCCGTCCCATTTTCCCAGTTCAAGGATACGGATATGGTGTCAGTTCTTGCCGAGTTTCGTTTATGTATGATGTATAGTTCTAAAGTAATACCCAAATGTGAAGTTGATTGAAAAGTGCCACGCCCCTGTCCTACGCCCATACAATTTTACCAGTGGGACGACACATCCAAGAGGCGACTGCATACGAAATTTCAATGCTGCACGACCTTTAGTTCCAAGGCTAATCGAGATCAAAAATTTTGTTTGTATGGGGGGTGCCACGCCCCCTTATTTTCTCAGTAGAAGGATATGGATATGTAGTAAGTTCCTACCGAGTTTCATTGATGTGTGATGTGTAGTTCTAAAGTTATACACGAATCTGTAGTTGATAAAATAGTGCCACGCCCCTTATCCTACGCCCATAAAATTTTACCAGTGGGACGACACATCCAAGAGGCGACTGCATACGAAATTTCAATGCTGCACGACCTTTAGTTCCAAGGCTAATCGAGATCAAAAATTTTGTTTGTATGGGGGGTGCCACGCCCCCTTATTCAGTGCCCCCTTATTTTCTCAGTAGAAGGATATGGATATGTAGTAAGTTCCTACAGAGTTTCATTGATGTGTGATGTGTAGTTCTAAAGTTATACACAAATCTGGAGTTGATAAAAAAGTGCCACGCCCCTTATCCTACGCCCATACAATTTTACCAGTGGGACGACACATCCAAGAGGCGACTGCATACGAAATTTCAATGCTGCACGACCTTTAGTTCCAAGGCTAATCGAGATCAAAAATTTTGTTTGTATGGGGGGTGCCACGCCCCCTTATTCAGTGCCCCCTTATTTTTTCATTAGAAGGATATGGATATGTAGTAAGTTCCTACCGAGTTTCATTGATGTGTGATGTGTAGTTCTAAAGTTATACACAAATCTGGAGTTGATAAAGAAAGGGCCACGCCCCTTATCCTACGCCCATAAAATTTTACCAGTGGGACGACACATCCAAGAGGCGACTGCATACGAAATTTCAATGCTGCACGACCTTTAGTTCCAAGGCTAATCGAGATCAAAAATATTGTTTGTATGGGGGTGCCACGCCCCCTTATCCAGTGCCCCCTTATTTTTTCATTAGAAGGATATGGATATGTAGTAAGTTCCTACCGAGTTTCATTGATGTGTGATGTGTAGTTCTAAAGTTATACACAAATCTGGAGTTGATAAAAAAGTGTCACGCCCCTTATCCTACGCCCATAAAATTTTACCAGTGGGACGACACATCCAAGAGGCGACTGCATACGGAATTTCAATGCTACACGACTTTTAGTTCCAAAGCTATTCGATGTAAACAATTTGGTTTGTATGGGCGGTGCCACGCCCTCTTGATGTATCAAAATTTTTTATAGCCTATAACCATCCTTGGAACATCTATAGTCTATGTGCCAAATTTGGTTATGATCGATCAAGCGGTTTGGAACGCAACTCCGAACATACATACATACATACATACATACATACATTTTTTGATTTTTATATATATAGATGCTTATGCCGGTATCACACTGCTTCCGATTCTTGTCGGCGACACGCTTCCGACTCTTGCTAACTGTCGTCGGCAGTGTGATAGTGCTACCGACTGTAGTCGCCGACGTTTGTCGACGACAGTCGGAAGCAATGAGTCGTCGACAAAAATCGGAAGCAGTGTGGTACAGGCATTAGCAAGAGTCGGAAGCGTGTCGCCGACAAGAATCGGAAGCAGTGTGATACCGGCATAAGTCGTAAGTTGCATTTTGAATTTTTTAATTATATTTTATAAATTTTTTAACGTTATTGCAGTGGTGCTGCAAGGCGGGCGGCAATGTTTAGGCCGAACGCCCCTAGTACCATTTGTACCGGTTCGGCTGGAGCGAGGTGGCAACTTGCTGCTAAGTGTCGCCTGGGCCCGAGTGCTGCAAGCCGGTGGCGGTAAGCTGCGCTCGGACACTTGCGATTTACCATTCCAGCGAACAAGGTAAGCTGGTAGCAGCTCCTCCATATGAAGAAATAATAACTAGTTTTGCATAGTTTTCTTTTAGTATAATTTTCTATCAACTTCTCCATATGAGGAGGCACTCATTTATATATAACTAGCTGATTTACCCGGCTTTACCCGAGTGCCACATCATACGGGGAATAACAACTAAATTGGAATTTAAAAATTGTATTAAAAGCCACATTATTGTTAGTGGTATGGTAAAGGGTAATTTGTTAGAGTGGTTTTAAGGAATAAGAAATGTATATTGAGTGACCTTGCTTAAGACTTTCCTATTTGTTTGTGAAGATTTGTCTAAATCAGGGAAGTCATATACGTAGGTCCTCACAGAACTATCTGTGTATGTAGATTACTCATTTGGTGGAAGGCGAAAATTAAAGTAACGACCCCCTTCACTCCTCATGGACCCCAAATTTTTTACATACATTTGAGTGTGCCACGCCACCTTGTCCCATGACCCTAAATCTATATACATACATATATAAAACCCAAATTATGTAAAAATGTTTACGTGAATGCATGACTAAATACTAACAGAATACAAAATTTTTATGTTGTATGGCTTGTAGTTTTAAAGGTATACCAAATCAAATATTTAAGTTGTATGAGGGGTGCCACGCCTCGCGTCCAATGCCCATCCCATTTTCCGAGTTGAAGGACACGGACATGTAGTAAGTTCATATCGTGTTTCATTTATGTCTGCTGTATAGTTCTAAAGTTATACTCAAATGTATAGTTGATTAAAAATTGCCACGCCCCTTGTCCTACGCCCATATAATTTAACCCGTGGGACGGAGCATCCAAGAGGGACCTGCATACGGAATTTCAATGCTTCCCGACTTTTAGGCCAAAAGATATTCGATATCAAAAATTCTGATGTATGGGCGGTGCCACGCCCCTTGTCCAATGCCCGTCCCATTTTCCGAGTTGAAGGATACGGACATGTAGTGAGTTCGTATCGTGTTTCATTTATGTGTGGTGTATTGGTCTAAAGTTATACTCAAATGTATAGTTGATTAAAAATTGCCACGCCCCTTGTCCTATGCCCATATAATTTAACCCGTGGGACGGAGCATCCAAGAGGGACCTGCAAACGGAATTTCAATGCTTCCCGACTTTTAGGCCAAAAGATATTCGATATCAAAAATTATGATGTATGGGCGGTGCCACGCCCCTTGTCCAATGCCCGTCCCATTTTCCGAGTTGAAGGATACGGATATGTAGTAAGTTCGTATCGTGTTTCATTTATGTGTGGTGTATTGTTCTAAAGTTATACCCAAATGTATAGTTGATTGATAAGTGCCACGCCCCTTGTCCTACGCCCATAAAATTTTACCCGTGGGAAGAAGCATCCAAGAGGGGTCTGCATACGGAATTTCAATGCTGCTTGACTTGTAGTTTTAAAGATATGCCAAATCAAATATTTAAGTTGTGTAGGGAGTGCCACTCCCCCTTGTCCCACGCCCCTCAATTTTTTTCAGCAAGAGGGCACGACTAATTACTAACAGAATAGAGAATTTTAATGTTGTATGGCATGTGGTTTTAAAGATATGCCAAATCAAATATTTAAGTTGTATGGGAGGTGCCACGCCCTCTTGATGAATCGAAAAATTTTATATACAGTCGCCTTCCTTTGGTCTTCAACAATATTGGTATAAAGTTTGGCTGAAATCGGTCAACGCGTGTAGCTTTGTATAGCCGGACATACAGACAGACAGCCAAACAAACATTCATTTTTATATATTAGATTTTCGGCCATTATTAGTATTTAATAAACATATTTTATTGCACGGTTTATAACGTCATACTGAAATCTGGCTCTTTATTTTCCACTAATTCGCTTTGCTTTTTTATCTTTTTTATTCCGCCTTTCCAACGCCGACAACGAACCGCAAACATATACTCGTTTGCTCAATCATATATTGGCAAACCCCTGCGCCTACGTCGCCAGTATTAGTGGTATTTTTGTGCGGCTAGATGCCAGAAACTAGAAGTTGTGGACATTGAAATCACCAGCAACTACGATTTTACTATCCGGGTAAGTTCCCAGAATATGGGAGGTGAAGTCGGAAAGTTAGTCCAACGTGTTCAAGGATGCCCTTCTTTCCGAATTGCGACTTCTGTAGATGAAACAGAAATGCAAGATGTTCAACTGGATCTTGAACGTTACACACAAGGAGCTAAATTCGGCAGCCGACGTACTTAAATGTTATAGGCACTGGTGCGCAACATCACTGCGAATAAAAGCGTTCAATAAATTCTGAAAACCAGGCTTGTTTACCTTGTAATATTTCTCAAATCTATAGTAACACACAAGGAAGTTCAATTAGCAAAGTTTATTTCTATTTACAAAGATTGCGGTAATTCCAACGGAATCCCACTTACTTTCTTCCGTGATTGGCAAGAACAACCCATTACCAGGCTAAGGCCGTAGGACTTCTCTCCAGGCGTCCCTGCAACGCGCGCGCCTTCTCCAGTACAAAATTCCAAGCGTTGCCAGGGCTTGATATTTCCAGAGGAGGCATGCCGCCTTAAATACCTTCTTCGCTGGAGCTCCTTTGTTCATACGCCGCGACTAAGGGCGGGTTTCACAGTGGCTTTATAAATATAATTTTCAAATTGAGTTTAAATCTACATAGTTTAACTTTCCTTGGGTTTCACAGTGCATTTATTTAAATACGGAATATTTGACATTTGAAGGTTGGCACAACTTGTTTAACTTTCCTTGGGTTTCACAGTGCATTTATTTAAATACGGAATATTTGACATTTGAAGGTTGGCACAACTTGCCAAAAACATATGTTCAATTGGTCAATTATAGCAAAGATAATATAAGGAGAAGATATAACCAAAGATAATAGAAGGAGAAGATATTGCAACCACTTTCAGTGCTAAAAATACGTGACTTTAGTACAGATAAACTAGTAGAAAACTCACTCATTCTACCCAGAAACCTGCTCATTTATCTCGAGCAATTCCGGCCATTATGCTGCCGTTGGTGTGGCGGATATTGAGTAAATTCAAGAACCGGTTTGTTCGGCGCAGGATAGATTGAGTTTCTTTCGCATCGGCGTGCGGAGGCGGCTGCGTACAAATTGTTCTTGTATTTTTTTATGAATGAAAGCAAATGTGACAAATCGTCAATTGCAACTGCATGACCTTTTTCCTTTGATTTTTAGGATTTTAGCTATTGGCCTGCATTTGTGGAAGATCGATTTTCATTCGTTTTTCAACAATTAAGATTACTTATTTTGATAACTTTTGTTGTATTTCATTGAACAATTTTTTGAGAGTTCATATGAAGACTTCCTGACGGAGTTATTAGGAAAAATATTTAAAGACAAGCCAAAAGATTTGATCATAATTTTAAAAATTCCTTGCATTACAGATATGAATAAACTTTTGGATTATTTAACTTAGACTTCAAATCAATTTGAGAAATTAAGAAGTTGTAATGAATGGTGGTATATGTGGTGGCCCTAAAAAACTATCCTGCGAAAACTATCGTATCCGCAGAATCAGGTACACATCAAGCGCGCGCACGTACGCATGTCCCTTTTTTACGGCTTAAAGCGCTGAACAGTCACCGCGTATCGTATTTAATCGGAGCGCAGACAAAACCTACCCTACCCGAACTCATACATGCGTTCGCTCATTGCGTATTTAATCGGCGCGTAACGCAGAAATTATAAAGCGCTGATCAGTCACCGCGTATCGTATTTAATCGGAGCGCAGACAAAACCTACCCTACCCGAGCTCATACATGAGTTCGCTCATTGCGTATTTAATCGGCGCGTAACGCAGAAATTATAATCCAAATTGGTTTTTCTCACACGTTTACGTCTGCTCTGATGCTCAGAGAGGATGAGAGAATGACATTGCTTTGTACTAAAAACAGTGCTGCCACTGCTCTTCGATTTTAATTTAGAACTAAACCCGGATTATTATTGCTATAATAAATTCTTAAAAGTAGACCACAATAAATATATCTAAAAATTAAGATAATTCTGTGTCATAGATTTTATAAAGAATGCAAAATTTAACCTCAAAAGCAAAATGAACAGCGTGCTTACTTTGTGCACGAAACTATATGGCAGCACAGCAGCAATAACCAAAACAGAAACGTGCAAAAGAGCCACAGCTGCGATACGATTTTCACTGAACGGCCCAAATTTTGCCGTTGCGATTAATTCCGCTCACAAAAGATACGCGGTGACAGATCAGCGCTTCAGAGAGGATGAGAGAATGGCATTGTATTGTACTAAAAACAGCGCTGCCACTGCTCTTCGATTTTAATTTAGTACAAAAACCGGATTATTATTGTTAATATTCATTCATAAAAGTAGACCACAATAAATATATCTAAAAATTTAGATAATTCTGTGTCATAGATTTTATAAAGAATGTAAAATTTAACCTCAAAAGCAAAATGAACAGCGTGCTTACTTTGTGCACGAAACTATATGGCAGCACGGCAGCAATAACCAAGACAGAAACCTGCAAAAGAGCCACAGCTGCGATACGATTTTCACTGAACGGCCCGAATTTTGCCGTTGCGATTAATTCCGCTCACAAAAGATACGCGGTGACTGATCAGCGCTTAACCCTAATTGGTTTTTCTCACACGTTTACGTCTGCTCTGATGCTCAGAGAGGATGAGAGAATGACATTGCTTTGTACTAAAAACAGTGCTGCCACTGCTCTTCGATTTTAATTTAGAACTAAAACCGGATTATTATCTTATATATAAAAATGAAATGATGTGCGTTAGTCTGGCGAAAGCGCGGAAACGGCTGAACCGATTTTGATGAAATTTAGTGAGTGTGCTTGAGTGGGTTCAGGGATGGTTCTGATCTATAATTGGACCCGATTGGACTAGGGGGCGTGGCACCGCCCATACAAACCAAATCGTTTACATCGAATAGCTTTGGAACTAAAACAAATTACAAACAAAATTTTTGATCTACAAAATTCTCGATTAGCTTTCGAACTAAAGGTCGTGCAGCATTGAAATTTCGTATGCAGTCGCCTCTTGGATGTGTCGTCCCACTGGTAAAATTTTATGGGCGTAGGATAAGGGGACGTGACACCCCCCATACAAACAAAATTTTTGATCTCGATTAGCTTTGGAACTAAAAGTCCTGCAACATTGAAATTCCGTATTCAGTCGCCTCTTGGATGCATCGTCCCACTGGTAAAATTTTATGGGCGAAGGATAAGGGGAGTGGCACTTTTTTACCAACTCCAGATTTGTGTATAACTTTAGAACTACACATCACACATCAATGAAACTCGGTAGGAATTACTACATATCCATATCCTTCAACTGGGAAAATGGGACTGGCATTGGACAAAGGGGCGTGGCACTGCCCATACAAACAAAATTTTAAATATCGAATAGCTTTGGAACTAAAAGTCGTGCAGCATTGAAATTTCGTATGCAGCGCCTCTTGGATGGGCGTTTGACAAGGGGCGTGGTACTTCTTAGTTGTTCAAATCTTATAATTTTTGAAGTATAAGTCAAACATCTTTGAAACTCGATATGGAGTCACTACTTGCTAATGTCTTGGTGAATGTTCGTGGTCCGACGTCGTTTCAACAACTGAAAACCATTTGTGTGAGACTTACATCATATTCGAACATTCTTTGCGATTATCATATCCACATGTTTCCCTTCGAATCCGAACGTTTTGTGGGTCAAATATAAGGACGACATGTCTGAGGATGTCTTGCGTCGTGTGCGTCGCCAAAATTGAAATCCAGCATTGCAAATGACTGCAGAAATCCACAATGAGACATTGATCATGATAGAAGACATGTGTTTATTGATGGCGAATAGAGTGTTGTCGAATTTGGGCATGATATCACCCAATCGTCAAATGCACGACGCATTTAACCACGAGTTACAAAGAGAACAACAATACGACGTCGAAGCGTTAGCCGAAGCAGTTCGTAAAAATGTTTCGCAATTAAATCAACATCAAAAAAGTACATACGACTGTCTGATAGAAGCTGTGTAAAATGGAACTGGTGGAGTATACTTCCTGGATGCTCCCGGAGCCATTGGTAAAACGTTCTTAATTTCATTACTTTTGGCAAGGATTCGATCGCAGAATGAAGTTGCCTTAGCATTGGCTTCATTTGGAATAGCAGCGACTCTGTTAGAAGGCGGATGAACTGCACATTCTGCCTTGAAATTGCCCCTGAACATACAAATCTACGAGACACCAGCTTGCAACATCGCCAAAAACAGCGCAATGACAAAGGTTCTACAAACATCGTTTGGGACGAAGTCTCGATGGCCCACAAGAGGTCATTGGAGGCACTGGACAGAACGTTGAAAGATCTTCGTGACAATCAAAATATTTTTGGTGGAGCCATGATTCTGTTATCCGGTGATTTTCCTCAGACTCTTCCAGTTATTCCACGATCAACTGTAGCTGACGAGCTAAACGCATGCTAAAAATCATCAAATTTATGGCGGCATGTGAAGACACTTCAATAACCATAGTTGGTTCAGCGAACGGGTCATATTGGCGGCTAAAATCAAAGATGTTGATGATCTCAATGCGACCATTCAAAATTTCATTCCGGGACAGTTGACCAGAAAGCTTTTTCTTGAATGTTAACTGCATTTATCTTTCATCATGTTAATAAAAGATATTAATATAACAAATGATTTTTATTCAAAAACAAAACGAAACTCAAACCGTATACGATGCGGCCAATATTATCTACTTCAATAAACTGGAGTTGGAGGGTTGATTAGAATAAACGCTTATGAAGAGTTACAATCAAATTAAGTTTAGGTGATACGAAGTTCACCGGGTCATCTAGTTGCTATTATAAATTCTTAAAAGTAGACCACAATAAATATATCTAAAAATTTAGATAATTCTGTGTCATAGATTTTATAAAGAATGTAAAATTTAACCTCAAAAGCAAAATGAACAGCGTGCTTACTTTGTGCACGAAACTATATGGCAGCACGGCAGCAATAACCAAGACAGAAACCTGCAAAAGAGCCACAGCTGCGATACGATTTTCACTGAACGGCCCGAATTTTGCCGTTGCGATTAATTCCGCTCACAAAAGATACGCGGTGACTGATCAGCGCTTAACCCAAATTGGTTTTTCTCACACGTTTACGTCTGCTCTGATGCTCAGAGAGGATGAGAGAATGACATTGCTTTGTACTAAAAACAGTGCTGCCACTGCTCTTCGATTTTAATTTAGAACTAAAACCGGATTATTATCTTATATATAAAAATGAAATGATGTGCGTTAGTCTGGCGAAAGCGCGGAAACGGCTGAACCGATTTTGATGAAATTTAGTGAGTGTGCTTGAGTGGGTTCAGGGATGGTTCTGATCTATAATTGGACCCGATTGGACTAGGGGGCGTGGCACCGCCCATACAAACCAAATCGTTTACATCGAATAGCTTTGGAACTAAAACAAATTACAAACAAAATTTTTGATCTACAAAATTTTTGATCTCGATTAGCTTTCGAACTAAAGGTCGTGCAGCATTGAAATTTCGTATGCAGTCGCCTCTTGGATGTGTCGTCCCACTGGTAAAATTTTATGGGCGTAGGATAAGGGGACGTGACACCCCCCATACAAACAAAATTTTTGATCTCGATTAGCTTTGGAACTAGAAGTCGCCTCTTGGATGTGTCGTCCCACTGGTAAAATTGTATGGGCGTAGGATAAGGGGCGTGGCACTTATTTATAAACTCCAGATTTGTGTATAACTTTAGAACTACACATCACACATCAATGAAACTCGGTAGGAACTTACTACATATCCATATCCTTCTACTGAGAAAATAAGGCGGGCACTGGATAAGGGGGCGTGGCACCCCCCATACAAACAAAATTTTTGATCTCGATTAGCTTTGGAACTAAATGTCGTGCAGCATTGAAATTTCGTATGCAGTCGCCTCTTGGATGTGTCGTCCCACTGGTAATATTTTATGGGCGTATGATAAGGGGGCGTGGCACCCCCCATACAAACAAAATTTTTGATCTCGATTTGCTTTGGAACTAAAGGTCGTGCAGCATTGAAGTTTCGTATGCAGTCGCCTCTTGGATGTGTCGTCCCACTGGTAAAATTGTATGGGCGTAGGATAAGGGGCGTGTCATCTTTTATCAACTCCAAATTTGTGTATAACTTTAGAACTACAAATCACACATCAATGAAATTTGGTAGGAACTTACTACATATCCATATCCTTCTACTGGAAAAATAAGACGGGCAGTGGACAAGTGGGCGTGGCACCGCCCATACAAACAAAATCGTTTATATAGAATAGCTTTGGAAGTAAAGGTCGTGCAGCATTGAAGTTCCGTATACAGGCCCCTCTTGGATGCTTCGTTCCACTGGTAAAATTTTATGGGCGTAGGACAAGGGGCGTGGCACTTTTCAAGCAACTACACACTTGGGCTTCAGTTTATAATTATAGGTACACCACACATCAATGAAAAACGATAGGAACTTACTCGCCGCGCCTTGCAAGCAAAACAACAACAACTCACCGCGTCACAAATATGCCACGAATATTAGGGTCGATCACTGCCGTATTATTTGTTAAATTGAGGATATGACATATGACGATAGGAAACACTGTGAATACCCTAAATATTGTGTACTGCTCTGCAAGTTTTAAATTCTTTTTGTGAAAAATTTCAGAGCTCTAAAATTGAATTTATGGAAGACAATATCCATATTCAAAATATCTTTCATTACTAGAATCTATTTGCAAAAAATTATTTAAATAAAATATTGTGGTAACTGTTTGACAAATATTGAACACATGAGCGCCCCAAGCTTTTATTGATAGTAAGATACAGGTGACTTAAAAACAATTTATTTTCTACTTTTTAGTACATTAAATAAATTAAAGCTTATTTTTAAAAAGTTTTTTTTTATATAATTTTATTTAACATTGCGATGTCCTAGGCAGTAGTCAGTCCCGATTACCCTTCGATGACTTTTCAAATAACTTAAAGTCGGTTACTTTGAAGTTAGCTAAAAGTTAGTTGTTTAGAAGTTAGCTAAAAGTTAGCTAATTTTTTTTAGTTATAGCTAACTAATTTCATATGAAGCTATTCAACTAAACTAGTATGCTGTAAAATCGTTGCCTGTTTAAGATAATATATCATCATATTTCCATAATTTGGCAAAAATATTTGGTTTTTGATAAATCTTGTCATTTCCTTCTAAGCAACTGATTGAAATTTTCCAATGCAAAAGTTTTTTGACAAATATATAAAACAAAAAAGAAAGAAAACAAACAGCTCGCTTTGATTTTTCAATTTCACAATGCACATAAATAAATTCAAAAAATTCAAAAAAAGCAAATAGCAAAAAAGAAGAAAGCAAACAGCTCGCTTTGATTTTGGAGCAGCTCTGCACTATATTGTAGTTAACTTATAGTTAGGTCATAAAAGTTAGCTATAAGGGCCAGTTTCTCAGTGGATGTTTAAATCTAATTTGCGAATTGAGTTTAAATCTAGTTTAACTTTTCTTGAGTTTCACAGTGCATTTATTTAAATACGGAATAATGAATGGCAACTTCGAATATTTGACAATTGAACACAGCACAACTTGCCAAAAACATATGTTCAATTGTTCAATTATGGAGGCAGCGCGAGCTAAAAATTTTTCGTCAGCCGAAAGAAGTGAATTATTGGATATTCTTCAAAGAATCCACAGTTTATATTATTTATAATACTACGGGATCATTTATATGTGCTACACCATGCAGTTGTATGTTTAATTTGGCCGCTTATAAATTGCAATATTGTCGACGCAGCTTGCTTGCTCATCCGAAATCAGCTGTTTATTTGTTTTCGATTGCAACTCTGTGCCGTACTTAAATGCCCACAACCGGGCATTTAAATTGTATTTAACTTCCCACTGTGAAACTGAAATTCCCTATTTAAACTGCAATCAGAGTTTAAACATCCACTGTGAAACTGGCCCTAAGTGTGCTATTTTCGTAGTCGACTACTGAAAAGTCAACTATAAGGGCCAGTTTCTCAGTGGATGTTTAGATCTAATTTGCGAATTGAGTTTAAATCTAGTTTAACTTTTCTTGAGTTTCACAGTGCATTTATTTAAATACGGAATAATGAATGGCAACTTCGAATATTTGACAATTGAACACAGCACAACTTGCCAAAAACATATGTTCAATTGTTCAATTATGGAGGCAGCGCGAGCTAAAAATTTTTCGTCGGCCGAAAGAAGTGAATTATTGGATATTCTTCAAAGAATCCACAGTTTATATTATTTATAATACTACGGGATCATTTATATGTGCTACACCATGCAGTTGTATGTTTAATTTGGCCGCTTATAAATTGCAATATTGTCGACGCAGCTTGCCTGCACATCCGAAATCAGCTGTTTATTTGTTTTCGATTGCAACTCTGTGCCGTACTTAAATGCCCACAACCGGGCATTTAAATTGTATTTAACTTCCCACTGTGAAACTGAAATTCCCTATTTAAACTGCAATCAGAGTTTAAACATCCACTGTGAAACTGGCCCTAAGTGCGTTATTTTCGTAGTCGACTACTGAATTGCTTATAGGGAAGTTTTTACAAAGAAAATTAATTGTGATAGTTGTTCGAAGTTGATAAGTAGTAGTAGTAGTAGCAATAAAGACTTAGTTAGACCAAGTGAAATTATGATTAAGGAAAAAAATTACGATAGCGATAGATTATTTTTAAAAAATCCCAGCGAGGAGTTCTTTGAACTATGCCAGCTTTTCTTTGAGTGGTTTAAAGAGCTTTTCGCAAAGATCAGTTACAAGAATAATGTTAAGAAAATAATATTAAGAATAATTAAGGATAGGACAAGTAAGGTAGACAAATACTCAGATTGGTTCAGGGATGATTCGCCTTGCGCGGAGCATCACTCAATATTCCTTGAGTATTTTACGAAGGTTCTATTAGATAAGAATGTCCAGTTTCTAATTAACAGTATTAGAGAGAAAAAGTTTGCTAGGAAGGATAGTAACAAACTTTTAAATAAGGTAAAAAAATTAAATTAGGTATAAAATCAACCATTTTAGTTGTGCTTGTGAGTGTGTGTCTGCGATTGCGTGTATGTTATTATGACAGGGCAAGTGTTTAACCGAAATGTGATGCGCTTCAAGCAGGACCTTATACACTTTTAAAAAATCCATTGAATTCAGCATTCTTAGTAATAGGGCGAAGAGGTCGTTTGTGGTGACTCTGTTCCGAATCGAACGTTATGGATATGGTAATATTACTTGCCGCCGGATTATTGAATAGTTGCGCACATAATTTTCCATAAATGGGAGGGTAGACGTCTTGGTGTTTCCAACTAAGAAATATATAAATCAAGGAAATTTTTTTTTAAGCCTTTCGCTGCAATACAGTCCTATTTTTTGTTCCAATCATATTTTTAAAGGTGAATTCCGCAGAATTTTTTCAAAGGTAGGAATCATTTTGCTGGTGCACGACGACTAAGAAATAGGTTTGTTCCCTTTTACGTCGCCTTAAACTAGGATTTTTAATTATTTTCATGTTTTACAGTTTCTCGGTTGCACGGAAATCACAATTTGCCGTTTTCTCTACAGTCGCAGTATTGCCGCTCGCGTCTCTTGCCGGTGAAATTCTATTTATTGAATTGCAAAAATTCTCCCACCAACTATCAACCCAATGTTACGTAATACGCTGGTACTAAAAAAAAATGCAAATTTTTGTTTGTTTTCATTAATTAAAACGCTACTACAACCTCTTTATTAACTTGCTCACATCTATAAATACATATATATCAATCCGTTATTCATTATACTTATTCATTACATGTTTATCTTCTATTCTTTCCACTTAAATTTCCTATATGACTTTAATATATATTTACGCGTAAGTTCTTTGAACACGTTTATTTCATTATATTATTATTTATTTTATATTATGGAAATTTTGTATCTCGCTAGTTCATAAGAATGTATGAAAAAAATTTTTTATAATCATCGAAAAGAAGTAAATCAGAAATAAAATTTTATATTTATACATATGTACATCCAAATGTTGCGTGTTCATTTTAACTTTTAAGATACAGTGCGTGTACGCAAAGACATTTTGTCGTAATGGGTTTCGCTACTGCCGGCTGCTTCAAATGAAAATGAAGCAAACATAAAGAAAAACAAAGAACCCCATATTTTATAGATAAATCGATTGCAATGCAAAAAAGAATACAACCATATTGATCACTTTTTGTGTATTCGTTTACGAAAATTAAATTATTTTCACTGTTAGCATAAGTAGCTCTCACATAGTGCATATAAGCAACAAGTGCGTGGGCGTGGGAAACACGAACACAAAGCAGCAACTCAGACAAGTTTGTATAAAATATGCAAACAAACGCACGGACAGCTCAAAAAATGCAGCCGTCGGGTGTGCTGCTTAAAGACAGACAGGCAACGGCAATTAATAGTCCCATTAGTTATGATTTAGGAATAACTTAACTTGACTTAAGCCAACCTGCCATACGGAAACTCTGTACATGCTGTTACTCATGAAATAGGAAATAGAAATAGAGAACAGCAGGTTTCAGGTTTCTATGTTAATAGTCCCATTAGTTATGATTTAGGAATAACTTAACTTAACTTAAGCCAACCTGCCATACGGAAACTCTGTACATGCTGTTACTCATGAAATAACTTAACATAGAAAACTTAGAGAACAGAAGGTTTCAGGTTTCTAAGTTAAGTCGTTAAGTCAAAAGAGAGCGTGAGCGGATTGGTCTACAGAAGCAGCATTGCCAGTGCAACATTTTTCAGACTTGAAACAATTTCGATTGGAAACTTTGATATAAAACGTGAAAAATAACGCTGTGTCAGACAAAATAACTTTTAAAACTTAAATTAATTTTTCGCCAATTCCATAAAGTCATATTCCCACTACAAAACCAAATATATTTCTTGCGTTTTCAACTGAGTGGACCGCAATGGCAACCTTACTTTCATTCGTAAACGAAATGTCAAAACGTGTGAATATGGACGACGAGCAGCTTATAATTTTGCTACATTCAAATAGCGAATTAGCTGCTGTTGTCGTGTTTAATATATTTTATAAATCTTGAGAAAGCTCAAGAACATTGCGCACAGTTTTAGTTTAGATAGCATTTCAATAAAATGAAAGAATTTTGTTCTGCACTTTCAAAAAATAATTCAACTATCAACACAAAAACAGCTGATTTCAAAGGCATGAGTAACAGCTCCTAAGTTTCTACGGAAACTTAACTAAGTTAAGTTATTCCTAAATCATAACTAATGGGACTATAAGTCGTTAAGTCAAAAGAGAGCGTGAGCGGATTGCTCTACAGAAGCAGCATTGCCAGTGCAATATTTTTCAGACTTGAAATAATTTCGATTGAAAACTTGGATATAAAACATGAAAAACATCGCTGTATCAGACGAAATAACTTTTAAAACTTAGAGTAATTTTTCGCCAATTCCGTAAAGTCATATTTCCATTACAAAACCAAATATAATTCTTGCGTTTTCAATTGAGTGGACCGCAATGGCAACCTTACTTTCATTCGTAAACAAAATGTCAAAACGTGTGAATATGGACGACGAGCAGCTTATAATTTTGCTACATTCAAATAGCCAATTTGCTGCTGTTGTCTTGTTTAATATATTTTATACATTTTGAGAAAGCTCAAGAGCATTGCGCACAACTTTAGTTTAGACAGCATTTCAATTAAATGAAAGAATTTAGTTCTGCACTTTCAAAAAATAATTCAACTATCAACACAAAAACAGCTGATTTCAAAGTCATGAGTAACAGCTCCTAAGTTTCTACGGAAACTTAACTAAGTTAAGTTATTCCTAAATCATAACTAATGGGACTATAAGATACAGAAATAGGAGTTAAAATGGCTTTATATTGCAAAAACGCCATTAATTATGATGTATATTTAATCTGATATTTAAAAATATGTGATCTGTAAAATTAATGACGAAAAGTATCTGCAAAATATTAAAAAAATGCTTTATCAACAAATATCATTGCAAATAAAATACATATGTGAAAATCCACTAAATAAATTTCTGAAAAATGAACTGCACTTAAACAAAGTTGATAAAATTTAAAGGCAAGCAAACATATTATTTGCCTAATAGGAAATTGCCATTTGTCAGTTTGCAGTCGGCAAAACGAAAATTCGACAAGACGGCAAAGAATCAAGAAATTGAGAAATGTACGACACTCGCACCAAACCAATTTCCCAAAACCGGTTTTTGCCACGTGTTGGAACATTAAAAAATTTAAATTTTGTTTAAAACTATACAATTTGTTCCTCAACTGTTCGGCTAAATACTAGGCCTTTTGTAGCCGAGACCGAACCGAGACCGAACCTGAACCTTTTGGCCGAACTGTTCGGTAACCGAGACCGAGCGTTCGGTCGGGCTCTAGTTGTTATATCCAAAGATAATAGAAGGAGAAGATATTGCAACCACTTCCAGTGCTAAAAATACGTGACTTTAGTACAGAAAAACTAGTAGAAAACTCACTCATTCTACCCAGAAACCTGCTAATTTTTCTCGAGCAATTCCGGCCATTATGCAGCCGTTTGTGTGGCGGACATTGAGTAAATTTGAGAACCGGTTTGTTCGGCGCAGGATAGATTGAGTTTCTTTCACATTCCGCATGCAGTCGAATTCGACAGTATCGCCATAGAGTAGACTAGAGGTCCAACTCTTTCAAGATGCGCGTGCGCTCACTAACACTAGCACAAAACGTCTCTTTTTCGCCTCACGTACGCGCTAATACTTGCAAAATTGACACATTCCATCACATTATGCAGCTCTTCTCTGAGCGTAAAACGAACGTACTTGGGGTGAGTTTCAATAAAACGAACGTACTTGGGGTGAAATTCGATAAATCGACCGTACTTGGGGTGAACTTTTCTTGCGCTCTTTCCTTGTCTGAGGTGGAAAAGCCTCTTTTAGGGATGCCAAATTTTATTCCTTCTGCTGTTTAATAAACAAATTATAAAATAAGACATCTATGTACGTGGGTATTATATTGCAGAAATTTCAATGTAAAATAAGACTACAAGCTTGGCAGCTTCCTGAAACTGCAGAAAGAGTCAAATGAATTGATTTATAAGTATTGTGAATTGGAAAAGTTGTCATTCATAATGTTGTTAATGTTATTTTTATATAAAAAGCAGTTTATTTATATTACGTTTACAAAAGCAATTATTAAATTTCTTTCTCTTATGTTTTAGAACTCCGAAACTTAATTTAGCCATTTAGAGTTATTTTAGCACACCCTTTTTGGGTTTTATTGTGCCAAGTGCCTAGAGAACTGTATTTGTTAAAGCTTCTTACAAATGCTTGGCAACTCAGGTATATAGCGAACACACCAGAATGTTCAATCCATTTCCCTCACTCCTACTTTCTATCGCCTTCTGCTACACGACGAAGCAACAACAATATAGTGGTGAACTCACAGCATAATGCGTGTGAACATGAAAAATGCAAATTCTCTGAGCGAGCAAAAGAGTTGGACCCAGGGTAGGAAATCCCCGTACTTTCGTACTGATTTGGGTACATTTTTATTTTTTGGGTACGCGTTTTATTGCCCCAGAGTACGTTTTATTTTTTGGGTACGCTTTTCATTTCTCAGGGTACGTTGAGATATCAACACTGTAGGGCGAATGCGAGGAGGCAACGAATCTTGTGAAATGAGCACGCGAACAACGAGACAAAAACAAATAGTGAGGAATACGAAGTGGCGGGTACGAAAATTATTTTGGTACCATCGTACTCGATTTTCCATACAAAACTCCATAGAAAATATGATACAAGAGTACGAAAATTTTGGTACCCGTACTGTTATTGTTTACATTTCAGAATGAGTCAAATATCATTTTTATATGAAAATGAACGATTTTTGTGGAATTTGAAATGCATTTGCATTCAGATGAATAAACCTAATAAAACTGCATAAAGTGTTGCAGATGTCAACTTCTGCCGTTGCATTTCCATCAAATTAAAACCAAAACGAATTTCAAAGTTAAATCTTTATTGATAAAAACACTAAATACACATATCTTTAGTTATACATTTGTAGTGACCACATTTGGCATTATAAATAAGAAAAAAGGTGTGCATGACATTACTTTAATAACAAATTATATGCGCTTGAAATAATTGCGCCAAAAAGAGCACAACTTTGTGTTAATATTTACTGCATATTGCAGAATTTCCGTATAAAATAAAAGGCACACACACAAAATTTAGATATATAACTTCACTTCCCCGGAATTTCATCGCATGACACTTTCGGAGTGTTTAATTATTCGAAAACGTACCACTTCGTACCCGATAGAAAAATTTTAGCTGCGCGCGGCCCGAGATTTTGTTCTTTGACTGCAAGATTCTTCATGAAACACTAGTTGTTTCTGTTAAACATATGAATAGTCATGCCTCCAAATATCTTATCTCTTTTTCTCTCACGTGAACATGGTACCCATTTACAATTTCGACAAATTCCAGCTTCTGGAACGGCTGTAATTCAAGGTACTGCCAGCAAAGAAAAATGTGGAAAAGTGGAATGAATGAAAGTGCATGGTTGTATTGAACTGTGATAGTCACTTAAAAATGAGGAAATATGAATAAGTTGTACTGGTTGTTGTTGTTTGTCATAAGTTGTACGTGTGGGAAGCGTTTTTTTTTCAGAGGGCCCTTTTTTTTCTTGCTTTTCTTGCCTTAACCCTTTCGCATCTGCAGGGATACATATGTCCCAGCAAATGTTTAAAGACGACTGAATTTAAAAGTTTACACTCAATATGGGATATATGTGTACCAAATAGTCGTTTGGAATGTTGTCTAACGGTATTTACTTATTTGGTTGTCTTTCTGAGTTATTTATGTGTTTAGTTTTGTATTACAAGTTGTGGAGTGCAGTCGCAATTGACAACAAATTATTGTTTTTCCTAAATAAAAAATAATATTATCAAGAAGGAAGTGTTCTGTACTTAAAATAAGTGAAAAACGTTATTACTGGAAGTATTTGGTAAAAGGTAAGTACAATAGATATTTTTTATAGGTTTTTTTTTTAAGTTTTTCGCTGCGGGACATATTTATCCCAGTCGTCTTTTTTGAGGGGACATATATGTCCCACCAGTCCTGTAAACTTTTTTATTTTAATTTGTATTTAATTTTTATTTCTTGTTAGGAAGAGTATCATATGTAATATATTTAATTTAAGTGTATAGATCTTATTTTTAAACCTGGAATATATTTTTACTTTACTTTTATTTCATACAAATAAATGAATTTCTTTTATTTTTATTCAGATAGATTGTTTTTCTTGTAGCTAATATTTGTTTCAAAAGGCTGTTGGGACATATATGACCCATCACAACAGACCACTGGGACATATTTGTCCCACCCCCTCCAGCCCGCCCCCAGAATATATTTAAAAAAAAAACTTTTAAATCATACATTTCAGACTAGATTAAACGTAATATATTTATCAAAAGTCATTTAGTACTTAAAACTGAAAGCCGCGGCGAAAGGGTTAAGTTCTACGTGTGCGAAGCTTTTTATTCTAGAGCCTTTTTCCTGTTTTTATTCTCAAATGACCTTTTTTTTTTTTTTTGCTTTTCACACGGACGAACCTATTGGAATAGAAAATTTTTTTTTATTTTGAAGGTACGACATTTATGGAAAAGGTACGTTTTTTTTAAAAATGGGGTACGTTTTTATTTTCCCCCAATCCAACCCTGGTTGGACCTCTAGTCATACTCTATTGTATCGCTGCTGATGTCAAGCAGAACAGACCAAAGTGTGGATGTTCTGCTTGTTCTCATGTAACCACGTTCTCCAACACGTGACAAAAACCGGTTTTGGGAAATTGGTTTGCTGCGAGTGCCGTACATTTCTCAATTTCTTGATTCTTTGCCGTCTTATCGAATTTTCGTTTTGCCGACTGCAAACTGACAAATGGCAATTTCCTATTAGGCAAATAATATGTTTGCTTGCCTTTAAATTTTATCAAATTAAGCGCAGTGCATTTTTCAAAAATTTTGCCTTATTTACCAATTTTTCATTTATGTTATTTGCATTGATATATCTTGATAAAGCACTTTTCTCAGATTTTGATTAAATATACATTAATTAATCACATTTATCGAATATACATACTTACATATGTCCCTTTCAACTCTTATTTCTGTCTTTAAGCAGCACACCCGACGGCAGCATTATTTGAGCTGTCCGTCCGTTTGTTTACATTTTTTATACACACTTGCCTGGGATGCTGTTTTGATTTGTGTGTGTGTTGCCTACAAATTTTTCGCCTTTTTGAACGTATTCTACCTAATAAGTATTTTTTATGTCGCGACCACTGCGGACGGCTAGGCGTGCAGGTGTTTGGCGCGGTTGTCTATGATAAGAGGTCGTTTGCAGATTTTGTAATAAAGAAACGTCATCATGTTGTGGAAGAAACTGGCCTTTGTGATCTTTAAGAAGCAGTTTACAATATAAACAAATTCGAAATTGAGGGAGGCTTTTATGAGAGAACGTACTTTTTCAATATGCAACCAATTAGCAATTTTAAATCAAAGCAAAAATTCTGAGGCCAATGTCGACAAGATCACTTGCTCACTCACTCATTAAAATGACGTCGCAATAATGTACAACAAATTTATTTGTAATTCATCGGGATAATTCTCGGAGATCAAAAGACCGCCTACGAAACATAGTTTGGTCAAATAGTGAAATCATGAGGGGAAAGGGCATAAAAAAACATTGGTCATAATTTTTTTGATCCTCTGCGTAACACCGCCCTAGTAGAACTATTGGCAAAACGAGAATTCGGCAAAACGACAAAGAATCTAGAAATGCTCATTCACGGCTTCTTTGGAAGCGCACACAAACCAATGCAATTTCCCAAACCGGTTTTTACCACGTGGTGGAACATAAATGAGATTTACAAATCAACTGAGTTAAAGTTTTGATTTAAAAATCAACTCCATCAATCGATTTAAATCAACTCCATCAATCGATTTAATATTTCTGATTTTACAATCAGGCACCAGCAATTAGTGATTCGAATCAAAAGACTTTGAAACACTTTGTCAAATCTCAAAAGTTGATTGGGACTTAAAATCAAAAGGCACCAATAGATCCGCCGCTGTTGAGGCGGAGAGTTGGAGTTTTCGAGAGTGTTTTTTCCATTGTACTTTGATTTCTAAAACCTCTTCATTTTTGGTTTTGCTGTCAGATTTTTGCCTGTGAAATATTTAATTCCAAGTTTGAGTTTGTGCGATGCAGAACATTTTTTGAATTTGTACATTGGAAAATAATAAAGATATTGAAAACATTTTTGGTCCAATCGAGCCGAATGATAGTTCATTCGCTATGCCAGGAACAAGGAGAGCGAATTAAGAGAACAGCGGTGATGGGACGGATAGTACCAATAACGCAGCCGGTGCAAATAAAACGGCAAATGGAAATGAAGGGAAAATAGCAAAGAAAAACAAGAAAGCACGTGCGCCGAGTGCTAAGAGTATGGATTTCCCGACTATTGCTACATTTCCCTTGAATATAATATGCAAATCCAAATATCAGCTGAAGCAACTTGTGCGACGAGAAGTCGGGTCTACATCGAATCCTATATCGAAGCGAAATTTTAAGTGCGTTTCCATTGTAAATATAAGGCCAGTGCGTTTTTCACTGTAAATTTAAGGAAACAGTGCGGTTTCCTGGTAAATCTAAGGTAACAGTTCATTTTCCATTATGCGAATTCAATTTGAGCGATTTTTGTGAGTAAGCAGTGCGGTTTCCATGATGCGAATTCAATTTGGGAACAGTGCGTTTTCCATCTTGCGAATTCCATATCAGCGTTTTTCATTATGCGAATTCGATTCGGGAACAGTGCGTTTTCAATCTTGCGAATTCCATATCAGCGTTTTCCATTATGCGAATTCAATTTTGTTACAGAGCGTTTTCCATTATGAGAATTCGATTTGGGAACAGTGCGGTTTCCATTTTGCGAATTCCATATGAGCGATTTTTCTGAGGAAACAGTGCGGTTTCCATGATGCGAATTCAATTTGAGAAACAGTGCGTTTTCCATTATGCGAATTCAATTTGGGAACAGTGCGTTTTCCATCTTACGAATTCCATATCAGCGTTTTTCATTATGCGAATTCAATTTGGGAACAGTGCGTTTTCCATCTTGCGAATTCCATATCAGCGTTTTCCATTATGCGAATTCAATTTGGTTACAGAGCGTTTTCTATCTTGCGAATTCCATATCAGCGTTTTCCATTATGCGAATTAAATTTGGGAACAGTGCGTTTTCCATTTTGCGAATTCCATATAAGCGATTTTTCTGAGGAAACAGTGCGTTTTCCGTTATGCGAATTCAATTTGAGAAACAGTGCGTTTTCCATTTTGCGAATTCCATTTGAGCGATTTTGTGAGGAAACAGTGCGTTTTCCATTATGCGAATTCAATTTGGGAACAGAGCATTTTCCATCTTGCGAATTCCATATCAGCGTTTTCCATTATGCGAATTCAATTTGGGAACAGTGGATTTTCCATCTTGCGAGTTCCATTCGAGCGATTTTTCTAAGGAAACAATTTCCATTGTTTAAATTCCATCCGATCAAATTGAGCAATTCCCCTGAGTCGAATTCTATCTTAAGGATTTGGCAAATGACATTTTTTGGAACTTTCATTAAACAAATTTACTTTAGATACAAACTGAGCAAACAAAATCCGAAGGATGGTTGAAGTAGCCGCGATAGCGGATGTGGAAGCTTTAGGCGAGGTAATGATTGCCAGCGAAAGCATGGACGCAGCTACAAACAGCGTTGGAGATTCGAGCGACATAGGCAGTGGCGTCTAGCTTGCAGCCATCGACATTAAACTTCAGGCTGTTTGGTTTAAGTTTACAAGTGAAGAAAACGGAAATTAAGAAATGACGTCTCGGGATCATCATTTCGGCATGGGAGAAATATGACGACAAATTCGGCGTATTTCAACGGTTCGCGAGAAATCAAGGGTTGCAAAGCAGGGACAATGCTTTTCGTGATCGGGCGGAAGATACATATGTTGAAGTTCGAGCGACACTGAGTCAAAAATAGCGGCACTAGAGCCGCGCACATCCTCATTGAGAGTGGGTTACTCCCAGAGGGAAATTCCAATGCAATTTCAGTATGCCGATGCTCATCGATTTGTGATTTACTGATCTGGTCGAAAGAAACTTATTCTCTGATTCGAAACATGCTTGATACTATGCGAAACAGCCTGCGATTTAATCGTCCTTAATTAATTAATTTATTTTCTTATGTATTTATTTATTTAGTCAAAGAATGTTTCTGCGTTCAGTGGAAAATGGTACGCCCAACAAAGCGAAATCCGAGCTCGCAAAAGGACCTTTTACCTGGCTGGAGCGGTGGTCTGGCGGGCAGTTAAACCGAGGACTAGCGCAGAGTATGCAATGCTTCTCTAGCGGAACTCACAAAATTATTCTTCGCCCAAAGATGTTCGCGGTAGATCCCAGTATCGATGCAGGAGCAGGAAATTATCAAGCGCCGATGCTGACAACATTTGGGCATCGAAGTACGGAAAGAATGTCGGCAAACACGAATGAACCAAACACAACCTGAGATAGCTGCCACGACCGGAGTGCGTCGCTTCCCGGGGCAGAAATCCGAACAAGTTCAGTTGATTGCGAGTGTCAATGCAATCAGTATAAGCCAGGAACCGCTTCTTTACCGCTATTCATCCATCAACCGTGTAACATGTACAACAGCTTGGATACTCAGATTTGTACGTTATTGTCGGGCCCTCCCAAGAGATAAAGGCAGGGCCCCTGAGTATTAGGGAATTGGAGAACTCGTTGGAATACTGACAGCAACCGCCATCCGGCGTGGGCGATTGCAAGATGCAAACCCTGTTGTCAGAAATCGGTGCGATTCTCAATTCGCGCCCGCTGTGTGCATATAGTTCCGATCCACAAAACTTAAAACCTCTGACCCCTCGACATCTATTGATCGGCGAAGCTTTGGTGTCGGCTCTGGGTGGACGAGTGCCAATGTAAATTGCAGAAAACCGTTTGGACTACTGGCAAATGCGGCAGAAAATGGCAAAAAGATTTTGGAAGCTGTGGAGTGATAGCTATCTTCACGAACTACAATGGTGCCCCAAATGGCGAGAGGCTCGCCGAAACTTAAAGAGCGGTGACTTAAAGAGTTGTCATCAAAAATCAAATTACACCGCCAACCGGTTGCAACCCTATGGAAAATGGCCCGCGTTACCACGCTGTACCCAGGTCCTGACTGCTTGGTGCGAAATGTCTGGCTTTGGACCAGTCATAACAGTATCACATTATTCGTGCTACCATTGGAACTCATTGAGCCTCGATAGACATCGAGTCTCAAGGCCGGAGGATGTTGAGGCGTAGAGTTGGAGTTTTCGAGAGTGTTTTTTCCATTGTAGGGGAGAGGGGGGTGCCTTCGTCTACTTTTTTTTGAAGGCCTATATTTCAGAAGGTAATGAAAATATTTAAAAACCGATTAGACTCTTACAATACCTCATTATTTAACAATAAAATGTTATACTAAAATTTCTTTAAAAAGTTCCGTTTGTATTATTTTTTTCATGATTAGTAAAAAAAAGTCATTTCGCTGAATGTGCCCCCATGCCAGGGTAGCTTCGGCATTTGGCGGGGCACTTTCGGCATTCACACTTTAAGGTACCATAAGGTAATACAGAATCTTGTTTAGACTAGATAAGACATGTTTTTGGTTACATAACACGTTTTTATTATAATTTGTATTAAAAAAATATAAAAAAATTATGTTTAAGAGCTTCAAAAAAAGGTAGTTATTGTAAAATTTTTTTTATAAATTTTTTTTTATATATAAAGTTTAAAGCGCTGAGATCGACCGTAATATTAATTTTGTGTGGTTACGGGAGGTTTAAGCCAGGTTCGAGGGTCTTGGAAGCCTCAACTCGATTTCGATTTTTAGTACCTGTGAAGTTATATTGACGAATGTGCCCCATGAAAAAAAGACGAGTCCAACCTGGTGTCACAAAATTTTCTTTTTATTTTTTTACTCCTAATTTCAGTGTGTTATTTTCACATAAAACACTTTTATTTACACAATAATTAGTATTCAAGTAATACTAATACACTTTAGATTGAAATAATGATATATGTACACCACAAACTTCTTACGTTACCGACCTAAAAATTCGGCAACGAAGCGCGAAAACACAAAATCAAATGTAACTTTGTCAGCTGTTCAGATAGAGATGGCAAACTTTGTGAGGGGTATTTATGCTAGTGATGGGTTAGTTTTTACTAATAAACAGTGATGTCCGATGACTCCTTCATACCGAAATCGCCTATGACGAATGTGCCCCAAGGACGAAGGCATCCCCCTCTCACCTACTTTGATTTCTAAAACCTCTTCACTTTTGGTTTTGCTGTCAGATTTTTGCCTGTGAAATATTTAACCCTCTAGTTCCCAAATTTTTGATCTTGATAAAAAAATTACAGGAGGTAGTTTTTGTGTTTAGAAGCAATGTTTGTTCAGGGAAAAAAATTTGAGGTAAATAGGAGGCGTGGTAGGAGGTGTAGAAGGTAGAAGGCCTAGAGGCCTGCTTGGGAAAGAAAGCCAAAAAAAGTTGAATATGAAGTTTTGAAATTCTTTCCATTTAAGTTCGCTTTTTTCATAAAATCAAACATATAAATATTAAAAAATCATAAGTTAATATAGTTTTTGGTTAACAACTTAAATTCACTGGCGTAACCGACATAAAATATAAAGGGGTCATATATAAACTAGGGCATTTTTAAAATTCGGTGTATGTATATGTATATATATTTAATTTAATTATTTTTGTATGAAATTCAAAGAAACAATCTTCTTGTAAAGAATGGCAAATATATATTTATATTATATTTTCGGCACAAAACTTGTGTTTGATATGTGTAGCCAGCATTTTTGCATTTCCGTGATCATAGCCCGGAGCTTTCTTGTCAACCATTTCGCAAAATTGCATGATTATTGAAATGCAGATTGCATAAAATTTTGTCGAAATGATTCCGAGGCATTGTACTTTGTATACCGTGAAATGTGTTTTCACTCCGGTAGGAACCAATACAGGGGTATTGATAAGCCAACATAAAAAATAAAATTCAAATGTATTGCCTTATTTCTTTAGTGGTCCAGGAAAAATAAGTCAGGATGTTTTTCTGAGCTGTATACAAATTGGTTTGAGATGTGATGTGTTTGTTCAACCATGGTATCATCGAAGAAAAAAGTAAAACATTTGTAAAGTGTTTCAAGCATCTTGAACTCATCTCCCAAGTCAGTGCCACGAAATGAGAGGGCAGATTGTTTGAGTACCGAATTCGTCTTCTTCCCCAAAATTTTTTTAAACTCATCGCATTTTGGATCGACATAGATTGGAGGCGATAACTGGGTCTTCTTTAGGCTTGTTCGTTCCGTCGTTAGCATTGTAATCAGCAGTCATAAGCCGCATATACCTTGGTCGTTGAGATTTTGCATCAACTATTAAAGCTATGGTAGATTTTCCAGACGGCAAGTCAGACGTGCCGCTACCGAGCTCATATTCACCTAAATTGACTGCAGCTGCTTCAACTGGTGAAATTGATTCATCAATCAAATTGAAATTTGGTTCATCGAATTCGTTATCGTTGTTAAAATCGATTTCATTATCTGTTTCTAGAACTGAGTCGAACTTTTCCACAATTTGCCATATCTGATCGTCAGAAAGCGATGCAACTTTAAAATTTCGCCGATATTCCATTTCTCTTTACATATTAAAAGGTATAGCGAAATTGGAACAATAGAGAACCTGTCACAAAGTTACAAAGAAGCTTTTAATTCAACCCCAATTCCAATTTCGGACCTTTTACGTGAAAGGGGATCAATTCTCCCACCTAACCCCCGCTGACTACGCCCTATTATAGGTTAAGATATAATACGATAACTCTGCTGATAAATGGCAGTGTATTCAACCTTGTTTGTTAAGTAATGGAGCAATAATGTTCAAGTAAAGAACAAAATATCTACACATTCACAGCTACTCGCCAATAATTTTTTTATTATTATCAAAGCATAACTACCATGTTTTTTTTATGTTTGATTTTAAGGCAAATTGAAAAATAATTATTTTTTCCTTTTTGCACGAAATTTCAACTTTGACTGGCGATGACTGCCGTAGCATGCAGCCCAGCATCAAGTGACTATTTTTATTTTAACAATTAGGGATTTCCTTGTTTGTTTGCAAAAAAATCAGATTTCTAAATCATAAGGTGTCGTGCACAGAATTTTTCAAATTTAGGATGTCTACAGGCCTTCTTGGGAACTAGAGGGTTAATTCCAAGTTTGAGTTTGTACATTGGAAAATAATACAAATATTGAAAAGATGTTGAGACGTAGAGTTGGAGTTTTCGAGAGTGTTTTTCCATTGTACTTTGATTTCTAAAACCTCTTCACTTTTGGTTTTGCTGTCAGATTTTTGCCTGTGAAATATTTAATTCCAAGTTTGAGTTTGTGCGATGCAGAACAATTTTTGAATTTGTACATTGGAAAATAATAAAGATATTGGAAACATTTTTGCTGTGCTGATTTAACTCCTTCGTGGTGGAATCACCACATTAAGTAAGCTATACAGAGCTGCATTTTTCTGTATTAGAAAGAAAGTTGTGGATTTGAGTAGCAGGTATTTATAAGATGCTACAAAATAATATACACAAGAAATAAACAACAATTTATGTTTTTTTATTTCAAAATATATGAATGTATAGGACACCACCGAATTCGCTGTTTCTACTATCAACAAAGCAACCGATTTTAGAGGATTGTTGACACAGTTTGTCGACATCACCAAATCAACTTGCAAGTTCGACAACGACAAAAACATTCATCGTCATAACGTTTCACATTACATTGAAACAAAAGGCAATCCAATTGCTGATCGCGCTCGACGTCTTGCTGGCGAAAAACTTTCCACAGCCAAGGATGAAATAAATTTCTTACTCGACCAGGGAATTTGCCGCCCATCTAAAAGCCCTTGGGCAAGTCCACTGCACATGGTAGCGAAGCAGACTGGTGGATGGCACGCATGTGGTGACTATTGTAAACTAAATGCAATTACAATCCCAGATCGCTATCCATATCCACGATTTCTCAGAAAAGCTTCATGGGAAAAGAATTTTTTCTACGATCGATTTAGTCCGCGCTTACTACCAGATTCCGATGGCTGCAGAGGATATTCAAAAACTGTCATATGCACAGTGTGCATTGCACACCGTTTGGTTTGTACGAATTTTTGTACATGCCTTTCGGGCTTAAAAACGCCACTCAAACCTTCCAACGCTTTATGGATGGCATTTTCAAGGGGATTGGTTTTGTCTATATATACATGTAATGTAGTTGATATTTTCTGATACGAAGCAGTATACGATTGACCGTCACAGAGAACAGTTGCTAACGCGGACGTTGCTAACGTGGACGCTGCTAACGTGGACGTTGCTCATATATATCTTTTCTAGTTACCGAAGTATTCATTTTCTATAATTTGTTAAATTCATTGTTTCATCGATTAATTACAACAATTCATTTGCTGAATTTTCATTGTTCTAAATAAACTTCCACTGCTTAAATTTAAAATCCCACATTTGGGGGCTCAACCGGGATCGCGGACAGTGCAGAAAATTGTATTGTTGTAAAGCACTTCGCATACGAGAAAACGAAATAACGTGGACGTGGACATAAGAAGGTGGACTCAGTAAATAAAGGAAAAAAAACAACAGCAAAATCTACGGGTGCCACATGTACTCTTGGGCATAACGGGATGAT
Organism: Neria commutata; assembly: GCA_963457695.1. Classification (NCBI taxonomy): domain Eukaryota; kingdom Metazoa; phylum Arthropoda; class Insecta; order Diptera; family Micropezidae; genus Neria; species Neria commutata. The sequence goes on from OY735245.1 coordinate 38,554,968, forward strand.
GATCACGCGTTGCAGTGAGCATCATAGAAGAACAAAAACAAGGTAAACCAAGAACTGCAGGCGAATTGAAGCTGTGACTCATGGTAGAATTACTCTAGTAGTAAAGTAAGAATTAGTGTCAGCTGATCTATCTTACCCGAACACAATGTGCGTTATTACTCTAAACGGATTGCGTAGTAGAAATATCTGCGTCGATTAGAAAACTACTACAAAAATCGTGTCAGCTGTGAAAAGAATGTTGCCACACAAAAAGTTACTTGAAAATTTAAATAGCAATAATGCTTTTCCTATGCAAGAATTAAAACGGCAACACTGATTAAAATAAGCGAATATTTCTTGGAAATACAGTCCACCTGCGCTTTCATTTGCTTTTAATTTGTACACATCGTACATTTTACACAACACTAAACACATTGAGTCAATTATTTCGTCGTTTGAATTCATTTTTCACGATATATTTTGCTTGTGAACTTTGTTGCAGAAAAGTGTTGCCAGTGACCTTCGATTTTAGTTCAACAAAAGAAGTGGATTGGTTTTGCCGAAATTAGTTAAAAAAAGTAGTACACAATGTAGAGATGTAACAATTATGATAGTTCTGTGCCATAAATTTAATAAAGAATGTAAAATTTCATGTCAGAAGAAAATAAACAGCGTTCTTCTTTTGTGCACAAAACTATACGGCAGCACTAGCAAAAAGAATAGACTGACAGCTGCAATCCGTTTAGGTGTTAAAGTAATGGTCTAATTAGTCCAGACGGATCGGATTCAAACGTGCCGGCTGCTTATAAGAAAATATTCTGGCGAAGACACGATTTTAGTAAAAAAATGTCTCGAGGAGTTTGAGGCTTATGCGAATGCATTTCGATGAAATAAAATGTAAATGATTTCATATATCCAACTTAAAAGCTCTTTGATGGAAGAATTTTATATACGAATGTAAAATTTCATGTCAGAAGAAAATAAACAGGGTTCTTCTTTTGTGCACAAAACTATACGGCAGCACTAGCAAATAGAATAGACTGACAGCTGCAATCCGTTTAGGTGTTAAAGTAATGGTCTAATTAGTCCAGACGGATCGGATTCAAACGTTAATATATAATACGAGAATTCGACAAAGCATCAAGAATTTTTCGTTGGTACCATAGCAATTTCTCAAAACCGGATTTAAGCACGTGGTAGCGACATACATGTGAGCAAGCATAACATCCCACCCTTGGTCTGTTCTGCTTGGCATCAGCAGCGATACTGACGAATCCGACGGTTGCTCCGAGCTCCGGAACAACCGAGCATGCATGCAAACATGTGTTAGTGTCACATGTACGCTACTTTGCTGCGTTTTTCCGCTGTGAAATTTTTTGCTGCGTTTTTGCGCTGTGAAATTTTAAACCGCGTTTTTGCTCTGTGGTCGTCAAATGTTGTGCCATTATCTGAGTAGAGATCAGTTGGCTTACCTCTGCGCGCTATGAAGCGCCGAAAAGCTGCCAGGAATGCGTCGGATGTCAAATTGCTTACTACCTCCAGGTGGAGCGCCTTAGTAGAAAGGCACACAAATATTGCGAACCAAGCCTTCATGAATTTAGGGTTGCGGCCACTGGATGACTGATTGAGACTGAACCAGCATAATCGATACCGCAGTGTAAGAAGCAGCGACTGGGCTGCACCCGTGGTGCCGGCAATTCGCCCATTAGTTGGACGCTAGTGGCCCGCCTTTGCATAAAGCACGTCTTGCAGGCGAGCACCACCTTTCGAATCAGGTTACGGCTTCCAAGCATCCAATATTGTTGACGCAAAATTGTGTAAGTGGCCTCCACGCCGGTGTGGAGGTGTACTTCGTGGATGTACCTTGCAATGACAAGAGAAACAGCCGAATTTTTCGACAACAAAATGGGATGTTTAATGTTAAAATTGATGTTGGCGTGCTTGATGCGTCCACCAACGCGAAGCAAACCCTCAGCATCCAGAAATGGTGTATAGCGTATCAGCCTGGACTTGGAATGCAGCGGGAAAGACTTCTGTAACTGTTGTATTTCAGCACTAAAAGCGCCTGCCTGGACGTGCTTCAAAATCACAATTGCTGCATGACGGAGTTCTGCTGAGCCAAGAGTAATGTTGTGCGGTGTACTTGTAGAACGGCAAAAGCGTAGACAATACGCCACTATGCGAGTAAGCCGGGACCAGGATGAGATTTTGTCGATTAACATGTCGACCGCGTTGTCTGTTTCCACCGTGAACAATACCTGTTGCTTGGTAGGCCTTTCTTCATTTATCACTTGAGTGTCGTCTGCGGGTACAGTTTTAGTTTTGGGCTTTGGCCACAAGTCGTCAGGAAGGATGAGCCAGCTTGGCCCGGTCCACCATAAATCATGTTGTGCGAGGTTGTTTGGTGATAAGCCACGAGAAGCGCAATCAGCAGGGTTGTGCTCGGATCGCACATGACGCCAGTGATTGCGAGGACATGCATCGAGTATTTCGGCTGTGCGATTACACACGTACGTAGCCCACCGACGGGGTGGCGATGACAGCCAATGCAACACAATTTCAGAGTCCGCCCAGCAGACGGTTTTTTCAATGTTTATTGTCAAAGAAGTTTTCACGAGTGCAATTAATTTTGCCAGCAAACATGCTGCATTTAATTCAAGCCGAGGGATTGATATTGGTTTTAACGGAGCGACACGCGTTTTCGCGGCGATTATGTTTGTAACAAATGTGTCATTAAATTTGAAACGGCTATATATGAGAGCAGCACATGCAACCGATGAGGCGTCCGCAAAACCGTTTCTGTTGAACCGATTGTATTAGAAACACAGCGAGGAATTTTAATGTTTCGGAGTTGTGGCAATTCAACCATGTATTTTTGCCAACGCGCACACATATCTTCCGGGAGCGTCTCGTCCCAAGCAACACCGAGAAACCACAATTCTTGAAAAAACGTTTTAAACAAAATTACAGTGGGCGCAACAATGCCCATAGGGTCATATATTTTCGAAATTTCACTCAACACAAGTCTTTTATTGTCACAAAAAGTTCGTCAGTTGTGGGGCTCCACTGCACCCCAAGTATTCTTACGTTCGCTTCGTCACTGCTTAAATACGAGTCAATGTTCACCGGGTTATATTCACAAAGTTCACTAGGGATTGTTTTGAGCAATGGCCAACCATTAGAACACCACTTTCTTAGTTTCAAATTTGCTCTTGCCAACAGGGAAATTAGTTCGTTTTTTAGCGCAATTGTTTCTTCCGCTGTAGCACACCCGGTGACTATATCGTCAACATAAACATCGTTTTTTAATACCCGCGACGCATTTGGATATTCGGCTTTAAAGTCTTCTGCTACTTACTTTAGTACGCGAACCGCGAGGAATGGAGACGATCCGAGTCCGTATGTAACTGTGAGCAGTCGATAACGACAAATTTCTGAATTCTGATCTGCACGCCAAACGATGCGCTGCAAATCAGTGTGTTGCTCAGCAACGCGAATTCCCCTAAACATTTTCTCTATGTCTGCAGAGAAAGCATAGCGATGCTGCCGAAAGCGTAGGCAAACTCCTAGCAAGTCTCGTTGTATAGAAGGGCCGATGTGCAGACGCTCGTTCAAAGAGAAACCGAATGAATCTTTTGACGAGCCGTCGAAAACGACACGACATTTTGTCGTTGAGCTCTCTGGCTTCAGAATTGCGTGATGCGGCAAATAGAAGCTGTTGTCCTGTTCTATCTCCTGTATTGACGTAATGAGCTGCATATGGCCCAGTGATATGTACTCCTGCATGAAGTCAGTGTATTGTTGGTGCAAAGCAACATCTTTGCAGAATTTGCGTTCCATGTGGTGTAGTCTAGTGAAAGCGTGTGGTAGTGTGCGCCCAATTTTAAGGGGATATTGAACGACATACGTTCCATCAGCATCTCTCGTATGCGTCGCAGCAAAGTGTTTTTCTGCAGGATCAGCCATGTCAATTTTCCTCTCATTCGGATGAATGTTCTCGATTTCCATGAACGAGCGTACCAATGAATCCAAATCGATGAGTGCGTGGTTGGTGATAGCCTGCGAAGTATTTTCGTTATGTGCTGAATACGAACCTGTAATAATCCAGCCAAATATGCTATTGACTGCAGTTGGCATTGTGTCATGAATTTTGAAAAAGCTCTCCAGTGTATACGCTCCACAACTTATCAGAGCCTATGATGACATCAATAGAACCAGCAATATTAAATGAGGGATCTGCGAGGGGCAATTGATGAATTTGTTCCAAAATGAACGATGTGCAATTAACCGATTGTGTTGGAATATTTGTTGTTAACTGCGGCAAAATGAGAGCGTCGATGTTGATGGCGTCGTTTGAGAGACGCGACAGTAATTCCAATTTGACGCGTCCGCGTGTTGTTCCTGCTTTGCAGGAAGAGAGTCCGACAACCGACATGCGAGCGTTCTCACGAGCAAGCCCAATGCGTTGCACGATAGACTCAGCGACGAATGATACAGTTGATCGGCATATCTCCTCCTTTCCCCACTTATTTATTACTTTCGCTTGAACTGTCTGCAGCAGTGTGAGTGCGATATCATGAGACGCGAGCGAATGGTTGTTGACTACTGGCGTCGCCGCGGCGGCTATGTTGCTTGCTGTATGATGAGCGGCAGCGTGTGTGAGCGCTGAGCTGCTACTGCACGACGCTGGCGATGTGTTGTCGCGACTGCGATGCTCGCTAAATGCAGCTGCTCTGTTGCTATGGTGACTGTCAAAATGAACAAGTGTATGATGTTTAGCGCGACACAATTTGCAACGGTAGTCGGACGGACATTTGCTAACAATGTGTGACCTACTTAAGCAGTTGTAGCATAGATTTTGATTTTTGACATATTCACGTCGACCGATACAGCTCATTTCTTTGAACTTGCTACACTGAGCGAAATAATGCGTGTCGTGGCAAAGCGAGCAATTTGTTTTTGGTTTTCCTGTAGATTCCGCGAAATGAACTAAAGCTGAGCGTCGTGTTGATGCCGATTTGTGTACAGTGCTGCACGATTCGAGCCCAACGATGAGACAAAAATTTCGATAAATCTGCATACTGTCGCTGTTCATGCGAGTCACCTGCTTTTGCTCATTCTTTCTGTGTTTCCTCGTCTAATTTGCTTAGGAGGATTATCACTAACCATGGATCTCGTTCATTGCTGTTTAATGCGTTGAGTCCCCTAATTTTTTTATCTGCTTTGTCCGCCAGCTTGCGGAGCGACCCAAGATTGCCATTAAACGATGGCAACATTAAAAATAATTGAATTAATGATTGGATTTTTTTTTTTATAAACCAACACTCAGGGGATGCCTTCTATACATGCAAAGCACTTGTTGATTTAGAAAGGATCATAGGTTAGTGGGTGGGGGGAAAGTGGAGTAGTGGCGGTGGACGTTTGCCTTGAATTCACGAATATTGTAATGACGTGGGAAAACTTCCGCAGGAAGACTATTCCACAACCTCGATGTACGACCGAAGAACGAATTCTCCCTGTAATGCGTGGTGCGTTGGAGTTTCGTCGAAACGTGATATCGATGGGCCCCGCTCGCCATTCGTGTGTTACGAGAAACCCGCGGGCAGATGGGATAAGATCTTTTATCTCAGCTGAGCATCTACCGTTAAAGTAACGATAGAAAAGGCTTAAACTTCCCACGTTCCGACGATGCTCCAAGGAATCAATAGAGCTGGCTGCCCTATCGTTTCCTATTAGCTTTATCGCACGCCGTTGGATACGGTCTAGGGGCTCCAGTTGGGTTCGTGAGGCTCCTGCCCATAAATGCGAATTATACTCCATTTTGGGCCTAATATAGGTGGTGTAGATAGTGCAGAGATCAGCCGGTGTAAAGTATTTTTTACAGCGCTTTAGGAAGCCTAAGCACTTGCCAGCTTCTTTAGCAATATCGAAAATCTGGTCATTCCAGCGGAGATCACACTTGATCGACAAGCCTAGAACGTCAAGAGCTGCCGACTCTATAATACCCACACCATCAAAGGATAGAGGAGTTTGGGAGGGGGAGGAAGTTTGCTTGTGTGAGAGACAACAGCATTGGGTCTTTCGAGCATTAACAGTGGCCCTATTCCCTCGACCCCACTCGGAGATTGATTGAAGGTCTTTGTTGAGTGTGTCATTCATACGACGTCGCTTGCTCTCAATCTCCGCAGAGCTTGGGCGACCTGTAAATGAATATGAATGACAAAGGCTGCTGTCATCCGCAAACGAATATATAGGATTCTTAGTCAATTACAAGAGGTCATTGATAAAGACAAGGAAAAGAGTGGGTGCCAGGACCGAACCCTGCGGTACACCTGCGTTTAAGGAGTACTCATTAGAAGCGACACCGTCTATCACAACTCGAATAGAACGGCCGCTGAGGAAGCTCGTTATCCAGCGAGCGAAGCAATCACCGACGCCATAAGCAACTAGTTTGCCAACTAGTGCTTCATGCCAAACTCTATCAAAAGCTTTGGAGATATCCAATGCAACTACCTTGCTTTCACCAAGTTGGTGAATGGACTGATTCCATTTCTCAACGAGGAAGGCCATAAGGTCGCCCGTAGAGCGACCTCTACGGAAACCATATTGCCTATCGTTAAGCAATAGATTGTCCTCAGGATAGTTCATTAAATTGTAGTTTACTACACACTCCATAACCTTTGACAGAGTAGAGCATATTGCTATGGGGCGGTAATTGGCAGGGTTCGAAGTCTCGCCTTTTTTGGGTACTGGCTGGACGTTGGCAACCTTCCAACAGGCAGGGAAAATGCCAGTGGTATACGAGATGTTAAAGAGGTTGCGCAACGGTCTCGCCGAGATGTAGCACACTTACGCAGCACGAAGGCTGGGATGCCATCAGGGCCAGAGGTTTTGGTCCGAATTGCCAAGAGGTGCAAGGACTTTCACATCATACTTTTCAGGGTGCGATGTTAGAAAGAGGTCTAGAGTATTAAGCCTATGCCCATCAACGTAGAGGATATGCGTTGGTTCCGAACCACAGCAATGGTCACACATTCAAGGACTGCAGTTAGCAGATCCCAATTATTATCAATCTCGCCGTATCGATTTACTCATCGGCGCAGACATATTCGCCCATCTTTTGTTGTCAGAAACACGTTTTGGAGGGTTTGACGAACCCATTGCTCAAAACACACATTTGGGATGGATCTTGTCTGGCAACACTGCAACCGTGCATCAGAACACTGCCAGCATTCATTGCAATGATACAACACTCGAACTCGAGTCACTTGTTCAACGATCTTACGAACTCGATCAAGTACCCAATGAACGATCTCTTACAGATGAAGAAAACTGGTGTGAAACCCATTTTCAACAAACGCATAGACGCTAACTTAATGGCAAATATTTAATGAGACTTCCACTCAAACATTTATTTTATGAAGCTCAGACAATTGGTCGGTCCAAACAAATTGCATTAAATCATTTTCACCTATTAGAGCGAAAGCTCCATCGTAACGACGATCTACTAAAACGCTACGAAGACTGCATTCAAGAATACTTCTCGCTCAACCAAATTACGCCTGCAACGACAACAGAGGAAGAGCAGTGCGTCAAGACGTCGATAGGCAAACCAACGGTCACATCTTGTGTTTTGCCACACCACGCTGTGCTTAAAGAAGACAGCTTAACAACAAAACTTCGCGTTGTATTTGACGCTTCTTGCAAAACAACCAACGGAAAATCGCTTAATGACATTTTATGTGTAGGCCCAACTATGCAAAATGATTTGCCCGCAGTTATTCTGAACTGGAGGATGCATAAATTTGTGTTCACAGCTGACATTCAAAAAATGTATCGTTGCATAGATATGCATACCGAAGATTCTCAGTACCAACGCATCTTATGGCGGAACGAAGCACGCGAAATACAAGAGTACTGTCTAACCACGGTCACATTCGGGACGGCATCGGCTCCCTACACGGCGATCCGAGTGCTACGTCAACTCGCCGAAGACGAAAAGATGGCATTTCCACTCGCAGAATCTGTGTTCAAAACCGAAGTTTATGTAGATGATGTACTCTCTGGTAGTCACACTATTGAGGCAGCAACAGCAATTCGCAAGCAGGTAACCTTAGTGTTACGCTCAGCAGGTATGGAGCTCCGAAAATGGAGTAGTAATGCACCAGCCTTGCTCAACGGCATTCCCAACGAACACTGGGCAAAGAGCAACGTTTTGGAATTGACTGGCAATGAGACGGTAAAAACACTAGGAATGTACTGGCAGCCACAAACCGACATATTCAAATTTAAACTCAATTTTGAAATGGATTTTTCAGCTACAAAGCGAGCGATGCTATCGACCATAGCTCGCCTCTTCGATCCACTGGGTCTTATTGCACCAGTTGTTGTAGCAACAAAGATAATTCTGAAATCAGTGTGGTCCTTGAAAATACGGCTTGACGATCAAACTTGCACATCATTAGGATGGGATGAATTGCTGCCAGAAGAACTGAACTATCAGTGGCAACAGTTTTTACAGGCATTATCTACACTGCATTGCACCAAGATGGTTGCAATATGAACCAACATACGTTGAGTCGTTACAACTCCATGCCTTCTGTGATGGCTCCTCGTCTGCATACGCAGCGTGCGTTTATCTACGCGTAAAATGTACCGACGGTAGAATATACACGAATCTTCTAATCGCAAAAAGTAGAGTCACTCCAATTAAACCTCTCACTATTCCCCGCGTCGAATTATGCGGAGCTGTTTTGTCTACAGAAATATTCGAGTGGGCTAAGCGATCATTGTCCTCGCGAAATGTGAATTTTAAGACATACTATTGGACAGATGCGACTATTGTACTCTATTGGGTAAACGGCGATCTGAGCCGGTGGCAGACATATGTGGCAAATAGAGTGGCAAGATTCTACATGCATCCTCGCCGTCACAATGGAGTCATGTTGGCACATTGCAAAACCCTGCCGACAGTGCCACACGCGGACTTACACCAGCCATGTTATCAACATGTCAATTATGGTGGGCGGGTCCAGATTGGTTAGCGCAGCCAGAAAGCCAATGTTTAACATTGAAAAATTACCAGTCAATGAAGACGAAGCTGAGGTGAAGCGAAAGCAAATTCAAGTAAATTTTTTGGCGTGGCAAGATTCAATAATTTTGAGATTCTCGTCATTGAGCAAGCTGCTGCGTGTATGCGCCTATATGTTTCGTTTCGTTTACAACTGCCGAAATCAATCCCGTCTAGAAGGGCCTCTTACTGTCACCGAATTGAAACAGAGCTTAGCTAAGCTTGTCACGCTTGTGCAGCAAGAATCATTTTCAAAGGAAATTCACAGCTTTCAAAATGGAAACCCACTCCCAAGCGGCAGCAAATTGATAAGCTTGACACCTTTTCTTGACGATCAGCAAATTCTCCGCGTACATGGCCGACTTCAGCGTTCCAATTTGTCTTTCGATCAGAAGTATCATGATCTTACCAAGTAGTCATCACTTCACTAGCTTGGTCATTGCAAGTGCACATATAACAACGTTGCATGGCGGTGCACAATTAACTCTGTCACACTTGCGGCAACAGTTTTGGATTCTTAATGCAAGGCGCACTGTTCAGCAGCAACTCCGAAAATGTATAAAATGCTTTCGAAATAAGCCAGAACTTGCCAATCAACTCATGGGCGATCTTCCATTTCATCGAGTTAATCCAGCACAGCGTCCATTTTTAGCAACTGGTGTCGATTACACCGGCGCAATAGAAATCAAATCATCAAGGCTCCGTAGAAATACAACATACAAGGGCTACGTCGCTATTTTCATTTGTTTAGCTACCAAATGCATTCATCTCGAAGCTGTCACGGGAATGGCCACGGAACACTTTTTGTGGGCGCTGCAAAGATTCATCGGGCGTAGGGGCATATGCAAAGACATGTATAGTGATTGCGGGACAAATTTTATAGGAGCAGAAAAGGTACTACGTACAAGTCAACATAAGTTCAGAGAGGCCGTAGAACAAGAACTCGTACCGAAATTGGCCAGCCATGGTATCCAGTGGCATTTCAACCCTCCACATTCACCTAATTTCGGCGGACTGTGGGAGGCGAATGGGAAATCTGTTAAGTATCACTTAAACCGGGTAGTCAGCGGCACAAGACTCACTTACGAAGCGCTTGCAACCCTTCTTGTGCGCATTGAGTCGTGTTTAAACTCCAGACCACTATGTCCGTTGACAACAGACCCAAACGACTTGATGGTGCTTACGCCTGGTCATTTTCTCATTGGAACCTCATTGCTATCGCTTCCAGCAGCCTCACCAACAGCCAACATATCGTTCAGCCAACACTTCACTCAAACGCAACGAATGCTCCAGCAGTTTTGGAAACAGTGGACATCAGATTGGCTGTCTCATCTTCAATCCCGACCAAAATGGTATCGGCAGAAACCGAATCTACAGCTCAACGATCTAGTTATCGTAAAGGATGATAGGCTGCCGCCTAACAAGTGGATAATGGCTCGCGTCATCGACTTGCATCCTGGACAAGATAATTTAGTCCGAGTGGTGACCGTTCGCACAAAACACGGCATCTACAAACGCTCGGTTTCAAAGCTTTGCCCTTTACCGATACCCTCATATTGAAACATAGCCTTTATACCATATAATACTCAAATCCTCAGATACCAAGTAGCACTTAGCACACTTTTCCTCATTTCATCTCCGCTTCCACTATCATTTCGAGTCAATTTTCCAGAAGCTCCAAAGTCGTAATAATGCTGGTCTCAGCATGGGGGCGGCATGTACGGGTTCGAGAGAGGAGAGAGTCAAACAACATGCACGAGTGCGTGAGAGAGGAGAAGAGGCTAGCAGACGAGATGCGAAATGTCAAGTCGAGAGTAGTGGTCCGACCGACAAGCAACGCACACGCTTTATCTTGCTGTTCTTTGATTAAAGTATAAATTTAACCTGTCAATAAATATATTTTCACAAAAACCATCGCGATAATTATTTGGAATAAAATCCCAAAAGAGTGGATACAGTCGAGCACCCCATTATTCGATGCAAACTGCACAGGTAGAGTTTGAGCGATTTTGGTTGTCAAAATCGCTTTTGTTTGAGAGAGATTTATCTATCTTTGTTTTGGAGAGTACAGTTGATTTGGGAGAAGAATTTGAAGGGAGCAAGAGGGGAGAATTTTGACATGTTGAGGAGTTTGTTGAAGAAGGGTTCAAGGCACATTAACAAGGTATGCCACTTAGAAAGAGCCGTAAAAATACGGGTGCGAGATATGTCAAAATCACAGTTGCTTTCATTTAGGAACAAATGTTTGGTTGCAACGATTAGTATTTGTTCCCAAAGTAAAAAAGTATGTCCAATTTGGTTTCAAATCTTCATTCGCGTAGCAAAAATTAGCATCTTGCTAAAAGTCGTCCAATTTAAAATGTTTTTCGCAAAGCTTCGACCATTTTCTAAGACCTCCACCACATACCATATTCCACTGCCTGGCCATCTCTTCATTTGTAGGAACACAAAACATGCCCACCTTTCCTTCCCAGGTAGTGTGGCAAACGGCGCAACTAGCTTTTGGCATATTTTAAACACAATATGTTTTTGTTTGCAAGCATATACGCATGTAATAAATTGACAATAGAGCAAAGCGCACACTTTCTGCCTTTCAAAATTCACCGATTTTAAGAGGAGTGCATATACCGTTATATTCTGCCCGCAGTTCTGCCGCTGCCTATGTACAGCAGTGAATCTTCTTCCCAGTCTATCCGTCTGATAACTTTCTGCCAAGAGGCAATGAAAAGCTTAAATTTATCAAACATTTATTTATTATTTTTATTATTACATAGTAACTTATAATTAAAATTATTAGCGACATGAATAAACAGCTACAGCAGCAATGACCTTAAGCTGAATTTGTCAAACATGTTTCAAATTTTATTGCAACTATTCTTATGAACACAGGAAATAATGAAAATATTTACAATAGATATGTATGTACATATATTTTGTATTTACTAATTAATATTATACATCAAATGTGCTTATTTACATGCTATCCCAAAATGTACCAAAAAAAGGTCGTTGACCAAAAATATCAACATTGATATTTGGCACTTTTTTTACGGAAATATGCAACCGTTCACCAATAAGGAGATGTAGAGAGGCTTTGACGGCCGGCTCTCCCTAAGTGGCATACCTTTTTTTGCAGTTTTGGCTATGTTTTGACGTTTGGTAGGAGAGTCAATGGATCTCTTAACAGCGGAGTTTAGACTTTTCGTGCCGGTTTTTGCTAAGTTATTGTTGGTGGTAGTGAAAGAAACTTTAGAATCTACGTTTTTAAGAGTGTTTGCATATGAGTTTGCATGTGTTTGACTTTTAAGCTTCGTTCACATTCGACTTTTGCTTCGCTTTGCTTCAGAATTTCGCTTTGACAGATAAGTTCAATACATGCTTTTATATGAGGCTTGCTAAATAGAACGCGAGGAAAGCGAAGCGAAGCAATGCGAAGCAAAATGTTGGGGAACTCTCAACTTTTTTGCGCTTTGACAATCAGTTGTTGAAATTTTTTGTGATATTTTTCATTTTCTCGTGTGCTTGCAGTTGGTTTCATTTTCTCGTGCGTTTGCGTTTTCAATTAAGACACTCGCGAATTTCAAACATTAGTAGCATAACTACTACTACTGCAATTATATCAGTAAAATCCAAAGTTAAAGCGTTCATTGTAGCAAACCTTCTACTTTTCACGCTTTGTTGTTGAATCTCGAACTGTCAAGCAAAGCGAGGAAAGTCGAATGTGAACGAGGCTTTTGATTTTTCTCTTAACTTTCTGCGGGCTTCACCCATGCTACATTTTTCTATGGTTTTTATTTGTAATATTTCTTTTATTATAAGCTTTATATTAGGTTCACATCCGGTATGTATGTATGTGGGTCGTCAAATCTGGTAATCAATTTTTCACCCACTTCCCGAATACTTAGAGATCTGAAACTTTGCATACATGCGTAAACACGCTGACAATACATGAATGAATAAATTTTATGGGCGTAGGATAAGGGGCGTGGCACTTTTTTATCAACACCACATTTGTGTATAACTTTAGAACTACACATCACACATCAATGAAACTCGGTAAGAACTTACTACATATCCATATCCTTCTACTGAGAAAATAAGACGGGCACTGGATAAGGGGGCGTGGCACCCCCCATACAAACAAAATTTTTGATCTCGATTAGCTTTGGAACTAAAGGTCGTGCAGCATTGAAATTTCGTATGCAGTCGCCTCTTGGATGTGTCGTCTCACTGGTAAAACTTTATGGGCGTAGGAAAAGGGGCGTGGCACTTTTTTATCAACTCCAGATTTGTGTATAACTTTAGAACTACTCATCACACATCAATGAAACTCGGTAGGAACTTACTACATATCCATATCCTTCTACTGAGAAAATAAGACGGCCACTGGATATTGGGGCCTGGCACCCCCCATACAAACAAAATTTTTGAACTCGATTAGCTTTGGAACTAAAGGTCGTGCAGCATTGAAATTTCGTATGCAGTCGCCTCTTGGATGTGTCGTCCCACTGGTAAAACTTTATGGGCGTAGGATAAGGGGCGTGGCACTTTTATATCAACTCCACATTTGTGTATAACTTTAGAACTACACATCACACATCAATGAAACTCGGTAGGAACTTACTACATATCCATATCCTTCTACTGAGAAAATAAGACGGGCACTGGATAAGGGGGCGTGGCACCCCCATACAAACAAAATTTTTGACCTCGATTAGCTTTAGAACTAAAGGTCGTGCAGCATTGAAATTTCGGATGAAGTCGCCTCTTGGATGTGTCGTCCCACTGGTAAAACTTTATGGGCGTAGGATAAGGGGCGTGGCACTTTTTTATCAACTCCAGATTTGTGTATAACTTTAGAACTACACATCACACATCAATGAAACTCGGTAGGAACTTACTACACATCCATATCCTTCTACTGGGAAAATAAGACGGGCGGTGGACAAGTGCGCGTGGCACCGCCCATACAAACAAAATCGTTTATATAGAATAGCTTTGGAACTAAAGGTCGTGCAGCATTGAAATTTCGTATGCAGTCGCCTCTTGGATGTGTCGTCCCACTGGTAAAATTTTATGGGCGTAGGACAAGGGGCGTGGCACTTTTCAAGCAACTACACACTTGGGATTCAGTTTATAATTATAGGTACACCACACATCAATGAAAAACGATAGGAACTTACTCGCCGCGCCTTGCAAGCAAAACAACAACAACTCATCGCGCCACAAATATGCCACGAATATTAGGGTTGATCACAGCCGTATTATTTGTTAAATTGAGGATATGACATATGACGATAGGAAACACTGTGAATACCCTAAATATTGTGTACTGCTCTGCAAGTTTTAAATTCTTTTTGCGAAAAATTTCAGAGCTCTAAAATTTAATTTATGGGAGAATAAAAAGTAGAAAATAATATTATATAAAAAAAAAACTTTTTAAAAATAAGCTTTAATGTACTAAAAAGTAGAAAATAAATTGTTACGAATTCACCAGTATCTTACTATCAATAAAAGCTTGTGCGCTTAATATCCATATTCAAAATATCTTTCATTACTAGAATCTATTTGCAAAAAATAATCTAAATAAAATATTGTGGTAACTGGTTGACAAATATTAAATACATGAGCGCCCAAGCTTTTGTTGATAGTAAGATACTGGTGACTTCGAAACAATTTATTTTCTACTTTTTAGTACATTAAAGCTCATTTTTTATATAATATTATTTCTTTGAATTTTGGACATGATATGTCAGAAGCGGGGTGCTCTCCATTGCAGTTGGCGCAGCTAGTTCTAGTGCAGTTATTAGGATCGTGCGGCGGAAGATTGCACTCATTGCACGAAGCTTCTGTGATGGTCCTAGTCAATCTGCCTAAGTGTAAGTCGTCAGTGATATCGTTCGGGATGGCATTTGAGCGTGCCGCGCTTTATGAGTATGGCGCAAGCGCCGCAGTGAGTAGATTCAAATAAAAAAACTAAGGCTATGGGGCCGAAGAAGTTCCGTTTCAATCTGAGTTTGTTTCGTTAGCCCAGAGGCTTATAAAGTAAATCTACATAACAAGTGAAAACCCAGTATTTCCAATACTCCGCCCTATTCCAGTGTACAATGAATATGTACCCAGGCAATAGCCAATCACTGACCTGCGCAACAAATAGCATGCACAGCGAAATTGTGACAAGTGCATCCGCATGCGCTAACGTTACACTGCAAGCGCAAGTGCAAGCGGTGTCGCGTATCGCGTGTGTGCCCTGACCTAATACAACATGCATGTCAATGCTGCTAGATTTACTTTATTAGCCTCTGGGCTAACGAAATAAACTCAGATTGAAACGGAACTTCTTCGGCCCCACAGCCTTAGTCTTTTTATTTGAATCTACTCACTGCGGCGCTTGCGCCATACTCATAAAGCGCGGCACGCTCAAATGCCATCCCGAACGATATCACTGACGACTTACACTTAGGCAGATTGACTAGGACCATCACATGGCGATCCTGCCAACTCGAACGTTAGGAAGAAAACAACTGAAGTAAAACCAGAAGGACGTGCATCCTACCTGCATCGAGCCAGAAGGACGAGAATCCTGCCTATGAGACATGAGCAACCGCTCCAACAATCTTCAAAGACAACACAGCGCGCATTTAAGACAATATGCACTAAAAGCTACTCTATTTGATAGGAAAATTTATTTGCAATAAGTTTGCAGCATGACAAATTGCAACTATATATGATGCGCCCAGAGCAAAAACGACTTTTATACCTGCACAGCGCATGTGCGCAATGAGGCGAAAATTGACACTCGAAGCGTTTTTGCTCTGTGCTCGTCATATATAATTGCAGTAACATCAATTTATTACAAAGAAGAGGACATTAGCTGATTTAAGTTGCGACAAAAAAGGAAAGATTGACTAAGCTACTGCAATGGGAACCCAAGCCAGCAAACTAAGCAGCAATAATATCGTTAACAGCAGTAGTGTAACAATTACTGACCATACTCTGCTATATTTAGTATCAATTAGCCTGATATTACTACTAATTATTAAACTAAATACGTATAATAAGAAATACCTCAAGAAGGCAATCACAAACAGTGAAAACACTGATACCAATGTTTAAACTATAAAATAATAAAAAAAAATTATATAAATTCCGAACTTAACATAAAATTATCATCTAAAGTATTGTGGAGCAATTTAAAATCGATAGGTGTTGGGAAGAAAAATAACGAATGCGAATGTAAACTTGACCTAAATGAGCTCAATGAGTTTTTCCTCTCCTCCAACAATGTGCATAACACTTCCTTTATTCCATTACAAGATAATTTTTATAATGAAAAAGTACCTTTTAGTCTTCATGTTGTAACTGAAGAAGAAGTTTTCAAAAGTATATATTCAATAAAATCAAATGCAATTGGTGAAGATGGTATTAACTTGAAATTCATCAAGCTAATCTTGCCGTTTGCTATTTCATCTCTTACACACATAATAAATCACGCGATCACAACATCTACTTTTCCAGATATATGGAAAATTGCATATGTCACTCCCATTGCTAAAAAAAGAGACGCATCCTTACCACAGGATTTCCGTCCTATTAGTATTTTACCATCGCTGTCGAAAGTATTTGAGAAATTATTATCAATGCAAATCACGGAACATTTAAAAACTAAAAATCTTTTAACGGAATTTCAATCAGGGTATAAGAATGGACATAGTTGCAGTACTGCCTTAAATAAAATTTTAGAAGATATTCGTCCGGCATATGATAAAGGTGATTTAACTGTGTTAGCATTGTTAGATTTCTCAAAGGCTTTTGATACTGTTAACTATGAGCTTTTGCTAAACAAACTGAAATACTATTATGGATTTGATGAATATGCCATAAGTCTATTTCGAAGCTATTTAATGGGTCGCTCTCAGTGCGTTAGATTGCGAAACTCAAACTCTACCATAAAAAACACTCGCTCTGGTGTACCTCAGGGTTCCATTTTGGGCCCTATATTATTTATTATGTTTATAAATGATATAACGAGTTGTTGTAAAAACGTAACGATTCATTTGTATGCAGATGATGCTCAGATATATTTATCAAGACCAAGAGGGCTTTATGAAGATCTGATTTGTAGATTCAATGAAGATTTGAATTCAATTTTACTATGGACATACAACAACGGATTAAATTTAAATACATCTAAAACAAAAGCTGTGCTCATATCTCAGTGTCAACAGAATGTGGAAAATGATACACTATTAGAACTTGATGGCAAGAAGATTAAATTCGACAGTTGTGTAACAAGCCTTGGTTACAAATTGAACTCCAGATTAAGTTGTGATGATCATATTTCTTACGCAGTGAATAAAATGTATGCTGCGCTTAGAAGCTTATGGCACACAACTACCCTTATTCCCCGAAATACCAAAATGAAACTGGTAAAAAGCCTAATTATACCAATTATGTCATATTTTGAGTTAGTATACGGGGACTTGGATAAAAAATCTGAGAAAAAATTACAGTTAATGTTAAATAATTGCGCGAGGTACGTGTTCACAAAAAGGAAATATGATCATATATCCGATTTTGCAATTCAGATTCTGGGATGCAGTCTTTCAAAGCACTTAAAATACAGAAATATTATATTTTTGCATAAGCTTTTGCATACAAAGTGTCCGAATTATTTATATGAAAACTTAATATTTGCAGCATCGAATCGAACAATGAATATTATTACACCAGAAGCGAAATTTATTTTGACATCAAGGTTGTTCTTTGTTAGTGTTGCTAAACTCTGGAACTCACTACCAAATAATATAAAAGCTGAAAGAAATAGTAGGTGCTTTAAATTGGCAGTATTTAAGTTTCTTAAGAATTAAGTTTTATTAGTAATAAGTTAATTAATAAACAAAATCTTTATGTTAGAAATATTTTAAAAAATAATCAAAATTTATTCACTCAACACATTTATATCTCTAATTGAATATTATACATAAATTCGATGTACTATACAAGATTTTAATCTTATTTGTACAAATTTATCAATAAATTATCAAATTATCAAATTATCAAATTCTAAAAACATGAATAGAAACAGGGGTAAAAAACCAAGAAGTTATAGTAAAAACGTGGTAGGAGCGGAACCACTAATAGAATCGGTGTCAGAAGAAAAAGAATTAACTTGGCTGAAAAAATGGTGGAAAATAATTGGCATGGAAAGAGAGCCAACAATTGAAGATGTAAGGAATCCTACAACTCGTGAGGAAGAAACAATTAGAATGATGAGGAAATTCGAAAAACCATTGTAAAGAAAATGAAAGCATAAAGTAAGGTAGAATTAAAAATAAAAATATTGTAAGTAGAAAATAAATGGAGTTTACAGAAGGTATTTTAGAAGAAGCAGAAACCTTACTAAGGAACTTAAAAAAGAGTAAAAACTATAAGAAAGAAACTATAGTAGAAAAGCTAGCGAAGATAGAAGAGCTTAGAGAAGAACTTAAGATAGTTATAGAAGAAGGAGAGCAGAAAGAAGAAACAAAAACAGCTATCAGGACAGAATTTTACCAAACATATAACAGTGCTAAGGCACTTCTGCTACAATAATTAGAGAAAAGCAAGAAGATGACGGAATTCAACATGGAACTGGCATTGAAGGTAGTACTAACCTTCAATGGCCAACATAGAGAACTGGAAGCTTTTCCAAAAATTTTGGAAATGCTCCATAGACCAATGTCGGAGGCAGGGAAACTAGAACTTATTGAATTCACTATCAACCTAAAACTCAGCTCTGTGGTGAGAACGGCTTTAAGTGTTGAAATAATACGAACTTTTGACGAACTCAAAACGGCATTGTTAAAGAGATATCAAAGTCCTTTAACAATACCACAAATACACACAACCTTGTCCACTTTACGGCAAAACGGGCGAAACTGCAAACATCGCTGAACGCAACACCATAGTAAAAACAAATGACAGCTATGCGCTGACAATTTTCAAAAATGGCTTGCGAGAAGATCTAAAAACAACGATTTTTGCGGCACAACCCACTTCTTTTAAAGAGGCCGCAAATTAAGCACAAGAACTCTACAGGACTAACACAACTAATAGCATCATGATGATGCAGCGTCGACAAAATATTCCCAATAGATACAATAATAACAACAACTTTAGAAACAATAATAGAAATTTCTCTACTGGTTATAGAGCGAACAATCAGAATTTTAACAATAATTACAGAAGCAATATTAACAACAATCAAAGTTTCCAAAATAACAATAGAAACAACTTTAATAATAGTAACAACAGAAATCGTAGCAATTTTAACCATTACAATAACAATAATAACAATAATAGGAATCAGTATAACAACAACAATAGGAACAATCCCTTTAACAACAACAGAAATAATAATACAAGAAGAATAAATTGTATACAAGAACAGGGAAACGGGTGCAGCCAAGGGGATATGAACCACTATCCCTCAGAGGGCTAAAAACTAGAAATTTCACAATCACACAAAATCTCACAAATTATATAACACTAAAATGCAAAAACACATCAAAACCAATAACCCTTTTAATAGATACCGGCGCAGATATTTCGGTCTGCAAATACAAAGAATCAATTATAAACGAAGTATACAGTACAGAAAGAAAGTGTAAATTTTCGGGAAGTTCACACGAGGAAATTCACTCGCTAGGGACAGCACAGATCAAGCAACACATGAATTTCAGGCAGTGACTGAAGATTTCCCGATTGCAACTGATGCTATTCTAGGTCGTGATTTTTTAGCCAGGTATATGTGTAAAATAGATTACGAAACATTCACTATAACAGTGAGTTTCGAAAATGATGATTATGTAATCCCGCTAAACACAAAAATACCAGCTATCGAATCCTTCAAAATTCCACCAAGATTGGAAATGATACTTCCAATAAAACTAAACATACAGGAAGAATGCGTAATACTGAACCAGGAATTGGCAAAAGGAGTATTCTTAGCGAACTCCATTACACCAGCAAGAGGTGCATGCCATGTAAAAGTTAAAAATTGGAAAAACTAACGGCCTTACCGTATAAATCACCGTGATCGAACGCAACGCGAACACGAAGCCAACGCCGGGATCAAAAAACGGCATTTTGTAAATCACGGCGTAATTGCGTTCGTTGTCTTACGGCATCACTTGAGCTGTCAAGTTCTTACGAAAAAGAGTTGTATTTTTCTTAATTTATCAGCCAAATACAAAACACACAAAATTTGCTGCATCCATTGCATACCTCCCATAGCCTAGTGGTTAGAGCGTTCGATTAGCACGCGAGAAGTTGCGAGTTCAACCCTCAACCGCGATGCATTTCTTTTTTTTTTGTGATTTCGATCCTCAACTGCAGTGCTAGTATTTTCTTTTTTTTGTACTTTTTTCTTTAGTATTTGTCTTTAAAAAGTACTGCAATACTTATTATTTGCTTCTGCAGATTACCACAAATCAATTTTCACTCGAAATTACCAAAAATTTTGCGTTTAAAAAACTGAACGCGAGCACAAACCCAAGTGAACGATTTGACAGTTCAAGTGAGTGAATGCGCCGCGTTGCGTTTTACGCGGTACCGATTTTCATATGAAACTACGTAAGACAACGCGAGCAGTCACCGAGTGAGGTGATGCGTTTTACAAAATACCAAATTAGTGAACGCAGGGTGAAGTGAGGCGTTGGGATTTACAAAATAAGCACCTAAGTAAATACAACATTCTTAGAGCTTACAGGAATGACTATACCACAAACGCAAGATTCGAAAAGCTGATGGACGAAATAAAATTAACTAATCTAGAAGAAAATACCGAAAAAGAGTTAAAAGACATAATACGGGAATACCAAGATATTTTTCATCTTGAAGAAGACGAGCTAACAGTCAATAACTTTTATAGCCAAAGTCTAAATTTAACAGACAAAACGCCAATCTATATCAAAAACTACAGACTGCCGCAAACACAAAACGGCGAGATTAATAAACAAGTGCAAGATCTAATATCAAACGACATCATTGAACCTTCAGTCAGCCCTTACAACTCACCTTTGCTACTTGTACCAAAGAAGAGCAGTGACGGCAAGGAGAAATGGCGTTTGGTAGTAGATTTTAGAAAGTTAAACGACAAAATAGTTAATGACAAATTTCCTTTGACAAGATTGGAGGATGTGCTTGACATGTTGGGAAGAGCAAAATATTTTTCAACCCTAGACATGACAAGCTCATTTCATCAAATCCCTTTAGAAAAAGAATCTAGACCTTTAACTGCTTTTTCAACGCAGAACGGTCATTATCAATTTAAACGCTTACCATTTGGTTTAAAAATATCGTCCAACAGTTTTCAACGAATGTTAACAATTGCACTTAGCAGTTTGAACGCGGAAGCATTTTTGTATGTTGATGACATCATTGTATTTGGTTGTTCTCTACAGCATCATAACCAAAATCTCATTAAAGTGTTTGATAGATTGAAGCAGCACAATTGAAAACTCAATCCAGGCAAATGTCAATTTTTAAAATCAGAGGTAATTTACTTAGGCCATTTGATAACTGATAAAGGCATAAAAACAGACCCAGCCAAATGCGCTGCAGTAGCAAAGTACCCAGTGCCAGGCAATGCAGATGAAGTAAGAAGATTTGTGGCATTCTGCAATTACTACAGGCGTTTCATACCAGACTTTGCATTAATAGTTAAATGCCTTAATTCTCTGCTGAAGAAAGGGACACCTTTCATCTGGTCAGAAGAATGCGAAAAAGCATTTAACATGTTAAAAGAAAAGTTGGTCAGCCCACCAGTGTTGCAGTATCCAGATTTTGAAAAACCATTCGTTCTTACTACTGATGCATCTGACTTTGCGCTAGGAGCAGTGCTATCGCAAGGCGAAATTGGGCACGATTTACCAATATCTTATGCCAGTAAGACTCTGCAAAAGCACGACATCAACAAGCCGATTATTGAAAAAGAACTGCTAGCAATATACTGGGGTATACAATTCTTTAATGCTTACCTGTACGGAAGGAAATTTATAGTAATAACCGACCATAGACCATTAGTATCCCTATTTTCACACAAAAATCCTTCCTCGAAAATGACGAAAATAAGACTAGAATTGTAAGGATATGATTTCGAAATTGTATTCAAGCAAGGCAAAATAAATACGAATGCGGATGCACTGTCCCGCGTAAGAATAGACAGCGACATTTTAAAAGCTATGATACCCCCGCTGGAGCGTGAGAAAAATGAAATAAAAGTCGTAACAAAGAGCAAAAAACTAATTGAAAATAAAAAGAGAGAGCAATTGAATTATAGAAGGGCCCAGGGACAAGTAGATTCCCATGATGATGATAATACACATACACGCCGGCACGTTAGAGACTGCACAACACCAAAGGAGCCTGTACACCTCCATATTTGGGAGTGCACGTCTTTTAACGATATTAAGAACCTAAATGTGTTGAAATTTATATTAAAGAATAGAGTAGGCCTACATTTGAATTAAATAATAATATTTTGCGCATAACTTGTAGTGAAGACCCTTCTTACCAAGGCGAGATGCTGGAGAAGCTACATAGTTTTCTTAGTGAAAGAAAGATAAAGGAGCTAGCCCTTGAAGTAGTAGTAGTAGTAGTAATGCATTTATTTCTTCATTCTGCATTGAACACAATTCAGAGGATAGTATTTTACATATATATACTAAAGAAATAAATTTACGACTGTGACATATTAGTCGTTAGTCGGAAGGACTTGGTTTTACATTTAAATTTTAACATTTCAGCCTTACTTAATTAATTGAATTCTGAGATCAAAAATTTACGGTAATTTAAAGCATTGAGAATATAATATGCTAGATTTTTCCACCCGCATAAATCTCCATTTAGTGTTTTCATTATTTCGATTTCTGTTAAGGTTGTTCTGTGCAGCCATTTTTGCCGAAAGTCTCTGAGCGCTGGACACCTTCCAATAAAGTGTTGTATATTCTCATCTTCGTTTAGGTTGCATAAAGTGCAAAGTTTGGTCCTTTTCGAATTGAAAGAGGTTGCATTTAATTCAATTAAATCCGCACGCGCCTTGAACGTCCACATAATTACTGCTTGGCTGTGACTCTCAGTGAAATATAACTGACCTTTTAAGTGATCTAGCCGGCTATAATATCGTTCCGTCTTTAAAGCCCGTTCCATATATACTTGCTTTTGCGTCGCTCTTAAACTGTCTACCAGCTCATTCTGCTGCCTCTCCCACTGCTGCCTCGTCATATGGACCGTGCTCCATGTAAGATCTAAGGATTTTCCTAGCTCATTTATGTTTTTTGTCCAAAACACTTGCTTGTCCAAAACTTTCCTTGTTAGCTGATGCGGTAGTCGATTCTCGCCATATTCGAAAATTGTTCGTATTATATAGTTTAGGTGTAGTTGTAGCGTATAAAAGTGGTTATCCTCCATCCCTGTCTCAATCATTAGCGCATAGTTCGGAGTGAAATTCGGTAGTTTCAGTATTCTCTTTACAAAAAACCGCTGCAGCTTATCTACATCTTCAAAATGCGAATAGCCCCAGACTTGAGCGCCATGCGATTGAACCGCCCGGCAAACTGCTTGGAACAAACGCCACTTCGATTTGAGGGAGATGTCGGTTTTTCCAAGGAAACTGCTCCATGTCATATTTATACTGACTTTAGCTACTTGGTTCCTCTCGTCGACGTGTTGTGAGAATACCATCTTTGGTGTCAGCAGCATACCCAAATACGTGTAGCTTGAGACTATTTCCACTTCCAACCCTCTAAAATACCATCGCTCGCTGTTCGACAATCTGCCACCATTCCGGAATACCATGATTTTGGACTTGCTTAAGTTTACCTCCAGGTTCCAATAGTCGCAATACTTTTCCAGATTACTTATCATTTTTTGCAAAACATACTTGTCATCTGCCAGAATGACTATGTCATCAGCATACAATAGTAGTCGGATATTAAGCTCATCCACATACATACCACCTCCCAAATTATCGTGCAAATCGTTTATGTAAAGTGCAAATAATAAAGGAGATAAGAGGCAGCCTTGCTTAACTCCAGACACCGTTGCAAAACTTTCCGATAATTCCTTTCCCGTCCAGACCATCGAGCGTGTGTTCTCGTATATATTTGCGATTAGATTAACTATCTTGGTTGAAATCCCCATTGCATGCAACTTAAATATCAACGATGAACGTGCCACTTTGTCGAATGCTGCTTTGAAGTCGACGAAAAACGCATAAACTTTCTTTCGTTCTGCCAGCTTCAAATGTACAATGGATGCAAGGTTGTATAAATTATCCACTGTTGAGTACTTTTTCCTGAACCCGGCCTGAAATTCCGTCATCACACCTTTCTCCTCTACCCAGACGTTCAACCTGTCATTAATTAATCCCATCATGACTTTTGCAATGCAATTCATGAATGAGATTCCCCGGTAATTGCAAGGCATGCTGTCGTCTCCTTTTTTATATATTGGGAAAATAACGCTGGTTCTAAATGTTTCATCGACTTTGCCTCTGTCAAAAATTGAGTTGTACGCATTGGTTAATTCTTGCATAAATTCCGTTGGTGCATTTTTAAGGAACTCGTATGGTATCCGATCATCACCTGGGGCCTTATTCGTTTTCGCTTTTGCTAAGACCCGCTGCACCTCTTCGATTGTTATGGCAGCATCTAAATGCGAATCTTCAAAATACATTGGAGCATATTGTATATCCTTCGAGATTTGCGGCGGGTTTAAAAGCGCTTCAAAATACGAGCGGAAGTCAGCTGCTGATATATTAGATCGTTTAAACGCGCCTTGATTTCTAATTTCATTCACCATACTCCACCAGCTTTTACTGTCATTAACATTATTTATTTGTTCATTCAGATTTCTGTGGTATGCTTCTTTTTTATCGATGCATATTTCCTTATATCTTTTGTTTGCTTCCAGGTAAGTCATTCGATCAGTCGCACTTGATGCATTTTTAAACTTTTTTAAAGATTTAAACGATTTTTCTCTTGCCTTGAGACATTCTGTGTCGAACCATTTATTTTTTGGCGAAAAATTTCCAAAGTTTCGGTCAACCGGCACTGACAATTGGATTATATCGGTCAGATCTTTCAACTGGAGATTTTGTTTCTGTTTTTTGGCTTCGATTAAGTTTAGCTTTATGCTTTTTTGGTGCAAGTCCTTATATTTCGCTTTCCAAATAGTTTTTGGCAAAAGTATGGCTCCCTTATTTATACTTTGTTGCATTTGCAACTTTAGTGATAAACTAACAGGAAAGTGATCGGACCACGTCTTATGTTCCACCACAAAACATTCCACGTTGCTTAGCAATTCATTCGAGACTGCACAAATATCGTTCACAGATTGTCCAACTGTACTGACATATGTAAAATGTCCGAGCTCGTCTCCTTTCATTTGGCCGTTTGCAATTGTAAGGCCATAGTCGTTGCAGAATTCAATAAATTTTTTACCCTTGCTGTTAACAATCGCATCCCTTGAGCATCTTCTCTCGGTCGCTACTTTAAAATGATTTCCGTTTTCGCCATTCACCTGTTGCAGATTGCCAATTCGAATATTCATATCGCCAATTACCACCGGATTGCAAACTTCTTCATTCGTAAAATATTGCTCAACTACCTTAAATTCTCCTTCCCAATTTGCGCTTCTGATATATAAGGGAATGATTGTTACTGCATTTAAATCCGTTTGTATTTGAATTACATCTTGTCCGGCTACATTAACGAAGTCATATCGTATCTGCAGGCCTGTCAATCTCTTGTTAACGCCGTACATGCAACCTCCTATTGCTCTGCCATATTTGCTGATTTTCGTAGCTGGTTTCCAGAAAGTGTTAAGGCCTTTGAAGTAGTTTCTGTAATTTTCTATTTTTTCTTCAGTGGCATGCGTTTCTAACAGAACAACCACGTCGAAGGAGTTTATATATTTAAAGAAATCATTGAAAATTAATTTGTTTTCAATACCATTTATGTTATAAGAGATAATATTTATATTTATGTTACTTTCTGATTCATTTTCAAGCGGTACTAAATTCTCATTACTTTTACAATAGCTTTGTTTATTATTATTAATACTTAAAAGTTTTTTGGAGTTAGTTTATTCATAATAAAATTATAATCTATATTAATTTTATTTAACACCTCACCATCATATAAGTGTTCGAGCACGTCCGCTGCTTTCTGGCTGCCGCATACCAATTCATTGTTGTTATTCCAACGGAACCACTTATCCGATATCTTCAGTTTATCATCGCGCACTGTAACTCGATATTTATTGCTCACGGCAAGTATTTCGCTTTTTACCGACAGCATAGCTTTTTTGTACTGTTGTCGCTGTGGGTTAAGGTCGGCTTCCACAGAAATCGTGCTTCCAGCCAAATTTTTTGTGTATTTAAAAACTTCTTGAACCATGTCATCAGTCTTCAGTCTCGCCACTACAGTCATTTTCTCCTTATTGGCGTAGATTTTGCGTGCATACTCGATTTCGATAGGGCGAGGCATTTTCAAATTGTTTTTGCAAACTCTCTCAATAGCGTTTCTGGCTGAGACATTCATATCAATACCTTTGAAAATTAAATTATTCATTCTGTGATGGTTCTCTAAACGCCCCATTTGTGCCCGCATTTTTTCTTTATCTTCTTCTAAATCCATTACTTTTTTCTTCAGAGCCTGGTTTTCTTCTGTGAGCTTATCCATTTTTATGGATAATGCGCCTACGTGGTTTTTTACACTTTCGAAGTCTTCTTTAGTTGGTAGATTCTTAAGTTTTTCATCTAATGTTGCTTCCATGGTTTTTTGCATTAAGGCCATCAGCTCAGAGACCGTTAATTTGCCCACGGAGCCGCTCATTTCCGCCGCCTCCGGTGAAGTTTCCGCCAATTTTCTCTTCGACACTTGAACTGTTGCCGTGGGATTTCGTGTCGGGGTCCTTTCCATGGTTTTACAGTCTGGCAACTACGAATCGTTTTACAGTCTGTGCTTTTGCTACTATGGTTTGTGTCCAGGATAGCCTATTTGCTATTATCTAGATAAAAGCTTTCTTCGCGATCTGTCAAAGGGTAACCAGCTGCTGGCCGGCTGCTCACAGAAACTACCTGTTGGGGCTCCAACTGCCCACTCGCTTGCTCACGCAGTATCCAGTGACACTCCAGCTCTCCTCGATGCGCCAAGTTGTGCTGAATCGAACGTTGTATGAATTGCTGCTTTTCTTTCGCTTATTCTGTCAAATATCAACTTAAATTTACGAGGCTGAAAACTTTTGCTTGTGTAGATAACAGAGTTGCCAAGTACAAGCCCTTGAAGTTAATGAATTTGAATTTTATTCCGGAACGTTAAATATGAATGCATTCAAGAAGATATATAATGATTTTATGTTAAAGAAAGACTCGCCAATAAATATTTTGATATACAGAGCTCCAAAAAGTATAGAAAGCAAATTGCAACAGTAAAAGTTGATAGAAGAATTCCACGACTCACGAACAGCAGGACATTTGGGTATAAGAAAAACGGTTCTCAAGTTGAAACAAAGATACATATGGCGACACATGAGACAAATGGTCATAGAAGTTATAAATAACTGCGAGAACGCAGAGTTTCCAAACAATTGCAATTGACACTGTAGGCCCATTGAGAATTTCCAACGGTTACAGATACATATTGACAATGCAATGCGGTTTCACAAAGTTTGTAGTGGCGCATCCAATTGAAAGCAAAGATGCGAAGACAGTCGCGACCACCCTTGTTGAGCAACTCGTGCTCAAGTACGGCTGTTTTGCGACACTTAAGCGCTGATCAGTCACCGCGTATCGTATTTAATCGGAGCGCAGACAAAACCTACCCTACCCGAGCTCATACATGCGTTCGCTCATTGCGTATTTAATCGGCGCGTGACGCAGAAATTATAATCCAAATTGGTTTTTCTCACACGTTTACGTCTGCTCTGATGCTCAGAGAGGATGAGAGAATGGCATTGCTTTGTACTAAAAACAGCGCTGCCACTGCTCTTCGATTTTAATTTAGTACAAAAACCGGATTATTATTGTTAGCATTCATTCATAAAAGTAGACCACAATAAATATATCTAAAAATTTAGATAATTCTGTGTCATAGATTTTATAAAGAATGTAAAATTTAACCTCAAAAGCAAAATGAACAGCGTGCTTACTTTGTGCACGAAACTATATGGCAGCACGGCAGCAATAACCAAAACAGAAACGTGCAAAAGAGCCACAGCTGCGATACGATTTTCACTGAACGGCCCAAATTTTTCCGTTACGATTAATTCCGCTCACAAAAGATAGTTCGGGTAGGGTAGGTTTTGTCTGCGCTCCGATTAAATACGATACGCGGTGACTGATCAGCGCTTTAAGTCCGATAAGGGCACGGAATTTGTTTGTCAAGTGTTTTCAACCCCATATCACCATCAAACGATCGGCGCGCTCGAAAGGAATCATAGAGTCCTTAATGAGTTTATGTTATCGTTCGCAGAAGACCACGAGTGGGACAAATGGGTACCATATTATTGTTTTGCGTACAACACGAGCCCACACATTGAGACTGAGTACTCACCATATGAGCTAATATTTGGAAAATTACCGACACTTCCGAGCGACAAACAAACAAACAATGAGAAGATTTACGACTTTGAAAATTATGCCAACGAACTAAAGGCAAGACTGAAGTGCTCTATAGATAAGGCTAGAAAGCTGATACATGAGGCTAAATTAAAAAGAAAAATAAATTATGATAGAAATGTAAACAATTCGAACTTAGAAATTGGAGATTTAGTTTTATTAAAGCTAGAAAGTAGAAAAAAGTCCTTATCACGGACCGTATAGAATATTAGAAAGAAAGGGGGTAAACTCCATAGTAGATATAAAAGGGAAAGCCAAAGAGCTCCACAACAATAATCTTAAGAAGTATTTAGGAAATTTTACATAAACAAACGATAGAATAGATATTTACATTATATACATTATTATATTATATTAATCAAAGAATTTACTATATTTGCATACTACATCAATTTAATCACACTAGTTAAGAATACACATTTTCGACATTACAATTTTATATTACATTTTTACCGATAAGAATATATATACAATATGTAAAGCAATACAAAGAAAGACCAAAAATGTTAGCAATCTAAGTTATGTACAGTTTTCCAACGCCCCATCTTAAAATATTATTCCAGCAAAGAAACTTTCCAGTAATAATTTTTCGCTTGAGGGTAAGGGTGTAGGGTACCACGCATTACCACATCGCCACACTGCGCAGCATTGACATGCATGTTTTATTAGGTCAGGGCACACACGCGATACGCGACACCGCTTGCACTTGCGCTTGCAGTGTAACGTTAGCGCATGCGGATGCACTTGTCACTATTTCGCTGTGCATGCTATTTGTTGCGCAGGTCAGTGATTGGCTATTGCCTGGGTACATATTCATTGTACACTAGAATAGGGCGGAGTATTGGAAATACTGGGTTTTCACTTGTTATGTAGATTTACTTTATAAGCCTCTGGGCTAACGAAATAAACTCAGATTGAAACGGAACTTCTTCGGCCCCACAGCCTTAGTCTTTTTATTTGAATCTACTCACTGCGGCGCTTGCGCCATACTCATAAAGCGCGGCACGCTCAAATGCCATCCCGAACGATATCACTGACGACTTACACTTAGGCAGATTGACTAGAACCATCACACTTCATTTATACATCTTTTTTGTGTGTGGCCTAATTTTTGACATTTTTTGCACAGCATTGGATTTGGAATGTAATGCTGGACTTTGACTTTGTACCACGCTACGTCTACCACATTTGGAATATCGGTCGAATGTTAGCACCACTTTTCCCGTGAAAACTGGTTTTCCATCCACCAACCGGGTAAACTTATATACTCCGATAACTCCTTGCGATTTCAACTCATATATAATTTCCTCGTCCGGCACATGGGATAGGCAGGGAGCGTAAATAACTCCTTTAACAAAGTTAAGGCTCTCGTGCAGTTTGGTGGTAATTTTACACAAATTTGGCAGACTATCCGCTTTCAAAAATTTTTCAGTGCAACGCGAGTTTTTTGTTAAAATTAGTAGAGAGCCGTCTCTCAGTTGCGATATTGCTTCTATTCCAGTGGAAATGGTATCGAGGCTTTTTTTAATAGCAAAAGGGCTTAACTTTGATAGAGGAGTATCCATATCCTTCTACTGGGAAAATAAGACGGGCGGTGGACAAGTGGGCGTGGCACCGCCCATACAAATAAAATCGTTTATATAGAATAGCGTTGGAACTAAAGGTCGTGCAGCATTGAAATTTCGTATGCAGTCCCCTCTTGGATGTGTCGTCCCACTGATAAAACTTTATGGGCGTAGGATAAGGGGCGTGGCACTTTTTTTATCAACTCCAGATTTGTGTATAACTAGAACTACACGTCACACATCAATGAAACTCGGTAGGAACTTACTACATATCCATATCCTTCTACTGGGAAAATAAGACGGGCGGTGGACAAGTGGGCGTGGCACCGCCCATACAAACAAAATCGTTTATATAGAATAGCTTTGGAACTAAAGGCCGTGAAGCATTGAAATTTCGTATGCAGTCGCCTCTTGGATGTGTCGTCCCACTGGTAAAACTTTATGGGCGTAGGATAAGGGGCGTGGCACTTTTCTATCAACTACACACTTCGGCTTCAGTTTATAAATAAAGGTACACCACACATCAATGAAAAACGATAGGAACTTACTCGCCGCACCTTGCAAGCAAAACAACAACAACTCATCGCGCCACAAATATGCCACGAATATTAGGGTCGATCACAGCCGTATGATTTGTTAAATTGAGGATATGACATATGACGATAGGAAACACTGTGAATACCCTAAATATTGTGTACTGCTCTGCAAGTTTTAAATTCTTTTTGCGAAAAATTGCAGAGCTCTAAAATTTAATTTATGGGAGACTAAAAAGTAGAAAATAATATTATATAAAAAACAACTTTTTAAAAATAAGCTTTAATGCACTAAAAATTAGAAAATAAATTGTTTCGAAGTCACCAGTATCTTACTATCAATAAAAGCTTGTGCGCTTAATATCCATATTCAAAATATCTTTCATTACTAGAATCTATTTGCAAAAAATAATTTAAATAAAAGATTGTGGTTGACAAATATTAAACACATGAGCGCCCCAAGCTTTTATTGATAGTAAGATACTGGTGACTTCGAAACAATTTATTTTCTACTTTTGAGTACATTAAAGCTTATTTTTTATATAATATTATTTCTTTGAATTTTGGACATGATATGTCAGAAGCGGGGTGCTCTCCATTGCAGTTGGCGCAGCTAGTTCTAGTGCAGTTATTAGGATCGTGCGGCGGAAGATTGCACTCATTGCACGAAGCTTCATTTATACATCTTTTTTGTGTGTGGCCTAATTTTTGACATTTTTTGCACCGCATTGGATTTGGAATGTAATGCTGGACTTTGACTTTGTATCACGCTACGTCTACTACATTTGGAATATCGGTCGAATGTTAGCACCACTTTTCCCCTGAAAATTGGTTTTCCATTCACCAACCGGGTAAACTTATATACTTCGATAACTCCTTGCGATTTCAACTCATATATAATTTCCTCGTCCGGCACATGGGATAGGCAGGGAGCGTAAATAACTCCTTTAACAAAGTTAAGGCTCTCGTGCAGTTTGGTGGTAATTTTACACAAATTTGGCAGACTATCCGCTTTCAAAAATTTTTCAGTGCAACGCGAGTTTTTTGTTAAAATTAGTAGAGAGCCGTCTCTCAGTTGCGATATTGCTTCTATTCCAGTGGAAATGGTATCGAGGCTCTTTTTAATAGCAAAAGGGCTTAACTTTGATAGAGGAGTATCCATATCCTTCTACTGGGAAAATAAGACGGGCGGTGGACAAGTGGGCGTGGCACCGCCCATACAAACAAAATCGTTTATATAGAATAGCGTTGGAACTAAAGGTCGTGCAGCATTGAAATTTCGTATGCAGTCCCCTCTTGGATGTGTCGTCCCACTGATAAAACTTTATGGGCGTAGGATAAGGGGCGTGGCACTTTTTTATCAACTCCAGATTTGTGTATAACTTTAGAACTACACATCACACATCAATGAAACTCGGTAGGAACTTACTACATATCCATATCCTTTTACTGACAAAATAAGACGGGCACTGGATAAGGGGGCGTGGCACCCCCCATACAAACAAAATTTTTGATCTCGATTAGCTTTGGAACTAAAGGTCGTGCAGCATTGAAATTTCGTATGCAGTCGCCTCTTGGATGTGTCGTCCCACTGGTAAAACTTTATGGGCGTAGGATTAGGGGCGTGGCACTTTTTTATCAACTCCATATTTGTGTATAACCTATAAACTACACATCACACATCAATGAAACTCGGTAGGAACTTACTATACATTAGAGGTCTGCATGAATGCATTTGAAAGAGCGACCAAGACATTCATTCGGGTTTGAATCTTTCGCTCGCATGTGCACTTAAGGCCTTGTCACATAGAATCCGTTGCGTCCGTGAGAGCGTCGTTTTCAACTGACGGCGACGGACTGCCGGAGAGGGTCGGCACAATGAATACGCTGGCAGCGCATAGAAAATCAGCTGCCTCGTCTTCTGTATTGAAACATTTATATTGTTGCGCCAGCACCAGAAATCCCAGCATTTTCCTTCAGAAGCTTCTTGCGGTACACCTGAGCCCATTTGTCATAAAGGCAAATGTACTGTTGTACTGTTTCTATTAATTGTTCTTCGAAACAATTGCTAATACAGAAAATTTCAATGAAATTGAAAAAATTCCACAGAAAATTTCAAGTCGGCAAAACAATAAAAACAATCAGCTGATATCTGTCAACGTTCTGCCGGACGGCAAAAGTTGAAAGTTGTTCAACTTTTTGCGTTGCGGCATCGCATCCGTTGCTTATGTGCCATGCTTCATATGATTTCATACATTTCAACTTTGCTGTCAGTTAAAAAATCGCTCTCACGGACGCAACGGATTCTATGTGACGAGGCCTTTATTTCCAAACATGTGTTGAATAAGCACATATGCCTTAAGAGTGAATGAGATAGCAAAACAATTGAGTAAATTGTAAGCGCAAGCACATTACTCACAAGCAGTGTACCCACTATTCAAATGTTTTGGTAAACAGAGTGCAATGCAGTGGGTGCACCGAGTATTTAAGGGGCTATACGCAATTAAGAGACTGAGCTTATTTTTAAAGAATTTCTGATGGAAAGACGTTTTAGTGTATTAACTATAATTTCTATGCATATTGTGGTCATTTTAAACATTATTTGCCGAAGAAAAGACTTTCGGACGCTGCATTATTAACCGGCGTGCAGCAGCGGCTTCGCCAAAATTCTCCAGCTTACCATTCACTGCACCCACTTTACCCACTTCACTCACTATACAATAGCTTTGCTTTGTTACATTCGTTTTGTTTGTTTTGATTGTAGCAAATAGAGCAAGATAACAAATGCTGCTCTTACTCTCTTTGAAAATAATGGCACGAGTGGGTATTTGTTTTGGTATTGAGAGGTTTTGTGAGTGTTTCACCCATTCAAATGTTTCACTCGTGCGCTGAGTGCAATGAAATGGGTAACCGTAGTGCACAGGCAAACCAAATGCATTCATGCAGACCTCTACTACACATCCATATCCTTCTACTGGGAAAATAAGACGGGCGGTGGACAAGTGGGCGTGGCACCGCCCATACAAACAAAATCGTTTATATAGAATAGCTTTGGAACTAAAGGTCGTACAGCATTGAAATTTCGTATACAGGCCCCTCTTGGATGCTTCGTCCCACTGGTAAAATTTTATGGGCGTAGGACAGGGGGCGTGGCACTTTTCAAGCAACTACACACTTGGGCTTCAGTTTATAATTATAGGTACACCACACATCAATGAAAAACGATAGGAACTTACTCGCCGCGCCTTGCAAGCAAAACAACAACAACTCATCGCGCCACAAATATGCCACGAATATTAGGGTCGATCACAGCCGTAAAATTGCGAAAAATTGCAGAGCTTCAAAATTTAATTTATGGGAGACTAAAAAGTAGAAAATAATATTATATAAAATAAAAACTTTTTAAAAATAAGCTTTAATGTACTAAAAAGTAGAAAATAAATTTTTTCGAAGTCACCAGTATCTTACTATCAATAAAAGCTTGTGCGCTTAATATCCATATTCAAAATATCTTTCATTAGGTTAGGTTAGGTATATCTGGCGGCCTAAGGAAGGCCACGCATAGACCCTATTGGGTCCTTAGCGATACCAGTTAGGGTTCCGTTTTAGGAGTTCTCAAAGTAGTGATCTGTCAGAATTTGGGTGCGTTTCACAAATTTCCAAAGAGGCTTGATACCTAGTTTCGAGATCTGTTCGAGCCCTGAAAAGAACGGCGCTCCTAGACACGTCAGGCGAGCTCTAGCGATGGCTGGGCAGGAGCATAGTATGTGTTCTAAGGTCTCCCTACTACCCGCTTCTTTGCATTTCCTGCAGCTTTCGTCGTTCGTTATACCCATCCTATGTGCATGCGCTGCTACAAGGCAGTGTCCCGTTAGTGCACCTATGATAGCTCTACATTCTACTCTTGGGAGAGTCAGTATAAACCTAGTATACCTTTCTTCATAGGACTTTAGCATGATTTGGAGGTCGCGCAGGTGCTGAGGTTATTCCACCTAGCCCTCGTTTTCCTTTTCATGCATTCCTCTATTTGGCTGTAGAGCACTTGCAGAGGCATCAGTACGCTGCTGATATGCTCATCTGAAAGGCAGACACCCTGTTTGGCAATAGCATCCATTTCCTCATTTCCCTCTATGCCTTTATGCCCGGGTACCCAGTAAATATGTAGCCTGCGATTCGCGGCTAATCTTTCTAGTGCCACCTGGCATTGCAGGACATTTTTGGATGATAGACTATGGGATGTTATTGCCTTGATAGCTGCCTGACTGTCTATGTAGAAGTTTATCATTGAGTTTATGGTGGTGCTGGTGCAAGCCAGTTCCGCAGCTTTCCTGACGGCGAACACCTCGGCTTGAAAGACGGTACAGTGATTGGGTAGGCGAAACGGATGTTTGATATCTAGATCAGGGCAGTACACACCTGCTCCGACTCCTTCTATCATTTTAGAGCCATCTGTAAATAGATTAAAGGATGCGCGACGAGGTTCCAAACCTTTGCGCCACCCTTCCTTTTCGATTGTGACCTTTATCCTTTTTCCGAATCTTAGGATCGGTGTCATGTAATCTATTTCGGCCGCTTGGCTTCGTGTTATGGAGCTATGTCCAAAAAAGCTGCTTTTGAATTGCCCCAAGGCCCTCAGTCTGCCTGCGGACTTAGCCGCTAGGTATTCTGAGAAAAGGTCGATGGGTGGTAGATTGAGTATGTTGTTGAGTGCTGCAGTTGGAGTGGTTTTAATGGCTCCCGTTATGTAAAGCGCGGCGAGACGCTGAACCTTCTCCAAAAGCTTACAATAGGTAGATTTCTTGATCGCGTTCCACCACACCAGAACACCGTAGAGTAATATTGTTCTTACGATGGCTGTGAAACACCAGTGCGTAAGCGAGGGAAATAAGCCCCAAGTACTGCCTAGCATCTTTTTGCAATATCTTTCATTACTAGAATCTATTTGCAAAAAAATAATTTTAATAAAATATTGTGGTAACTGGTTGACAAATATTAAACACATGAGCGCCCAAGCTTTTATTGATAGTAAGATACTGGTGACTTCGAAACAATTTATTTTCTACTTTTTAGTACATTAAAGCTTATTTTTTATATACTATTATTTCTTTGAATTTTGGACATGATATGTCAGAAGCGGGGTGCTCTCCATTGCAGTTGGCGCAGCTAGTTCTAGTGCAGTTATTAGGATCGTGCGGCGGAAGATTGCACTCATTGCACGAAGCTTCATTTATACATCTTTTTTGTATGTGGCCTAATTTTTGACATTTTTTGCACCGCATTGGATTTGGAATGTAATGCTGGACTTTGGCTTTTGTACCACGCTACGTCTACCACATTTGGAATATCGGTCGAATGTTAGCACCACTTTTTCCCGTGAAAACTGGTTTACCATCCACCAACCGGGTAAACTTATATACTCCGATAACTCCTTGCGATTTCAACTCATATATAATTTCCTCGTCCGGCATATGGGATAGGCAGGGAGCGTAAATAACTCCTTTAACAAAGTTAAGGTGCTTATTTTGTAAATCCCAACGCCTCACTTCACCCTGCGTTCACTAATTTGGTATTTTGTAAAACGCATCACCTCACTCGGTGACTGCTCGCGTTGTCTTACGTAGTTTCATATGAAAATCGGTACCGCGTAAAACGCAACGCGGCGCATTCACTCACTTGAACTGTCAAATCGTTCACTTGGGTTTGTGCTCGCGTTCAGTTTTTTAAACGCAAAATTTTTGGTAATTTCGAGTGAAAATTGATTTGTGGTAATCTGCAGAAGCAAATAATAAGTATTGCAGTACTTCTTAAAGACAAATACTAAAGAAAAAAGTACAAAAAAAAGAAAATACTAGCACTGCAGTTGAGGATCGAAATCACAAAAAAAAAAGAAATGCATCGCGGTTGAGGGTTGAACTCGCAACTTCTCGCGTGCTAATCGAACGCTCTAACCACTAGGCTATGGGAGGTATGCAATGGATGCAGCAAATTTTGTGTGTTTTGTATTTGGCTGATAAATTAAGAAAAATACAACTCTTTTTCGTAAGAACTTGACAGCTCAAGTGATGCCGTAAGACAACGAACGCAATTACGCCGTGATTTACAAAATGCCGTTTTTTGATCCCGGCGTTGGCTTCGTGTTCGCGTTGCGTTCGATCACGGTGATTTATACGGTAAGGCCGTAAGGCTCTCGTGCAGTTTGGTGGTAATTTTACACAAATTTGGCAGACTATCCGCTTTCAAAAATTTTTCAGTGCAACGCGAGTTTTTTGTTAAAATTAGTAGAGAGCCGTCTGTCAGTTGCGATATTGCTTCTATTTCAGTGGAAATGGTATCGAGGTTTTTTTAATAGCAAAAGGGCTTAACTTTGATAGAAGAGTATTAGGATCACTTGCCGATATTACGACATATTTTGGATTCGAGATTAGCACGTTTTTAAGGGGTAATTGGGGGAAATTTTCCTGTTGATTGGTGAAAATTTCAGAATAATCGGGCAGACTCTGAAAACGGTTGGAAGGCCTATGGGGGGGGGGGGGGGGGGAGGGGGCCTATCAGGAGGCCCTGGAGCCATCGTAAATTACATTTATACCAGGTAAGAGTTAATAAAACTCGTGTGGTTGGGTGCCCATCGAGCGCGTCCCCAGGTGGTGGATAGGGGTACGCCACGGTTCTCTTCCGTGGTTAAAGGGGCCATAGCAATCTGTGAAAGCCTCTTCGCGAACCAACCCCCCTCGCAGCAGGGTTACAATGCAAAAACCCTTTTTCATGGAAAGTCAACCTATGGATTTGACTACCCCAGGTGGTACCCACGACAGTGGCAATCCACCCGCGTTGGACGCGGCTGAGGCAAGGATTCTGGGGGCCTCACCTTCCATGATTTACACGGCTGAGGATAGCTCCTCGAGCCAATTCCTTTCGGACTTTTTCGAAAGAGTCCAGGTAGCGATTGGCGATTTAGACGGCAGCGATTTAGCTGCTTCACAAATCTGTCAGTCGCTATCTAGCCACCTTCCCACCCCCAAATCGCAATCGACTGAACTGGATGACGGAAAAGCAGCAATGCAGATTACGCATACTGATCAGCCGATGGCGGAGGCCGTGATCCCGGATGAAGCTGGTCTGCAGCCGGACGTTCCACCTGGGACCAAGGCGGCACCAGCCGCCAACCGATCAGGCCTGTCCAAATCTCGGCTTAGAAAGCTAAGAAAATGGGCAAGGGAGTCGGGAAAGACCACTGAGGCTACCTCTACCCCGGCCATGGATGTTGGTAAGAGACCCAGATCGACAGAAGTCACTCCGACTGAAGCCGACTCGGGCGCTTTCCAAAACCAAGGTTCGAGGCTGAGTAAGGGGAAAAGGCAGAAACTTGTCGCTGCCCCATCCCCAAAGCCAAATCCGGCGAATGGAGCCCCTACTCGAGCGGGTCACCAGAGTGCGGAAGGTGAGGCTGACAAGGCCGGAACCTACCGCGCTGTGGAACCACTCGAAGATGGTCCTTCCACGAGCCAAGCCGCCGAGAAAGCTATAAAGAGGAGGG
Organism: Neria commutata; assembly: GCA_963457695.1. Taxonomy (NCBI): domain Eukaryota; kingdom Metazoa; phylum Arthropoda; class Insecta; order Diptera; family Micropezidae; genus Neria; species Neria commutata. Next base: position 38,593,315 of record OY735245.1, read on the forward strand.
GACCCACGCTTAGCGAAGTGGTTTCATCCTCACTTGTGGCTAATATCGGCAAAATGGGAGAGGACCGCAGGATGAATGGGGCAGAGCTGTCGCACTGTCACGATCATCTCTTCCGCTCAGTCGTGGCTGCTGGCTCTCATATGAACGCAGAGAGTTATGGGAATAGCAACGGCGTCATCGTCGTAAAATGCTCTTCTCAGGGCTCCTTCGATCGTATGAGAGAGGCAGTGCGGTCTATTCCCCCTCTGGGCAATGCAAGGTTTGCTTTCTATGAAGGCGCCGATCTGCCCAGGCTCGTCCGGGGCGTCTGCTGGATTCCTGGTCCGCACAGGAACACCAAGATTGTCCTGGATGGCCTTCGTGCCCAAAACCAGGGTCTCGACACTGGCTGCTGGAGAGTCTATTCCCACAGGAAGGAGAAGAGCCAGGATGGAGAGGATGGCTCGACCCTTGTTGTGGGCCTAGACCAGAGCTCAGTGGAGATTCTCAGGTCAAGGTACGACCTGAGACCCTACTTCCACTTGGGAAGGATAAAGTTCCGATTAAATTCCAGGCGCTAGTGGAGTCTCAGCTTCGGATCAATATCGCATGATATTCACCCAGATCAACTTGCAACACTCCAAGTCTGCTACTGCACTCTTAAGTAGGAGACTTTCCGTGGTGCACACATTCCCTCACATAGCATCTATTCAAGAACCTTGGGTTTTCAATAAACGCATTTGCGGTCTTGGGGGTGTTCGAGGGTTCTCGATACTGGCAGACGAGGGCTCCGACAGGCCGAGGACCTGTCTGGCAGTGTCGAATGTGCTAGACGTTACCAAGCTTGGGCAATTTTGCTGTCAAGACTTGGTGGCGGCTAGCATCGGCCTGAAGTGTGATGGCAAATGGCTTAAATTTGTCGTTGCCTCAGCCTACTTTCCCTATGACTCAGTGCTTCCTCCTCCTCCTAAGGTTGTATCTGAGCTCATAGAGTACTGCGAATCGAAGGGTTTGGGCCTGATTATCTGTTGCGACGCCAACTCCCAGCACTCCATCTGGGGAAGTAGCAAATGCAACTATCGAGGGCAAAAACTTTTTGATTTCATACTGTCTTCTGGTCTGAACATCGAGAACGTAGGGAACAAACCCACGTTCGTGACCTCTAGAAGACAGGAAGTGATAGACCTGACACTGTCTAACCACAGGCTCAGTGCACCTATCACTAACTGGCGGGTGTTGTCAGAGGATTCTCTTTCTGATCATCGATACATCGAATTCCAGCTTGACTGCGGTACACACATTCCACTGCTGAGCAGGAATCCGAGAAAAACCAATTGGGGAAAATTCAGGGAGACGCTGGAATTAAAAACTTCGGCCAATCCTGATGTCAGGACAAAGAACAATATTGAGTCCGTTGCTCACAAGCTGAGTACGGACCTTGTTAGTAGCTTTGAACAGGCTTGCCCGGTTAGGAAGGCTCTGAGCAGGACACCGGTTCCGTGGTGGAACGCTGACCTCCAGAACCTGAGAAAGGAATCCAGGAAACTACTCAACCGTGCTCTGAAAACGGGTGGGGAGGCTGACTGGGCTCAATACCGATCTAAGCAGAGGGAGTATAAGAGGCTGGTTCGTGAATCGAAAACTGCCTCCTATAGGAACTTTTGTGGCCAGATTGAATCGCTTAGCGAGACCAGCAGGCTGATTAAGATACTGAAAAGCGACCGAAAGGCCAAGCTGGAATCGCTTCGCAGGTCTGACGGCTCGTACACTGAGACCAAGGAGGAGACCATGCAGCTTCTCTTTGAGACTCACTTTCCGGGCAGTCAGATTTCGGTGGGACCCCTGCCTTCTATAACTGGTGTGTCCACAACGGAGGAAGTTGGGCCCTCAAGGAGGGACTGGTACATTGCATCCAGAATTGCTAACGACTCGGCGATTAGATACGCTATATCTGCGTTCGAAAACTTTAAGTCACCAGGTCTGGATGGGATTTACCCGGCCCTTCTAAAAGAGGGACTAGCCCAGATAGCACCAACCTTGAAGAAGCTCTTCATCGCTTGTATTGCTCTGGCTTATGTTCCCTTCCCATGGCGGTTGGCGAGAGTGGCTTTCATTCCGAAAGTAGGAAAGGATGACTACTCACTCGCCAAAAGCTTCCGCCCTATCAGCATGTCCTCCTTCTTGCTGAAGGGATTGGAGAGACTTGTTGAGCTGCACATCCGCAGGGCGCTGCTTCAGCATCCCCTCTCGCCCGCGCAACATGCTTATCAACGCGGAAAATCTTGTGAAACAGCGCTACAAAATCTGGTTGGTAGGATTGAGGGTGCTGTGGACAGGAAAGACTACGCAATGGGCATTTTCGCGGACATTGAGGGTGCATTTGATAATGCGTCCTTTGAAGGAATGTGTAGCGCAGCTAGCTCTCATGGAGTGGATCCCACGACAGTAAATTGGCTCCGGTCAATGCTGAAGTGCAGGACCGCGGTGGTGGGCGGGGAGGAGGACAGATTTGTCATGACGGAGGTGAAGAGAGGCTGCCCGCAAGGCGGTGTCCTTTCCCCTCTGCTCTGGTGCTTGCTGATCGACTCCCTGCTTTGCTCACTCAACGAGTCCGGGGTCTACGCCCAAGCCTACGCGGATGATGTAGCTGTCCTTGCTACGGGTTCATCCATTAGAGTCGTGTGTCGAAAGGCACAAGCTGCGCTGGATATAATTCACTCGTGGTGCATGAGCAATGGCTTGTCTGTCAATCCTCTCAAAACTGGAGTAGTTCTCTTCACCAGGCGGCGAAAGATTGATGGCCTTGTCCTGCCTGTTCTAGGGGGAGTGACTATCCAACTCTCTAGGGAAATAAAATATCTCGGAGTCATCCTTGATAGCAAACTTCTCTGGAGCAGTCATGTTGAATCCAAAACTTCAAAAGCTCTTTCTGCCTTCTGGCATTGTAGGGGTGTGTTTGGTAAAACGTGGGGTCTTTCGCCCAAACGAGTCCTTTGGCTCTACACGTCGATGATTCGACCAATAATCTCGTATGCGTCTGTAGTTTGGTTCAGCAGGCTTTCTCGCCAATGCGTCATTGCTTCGCTGGGGCGTCTACAAAGAACAGTGTGTCTTGGCTGTACGGGAGCTTTCCCGACCACCCCTGGCCCTGCTCTAGACGTAATACTCAACATTCCACCCCTGGACATTTTCATCCGAGGTGAAGCCGCCAAGGCCTGCTTTAGATTGAAACAAGTAGGGATGTGGTTTGAATCGCATCGGGGCGGGCATAACTCTGCGCAGACCTCTCTACCATTCTTGGATGGAATGAGCATGCCGTCTGATGTATTAGTTCCGCACCTCGAACTCCGGCGCAGATACGAAGTTTCCTTTCCTGAACGCGACAGCTGGCTTTCGTCAGCCGAGCCAGGCAGGGGGTGTTGTAGAGTCTTTACAGACGGGTCCAGAACTGATGAAGGTTCAGGAGCTGGTGTGTATTTTGAGGAAAACGACACAAAACTTCACTATCCATTGGGAAAGCATGCATCCGTCTTTCAGGCGGAGGTCTTTGCAATCCTAAAGGCTATGGATTTCGTCAGGGAAAGTGGATGGTCTGGCAAGAGTATTTGCGTCTGTAGTGACAGTCAGGCTGCACTTATGGCCTTGCTCAACCCAATCACCACCTCCAAGACAGTCAAAGAGTGTAAGGCCAAGCTTAACAGCGTAGGCTTTCACAACTCACTCGCCCTCTTTTGGGTACCGGGGCACTTCGGCGTGTCCGGAAATGAAGTGTCCGATGAACTTGCAAGATCAGGTTCTGAAGACCACTTTCTGGGCCCTGAACCTGCCCTTGGCCTGCCTTCTTCCATGGTCAAAGCGTCCATAAACGACTGGGTTGTTTCTCAACACGGTCAAAGATGGGCCGGGCTAGCTGGATGCAGACAGACGAAGCTCCTGCTTCCAACCGTCGACAAAGGTAAGTCCTCTTTTCTTAGGTCTCTAAACCGTAAGGATTGTAGACTTCTTGTGGGCGTCTTGACCGGTCATACCTCCTGTGCAAAACACCTGAGTGCGATGGGTCTAGCCGACGACAGTGTCTGTGAGAGCTGTCTGGAGGACGAGGATACCGCTACCCACTTCTTATGCGAGTGTCCCGCCTTTTCCAGGTCGCGATTGCAGCTGCTGGAGTCAGACGTGGTGAGAACCGATCAACTAAGTTCCTTGCCACCATCGAAAATCCTCCGCTTTATTAAAAGCTCAGGAAGATTTCAGTAAAAGGAATCAGCTTACCAGTACAATGGATAAATACTTGTCTGCGTGCTGGTAGGTTTTTCATATTCCGACAACAAAAAAAAAAAAAAAAAAAAAAGAGTTAATTTCGGAAGAAAAAATAAGAATTACCGCGTGAAACTTAATTACGCAAGAAAAAGTTTTAAACAAGAGCCGTGGAATAACACTATCGAGAGAGAGAGAGAAACACGTCGAATCGCTACGAATGAGTCGATGACTGTGTTCACGTTTTATTTTAACAAAATCTGCAAGCGACCTTTTATCGTAAAGAACCCCGAAAAACACCTGCAAGTCTAGCCGTCCGCAGTCAAAAGATAGAATGCCTTCAAACAGGTAAGTTTGTATAAAAAATGTAAACAAACGGACGAACAGCTCAAATAATGCTGCTGTCGGGTGTGCTGCTTAGGGCCAGTTTCTCAGTGGATGTTTAAATCTAATTTGCGAATTGAGTTTAAATCTAGTTTAACTTTTCTTGAGTTTCACAGTGCATTTATTTAAATACGGAATAATGAATGGCAACTTCGAATATTTGACAATTGAACACAGCACAACTTGCCAAAAACATATGTTCAATTGTTCAATTATGGAGGCAGCGCGAGCTAAAAATTTTTCGTCGGCCGAAAGAAGTGAATTATTGGATATTCTTCAAAGAATCCACAGTTTATATTATTTATAATACTACGGGATCATTTATATGTGCTACACCATGCAGTTGTATGTTTAATTTGGCCGCTTATAAATTGCAATATTGTCGACGCAGCTTGCCTGCACATCCGAAATCAGCTGTTTATTTGTTTTCGATTGCAACTCTGTGCCGTACTTAAATGCCCACAACCGGGCATTTAAATTGTATTTAACTTCCCACTGTGAAACTGAAATTCCCTATTTAAACTGCAATCAGAGTTTAAACATCCACTGTGAAACTGGCCCTTAAAGACTGAAAGGCGGCGGCAAATTAGATGCAGAATTAGGAGATGAAAGGGCTATACATACATTTGCAAAAATGTCTTAATTTATATGTGTATTTAATGTGATCTTTAAAACATGTGATCTGAAAAAGTATTTGAAGAAAAATATGTATCTGCAAAATCTGAAAAAAGTGCGCTATCAAAATATATCAATGCAAATCAAATAAATGAACAATTATTAAATAAAGCGAAATTTCCGAAAAATGTACATATTACGTTTAAATAAATTTGATAAAATTTAAAGGCAAGCAAACATATTTTTTGGCTAATAGCAAATTGTAATTTGTCAATTTACAGTAGGAAAAACGAAAATTCGACAAGACAGTCGCTTTTTTACGACTTATGCTGACTCACTCGAAACAAAGTCCCAGTCCTGATCCGGAGTGAGACTCCTATGACTGTGACTGGAAGCATTATCGAATCGAGAGAAGCAAATCTTCACATCCAAAACATGACTCTCATGCTCAATCTCACAGACCGCAATCTTAACAAAGAATATTTAAAAGTGACTGAAGTAAATCTGCAAGCAATCAAATGAATCCCTCGCCTTGCACCGAAAATTTTTGTTGCGCGACAAAGACAGATAACGTCGCTTTCGGTGTGGCTCACAGTGAATCCAACATTTTAATACAGGGATGCACGAAAATACCAAATTTGGTACCAATTTAATCAATTTAAAATTTGGAAACTTAACTAAATGGAACAGATCATGCAGTCCTTCGCATGGTTTTGTTTAAACTATTTTCCAATATAGTTTCCTAGCACAACAAGATTTTAAACCTTATAAATGACAGTGCTAGTCATAAGCAGGGTAAATAATTTGAGTACAGGCAGAAATATTTCCTTATTCTTTGGCTTTTTCTGTACCTGAACAGATTTGAGACCAAAAAGGTTAGAAATATAATTTCCAGCACGCGAAATACAGTACTCGTCTGCTTTTGGTTTTCCCATTCTGCTTACGAACCCGACTTTCGTATATTTTCGTGTGCAAATTAACGGCCTTACCGTATAAATCACCGTGATCGAACGCAACGCGAACACGAAGCCAACGCCGGGATCAAAAAACGGCATTTTGTAAATCACGGCGTAATTGCGTTCGTTGTCTTACGGCATCACTTGAGCTGTCAAGTTCTTACGAAAAAGAGTTGTATTTTTCTTAAATTATCAGCCAAATACAAAATTTGCTGCATCCATTGCATACCTCCCATAGCCTAGTGGTTAGAGCGTTCGACTAGCACGCGAGAAGTTGCGAGTTCAACCCTCAACCGCGATGCATTTCTTTTTTTTTTGTGATTTCGATCCTCAACCGCAGTGCTAGTATTTTCTTTTTTTTGTACTTTTTTCTTTAGTATTTGTCTTTAAAAAGTATTACAATACTTATTATTTGCTTCTGCAGATTACCACAAATCAATTTTCACTCGAAATTACCAAATATTTTGCGTTTAAAAAACTGAACGCGAGCACAAACCCAAGTGAACGATTTGACAGTTCATGTGAGTGAATGCGCCGCGTTGCGTTTTACGCGGTACCGATTTTCATATGAAACTACGTAAGACAACGCGAGCGGTCACTGAGTGAGGTGATGCGTTTTACACAATACCAAATTAGTGAACGCAGGGTGAAGTGAGGCGTTGGGATTTACAAAATAAGCACCTAAGACTGTGTAATTTAGTAATTGGACTCTACGCCAATTTGCAGTCAGTCTCGTTCAACATGAAGAAGAGTCGGAGTCTGGCGGAGACTTAAAATCTGAAGTTTGAAAAAAGGTTACAGTCCTCCTCAAACTTCAGAAGGTGCGGATGGGTTGCAGTCCAAGCAAAAACGTGCTCAGACTGCAATCGGATTCGCGTCTGAGTGACTCGCTGCAGATCTCTGGTAGCGACATACATGTGAGCAAACAGAACATCCCACCTTTGGTCTGTTGTGCTTGGCATCAGCAGTAGGGATGGGTAACGCAGCGCTGCGTTGAGTTATTGCGCTAGCGCACTGAGATGCGCTATTGCGCTGATACACCATTTGGCAACACTGTAACGCAGTAGCGCAATAACTCACAGCAAACTTCAAGTCAATTCAATTGATACATTCAGCGCAGTGTTCGCAGAGACTAAATATAGAAGCTGGTGTTGCATTGATGAATTTATAACTCAAAGCGCAAATGGGTTAAACCAATGTTATTGTGCAATATTAGGTTTGTTCATTATATTCTACAAACATTTTTAGGTCTTCATTACATTCGCAAACAAAATAGTAAAACAAACCGGGCCACAATTTCCATTTATGTATAAATAAGCTTTCTATTAACCAATTCAATTGCAAAAACACTTACAACACTGCAAACACGTACTGAGACACTTCATTGCGCTGGCTTCATCCTGGCGGTATCCCCCGAACTACAAGTGCCGCATGTGGGTCCATAAGGGAAGCAAACGGGTTGGGACTTCAGCCCAAACGTCGGTGGGAGAAGTGACTGCTACCACCGGCGGGCACGTGGAATTAACAAGCCAGTGTGTCGCCAGCGGCCACACCTCTGCCTCTAATGAGACTGGAGCAGGTCCCAGTAGTTGTAATGCTACTGCCTACCCATCTCGCATGATGCGCACGAGTGCCGTAATCCAAGCAGATTCGGAAGCTGAAAGTGTGACCAGCATCAACACCACCGAAGAAGACGCGCTTCTGCTCACTCCCGGCTGTTCCGCAGGCGCCACTTCTGGCAACAAGAAAGGGCCTCGGAATAAGCCAAGTAAGGAGGGGTTGAAAGCAAAATCTCGGTAAAAGGCTGCGGTAAAGATCTACGGTCGTCTGGAGACCAAGTCCAACCTGTCGAAGGAAGAGAAGGAACGGTTGGCTTGGGCGAAAAACACCGTCGAGTAAGGCCGGGCCCATTTCGCTACCAAGGCATGGTGCGCCGCCTCAGACCCGAAGTTCGTAAACCGGGTCGAGGAAAGCATCGGTAACAAACGGCAGCGCTCCACGGAATGCGATGCGCCTCTCAGTAAGAGGCAAAAGCACAAAGAGGAAGCTGCCAAACTCGAGGAACCCAGCACGTCCAAAGCGGCGACTGCAGCCAACGAAGTAGCCAAACGACACCTGATCGTGGTGCTCGTTGACCGCAGCAATACGCTAGGCCAAATGTCGCAGGAACGGTGGATGGCGGTGGAAATGAAGCTTCTTGACGCCATGATCGTCAAAATGGATGCCGAGCCCACTGCGCCAATGCCGTCGTTTGACGGGGCGGATTGGTTTAACGGCATCAAAACTATAAAATGCAACGACGACCCGACTCTGGAATGGGTTAAGGGAGCAGTGCGAACACTCCAAGGCCTATGGGAAGGAGCGTCTCTCGAAGTTGTGGACCGCGGCAGTATCCCGTCTTTGCCCAAAGCGAAGGTTACTATACCTCGAGTGGTGAAGCCGGAGGATGCCTTGCGTCTGCTACAAAGGCAGAATCCTGATGTGCCGACGAGCGACTGGAGGGTACTGCACGTAGCAAAGCCAGCAACAGCACATGCGGGGCAGAGCTACGTCCTCCAGATTAACAAGGCGGCCGAGGATATTCTGTACGCGAGGTTCGGTAAGATGGCGTGGGGCGTAGGGGCACTCCCTTCGCCTCAAAAAACGTCACCTGAAGGACGACAACCACAACATACCAAAGGCTGGAAGTTTCACGTGAGAAGTTAAACGGAGACGGGTGTGCTGGCGGACGAATCCAACCCCATGGAGGAACCAGAAGCGCAAACTGAAGGTCCTTCAAATAAATCTCCACAAAAGTAAACTTGTCTCAGCCGAACTCTTCCTCAATTTAGAGGGAGTAGGCTACGACGTGGCCTTGGTCCAGGAACCATGGATAGCTTCGGGAAACGTGGTCTCTGGGCGGAAGTCGCGAAACTTCTACACATACATCCCGAGCGCTACAATAAGGTAAGAACTGCCATACTTGTGAGGAAAAGTATATGTTCTTATATTTTACCAGATATCTCCACAGATGACTTGATGGTCGTGGCGGTAGAGGGCGGCAAGGATGAGTCCATACTGGAAAAGGCTGGAAGAACTAACCGGTATAAGGAGACAAACCCTGGTGATTGGAGCGGATGCCAATGCCCGCCATCTATTGTGGGACAGAAGCGATACTAATGAAAGGGGTGAGTAACTTTGTGAATTTATTATTCAGAGCAACCTCTATCTCGCGAATAGGGGCGAGGAACCCACTAGAGCTGCAAAACTATCGATAGTGGCACTACTCGATAGTTTCACGGAAAACTATCGATACATACTATCGCATCTAAAAAAACTTCTGTTAAAAATGATTAAAAGCTTAGATATAAACTAGTCCAACATTTTAATAATGTTACTATTTATTACAAACAAGAATTTGTACATATGTAAATACATTAAAGGAACATTTCACGTTTCATAACAGAAAATAAATGAAAAATAATATTAAATAAAATTATATAAAAAAACTTTTTAAAAATAAGCTTTAATTTATTTAATGTACTAAAAGGTAGAAAATAAATTGTTTCCAAGTCACCTGTATCTTACTATTAATAAAAGCTTGGGGCGCTCATGTGTTCAATATTTGTCAACCAGTTACCACAATATTTTATTTAAATAATTTTTTGCAAATAGATTCTAGTAATGAAAGATATTTTGAATATGGATATTGAGCGCACAAGCTTTTATTAATAGTAAGATACAGGTGACTTGGAAACAATTTATTTTCTACTTTTTAGTACATTAAATAAATTAAAGCTTATTTTTAAAGTTTTTTTTATATAATTTTATTTTCTTCTTTTTAGTCTTCCATAAATTCAATTTTAGAGCTCTGAAATTTTTCGCAAAAAGAATTTAAAACTTGCAGAGCAGTACACAATATTTAGGGTATTCACAGTGTTTCCTATCGTCATATGTCATATCCTCAATTTAACGAGTAATACGGCTGTGATCGACCCTAATATTCGTGGCATATTTGTGGCGCGAGAGTTGTTGTTGTTTTGCCTGCAAGGCGCGGGGAGTAAGTTCCTATCGTTTTTCATTGATGTTTGGTGTACCTATAATTATAAACTGAAGCCCAAGTGTGTAGTTGCTTGAAAAGTGCCACGCCCCTTGTCCTACGCCCATAAAATTTTACCAGTGGGACGAAGCATCCAAGAGGGGCCTGTATACGGAACTTCAATGCTGCACGACCTTTAGTTCCAAAGCTATTCTATTTAAACGATTTTGTTTGCATGTGCGGTGCCACGCCCCCTTATCCAGTGCCCGCCTTATTTTCTCAGTAGAAGGATATGGATATGTAGTAAGTTCCTACCGAGTTTCATTGATGTGTGATGTGTAGTTCTAAAGTTATACACAAATCTGGAGTTGATAAAAAAGTGCCACGCCCCTTATCCTACGCCCATACAATTTTACCAGTGGGACGACACATCCAAGAGGCGACTGCATACGAAACTTCAATGCTGCCCGACCTTTAGTTCTAAAGCTATTCTATTTAAACGATTTTGTTTGTATGGGCGGTGCCACGCCCCCTTATCCAGTGCCCCCCTTATTTTCTCAGTAGAAGGATATGGATATGTAGTAAGTTCCTACCTAGTTTCATTGATGTGTGATGTGTAGTTCTAAAGTTATACACGAATCTGGAGTTGATAAAAAAGTGCCACGCCCCTTATCCTACGCCCATAAAATTTTACCAGTGGGACGACACATCCAAGAGGCGACTGCATACGATATTTCAATGCTGCACGACCTTTAGTTCCAAAGCTAATCGAGATCAAAAATTTTTTTTGTATTGGGGTGCCACGCCCCCCTTATCCTACGGCCATAAAATTTTACCAGTGGGACGACACATCCAAGAGGCGACTGCGTACGAAATTTCAATGCTGCACGACCTTTAGCTCCAAAGCTAATCGAGATCAAAAATTTTGTTTGTATTGGGGTGCCACGCCCCCTTATCCAGTGCCCCCTTATTTTCTCAGTAGAAGGATATGGATATGTAGTAAGTTCCTACCGAGTTTCATTGATGTGTGATGGAGTTTATAAAAAAGTGCCACGCCCCTTATCCTACGCCCATAAAATTTATTGATTCATGTATTGGGCTCTAGGTTAGGCATGTATGAAAAGTTTCAGATCTCTAAGTAGTCGGGAAGTGGGTGAAAAATTGATTACTAGATTTGACGACTTACTGACAGAAAGTGAAGTTAATATAAAGCTTATAAAAAGGAGTAAATTTTGGCAACGGGGCTCGTAGATTTTTCATAAGTTGGATGCGCACGCTTAAGGTGGTCAAGCAAATTTAAAGTGTTTCCACTCGTTTTATACTCTTTGCTGCAGAAATTATATTTCGCACACTTTCTATTTTTCGTAGGTCTAAAAAATGTCAATACTACCGAGCTACATTTCTTTTTCTTGCTGGCCAGATCTTCGCAATCACTGCCGCCATCAGTTGTTACAATTTCCTTTCCACTGCTTGCCATTTCAAAGGTACCAACACCACCAGAAATGACTAAAAATACATAGTAAAAACAAAGAATAAGAAATTATTGTTATATACCTATCATATTTCATTATTATCAATTTTACTTACCAGCAGCCCGCCGACGCAACCAAATTCGCGAGAGTTCAAACTGTTGATGTGCGTTCAAAAAGCCATCTCTCGATACTATCGATGGTGACGAAAACCATCGATAGTGGAGTGAAAATTAAAACTATCGATAGTGCCATCGATAGTTTTGCAGCTCTAGAACCCACATATGTTGGGCCCACCTCTAAAAATGTTCTTGACATAACTCTTTTCACTCCTTCTGCGAATACCTCCGTAGAGGATTGGAGAGTTTTCGAAACCCCATCTTTTTCTGACCACAGGTACTTAAGCTTTGTGGTTACTTTCTCTTCAATCTACAAAAAAGAACTCCGCAAAGCCAAAAGAGAATCCTGGAAGGAATTCTGCGGTGGCATGGAGAAAGTTTGTGAAGTGGTTAGACTCAGGAAACTGCTGTCTAGACAACCGCCAATGCCAAGTCTTATTCGGAAAGACGATGGGAACTGGGCAAAGAAGGGCCAGGAATCACTAGAGGCTCTTCTTGACGTGCATTTTCCTGGCTGCGCAAATGCTACAGTCTCTGAACTTCTCAGTATTCTACCGAGTAGCGTACCGCCAGATACTATAACACCTGACAGGCTCAAATGGGCTATAAATGCATTTCCACCATATAAGTCACCGGGGCCTGATTGTAGATTTCCAGCCATGCTGCAACGGCCATGGACCATATAGTACCATGGCTAAACAAGATCTTTAGGGGATGTTTGAAGTATAACTATGTGCCGGCTGCCTGGAGAGTGGCGAGGGTGGTCTTCATACCGAAATCAGGGAAAAGCAGCCATCTCTACTCGAAGGACTTTAGGCCCATAAGTCTAACTTCGTTCCTCCTCAAAACTTTAGACAGACTGATAGATATGCACATAAGGGCCGCGACGGGACCCGGAAGCATATCAGTATCGCAACATGCGTACACAAAAGGCAGATCCACGGAGACTGCACTCCACTCACTTGTCTCTTACATAGAGAAGGCAATGGAGTTCAAAGATTATGCACTTGTAGTATTTCTTGACATAGCCGGCGCTTTCAATAATGTAACTACTGAAATTATCTTGGAGGGCATAGAAGCTCCAGAAATCAACAATGCCGTTTATCTCTGGCTACAGAATTTTTTAAGCTGTAGAAGGATAAAGGCAGAATGGAACGGTGCGGTCGCACTGAAAGAGGCGCACAGAGGGACACCACAAGGAGGAGTTCTTTCTCCGCTACTCTGGCTCTTGGTAGTCAACAGGATTCTTAAGTACTTCGAAGGTAAGGCTCCAAAGCTAGTAGCGTATGCAGACGACATTGCTATAGTCATAACAGGTAAGTGCCTTTCTACTCTCAGTGATCTTATGAACGCTACCTCAAAAACAATTCACGACTGGGCGGTCAGAGCCGGCTTGGGGGTAAACGCGGATAAAACGGATATGGTACTCTTTACTAGGAGGTACAAAGTTCCGCCGTGGACACCACCAAAACTCAACGGTACCACCCTTACTCTCAAATCACAGGCCGGGAGCCATCAAAACCACTCCAACAGCAGCACTCAACACCATACTTAATTTACCACCCACCGACCTCTTCTCAGAATACCTAGCGGCTAAGTGCGCAGGCAGACTGAGGGCTTTGGGGCAATTCAAAAGTAGCTCTTTTGGACATAGCTCCATAGTACGAAGACAGATGCCTGAATTAGATTATATGGCACCGATCCTAATGTTCGAAAATAGGATAAAGGTCACAATCGAGAAGGAAGGGTGGCGCAAAGGTTTGGAACCTCGTCGCGCATCCTTTAACATATTTACAGACGGCTCTAAAATAATAGAAGGAGTCGAAGCTGGTGTACTGCCCCGATCTAGATATCAAGCAATCGTTTCGTCTACCCAATCACTGTACCGTTTTTCAAGCCGAGGTGTTCGCCGTCAGGAAAGCTGCGGAACTGGCTTGCACCAGCACCACCATAAACTCAATGATAAACTTCTACATGGACAGTCAGGCAGCTATTAAGGCAATAACATCCCATACTATATCATCCAAAAATGTCCTGCAATGCCGGGTGCCACTAGAAAGGTTAGCCGCGAACCGCAGGCTACACATCTACTGGGTACCAGGGCATAAAGGCATAGAGGGGAATGAAGAAGTGGATATTATTGCCAAACAGGGTGTCTGCCTTTCAGATGAGCATATCAGCAGCGTACTGATGCCTCTGCAAGCGTTCTACAGTCAAATGGACAGGTGGAATAACCTAAGCATCTGTGCGACCTCTAAAACCATGCTAAAGTCCTATGACGAAAAGTATATTAGGTTTATACTGACTCTCCCAAGAATAGAATGTAGAGCTATCACAAGTGCACTATCAGGACACTGCCTTGTAGCAGCGCATGCACATAGGATAGGTATAACGAACGACGAAAGCTGCAGGAAATGCAAAGAAGCTGGCAGCAGGGAAACCTTGGCACATATACTGTGTTCCTGCCCCGCCATCGCTAGAACTCGTCTGACTTGTTTAGGAGCGCCATTCTTTTCAGGGATCGAACAAATCTCGGAACTAGGCATTAAGCCCCTTTGGAAATTTGTGAAAAACACCCAAATTCTGACAGATCACTACTTTGACAACTCCTAAACGGAACTGGTATCGCTAAGGACCCAACAGGGTCTATGCGTGGCCTTCTTAGGCAGCCAGATTAACCTAACCTAACCTTAAGTTTAGTAATGATAGTTTTATTACGTTAACTAATTCATAAATGTATACATACACATAGATGTATGTATGTATTACTGTTAATTATAACATTTTATTTTTGAATGAATTGTTTTCACTAAGTAAATATGGAATTGGCAAATGGTTGTTGAAATCTATCACTTTTTATTCAATTCTAGAACTTTTGTTTGGAAATGTGATCACTTTTTAAAATTTTTTTGTCCGAGCACTGTTGCCAACAGAAATTGAGCAAAGCAACGAGCGGCAATATGAATTTTGCTGAGCGGGCTCGCTACATATTTGCGTTCTGCCGCTCTCGAAAAAACCACCGAGTGCCATTTGACGAGAAAATTCATTGATAAAGGTGACTTTGAAACAATTTATTTTCTACTTTTTAGTACATTAAATGAATAAAAACCTATTTTTAAAAAGAATTTTTTTATATGTAATATTTCTCAATAAATTCTTAGCCTTGTTTTGTAAAATGACGGGATCCAATGCAACGCAAACGCAATGGAAACATCTAAGTTCTAAATCGGTTTTTCATATTTTATTAACTTAATTCAGCAATATCATTTTATTAAGTTAAATCAGAAATTGTGATATTTGATTTTAAAGTATAAACAATTGGCTTATGGTATGAAAAATATATCTTCGAACTTAAATTTTGAAGATTCCGCGAGAAACTGCATTGGGATTGTTGTACATTTGTAATTGTAATTTATCAAGCAGGATTTGGATAAAAGGTTGGGATTCTTCTAACGCGAAATTGAGTTTAAAATCTCCAGCTAAAACTTTTTCACATAACATTGAAATTGGCGTTGACAATGATTGATGCTATTTTCATTGATCTCAACATTTATTTCATCATGAAACACATCAACAGGCTAAACGTTACTGAAAACATTTACCAAAAAAAAGTAATAAATGGCGCTACAGTCCGTGTTAATTTAGAGATTTACAATTCAAATCACTTTGTTACAATTATTCGTATTATTTAGCATGTTGCAGTTGAATTATCTTCTGCTTCCGTTTCGATATTTCACGTTCACTTGTTTTTCGAAAACGGATTGTCACCCAGAGCCAGCGGACTTTTATAGCTTCTCGCTAACTGCTGTCAAATTTCGAAAGCATATCGCTCGCACTCGATGATGCTAGTAGAATCCAATAAGAAACAAGTTTCGAACAGATGGTGTTGATATGACGCGCCCAGAGCAAAAACGACTTAAAAAATTTTACAGGGCAAAAACGCTTCAAAAAATTACACAGCGTACATGTGACACTAACACGTGTTTGCATGCATGCTCGGTTGTACCGGAGCTCGGAGCAACCGTCGGATTCGTCAGTATCGCTGCTGATGCCAACATAGAGTAGAATAGAGGCCCAACTCTTTTGCTCGCTCAGAGAATTTGCATTCTTTATGTTCATACGCATTATGCTGTGAGATCACCACTGCATTGTTGTTGCTTCGTCGTGTAGCCGAAGGCGATAGATAGTAGGAGTGAGGGAAATGGATTGAAAATTCTGGTGTGTTTGCTCTTGATCTAAGTTGCCAAGCGTTTGTAAGAAGCTTTAATAAGATCAGTTCTCCAGGTTTTAGGCACGAGATAAACGCTTTTCTTCAAGGATAGCTTTAATCAGGCAGGTTCCAGATTTCACTTCCGAGTGAAATTGCAACGAATCCGAATCGAATTCACTTTTTGGTGTTCTGCATTTCGCTTTCTACTCGATAAATTTCACTCGTTTTTTAAAATGAATTCCGACCGATTTTGCAGGTTCCAGAAACCGAATCCGAATTCACAAAAGTGAATTGAAATCACTTCAGCAGCAGCAAGTGAAATTGAAGTGGTTTTAAGAAAATGTAAGTAAATTAAAGAAAATTTAAATAAAATTAATAGAAATATGCAATATTTTGTGGAAAATTCAATTTTTAAGGGGAAAGCACAAGAACTCCGCTCATGATGCGATACTTTTGAAGCTTATGGAGGAGCACCACGACATTGCAAAGGGGTTTGTTAAGGCTGACAAGGTGAAAGTGGAGGCGCTCTGGAAAGAGTTAGCTGTGGACTTGAATAGCAATGGCCCGCCCCAGAAAGACACGTCCGGTTGGAAAAAGGTAATAAAGAAAATAAATTTTTACCACCAACGACTACACATCAACAGGTGTGGGTGGATTGGAAGGCTGCTATCCGCAAAAAAATTTCACACTACAATTCCGAATCCAGACCGACCGGCGGCGAGCCATTCAACAAGCACGTTCTCACTTCCACAGAAGAGTCTATTGCGCAAATATGTTGAATTTACACTTTACACACATTGAGAGCATTGGTGTAACTTCTGCCAAAGATGTCACTGAGGATTCCACTCAGGATCAGCCCTCCTATTCCAGAGATGCTGCTGCCGCTTCCTCTGCTGCTTGTGCTTCCCCTGATTGTGCTTCTGCTGCAGACGCTTTGGCTGCTATAAGTAGCGCTTCCTCTGCTGGTATTGAAAGCTCGCGAAAACGTCGATGCGAGTCCACGGCTGCCGCCCTTATCACAAAATATATCAAGGAGCAAACAATTCCATGGCAACAATTGCGATGCAAGTGAAAAAAATGGTACAAGATGGTAAAGAAAATCTCAACAGCACTAAACAAATACGGAAGGAATTCAAAGAAGTAAACAATTCCACGGAAAAACACAACTCTTATTGACAGCAATTATTTACACTAAATTTAATAGAATATGCAAAAATGCACTCATTTTAAACAATCTAAACACTTTCTGTTTTGATTTTTATTTTGCCAGACAACGATCAGCTGATCGGAAACTCAGCGAGTATTGAGAAATTGAAATCATTCGGATTCTAGGACACCAAACACATTTTCACTCGGTTTCAATTTCACTTTCGATTTCACTCGGATTCCGGAACCTGCCTGAATAAAACCCAAAAACAGTGCGCTAACATAACTCAGTTATTTTAATTAAATAGCTAAATTAAGTTTTGGAGTTCTAAAACATAAGACAAAGAAATCCACTAATTGCTCTTGCAAATCTATATATATAAAATTCAAATTATGTATGTATGTATGTATGTTCGGAGTTGCGTCCTAAACCGCTTGATCGATCATAACCAAATTTGACACATAGACTATAGATGTTCCAAGGATGGTCATAGGCTATAAAAAATTTTGATACATCAAGAGGGCGTGGCACCTTCCATACAACTTAAATAATTGATTTGGCACATCTTTAAAACTAGAAGGCGTACAACATTAAAACTTTGTATTTTGTTAGTGTTTAGTCGTGTCTTACTGCTGGAAAAAAATTAGGGGCGTGGGACAAGGGGGCGTGGCACCCCTCATATAACTTAACCCTATGATATGGCATATCTTTGAAACAACAAGTCGTGCAGCATTGAAATTCCGTATGCAGGAGCCTCTTGGTTGAGTCGTCCCACTAGTACAATTTTATGGGCGTAGGACAAGGGGCGTTGCACTTTTCAATCAACTCTACATTTGGGTATTACTTTAGAACTACACATCATACATCAATGAAATTCTGTAGGAACTTTCTACATATCCGTATCCTTCAACTGCGAAAATGGGATGGGCATTAGACACGAGGCGTAGCAGCCCTCATACAACTTAAATCTTTGATTTCGTATATCTTTAAAACTACAATTTGTACAACATTAAAATTCTGTACTCTGTTAGTATTTAATCATATGGGTTTTATATATATAGATTTAGGGGCATGGGACAAGGTAGCGTGGCACACCTCAATTGTATGTACCATAAAAAATTGAGGGTCCATGAGCAGTGAAATGGGTCGTGACTTTAATTTTGGCCTTCCACCAAAGGAGTAACCTACATACAAAGATAGTTCTGTAAGAACCTACATTTATTACTTCCCCTAAAAATATATAGACATCACAAGCATAAGCAAGGAGAAGGCCCTGGTGTTCAACAGAAAACAACAGAAACCAAGAAAATGACATACGGGCAAACACTGCTATAAAATTAAATACAATTAAATACAGCAACATCCTATCAGAGCATCATTCATATTACGTATTTTTATAAAAGCGTGGGGTGGAACCCACGGGTAACAGCTAGTGTTATATAAATAAACTGCATCTTATACAAAAATAGCATTAACAACATTATGAATGACAATTTTTCCACTTCATAATACTTATAAAAAATTTTATGTGATTTCTTCCTGCAGTTTCAGCATGCTGCCAAGCTTGTAGTCCTATTTCACGTTGAAATTTTTGCAATATAATACCCACGTACATAAGTAGATGCCATATTTTATAATTTGTTAATTGAACAGCAGAAGGAATAAAAGTTGGCATCCCTAAAAGAGGCCTTTCTACCTCAGACAAGGAAAGAGCGCAGGAAAAGTTCACCCCAAGTACGGTCGATTTATTAAATTTCACCCCAAGTACGTTCGTTTTACGCTCAAAAAAGAGCTGCATAATGTAATGGTATGTGTAAATTTTGCAAGTATTAGCGCGTACGTGAGGCGAAAAAGAGACGTGTATGTCACTACCACGTGGTAAAATCGGGTTTTGAGAAATTGCTATGCTACCAACGAAAATTTCTTGATGCTTTGCCGTCTTGTCGAATTTTCGTTTTGCAGACTGTAAATTGACAAATGACAATTTCCTATTAGCAAAACAAAAATGTTTGCTTGCCTTTAAATTTTATTATATAATATATAATAATATATATATATAATCATTTAAACGCAATTTGCACATTTTTCCGAAATTTCGCTTTATTTAATATTTGTTGATTTATTTTATTTGCATTGCTATATTTTTATAACGCACTTTTTTCAGATTTTGCAGATACTTTTCGGCAAATATTTTTTTATATCACTTTAAATACAAATATAAACTGATGACGTTTTTGAAATATATGTATAGCTCTTTCCTCTCCTAATTCTGCATCTAATTTGCCGCTGTCTTTCAGTCTCTAAGCAGCACACCCGGCAATAGTATTATTTGAGCTGTCCGTCCGTTTGTTTACATTTTTTATACAAACTTGCCTGAGATCCTGCTTTGCTTTGTGTGCGTTTTTTCCAAGAATTTTTCACCTGTTTGAAGGCATTCTATCTTTTGACTGCGGACGGCTAGACGTGCAGGTGTTTGGCGGGGTTCTCTATGATAAAAAGTCGTTCGCAGATTTTGTAAGATTAAAACGTGAACATCTTGTGGGAGAAATTGGTCGTTGTGATCTTTAAGAAACAGTTAACAAAATAAATAAATTCGAAATTGAGGAAGCCTTTTATGAGAGAACGTACTATTTTATATTATAAGCTTTATATTAACTTCACATCCGGTATGTAGTGGAATCTAGTAATCAATTTTTCACCCACTTCCCGACTACTTAGAGATCTGAAACTTTGCATACATGCGTAACCACCATGACAATGCATGAATCAATAAATTTTATGGGCGTAGGATAAGGGGCGTGGCACTTTTTTATAAACTCCAGATTTGTGTATAACTTTAGAACTACACATCACACATCAATGAATCTCGGTAGGAACTTACTACATATCCATATCCTTCTACTGAGAAAATAAGGGGGCACTGGATAAGGGGGCGTGGCACCCCCCATACAAACAAAATTTTTGATCTCGATTAGCTTTGGAACTAAAGGTCGTGCAGCATTGAAATTTCGTATGCAGTCGCCTCTTGGATGTGTCGTCCCACTGGTAAAATTTTATGGGCGTACGATAAGGGGGCGTGGCACCCCCCATACAAACAAAATTTTTGATCTCGATTAGCTTTGGAACTAAAGGTCGTGCAGCATTGAAATTTCGTATGCAGCCGCCTCTTGGATGTGTCGTCCCACTGGTAAAATTTTATGGGCGTAGGATAAGGGGCGTGGCACTTTTTTATCAACTCCAGACTTGTGTATAACTTTAGAACTACACATCACACATCAATGAAACTCGGTAGGAACTTACTACATATCCATATCATTCTACTGAGAAAATAAGGCGGGCACTGGATAAGGGGGCGTGGCACCCCCCATACAAACAAAATTTTTGATTTCGATTAGCTTTGGAACTAAAGGTCGTGCAGCATTGAAATTTCGTATGCAGTCGCCTCTTGGATGTGTCGTCCCACTGGTAAAATTTTATGGGCGTACGATAAGGGGGCGTGGCACCCCCATACAAACAAAATTTTTGATCTCGATTAGCTTTGGAACTAAAGGTCGTGCAGCATTGAAATTTCGTATGCAGTCGCCTCTTGGATGTGTCGTCCCACTGGTAAAATTTTATGGGCGTAGGATAAGGGGCGTGGCACTTTTTTTATCAACTCCAGATTTGTGTATAACTTTAGAACTACACATCACACATCAATGAAACTCGGTAGGAACTTACTGCATATCCATATCCTTCTACTGAGAAATAAGGCGGACACTGGATAAGGGGGCGTGGCACCGCCCATATAAACAAAATCGTTTATATAGAATAGCTTTGGAACTAAAGGTCGTGCAGCATTGAAATTCCGTATACAGGCCCCTCTTGGATGCTTCGTCACACTGGTAAAATTTTATGGGCGTAGGACAGGGGGCGTGGCACTTTTCAAGGAACTACACACTTGAACTTCAGTTTATAATTATAGGTACACCACACATCAATGAAAAACGATAGGAACTTACTCGCCGCGCCTTGCAGGCAAAACAAAAACAACTCATCGCGCCACAAATATGCCACGAATATTAGGGTCGATCACAGCCGTATTATTTGTTAAATTGAGGATATGACATATGACGATAGGAAACACTGTGAATACCCTAAATACTGTGTACTGCTCTGCAAGTTTTAAATTCTTTTTGTTAAAAATTTCAGAGCTCTAAATTTGAATTTATGGAAGACTAAAAAGTAGAAAATAAAATTATATAAAAAAAAACTTTTTAAAAATAAGCTTTAATTTTTTGTATGTACTAAAAAGTAGAAAATAAATTGTTTCCAAGTCACCTGTATCTTACTATTAATAAAAGCTTGTGCGCTCAATATCCATATTCAAAATATCTTTCATTACTAGAATCTATTTGCAAAAAAATTATTTAAATAAAATATTGTGGTAACTGGTTGACAAATATTGAACACATGAGCGCCCCAAGCTTTTATTAATAGTAAGATACAGGTGACTTGGAAACAATTTATTTTCTACTTTTTAGTACATAAAAAAAATTAAAGCTTATTTTTAAAAAGTTTTTTTTTATATAATTTTATTCAATATGCAACCGATTTTGACATTTGAAATCGAAGCAAAAATTTTAATGAGAAAGATAGACATGGTCCCTTGCAGGCGTGTCATGGCTGGTCAATCAGTTCGCTGAACTGAAAGAAAAAAGTGGAATGTAGCGTGCACCTTTTCACTGATGAAACGGAAGTACTTTCGTTTTTATGATGGCAATGTCAACATTCTATGCTCCTACAGAGACTCGTGCAACTAAACATTTATAAGCATTGTAAAATTTAAAAATTGCATTGAACTATTTTTGCTTCTGACCTTAATTTGATATTACATGAATGGCATACAAAATTTTGCGAAAATAGAAAGAAATTTAATTGCATCAAACTGAATTTTCACTTTTTACCACCCTCACCGCTTTTATCATAAATTCACACCAAATAGTTAATTTATACAATAAAATAGAATCATCCCGATGAATTACAAATAAATTTGCGACCGTCATTTGAACGAGCGAACAATTGACCAATTTAAATGAATTTGATAAAATTTAAAGGCAAGCAAACATTTTTGTTTTGCTAATAGGAAATCTCCATTTGTCAATTTACAGACTGCAAAACGAAAATTCGACAAGACGGCAAAGCATCAAGAAATTTTCGTTGGTAGCATAGCAATTTCTCAAAACCGGATTTTACCACGTGGTAGTGACATACATGTGAACAAGCAGAACAGAACCCACCCTTGGTCTGTTCTGCTTGGCAACAGCAGTGATACTGACGAATCTGACGGTTGCTCCGAGCTCCGGTACAACCGAGCATGCATGCAAACATGTGTTAGTGTCACATGTACGCTGTGTAATTTTTTGAAGCGTTTTTGCTCTGTGAAATTTTATGTCGTTTTTGCTCTGGGCGCGTCATATTAGCAATTTGCATTTCCGTTGTTATATTGGTTGGTGCAAAGGATGGCAATTCACATATTCACTACACATATGGCGGTAGAGATTTTATCAGAGAACGTAAATTATAGATAAGGTGCATCTCGTAAGTGTAGCGAAATTTCACATTGCCCACTCGGTGCTTTGCTCACAGATTACTACCAGATATCCAACTCTCACACTAGCGCTAAAAAATCACCACTACATTCACAAAAATAAGATAGAGTTTATCCATATTTGGTTACGGGTAGCCAGGTATTCGGTTTTTTTGATATAAGTATTCCATCAGTATTCGTCTAAACTTATATAATTGTAACAATTTGATTCTTATTCCAGTTTGAGTATATGTGCTGATATTTTGTGTGTTCATCAAATATTTTATTTTGCTGCTTTTGTCGCGTGGGAACCGAGTACTCGAAGGCGTCAGTAGTCGATAGCCGTGTCGTGCAATTTATTTGTATCCCCATAAAATGCCGATCAGCTGTAAAGTAGGTGCAGTCAGCTGTAAAGTAAGCGCTATCCGCTGTGTCGAATCCCCAACCCACTGCGAACAAATTTTTTAGGTTTGACAGTTGTTGGTCCGCCATGTTGATTTTAGAAGATAAATTTCCCAAACAAATTTGACATTCCAATTCTATAACGAAGGCGGTAAGTTGCGCGCGTTTTGTGTTTCTTTTTTTATTAAATTTCGCTATTTCTACTTTATTTTCAGAATACATATATATAAATCGGTAAGTTGTGCGCTTTTTGCGCGAATTGTTTTTATTGTAAGTTTTCATTCTTTTAACTTGATTTCCTTTAATTTCAGAATCTACACAAAGCTCGAAAAATATACTCAAAGGTAAGTTACGAAAATTCTTTTCTTTGTAAGTTTATATTAACTTAACTTGTTATTTTAACTTAATTTCAGAATCTACACATAGCGAAAATGTCAAGGAGACATTGTGTGATGAAGTGTCCGGAGCCCAGCCGAATGTTTAAATTCCCATGCAGCAAAAAGCAGCCCGAAAGGTAAGTACTAAAAAAGTTTTGCAAGCTGTTTATTTATTACTTTTTATAAGCTTTATTTATGTTACCACCCATTCATGTAATCAAGTATAATTAGTATGGCATATATACTAACGGATTACTTGTGTTACAAGAAAAGAATGGCCGAATATCGATTTTAGCCCGCAGAGAGCACTTTTTTTTATGGCCGAAGGCGACTACCGGATAACTTATTTTGGCGCCAAAGAAAGAAATTGAGAAGGAGCCTCAATCTCTTTCAGACTCGATTATTGAATATATACACGTATGTATAAATTATCAAGTTGCTGTATTTAATAAAAACAACTTTTTTTCAATCGTTCTCGAATCGTAAATTCTTCCAAAGTCACCTATAAGTACAATTTTACTTAATGGTAAGGATGACGGCGCGCTATCGGTGAATCGAGCCAGCCGTAGCAATGCCCGCGACACAGTTGGCAGCCAAAGCTGGTGCTGCCGTGCGATGTCCGAAAAAATTCCTGTTGGGGCACTATTGATGAAATGACGCGCCCAGAGCAAAAACGACTCTTATAATTTCACAGAGCAAAAACGCTTCAAAAAATTACACACCGTACATGTGACACTAAAGCCTCGTTCACATTCAACTTTCCTCGCTTTGCTTGACAGTTCGAGATTCAACAACAAAGCGTGAAAAGTATAAGGCTTGCTACAATGAACGCTTTAACTTTGGATTTTACTGATATAATTGCAGTAGTAGTAGTTATGCTACTAATGTTTGAAATTCGCGAGTGTCTTAATTGATAACGCAAACGCACGAGACAATGAAACCAACTGGAAGCGCACGAGAAAATGAAAAATATCACAAAAAATTTCAACAACTGATTGTCAAAGCGCAAAAAAGTTGAGAGTTGCCCAACATTTTGCTTCGCATTGCTTCGTTTCGCTTTCCTCGCGTTCTATTTAGCAAGCCTCATATAAAAGCATGTATTGAACTTATCTGTCAACGCGAAATTCTGAAGCAAAGCGAAGCAAAAGTCGAATGTGAACGAGGCTTAACACATATTTGCATGCATGCTCGGTTGCAGAGCTCGGAGCAAACGTCGGTTTCGTCAGTGTCGCTGCTGATGCCAAGCAGAACAGACCGAGGGTGGGTTTTGTTCTGCTTGTTCACATGTATGTCGCTACCACGTGGTAAAATCCGGTTTTGAGAAATATCTATGCTACCAACGAAAAATTCTTGATGCTTTGCCGTCTTGTCGAATTTTCGTTTAGCAGGCTGTAAATTGAAAAATTACAATTTCCTATTAGCCAAAAAAATATGTTTGCTTGCCTTTAAATTTTATCACTTCTAAACGCAATATGTAAATTTTTTGGAAATTTCGCTTTATTTAATACTAGTGGACCCGGCGGACTTCGTTCCGCGCAAAATTAATATTTTTTTTTTAAATAATTTAAAATATTAATTGAATGCGACATTATGCGAATGCAGTTGAATTCAATATCCTATTCTATGCAAGACGAATCGGAAATTTAATTCATTTAAACTCGAATGAAATATCCTTTGAGATCTTCGGAACTCTCGGAATGAGAACTTCATCACCTTTGAACTTTCCTTTGAGTAGCGTCATGTTAATCACATTTCCCATGAATTTTCTCAGCACCAAGGGCGTTCCGTAGTTCATAGTTTTGGTTGGCTCAGATTTCGAAACATGATGACTACCGAGACAACCTTCAGCTGTAAATTGTGCGGTGGCAAGCCAGGCAGATCCAATGAGTTTAAAAATTCAGTTGAATAGTTTGTTGCTTCGTCTTCATTTCTTACACAGTCTATGGATTTAAAGGGATACGGTGGACCAACGATTTGACATTGAATGGTGAAGCTTAATTGATCCACATCCTTGTCTTTGCCGCAAAAATTGCTCGTTCCCTGAACCAATAGTGATTTTTGTGGTTAGCAATGATGTTCGGGAACACTTTGTAGATGAACTCCTTTTTCGTTGAGACAAAATTGCAAAAATACAGCGGAAACGAAATCAATCTGTTCGATTCGTCGACAGGAACATGGCCATTACCGATAGTCAGCGATTGCTTAGAGAAATCTTCAGCAATGGATCGTTTAGCAGTGCAACTCGCATATTTGTCGTCAGCTGAAGTTTCTTCAAATAGCGCCACAGAATCGATCATTCATCGAGGCAGGCTTTTATTTCATCGGCCGCGGTCTATCTTTGAATGACTTTGATTGGAATGTCTTCCCAAATATAAGCCACCATTTCCATCATGCCTTCATTAACGTATCGTACATTTCCTTCTGTTGGGGATACATTCGTTGAAACTGATTGGTTGAATGCATCTCGATAGAATTCACGTTTCAATTCTCGATTGAAACCGTCGTTCATTCCACGACATGGCGTTGGCATTCCTAACTTGATTACTGGTGCACATGAGGTAACACGTGTCTTCGATCAAAAACAAAGCCTGATTATGTATCTCCTCATTCACCTCGAAATCGAAACCTGAACTGACCTGTATTCGATTTGTCATCCTTGTACAACAGTTCACATGGATTCGATGGGAAGAATGTCGAAATAAGGATAGCAAATAGTGTGCATATCTGACTTGGAGATGCAGAAACAATTGATTCAGCGATTGTCATGTCGCAATGAGTATCAAATGTTTGAAAAGTGCCATGCCCTTTTACCTATGCCCATACAATTTTACCAGTGGGACGACGCATCCAAGAGGCGACTGCATACGGAATTTCAATGCTGCACGACTTAGTTCCAAAACTTTTCGATATAAACAATTTGGTTTGTATGGGCGGTGCCACGCCCCCTTGTCCAGTGCCCGTCCCATTTTCCCAGTAGAAGGATATGGATATGTAGTAAGTTCCTATCGAGTTTCATTGATGTGTGATGTGTAGTTCTAAAGTTATACACAAATGTGGAGTTGCTTGAAAAGTGCCACGCCCCTTATCCTATGCCCATAAAGTTTTACCAGTGGGACGACGTACCCAAGAGGCGACTGCATACGGAATTTCAATGCTGCACGACTTAGTTCCAAAGCTTTTCGATATAAACAATTGGTTTGTATGGGCGGTGCCACGCCCCCTTGTCCAATGCCCGTCCCATTTTCCCAGTAGAAGGATAAGGATATGTAGTAAGTTCCTATCGAGTTTCATTGATGTGTGATGTG
The DNA here is from genome assembly GCA_963457695.1 of Neria commutata. Lineage (NCBI taxonomy): Eukaryota > Metazoa > Arthropoda > Insecta > Diptera > Micropezidae > Neria > Neria commutata. Next base: position 38,620,119 of record OY735245.1, read on the forward strand.
TAGTTCTAAAGTTATACACAAATCTGGAGTTGATAAGAAAGTGCCACGCCCCTTATCCAACGCCCATAAAATTTTACCAGTGGGACGACGCATCCAAGAGGCGACTGCATACGGAATTTCAATGCTGCACGACTTTTAGTTCCAAAGCTATTCGAGATCAAAAATTTTGGTTGTATGGGCGGTGCCACGCCCTCTTGTCCAATTCGATGTTTTAATAGCTATTCTGCTATTCGGGGTGGAGACGAATCCAACAAATCAAATATCATAAAAATCGGTCCAGCCGTTCTTGACTTATAAGCGTTCGAACATAAACATAAACTTTCTTATATATATATAGATTTGTTCATTTATTTTATTTGCGTTGATATATTTTGATAAATCACTTTTTTTTAGATTTTACAGATACTTTTCGTCAAATCTTTTTTCAGATCAAATTTTTTAAAGATCACATTAAATACAAATATAAACTGATGACGTTTTGGCAAAATATGTATGTATAGCCCTTTCATCTCCTAATTCTGCATCTAATTTGCCGCTGTCTTTCAGTCTCTAAGCAGCACACCCGGCAACAGCATTATTTGAGCTGTTCGTCCGTTTGTGTAAGTTTTTTATACAAACTTGCCTGAGATCCTGCTTTGCTTTGTGTGGGTTTTTCCCGCGAATTTTTCACCTGTTTGAAGGCATTCAATCTTTTGACTGCGGACGGCTAGAGACTTGCAGGTGTTTGGCGGGGTTCTCTATTATAAAAGGTCGCTTGCAGATTTTGAAAGAATAAAGCGTGAACATCTTGTGGAAGAAATCGGTCTTTGTGATCTTTAAGAAGCAGTTAACAAAATAAATAAATTCGAAATTGAGGAAGGCTTTCATGAGAGAACGTACTATTTTCAATATGCAACCGATTTTTCTATTTTAAATCAAAGCAATATTCTAATGGCAAAGATCAACGATCGCAAATTTATTTGTAACTCATCGGGATGATTCTATTTCATTGTATAAATTAACTATTTGGTGTGAATTCATGATAAAAGCGATCAACGGGGTCACTTGCAGGCGTGTTATGGCTGGTCATTTGTTCGCTCGTTCAAATGACGGTCGCAATAATTTCTAAGCGGTTTTCTTTCTGTATGCTGCTGAACTGAAAGGAAGAAGTGGAATGTAGCGTTCACCTTTTCACTGATGAAACGGAAGTTGTGTCGATTTTATGATGGCAATGTCGACATTCTATCCTCCAAAGAGGCAACTAAACATTTATAAGCATTGTAAAATTGAAGAATTACGTTGAACAATTTTTGCTTCTGACCTTAATTTGATATTACATGAATGGCATAAAAAATTTTGCGAAAATATAAAGAAATGCAATTGCATCAAACTGAATTTTCACTTCTTACCACCCTCATCGCTTTTATCATGAATTCACACCAAATAGTTAATTTATACAATGAAATAGAATCATCCCGATGAGTTACAAATAAATTTGCGACCGTTGATCTTTGCCATTAGAATATTGCTTTGATTTAAAATAGAAAAATCGGTTGCATATTGAAAATAGTACGTTCTCTCATGAAAGCCTTCCTCAATTTCGAATTTATTTATTTTGTTAACTGCTTCTTAAAGATCACAAAGACCGATTTCTTCCACAAGATGTTCACGCTTTATTCTTTCAAAATCTGCAAGCGACCTTTTATAATAGAGAACCCCGCCAAACACCTGCAAGTCTCTAGCCGTCCGCAGTCAAAAGATTGAATGCCTTCAAACAGGTGAAAAATTCGCGGGAAAAAACCCACACAAAGCAAAGCAGGATCTCAGGCAAGTTTGTATAAAAAACTTACACAAACGGACGAACAGCTCAAATAATGCTGTTGCCGGGTGTGCTGCTTAGAGACTGAAAGACAGCGGCAAATTAGATGCAGAATTAGGAGATGAAAGGGCTATACATACATATATTGCCAAAACGTCATCAGTTTATATTCGTATTTAATGTGATCTTTAAAAAATTTGATCTGAAAAAAGATTTGACGAAAACTATCTGTGAAATCTAAAAAAAGTGATTTATCAAAATATATCAACGCAAATAAAATAAATGAACAAATATTAAATAAAGCGAAATTTCCAAAAAATTTACATATTGCGTTTAGAAGTGATAAAATTTAAAGGCAAGCAAACATATTTTTTTGGCTAATAGGAAATTGTAATTTTTCAATTTACAGCCTGCTAAACGAAAATTCGACAAGGCGGCAAAGCATCAAGAATTTTTCGTTGGTAGCATAGATATTTCTCAAAACCGGATTTTACCACGTGGTAGCGACATACATGTGAACAAGCAGAACAAAACCCACCCTCGGTCTGTTCTGCTTGGCATCAGCAGCGACACTGACGAAACCGACGTTTGCTCCGAGCTCTGCAACCGAGCATGCATGCAAATATGTGTTAGTGTCACATGTACGGTGTGTAATTTTTTGAAGCGTTTTTGCTCTGTGAAATTATAAGAGTCGATTTTGCTCTGGGCGCGTCAAATGATCCAGCGCCGGAGCCATGCCCGCGACATTGTTGTCAGCCAACACTGGTGCTGCCGTGCAACGTCTGTAAGAACTGTTGATGCTGCACTCTTGCCAATGAAATAATTTCCGGTTATGTGGAGTTGGAGTTTCTGCTGTTTTGAGAGGACAAAGCGCCGTAAAATGGCTTGGAATATCTGAAGGTGGATCAACAACAAGACGAAAGATGTTGCACTGTTTGACTCAAAGGCGAATATCGTATGGAATATGGTGTTATTATTATAGTGCTTATGTAAAATGGTTTAAATGTGTGTTTATGGTAGGTACTCATATTCGCATTGTGCATGTTTTTTGATCAAAATTTACAATAATATAAGCATACTAGCTGTCCCGGCAAACGCTGTTCTGCCTAAAATAATTATTTTATTCCAAGATTTGTTTTGAAATGTGTTTCAATGTATTTCAGGAAGAATATGCTTTCGTGAATATTTCTACCCCGACAACAGCTATCGGGTTCAAATTTTGTCGACCACTTTCTGTCAACTTTAGTATTATATGGTGTGAATCTGAGCCAAATCGGTCCATAAATAAGAATTTTCGAAAAACCGCCACCGTGGCAACACTTAGGATGGTCTAACATGAAAACGAACCATTCAGAGCACCTCACGAACATATGTTGTGAGTATAAGGTTGATCGCTTCTGTGGTTCAGCCGTGATGCTGCAACATACACACGCACAAACGTTTTTATACCCTACACCTATGGTAATAGGGTATAATAACATTGTGCGAAAATTGTAACGCATTAAAGGAGATGTCCTAGTTATAGACATAAGTATATAGAAATGATCAGAAACACTTTCTCTTTTGATTTCCGGTTGTCCGTCTGTCCGTCTGTCTGTCCGTCTGTCTGCGTGTACGGAGAAAAAAGAAAGAAGGAGTTATCCGATTTGGACCAAATTTGGTACACAGTTACAGTGAACCTCGGGTTAGGTAAAGTGTTAAAATTAGTTAAATCGGTCAAAGGACACGCCCACAATGGGCCAGTAAGTCCCACGACCTCGGGTGTTTTTCGATTAAATTGCTATAATTTGTCTAATTACTCATTCAAAAGAATAATACTTGGTATTTAAGGTGAGGTGTCGACCCTCTGAAGAATACCAAAAAATGGGCGTGGTCCGCCCACTGTATAGGCGGCAACAATTTTCTGGTAAAATGGCTCTCAATTGACTACTTATGCATTTAAACGAATAAAATTTGGTTCCCAAGTTTAGATATAGGCCCTACATGACATATAAGAAAATGGGCGTGGTCCGCCCGCTATATACGCGGGAAGCTTAAAATCCTCATAACTTCTGTAATATACACACCAGAGCATCCATATTTGGTCACTTCATTGCAGGTGAGAATTTCTTTATATTCTCTAGAAATGGGCATGGTCCGCCTACCATGGGGGCGGTAAATTTAATATACCGATAATTTCTGTTGTACACCTGTCAGGGCATCAATATTTGGCATATGTAGTCCTATTAGAAATATCTTGTGGTTTGTCAAAAATGGGCGTGGTTCGCCCACTATAGGCAGCAAATTTAAAACACCCACAATTTCATTTCTTGCAGTGTATTATTACCAAACTCGGTTACTTGGTGTAGGGTATTACTCTGTCGGTGAAACCCGACTGATGCTTCTTTACTTGTTATATATTAAGATATGAGAATGAAAATTATGTACAGGAAGAATAGGTTTTCGTGAATATTTCCACCCCGACAACATCTATCGGGTTCAAATTTTGTCGGCCACTTTCTGTCAACTTTAGTATTATATAGTATGAATCTGAGTCAAATCGGTCCATAAATAAGAATTTTCGAAGAACCGCCACCGTGGCAACACTTAGGATGGTCTAACATGAAAACAAACCATTCAGAGCACCACACGAACATATGTTGTGAGTATAAGGTCGATCGCTTCTGTGGTTCAGCCGTGATGCTGCAACATACATACGCACAAACGTTTTTATATATTAAGATATGAAATGAAAATTATGCACAGGAAGAATACGTTTTCGTGAATATTTCCACTCCGACAACAGCTATCGGGTTCAAATTTTGTCAACGACTTTCTGTCAACTTTAGTATTATATGGTGTGAATCTGAGCCAAATCGGTCCATAAATAAGAATTTTCGAAAAAACGCCACCGTGGCAACACTTAGGATGGTCTAACATGAAAACAAACCATTCAGAGCACCTCAGGAACATATGTTGTGAGTATAAGGTCGATCGCTTCTGTGGTTCAGCCGTGATGCTGCGACATACATACGCACAAACGTTTTTATAAGCTTTATATTAACTTCACTTTCTGTCGGTATGTCAGTAAGTCGTCAAATCTAGTAATCAATTTTTCACCCACTTCCCGACTACTTAGAGATCTGAAACTTTGCATACATGCCTAACCTAGAGCCCAATACATGAATCAATAAATTTTATGGGCGTGGCACTTTTTTATAAACTCCAGATTTGTGTATAACTTTAGAACTACACATCACACATCAATGAAACTCGGTAGGAACTTACTACATATCCATATCCTTCTACTGAGAAAATAAGGGGGCTCTGGATAAGGGGCGTGGCACCCCCCATACAAACAAAATTTTTGATCTCGATTAGCTTTGGAGCTAAAGGTCGTGCAGCATTGAAATTTCGTATGCAGTCGCCTCTTGGATGTGTCGTCCCAGTGGTAAAATTTTATGGGCGTAGGATAAGGGGGCGTGGCACCCCCCATACAAACAAAATTTTTGATCTCGATTAGCTTTGGAACTAAAGGTCGTGCAGCATTGAAATTTCGTATGCAATCGCCTCTTGGATGTGTCGTCCCACTGGTAAAATTTTATGGGCGTAGGATAAGGGGACGTGGCACCCCCCATACAAACAAAATTTTTGATTTCGATTTGCTTTGGAACTAAAGGCCGTGCAGCATTGAAATTTCGTACGCAGTCGCCTCTTGGATGTGTCGTCCCACTGGTAAAATTTTATGGGCGTAGGATAAGGGGACGTGGCACCGCCCATACAAACCAAATTTTTGATCTCGATTAGCTTTGGAACTAAAGGTCGTGCAGCATTGAAATTTCGTATGCAGTCGCCTCTTGGATGTGTCGTCCCACTGGTAAAATTTTATGGGCGTAGGATAAGGGGGCGTGGCACCCCCCATACAAACAAAATTTTTGATCTCGATTAGCTTTGGAGCTAAAGGTCGTGCAGCATTGAAATTTCGTATGCAGTCGCCTCTTGGATGTGTCGTCCCAGTGGTAAAATTTTATGTGCGTAGGACAAGGGGCGTGGCACTTTTCGATAAAAACGATAGGAACATACTTGCCGCGCCCTGCTGGCAAAATAGCAACAACTCACCGCGTCACAAATATGCCACGTATTATATGTTAAATTGAGGATATGACGATATGAAACACTGTGAATACCCTAAATATTGTGTACTGCTCTGCAAGTTTAAAATTCTTTTTGCGAAAAATTTCAGAGCTCTAAAATTGAATTTATGGAAGACTAAAAAGTAGAAAATAAAATTATATAAAAAAAAACTTTTTAAAAATAAGCTTTAATGTATTAAAAAGTAGAAAATAAGTTGTTTCCAAGTCACCTGTATCTTACTATTAATAAAAGCTTGTGCGCTCAATATCCATATTCAAAATATCTTTCATTACTAGAATCTATTTGCAAAAAATTATTTAAATAAAATATTGTGGTAACTGTTTGACAAATACATATTGAACACATGAGCGCCCCAAGCTTTTAGGGATAGTAAGATACCGGTGACTTGGAAACAACTTATTTTCTACTTTTTAGTACATTAAAGCTTATTTAAAAAAATTTTTTTTTTATATAATTTTATTATTATAATTATTTGAAAAATGTTAAACATGTTTTATGATAAAAAAAATTTTGAAATTAAAAATCTAGAAAATTTATTATTGAAAAACGCAAATCAAAAATTCATATGCGAAATAAATAGGAAATGCTGAAAAAATTAAAGGAAAAGGGTCATATTAATATGGAGCCGTATTTGCAAAAACTCAACCTGAAGTGGTTGCAAACACAGAAATAATTTGCTCTCTATATCTATGTATGTAACTCATTCATTCACGCGTCCCTCAAGCCACGCCGTAACCCCCCAATGTTAAAAATTGCCTTGAAAAATACAGAAGCAATTCAAAGGAAATCGAAGCCTGCCTGTCTGAACGTTTCGCACCGCTTGTCTGTCCAGAATGTCGCGCTGCTTATATGTATTTCTGTCCGGGTTTATTTTGTTTTCTTCTTTGTGCTGTGGCCTGAGCATGATCCACAACTGCCACTTCCCATCCTCCGATCGGCAGCGCTACTGCGCTGCTTTTATCACTCTCAGCTCAGTAACAATTCTCTTTTTACACGAATTTCATTTAATACGCGTTAAAAATTTTAAATTTTTCTCTTTTTACACGAGTTGTTTTGTTTTAACACGATTTTAAATTCCAATAATGTCCCAAAATGATGAATCAAATGATTCTGGGTAATATTTTTTTACGCGATTTTATTTGGAACATATGTATCTATAGTCTAAAATGAGAAGAAGTTGTATACTCTTTGGACTGTTCCCAAAATGCATTTCACCAAACGGTCCATCTTCGTATTATAGTGTCTTTGGAAAATATAATAATCTTAATATATAAAATACTAGCTGTCCCGGCAAACGTTGTTCTGCCTAAAATAATTATTTTATTCCAAGATTTGTTTTGAAATGTGTTTCAATGTATTTCAGGAAGAATATGCTTTAAATTTTGTCGACCACTTTCTGTCAACTTTAGTATTATATGGTGTGAATCTGAGCAAAATCGGTCCATAAATAAGAATTTTCGAAAAAACGCCACCGTGGCAACACTTAGGATGGTCTAACATGAAAACAAACCATTCAGAGCACCTCACGAACATATGTTGTGAGTATAAGGTCGATCGCTTCTGTGGTTCAGCCGTGATGCTGCGACATACATACGCACAAACGTTTTTATATATTAAGATATGAAAATGAAAATTATGCACAGGAAGAATACGTTTTCGTGAATATTTCCACTCCGACAACAGCTATCGGGTTTAAATTTTGTCAACGACTTTCTGTCAACTTTAGTATTATATGGTGTGAATCTGAGCCAAATCGGTCAATAAATAAGAATTTTCGAAAAAACGCCACCGTGGCAACACTTAGGATGGTCTACCATGAAAAAAAACCATTCAGAGCACCACACGAACATATGTTGTGAGTATAAGGTCGATCGCTTCTGTGGTTCAGCCGTGATGCTGCGACATACATACGCACAAACGTTTTTATATATTAAGATATGAAAATGAAAATTATGTACCGGAAGAATACGTTTTCGTGAATATTTCCACTCCGACAACAGCTATCGGGTTCAAATTTTGTCAACGACTTTCTGTCAACTTGAGTATTATATGGTGTGAATCTGAGCCAAATCGGTCCATAAATAAGAATTTTCGAAAAACCGCCACCGTGGCAACACTTAGGAAGGTCTACCATGAAAAAAAACCATTCAGAGCACCACACGAACATATGCTGTGAGTATAAGGTCGATCGCTTCTGTGGTTCAGCCGTGATGCTGCGACATACATACGCACAAATATTTTATATATTAAGATTTGTGCGTATGTATGTCGCAGCATCACGGCTGAACCACAGAAGCGATCGACCTTATACTCACAACATATGTTCGTGTGGTGCTCTGAATGGTTTTTTTTCATGGTAGACCTTCCTAAGTGTTGCCACGGTGGCGGTTTTTCGAAAATTCTTATTTATGGACCGATTTGGCTCAGATTCACACCATATAATAATAAAGTTGACAGAAAGTCGTTGACAAAATTTGAACCCGATAGCTGTTGAAGGAGTGGAAATATTCACGAAAACGTATTCCTCCTATACATAATTTTCATTCCCATATCTTAATCTAGGAGTGGAAATATTCACGAAAACGTATTCCTCCTATACATAATTTTCATTCCCATATCTTAATATATAAAATCGTTTGTGCGTATGTATGTTGCAGCATCACGGCTGAACCACAGAACAAAACTGTACTTTTTATGCAATAACGTAGCGTCGTTATAAATTTTTACCGTTATAACTGTAAAATAATGTGAAGAAATTTCAAAGCTGCACGAACATATCATTTTAATGTTCTTTACGCGTTGATACACGCGTCTGTGGTCAGTCGAAAATTCGTGTGAAATTTACCCCGCCTTTTGGTTCCATTGCCGGTTACAGTGTTAAGAATACATAGAAAAGTTAATCAAGTCATTTTATATGTGAGATACGGCATTTAATAAAAATACCAGTGAAATAAGAAGAGAAACTTGCATTCATCGAAAATTAAATCAATTCATTATATAGGTAAGATATATAATTCATGAAAATACCACCCGTGTTTACAACATACCAAACAAAAGATTTTTGTACAGCGAAAAATGCCTGGACGACGATGTTCAAACACTGGTCGTAGTGAACGACGAATTCGCAATAAGCAAGAAATAAGAGCAAACATAACACCACAACAACAAGAAGCTTCAAGAGTGGTCACACGATTGCGCAATGCAACCGCCCGTGCAATAGAAAGTGACGCACACAGAATTGATCGACTAGCACAAATGAGAATTACAACTCAAAGATCACGCAATCGTGTTAGGGATTCTAACAGAAGTGTGGTACAATTGAATAATGGAGTACACATGCATGCAACAAGAGCACTAACTTTATCATCTTTCAATCGCATCGCATTCGAATATGATCCAGACATCGAATATTGCGCACATTCTAAAATTTCAATTGGTCAAATGGATAAAGAATGTAATCATTGCCACGCTCTTAAATTCAAAAATGAAACTAAAGGAATGTGTTGTTCATCAGGCAAAGTGGTGTTACCTACATTGAACCCACCACCAGAGCCACTGAAAACCTTAATGGATGGCAACACCGCAGAGTCGAAAATATTTTTGAAAAACATAAGAAAATATAATAGTTGTTTTCAAATGACTTCATTCGCCTCCAATATCATTTCTAATACGGATGGGCAAGGACGCACATTTAATTCAACATTTAAGATTCAGGGCCAGGTATATCATAAAATTGGCTCCTTACTTCATTTACCCATGGAAACACCAAAATTTCTTCAAATTTATTTTATGGGGAATGAAGAAGAGCAAGTGAACATCCGGTGCGAGTACAATCACATTCAAAAAATACAGGAACGTGCTATCGTAGCCGATTTAGAAACTTTTTTGGCAGAAAAAAATATCCTTATTCGATTGTTTAAGCAAGTCTCCAATCAATTACAAAATGATAATTACATGATCATTATTAAAGCCGATAAAGTGCCTAATGGTGAGCACGCGCGGCGTTTTAATGCTCCTACAGTTAATGAAGTAGGAATCGTAATGGTCGGCGATTCATTCGAACAACGTGATATACGAATCATGCGCCGCAACAACACCATACAAGTCATTTCAGATACACATCGTTCCTACGACGCACTACAGTATCCTCTTATTTTTTGGGAGGGCGAGGATGGCTACCATATAAACATCAAACAAAGGGATTCTGCAACAGGTTAATATAACAATTAGAAATTAATATTTACAATAATTTTTTTAATATTTAGGTGAAGAAACAAACAAAAAAGTAAGCGCTATGGATTTCTATTCACACAGGCTAATGATTCGCACAAATACAGATAATCATATATTAAAATGCAGATATTTATACCACCAATTTATTGTCGATATGTTCGCTAAAATTGAAAGTGAACGTCTCCGTTATATAAGATTTAACCAGGCAAAATTAAGGTCGGAAGAATATATCCATTTGCGTGATGCCGTGAACAATAATGTGGATGGCAATGTGAACCATAATGAAATTGGTCAATTGTGCATCTTACCTTCGTCATACATTGGAAGTCCTCGGCATATGCAGGAATATATTCAAGATGCAATGACCTACGTGCGTGCATATGGAAGACCAGAATTATTCATCACATTTACATGTAACCCGCAGTGGGACGAAATTAAAAAATATTTATTGCCAGGCCAATCAGCTAAAGATCGACATGATATTACGGCACGTGTTTTCAAACAAAAACTAACATCTTTCATGGATTTTATAAAAAAACACCACATATTTGGAGAAACGAGATGCTGGATGTATTCAATTGAATGGCAAAAACGTGGATTGCCACATGCCCATATACTAATTTGGTTGGTCAACAAAATTAGACCAGAAGAAATCGATCAGATTATATCAGCAGAAATCCCAGATGAAACAGTAGATCCAGTATTGTTCCAGATTGTAACGACAAACATGATACATGGTCCATGTGGTGCCATCAACCCCAATTCACCATGTATGGATAATGGTAAATGCACAAAAAAATTTCCAAAGGACTTATTATCGGATACTATTACAGGAATTGATGGATATCCACTATACCGTCGGCGATCTACTGAAAATGGTGGCCATACTTTTGTAATCAACTCAAACAATAACCAGAACGGTATCGAAATAGATAATAGATGGGTTGTACCCTATTGTCCCCTACTATCGAAAACCTACAAAGCACATATAAATGTAGAATTTTGCAGCTCTGTTAAATCTATTAAGTACATCTGTAAATATGTGCACAAAGGCAGCGACATGGCTGTTTTTTCTGTCCAAAATGTTAATGAAAATGACGAAGTTGCGCGTTATCAAATGGGCAGGTATATAAGCAGTAATGAGGCTGTCTGGCGAATTCTATCCTTTCTTATTCACGAAAGATATCCAGCTGTCACTCATTTGGCCATCCATCTTGAAAATGGGCAACGTGTTTACTTCACAGAAGAAAATGCAGTTAGTCGAGCAGAGGCACCACCAAAAACAACGTTAACGGAATTTTTCAAACTATGCCAACAACAAAATGATTTTGGACGCTTCGCAAAAACGCTACTTTATTCAGATGTTCCAACTTATTTTACATGGAATAAGTCAAAAAAAACTTGGGAACCCCGTAAAAATGGTAAGCAGCTCACCGATTATCCAGGCATTTATTTTTCAAATACATTAGGCAGGCTATACACTGTGCATCCAAGACAACGAGAATGCTTCTACTTACGATTGCTATTAATTAATGTTCCGGGAGCAACGTCATTTGAATATTTAAAAACAGTCAACGGTCAAATATATGCCACTAATCATGATGCATGTCACGCATTACAGTTATTAGAAGGAGATTCTCATTGGGATTCGACTCTTACCGATGCTATTCTCAGTTCTACTCCTCATCAAATTCGTGCTTTATTTGCAATTATATTGACAACATGCCTTCCAAATAACCCAAACGAATTATGGGAGAAATTTAAGAACGGAATGAGTGAGGATATTTTAAATGCACAACGTACAATTGATGGAAATGCATTTTTAGATTATACACCAGCAATGTATAATGAAGCATTAATAAAATTGGAAGACTTATGCCTGATAATTTCAAATGAATCACTCAATACATTGGGATTACCATCACCAAATCGTCTGGCAACTGATTTTTTTAATCGAGATTTACAACGAGAACAATCATACATTATTGATAATTTAATTGAGTATATTCAAACAAATGAACCACAATTATTGGCAGAACAAAAATTAATTTTTGATTCGATAATGCTTGCAGTCACTGAAAGAGAAGGCGGATTCTTCTTTTTGGACGCTCCAGGTGGCACTGGCAAGACGTTTTTGATTTCCCTCATATTGGCTAAAATACGTTCTCAAGGTGGGATTGCATTGGCTATCGCTTCATCAGGTATTGCTGCTACTTTATTGGATGGCGGAAGAACCGCTCATTCTGCACTAAAATTGCCGTTAAATATACAGACAAATGAAAATGCAGTATGTAATATTAAATCACATTCGGGTATGGCTAATGTGCTTAAAAGATGCAAAATTATAATCTGGGATGAATGTACAATGGCACATAAACATTCATTAGAAGCTTTAAATCGAACGTTGAAAGATTTAAAAGGTAACGACAGGCTCTTTGGCGGTACACTCATTTTGTTATCAGGGGATTTTCGACAAACACTTCCGGTTATTCCACGTTCCACCTATGCAGATGAAATAAATGCCTGTTTCAAAGCTTCATCTCTGTGGAGCAGTGTTCAGAAATTGAAGTTAACAACAAATATGCGTGTCCAACTTCAAAATGATCCATCCGCTGCGCTCTTCTCGAAGCAATTACTTGATATTGGAGAAGGCAAAATTAATGTAAATCCAATGAGCCAGAAAATAAAGTTACCAGATAACTTTTGCATCATTGTGCAATCTAGAGACGAATTAATTCAAAATGTGTTTCCAAACATTCGAGATAATATCAACAATCATCGATGGCTGAGCGAAAGGGCAATTTTAGCCGCAAAAAATATTGATGTCGATAGCATAAATATCTACATTCAAAACAGGTTGGAATCTCCGTCATTTTCATTCAAGTCAATTGATACTGTGGTAGAAGAAAATGAAGCAGTGAATTTTCCAACTGAATTTTTAAATTCACTTGATTTGCCAGGTCTTCCACCACATAATTTAATTTTGAAAGTTGGATCACCAATCATACTGCTAAGAAACCTAAATGCACCAAAACTATGTAATGGAACGCGGTTGGTTATTAAAAAAATATTGGGTAACATTATCGAATCGACAATTATCAATGGAAAGTTTGAAGGAGAGCATGTTTTATTGCCAAGAATACCGATGATTCCTACAGATTCTCCAATTGCATTCAAACGCTTACAATTCCCGATTCGTTTGGCATATGCAATGACAATCAACAAATCTCAAGGCCAGTCGATGCAAGTCTGCGGCTTGGATTTGGAACATTCATGTTTTGCTCATGGTCAATTATATGTAGCTTGCTCCAGAGTTGGTAAGCCCAACGATCTGTTTCTATACGCCGAAAATGGAGAAACAATAAATATTGTCCACACGTTAGCTTTACAATAAGTTATTATTTACATTGTATTATGTGAAATAAAATTTTATTTATTAAATCGAAAACAAAATTTGGATTTAAAATAACATAATTAATTTCATTCAAATTAAAATAAAATAAATGCCTAATATAATTGAAATACATTTCAAAACTAATCTTGAAACTAAAAAGTTTTATTTTAGGCAGAACAACGTTTGCCGGGACAGCTAGTATTATATAAAAAAAAACTTTTTAAAAATAAGCTTTATTTCATTTAATGTACTAAAAAGTAGAAAATAAATTGTTTCGAAGTCACCTGTATCTTACTATCAATAAAAGCTTGGGGCGCTCATGTGTTCAAAATTTGTCAACCAGTTAACACAATATTTTATTTAAATTATTTTTAGCAAATAGATTCTAGTATTGAAAGATAAGTGTGAATATGGATATTGAGCGCACAAGCTTTTATTGATAGTAAGATACAGGTGACTTCGAAACAATTTATTTTCTACTTTTTAGTACTTACATTAAATGAATTAAAGCTTATTTTTAAAAAGTTTTTTTTTATATAATATTATTTTCTACTTTTTAGTCTCCCATAAACACTCGCGTGTTTATGACCTTCTTTTTGTAAAATTTTGATTTTTTCCTTTATATGTACATATTTGTTAATTTAAATGAGTGTAAAAATTAAAATGAAAAACCGAATGCAAGCTCGAGTCCTCTACCCACTAGGCCACAGACCCTTTGTCTTTAACGTTTCCAATACGCTAATATGTATGTATGTACATATATGAACAGTTTCTGGTGTAGCGGTTTGGCATGAATTTTGATTTCTTTGGAATCACGGCAAAGAACGTGACGGCGCATATTGGCGGCTGCATAGAAATTCTAATATATATATGTATGTGTGTTTGCATACACAATATATGTGTCAATTCGCCCTTTGCATACATATGTACATGTATATTTTTTACTATTTCTAAAATTTTGTCAGTACATATTTTACTTTTTGATTAATATGCATGCTTTTGTTGAATAGCAATTTTCATGTATTTGCATACCCATTCTGCAATTTTAAATTAAAGCAAGACATTTAGAAGTATTGAAGGACTAAATCAACTGTTAATTTTGCTGATACTCGCGAGTTTATGAGCTCCTTTTTGTAAAATTTTAAATTTTTCCAATACAAAACAATTAGCAACAATAAAAGGCAAAGCAAAGTAAAAAATAAAAAAGCTTATAAAAAAGATAAAAAGGAAAATTTTAAAACCAGCGGAGCTGGGATTCGAACCCATGAACTACCGGATTACCGAATGCAAGCACGCGGCTCTACCCACTGTGCTACACAACGAACTGGCTTCCATTTATATTAAGATATGAAATGAAAATTATGCACAGGAAGAATACGTTTTCGTGAATATTTCCACTCCGACAACAGCTATCGGGTTCAAATTTTGTCAACGACTTTCTGTCAACTTTAGTATTATATGGTGTTAATCTGAGCCAGATCGGTTTATAAATAAGAATTTTCGAAAAAACGCCACCGTGGCAACACTTAGGATGGTCTAACATGAAAACAAACCATTCAGAGCACCACACGAACATATGTTGTGAGTATAAGGTCGGTCGCTTCTGTGGTTCAGCCGTGATGCTGCAACATACATACGCACAAACGTTTTTATATATTAACCCTCTAACCGGTAAGGCCGCCCTGAGGCAGCTATCTTTAAATGCTGAACCATTTCAAAACTGTAAATTTTTTTGTCACAAATTGTATTGACTTCCTTCACTAATGCTTTTATTGACATTTTGATCGTGATTTCAACGCGATCAGATTTTTAATTTCACTTTTATCGTAATTTTAGTGCGAGAAAACAATTTGAGAAGAGCAAAAATTATTGCACGTGAAAAAATATTTTTTAAGGACGATTAAGCAATCTTCCAATAGACCGATTTCATTGAAAATTTAGGGGTGAGTTTCTACAGTCGTGTACTTTCCATTTAAATATTTAATATCTTTCAAAAAATAAAAGCTTATGTTTTAGAAGTGAAAATGTAATAGCAGCCTCAGGGCAGCTATGCCGGTTTAAGCCAACTTTTTTGCACACTATTTTTCATTCATAGTCATCATTTTGTCCATTGTTTTCATAGAAAGGGAGGGTAAATACCAGGTTTTCAGACATAAAAGATTCAAACTATCAGATATTTCCGATAAATAGTTGGTGTAGCTCAGGGAAACACGGTGGAAACCGATGATAAACTCAAATTTCAAATCTCATGCAGAAGAAATTCGTCACCACATTGGAATCCTAATGCATATGCAATCTACGATATCCATACTTGAATACCTGCTGGGGCAAAGACGAAATCCACAAACGGTTGGACACAGTACCAAAAGCTGCTCTTGCTCGATAGTGCTCGGACGAGCAAATGGGCAAGCCAAAAGTGTAACATCGCCTGCGACAATATCTCCCATATAAGCCACATAAATGGAGAATAAAGTTGTTTGTGGTGTGCTATTCTAACGGCATTGCTTATCGCTTCGAAATTTATATTGATACAGGTGATAATTTGATTTTGCAAAGCACACCCGATCTTGGAAGCACTCCGAACAGTGTTGTGTATTTGTCACAACCATACGAAACTTTGACCATCATAGACTTTCCTTCAACAATTTTTATACCACGCTACCTTGATTGATATATAGAGGAATCTATAGCTTTGGTACGGTGAGAGTCAACAGAATTCCTAACTGGAAGTTTCCTTCAGACAAAGAAATAAAGGCTGAAAAAGAGGTGGATTTAATGGATAGGCTTATGGGCCATTATCATATTTGAGCTAAGAATAAAAATCCAATTATTCAACTTTTTAATCAACAAGTCGATATGGCTGCTAAAAATACATATATTTTATATCGCTGTATGCATTCAGAAAAATCCAATGATTCAAGCGATAATACCGCTGCAGGTAGAATGTTATTGAAGCTACCAGAATTTTGTGTAGAAATTGCGGCTGGTCTTGTTGCGTACAAAGAGAGAGACGTTTTGTTGGTCGACAAGTGCGTGCTCAACAAGCAAGTTCATCACAAGCGAGTGCTACTGGCATTGGCACAAAATCAAAACATCCCGTTGATGACATCCATTACGATAATCATGACCACTTTTCAGTCTGGCATAGTAAAATGGCTTTAGAAATGCAAATTCTGCAAATCATCGCAAACGCCATGTTTTTGCAAAAAATCAATCATCATTTATGCTGATCGAATGCAAAAAACCGTTTCTATGAATATCTTTATAGAAGATAATATATATCATGCTTCTTCAGTTTTATTTTCCCTAATTTTTCTAATTTTTTCTCAATAAAAACGACCGCGAACATAAATTTTTCTCAAAAGAAACCACAGCATATAACCAAATACAACAGACTTTTTTTATACCTTAACCGGCATAGCTGCCCTGAGGCAGCCTTTCTTATTTCTCACCTGGCGACTAAACTATATGAGCAATTTACCTGTGGATCTTGAATTCTTATTATTTAGAGGGTAACCTACCCGGAAAAAATTATTTACTCACTTTTTTTCAGTTTTACAGTTTTGCCGGTTAGAGGGTTAAGATATGAAATGAAAATTATGCACAGGAAGAATACGTTTTCGTGAATATTTCCACTCCGACAACAGCTATCGGGTTCAAATTTTGTCAACGACTTTCTGTCAACTTTATTATTATATGGTGTGAATTTGAGCCAAATCGGTCCATAAATAAGAATTTTCGAAAAAACGCCACCGTGGCAACACTTAGGATGGTCTAACATAAAAACAAACCATTCAGAGCACCTCACGAACATATGTTGTGAGTATAAGGTCGATCGCTTCTGTGGTTCAGCCGTGATGCTGCGACATACATACGCACAAACGTTTTTATATATTGAGATATGAAAATGAAAATTATGCACAGGAAGAATACGTTTTCGTGAATATTTCCACTCCGACAACAGCTATCGGGTTTAAATTTTGTCAACGACTTTCTGTCAACTTTAGTATTATATGGTGTGAATTTGAGCCAAATCGGTCCATAAATAAGAATTTTCGAAAAAACGCCACCGTGGCAACACTTAGGATGGTCTAACATAAAAACAAACCATTCAGAGCACCTCACGAACATATGTTGTGAGTATAAGGTCGATCGCTTCCGTGGTTCAGCCGTGATGCTGCGACATACATACGCACAAACGTTTTTATATATTAAGATGTTTGTGGATTTAATACTTACTTTCCGGTGTTTTAATGTAGTTTACTAGAGTATATTAGTAGATATTAACTCCTTCTTTTTTATGTATATAAAAAAATAAATAGTTGCACTAAGGATTTCTCCTACTTTTCTGATTCATTTGTGTATAATTTTTTTAAATTTTTGTTTTTGTTTTGAATCGCATTACGTTTATTTGTTTAATTTTTTATTTAGGGATTTGATGGTGTCTTCTTTACTACAGTCGAAAAATTGATTTTGTAGTTTGGTCTCTCGCATTCGTTTATACTTTTCCTTAAATTGCTTTTTTCCGGAAAAAAATTTGATTTTTATCCTTTACTTTGTAGACGAAATTTTATAGCTAATACAATGTACATGCAATGAAATTTTATAATGCTTTTACTTCTCCTGTAAAATTGTAGAAATGTTGCTGAGGGCTTTGTACATTTTTCCAGCGATATAGGTGGTGAGGAAATTGTAAACAGACACACTATTATTGCTATTCAATTTTATTATTTGTTTTTTCATTTGGTTTCCAGCTGAAAGTTTTGTAAAAAATTTTAATTGATTTGTTTTGCTATTTTCAGTGAATGCGTATGAAACCGCCAACGTTAATAGCAACATAACGTGGACACGATAAAGAAATTGACGAAGCAGCTTATCACAAAGCCCACATATTTGAATGAAATGGCCAAATAATCAATAAAACGTATCAATTTCAACATAATAAACCAACTACATATATGCATTTTTTAAAATCAATGTAATTCTGTTACTGCGCTTAATTAATAAAACTTTATTTAAGGATAAATGTTCAGGTATTCGTTGTATTTCCATTTTGGTGGCATTTAGGGCTACAGGTAAATCACACTCTGCATACTCCAAAAATGTGTCCAGCGAAAATAGGTGCGCACCTCTTATTGCACGCGATGCTTGTAGACGTGCACCGATTTCAGTGCTGTTGTTTTTGTTGTCGATGATGACGGTCAGTCTAGTATCACAACCTGCGATTCGATAGGTCTGCTCGCTAAAAGCGGTTTTATCGGCAAATTCCGCCATGGTTTACGCGCCGCACGCCGCAGATCGATCGGTGAGAGTATCTTTCGCGCTTTCCTAAAACCAAAACGCAAGCCCAAACAGGAATGCGGTAGTTAATTACTGCTTTCAACACAGGCTGGAAAGCAGTTGTACTTGCTCGCCTCTGTTGCTCTGAAGTACACATCAGCGGGTGCATCCATCCAACTGATAACCTGCTTGCGACCATTGCCAGTGCGAGCCATTGGTGCGATTTTCGGCTTGCCATTCAGCTGCAGGAGAATGAAGAAGAGTGGAACAATTAACGAATTGGTTGGTTGGCAAATCAATTTGACAGTGCCAATTTACATGGTGTCGCGAAATAGGTTGTCCTGAGGCAGCCATCAAGCGGCAAACTGTTCGGGACTAGGGCAATGTGACGGCATGGGATCCTTATTGGGCCGTTTGGGAGGTGGACCAGCGGGCACTATGGTCACTGTCAAAACGGAGAAGTTCGCAAGATATGTAGCTCTCTTTCACTTACATTCTCTCATATAAAATACCTTCGGTTCCGTTCAAATGCTGTTCTTCATGGGCACGCTTGCGTAACGCTGACGGCGCTGGCGCTGGTATTATCGTCAGGTCCTTTTCCACCTCGACGATTTTGTTGGGTATGCGTTCGTACAACAAACTGCCATAGGGCACTTTCGGCGGTTTGGGGAATGAAACCACATCGGGCTTGGGCATTTTATCCTTCGGTGTTAGCACGAGCCAATCATGCGTTCCGATGCCCGGCGAGCCCAGACGATTTGCGATTTTGGTCACACTACCACGATCCTTTTTCTTTAGCAACACTGATGCGCTCCAATCCTCGATCTCATCGCGGCAGAGCAAGCGAGCACGATTGGCACTTCTGTGGTCTTCTCCAAAGTGAAAATGTTAAGTTTTCCGGCCGGGGCCGAGATGCCTGTGTGCCTGCAACTCAATAAACAAAATTGCATTATAAAACTGCAAATTAAACTCACGTCCAAGACGACGGCCACCTCCAAAAGCTTAACTGACTAAAGAGCACACATCATGTTAATTCCTTTCTGAAAATAAACAAAAAAATTAAAGAATTATAAAAATTTCAACTAAAATGCGAAAAGTAAACAAAGGAAATTATGAATGTCAGTCGAATACAGCTCTGTAAAGCCTCGTTCACATTCGACTTTTGCTTCGCTTTGCGTCAGAATTTCGCGTTGACAGATAAGTTCAATACATGCTTTTATATGAGGCTTGCTAAATAGAACGCGAGGAAAGCGAAACGAAGCAATGCGAAGCAAAATGTTGGGCAACTCTCAACTTTTTTGCGCTTTGACAATCAGTTGTTGAAATTTTGTGTGATATTTTGCATTTTATCGTGTGCTTGCAGTTGATTTCATTTTCTCGTGCGTTTGCGTTTTCAATTAAGACACTCGCGAATTTCAAACATTAGTAGCATAACTACTACTACTGCAATTATATCAGTAAAATCCAAAGTTAAAGCGTTCATTGTAGCAAACCTTTTACTTTTCACGCTATGTTGTTGAATCTCGAACTGTCAAGCAAAGCGAGGAAAGTCGAATGTGAACGAGGCTTAAGGACCCTACCGGCAACTCAACTAACTTTTAGTGCACTATAAGCTAACTACTTCGCAACCATAGCTGACTATTCTTCGACTACTTTCAGTGGAAATGACTGATTTTTTTAACATTGCGATGTCCTAGGCAGTAGTCAGTCCCGATTACCCTTCGATGACTTTTCAACTAACTTAAAGTCGGTTACTTTGAAGTTAGCTAAAAGTTAGTTGTTTAGAAGTTAGCTAAAAGTTAGCTAATTTTTTTTAGTTATAGCTAACTAATTTCATATGAAGCTATTCAACTAAACTAGTATGCTGTAAAATCGTTGCCTGTTTAAGATAATATATCATCATATTTCCATAATTTGGCAAAAATATTTGGTTTTTGATAAATCTTTTCATTTCCTTCTAAGCAACTGATTGAAATTTTCCAATGCAAAAGTTGTTTGACAAATATATAAAACAAAAAAGAAGGAAAACAAACGGCCTGCTTTGATTTTTCAATTTCAATTTCACAGTGCACATAAATAAATGAAAAATATTCAAAAAAAGCAAATAGCAAAAAAGAAGAAAGCAAACAGCTCGCTTTGATTTTGGGGCAGTTCTGCACTACATTGTAGTTAGCTTATAGTTAGGTCATAAAAGTTAGCTATAAGTG
Organism: Neria commutata; assembly: GCA_963457695.1. Classification (NCBI taxonomy): domain Eukaryota; kingdom Metazoa; phylum Arthropoda; class Insecta; order Diptera; family Micropezidae; genus Neria; species Neria commutata. The sequence continues at coordinate 38,641,165 of OY735245.1, forward strand.
TGTTATTTTTGTAGTCGACTACTGAAAAGTCAACTATAAGTGCGTTATTTTCGTAGTCGACTACTGAATTGCTTATAGGGGAATTACAAAAACAAAATACATTGCGAATCACACGTACGCTATCAGTGTGAGGGAATTTTTCAAAAAAAAATGGAAATTTTTGTTCCCTGGACGGACAGTTGGGCGTCTGGATATAGTCTGTGCCGCCGTGGCTCAGAGGGAAGTGCTCGGTCGCTGATGCGTGGAGTCGGTGGATCAGCTCATAATATCTAATAAAAAAAGTAACTACGTTGCTCTGCACGCGGCGCCGCCTCTCGCGAGCTAGTTTGCAACTCTCCGAGAGTATACTTAGCACAGATTACTACCAGATATCCAACTGTCCGTCCAGGGAACAAAAATTTCCATTTTTTTTTTAATCCTCACACAAATAGCGTACGTGTGATTCGCAATGCATTTTGTTTTTGTAATTCCTTACAGAGTTGCATTCACAAAAAATCCTTTGTTTACATTTCGGACCAACAACTGTCAAACCTTAAAAATTTGTTCGCAGTGGGTTGGGAATTCGATACAGTCGATAATTCTTATCTTGCATTTGACGCTCCTATCTTACAATTGATAGGGCATACAAATAAATTGAACGACACGGCTATCGACTACAGATGTTTTCGAGTACCTGGTTCCCACGCGACAAAAGCAACAAAATAAAATATTTAATGTACACAAAAAATATCAGCACATATATTAAAACTGAAATAACAATCAAATGGTTACAATAACATAGGTTTGGTCGAATACAGATGGGATACCGATATCAGAAAAGCCGAATACCTGGGTACCCGTAACCAGATATGGAAAAAGTCTATCGTGTATTTTGTAATTGTGTTGGTGATTTTTTAGCGCTAGTGTGAGAGTCGGATATCTGGTAGTAATCTGTGATACTTATGGTCTAATTAGTCCAGCGGTGTCGGATTCAATCGTGCCGGATAGCAATTTGCCCAGTTACTCTAACAGCTAACCGGATTGCAGCTGTCAGTCTATTCTTTTTGCTAGTGCTGCCGTATAGTTTTGTGCACAAAAGAAGAACGCTGTTTATTTTCTTCTGAGATGAAATTTTACTTTCTTTATTAAATTTATGGCACAGAATTATCATAGTTCTTACATCTCTATATTGTGTACTACTTTTTTAGAAAAATTTCGGCAAAAACAATCACTTCTTTTGTTGAACTAAAATCGAAGGTCACTGGCAACACTTCTGCAACAGAGTTCACAAACAAAATATATCGTGAAAAATGAATTCAAACGACGAAATAATTGACTCAATGTGTTTAGTGTTGTGTAAAATGTACGATGTGTACAAATTAAAAGCAAACGAAAGCGCAGGTGGACTGTATTTCCAATAAATATTCGCTTATTTTAATCAGTGTTGCCATATTACCTTTTGCATAGGAAAAGCATTAATTCTATTTCAATTTTCAATGAATTTTTTGGGTGGCAACATTCTTTTCACAGCTGACACGACTTTTGCAGTAGTTTTCTAATCGACGCAGAAATTTCTACTACTCAATCCGGTCAGAGTAATAGCGAACATTGTGTTCGGGTAAGATAGATTTTGTCAGCTGACACGATTTCTAACCTTACCGCTAGAGTAATTCTACCATTAGTCCATGCAAATAAAATCATCTTAATTCCCATTCGGACACGGCTGCAGAATAAATGAGTAGGTCCCGTTATCTTGTGCTAAAAATAGAACGAACACACACAAGATAATGCGAGAAAGCTAAGGCCTAACCCGGGTTGTTGCGCCAATCAATTACATAATATTATAATTATTTGAAAAATGTTTAACATGTTTTATGATAACAAAAATTTAGAAATTAAAAATCTAGAAAATTTATTATTGAAAAACGCAAATCAAAAATTCATATGCGAAATAAATAGGAAATGCTGAAAAAATTAAAGGAAAAGGGTCATATTAATATGGAGCCGCATTTGCAAAAACTCAACCTGAAGTGGTTGCAAACACAGAAATAATTTGCTCTCTATATCTATGTATGTAACTCATTCATTCACGCGTCCCTCAAGCCACGCCGTAATCCCCCAATGTTAAAAATTGCCTTGAAAAATACAGAAGCAATTCAAAGGTAATCGAAGCCTGCCTGTCTGAACGTTTCGCACCGCTTGTCTGTCCAGAATGTCGCGCTGCTTATATGTATTTCTGTCCGGGTTTATTTTGTTTTCTTCTTTGTGCTGTGGCCTGAGCATGATCCACAACTGCCACTCCCCATCCTCCGATCGGCAGCGCTACTGCGCTGCTTTTATCACTCTCAGCTCAGCAACAATTCTTGTTTTACACGAATTTCATTTAATACGCGTTAAAAATTATAAATTTTTCTCTTTTTACACGAGTTGTTTTGTTTTAACACGATTTTAAATTCCAATAATGTCCCAAAATGATGAATCAAATGATTCTGGGTAATATTTTTTTACGCGATTTTATTTGGACCATATGTATCTATAGTCTAAAATGAGAAGAAGTTGTATACTCTTTGGACTGTTCCCAAAATGCATTTCACCAAACGGTCCATCTTCGTATTATAGTGTCTTTGGAAAATATAATAATATTATATACAAAAAAACTTTTTAAAAATAAGCTTTATTTCATTTAATGTACTAAAAAGTAGAAAATAAATTGTTTCGAAGTCACCTGTATCTTACTATCAATAAAAGCTTGGGGCGCTCATGTGTTCAAAATTTGTCAACCAGTTAACACAATATTTTATTTAAATTATTTTTAGCAAATAGATTCTAGTATTGAAAGATAAGTGTGAATATGGATATTGAGCGCACAAGCTTTTATTGATAGTAAGATACAGGTGACTTCGAAACAATTTATTTTCTACTTTTTTGTACTTACATTAAATGAATTAAAGCTTATTTTTAAAAAGTTTTTTTTTATATAATATTACTAGCTGTTACCCGCGGGTTTCACCCCGCGCTCTTATAAAAGTACGTAATGTGAAGAGGTGCTTGCATACGGAACTTCAATACTGCACGACCTTTAGTTCCAAAGCTAATCGATATCAATGATTTGGTTTGTACGGGTGGTTCCACGCCTCTTATCCAATGCCCGTCCCATTTTCCCAGTTCAAGGATACGGATATGGTGTCAGTTCTTGCCGAGTTTCGTTTATGTATGATGTATAGTTCTAAAGTAATACCCAAATGTGAAATTGATTGAAAAGTGCCACGCCCCTGTCCTACGCCCATAAAATTTTACCAGTGGGACGACACATCCAAGAGGCGATTGCATACGAAATTTCAATGCTGCACGACCTTTAGTTCCAAGGCTAATCGAGATCAAAAATTTTGTTTGTATGGGGGGTGCCACGCCCCCTTATTCAGTGCCCCCTTATTTTCTCAGTAGAAGGATATGGATATCTAGTAAGTTCCTACCGAGTTTCATTGATGTGTGATGTGTAGTTCTAAAGTTATACACAAATCTGGAGTTGATAAAAAAGTGCCACGCCCCTTATCCTACGCCCATACAATTTTACCAGTGGGACGACACATCCAAGAAGCGACTGCATACGAAATTTCAATGCTGCACGACCTTTAGTTCCAAGGCTAAACGAGATCAAAAATTTTGTTTGTATGGGGGGTGCCACGCCCCCTTATCCAGTGCCCCCTTATTTTTTCATTAGAAGGATATGGATATGTAGTAAGTTCCTACCGAGTTTCGTTTATGTATGATGTATAGTTCTAAAGTAATACCCAAATGTGAAGTTGATTGAAAAGTGCCACGCCCCTGTCCTACGCCCATAATATTTTACCAGTGAGACGACACATCCAAGAGGCGACTGCATACGAAATTTCAATGCTGCACGACCTTTAGTTCCAAAGCTAATCGAGATCAAAAATTTTCTTTGTATGGGGGGTGCCACGCCCCCTTATCCAGTGCCCGTCTTATTTTCTCAGTAGAAGGATATGGATATGTAGTAAGTTCTTACCGAGTTTCATTGATGTGTGATGTGTAGTTCTAAAGTTATACACAAATCTGGAGTTGATAAAGAAAGGGCCACGCCCCTTATCCTACGCCCATAAAATTTTACCAGTGGGACGACACATCCAAGAGGCGATTGCATACGAAATTTCAATGCTGCACGACCTTTAGTTCCAAGGCTAATCGAGATCAAAAATATTGTTTGTATGGGGGGTGCCACGCCCCCTTATCCAGTGCCCCCTTATTTTTTCATTAGAAGGATATGGATATGTAGTAAGTTCCTACCGAGTTTCATTGATGTGTGATGTGTAGTTCTAAAGTTATACACAAATCTGGAGTTGATAAAAAAGTGCCACGCCCCTTATCCTACGCCCATAAAATTTTACCAGTGGGACGACACATCCAAGAGGCGACTGCATACGGAATTTCAATGCTACACGACTTTTAGTTCCAAAGCTATTCGATGTAAACAATTTGGTTTGTATGGGCGGTGCCACGCCCTCTTGATGTATCAAAATTTTTTATAGCGTATAACCATCCTTGGAACATCTATAGTCTATGTGCCAAATTTGGTTATGATCGATCAAGCGGTTTGGAACGCTTTAATCAGTGTTGCCATATTACCTTTTGCATAGGAAAAGCATTAATTCTATTTCAATTTTCAATGAATTTTTTGGGTGGCAACATTCTTTTCACAGCTGACACGACTTTTGCAGTAGTTTTCTAATCGACGCAGAAATTTCTACTACTCAATCCGGTCAGAGTAATAGCGAACATTGTGTTCGGGTAAGATAGATTTTGTCAGCTGACACGATTTCTAACCTTACCGCTAGAGTAATTCTACCATTAGTCCATGCAAATAAAATCATCTTAATTCCCATTCGGACACGGCTGCAGAATAAATGAGTAGGTCCCGTTATCTTGTGCTAAAAATAGAACGAACACACACAAGATAATGCGAGAAAGCTAAGGCCTAACCCGGGTTGTTGCGCCAATCAATTACATAATATTATAATTATTTGAAAAATGTTTAACATGTTTTATGATAACAAAAATTTAGAAATTAAAAATCTAGAAAATTTATTATTGAAAAACGCAAATCAAAAATTCATATGCGAAATAAATAGGAAATGCTGAAAAAATTAAAGGAAAAGGGTCATATTAATATGGAGCCGCATTTGCAAAAACTCAACCTGAAGTGGTTGCAAACACAGAAATAATTTGCTCTCTATATCTATGTATGTAACTCATTCATTCACGCGTCCCTCAAGCCACGCCGTAATCCCCCAATGTTAAAAATTGCCTTGAAAAATACAGAAGCAATTCAAAGGTAATCGAAGCCTGCCTGTCTGAACGTTTCGCACCGCTTGTCTGTCCAGAATGTCGCGCTGCTTATATGTATTTCTGTCCGGGTTTATTTTGTTTTCTTCTTTGTGCTGTGGCCTGAGCATGATCCACAACTGCCACTCCCCATCCTCCGATCGGCAGCGCTACTGCGCTGCTTTTATCACTCTCAGCTCAGCAACAATTCTTGTTTTACACGAATTTCATTTAATACGCGTTAAAAATTATAAATTTTTCTCTTTTTACACGAGTTGTTTTGTTTTAACACGATTTTAAATTCCAATAATGTCCCAAAATGATGAATCAAATGATTCTGGGTAATATTTTTTTACGCGATTTTATTTGGACCATATGTATCTATAGTCTAAAATGAGAAGAAGTTGTATACTCTTTGGACTGTTCCCAAAATGCATTTCACCAAACGGTCCATCTTCGTATTATAGTGTCTTTGGAAAATATAATAATATTATATACAAAAAAACTTTTTAAAAATAAGCTTTATTTCATTTAATGTACTAAAAAGTAGAAAATAAATTGTTTCGAAGTCACCTGTATCTTACTATCAATAAAAGCTTGGGGCGCTCATGTGTTCAAAATTTGTCAACCAGTTAACACAATATTTTATTTAAATTATTTTTAGCAAATAGATTCTAGTATTGAAAGATAAGTGTGAATATGGATATTGAGCGCACAAGCTTTTATTGATAGTAAGATACAGGTGACTTCGAAACAATTTATTTTCTACTTTTTTGTACTTACATTAAATGAATTAAAGCTTATTTTTAAAAAGTTTTTTTTTATATAATATTACTAGCTGTTACCCGCGGGTTTCACCCCGCGCTCTTATAAAAGTACGTAATGTGAAGAGGTGCTTGCATACGGAACTTCAATACTGCGCGACTTTTAGTTCCAAAGCTATTCGATATCAATGATTTGGTTTGTACGGGTGGTTCCACGCCTCTTATCCAATGCCCGTCCCATTTTCCCAGTTCAAGGATACGGATATGGTGTCAGTTCTTGCCGAGTTTCGTTTATGTATGATGTATAGTTCTAAAGTAATACCCAAATGTGAAGTTGATTGAAAAGTGCCACGCCCCTGTCCTACGCCCATAAAATTTTACCAGTGGGACGACACATCCAAGAGGCGACTGTATACGAAATTTCAATGCTGCACGACCTTTAGTTCCAAGGCTAATCGAGATCAAAAATTTTGTTTGTATGGGGGGTGCCACGCCCCCTTATTCAGTGCCCCCTTATTTTCTCAGTAGAAGGATATGGATATCTAGTAAGTTCCTACCGAGTTTCATTGATGTGTGATGTGTAGTTCTAAAGTTATACACGAATCTGTAGTTGATAAAATAGTGCCACGCCCCTTATCCTACGCCCATAAAATTTTACCAGTGGGACGACACATCCAAGAGGCGACTGCATACGAAATTTCAATGCTGCACGACCTTTAGTTCCAACGCTAATCGAGATCAAAAATTTTGTTTGTATGGGGGTGCCACGCCCCCTTATTCAGTGCCCCCTTATTTTCTCAGTAGAAGGATATGGATATGTAGTAAGTTCCTACCGAGTTTCATTGATGTGTGATGTGTAGTTCTAAAGTTATACACAAATCTGGAGTTGATAAAAAAGTGCCACGCCCCTTATCCTACGCCCATACAATTTTACCAGTGGGACGACACATCCAAGAAGCGACTGCATACGAAATTTCAATGCTGCACGACCTTTAGTTCCAAGGCTAAACGAGATCAAAAATTTTGTTTGTATGGGGGGTGCCACGCCCCCTTATCCAGTGCCCCCTTATTTTTTCATTAGAAGGATATGGATATGTAGTAAGTTCCTACCGAGTTTCGTTTATGTATGATGTATAGTTCTAAAGTAATACCCAAATGTGAAGTTGATTGAAAAGTGCCACGCCCCTGTCCTACGCCCATAATATTTTACCAGTGAGACGACACATCCAAGAGGCGACTGCATACGAAATTTCAATGCTGCACGACCTTTAGTTCCAAAGCTAATCGATATCAATGATTTGGTTTGTACGGGTGGTTCCACGCCTCTTATCCAATGCCCGTCCCATTTTCCCAGTTCAAGGATACGGATATGGTGTCAGTTCTTGCCGAGTTTCGTTTATGTATGATGTATAGTTCTAAAGTAATACCCAAATGTGAAATTGATTGAAAAGTGCCACGCCCCTGTCCTACGCCCATAAAATTTTACCAGTGGGACGACACATCCAAGAGGCGATTGCATACGAAATTTCAATGCTGCACGACCTTTAGTTCCAAGGCTAATCGAGATCAAAAATTTTGTTTGTATGGGGGGTGCCACGCCCCCTTATTCAGTGCCCCCTTATTTTCTCAGTAGAAGGATATGGATATCTAGTAAGTTCCTACCGAGTTTCATTGATGTGTGATGTGTAGTTCTAAAGTTATACACAAATCTGGAGTTGATAAAAAAGTGCCACGCCCCTTATCCTACGCCCATACAATTTTACCAGTGGGACGACACATCCAAGAAGCGACTGCATACGAAATTTCAATGCTGCACGACCTTTAGTTCCAAGGCTAAACGAGATCAAAAATTTTGTTTGTATGGGGGGTGCCACGCCCCCTTATCCAGTGCCCCCTTATTTTTTCATTAGAAGGATATGGATATGTAGTAAGTTCCTACCGAGTTTCGTTTATGTATGATGTATAGTTCTAAAGTAATACCCAAATGTGAAGTTGATTGAAAAGTGCCACGCCCCTGTCCTACGCCCATAATATTTTACCAGTGAGACGACACATCCAAGAGGCGACTGCATACGAAATTTCAATGCTGCACGACCTTTAGTTCCAAAGCTAATCGAGATCAAAAATTTTCTTTGTATGGGGGGTGCCACGCCCCCTTATCCAGTGCCCGTCTTATTTTCTCAGTAGAAGGATATGGATATGTAGTAAGTTCTTACCGAGTTTCATTGATGTGTGATGTGTAGTTCTAAAGTTATACACAAATCTGGAGTTGATAAAGAAAGGGCCACGCCCCTTATCCTACGCCCATAAAATTTTACCAGTGGGACGACACATCCAAGAGGCGATTGCATACGAAATTTCAATGCTGCACGACCTTTAGTTCCAAGGCTAATCGAGATCAAAAATATTGTTTGTATGGGGGGTGCCACGCCCCCTTATCCAGTGCCCCCTTATTTTTTCATTAGAAGGATATGGATATGTAGTAAGTTCCTACCGAGTTTCATTGATGTGTGATGTGTAGTTCTAAAGTTATACACAAATCTGGAGTTGATAAAAAAGTGCCACGCCCCTTATCCTACGCCCATAAAATTTTACCAGTGGGACGACACATCCAAGAGGCGACTGCATACGGAATTTCAATGCTACACGACTTTTAGTTCCAAAGCTATTCGATGTAAACAATTTGGTTTGTATGGGCGGTGCCACGCCCTCTTGATGTATCAAAATTTTTTATAGCGTATAACCATCCTTGGAACATCTATAGTCTATGTGCCAAATTTGGTTATGATCGATCAAGCGGTTTGGAACGCAACTCCGAACATACATACATACATACATACATACATTTTTTGATTTTTATATATATAGATTTTCTACTTTTTAGTCTCCCATAAACACTCGCGTGTTTATGACCTTCTTTTTGTAAAATTTTTATTTTTTCCTTTATATGTACATATTTGTTAATTTAAATGAGTGTAAAAATTAAAATGAAAAACCGAATGCAAGCTCGAGTCCTCTACCCACTAGGCCACAGACCCTTTGTCTTTAAGGTTTTCAATACGCTAATATGTATGTACATATATGAACAGTTTCTGGTGTAGCGGTTTGGCATGAATTTTGATTTCTTTGGAATCACGGCAAAGAACGTGACGGCGCATATTGGCGGCTGCATAGAAATTCTATTATGTATGTATGTGTGTTTGCATACACAATATATGTGTCAATTCGCCCTTTGCATACATATGTACATGTATATTTTTTACTATTTCTAAAATTTTGTCAGTACATATTTTACTTTTTGATTAATATGCATGCTTTTGTTGAAGAGCAATTTTCATGTATTTGCATACCCATTCTGCAATTTTAAATTAAAGCAAGACATTTAGAAGTATTGAAGGACTAAATCAACTGTTAATTTTGCTGATACTCGCGAGTTTATGAGCTCCTTTTTGTAAAATTTAAAATTTTTCCAATACAAAACAATTAGCAACAATAAAAGGCAAAGCAAAGTAAAAAATAAAAAAGCTTATAAAAAAGATAAAAAGGAAAATTTTAAAACCAGCGGAGCTGGGATTCGAACCCATGAACTACCGGATTACCGAATGCAAGCACGCGGCTCTACCCACTGTGCTATACAACGAACTGGCTTCCATTTATCTAACGTTATAGTTAAACTTACTGTTGCTGCCTCTGCCGCCGCGCTGCCAATGGGACAAACGCTTTTTAGTCAGTCCGCGTTTTATATATAAAAATATTTGCTAAATTAAATGAGTGTAAAAATTAAAATAAAAAGCTTGAAACAGTGCGGGGGTTCGGACCCACAACCCACCTAATGCTAGCGGTGGGATGTAGAAATCATGGTTTAAAATAATAATTTTAATAGTTTTATGATTGATTCATGTATTGTCATCGTGTTTACGCATGTATGCAAAGTTTCAGATGTCTAAGTAGTCTGGAAGTGGGTGAAAAATTGATTAATAGATTCCACTACATACCTGAAGGCAAGTTAATATAAAGCTTATAATTATAATAAGTATAAATATATTTCCTTATTCGTATTTGTCTCCCTTTTTATACCTAAAATGCATCAAACTAATTTTAAAAATTTCTTTTGTTCACGTTTTATAATGTTTTTTGCTTCTTGTGTAAAATTTCAGAAATGTTGGTTGGGAACGTTTTACATTTTGCCAGCGATATGAACAAGAAAAACATTCCGTATTTAGTCTGTTCTGCTTAACATCAGCAGCGATACTGTCGAATCCGACTCGTATCAGAGACAGTTTATTAGAGAGATGGCGCAGTCTCTTGTTCTTGTTCATTTTGGTTAAATTCCAAGAGACCTTTGGTGAGGACGAAAGATACAAAACTCAAACTACAAAACCTGCAATCCACAAAATCCAACCAAGCGTCCGTCGGATTCGACAGTATCGCTGCTGATGTCGAGCAGAACAGACCAAAGTGCGGATGTTCTGCTTGTTCTCATTTATGTTCCACCACGTGGAAAAACTGGTTTTGGGAAATTGCATTGTGTAGTGTGCTGTAATAATGTCTAATAAACTGTCTCTGCTCGTATGCTGTCGCGTTCAGGGGTTGGAGCTTCTATCGATTGTAGCTTTTGTAGTTTTGTTCCTAGATATTCAACAGTCCATTAGAATTCAATAGGAAATGGACAAGAACAAGCATTGAACCATAGGTACGTTCGTAAATGCAACCCAGCGGCTGCTCTGCAAGGCACCGCGTTTGTAAAAGCGAAATGACGCAACGCTGCCGCGTGCATCGCGTTCGTTAATGCAACGGCTTGGCACCGCAGTGGGAGATTTCTGCAACCTTGGCAGTAATTATCCTACTGTTGCCGGTTGCAGAACACGAATGGAAACGTACAAAATTTATTATAAATGGATCAACATTTTTTTGTTATCTTGTATAAAGATGGAATACATCATCCGGATGAGTTATTATTTTTTCAAAGTACATAATTATTTACTTTCGGGATCGATCTGTTTTGATTTCTCTTTTTCAACAAGGTTTCTACCACGACATATCCCCTTTTCACTCGTTTTACTCTTTCTTTATTGAAAATCATTAAAAGACTCTCACTTCGAGTTTCGCAACTATCAATTAATCAGGCAGGTTCCAGAATCCGAGTGAAAGAGAATTTGAAACCGAGCGAAATTGTTTTTGGTGTTCTAGAAACCGATTGATTTCAATTTCACATGTGAATTTCCGATCAGCTGATCGTTGTCTGGCAAAATAAAAACAGAAAGTGTTTATATTAGCCCAATTCACAATCTTGTGCAAATGGTCTGGGAGTTTTGACAGTAGTTTGCTACAGAACTGTCAATTGCAAAAATCCCAGACCATTTGCACAAGATTGTGAATTGGGCTAATATAAACACTTTCTGTTTTGTTTTTTATTTTGCCAGACAACGATCAGCTGATCGGGAATTCAGCTAGTAGAAAAATTACAGCGAGTTCAAAATGAACATGTGAAATTGAAATCATTCGGTTTCTAGAACACCAAAAACAATTTCGCTCGGTTTCAAATTCACTTTCGATTTCACTTTCACTCGGATTCTGGAACCTGCCTGATTAATTGATAGTTGCGAAACTGGCCTATTGTTTAAAATGAGTGAATTTTTTGCATATTCTATTAAATTTAGTGTAAATAATTTAGAAAAAGTAAATAAAAAGATTTTTTGGATGTGGTACTTTTTATTTTCATCATTGCTGTCAATAAGAGTTGTGTTTTTCCGTGGAATTGTTTACTTCTTTGAATTCCTTCCGTATTTGTTTAGTGCTGTTGAGATTTTCTTTACCATCTTGTACCATTTTTTTCACTTGCATCGCAATTGTTGCCATGGAATTGTTTGCTCCTTGATATATTTTGTGATAAGGGCGGCAGCCGTGGACTCGCGTCGACGTTTTCGCGAGCTTTCAATACCAGCAGAGGAAGCGCTACTTATAGCAGCCAAAGCGTCTGCAGCAGAAGCACAATCAGGGGAAGCACAAGCAGCAGAGGAAGCGGCAGCAGCATCTCTGGAAGAGGAGGGCTGATCCTGAGTGGAATCCTCAGTGACATCTTTGGCAGAAGTTACACTAATGCTCTCAATGTGTGTAAAGTGTAAATTCCACATATTTGCGCAATAGACTCTTCTGTGGAAGTGAGAACGTGCTTGTTGAATGGCTCGCCGCCGGTCGGTCTGGATTCGGAATTGTTGTGGGCAATTTTTTTCCAACCCACCCACACCTGTTGATGTTGGTGGTAAAAATGCAAAAAATAAATCGACAGTAAACTCTTTCCAGAGCGCCTCCACTTTAACCTTGTCACCCTTAACAAATCCCTTAGCAATGTTAGCTATTAATTTAAGTACAAATTGGTTGATTATTTATTGTATTATACAAAAAGTTTATTAATTTTAAGTAAGATTTGTTGATTATCTATTGTATCTATTCGGCATGTAAAAGACGAATGTCTTAAATGTCAACACCTTATAATAAATAAATAGAATTGAATGTCGTGGTGCTCCTCCATAAATTTAAGAAGTATCGCATCCTGAGCGGAGTTCTTGTGCTTTCCCCTTAAAAATTGAATTTTCCACTAAATATTGCATATTTCTATTAATTTTATTTAAATTTTCTTTAATTTACTTACATTTTCACAACACTTCAATTTCACTTGCTGCTGCTGAAGTGATTTCAATTCACTTTTGTGAATTCGGATTCGGTTTCTGGAACCTGCAAAATCGGTCGGAATTCATTTTCAAAAACGAGTGAAATTGAGCGAGTAGAAAGTGAAATGCAGAACACCAAAAAGTGAATTCGATTCGGATTCGTTGCAATTTCACTCGAAAGTGAAATCTGGAACCTGCCTGAATGCGTTAACCAAAATTTCCATCCTGAATCGCGTTCGTTAATGCAACAAAAGTTTCTGCAGCGAACCTGCAGTCGAAATCAGCTGATCGGGCAGCGGCAACTAAAGTTGGCTGCACTGCTACTACCACTGCATGAATTTACTGCATTTACGAACGTACCTTACCTCTCTTATAAATGGTCTCTGCTATAAACCTTTAAAAACAAATAAGTGATTTACGTATATAGCTATAAACACAATCAAATAGCGAGGCGAATTCTACGCGGCGAACGTGCGCTGTCAAAATTAAAACACAAAGCAGTGCATGTGATTGCCCACAATGACGACGCTAGCGTAGTTCGCCTCGCGATAGAACAAATTCTAATTTTGTCGCTGCCGGCTCAGCTGTCAGTGGTGAAAAATAAATAAATTGAAGTAATGAAATTGTAAATTTTTGTGCGGAAACTATTTTTATAGTTTTACAACTCGGAAAATTCGTGAATTCGTGGTTTTCGTTGTTTTTTTTAAATTCTGTGCTTGTTGTGGGGATAATTTTTTCCGAATCAACTGATGCGAATTTCGCTCTGATTCTGTTTCACTGGGCGAAATTCCACGACGACTGCCGTCAAGCCACCATTGTTCGCCGCGTAAAATCCGCCTCGCGGGTTGATTGTGTTTAAAGCTTATATTGGGCATTTCCAGTGTTGGTTTACTTTAAAACAAATTGTTACGAAATTCTGAACGATGTTGTATTATGTGTAAACTTGTTTTACGTTAAGGTATTGGGTGTACAACTAAGTTTCCGCCCTTTTTTGCTCGAAAAAACCATTTTTTTCAATAACTAAATGAATTGATACATTATTCAAAGTATTGGCCATCGGAAGCTATGACCTTTTCCCATCTTTCTGGTAACATATGGATTCCGCGCCAAAAGTACTGCTCATTTTTTGAGGCCAAGAATGAATCAAGCCAATTTCGGATACATTGTTCTGAAGTGAAGGGTATCCCGGTGAGAGCGTTCTGCATCGATCGAAATAAATAGTAGTCAGACGGGGCAAGGTCTGGGCTATAAGGCGGGTGAGCCAAAACTTCCCAACCACTGTTTTCCAAATAGTTTTTAACCGGAATAGCAACATTTGGCCGCGCGTTGTCATGATGGAAAATTATGGATTCGTGTCTGGTCGCATATTCTGGCCGTTTTTCGTTAATCGCTCTCTTCAAACGGATCAATTGTGTTCGGTAGAGGTCCCGTGTGATCGTCTGACCCGATTTTAATAGCTCATAATACAAAACACCCTTCTAATTCTTCATCTTCAAACGTTTTCGGCCGTCCTGAGCGCTCCTTGTCTACCACATCAAAATCACCACTTTTGAAGCGACGAAACCATTCTTTGCAAGTTGTTTTCGGATGGAGAATGTTCACCGTAAATTTCTCTCAGTGAACGAAATATTTCGGCTGCACTTTTCTTTGCAATAAAATAGTGTAAAACTTCTTCCCGCAAATGACGCTTTTCTGGTACAAAGTTCGACATTTTTATAAGCTTTATATTAGGTTCACATCAGGTATGTATGTATGTATTTATGTATGTATGTATGTATGTATGTATGTATGTATGTATGTATGTATGTATGTAGTGGAATCTAGTAATCAATTTTTCACCCACTTCCCGACTACTTAGAGATCTGAAACTTTGCATACATGCGTAACCACCATGACAATGCATGAATCAATAAATTTTATGGGCGTAGGATAAGGGGCGTGGCACTTTTTTATCAACTATAGATTTGTGTATAACTTTAGAACTACACATCATACATCAATGAAACTCGGTAGGAACTTACTACACATCCATATCCATCTACTGGGAAAATAAGACGGGCGGTGGACAAGTGGGCGTGGCACCGCCCATACAAACAAAATCGTTTATATAGAATAGCTTTGGAACTAAAGGTCGTGCAGCATTGAAATTCCGTATACAGGCCCCTCTTGGATGCTTCGTCCCACTGGTAAAATTTTATGGGCGTAGGACAGGGGGCGTGGCACTTTTCAAGCAACTACACACTTGGGTTTCAGTTTATAATTATAGGTACACCAGGTACACCACACATCTATGAAAAACGATAGGAACTTACTCGCCGCGCCTTGCAAGCAAAACAAAAACAACTCATCGCGCCACAAATATGCCACGAATATTAGGGTCGATCACAGCCGTATTATTTGTTAAATTGAGGATATGACATGACGATAGGAAACACTGTGAATACCCTAAATATTGTGTACTGCTCTGCAAGTTTTAAATTCTTTTTGCGAAAAATTTCAGAGCTCTAAAATTGAATTTATGGAAGACTAAAAAGTAGAAAATAAAATTATATAAAAAAAAACTTTTTAAAAATAAGCTTTAATTTATTTAATGTACTAAAAAGTAGAAAATAAATTGTTTCCAAGTCACCTGTATCTTACTATTAATAAAAGCTTGTGCGCTCAATATCCATATTCAAAATTCTTTCATTACTAGAATCTATTTGCAAAAAAATTATTTAAATAAAATATTGTGGTAACTGGTTGACAAATATTGAACACATGAGCGCCCCCAGCTTTTATGGATAGTAAGATACAGGTGACTTGCAAACAATTTATTTTCTACTTTTTAGTACATTAAATAAATTAAAGCTTATTTTTAAAAAGTTTTTTTTTATATAATTTTATTAATGAAATTAAATTATAAGTTGTTTACACTTCAATCTGATTTCATATACTACGTTTGAAAGCGTATACTTAAAGCTGTCAAATGAGTGTATCACCAGGTTCAACAATTTGTAATACATTTTGTAAAATGCCATCTATGTAAAAGGGCGGAAACTTAGTTGTACACCAATAAAAAATTAGGTACAATCCATTTTTAAGCTTTCGGTTACTATAAATATCATTTTTCTGACCACACTTTCCAATGAGGTTTGGGGAAATTTAAACGTTGGTTTTTTCACAGATGATTTATTTTATGAATTTATCTAAGAGCTAACAATATGTGTTTTGCGTTATTCTTTGATTTTGTTTTTTTTTATTTTTATAGAAAAATTTGTCCATATATGTACATATATACGAAACAACTAGTGTACAGTAACGCATATTAATCATTCTTATAAAGCATAATTATCTTTCATTAGAATCATCTGAACATTTATATGGACGACATTCTGGATAATTCTCCGTTAAAAAGCTTCTTAATTCGCCTTCATTGACTTGCATGTCCTGTCGAACCTTACCTTGATTACGAAATATTTCTCTTTTTTTCAAGTATAAATCATGACCCCTTTTACCAATGTAGAAGGGTGGAAATTTATTCCTTTTTAAGACAATTTTATCACCAAGAGCGTGTTGTGTAAAGTCCAGAACTTCGTCACTCTTTATTTCGCAATTTTTTCGACAAACTGGTGAGTTGGCTACAATCCGAGCTAATCCTCCATGCTGGTTGCGAAATTCTACAACATGTAATTGCTTATCTGCAGCAATTTCCTTGTATGACTTTTGTTGCAGTAAGCCGACAAAGAAGGCTTTGACGATATGCTGTAAATTCGTAGAGCCTTCTATTTTTGCATACAAGTCTTTAATGCCAAGAACTTTTGAAATCGTTTGAATGGCACGGTGACACACAAGACCGTAACCCTCAGGCTTTTTAGACACATACATTTTTGTGTTACCAAATGAACAGTAAAAATTATGGAAAACCGTACGGTTGTCACACAGCTGAATATTCACTAATTTTTGACCTGCTCTGTTTTTAGATTTTCGAATAGCTGTACGCATTTCAGCTGCCTTTGCCGTTGCGAATCCAGCCAGGCCATTACCGTTACCAGTTACTGACAGAACCGAATATCGCCTTTTTCGTCCCATATTACCTTTCATAATGTATACTATTTTATTTTCCAATACTCTAGTGTCAAACCCCTCGAATACTTCATCACCAATAGCATCAGGTACGCCAGTACTACGACCAGGTATTTTTGCTCCCGACCATCCACGATCAATGGGGCTAAGCTTCATTATTCGAAAACCTCCTATTGAATCTCGTAGTTTTAATATATTTCGCTGTCGATCGGGATCTTCTGGTAAATTTTGTTGTTGAACTAATTCCTTTCCACGTATAATGGGAGTATTCAATCCGGGCCAAAGAATGTTTTTCTTTCCAAAACCTATTGTTTGACCCCTGTTTAAGTCTCTAGCAACTTTTCTTCCAGTTCCCTTGCCTCTTCCTCTTTTTTTTCCTGCGTTGCTTACTGAAGTAACTCCACGCCATAAATCGTCAGCAGGTACTAAAAAGAAAATTTTGTATTAAGAAATAAAGCAATAAATAAATTTACTAAGAAGAGAGAAATGAAATATGTACATATACTGCTGTGTTTAGTGTCAATTTCTTCACAAAAAAACAAAATGAATCCTAAAAGAACGCAAATGAACTGCGAAATTCGCCAAATTTTTATAAAGCAATATAGAGAAGGAAAAACTGTTAGAGAAATCGGAGAATTCGTCGGGAGAAGTCACTCTACTATACACACTATTATAAGGAAGCGCATAGATAAGTTTAGAATCGAAAATATGAGCAGAGATGGTGAAGGAAAGAAGCTGTACGATCGCGATGAACGCCGTATTCTTAAAGAAATAAAAGTAAATCCTTTTAAATCTGGCAGTGAGCTAAAAAATTTCGCTAAAGTAAATCTCGGAAAGGAAGTTTGTGCTCAGACGATACGAAACATGTTACAAAAACACGATTACTATGGCAGAATTGTACGACAGAAGCTTTTTTAAACCTGAAAAATAAAATATGTATATAGACTGCAGCTCGCTAAATAATACTTTCTGAAAAATTATAATTTTTGGGACACGGTAAAAAGGTCTATACATTTTTAATTTGCAGAAACTGAAAATAATTAAATTGTATAATACCTGCACGGATCTGTTGGATAAACATATGTCTGGCGAAAACCAAACACAGAATTTAAGAAGAAAACCACTAGGGCAACTCGCCGCTTGATTCAATACTTGTTGTATGTCGATTTTTTCACATTTTGAGTTAAGGATGGCATGGGGGGTTCCTAACCCAGCTAAATGGATTGGCGTTCTCAGATTTCCTATATCTCCTACCGTTTTCGAGATATTCAGACCCCATTTTGTCGTATGTAGGCTAATTTTCAATTTTTGCGTAAATATATGTCGTATGTGTGAGAAAAGTTAACATACGACAAAATTTATTCGCAAAAGAGGCAAAAAATAATGTTTATCCATGTTTGTCTTAGAGGTCTGCATGAATGCATTTGAAAGAGCGACCAAGACATTCATTCGGGTTTGAATCTTTCGCTCGCATGTGCACTTATTTCCAAACATGTGTTGAATAAGCACATATGCCTTAAGAGTGAATGAGATAGCAAAACAATTGAGTAAATTGTAAGCGCAAGCACATTACTCACAAGCAGTGTACCCACTATTCAAATGTTTTGGTAAACAGAGTGCAATGCAGTGGGTGCACCGAGTATTTAAGGGGCTATACGCAATTAAGAGGCTGAGCTTATTTTTAAAGAATTTCTGATGGAAAGACGTTTTAGTGTATTAATTATAATTTCTATGCATATTGTGGTCATTTTAAACATTATTTGCCGAAGAAAAGACTTTCGGACGATGCATTACTAACCGGCGCGCAGCAGCGGCTTCGCCAAAATTCTCCAGCTTACCATTCACTGCACCCACTTTACCCACTTCACTCACTATACTATACCGATACTTTGTTACATTCGTTTTGTTTGTTACGATTGTAGCAAATAGAGCAAGATAACAAATGCTGCTCTTACTCTCTTTGAAAATAATGGCACGAGTGGGTATTTGTTTTGGTATTGAGAGGTTTTGTGAGTGTTTCACCCATTCAAATGTTTTACTCGTGCGCCGAGTGCAATGAAATGGGTATCCGTAGTGCACAGGCAAACCAAATGCATTCATGCAGACCTCTAGTTTGTCTGTCGTATGTAAGATTTTTTTCGATAAAATGGTTCTCAATTGACTTTTTATGAACTTAAACGAATTAAATTTGGTACTCAAGCTCAGGCAGCTCACCATGTCCTATGAAAAACTGGGCGTGGTCCGCCTACTATATAGGCGGTAAACGGAAAATCCTCATAACTTCCATAATATATACACAAGAGCGTTCATATTTAGTTACTTTATTGCTGGTAAGAATGCCTTTTGATTCTCCGAAAATGGGCGTGGTCCGCCCACCACGAGAGCGGTAAATTAAATATGCCTATCATTTCTGTTGTACACCTTCCAGAGCATCAATATTTGGAATATGTAGTCCTATTAGGAATATCTTGTAGTTTGTCAAAAATAGGCATGGTCCGCCCACTATGTAGACGGTAAATTTAATACGCCCACCATTTCATTTCTTTCAGTGGTTTTTCTCCCCGCTCGGTTACTTTGTGCAGGGTATTATTTAGTCAGTAAAACCCGACTGATGCTTCCTTATTCTTTCTTAAATATGTACGTTTAGAATAAGTAAGGGGCATATGTACATATATATATGTAGTTATTATTATTTCAACTACTTATATGACGAAGCAACTGGGGTACCATTGACTTCAAAAAAAACGAAAGCACAAGAGTACAGAAGAAAGCAAAATGAATGAAATAAAGGAGCATATCAAGTTGCCCAACCGTGGACTCTGATTACTGCCGATCTTGAGTACTTAATTAATTCTTCTTTTTGAACCGAAATGCCCTAAATTTGTTTCAATAAAAGTTGTGTTTTTAATCATTTATCTTGAATTAGATTTTACAAACATTAGACGCTATCACATTTATCCATGGAATTGAGATTGGGTGCGTATTGGGATAGATTAATACTGTATTGAAAGAATTTTTTTTAAATAATAAGAAATAGCGCTTAAATTTACTACTATAACAAGATCTGCCCCAAATTGGACAAACTAATTAAAAAATTACTAGAGCTCTATTTGACAGAAACATTGTATGTATTGTGTTTCATATGTATTTGCAGTTTTTTAATTATAAAATATATTTTTGAAAAAGATTTTGTTTTATGGCTACTAATATTGGTAAATATTCAGTAGCGAATTTATCAAAAAAATCAAGCAAAACTAGCAGAACCTTTTTTTTTGCCTCAATTTCGGTCGTTTCAAAGAAATCCAAAATTAATATAACTTTATCTTACATTCATCATTCTAAGCCCGTTTGGCATCATTCTATCCGTAAAATACCTTTAAAATTTAATTTTAATTTTGCTAGTGTACCTACATACATACGACAAATATTGTTTGGTAGGCAAACTAATTTGTTCGTAATGGTAGATACGACAATATAATACTGAGTTCATTTGTCTATATCTTCCTAAATATCGAAAAGTTTATCTTTTGAAATAAACAGTATTAATATAATAACAAGCTTTAACTCTACAAAATACTCGATTTTCAGACAAATCTACCGTGCCAAAAAAATGGGGATACTTTAAACTTTAAATTGCATTTCCTAAAAAGTGAAAAAGTCGACATACGACAAGTATTGAATCAAGCGGCGAACTGTGAAGCATGGAGGGTTCTGTATTAAATATTAAAAGAATATGTTAAGCAGAGTGTAACTAAATTCGGTATAGCAGAAAATTTCGCTTTCTATCAACATAATAATCCAAAGCATCCTTCTGGAGTTGAAAAGCTTTGGTTGATACAAATGTAACTGCTCGAAGCTTTTGCAGACTCCTGTACAATCTCCCGACTTTAATGTCATTTAGAATTTGTGGAACGAGCTCGTAAGAAAGCCATATTATAAAACAATGGGCAATATTACACAAGTAAAGCATGGACGTCAAAATGTATGGAATAGTATTGAACCCGAAGATTGTTAAATCTTCGTAAACTCAATGAGCCGTCGGTTACAGGCTGTTATAGAATAGGGGTACGGAACTAAGTACATACATACATACTGTTATATCCAACAATCAAATAAATTTACCATCCTTTATATTCTATATCATATATAATACTCTTGAATGCAACCCTTTTTAATCTATTACTTTAAGTACTTTTCAGACAACTCTGTTATATTATAAGCTCTTAAATTTGAAATAAACAGTTGACATAAAACTCTAACGGCCTTACCGTATAAATCACCGTGATCGAACGCAACGCGAACACGAAGCCAACGCCGGGATCAAAAAACGGCATTTTGTAAATCTTGTCTTATGGCATCACTTGAGCTGTCAAGTTCTTACGAAAAAGAGTTGTATTTTTCTTAATTTATCAGCCAAATACAAAACACACAAAATTTGCAGCTTCCATTGCATACCTCCCGTAGCCTAGTGGTTAGAGCGTTCGACTAGCACGCGAGAAGTTGCGAGTTCAACCCACATCGCCGATACATTTCTTTTTTTTTGTGATTTCGATCCTCAACCGCAGTGCTAGTATTTTCTTTTTTTTGTACTTTTTTCTTTAGTATTCGTCTTTAAAAAGTATTACAATACTTATTATTTGCTTCTGCAGATTACCACAAATCAATTTTCACTCGAAATTACCAAAAATTTTGCGTTTAAAAAACTGAACGCGAGCACAAACCCAAGTGAACGATTTGACAGTTCATATGAGGGAATGCGCCGCGTTGCGTTTTACGCGGTACTGATTTTCATATGAAACAACGTAAGACAACGCGAGCAGTCACTGAGTGAGGTGATGCGTTTTACACAATACCAAATTAGTGAACGCAGGGTGAAGTGAGGCGTTGGGATTTACAAAATAAGCACCTAAAACGCATCGGTCTCCATCACTGGCGACGAGGTTAAAAAAAAGAGCAAGTTTATCTATTTGCCAACTCAAGTGCATCGCTTCCACGCGAATTTCGTTTCATTTTTTGTACCAATCGCTAATAAGAAATAATGCCGGGCGAAAGTGAAATCTTAAAACAATTGCTTAAAGAGCAACAAGAAATCTCCAGAAATGTGTTAAGGCAACAACAACAGTGGATGGAGTCAATTCTCGAGAAAAGTGCTGGTGGTACAGTTGATGCAACTCACACCATAGTGCCTACATTTCATAATTTTTCGAAAGAGCAGCAAACCTGGGAATCGTACCTAGAACAGCTCAAACAACATTTCTTAGCATATTCTGTAAAGTGCGCTGAAAAGCAAAAATCGTTTTTCCTGTCATGGATTGGTACAGAACATTTTGAACTGCTTAAAAATCTTTTCGGTAGTGCACAATTATCAGAACAATCGTTCAAGGGCTTAACGGAAAAGTTAACGGAACATTTCCAGTCAAAACGACATGTGGTCGCCGCACGTTATGACTTTTTCAAAAGAGAAATGAAATCACAGCAATCTTATAGAGATTGGGTAGCCGAGCTTCGTGGATTGGCGAGAGAGTGCAACTTCGCTTGTTCTGCCGAAAATTGTACCCACAATTTCGTGGACGAGATGATTCGTGATCAAATAATTACTCGCACGCCGCACGACGCTGTGCGCTCTGCTGCGTTGCAAAAGCTGCAGCCAACACTTGCCGACGTCTTGCTGATTGCAGAGTCGTACGAATCAACCACGAAAACAGTTTCCACGATAAAAGAACAAGTGCAAGAAAAAACAATTCCAGTGAACGCTGTTAGTTCATTTGCAAGGAAATCGCGCCTTAACAACAACAATAACATTGTGGAATACAAATCATGCTCTGGCTGTGGAAACTCTCACAAGAGAGAGAACTGCAAATTTAGAAATGCTGTGTGTAACAAGTGCAGCAAAATTGGACATATTGCTTCAGTGTGTATGTCAAAGCAAAAGAACAGCAAAAACAATTCCAGTGACGAAATTAAGACAACAAAAAGGAAGATTACCGCCGCAAAAGTCATAACATTGACACGATCGAAACAATTCACAATTTGACGGGTGTTGTGAAAACCGAAAGTAATAAGAATTACATTGATTTGCAAATTTTAAACAAAATTGTGTCTTTTCAAATGGACTCGGGTGCAACAGTTTCTATTATGAATGCGAAAACATACAAGCAATTAAACAGCCCGCAGTTGCAAAACAGTTGCTCACGAGCGTTGTTCGGTTTCGGTCAAAGAGAAATTCCAGTGCTAGGTGAACTATGTGCGAATGTCAAGTGTGGTGAAAAAGAAAAAGAAGTGGTAATCGTTGTCGTTGATGTCGAAAATGGAAACAATTTATTCGGTTTCGACTTGTTTAAAGAATTCGGTTTTGAAATTCAGCAAATTTCTACAGTAACCGCAAGTGACAGAAGCAAAGTTAACGAACTGTGTGACAAATATCGCGATGTTTTCGAACCAGCCCTTGGTACAATACAAAATTTCAAAGCAAGTGTTTACTTAAAGCCAAATGCGCATCCGAAATTTTATAAAAGCCGACAAATCCCTTTTTCGCAAATGCCACTGTTCAAAAAAGAAGTCGAGCGACTCACAAGTGTCGGTATTTGGAAGCCAGTAAAATTTTCTCAATGGGCTTCACCTATCGTGCTAGCGCCAAAATCTGACGGCTCAATAAGAATTTGTGGAGACTTTAAACTAGCCGTTAATGCTCAAATTGACATCGAGCAGTATCCACGCCTACTCGCGAAAGTTTGTTAAACAAAATTCGTTGCGGTCAACATTTTTCCAAAATTGACCTTAAAGACGCTTACCTACAAATGGAACTCGACAACGAATCTAAAACAATAATGGTTGTTAACACACCTTTTGGATTATTCCAGTACCAACGTCTGCCGTATGGCATAGCCAGTGCTCCGGCTATATTCCAGAAACATCTGGAACAGCTACTCCAAGGCGTAGAAGGGTGCGGAAACTATCTTGATGACATCATCATTACTGCGCCTACTTTTGATGAGCACATCAGCCGCCTAGAACAAGTCCTTAAAATTTTGCAACAAAATGGTATCAAGTGCAAGCAAGAAAAGTGTTTCTTTCTACGGGAAAAAATTGAATACCTTGGGCGCCAAATTAGCGCTAAGGGCATATTGCCGGACGAGTCAGGACTTAAAGCAGTCAAGGATTTACAGCCGCCGAAAGATCTGAAGCAAGCAGAAGCTTTCATGGGTAAGGTGAATTATTACCACAATTTTATACCCAACTATTCACAATTAGCAGCGCCTATCAATATGCTGCGTCGCAAAAATGTTAAGTTCACATGGGGTTCAACACAACAGCATGCGTTTATAGCTCTTAAAACCCACATTCTCAACGCTACACAATTAGCGCATTATCAGGAGCAGTTACCACTGGTACTGGCTACAGATGCCTCTTCCTACGGCATAGGTGTTGTTCTTTCACACATTTAACCTGATGGCAGCGAAAGACCGATTTCTTTTGCATCTAAAACCCTCGATATACATCAGCAGCGATATAGTCAAATTGAAAAAGAAGGTTTAGCTATCATTTTCGGTGTCAAGCGTTTCCATCAATATCTATATGGGAGAAAATTTACCTTGGTTACAGACCACAAGCCGCTTGTTAGTATTTTTAACCCGAATCATCAATTGCCTTCGATGACGTCACATAGATTACAGCGCTGGGCCATTATACTCATGGCTTACCAGTATGTTGTACGATACCGGAAAACTACCGAGCATGGCAACGCTGATGCTTTATCGCGTTTACCGCTGGGCTCAGACAAACAGTTTGACCACGAAGAAGCCTGTTTCAATATTGAAGAATTGAACACACTGATTGATACCGAAATTATTCGCAAACATGCTAAAAACGACACAATTCTACAGCGCGTTCATTCCTTCGTTCAAAATGGATGGCCTGATAAGCTAAAGCCGCAAGATGCAGATTTAAAATCATATTTTAATCATCGGTATGCCTTAACAGTTAACAACAGTTTTCTTTGCCTCCAAACGGAATACAACCGTGTCATCATTCCTACCTTGCTCAAATGGAAAGTTCTACAAATTCTCCATGATGGCCACTGGGGAGTATCCAAAATGAAACAGCTGGCACGACAACACGTATGGTGGACCGAGATGGACAAAGACATTGCAAAGCTAGCTGAAAGCTGCGATGTTTGCAAAGTAGCAAATCCTGCACCAGTACGAGAGTATGAAAGCTGGCCTGAAGCTAACCGCCCTTGGGAAAGGATACACATAGATTTCGCTGGTCTGTTCTGCGATTCAATGTGGCTCATTTGTGTCGACGCTTTTTCCCAATTTCCGTTCATCATTCAACTATCTACAACAACAACTGCCGATACAATATCTGCCTTATCATCAATATTTGCCATCGAAGGTATTCCTGAGACGATCGTAAGCGACAATGGTCCTCAGCTTACCGCAGATTCATTCAAGGCTTTCTGCTCACAACATGGAATTAAACATATTACTACTGCGCCGTTTCATCCCGCTTCAAACGGTCTAGCCGAACGTTTCGTCAGAACCTTCAAAACTGCTGTGAAGAAGAACATCGATGATGGATTAAACCTAAAATCTGCCGTAATAAAATATCTCGCAACTTATCGTTTCATGCCAAATGCTAATGGCAAGACACCTGCCGAACTATTGCATGGCAGGCCTGCTCGAACTCTACTAAGTCAACTATTGGAATCACCAAAACAACCCGACGAATCTTCAAAAAGCAAGCTGAAATTTCAGCTAAATCAACGTGTTTTGCTATGAAGAGGAGTAAAATGGGTAAAAGGAGTTATTGTGCGACAGCTGGGTAAAATGGTTTACATGGTTAACACAGCTAATGGCTATTACAAGCGACACGCAAATCAGCTGAAAACTCGATGCAGCTCCGATCTAAATTCTACGCAATCACCAAATGACATCGTATTGCCAACTATACCAAACGCTGACAATTCTACGCTGTTTTCAAGTAACCAACCAACGCAATCACCAATTGAAGAGCCTTCTACAGGAGAGAGAGAGTTAAACGAGACACCTCAACTTCGGAAGAGTACACGCATTCGGAAGGAAGTTAACCGATATGAAACCGCCGACTTTCGAAACCCTTAAGTATCATTTTTGTATTACTTTCAATCATTATTCGCTTAAATTTCATTTTATTCATTGTCTTAAAATAAGGGTGGAGAAGTGTTATATCCAACAATCAAATAAATTTACCATCCTTTATATTCTATATCATATATAATACTCTTGAATGCAACCCTTTTTAATCTATTACTTTAAGTACTTTTCAGACAACTCTGTTATATTATAAGCTCTTAAATTTGAAATAAACAGTTGACATAAAACTCTGAAACGCGTCGGTCTCCAAATTTATCACATACATATTAATTTCTGACCAGAATTGATTTTTATTTAAATTTAGAATTTGTCTGGTTAGACGTATTACTTCAAAAATGTAGTAAACAGTAGAATTACTAATTATGTATATAAACATCATAAATATAAGAAATATTTGAATTTTTTAAAATTCCTTAATACTTTTTAGCGCTTTTCCATTGTTTTTAGTAATGAAGAAGCCTTGTCCGGTTAGTTGTTTGAACCACCGCACTGTGAGGCAGAATAGGGGTAAACACGGAATTAATTAATAGCGAATAAACGGCGAGAGCTAGAAAGATGATTTTTGGTACACTCATTTTCACCAAAAATAGGCTTAATTGGGTGCAATTTCAGAAAAATATCTTTCATGGATCGAAAGTTATATCGATTTAAAAAAATTGCCAAAACTGGGTTTATTCAACTTAAAATTATCTCTAAATTAAGTCAATGGAGCTATTGTATTGTATGTTGTTGTACCCACAAGGTCTTTTTCCTTACACTAATTTCTACTGATACTAGCACAAATTGTGCGAAATTTCATAACGATATCTATTATGGATCGAAAGTTAGAGCGATTTTATCAAAACACTTTCAGTGCAAAAACTGACAAAAACATATACCCATTCAAAATACTCTAAATTTATTCAAAATAAGATATAAAATGCAAAAATTTTAAATATTGTTGTTAATTAATATCGCTATCAATATATGTAGCTGTCTTCACTCGAATAGATCTCTTTTGTGCAATAGAAATAGTGGTAAGACTAGCACCTGAAACAATAATAAAAGTTGAAAGCTCAATGGATGATCAACTGCATGATATGCGCAACATCTGACATGTCGGACAGCAAAATTCTCTTCTCACACGAAATTTTTAATAATGTTTCAACAGCAATAAATACTAGTTACTAATTTTGTTTAACTTTTTCCCACTCCAAATATTCCCCTTGTTTTTATTAAATAAATTAGTGCCTTATTTGCATTATGCCGCTTTGGACATCAACCGGTTAATATTTTTTCGGAATTTTCCAACACTGTTTTACCCGTTCACATTTTCAAAATGTATAATCAAAACAAACTAAAAAAAAAATCTCGTTATCTTCAATTAAATTGCATGTTATAATCATAAGCTTTCACATGTAGGTACATAATAATCGGGATTACTCCCAAAACGCAAAAAATCCTCAGACTTTTTTTTTTTATATGATATGTGGAATAGCTACTAATTAATATAAAATGATCAAATCAGCCCGACCTAGCCAGACTCTTTAACGTTTTTAATTTTGAAAACAAATTTTTTTTTTAATTTCCGTAATAAAAGATCACTACATATAAAAATTTTTTGAAAATATCTGATGATCAAAATACAAAAACACGCTTTGCGATCGCCTTTAGAATTACCAGATGTTGAAGGCTCCATCACTAGAAAAATTGGTTTGCTCTTTGTTATTTTTTAATTGAATTTTAAAAACTAGACACTGATTGCGAAAATGCAAGCTTTCTCTTTGTGGAGGGGTGAGGGGAAGAGAGATGTAAATGACGTCTAAAACCGATTTGAATCTGATTGGTGGAATATTAGAGATTAAGAAACAACAACAAAAGTGTCTACAACCATTTTCAAAAATTTAATTAATTCCGACTTTTCCCATCATCTGCCCCATAGTGCACCGTACGTCAAGCCTTATTTCCCCCCCCCCCCCCCCCCCCCCCCCCCCACCGAACCCCCACACCACAACAAAAACCACCCAACAAAGCGGCGCGACACTTGTCCGTACAGAAAGTCCATGGACTATGTGTATTTCTGTTGATTTTTCTTCTTTATGCCGTGAAACACTAAGGCGAGTAAAAATTACCAGCGAGTTGAAATAAGTATTTTTTGTCCTTGGTTGTCTTTAAAAATGTCATTTTAGAAAACAAATTTTTTATGCATTATAGAAATATTCCGTGGACTGGCTTACGTTTGTTGAAGAAACTCGTACTGCGTGAAATAAAAAGGTTATACTTTTTCATTTGGTATAGATCGTTATGAATATAGCTCGTAAAAGATATTTGAGCGAAAGACCGCTTCAAACCCGATAATAACAACCCGGCCATTCTACGTAATTCACAGGAAAGTTTAGAGATGTGAGGAAAGCGATGGCACATACTAACCACAACAGCAGGGAACGCAACAATAACGCCAATTCATTCAAACGACAACTATGCGTCTCGAAAGGTAAAAAGCGATTGTTATCATGTTTGTCAAATTCTGTTGCTGGTGAAGTAAAAATATTTGTGTGGGCATTTTGATAAGTCCGCTTTTACACGATGCGACTCGGCCCCGGCGATTTTTTCGCATTCCGCTTTGAAATCGCGCATAGCTTTTACACGATGCGACTCGCTGGTGTCGAGCATTTTGACAGTAGAGTTTGCAGCTGGTTTTATTTGTGTAATTTGTAAACATTTAAAGCACTTATTCCACTCTTTGCTCATTTTCTTCTTTATATTGACTTTTATGCGTAAAGTTCTGCAAATTTTTCAGTTTATTTGCAATACGTATTCACTCGATTTCAAGTTTTAATTTACAGTCGACAGCGCGAAGCGCGAAAACGAATAAAGAGGAACGTCAGAAAATCAGAAAATCGCAGCACAATCGCTGCCCGAGCGATTTTGCGCGTTCCCCTGTCGTTTCACCCCTCTTTCCTACATTCTTCCGTGTCTCCGGGGCCGAGTCGCATCGTGTAAAAGCGGACTAATATGCCATATAATATAAAATATGGAGCTAAGCTGACAGTTCGCTGCGTTCACGCACCATATTTCAGCAATTTAATACTTAAGCCGTAAACTTTCTTATATAATTTACGGAACATATTTTGTCGCCATTTTATAACTGCTATAAGAAATAATATTAGATATACAAATATCGTTTAAACCTAATATTGATTTTAATAAATACAACATAAAAATAAATTTAGCTACCACACTTTTATTTAAAATTGGGGGCAGCCACAAAGTATGTATGTGAGCTGTTAATGAACTGTCGAAGCAGTTTTTTGCGACAATGGTTGAAAGTTGGGCTACATTTTGCGTTTAGCGTTCAACGCAATTCTCATTGGCACTCCATGTGTTTGTTCAACTTAGCGTTGTTGAACGCACGCACACACTATTGGAACTCTGCTCTTATTGCTGCTCTTAATGGTAGAATTACTCTAGTAGTAAGGTTAGAAATCGTGTCAGCTGACACAATCTATCTTACCCGAACACAATGTTCGCTATTACTCTGACCGGATTGAGTAGTAGAAATTTCTGCGTCAATTAGAAAACTACTACAAAAGTCGTGTCAGCTGCGAAAAGAATGTTGCCACACAAAAAATTCATTGAAAATTGAAATAGAATTAGTGCTTTTCCTATGCAAGAGGTAATATGGCAACACTGATTAAAACAAGCTAATATTTATTGGAAATACAGTCCACCTGCGCTTTCGTTTGCTTTTAATTTGTACACATCGTACATTTTACACAACACTCAACACATTGAGTCAATTATTTCGTCGTTTGAATTAATTTTTCACGATATATTTTGTTTGTGAACTCTGTTGCAGAAAAGTGTTGCCAGTGACCTTCGATTTTAGTTCAACAAAAGAAGTGGATTATTATTGCCGAAATAAGTTAAAAAAAAGTAGTACAAAATGTAGAGATCTAACAATTATGATAATTCAGTGCCATAAATTTAATAAAGAATGTAAAATTTCATCTCAGAAGAAAATAAACAGTGTGTTTCTTTTGTGCACAAAACTATACGGCAGCACTAACAAAAAGAAAAGACTGACAGCTGCAATCCGTTTAGCTGTTAGAGTAACTGGGCAAATTGCTATCCGGCACGATTGAATCCGACACCGCTGGACTAATTAGACCATAAGTTTTTGCTGGCGGAGCTGTTGCCGGAAGGAGTGCTGCCCTGAAATGAAAAGTAGGTGCAAAATTCACAAAATGACAGTCGATATAAACCAATGTATGATAAACACTGAAATCCTTTTGTTACAATGCATATCTGTGAAGAACGCAATGTGTACTATTACCAGAGATAATTAATAATAGAGATACGCCAGACGCCATGTTTGCTTTTTTCGCCACGCAGAGATTGATAATTTGCGACACAATTTACGTCACGTATTATGCGTGTGAGCTTGCATGTATGTCCGCTTTTACACGATGCGACTCGGCCCCGGCGATTTTTTCGCATTCCGCTTTGAAATCGCGCATAGCTTTTACACGATGCGACTCGCTGGTGTCGAGCATTTTGACACTAGAGTTTGCAGCTGGTTTTATTTGTGTAATTTGTAAACATTTAAAGCACTTATTCCACTCTTTGCTCATTTTATTCTTTATATTTACTTTTATGCGTAAAGTTCTGTAAATTTTTCAGTTTATTTGCAATACGTATTCACTCGATTTCAAGTTTTAATTTACAGTCGACAGCGCGAAGCGCGAAAACGAATAAAGAGGAACGTCAGAAAATCAGAAAATCGCAGCACAATCGCTGCCCGAGCGATTTTGCGCGTTCCCCTGTCGTTTCACCCCTCTTTCCTATATTCTTCCGTGTCTCCGGGGCCGAGTCGCATCGTGTAAAAGCGGACTATGCGTAATCACGAGCTTGAGAACGGCAAGCCGAAAATCAATAAGCGAAAGGCTAGCATTCGGTCAGAGAATGCCGCCGCGTAATGCCCGAGTTCTAATGGTGCGTGCGTGCGCCACATTGCGCCAGTGCGTGAGCGAAAAAATTTGAAGCCCACTTGAGCTGTTCCAATGCACGGAATGCGTGCGCTCCAAAAAGAGTCACCCCACTTCGGCAAATTACAACTTGAGCAGTAAACATTCTTAAATAGTTTACAGAACATATTTCGTCCCAAATTTATAGCTATATTAACTTTTAATATTGTGTATATATCGTTTAAACATAATATTGATTGAAATAAGTATAACATAAAAATATATTCAGCTACCACACTTTTATTTCACACTGATGGCAACCACAAAGTGTGTATGTGAGCTGTAGATGAGCTGTCAGCGCAAAAGAGTGCAGCAAAAGTTGAAAGTTGGTCAACTTTCTGCGCTCAGCGCGCCGCTCATTGGCACTCTCTTCATATGTTTGCACTAGTTCAACTTAGCTGTCAGCGCAATGTGGCGCACGCACGCACCATTAGAACTCGGCCATAAGGTTGTGCGAATGCTATCCTGCCTTTATGCGTTGTTGTTATGAGACAGCAAAGAATTCGTTTTCATATTTCAGTCTGCCTGTCTGGCTTGGATTTCATTTGAATATGTACATATGTATTCTTTTTTGAATGATACATATATGCATACATATTTAAGTCTGTCTGTCTGGCTGGCTTGGATTTCCTTGGAATTGTCTTTGCACAAGGGAATCGAAGCAGCGCTGCGTAGAAATATGTATTCTTTTTGAATGGTACATATGTATGTAATTATGATTATATGAGCATTACATTTTCACACTTTTGCAGGTTCTTTGCTTGTAGCAAATTTGCTTTTCATATGACAATTTTTCCTTTGTTTTTTGAGGATTTAGTATTTATTGCTTCTTTACACTTATCAACTTTTCTATCATTTTGCATTTGCTTATTTTCTACAGTGAAACCCGCTTAAGTATCTCCCCGCTTAAGAGCCTAACCCGCTTTAGTACCCAACAGTTGCTGACACTATGGATTTTTTGCAAAAATGCGAAGAAATTTACCCTCTTAAGTACCTCCCCGCTTAGTTACGCAACCCGCCTAAGTACCTCAATATTTTGTGCATTAAATCGAATTTTCAATACGTTTTTCCCCGTTTAAGTACCTTTCTAAATATATTGATTTTTTTCAAACGACATCTCTTTATAATGCTTTGGAACACTTAAGCTTTAAACACAATCAACTCGCGAGACGAATTTTACGCGGCGAATAATGGCGTCTTGACGGCAGTCTTCGTGGAATTTCGCCCAGTGAAACAGAATCAGAGCGAAATTCGCATCAGTTGATTCGGAAAAAATCATCCCCACAACAAGCACAGAATTTAAAAAAATCCACGGAAACCACGAATTCACGAATTTTCCGAGTTGTTAAACTATAAAAATAGTTTCCGCACAAAAATTTCCAATTTCCTTACTTCAATTTATTTATTTTTCCCCACTGACAGCTGAACAGTTGACTGTTTCGCAGGGCGGCAGCGACCAAATTAGAAATTGTTCTATCGCGAGAGGAATCGTTGGGAGGCGAACTAAGCTAGCGTCGTCATTGTGGGCAATAACATGCACTGCCGTGTGTTTTAATTTTGACAGCGCGCGTTCGTATCATAAAATTCGCCTCGCGAGTTGATTGTGTTTAAAGCTATACGGAGGAAGAAATAGTGTTACGCATTTTGGAAGATAATGCTTACGAGGAATCAGCATGTGAAGAAACTTCGGAAAATACTATTGAAGTGAATCCACCCTCATTTGCAAAAGCTTTGAAAGCACTAGACCAGTGATGGGCAGGCCCTATAC
This sequence comes from Neria commutata, assembly GCA_963457695.1. Taxonomy (NCBI): domain Eukaryota; kingdom Metazoa; phylum Arthropoda; class Insecta; order Diptera; family Micropezidae; genus Neria; species Neria commutata. The sequence goes on from OY735245.1 coordinate 38,673,892, forward strand.
TCTCGGTGCTCATTTGTTTTTGTAAAAACTCTTGGCATAGGCCGAGATTTCTTCACACAGACACAGCTCTTCGCGCTAATAAGTACGAAAAACACAAACAACAATATTATTTTCGTTTCGTCTGCCAGCTCGCGCGCATATGCTTTGTTGGTACACTTTTGCGACAGTTATCTTCAACAGAGACGTTGTTGTTGTCTTGCGCATGATTTCGAGCAAAAAAGTGTGCAGCTGTGGAATGGGAAGCACTTAAAAAAATTTTTGCTCATATAAAGTTTGATATTTAAATTCTTCCAACTTCGGAAAATGAAGATCATATCTCTTCAGAAGAGAAGTGGGAAATTGATTTTTTTGGCTGGGAAAATGATTTGGATCATTTATTGAATGGATCATGGGAGATTTATATGACTTTTGAGTTATTAAGTTGGTTTGTTTTTCATTACATATAACTGAGCAGAATATGAAATTCCTTTTTTTTTACAGTGTACATATTTAGGAAATTTTTTTTTCCTTTTTTTTATCATAACAAAGTTTGTATGTATTGGTGTTTACTCTTCCATAAGGAACTTTTGCCCATCACTGCACTAGACACAGTGAAAAAATATATGGAAGGCAACAATCTTGACTTTGATGAACTCGAAATAATAGAGGAGAAGCTTTATAAAAAGAAGTTTGAATTAGAAACTAACAATAATTATTCAAATCTTACTAACTAATTTTAATTTATAGTTCTTCCCCAGTGGTCCGAACTTCAAAAATTTTCAAACGTAATATTTTTAATATGTATATTAGTTTTACAGATTTAAATTAGAATATTTTTCCTTTTTAGGCGACTATGGTGTATATTTGATAATAGTTCCCTAGCTAATACATTTGGATGGAGCACTAGTCTTCGAGCATAGCTTCTGCAGCATATAGGTACTTCTTCTTGAACCGTTGTTATATTAAGGTCTCCCCTTTATAGCATGAATTCGATCAGTGTACCCTATCTGAGCCCACCACATCCGCACACTGCCGAGTATGCGGCTTTGAGCACCCCCTTACGCTCCTGCCCTAATTTCAGGGGCATGGTGCTTTAGCAAAGTTAAACACGGTGCTACTCCACCGTTACTGCTCGACCTGTCTGTCCTCCGACCACACCGCCAAGCGGTGCCGCAGTGAGCTGCGTTGCCAGCGCTGCCAACAACTCTACCTCAGTCTCCTTCATGGAGCCGAGGACCGGTTTGGACCTGGTCAGTCTTTGTCCGGTTCCTCGACTGGTTCGGAGGACGAGCTGGCTGCCGGACGTAGGTCCTGGCGATTCCACGGCAGATCGAGTGTAGACGGCTCCGATATGGAAGGGGATGGTGATGCGACTTATGTGTCGTTCGCACCGCCATCTTTTGAAGTGTCTCTGCCCGTTGAGCTGGGAAACACGGTCTCACCAGCGGCAGAATGAGGGTTTGTCCAACCCGTTTCGTCCTCCACTTAACGCGAGGGCGAAATCTGTACGGGTGCGACTTGGTAGCTGGAATATACGCCAGGTGTATAGGCACCATCGATGGCCACGAGATACGCGAATACGTATGCTCGAAAGGACGGACACCACCAATCAACAAATGAAGTCCTTGTCCCCTGACGAGTGCTGGACTCATTTTGTAATGAGCGCTCGCTGACCAGTACTGCTACCAGTCGCAGCCCGTGGACATTGTGTTGGGAGTAGATGTCTACGGCATGGTTATTCAACCTGGCATTCTCCCTAGCTCCGCCGGTCAGTTGATGGCACAATTAAATTTTTGGATCGGTGTTGTTGGGCCTCAGTACTCTTTAAACAACATTACATGCTTCTCCTTTGATACTTTTGGTGTTTTTTGTAACCACTTTTTTAAAGAAAATTAATTCGAAATATTCTTGAAGCACTGATTGAATAAAATATGCAATGCCTTATTATGTATTAAGCTTATGTATCTTAGCCCATAAGGTTGTCATTTCGTAGCGGTAGACAATTAATTGCAGCGATCCTGCAAGGCGGGCGGAATGTTTACGCCAAACGCTAACTTTCTGAATCATAGCCTTATGGTCTAGCCGCTGTAATATACAGTATTCGAAATAAGATACATACACGAAACGGTTAAAAACACGATCGCCTTGATAGCAAGGGTTCGTGGGCTTAACACGTCGTAGCTAGCACGCTTACCATTTTCGACCACCAAACTGTGCACAGCGTGTTTGTAAGTATATTGTACAATAAAAGAAAATAGGGATTTTTATCCCGAAAAATCCAACATATTTGGTTTAATTTTTTTGTATCACTCTTTTTTTTCCCTTTTTTCTTTATATATTTCCACCCGGCCATCCAACCCCGCACATATATACTGTACGTATATACAGTCCCACTCAAATTGATTATATTTTGGTTATTTTTTATTATTATTTTTTGTATTGCCTGACTGTAATCTAGTAAATATATTTGATTCTCATTTTTGTTATATCTAATTAAAAAACAATATATTTCTTATTTACTTACCGCTTGATTATCCTTGTATAGTTGAATTGCGATCATGAGCTCGTTATAACTAGACGATAGTACATATATCTACACCAGTGATGGGCAAAAGTTCCTTATAGAAGAGTAAACACCAATACATACAAACTTTGTTATGATAAAAAAGGAAAAAAAAAATTTGCTTGATATGTACACTGTAAAAAAAGGAATTTCATATTCTGCTCAGTTATATGTAATGAAAAACAAACCAACTTAATAACTCAAAAGTCATATAAATCTCCCATGATCCTTTCAATAAATGATCCAAATCATTTTCCCATTCAAAAAAAATAATTTCCCACTTCTCTTCTGAAGAGATATGATCCTCATTTTCCGAAGTTGGAAGAATTTAAATATCAAACTTTATATGAGGAAAAATTTTTTAAAGTGCTTCCCATTCCACAGCTGCACACTTTTTTGCTCGAAATCATGCGCAAGACAACAACAACGTCTGTGTTGAAGATAACTGTCGCAAAAGTGTACCAACAAAGCATATGCGCGCGAGCTGGCAGACGAAACGAAAATAATATTGTTGTTTGTGTTTTTCGTACTGATTAGCGCGAAGAGCTGTGTCTGTGTGAAGAAATCTCGGCCTATGCCAAGAGTTTTTACAAAAACAAATGAGCACCGAGAGTATAGGGCTTGCCCATCACTGATCTACACTATCGTCTTTGATTAACACGGTCTTCCTTCCTTAAAATCTTACTTTATTTCCCAATATCAACCGATTACCGGGTTACGCCCTGACGTAGGTTTCACTCCAGACCTCTCTGTTATGCGCACCTCCTCCAGTTGGAAATGCCAAGCGTTGCTAGTGCCTCGTCTGCTTGGTCTTCCTATGATAGACACGGCCTTCCACGCCGTATCTGCATTCCAACTGGCGCCTCAAATACCTTCTTCAAGCAACTGTAAATTAATTCGGGTGCGGTAGTCGTCGCTAAAGCGGATCAGCCCGTAGATTTTACGGTGATTTTTTTCCCGACAACTCTAAGAGAGGCTATATCAGTCTGCGAAATCAATCATAATACTTCAGCGCCATAAAACAACACGGGAAGGATGAGCATCAGTTTTGTCAGGGGAGAGAGGATCCTAATTCTCAATTGCTTATCGAGCAGGTAGTACCACCTATTGGCAAGAGGTATGTAAACTCCTTGACATCTTTGAAGGAATAGTTTACAGTTATCATATGGGTTTCACGGCGCCGGATTTTCTAACTTGTAGAACACGTATACTTCGTCTTGCCCTCGTTGACCGCCAGACACAAGTTGATTTTATAAGCTTTACATTAACTTGCCTTCAGGTACCTTTGTAGTGGAATCTAGTAACCCATTTTTCACCCACTGTCCGACTACTTAGAGGTCTGAAACTTTGCATACATGCGTAAACAACCGCACGATACATGATTCAATTATATTAAAATTGAAATTTTTACTTTAAACAAAGTTATTGTGAAACAATAGCCAATCAGAGCACAGACAGGGAAGAAGAAGCACGTAGGGACAGACGGGCCAGGAGCTGTTTAATCGCATTATATATAATTTTGCCGTATTTATAGAATACAAAATGTGTAATGACCTAGATTTATGCCTGATCTAGGCCCCTACAAATATATAGTCATCACAACCAATATTATATACTAGAAATAATATTAAATCACATCAAATACATCAACTCATGTTCCGGAGACAGACGGGAAAGGATAAGAGCTGCTGTTCAACCGAAAAAACGAAAACCAAGAAAAAGGCAGACGGGCAAAGAAAAGTACTCCTATTAAATTAAATAGAATTAAATTCAGCTACAGCCAATCAGAGCACAGACATGGAAGAAGAAGCACTGCTGTATATAAATATTTATAAGGTTTCTTATCCTGGTTTTTGTGAAAAGGTTTGTGAACTTATCGACAAGGAAGATTTGTATTTGGTTGACATATGTACATACGTGCCCCTGCACTTCGAACTTTAATATCTATGTTATATTTTGATCGTAATCATAATGTTCCAATGCCTGGTGATATGGAACACACATATAACGTATGTCGAGGGCTGTTCGTGTTAGTGACTTCATTACAAATATAGATATAGCAAAATTCCCTAAAAATAATGGCCCTAGTGTATTTATTGATTGTCTCGAAAAGGAAATTAATCGTTTCCGTAGTTATATTGGACCTTCAACATAAAGTTGTGAATCATTCGAATAGTTTTTATGGTCGTCTACTCCGTGAACGTAATTTAGATTACGCAGTCACACTTATAACCTTTTCATAAAGAAAAAGGTTTCTTCTCGCTTTACTTCTAGATTCATTGCCCAACGTATTCTCCGCATTATGCTTCAATGAACATCTTTCTACTAGCAATACCCCTTATAGATTACATTTTAAGCGTTTTTCATTGGTCGGGGCAAAGATCTTTTCTATAGATTTCTTTCTTCTCTCATTAGTCAATCTGTCATTACTCATAAGGAGAATGTCACCCCCTCTCTCAAATCTGCTAAGGGTAGATTTTCTGTGTGCTTGGACAATATTCGGGATAATATTGTCCACTGCAAATCCGGTAATTCGTCTGTAGTAGTTATTTATTATCCGCAATACTTTTTCGTTTTTCTTGATTTCCTGATTTTTTGGTGCACTCTCGAGTGCTTAGTTATGTGTTCAGTTATTTGAAGCGAACACACCCAACACATGAACCGGGTTTCGGTCCATATTCTCGTTCAGTATCGACCGACGAAATTCAATTAGTGAAAACCCGGTTGGCATACTTTTGCAAAAGGCAATTTTTGGAATCGAGTATCGAAGCATGATACACAGTCACCTTCTAGGGATTCGGAAACCCCCACGTAGACGGTCAGGCAGTTTTCTGCTCGTTACAGAATGTTGACATAGGGTCTCATTCCCGACCGACAGATGAAGCTGTCTGGCCAGCTCTTCTAGAGCCCCGCTGCCCTCATTGCAACCCTTACCTCCGATTAGACTGCCGATGGTTTCCCAATTCACCAGGGAATGGCAACAAAGGTTCCATCTCCCACTCTCTCTCTCTCTCTATAGCGGGAAGCCATCTGGCCAGCTCTTTTTGCGAGCCCCATTTTCATTTGCACATGGCAAATTGAAAGCTAGAAGCGTATGGCTTCAACTCCAGATCTTTTTGCGAGCACCACTTTCTCCGCAATGCAGGGCCTTCCTACCCCTTATTCCGAATCCCCATGAAAAGTCTGTGATCAGGTACGATTAACCCATTTGACTCCAACGTTGCCTGAGAGCAACTTCGTCAGTTTGTTTCCTTATAGCAAAGGCTATAATTCATTTGTTTTTTTAGTCAAATTATCACCAACAGGATAATAAAATTAATTCTAAATTGAATTAATAAGGGACTACGCAGTTTTTGCTACATAAATTTAATGTTCTTTCAAAACAGAAATTTCTTGTGTTTTATTATTTTTAACCATTTTTATGGCACATTGACGCGCACCCGCCACTGTCAAATTAATTGTACTCCCGAAGGAGTGTTAACCAAATTCAAAATATGTGATTTTACTTAGCTGCGGCCGTTTGGTCTCCCCTTTATTTTTTTTTTTTTTGTTTCCGATTTATTTATTGCATCTTTCTAAGAATTAGAAACTAACAATAATTATTCAAATCTTACTAACTAATTTTAATTTATAGTTCTTCCCCAGTGGTCCGAACTTCAAAAATTTTCAAACGTAATATTTTAACTATGTATATTAGTTTTACAGATTTAAATTAGAATATCTTTCCTTTTTAGGCGACTATGGTGTATATTTGATAATAGTTCCCTAGCTAATACATTTGGATGGAGCACTAGTCTTCGAGCATAGCGTCTTCAGCATATAGGTACTTCTTCTTGAACCGTTGTTATATTAAGGTCTCCCCTTTATAGCATGAATTCGATCAGTGTACCCTATCTGAGCCCACCACATCCGCACACTGCCGAGTATGCGGCTTTGAGCACCCCCTTACGCTCCTGCCCTAATTTCAGGGGCATGGAGCTTTAGCAAAGTTAAACACGGTGCTACTCCACCGTTACTGCTCGACCTGCCTGTCCTCCGACCACACCGCCAAGCGGTGCCGCAGTGAGCTGCGTTGCCAGCGCTGCCAACAACTCTACCTCAGTCTCCTTCATGGAGCCGAGGACCGGTTTGGACCTGGTCAGTCTTTGTCCGGTTCCTCGACTGGTTCGGAGGACGAGCTGGCTGCCGGACGTAGGTCCTGGCGATTCCACGGCAGATCGAGTGTAGACGGCTCCGATATGGAAGGGGATGGTGATGCGACTTATGTGTCGTTCGCACCGCCATCTTTTGAAGTGTCTCTGCCCGCTGAGCTGGGAAACACGGTCTCACCAGCGGCAGAATGAGGGTTTGTCCAACCCGTTTCGTCCTCCACTTAACGCGAGGGCGAAATCTGTACGGGTGCGACTTGGTAGCTGGAATATACGCCAGGTGTATAGGCACCATCGATGGCCACGAGATACGCGAATACGTATGCTCGAAAGGACGGACACCACCAATCAACAAATGAAGTCCTTGTCCCCTGACGAGTGCTGGACTCATTTTGTAATGAGCGCTCGCTGACCAGTACTGCTACCAGTCGCAGCCCGTGGACATTGTGTTGGGAGTATGTAGATGTCTACGGCATGGTTATTCAACCTGGCATGCTCCCTAGCTCCGCCGGTCAGTTGATGGCACAATTAAATTTTTGGATCGGTGTTGTTGGGCCTCAGTACTCTTTAAACAAAATTACATGCTTCTCCTTTGATACTTTTGGTGTTTTTTGTAACCACTTTTTTAAAGAAAATTAATTCGAAATATTCTTGAAGCACTGATTGAATAAAATATGCAACGCCTTATTATGTATTATGCTTATGTATCTTAGCCCATAAGGTTGTCATTTCGTAGCGGTAGACAATTAATTGCAGCGATCCTGCAAGGCGGGCGGAATGTTTACGCCAAACGCCAACTTTCTGAATCATAGCCTTATGGTCTAGCCGCTGTAATATACAGTATTCGAAATAAGATAATAGGTTAAGAACACGATCGCCTTGATAGTAAGGGTTCGTGGGCTTAACACGTCGTAGCTAGCACGCTTACCATTTTCGACCACCAAACTGTGCACAGCGTGTTTGTAAGTATATTGTACAATAAAAGAATAAAATTATATAAAAAAAAACTTTTTAAAAATAAGCTTTAATGCAGGGTTTGAAAATGCTTCAATATTTTCATTTCATTTGCTTCGACTATGCTGTTGCTGCGAACAGTTACAGCAGCAAAGCAGAAGCAAAAGCAATCAAACAAAAATCCGAAGCTATGCTGCCGCTGTGACGATGTGCGCAGCTTGAAGCAAAGCCGACAGCAATTGCAAATAAACCGACGATATGCTGCCGCTGTGCTGTGACGATGTGCGCAGCTGAAGCAAAGCCGAAAGCAACTAAACCGACGATATGCTGTCGCTGTGCTGTGACGATGTGCGCAGCTGAAGCAAAGCCGACAGCAATAGCGAAAAAACCGAAGATATGCTGTCGTTTTGCTGTGAAAGCCGACAGCAAAAGCAAAAATGTAATTTTCGACCGTTGCTTTGCCGTTGCCGCCGCCTTCCCACACTCATTTTTGTTGTCAAAATATTCCCATATGGGTACAGTGTTTTTACGCGGAGCCATTGTCAAAAAAGCAAAAAATCCCGATCGCGGTGAAATACATTTACATACTGATCTACAGAATTTTCTTACAGCATACATATATGAGCAGCAACAGCAATATGCAGACTGTTTTTTGCTGTCGCTGCTGCTGCGACTGTCATTTTGCGCAGCCGAAGCACATGGAATCGAACAAAAATGAAATGCTTTGCTGTAACTGTGCTTTGAAAAGTTACACAGCCACAGCAACAGCAAAGCAAACGGAAAAATGAATTGCTTTCGTGCTGTGGCAGCAAAACGAACAGAAAAATGAATTGCTGTCGTGCTATTGCTTTGCTATTTGCAAACAGCATATTTTTAGTGCTGTTGCTATTATGCTGGCAGTTTTTCAAACCCTGCTTTAATGTACTAAAAAGTAGAAAATAAGTTGTTTCCAAGTCACCTGTATCTTACTATCCATAAAAGCTTGGGGCGCTCATGTGTTCAATATTTGTCAAACAGTTACCACAATATTTTATTTAAATAATTTTTTGCAAATAGATTCTAGTAATGAAAGATATTTTGAATATGGATATTGAGCGCACAAGCTTTTATTAATAGTAAGATACAGGTGACTTGGAAACAACTTATTTTCTACTTTTTAGTACATTAAAGCTTATTTTTAAAAAGTTTTTTTTTATATAATTTTATTTTCTACTTTTTAGTCTTCCATAAATTCAATTTTAGAGCTCTGAAATTTTTCGCAAAAAGAATTTTAAACTTGCAGAGCAGTACACAATATTTAGGGTATTCACAGTGTTTCCTATCGTCATATGTCATATCCTAAATTTAACAAATAATACGGCAGTGATCGACCCTAATATTCGTGGCATATTTGTGACGCGGTGAGTTGCTATTTTGCCAGCAGGGCGCGGCAAGTAAGTTCCTATCGTTTTTCATTGATGTGTGGTGTACCTATAATTATAAACTGAAGCCCAAGTGTGTAGTTGCTTGAAAAGTGCCACGCCCCTTGAAGCATCCAAGAGGGGCCTGTATACGGAACTTCAATGCTGCACGACCTTTAGTTCCAAAGCTATTCTATATAAACGATTTTGTTTGTATGGGCGGTGCCACGCCCACTTGTCCACTCCCCGCCTTATTTTCTCAGTAGAAGGATATGGATATGTAGTAAGTTCCTACCGAGTTTCATTAATGTGTGATGTGTAGTTCTAAAGTTATACACGAATCTGGAGTTGATAAAAAAGTGCCACGCCCCTTATCCTACGCCCATACAATTTTACCAGTGGGACGACACATCCAAGAGGCGACTGTATACGAAATTTCAATGCTGCACGACCTTTAGTTCCAAAGCTAATCGAGATCAAAAATTTTGTTTGTATGGGGGGTGCCACGCCCCCTTATCCAGTGCCCGCCTTATTTTCTCAGTAGAAGGATATGGATATGTAGTAAGTTCCTACCGAGTTTCATTAATGTGTGATGTGTAGTTCTAAAGTTATACACGAATCTGGAGTTGATAAAAAAAGTGCCACGTCCCCTACGCCCATTAAATTTTACCAGTGAGACGACACATCCAAGAGGCGACTGCATACGAAATTTCAATGCTGCATGACCTTTAGTTCCAAAGCAAATCGAGATCAAAAATTTTGTTTGTATGGGGGTGCCACGGCCCCTTATCCTACGCCCATAAAATTTTACCAGTGGGACGACACATCCAAGAGGCGACTGCATACGAAATTTCAATGCTGCACGACCTTTAGTTCCAAAGCTAATCGAGATCAAAAATTTTGTTTGTATGGGGGGTGCCACGCCCCCTTATCCAGTGCCCCTTTTTTCTCAGTAGAAGGATATGGATATGTAGTAAGTTCCTACCGAGTTTCATTGATGTGTGATGTGTAGTTCTAAAGTTATACACAAATCTATAGTTTATAAAAAAGTGCCACGCCCCTTATCCTACGCCCATAAAATTTATTGATTCGTGTATTGGGCTCTAGATTAGGCATGTATGCAAAGTTTTAGATCTCTAAGTAGTCGGGAAGTGGGTGAAAAATTGATTACTAGATTTGACGACAAACATACATACCGGATTTGAACCTAATATAAAGCTTATAAAATAGGGATTTTTATCCCGAAAAATCCAACATATTTGGTTTAATTTTTTTGTATCACTCTTTTTTTTCCTTTTTTTCTTTATAAATTTCCACCCGGCCATCCAACCCCGCACATATATACTGTACGTATATACAGTCCCACTCAAATTGATTATATTTTGGTTATTTTGTATTATTATATTTTGTATTTCCTGACTGTAATCTAGTAAATATATTTGATTTTCATTTTTGTTATATCTAATTAAAAAACAATATATTTCTTATTTACTTACCGCTTGATTATCCTTGTATAGCTGAATTGCGATCATGAGCTCGTTATAACTAGACGATAGTACATATATTTACACTATCGTCTTTGATTAACACGGTCTTCCTTCCTTAAAATCTTACTTTATTTCCCAATATCAACCGATTACCGGGTTACGCCCTGACGTAGGTTTCACTCCAGACCTCTCTGTTATGCGCACCTCCTCCAGTTGGAAATGCCAAGCGTTGCTAGTGCCTCGTCTGCTTGGTCTTCCTATGATAGACACGGCCTTCCACGCCGTATCTGCATTCCAACTGGCGCCTCAAATACCTTCTTCAAGCAACTGTAAATTAATTCGGGTGTGGTAGTCGTCGCTAAAGCGGATCAGCCCGTAGATTTTACGGTGATTTTTTTCCCGACAACTCTAAGAGAGGCTATATCAGTCTGCGAAATCAATCATAATACTTCAGCGCCATAAAACAACACGGGGAGGATGAGCATCAGTTTTGTCAGGGGAGAGAGGATCCTAATTCTTAATTGCTTATCGAGCAGGTAGTACCACCTATTGGCAAGAGGTATGTAAACTCCTTGACATCTTTGAAGGAATAGTTTACAGTTATCATATGGGTTTCACGGCGCCGGATTTTCTAACTTGTAGAACACGTATACTTCGTCTTGCCCTCGTTGACCGCCAGACACAAGTTGATTTTATAAGCTTTACATTAACTTGCCTTCAGGTATCTTTGTAGTGGAATCTAGTAACCCATTTTTCACCCACTGTCCGACTACTTAGAGGTCTGAAACTTTGCATACATGCGTAAACAAGCGCACGATACATGATTCAATCATATTAAAATTGAAATTTTTACTTTAAACAAAGTTATTGTGAAACAATAGCCAATCAGAGCATAGACAGGGAAGAAGAAGCACGTAGGGACAGACGGGCCAGGAGCTGTTTAATCGCATTATATATAATTTTGCCGTATTTATAGAATACAAAATGTGTAATGACCTAGATTTATGCCTGATCTAGGCCCCTACAAATATATAGTCATCACAACCAATATTATACACTAGAAATAATATTAAATCACATCAAATACATCAACTCATGTTCCGGAGACAGACGGGAAAGGACAAGAGCTGCTGTTCAACCGAAAAAACGAAAACCAAGAAAAAGGCAGACGGGCAAAGAAAAGTACTCCTATTAAATTAAATAGAATTAAATCCAGCTACAGCCAATCAGAGCACAGACATGGAAGAAGAAGCACTGCTGTATATAAACAGCACAAAATCACGCTTTGCTGTATTGCTTTCGTTGCGAACGCACGTGCATTGGAGCTCCTACTTTTGAGAATTTTGATTTGATTTCGATTTAAAATTTCAGAGCTCTAAAATTGAATTTATGGGAGACTAAAAAGTAGAAAATAATATTATATAAAAAAAACTTTTTAAAAATAAGCTTTAATTCATTTAACGTACTAAAAATGAGAAAATAAATTGTTTCCAAGTCACCTGTATCTTACTATCCATAAAAGCTTGGGCGGTCAAAAGCTCTACTCACACTTATCTTTCATTATTAGAATCTATTTGCAAAAAATAAATAAAATAAAATATTGTATCAATTGGTTGACAAATTTTGAACACATGAGCGCCCCAAGCTTTTATTGATAGTAAGATACAGGTGACTTCGAAACAATTTATTTTCTTCTTTTTAGTACATTAAATGAATTAAAGCTTATTTTTAAAAAGTTTTTTTTTATATAATTTTTTTCTTTTTCAGCTAGGTTTTTAGCACGACACATCTCTCTTTCACTCGTTTTACCCTTTCTTTATTGAAATTCATTAAAAGACTCTCACTTCGAGTTTCGCAATTATGTATCAATTAATGCCTTAACCAAAATTTCCATCCTGAATCGCGTTCGTTAATGCAACCAAAGTTTCTGCAACCAACCTGCAAACGAAATCAGCTGATCGGGCAGTGACAACTGAAGTTGGCTGCACTGCTACTGTCACTGTACGAATTTACTGCATTTACGAACGTACCTCTATTTTTAGCAGTCGGCAACATTATCACACTGCCGACGACACGAAATTCTGTGACTGATTGAAAATTGTGTGAATTGAAATTGTGTAAAAATAGACAAAAGGTTGTCAAATTTTTGGAGCATGGAGACAAGAAAATTCGTTATAAAAAACATGAATAAAATAAACGAGTAAACAAAAATTTATAAGAAATTAAAAAAGTTTTTGCCGCAGCTAGGATTCGAACCCGTGCCACCACAGCGCTCAACAATTTTGAAAGATTGGCTAAGAGGCTTGGCCATAATATCTTTCTACTAACGAAAGTGGAAATGGACGGAATTATGGAAAGTTCTCTGCCATGAAAGCCCGCCGAATCGTGTCTAAAAAGGCCACGCATAGACGTTGTTGGGTCCTTAACGATTTCAGTTGGAGTTCCGTTCCTGAATGGTTAATGTAATGATCTGTCAGAATTTGAGTTTGTTTCACAAAATTCCAACCTAGTTTCGAGATTGGTTTGAGCCCGTAAAAAGACAGAAAAATTTGCTTAGCTACTCATTGAAATGAATGATACTTGGTGTTTAAGATGAGTTGTATTTGGGTTATATGTACAAGTGACAGAGTCGCGGTGGCTCTGCGTCGCTAAGTGCTTGGTCCCTGATGCGGGAGGGCATGGGTTCAACTCCCATCTAATAAAAAGAGAAAATTTTTTTCAAATTGTTTCTTTGCGCGGCGCCACTTCTCGCGGTGAATTGGCAATTCTCCAAAAATATTCTTTGCCATGAAAAGCTTCTCACACCCGTTCGGATTCGGTGAAGTAGGTTCCGTTAACTTGTACAAAAATAGAACAAGCACACACATGCGAGAAAGCTAGGCCTAAGCCCACACGGGCTGTTGTGCCAATTAATAATTATTATTAACTTACCTGAGCATCAATATTTTTTGCCATTCAAGTATATACCTAATTAGGATTTGTCGTATTTTCTTTGAAATTATTCAAATAGTTTTTGTTAACTCATTTTTTTGTTGTTGTTGCTATTTTTCATCGCTTTCTGTAATTTTTTTGTTCAATCTTGTATACGAATTGCTCTAATATGTGTATATTAGATAACTTGGCATTATTTCAAATATTTTTGGTGGGGTTTTCATAAATCCTGAAAAATTCCTTGATAATTTTTAAAGAAATCATAGCTTTTATTGCTTTTTAAAAACCTTAATGCCCCAAAATATCGTTGCCGGCAAAGGCCGACACAAAAATCGGCAGCAACGGTACAGGGTGTAGCTTCCGACAGCGCACTACACGACAAAGTGCCGGCACCCGACAGTGTGTTTTGCCAGCAATGCTATCACACTGCTGCCGACACTTTGTTGCTGACAAGTGCTACCGACACTGCTGACAAGTCGGTTGCAGACAGTAGGTAGTACTATCTCACTGTCGGCGAGAGTCAGAAGCGTGTCGCCGGCAAGAATCGGAAGCAATGTGATACAGGCATTATGGTTCCTGGTTTAGTTTATTTTCGTCACACAGTGTTTCAGAATAATTAAAGAATATGCAAAGTAGTGTTTATTTGTTTAAGCTAACAACCTACAATATCAACCTTATATTATTTTTTAAACATCGTATTTTGTTAAGCTACTCAAACTTTGAAATTTGTTGATTGCTGGTTCATTATTTACGAGTTCTTCTTCCTTTGATGACATTTGGTCTATTCTTTATATAGCCCTTCCGACGCTTTGAGTTCTGAAATGGAAAAACCAAAAATATAATAACAGAATTCTATCAATTCACATAAGTACATAGATCTAAAATGTATTCTATTTTTGGAGCAAGCGTTAAATGTCATTATATATGTACATATGTATGTCGATAGCTCCGTTCAAGTGTATGCTGAAGTCGATTTCCAGCTAAATTTTTTACATTGTTGAATCCGACATATAACAATCGATAGATCTTCTATTACGGCCTGTTTCATATATGACTATCAAATCTTAGTTTGAAAATAACAATGTATTTGGGACAAGACAAACTTAGTACAACCCGATCTGGACGAAGCTACTCAATACATTAAAACACACACACTCGAGCGAACAAATACTTGACGAGATGCGTACCGAGGCAGACATATTTGAAACGAACGAAGCTGAACCAAACGAACAGGACAGTTGAGTTGAGTTATCGGCGCTGACGGACGTGCAATCAACCTCTCGCTTCATTCGCAAATGTTTGTTTCATAATCTAATATATAAAAATGAATGTTTGTTTGTCTGTTTGTCTGTCTGTCCGGCTATACAAAGCTACACGCGTTGACCGATTTCAGCCAAACTTTATACCAATATTGTTGAAGACCAAAGGAAGGCGACTGTATATAAAATTTTTCGATTCATCAAGAGGGCGTGGCACCTCCCATACAACTTTAATATTTGATTTGGCATATCTTTAAAACCACATGTCATACAACGTTAAAATTTTGTATTCTGTTAGTATTTAGTCGTGCCCTCTTGCTTAAAAAAATTTAGGGGAGTGGGACTAGGGGGAGTGGCACTCCCTATACAACTTAAATATTTGATTTGGCATATCTTTAAAACTACAGGTCACGCAGCATTGAAATTCCGTATGCAGGCCCCTCTTAGATGCTTCGTCCCACGGGTAAAATTTTATGGGCGTAGGACAATGGGCGTGGCACTTTTCAATCAACTATACATTTGGGTATAACTTTAGAACTATACAGCACACATAAATGAAACACGTTACGAACTTACTACATGTCCGTATCCTTCAACTCGGAAAATGGGACGGGCATTGGGCAAGGGGCGTGGCACCCCTCATACAACTTAAATATTTGAATTGGCATACCTTTAAAACTACATGTCATACAACATTAAAATTTTGTATTCTGTTAGTATTTAGTCATGCATTCACGTAAACATTTTTACATAATTTGGGTTTTATATATGTACTAGCTGTCCCGGCAAACGTTGTTCTGCCTAAAATAATTATTTTATTCCTAGATTTGTTTTTAAATGTATTTCAATAATGGTAGGAATTTTTTTGATAATATGAAAATTATGTACAGGAAGAATAGGTTTTCGTGAATAGGTAATCTACATACACAGATTCCCCGTATGATGTGGCACTCGGGTAAAGCCGGGTGAATCAGCTAGTACTCAATAAATCTAAATGTTCACTTTGTTTCAAACAAACTAATTAAAACTATAGTCGCTAAATTAATTTTCTAAAAATGGTGAAAAAAACATAAATTAAAGCGAGAAGGAAAACAATCGAAGGAATCGTAACATGTACGCAACAATCTTTTCGCGCCTTAGCAGAGCGTATATAAAGAATTCGTACACCCAAGAATAAATGGGAAATCGCCATTTACTCAAAAACGGAAACAAAGTCATTTATGATTTATTTAACTTATAAAATAATAAACAAAAACAACAAAAACGCCGAATATTGGCATAAGGAAAACGATACCTTATTAACCATAGTAGCACAGTTCTAAATCCCATTAATTAGATTTTTTACGGGAAGAATACTTTATAGTAATCTTAATTTGAAAAATATGACATGGGTGTCCCTATTATTTCGCACACATCTGTATCTCTGATATTGCGTAACTACGGAAGGAGTACACACGGATGAGACAAAATCGCTTTAGTAAAGGAGTGGCCCACTCCAAAGAATTTACATGAATTGCGCAGCTACCTTGGGCTAAGCACGTACTACAGAAGATTTGTTCCGGCATTCGCGTCCATTGCCAGCAGCTTGCATGAACTGACGAAGAAAAATCACCCATTCGAATGGAAAAGCGAGAAGAAAGAGGCCTTCAGCAATCTAAAGGAATAACTTTACACAGCGCCTATACTATCATATCCGGTTCCAGGCGAAAAATTCATTCAGACACGGATGCAAATACTACAGGAATTGGAGGAATCCTTTCATAACTCATCAAAGGCGAGGAAAGTGTTATCGCCTGCTACTGCACGACTCAGCTGTCACTAGAAGAGAGCTGCTAGCCATGGTGGACAGTGTTAAACCAAAGAGTATGTTTATATAATAGAGTGCGCATCTCATAAAAAATTTTGGCTGCGAAAATTTTGTACGGCAGAGCCATTAAAACATCCACATTTCAATTTCCGCTCTTTTAGTGCTCCGTCATTCATCCTCTCAGAGAACCGCTCTGCGGCATGAAATTCCAAACTCAAAATAACTACAATCAGGGCAGCCTTCTGGGGAAAATTATCCGAGATCATGGGAATTCGAACTCTTCTTCTACATATTCTTAACAAAATGCTAATGTTTTGTATTACAGCATTTAGGAACTCAGCCATACTGTTATTTTTATTGTTTTATGTTTTTTATTACTATCACTTTTATTGAAAATGTGACTGAAGTGCCAATTCCCATGAGATAATTTTTAAAGCATTTGAGAGAAATGCCTTTGACTGAGTTTGCACCCCTGGGGCCTTACTCTGTATTTCGTTTCGAAAGTCAAATTGTTCGGAAACGGAAAATCGGAACTCTGTAACCCGAAAGTAGGAAATAAATTTTCAAGTTTCGGAATGTATTTTTAGAAATTAAGAAAGTCGAAAATTCTATACTCTGTATTCTGAATTTAACTGAAAATCCATTCGAATTTCGGAATTTTTTTTCGTTAGTGATATTGAGGGTGAAAAACAAATTAAAACTATTGCAATGTGTGTTTTTTGATATAAATACGAGAAAAATGATCATTTTTATTATTATTAAAGTAATATACTGCATTCTAATGCAATTTCAGAGATACTTCAAACAAAAATGCTCACACTGATTTTAGAAATACATAATAATAATGGATTTTTATAATGAATTTCAATATCCCGTTGCAATGTTGTATATTACATTGCTCAACATATTACACCCAAAAATCCTAAAAGCACACAAAAAAGAGTGGAACGCGGGATGGTCGCATTAATTTTGGAGCAAATTGGGACAAGATTTTTTTGAGAACTTAATCAGAGAATATGCTTACATACGCCAGTGATTGTTTGCAGCCTCAATTTTGTAAAATAATAAAGTTTTTTACTATCAAAATATAGTAATTCTTACTAGTTTGATTAGAGTTCAATTGCCTGTAATAACGACCACAAAATTAACTGCGGGGTAAATACTATTTACTATTAACTCTTTTTTGTTGGATATCAAGTAATTGAAAACAGTTTTCCAAATCGTTCATGAACGAAAAAAATTTAAGCTCTTAAAAATGGCGAAGAAAAAGCAAATGTTAAAACTGATATCCTCCTCGTGCAATAAATTTCAATGTGGTGTCAAGTTTGATTATAGCATGGAGTTTTCAAATCGTCGTGGATGTTTTGTTTAGAACACACATGAAGGCGTCTTTCGTCAGGCGATAATTTTGCACACAATGAATTAAAAGGAATTTTAATATTATTTGCAATTTAACCTCTCATTGCTCTAAGCCATTATATTAAATTTATACCTTATAATCTTTTAATCAAGCCGCTCGTCATGTTTTTTTCCAAACTTATTTTTTCTTTGCACAAATTAAATTTCCTATTTTCAACGGAAAACATGTTGGAACGTACGAAGCAATTTCAATGCAACCCTGCTCCTAGCGCCATCTACAATAGTTGTAAGCAAACAATACCTCTTTGTAACATCTTTTTTATATCCGTTTTCTCATTCAATAAATAACTCTCTTATCGAAATCTAACCTCTGAACAACAGGTTATGGGCCCAGTCCCAAAAAGATAAAGCGTTTTTTTACGAAAGTTTCTTAAAATTAAATAAGAATAATTACCGGTAAAGATTCGCGGATTAAAGTATAATTACGAAAAGTAATTATGGCGAGCACATCTGTAAGGATTGAGCCGCTAAATGCGGATAATTATGACATCTGGAAGCTGCACATGCGCGCAGTACTGATCAAGGCAGATTTGTGGGCATACACCGATGGCACTGCACCGTGTCCAGATGGAGAAGCCGCTAATAAATGGAAGCAGAATGATCAGAAGGCCTGTGCTGATATTATGCTGTCAATATCTCCATCGGAACTGGGGCTGATTTCAGAATGCGCAACATCAAACGAAATGTGGTTAAAATTGCAGTCCACTTTTCAGTCTAAAGGGCCTGCGCGAAAAGCCACCCTTTTGAAGCGCATCGCACTGGCTCGCATAAGAGAAGGCGACAATATACGCGAGCGCCTGAACGAGTTTTTCCATGCAGTGAATAAGTTGAAGGAAATAAATGTCACGGTCGGTGACGATTTATTGGCAATCTTGCTACTTTACAGTTTGCCAGATTCATTCGAAACATTTCGATGCGCCTTGGAGACGCGTGATGAACTGCCCACGCCAGAAGTCCTACGCGTCAAAATTATGGAAGAAGACCAGTCACGAAAGTCCAAGGAAACTTCAGTGGAGCAAAATGTGTTACTTGCGAATTCTAAGTTTAAGCATGCTAACCAGGCTAACAAACAAATTGGCAAACAATTTGGCAACCCTTTCAACGGAAAACGTAAACTCACCACAGCAACGAAAGAGAAAAGCGAACAGAGGACTTGTTTTAAGTGCGGCGAAGTTGGTCATCTTGCGCGAAACTGCCGATCAAAACAAAACGCAAAACTGTCAAACGCACGTCGTATCGCAGAAGAAAAGGCTGAAAAATCTTTCTTATTTGAGTCTGCATTTTTATCAACAAATTCGCGTTCTAATTGGTGCTTGGACAGCGGCTGCTCATCGCATATGAGTTCAAATAGAAGTAGCTTCGACAACTTTAAACAAATGAGAAGAACGCTAAGCTTAGCCAACAACGACACAGCAGAAATCGCAGGCGTTGGCAACATTAAAGTAAACGTCAACGAAGAGGGGCATGAGGAATGCATTAACTTCAAACAGGTGATGTATGTACCTGACTTACGAACAAATTTGCTGTCCGTCTCGAAAATTGCAGACAAAGGCTACGACATACTTTTTCGCCAGAACGAGGCTGCAATCATAAAGAATGGTGAAACACTGATGACGGCAAAGAGAATTGGCGATTTGTACTACGTCAAAAGTACGCACCCCGCTGCAATAGTAGCTGAAGAAAAGCGTAGCAGCTTATACACATGGCACGTTCGCATGGGGCATCTAAATGAAACTGATTTGAAGCGTATGGCCAGCATGGTATACGGCATTGATTTTGGTGCAAATGAAAAATTACCAGCATGCGAAGTGTGCATAAGCGAAAAGCAAACACAAGGAAGTTTCGCCAAGTACAGAGAACGGCGTACTACACAGCTGCTTGAGATCGTGCACAGTGATGTTTGCGGGCCGATAAAAACGGGCTCTCATTCCGGAGCGAAATATTTCGTCACATTTACAGATGACTACTCCAGATACTGCGAAGTTTATTTCATCAAGCACAAGTCTGAAGTGCTGGAAATGTTCAAGAAATTTAAAAATTCGGCTGAGACTCTGACGGGATGTACAGTTAAGACACTGCAGTCAGACAATGGCACAGAGTATATCAACGGCGATTTTCAAAGATACCTCAATGAATGTGGTATTAAAAGGCGATTGACTGTTCCCCACACACCGCAGCAGAATGGCATTTCTGAGCGCAAAAACCGAACGCTGATTGAGATGGCTAGATGCATGCTAAAGCAGGCAAATTTGCCACCTGTGTTTTGGGCAGAGGCAATAAACACGGCAAATTATATCAGAAACAGGTGCTCAACAAAATCGCTTGATGATGAAGTACCTCTCAAGGTATGGACAGGCAAAACACCCACTGTAATGCACATGAAGCCTTTCGGTGCAAAAGCATACGTTTTGATTAAAGACAAATCAAATGGGAAATTTGACTCTCGCTCTGAAGCATGCGTATTGGTGGGTTATTCCAATGAAGCCAAGGCCTATCGTTTATGGTCTCCTGAAAAGCGACGTATAGTCATCAGTCGTGATGTAAAATTCTTGGATATGATGTTTTACGAAAAAAGGAGCGCTGATGAGGATTTCGAAGACCAAGATGTTGAATTCGTTTTACAACCAGAAGAGAATTCATCAATCTTTAAGAACGACGAGGACGAATGTAACGAAAATGCGGCGCGCCCATCGGCAAGCGAAAAGCGTGGCCCAGGCAGACCGCGGCTTATAAAAACAGGGTTGCCAGGGCGACCAAAGAAAGTTTATCAGCCAGCCACTGAAAATACAACTGAAGAAGTTGATGACGAGTCCGACAACAGCGTAGAATTCGAAGATTGCGAGTTTGCAAATTTGGCGACCACCAACGATCCAACGACGATCCAAGATGCTATAAATAGCGAAGAAGGTTCATCGTGGCTACGCGCTATTGAAAATGAATATGTGGCACAACTTTCAAACAATACTTGGGACATTGTGGAGCGTCCTATCGGAAGAAAAATCATCGGCAATCGCTTTGTTTTTCGTACCAAGGAAGGAAATAAAAAGAAAGCTCGACTCGTGGCGAAAGGTTGCTCACAACGTCCAGGGGAGGATTACAGCGTTACATATTCTCCAGTTACGCGCTTAGCATCGATCAGGTTAATGGTAGCATTGGCAGCTGAAATGGGGTTGCATATACATCAAATGGATGTGATTACAGCGTATTTAAACGGCGATCTTGAAGAAGACGTGTACATGGAAATACCAGAACATCTCGAGGCAATGCTGAAAAATGTAACATCGTGTGGTTCACAGGCAACGTTAACGTCTAAGGAGAAACACGTTAAACGAACAGCTGATACATGGCAAAAATCACTGTCTAGCTGCAAGAAACCGGTATGTAGACTAAGAAAATCTTTATACGGTTTACGTCAATCAGGATTTCAGTGGTATCAGAAGTTGACCACCAAGTTACAGGAAATGGGCTTGAAACCATCGAAGTGTGATCAATGCCTATTTTTCATGAGAAAAAACGACAAACTATTGCTTGTTACGATTTATGTCGATGACTTACTGCTGGCGTCGAACGATGAGCGACTCCTACAGGAAGTGAAGCAATCTCTGGCAGAGAGTTTTGAAATGAAGGACATTGGTCCGGTCAAGACATGTTTGGGAATAGAATTCCATCAAGACTTACGACGCCACAGCGTGTTCCTGGGGCAGCGCAAATATACTGAAGAGATTCTGCATCGTTTCGGCATGGAAGCGTGCAAACCGATAGGCACTCCCATGGAATTTAATTTCAAACTGGAAAAACCAGCAAAGGCTAATGAAGACGATATGCAGAACTATCCGTACCAAAGCTTAATTGGAGCATTGATGTACTTGGCAGTAACAACGCGACCTGACATCGCATATGCAGTGAGTTTCCTAAGCCAATTCAATTCCAACTATAGCTCAGACCATTGGAAGGCAGCCAAACGCGTACTAAGATATTTGAAGGGTACCATAAATTATGGCCTCTTTTACGAGCAGCATGATTCGAAGCTGTGCGGCGTTGTAGATGCTGACTGGGGAGCAAACTTGGCTGACAGGCGGTCATATTCTGGCTACGCTTTCATACTAGCGGGTGCTCCAATATCGTGGGAAGCTCGTAAGCAGAGGACAGTATCGCTGTCTAGCACTGAGTCGGAATATATGGCCATGAGCGAAGCAACCAAGGAGGCGCTTTATTTGCGCGAAATTTTAAACGAAATTGGCGTCCAGCAGAATACGGTGCCGATATATAACGACAGCCAAAGTGCACAAAAGCTTGTGCAAAGCTCGGCTTATCATTCACGCACCAAACATATAGATGTGCGTCACCATTTCATACGCGAGAAGTACCAAAACGGTGACATCGACTTACACTACATGCCAACGGAAGATATGCCAGCTGATGTGCTTACCAAAGGACTGCCTACGCAAAAGCATTACAAATGCATCACGGACTTGGGTATGACCGAAGCTGACGTAGTGTAGCACTCGAAATTCTTCGAGGGGAGGTGTTGGAACGTACGAAGCAATTTCAATGCAACCCTGCTCCTAGCGCCATCTACAATAGTTGTAAGCAAACAATACCTCTTTGTAACATCTTTTTTATATCCGTTTTCTCATTCAATAAATAACTCTCTTATCGAAATCTAACCTCTGAACAACAAAACACAAATTTTTCGTTCGTTTCTAAAAAAAGTACATTTCACTTCTCAGACGAAAATTCCGATACGAAGAACTTTTATTTTCCATAGGAAATAAAAATTTTTTAACGTTTCTAAAAATATATACAAATTCCGAAAGTAAGAAGTTTTACTTGGCAGCATTTTTGTTCGATTCTAATATTTTTGAGAGTACCAACTCAAATTCGAGTAGGAATGCAAATCCGAATGAAATTAACTTTCGAAACGAAATACAGAGTAAGGCCCCTGGTCGCACGACTCAATCGCTTGTTTCGTTCGTTTTTCGTACTCAAATGAGCCGAACGAGCATTTTTTGCGCTCCGTTTTCGTATTTCTGTTGTGTGCATGTGCTCTTCTGCAGCTCAGCCAAAGGCACTCGTCAAGATGATATTCCCGACAGCACTGCTGTTGGTTTCTGTGTTGTTGTTGTTCTTCATATGAAAGCAAAAAAATTGATATGTGGCGAACGAGCATTTTTTGCGCATTTTATATTTTCTTCATTCTTTCGCTGATTTTTTAAGTGCTCACATCGATGCGCAAAGCTATGAACATGGATGCTCCTTTTTTTAATAGATTAAAATTAGGAAGATTTAAGGACGGTGGCGGTTTGCAAATTGCGCGGCATTATTCCGTTGCATTCCGCATACGCCCCTTGGTGGTATGTACGGCGACCATTTCGCTAGTACGAGTACGCATGTATATGTGTATGCAGGTGTGCTCTTGTGTGTTGCTGCCTGTGCGTTAAATATGCGCGATTTGTTGTTAGTTTTTTTATTTCGTTGCCTGATTATTGCAACAAAATATTCAGCTCGTATGTATGCATGTGTGTGTTATTGTGAAAAATGCAGCTATGAAATCCCTATAAGCAATTCAGTAGTCAAATACGAAAATTTTCTTCTTTTTTGCTATTTGCTTTTTTTGAATATTTTTCATTTATTTACATGTGCATTGTGAAATTGAAATTGAAAAATCAAAGCAAGCTGTTGGTTTTTTCTTTTTTGTTTTATATATTTGTCAAAAATCTTTTACATTGGAAAATTTAAATCAGTTGCTCACATAGTGTAATAATATCAAGTGTGCCAGATAGCAATGACATTCTATTCTCATACCCTTGCTTGTCAGTTGCGTTGTCAAAAATATTAACCCGTTTTCAGTTTGAGTTTGCGTTTGAAGAAAAAAGTAAAAAGAAAAAACATCAATGGCCAACTCTTGTGGTAATAACGAATACCTCCCTAAATTTGCTGTATAAATATCTGCAAGGAAAGCTTGGAATGTCCTACCTTTTGACTAGTAGACTAAATCAAGACGTATTAGAAAATTTCTTTGGGGCAATGCGAAGTTCAGGTGGTCTTAACGAGATAAAAAAAATATTAACAATTGGTTTATAAACGCTATTTTTTATAAAAAATGTAACACACGTGCTGGTTCATTACTGAAAATAAAAATTGTTTGGTACGTAAAAATGTTGAGTAACTTTTTTGTGGTTGGGTGCCCATCGAGCGCGTCCCCAGGTGGTGGATAGGGGTACGCCACGATTCTCTTCCGTGGTTAAAGGGGCCATAGCAAACTGTGAAAGCCGCAGCAGGGTTACAATGCAACTACCCTTTTTCATGGAAAGTCAACCTATGGATTTGACTACCCCAGGTGGTATCCACGACTGTGGCAATCCACCCGCGTTGGACGCGGCTGAGGCAAGGATTCTGGGGGCCTCAACTTCCATGATTAACACGGCTGAGGATAGCTCCTCGAGCCAATTCCTGTCGGACTTTTTCGAAAGAGTCCAGGTAGCGATTGGTGATTCAGACGGCAGCGAATTAGCTGCTTCACAAATCTGTCAGTCATTATCTAGCCACCTTCCCACCCCCAAATCGCAATCGACTTAACTGGATGACGGAGAAGCAGCAATGCAGATTACGCATACTGATCAGCCGATGGCGGAGGCCGCGATCGCGGATGAAGCTGGTCTGCAGCCGGACGTTCCACCTGGGACCAAGGCGGCACTAGCCGCCAACCAATCAGGCCTGTCCAAATCTCGGCTTAGAAAGCTAAGAAGATGGGCAAGGGAGTCGGGAAAGACCACTGAGGCTACCTCTACCCCGGCCATGGATGTTGGTAAGAGACCCAGATCGACAGAAGCCGACTCGGGCGCTTCCCAAAACCAAGGTTCGAGGCTGAGTAAGGGGAAAAGGCAGAAACTTGTCGCTGCCCCATCCCCAAAGCCAAATCCGGCGAATGGAGCCCCTACTCGAGCGGGTCACCAGAGTGCGGGAGGTGAGGCTGACAAGGCCGGAACCTACCGCGCTGTGGAACCACTCGATCAAGGTCCTTCCACGAGCCGAGCCGCCGAGAAAGCCATAAAGAGGAGGGGACCCACGCTTAGCGAAGTGGTTTCATCATCACTTGTGGCTAATATCGGCAAAATGGGAGAGGACCGCAGGATGAATGTCGCACTGTCACGATCATCTCTTCCGCTTAGTCGTGGCTGCTGGCTCTCATATGAACGCAGAGAGTTATGGGAATAGCAACGGCGTCATCGTCGTAAAATGCTCTTCTCAGGGCTCCTTCGATCTTATGAGAGAGGCAGTGCGGTCTATTCCCCCTCTGGGCAATGCAAGGTTTGCTTTCTATGAAGGCGCCGATCAGCCCAGGCTCGTCCGGGGCATCTGCTGGATTCCTGGTCCGCACAGGAACACCAAGATTGTCCTGGATGGCCTTCGTGCCCAAAACCAGGGTCTCGACACTGGCTGCTGGAGAGTCTACTCCCACAGGAAGGAGAAGAACCAGGATGGTGAGGATGGCTCGACCCTTGTTGTTGGCCTAGACCAGAGCTCAGTGGAGATTCTCAGGTCCAGGTACGACCTGAGACCCTACTTCCACTTGGGAAGGATAAAGTTCCTATTAAATTCCAGGCGCTAGTGGAGTCTCAGCTTCGGATCAATATCGCATGATATTCACCCAGATCAGCTTGCAACACTCCAAGTCTGCTACTGCACTCTTAAGTAGGAGACTTTCCGTGGTGCACACATTCCTTCACATAGCATCTATTCAAGAACCTTGGGTTTTCAATAAACGCATTTGCGGTCTTGGGGGTGTTCGAGGGTTCTCGATACTGGTAGACGAGGGCTCCGACAGACCGAGGACGTGTCTGGCAGTGTCGAATGTGCTAGACGTTACCAAGCTTGGGCAATTTTGCTGTCGAGACTTGGTGGCGGCTAGCATCGGCCTGAAGTGTGATGGCAAATGGCTTAAATTTGTCGTCGCCTCAGCCTACTTTCCCTATGATTCAGTGCTTCCTCCTCCTCCTAAGGTTGCATCTGAGCTCATAGAGTACTGCGAATCGAAGGGTTTGGGCCTGATTATCTGTTGCGATGCCAACTCCCAGCACTCCATCTGGGGAAGTAGCAAATGCAACTATCGAGGGCAAAAACTTTTAGATTTCATACTGTCTTCTGGTCTGAACATCGAGAACGTAGGGAACAAACCCACGTTCGTGACCTCTAGAAGACAGGAAGTGATAGACCTGACAGTGTCCAACCACAGACTCAGCGCACCTATCACTAACTGGCGGGTGCTGTCAGAAGATTCTCTTTCTGACCATCGATACATCGAATTCCAGCTTGACTGCGGTACACACATTCCACTGCTGAGCAGGAATCCGAGAAAAACCAATTGGGAAAAATTCAGGGAGACGCTGGAATTAAAAACTTCGGCCATTCCAGATGTCAGGACAAAGAACAATATTGAGTCCGTTGCTCACAAGCTGAGTACGGACCTTGTTAGTAGCTTTGAACAGGCTTGCCCGGTTAGGAAGGCTCTGAGCAGGACACCGGTTTCTTGGTGGAACGCTGACCTCCAGAACCTGAGAAAGGAATCCAGGAATCTACTGAACCGTGCTTTAAAAACGGGTGGGGAGGCTGACTGGGCTCAATACCGATCCAAGCAGAGGGAGTATAAGAGGCTGGTTCGTGAATCGAAAACTGCCTCCTACAGGAACTTCTGTGGCCAGATTTAATCGCTTAGCGAGACCATCAGGCTGATTAAGATGCTGAAAAGCGACAAAAAGGCCAAGCTGGAATCGCTTCGCAGGTCTGACGGCTCGTACACTAAGACCAAGGAGGAGACCATGCAGCTTCTCTTTGAGACTCACTTTCCGGGCAATCAGATTTCGGTGGGACCCCTGCCTTCTATAACTGGTGTGTCCACAACGGAGGAAGTTGGGCCCTCAAGGAGGGACTGGTACATTGCATCCAGAATTGTTAACGACTCGGCGATTAGATACGCTATATCTGCGTTCGAAAACTATAAGAGGGACTAGCCCAGATAGCACCAACCTTGAAGAAGCTCTTCATCGCTTGTATTGCTCTGGCGTATGTTCCCTTCCCATGGCGGTTGGCGAGAGTGGCTTTCATTCCGAAAGTAGGAAAGGATGACTACTCTCTCGCCAAAAGCTTCCGCCCTATCAGCATGTCCTCCTTCTTGCTGAATGGATTGGAGAAACTTGTTGAGCTGCACATCCGCAGGGCGCTGCTTCAGCATCCCCTCTCGCCCGCGCAACATGCTTATCAACGCGGAAAATCCTGTGAAACAGCGCTACAAAACCTGGTTGGTAGGATTGAGTGTGCTGTGGACAGGAAAGACTACGCAATGGGCATTTTCGCGGACATTGAGGGTGCGTTTGATAATGCGTCCTTTGAAGGAATGTGTAGCGCAGCTAGCTCTCATGGAGTGGATCCCACGACAGTAAATTGGCTCCGGTCAATGCTGAAGTGCAGGACCGCGGTGGTGGGCGGGGAGGAGGACAGGTTTGTTATGACGGAGGTGAAGAGAGGCTGCCCGCAAGGCGGTGTCCTTTCCCCTCTGCTCTGGTGCTTGCTGATCGACTCCCTGCTTTGCTCACTCAACGAGTCCGGGGTCTACGCCCAAGCCTACGCGGATGATGTAGCTGTCCTTGCTACGGGTTTATCCAATAGAGTCGTGTGTCGAAAGCCACAAGCTGCGTTGGATATAATTCACTTGTGGTGCATGAGCAATGGCTTGTCTGTCAATCCTCTCAAAACTGGAGTAGTTCTCTTCACCAGACGGCGAAAGATTGATGGCCTTGTCCTGCCTGTTCTAGGGGGAGTAACTATCCAACTCTCTAGGGAAATAAAATATCTTGGAGTCATCCTCGATAGCAAACTTCTCTGGAGCAGTCATGTTGAATCCAAAACTTCAAAAGCTCTTTCTGCCTTCTGGTATTGTAGGGGTGTGTTTGGTAAAACGTGGGGTCTTTCGCCCAAAAGAGTCCTTTAGTTCTACACGTCGATGATTCGACCAATAATCTCGTATGCGTCTGTAGTTTGGTTCAGCAGGCTTTCTCGCCAATGCGTCATTGCTCCGCTGGGGCGTCTACAAAGAACAGTGTGTCTTGGCTGTACGGGAGCTTTCCCGACCACCCCTAGCCCTGCTCTAGACGTGATACTCAACATTCCACCCCTGGACATTTTCATCCGAGGTGAAGCCGCCAAGGCCTGCTTTAGATTGAAACAAGTAGGAATGTGGTTTGAATCGCATCGGGGCGTGCATAACTCTGCGCAGACCTCTCTACCATTCTTGGATGGAATGAGCATGCCGTCTGATGTATTAGTTCCGCACCTCGAACTCCGGCGCAGATACGAAGTTTCCTTTCCTGAATGCGACAGCTGGCTTTCGTCAGCCGAGCCAGGCAGGGGGTGTTGTAGAGTCTTTACAGACGGGTCCAGAACTGATGAAGGTTCAGGAGCTGGTGTGTATTTTGAGGAAAACGACATAAAACTTCACTATCCATTGGGAAAGCATGCATCCGTCTTTCAGGCGGAGGTCTTTGCAATCCTAAAGGCTATGGACTTCGTCAGGGAAAGTGGATGGTCTGGCAAGAGTATTTGCGTCTGTAGTGACAGTCAGGCTGCACTTATGGCCTTGCTCAACACAATCACCACCTCCAAGACAGTCAAAGAGTGTAAGGCCAAGCTTAACAGCGTAGGCTTTCACAACTCACTCGCCCTCTTTTGGGTACCGGGGCACTTCGGCGTGTCCGGAAATGAAGTGTCCGATGAACTTGCAAGATCAGGTTCTGAAGACCACTTTCTGGGCCCTGAACCTGCCAAGGCCTGCCTTCTTCCATGGTCAAAGCGTCCATAAATGACTGGGTTGTTTCTCAACACGGTCAAAGATGGGCCGGGCTAGCTGGATGCAGACAGACGAAGCTCCTGCTTCCAACCGTCGACAAAGGAAAGTCCTCTTTTCTTAGGTCTCTAAACCGTAAGGACTGTAGACTTCTTGTGGGCGTCCTGACCGGTCATACCTCCTGTGTAAAACACCTGAGTGCGATGGGTTTGGCCGACGACAGCGTCTGTGAGAGCTGTCTGGAAGACAAGGATACCGCTACCCTCTTCTTATGCGAGTGTCCCGCCTTTTCCAGGTCGCGATTGCAGCTGCTGGAGTGAGACGTGGTGAGAACCGAACAACTAAGTTCCTTGCCACCATCGAAAATCCTCCGCTTTATTAAAAGCTCAGGAAGATTTCAGTAAAAGGAATTCGCTTACCAGTACAATGGACAAATACTTGTCTGCGTGCTGGTAGGTTTTTCATATTCCGACAAAAAAAAAAAAAAACAAAAAAATAAAAAAATTTGTACTAATGTCTCGGATGGGTTAAGACATATAACGAAGAAGGAGAAAAGAAAAATCAAAATATTTTTTGACAATTTTTTTTTATATTTTTTTCTGGTACACTTGATATTATTACACTATGAGTTGCTCAGAAGGAAATGAAAAGATTTATCAAAAACGAAATATTTTTGTCAAATTATGGAAATATGATGATATACATATGACGCGCACAGAGCAAAAACGCAGTTTATAACTTCACAGCCCATGAGCGCAATATGGCGAAAATTGACACTCGCTGCGTTTTTGCTCTGTGCGCGTCATATGTATGTATCAGAGATCTGCAGTGAGTCGCTTTTTTGCGACTTATGCTGACTGACGCCAAACAAAGTCCCAGCCCTGATATGAAGTGAGACTCCTATGACTGTGACTGGGAGCATTTTCGAGTCAAGAGCAGGAAACCTTCACTTCCAAAACATGACTCTCATGCTCAGCCTCACAGACTGCTATCTTCAACGAAGATTGTTGAACAGTGAACGAAGTAAATTTTGAAGCAAACCGATAAATCCCTTGCCTTGCACGGAAAATTTTTGCTGCGCGACAAAGACAGATAACGTTGCTTTCGGTGTTGCTCACAGTGATGCCATCTTTTCAATACAGGTATGCACGAAATTACCAAATTTGGTACCAATTTAATCAATTTAAAATTTGGAAACGAAACTAAATGGAACAGATCATGCAGTCTTTCGCATGGTTTTGTTTAAGTTATTTTCCAATTTATTAATATATAGTTTCCTAGCATAACAAGATTTTAAACCTTATAAATGATAGTGCTAGTTATAAGAAGGTAAATAATTGTAGTACAGGCAGAAATATTTCCTTTTGCTCTTTCTGTACCTGCTAACAGGTTTGAGACCAAAAAGGGTAAAAATAGAATTTCCAGCACGAAAGATTCAGTATTCGTCCGCTGTTGGTTTTCCCATTCTGCCTACGAACCCGACTATCCGGCATTATATATTTTCGTGTTCAAATTAGGACTGTGTAATCTATATAATAAAAGCTCTCGTCACTGCCTCACTGACGTGTCATTAACGCAAACGCTTCTTATAAAAGTTTAGAAAATAAGTAACCAAGAGCTGTGATAGCACAGTGAGTAAGGCGCTGGCGCAGAAACCGAAAGTGCGTGAGTTCGATCCCTGACAGGGTATTCTTACTTTTTTTTCGGTATTAAAATGGTTCAGTCACTCGAACGGCTTCTATAAACGTTTAGAACATGAGCATGCAAGAGGTGTGATAGCACAGTGAGTAAGGCACTGGCGCAGAAACCGAAAGTGCGTGAGTTCGATCCCTGACAGGGTATTCTTACTTTTTTTTCGGTATTAAATTTGTTCAGTCACTCGAACGGCTTCTATAAAAGTTTAGAAAATAAGCAAGCAAGAGCTGTGATAGCACAGTGAGTAAGGCGCTGGCGCAGAAACCGAAAGTGCGTGAGTTCGATCCGTGGCAGGGTCTTCTTATTTTTTTTTTTAAATTAATTACTGGAAAGGCCACAGTAGTTTTTAGTTTCGCAGTGAGTAAGGCGCTGGCGCAGAAACCGAAAGTGCGTGAGTTCGATCCCTGGGAGGGTATTCTTATTTTTTTTCGGTATCAATTAATTATTGGAAAGGCCACAGTAGTTTTTAGTTTCGCAGTGAGTAAGGCGCTGGCGCAGAAACCGAAAGTGCGTGAGTCGATCCCTGGGAGGGTATTCTTATTTTTTTTTCGGTATCAATTAATTATTGTAAAGGCCACAGTAGTTTTTAGTTTCTGAGTTGACCACAAGATGGCGCCACTCGCAACTAAAGGAAATTTTGATCTACAACTTTGGAACTGAAAGACGTGCAGCATTAAAACTCCGTATGCAGTCGCCTCATGGATGTGTCGTCCCACTGGCAAAATTTTATGGGCATTTTAAGGGGCGTGGCACTTTTTTATCAACTCCAGATTTGTGTATAACTTTAGAACTACACATCACACATTAATGAAACTCGGTAGGAACTTACTACACCTCCATACCCTTCTACTGGGAAAATAAGACTGGCAGTGGACAAGAGGGCATGGCACCGCCCATACAAACCAAAATGTTTATATCGAATAGCTTTGGAATTAAAAGTCGTGCAGCATTGAAATTCCGTATGCAGTCGCCTCTTGGATGCGTCGCCCCACTGACAAAATTGTATGGGCGTAGGACAAGGGGCGTGGCACTTTTCAAGCAACTACACATTTGGTTATAACTTTAGGACTATGCATCATACATCAATGAAACCCGATAGAAACTTACTACATATCCGTATCCTTCAACTCGGAAAATGAGACGGGAATTGGAGTGATCCCAAGTCTATGGAGTGAGACCAAACATGACCCCAATATCCCAAAAAATAAAAATTGTCCAAAAGTGAGTCAGTAGGCGCCAAGGGCGCCATTCAAAAACTAGTTTAGTAATAAGCGAGTGAATTTTCTATGCAATTTTTCTAGTTGTCACGAATATGAGCAGGTACTGACAAAATACAAGGAAACTTAAACTAACGGCGCGTATTTGCAACCGCGCGAATGAATCGCTGCCCCGAATTGCGCTGTTAAGTGAACAATTCAGAAATTCCCTCGCGTTCCTCTTTCAGCTTCAGCTTTCATAGGTGTTATATTTACTAACTGGCATCACTGCTCTGTGGTTTTCAACATCTGGTGTTGCGCGGCATACATACAAAATATTTTCGACTCGCTGCAGATCTCTGGTATGTATGTATGTAATTTGTTAAACAGGCAACGATTTTACAGCATATTTTAATAAAGCGGATTATTAGCTTATCAACTAATAGTTTAGTTGAATAACTTCATATGAAATTAGTTAGCTATAACTAAAAAATTAGCTAACTTCTTAACAACTAACTTTTAGCTAACTTCTAAACAACTAACTTTTAGCTAACTTCAAAGTAACCGACTTTAAGTTAGTTGAAAAGTCATCCAGGGGTCACTGGGACTGACCACTGCCTAGGACATCGCAATGTAAAAAAAGTCAGTCGCTTATAGTGCACTAAAAGTTAGTTGAGTTGCCACATTGTGCATGCTAACATTGCGGAAAAAATGCTTTTTTCGTGCTTTGAGCATACCCGAAATGCCAAATCAATGACTGTCAATGAAATTCTCTGAACGGTCGAGGGGTTTTTATGTCCCCCCTTGCCGCGATCGATATTTGAAAAATGGCCTTCACTTCGATTTGCCGAAAATTTGAGTGATGCGCACTCTATTATATTAACACAAGTGAGGCCACCTGTCGTGTGTGCCTGGATACACGACAGCTAGTAATACAATTAGCAACAATAAAAGGCAAAGCAAAGTAAAAAATAAAGAAGCTTATAAAAAAAGTTAAAAAAAAAATTTTAATGACTTTGCCGAATGCAAGCGCGCTGCTCTACCCTCTGGGCTACACAACGAACTACATTTGTTTATCTAAAGTCAGTATTAAAAGACAGAAAGCGGACAGAAAGCAAACGCTTTTTAGTCAGTCTGCGTTTTATATATAAAGATACTCTTTGGTTAAACATTTCCACAAGTATCTCTTCGGGCAGCCGTTTGTGTGCGGCACTCAGGTGGTTGCCGCAGTTCAAGAACCCCGAAGGTAAAACGGCTCGATGGATCGAAAGGTTGCAGAGTTACGATTTTTATATCGTGCATCTTAAAGGAAAACTGCATGGGAAAGTCGATGCACTATCCAGGGTGCTTGCATCGAATATGGGAAAGCGAAGATGGAAAAGAGCATCGAAACTTAATTGTCGCTACTAAAGTGCGAGAAAAGGACATTGAGTCAACATATCACGATGGTTCGCGTGTCGGTCATTTGGGCATCACCAAGACGGTGGAGAAGATAAAGAAACGGTTATACTGGGTAGGATGTCAGCAATCTGTTGCGGAATGGATGGGGGCAAGCGACGAATGCGTTACCGCTAAAGGACCCAAAACACGCAGCGATGGCAGAATGATCCAATACAACGTTTTGAGCGTGTCGCGATGGATGTTGCCGGACCGTTCCCTATAAGCGAGAGTGGTAACAGGTATTTTCTGGTAGTGATCGACTACTTCAGCAAATGGCCAGTAGTCTACCCCATACCAAATCATAGCTGTTAATTGCGATTAGTAATCAATTACATTACTTCAAAAAAGAATTGTCATGATTATATAATCCTCGATCGATAACTTTCTGATTAGTAATTGATTACGATTATAAATAATCAAAATATAATCAGGATTACTTGAGATTACTAAAAAGAATAAAAAAATAATCAAAAGTAAGCAAAAAATAATCGACTACTTATAAAGATTACTTTTGATTCTTTTTAATTATTTTAAGAATTTTAGCCTAAAATACAAACAAATTTCGAAAAATATAATTCACAAACCAACATTGATATACATATGTATGTATATCAAGATGCCATATGACGCGCCCAGAGCAAAAACGACTTATAAAATTTCACAGACCAAAAATGCTTCAAAAAATTACACAGCGTACATGTGATACTAACACATGTTTGCATCCATGCTCGGAGCTCGGAGCAACGGTCGGATTCGTCAGTATCGCTGCTGATGCCAAGCAGAACAGACCAAAGGTGGGTTCTGTTCTGCTTGTTCACATGTATGTCGCTACCACGTGGTAAAATCCGGTTTGAGAAAATGAGAAATTGCTATGCTACCAACGAAAATTTCTTGATGTTTTGCCGTCTTGTCGAATTTTCGTTTTGCAGACTGTAAATTGACAAATGACAATTTCCTATTAGCAAAAAAATATGTTTGCTTGCCTTTAAATTTTATCACTTTTAAACGCAATATGTAAATTTTTCGGAAATTTCGCTTTATTTAATATTTGTTCATTTATTTTATTTGCATTGATATATTTTGATCAATCACTTTTTTTTAGAATTTGCAGATACTTTTCGTCAAATATTTTTTTAGATCACATTAAATACACATATGTATAAATTAATGAAATTTTTGCGATATATCTATAGCCCATTCATCTCATAATTCTGCATCTAATTTGCCGCTGCCTTCCAGTCTTAAAGTTGCACACCCGACAGCAGCATTATTTGAGCTGTCTGTCCGTTTGTTTACATTTTTTATACAAACTTGCAGGATCTTTGCTTTGTGTGCGTGTTTCCCCCGAAATTTCCACCTGTTTGAAGGCATTTTATCTTTTGACTGCGGACGGCTAAACTTGCAGGTGTTTGGCGGGTTTCTCTATGATAAACGTTCGTTTTAAAGTTTGTATTAAAGAAAAGTGGACATGTTGTGGGAGAAATTGGTATTTGTGATCTTTAAAAAACAGTTTACAAAATAAATAAATTTGGAATTAAGGAAGGCTCTTATGAGAGAACGTACTATTTTCAATATGCAACCGATTTTGACATTTGAAATCGAAGCAAAAATTTTAATGGGAAAGATCAACATGGTCCCTTGCAGGCGTGTCATGGCTGGTCAATTATTCGCTCAGTAAAATGACGGTCGGAAATTTATTTGTAATTCATCGGGATAATTCTATTTTATTGTATAAATTAACTATTTGGTGTTAATTTATGATAAAGGCGACTAGGTTGGTAAAAAGCGAAAATTCAGTTTGATACAATTGCATTTCTTTCTATTTTCGCAAAATTTGTAATGCCATTCATCTAGTATCAAATTAAGGTCAAAAGCAAAGAGTGATCAATGCTATTTTATAAGCTTTATATTAACTTCACTTCAGGTTTGTAAAGGAATCTAGTAATCAATTTTTCACCAACTTCCCGACTACTTAGAGATCTGAAACTTTGCATACATGCGTAAACACGATGACAATACATGAATCAATCATAAAAATATTAAAATTTGTACTTTAAACAAAGTTATTAGCGAAACTGCAATAGCCAATCAGAGCACAGACAGAAGAAGAAGCACGTAGGGACAGACGGGCAAGGAGCTGTTTAATCGCATTTAATATAATCTTGCCGTATTTATAGAATACGAAATGTGTAATCACCTAGATTTATATCTGATTTAGGCCACTACAAATAATATTATATATATATATCATTAAATAAATTACATCAAATACATCAACAAATATTCTTGGACAGACGGGCAAGGAAAAGTAATCCTACTAAATAAAATAGAATTAGATTGAGCAACAGCCAATAACAGCACAGATAGGGAAGAAAAAGTTAATACTGTCAATTCTCTTTTTATGCGGTGGATGCGTTCCTCAACTAACCGCACAAAAGGAAATCGCATAAAAAAATACACTAATGTACATATAGTAAAAATAGGGATGTGTTCCATTATTTTCAAAAAGCGCATAAAACCCAAAAATCACATAGAAAAATACATTAATTACATTGTATAATTAGGGATACGTTCCAAAAATTTTTAAAAGCTCATAAGACCAAAAAATCGCAAAGAAATGTCGACTCAGGAAAAATGTGGATATGTACCTAAGAATTTTTGAACAAAGAGTAAAAATTTTCAATTAATTCAAATAAAATTCTTAACATTACTTTATTTTTAATTAAATATATTTATTTCAATTTTCTTTACTTCGGAAGTTATATGAAAATTAGATAGAGATTAGATTTAGTCATCCTTACACAAATATTGAGCATATGTTCCTATTGTTTGCCTGTTCTGTATGTAGGGGAATCCCAAAAAACATTCATATGAGCAAAAAATTTTTCAAGTGCTTCTCATTCCCCAGCTGCACACTTTTTCCATCGAAATCATGCACAAGCCAACAACAGAATTTGCGTTGAAGATAACTGTCGCAAAAGTGTACCAACAAAGCTTAAGAAAGTGTTGTTGCTTTGCGCTAGGGCACCTCTGCCATACAAAATTCAAAGGAAAAAAACGCATAACTTCGAAATAATGAAAAAAAAATCGCATAAAACTCGTATGGAAAATGATGATAAGATGATAAAGTTGTTTTGACTGATCTGGTGTGTTTTCTCCCTTAGAGATCTGAAACTTTGCATACATGCATTCATTCATTTTTAAGGAAGATTCCAGCGAAATAAAGTTTTTCACGTTCTTTGACGACACTGTACAGAAATTAAAATTCATGCCAAACCGCTAGTCGCTATATATATTTTTTACTGTATTTATGGAATACAAAATATATAAGGACTTAGATTTATGCCTAAATTAGGCCCCTACCAACATATATGCATCACAACCAATATTATATAGATATAACATTAAATCACATCCACAAATATTCCGGAGACAGACGGGCAAGGAGGAGCGCTGCTATTCAACCGAAAACCAAGAACAGACCAGACGGGCAAGGAAAACTACTCCTATTAAATTAAATAGAATTAATTTCAGCAACAGCCAATCAGAGCACAACAGTGAAGAAGAAGCACTGCTGTATATAAGGAGCAGCTGTAGCCAAAGCGGACAGAACTGTACGAGCTGCCAAGCAGAGAGGTTGTCTGATTTTTACTCTTCGTGGATTCTTTTGGTTGAATTCTAACCTCAAAAAGGGTATTTCTGGTACGCAACCCTTAGGGCGCGAGCCCGACTCGCACTGACTGCTTTTTTTTTGTTCTATGAGCGACTTTTTTCCCATGGCGTTAGGACTCTTGCTCTCATTAGTCCCTGCGCGGTTAAATTATAGAAACGTATAAGAACAACATGCAAAATTCAGTACTATTTTAGTTTGAAAATTACCGCAGTACCATATCAGCTAATTTCAGTACCTTTTTGTGAATACCAATATAATTAGGTTTTTCACAGTGTCTCATATTTATGGTATATGATATTTGAAATAAGAATATACAACAGTCATAAAAATAAGTTTGCCTTTCTCATACAAAAATAAAAAACGACAAATACAACACGGCAGGCTATGTATTTCAAAAGTCATATTCAATTTCATTGGAAATTTCGATACATGGACCGAGCTCGCCGCGCCTTGCAAGCAAAACAACAACAACTCATCGCGCCACAAATATGCCACGAATATTAGGGTCGATCACAGCCGTATTATTTGTTAAATTGAGGATATGACGATAGGAGACACTGTGAATACCCTAAATATTGTGTACTGCTCTGCAAGTTTTAAATTCTTTTTGCGAAAAATTTCAGAGCTCTAAAATTGAATTTATGGAAGACGAAAAAGTAGAAAATAAAATTATATAAAAAAAGCTTTTTAAAAATAAGCTTTAATTTATTTAATGTACTAAAAAGTAGAAAATAAATTGTTTCCAAGTTACCTGTATCTCACTATTAATAAAAGCTTGTGCGCTCAATATCCATATTCAAAATATCTTTCATTACTAGAATCTATTTGCAAAAAAATTATTTAAATAAAATATTGTGGTAACTGGTTGACAAATATTGAACACATGAGCGCCCCAAGCTTTTATTAATAGTAAGATACAGGTGACTTGGAAACAATTTATTTTCTACTTTTTAGTACATTAAATAAATTAAAGCTTATTTTTAAAATGTTTTTTTTATATAATTTTATTTAAATTTTACAATGCTTATAAATGTTAGTTGTTTAGTTTAGTCTGTAGGAGCATAGAATGTCGACATTGCCATCATAAAAACGAAACTACTTCCGTTACATCAGTGAAAAGGTGCACGCTACATTCCACTTTTTTCTTTCAGTTCAGCGACATACAGAAAGCAAACCGCTTAGAAATTATTGCGACCGTGATTTAATGAGCGAACAATTGACCAGCCATGACACGCCTGCAAGGGACCATGTTGATCTTTCCCATTAAAATTTTTGCTTCGATTTCAAATGTCTAAATCGGTTGCATATTGAAAATAGTACGTTCTCTCATAAGAGTCGTCCTTAATTCCGAATTATTTCTTTTGTAAACATTTTTTTAAAGATCACAAATACCAATTACTCACACAACATGTCCACTTTTCTTTAATACAAACTTTAAAACGAACGTTTATCATAGAGAAACCCGCCAAACACCTGCAAGTTTAGCCGTCCGCAGTCAAAAGATAAAATGCCTTCAAACAGGTGGAAATTTCGGGGGAAACACGCACACAAAGCAAAGATCCTGCAAGTTTGTATAAAAAATGTAAACAAACGGACGGACAGCTCAAATAATGCTGCTGTCAGGTGTGCAACTTTAAGACTGAAAGGCAGCGGCAAATTAGATGCAGAATTAGGAGATTAGATATATCGCAAAAATTTCATTAATTTATATGTGTATTTAATGTGATCTAAAAAAATATTTGACGAAAAGTATCTGCAAATTCTAAAAAAAAGTGATTTATCAAAATATATCAATGCAAATAAAATAAATGAACAAATATTAAATAAAGCGAAATTTCCGAAAAATTTACATATTGCGTTTAAAAGTGATAAAATTTAAAGGCAAGCAAACATATTTTTTTGCTAATAGGAAATTGTCATTTGTCAATTTACAGTCTGCAAAACGAAAATTCGACAAGACGGCAAAGCATCAAGAAATTTTCGTTGGTAGCATAGCAATTTCTCATTTTCTCAAACCGGATTTTACCACGTGGTAGCGACATACATGTGAACAAGCAGAACAGAACCCACCTTTGGTCTGTTCTGCTTGGCATCAGCAGCGATACTGACGAATCCGACCATTGCTCCGAGCATGCATGCAAACATGTGTTAGTGTCACATGTAATAGTCCCATTAGTTATGACTTAGGAATAACTTAACTTGACTTAAGCCAACCTGCCATATGGAAACTCTGTACATGCTGTTACTCATGAAATAACTTAACATAGAAAACTTAGAGAACAGCAGGTTTCAGGTTTCTAAGTTAAGTCGTTAAGTCAAAAGAGAGCGTGAGCGGATTGCTCTACAGAAGCAGCATTGCCAGTGCAATATTTTTCAGACTTGAAATAATTCCGATTGAAAACTTTGATATAAAACATGAAAAATATCGCTGTATCAGACAAAATAACTTTTAAAACTTAAAGTAATTTTTCGCCAATTCCGTAAAGTCATATTTCCATTACAAAACCAAATATAATTCTTGCGTTTTCAATTGAGTGGACCGCAATGGCAACCTTACTTTCATTCGTAAACAAAATGTCAAAACGTGTGAATATGGACGACGAGCAGCTTAAAATTTTTGCTACATTCAAATAGCGAATTAGCTGCTGTTGTCGTGTTTAATATATTTTATACATCTTGAGAAAGCTCAAGAACATTGCGCACAATTTTAGTTTAGACAGCATTTCAATTAAATGAAAGAATTTTGTTCTGCACTTTCAAAAATTAATTCAACTATCAACATAAAAACAGCTGATTTCAAAGTCATGAGTAACAGCTCCTAAGTTTCTACGGAAACTTAACTAAGTTAAGTTATTCCTAAATCATAACTAATGGGACTATAAGCTGTGTAATTTTTTGAAGCGTTTTTGCTCTGTGAAATTTTATAAGTCGTTTTTGCTCTGGGCGCGTCATATATGCTACGAAAACAATTTCTATCCAAAAAAAATTTATATGAAATTATTTTATGTTCTTTTTTTGAAATTGCATGCAAAATAGACAACAATCGAAATTTTTGCGTAAAACGCATTCAAGAAAAGCTCCTTCAAACTAGTTTTATCTTTCAAATATGTTTTCTGAAGAAATTTAATCAAGAAAAGGGCTAAGTTCGAATTATTGTATGAATATGCACTAAAATCCCATGTGTGTAGAAATCTACACATGAGGCTCCACAACGTAAGTTTTTTTGAGGGGCAGATGAAGGTTAAGTAAAAATTGCACAACGTGTCCAAAACAATGCTGGTTACATAAGCTTCGTCGAAGTCCACATTTGGTCTTCTATAATGTAACTCCGCAGGTACTAATGAGAGCAGGCGTTCTAACGCCATAGGAAAAAGTCGTTTATAGAAAAAAAAAATCAGTCAAGTGCGAGTCGGGCGAGAAAAACCCTTTTTAGCGTTCGAATTTAATTGTTCCTTAACCGTCTGTTTTTTGCTTGTTTTCTGTGATTGTTTTTCCTTGCCCCTCTGTCTATGTGTGACCACCTTCTCACATTCTTCGCAACTACTTGGCAGCACTGATCAGCAGCCAATAAATAGAAAACTGCTTTTTTCAACTAACGCCATTCGAAAGACGATAGCGACCGAACATTGATCTCTTAGTGTTTAAGATTCATTGTAGTTTTACGATTTAATAAAGAGTAGCGGTACCATGCGCTACATTGGTGATCCCATGAACACGGATCACTCCGAAAGCGCCAAGCGCGCTTAACGTCCACGCACCTTCCGACGTAGCGTCATCGAGTACGCCAGTAAACGCCCCGGCACCGTATTGGCTACTCGCGCAGTGAAGCTGCTTCTTTTTTGGGGGATAATTGTGCGTTGTGGATCGTGCAAGTAAAGGCTGCGCTCGAAATCGCGCTAATTCGCAACGATGCGGCGCAATACAGATATGTGTTGGTCCACCTAGACGAAGCTACATTACCGGTAGTGACTGACATCATTACATCTCCACCCGTGTACATTGCTTTAAAAAGGAGACTTATTAGCACATTCGAGGAGTCCGAAGATGCCAAACTCCGTCGCCTCCTTCGCAGAATGCAGTTCACCGAAGGAAACCCATTACATTTCTTACTACGACTAAAAAACTTGGGCGCCGGCAAGGTGTCAGACATCATAATTCGAACCCTCTTCTTCGAACAATTGCCCCAAAACATACGCGGTATTTTGGCAATCAGCGACGCCAAGGATTTGGACCACTTGGCGCTGCAGGCAGACAAAATTTTCGACACGCAGAACAATATCATGTCACTTGGCAGAAACGCAGCCACCGCACAAACTAACAACATCGCGGTGGGCGTGCAGGCAGCGGCAACTACAACGTGCAGTGTCGACGAGCTGAGAGCCGAGGTGCAGACACTGTGCATGGTAGTGGAAAAAGTAACAAAGGAGCTTAAACGTGACAAGGCGGCGCCGGTTGAGAGCAGCGTTTGCTATTACCACGTGCGTTTTGGCGAGAAAGCGTTCAACAGCCGCCAGCCATGCACTTTCAACAACGAAAACAAGAACAACCATTTAAACTCGCAAGGCCATCAGTGATTTTAGTGGGCACCGCTGACGGCCCGTTTACATCAATCCTACAAGTTACTGACGCTAAAACCCACATACAATTTCTCATCGACACTGGCGCTGACATTTCAGTGCTAATCGGGAAAGTCCTTAAAAATTTTTAAAACAGATTGCAAAAAACCTAATTTACCCTTTTGCAAACGGATCAACAATACGCACTTTCGGCACGCAATCGATGGCATGGGATGATCTGAGACTCGGCCGAATCTTCAACTGGCCATTCACAGTCGCAGACCCCATACTCGGTGCCGACTTTATTAAGCACAACGAGTTACTCGTCGATTTATGCAACAACAGATTACTAGCCCCTAAGCCAATCGAATGCTCACCACCTTTGCTCGAGAAGCGCAGGTCGATAGCGACGCAGCGACCAGCCACGTCCACACCACCTGCAGTACAAGGACTTTCACCAAAAGCCCACCGAGCCCAAGTCACATCAGTTGCGATCAGTAACCCATCATATCAAGTACTCAAGCAATTAGAAGCTATAATGAAACTTACCGAACACAAAACACCCAAACATGGAATTCAACACCATATCACAACGCGAGGCACACCTGTGGCAAAAAGAGCATGACGACTCGCTGGCGAGAAATTAACAGCAGCAAAGATGGAGTTCGACACCATCGAAAAGCGAATGCGCGAGCCCGTTACACCTTGTTAAAAAAGGATGGGAGCTGGCGAGCTTGCGGCGACTACCGCCGACTCAATAGGTTGACAGTGCCGGGATAGGTACCGTATACCCAGACCTGTGTCGTAATGATTCCTTTAGGGAATCAATTACTCTCAATTACAAATTACAAGGAATTGCAATTAGTAATCAATTCCTTCAGTTCACAGCAAAGGAATTGATTACTTTTTCAATTCCTTTGAAAAATTCCAAAAGGAATTTTTTTTGTTTGAATTGAAATGAATTCCTTTGTAGAATGTGGAAAAAGTCAATTACATTTTCAATTCCATGGATTGGAATTGAAAAATATCAATTACATTCCTACAAAGGAATTCATTTCAATTCAAAAAAAAAAAAATTCCTTGGAATTGGAATTGAAAAAAAGCAAATTACTTTTGGAATTTTTCAAAGGAATTGAAAAAGTAATCAATTCCTTTGCTGTGAACTGAAGGAATTGATTACTAATTGCAATTACTGAGGAATGTAATTGTAATGGAATTGCATTTACCCAGCTCTGCCTATACCTCATCTTCGCGTCTTTACATTTTTGATGCACGGCTGCAAGGTATTTACCACGCTGAACCTTACTAGAGCCTATTACCAAATACCCGTGGTACCCGAAGATCGCCCTAAAACCGCCGTAATAACGCCTTTCGGGTAATTTGAATTCGGTGTTATGACATTTGGACTGTGCAACGCCGCACAGTCATTCCAGCGACTCATTGATTCACTATTAGGGGGCTGGACTTCTGCCACGTATACATCGATGACAGCCTCCACGTTGCTTGAGGAGCATAAGAAGCATATGAAAGGTAGCGCGATCTAGTTCTGGAACTAGTACACTTTATTAGAGGCAACAACCATATACTGACTGAGAAGGCATATAGTATATACGATATGACATATACGTTCTGTACAGGCGAGAAACAGCAATGCTGAGGGGTTTGGGGTAGGGATAATTTTCCGACATATTGAGCTATATCTTCGGAAATATTTCGCCCCAAAATTGTGAATAAATTATTTTTGGAATCCAGACGTTGCCCTTTCAAACTAAGCTGCACAGAGTATAAACACCAACCATTATTTACTGAGGTGGGCCTTTCAAAAATAATAAAATTATATAAAAAAAAACTTTTTAAAAATAAGCTTTAATTTATTTAATGTACTAAAAAGTAGAAAATAAATTGTTTCCAAGTCACCTGTATCTTACTATTAATAAAAGCTTGGGGCGCTCATATGTTCAATATTTGTCAACCAGTTACCACAATATTTTATTTAAATAATTTTTTTGCAAATAGATTCTAGTAATGAAAGATATTTTGAATATGGATATTGAGCGCACAAGCTTTTATTAATAGTAAGATACAGGTGACTTGGAAACAATTTATTTTCTACTTTTTAGTACATTAAATAAATTAAAGCTTATTTTTAAAAAGCTTTTTTTATATAATTTTATTTTCTACTTTTTCGTCTTCCATAAATTCAATTTTAGAGCTCTGAAATTTTTCACAAAAAGAATTTAAAACTTGCAGAGCAGTACACAATATTTAGGGTATTCACAGTGTTTCCTATCGTCATATGTCATATCCTCAATTTATCAAATAATACGGCTGTGATCGACCCTAATATTCGTGGCATATTTGTGGCGCGATGAGTTGTTGTTGTTTTGCCTGCAAGGCGCGGCGAGTAAGTTTCTATCGTTTTTCATTGATGTGTGGTGTACCTATAATTATAAACTGAAGCCCAAGTGTGTAGTTGCTTGAAAAGTGCCACGCCCCTGTCCTACGCCCATAAAATTTTACCAGTGGGACGAAGCATTCAAGAGGGGCCTGTATACGGAATTTCAATGCTGCACGACCTTTAGTTCCTAAGTTATTCTATATAACCGATTTTGTTTGTATGGGCGGTGCCACGCCCCCTTATCCAGTGTCCGCCTTATTTTCTCAGTAGAAGGATATGGATATGTAGTAAGTTCCTACCGAGTTTCATTGATGTGTGATGTGTAGTTCTGAAGTTATACACAAATCTGGAGTTGATAAA
This sequence comes from Neria commutata, assembly GCA_963457695.1. NCBI lineage: Eukaryota > Metazoa > Arthropoda > Insecta > Diptera > Micropezidae > Neria > Neria commutata. The sequence goes on from OY735245.1 coordinate 38,717,997, forward strand.
AAAAGTGCCACGCCCCTTATCCTACACCCATAAAATTTTACCAGTGGGACGACACATCCAAGAGGCGACTGCATACGAAATTTCAATGCTGCACGACCGTTAGTTCCAAAGCTAATCGAGATCAAAAATTTTGTTTGTATGGGGTGCCACGCCCCCTTATTTTCTCAGTAGAAGGATATGGATATGTAGTAAGTTCCTACCGAGTTTCATTGATGTGTGATGTGTAGTTCTAAAGATATACACAAATCTGGAGTTAATAAAAAAGTGCCACGCCCCTTATCCTACGCCCATAAAATTTTACCAGTGGGACGATACATCCAAGAGGCGACTGCATACGAAATTTCAATGCTGCACGACCTTTAGTTCCAAAGCTAATCTAGATCAAAAATTTTGTTTGTATGGGCGGTGCCACGCCCCCTTATCCTACGCCCATAAAATTTTACTAGTGGGACGACACATATAAGAGGCGACTGCATACGAAATTTCAATGCTGCACGACCTTTAGTTCCAAAGCTAATCGAGATCAAAAATTTTTTTTGTATGGGGGGTGCCACACCCCCTTATCCAGTGCCCCCTTATTTTCTCAGTAGAAGGATATGGATATGTAGTAAGTTCCTACCGAGTTTCATTGATGTGTGATGTGTAGTTCTAAAGTTATACACAAATCTGGAGTTGATAAAAAAGTGCCACGCCCCTTATCCTACGCCCATAAAATTTATTGATTCATGTATTGGGCTCGTGTTTAGGCATGTATGCAAAGTTTCAGATCTCTAAGTAGTCGGGAAGTGGGTGAAAAATTTATTACTAGATTTGACGACATACCGGATGTGAACCTAATATAAAGCTTATAAAAAAAACACGTGCGCTTAGACCATACGGCTGAAGTAAAACTTCTTTTGGACAATTACATTAAATTCGTGGTTTGTTTTGATTTTTTGCTTGATTATGTACATGTGTTATATAATTTTTCCTGAATTTTTCATGCGCATTCTTATTTTTTTCGCATAACATCATAATTGGCGTTGACAATATAATTATTCGAATGTGATTGATTGTTGCTATAATCATTGGTCTCAACATTTATTTTATCATGAAATACAACAACCTGCTGAACGATACTAAAATAGTTTTTTAAAAATCGAGGTCTAAATTTAAATAAATAGGGGTATTTATTTAAACGCGCAAAAGCCTGACAAACATGACAAACTTGACAAATTTATCACCTGATAAACGAGCTGTCAAATTTTGTATGAAAGTTCATTTGCACAAATGTAATAAATTTGCCCGATGGTTTCACTGTGCAAACGATGTTTGTAAACTTAGACGGCAACGATTGCAACCCTGCTTAGCTATGATCTATAACATTATGATAAAAGTTTAGTATTGAATAATCAAAATTAACGCAAAAGGGTTAAAGTAATTTTTTCCAAACAGCTCCAACAATAATCTTTACTTTATCACTAATTCTCGGCATTTTTGTTTTTCCTTTTTGACAGCCAAACACCATTTGCACAAACACTTTGCCAAGTGCGTTCATTTAACACACTTGATAAATTGATAAATTTGCGCAATGTTCAAACTTATACGCTTAAATGAATACCCTTAATAAATAAATGGCCCTACAACCCGAGTGAATTTAGAGATTTACAATTTAAATCACTTTGTTAGAATTATTTGTACTATTCGCATCTTGCAATTAAATTGTCTTCGATATTTCACGTTTTCTTGTTTTTCGAAAATGGATTGTCACCCACTGCCAGCGGCGGACTTTTAAAGCTTATATTCTCGCTAACAGATGGTGTTGATATTTGCTGATTTAGCTATTTTCATTTCGGTTATCTTGGTTTGTAACCGGGTATATAATTAACATATTCTTTACAATATGCCGGCAGAGGCGCTGTTTCACTAGTCGAATCCAATAAGAATCCACTACGAAAATTAGTACTTCCGTTTGACAAAATTTTGGTTTAGCCTCCGCAAAGAAGTTTTACTTCAAAAATAGAAAAACAAATATGTATGTTTGTCGAAAAAGGTTGCAGTTTTCCAGTAATCTTTGACTAAAATCCTACTAACCCTGATTTTATCAAATTTTAGCTAAAAAAATGTAAAAAGGCAGAGGGGGGTATGGTAATTTGTTCGACATTTTGTGCGATATCTTCGAAACCGCTTCCCCGAAAAAAAAAAAAAAAATATGTTTGGAATCCATGGACGTAGCCCTTTCTAACGACACCTCACACGATACGTTATAAAAATATTTTTTTGGCCGACCCGAAAACCTTTAAAAATAAAAATTATTCTTCAATTTTTCCAGGGTAATATGTTTCAGTTATGAAGACCAAACATCGTGCCAATTTTCAGGTTTCTACGATGAAAAAAATGTCGTTTTACAGTGGTGTTCATCTAAATAGCACACCCACATTCCTTTATACGAAATAACCAGAACTGAAAGTACCGCGCATTCAACATGGAACATGTTTATGGTTAAAAGGAGTACCTACACTTTATTCACTATACACAAAAATATATTCGACTACAATATTATAAGCCAAGGAACGAAAAAAAATTAAAATAAAACAAAAATTTCAAATTTGAGTGTTCATATAAATAGCACACCCGCCGACAAATTCTATTATTTAATTTTTGATTGTTAATATCTTGTCCCTAACTTCCAAACCAAACTTCCTACAATCACTATTGTTTCATAAAAAAAACGCACAACTCAAAATAATCTACTTCACAGAACTCACTTTTTTCAATTAAAGAGGCACAAATCGAAAAATTACACCTCAAAATTTTTCACTTATTACATCAATAGCGGCGCAACTCAAAATAACCCTGTTTATGTGTAACATCAATAATCAGTTGTTCTTGCACACAATAACATAAAAACAGACATTCACTTATTACATCAATAGCGGCACAACTCAAAATAACCCTGTTTATGTGTAACGTCATCTTGCACACAATAACATAAAAACAGTCGATATGTCTTTTTTTCAGGTAAATAATATAGTTATGAGAAAGAAAATTTTGTAGTAGTTAGAGGTGTGTGCTGTGAATTGATTTATGGAAAAAAGTAGATTTTTGAAAATTTTTAGTTGTAGACTCCTTTGTAATTAGTGTGTGATATATTCCAAAATTTACCTTTCTGGACACGAAGTTTGTGGGTGCGACAGTTCTCTGATTAAGCTTTAAGGAATGCCTGTTAAATTCATATGGTTTTTTTACACGGTATATGCGAACTAGCCAATGTTCTGTAGTATAAGCCTCTTCCAGATATGTGAGATCGAAATCCTTGTTGCCAATAACTGCGTTTCGCGTCCTGTCATAACCAGCTGGTCCTCTGTAAGACAAAAATGTTATATATTTACATGTTTTAAATTATTTAAATTATATTAACATTGAATATACTAAGCATTCCTGAAAGTAAATTTTCAGTTCTTTTCAGTCAATATTCGCTTGCCGGTGTACGCTATAAATACGCAAGTTTTGCAGCTACCTTTATGTTCATTTCCTGAGAGCACGCTTAGCTTTTGCTGCCACTAATATTACTATGTATTATAGTTTACAATAAAACTAAGTTGCATTGTCTTTGATATTAGCAAAGAATATATGTACATCATATAGAACACGCATCTCATTAAGCAAAGCTTTCCTATGGTGGGCTATAACGATACAGCCCGCTAACGACTCGCTCACATTGTTACTCTCTCGCGCTACTACTCTCTTCTTTATTTACGAAATCATCTGCCTACCCTACGCTCGCTCTCGCGCATAGGCAATGATATTGTATTTCTTTTGTGCTTTGCTCGAATATATTTGAAACTTCAGGTATAATGTTGAATTTTTATGATGAATACGTGCGGTCGTATGTAATGTTGAAAATAATTATAAATATTTCATAAAATAATGTCCATTGCCCGAATACATTTTTATAGTATTTAGTATGAAGTTATAAAAAAATGTATTTATTGTTATTATTTCCCCATTTTGGGACAAGAGAGAGAGTTCTCTAATTTATGTTGCCTCAATGATTTACAGCTTAATTAATAACCCCAACGCCTCACTTCACCCTGCGTTGAAGAATTTGGTATTGTGTAAAACGAATGTTGTTAATTTCACAACTAAATTAAAATTAATATTTCTTTCCAACTATTTTTCTTTTATTTACTTAGCCAGGAAATAAGGTCCAAAACTTTGAAAAAAAAGTCTAATGCTTAGTTTCTGTTCCAATTTGACCACAACAAATATTCCACATTTCACATTCATGAATGAACTTTAAATTTCTCAATTACTTTTACAATTCCTCTGAGGAATTGAGAAAACGAAAGTACTTTTGCAATTCCAGGTAATGGAATTGGAAGAAAATTGATTACATTTTTAATTACTTTCAAAGTACCTACTTGGAAAAAAAATTACATTACTAGCAAGTAATTAATTTCTATTACAAAATTAAAATTCTTGTATTGGGATTTAAAAAAAAAACAAATTACTTTTGCAATTATTTCTAAGGAATTGAAGAAGTAATCAATTCGTTTTCTGTGATTCAATTCCTTGTAATTTGTAATTGAGAGTAATTTTATCCTTAAAGGAATCATTACGACGCAGCTCTGCTGAATAGTGTTAAATCATAAAATCTGCCAGATTCTAATCGAACCCCCGCGAGCCATCCAAGAGAATCAAGACGACTGCTCTCATTTTCCCCAGACTCACGGGATATCTACCTTGCCGTCAATTCGTACTGACTTTCAAGAAAGCTCTCCCCGATGCACTATAGGTCAAATGACCACTTTTGCTGTGCGAAAGTAAAATTTCGGAAATGCCCTTATACAATTTTTTTGTGTTTGTGTTTTTCATCATGTTAAAAATACTCCAAACCCACGAAATCTGCATTTTGTTTTTGTAATATATAAAGCACCGTTTGACAGCATATAGTCAAGGTCACTTTATCGGCAAGTCATTGCAAAATTGTTTGCGAAGTCAGTATTGATTGTACATTTTTAAGTACGTACATATGTATTGTGAAAATTGCGCGAATAATTTAAAGAATGTTTGAAATGGAAAACGATGAAATAAGAATGTATTAATGTTTTTATTCAAAACACATCCAAATTTTCGGTGTGCTTGAAAAAAGCTAGTTTTAGCTAACCTAAAAACTATTGCGGTTGATTTAAATCTTGAACTTTAGGGAAGCTTTTAAATTTTCGGCAACAGACGGATCTTTAATGTGTTGCCAATTTGGTACAAAGTTAATACACCCTATTACCACAGGTATAGTGAAAAAGCTGTAAAAACGTCGAGCCAATTATAATGACAAGTAATGAAAGTAGTTTAAAATAAATATTTTAAAATAAGTATATATGATTCTGTTTTCACTTACCTGTAATCTAGTTTTAGCTCTCCAAAGCGATAATAACTAAGTTTATACATTAGACAATTAAGAAGGGCGGGAGCACCTTCAGAATCTATACGAAATTCTCCACGATCTGTGAAATAGTCACTTTCCTTGATATCTTTTGGATGTTCGCCTTCGGCAATGCGTACCATCCACAAAAACTTGTTAATATCATCACCAGAATAACCAATTACACCACCAAATATTACAAGTACATAATCTACATCTAGACTTGTCATTATTTCATACGATTTTTCCTCTGTAGAAGACATTGCTTTTCCTACTAAAGCAATGTGACTATTGTTCCATGTATTGTTATCAACAAGTGTTGTACGATTTGCCATTCCAGCAATCTGGTATCCGTAGTCCCACCACGACATTATTCGAGCGTCATCTGCCGTATTTTGTGAAAGCCAATAATAAGCTTCACGGAAATCATCTAAAATATTTCGTGATCTGAAATGGAACGAAAAAGGAACATTTTGAATATTAAATTTATTTTCATATACATATGTACATAAAATACAAAGACAGAGAGAGATAAATCTCAAAGAGCAAAATAACATTTTAACATACATATATATTAGATGACCCGCAGATTTTCCTACCACATAAAATGTATTTGATTAAATCAACAAAATTTAGCTCCCATACTATGGAAAGGGGGGTATAGAATAGTACCCTATATCTAGTAAGGCGTGGGAACTGAAATAAATGAAATTGTGGTGTATTAAATTTATTGCCAACATAGTGGGCGGATCACGCCCATTTTTTTTGTATGAAATGGCGCCACCGTGGATCAGTGGGTAAGTACTCGGTCGCTGATGCTTCGAGTCGGTGGATCAAACCCCAGCTCATAACATCTAATAAAAAAACACGTGCGCTTAGACCACAAGATTGAAGTAAAACTAACTTTTTTGGGACAATTAAATAAAATTCGTGCTTTGTTTTTTTTTTTTTGCTTGTTTAATAATCATTATGTGTTATATTGTTTAGATTTTAGAATTTTCATCAGTTACATCAGAAATTGTGATATTTGATTCTAAAGTTGAAATAATCGGCTTATGGTGAGAAACAAATTTAAACATGCGTCTTAGAACTTAAATTTTCAAGATACCGCAGGAATTGGATGAAAAGTTTGGAGAACTTCTTGTGGCATTCAATAACGCGGCTAGGTACGTATATGGAGTCAGTCGCTATGATCATATCTCTCTAACTAGCAAAGGCATTTTTGGCTGTGGCTTGGTTGAATATTTGAACTTCCGCAAAATTGGATTTCTTCACAAACTTATGCACACTAAAAGCCCTGAATATCTTCATGAGAAACTTCAGTTTTTTAAGTCTAAGCGGTCAAATTACCATGTTGTTCCTAAGTGCAACTATGCATCTCAACAGTTGCAGATTCTTTTTCATCAGGACCATTAGACTGTGGAGTTCACTCCCAAAAGTTTAAAACTAATAACTCCACGAGCCAGCTTCAAACATGCCATCTTTGAACACTTCACTACCTCTAATCAATAATCTATTTACCTTTCCTATTCTACATATATACTACTTTATCCTGATTATTTCTCCTCTGTTAACTCTACTTAGTTTTAATTTTATGCATTCTAAGTCATTAATGTCATTCATTGTACTTAAATATTGTATTGTAAACACTTGTCATGTATTTAGTTTTAAGTGAGTTAGTTTTAAGCCATATTTTTGATAAATCCTGTTTATTCCTATGAGGTAATATAAGAGACTAACAGCCCAATTCTAAATAGCAACTCCCGGGGAATTTTTTCTCTTTTCCCTTTCCTCCTATTCTGAACGAACTTTGAAAAGAGGAAAAATTTCTCGCGGAAAAAAAGTAGGTATTCTAAATACAAAAAAACGCGGGAAAATGGTGACATTTCTCGAGAATTTTTCCGTCAACAATTTCTGAGGGAAAGCTGCAAAAAATTTAAGAAATTAATTTTGTTAATTGAAAATTGCAATATATTTAGTTTTTTTAAGGTCGAAAACAAAAAACAAACAGCAGTTTCAACTATTGTTGATTTTAATGACTGCACACCCCGATGTTGCACGCGGATTCCACAAAGGAAGTAAAGAGGAGCTTGCCCGATTTTGGCTGATGGCTGAATCTGAGCTGAACTCGATAGGGCCACCAACAAAAAGCATCGCAGAGTGGAAAAAGGTATTTATTCTGCCCAAGAATACTAGTTTCTTAATTGATAACGGCTTTAAATATTTTTGGTGTGGGCCGATCAAAAGAAATACGTGCGACAGAAGGCGGCACAAAACCTTAAATCTCGCAAAGGCACAGGAGGTGGTCCTAATTTGGAGCACCATTTTTCAGGTGGAAGGGAGGGGATTTATGATCTCGTTGAAAACGACTTCATAGCGTTGGAAATCGTAGAGCACGAGGAAAAGTATCTTTATGAGCCAGTGGCAAACCAAAAATTGCCAAAAACCAGACAAGCTACTTTGGAAGCACTTCAAGAACAACTTAAAATCCCAAAAGCCCTCTCTGAAAATATAAGGGTGGCTGTTGTGGGGAAGAAGGACCATTTCAAACAAATAGAAAAATTTAAGGAGAAGGAAGTCGAAGAAATTCAGCGTCACAATTTGATGATCGAAAATATAAGACTGCGAGAGGTTGAAGACAAAATAGAAAGAAATCGACGAATGGTAGAAATAGAAGAGTTAATATGGAACGATAGTTCTTAAGTATTTGTAAGTTATTTAATTGTTATTAAAGTCTTCAAATACAAAATTTAATTGTTTTATGCTACTATAGAGCACTTCCAATATTTGCCCTTATAGTTTGGGCTACAGTCAAATACTGCGGCGAGGCAATAGAGATTACCTCATCAACCTAATCTACGTCGCGAATGGCTAAGTTCGCCTTGAAGTGAATACAGATGTTGTGTAACGCACAATACACATTTATTATTTTGCCTGCCTTCTCAGGAGTATAATACAGCTGTCTCGCACCAAGGAGACATCTCCATCGATTCTTCAGCACCCCATTGGTACGTTCAATAATGTTGTGGCATTTTGATTGCACCTCATTAAACCTCATTTCCGCTGAGCCATCCTCAGGAACACGATGAAGTGTCAAGAGCCACGGCTCCAAAGGATATCCAGCATCTCCTATTAAAAAGCAATTTATAGAGTATTAGCATATTTCCAAAGTTTTAATTAATACCAAAATTATTACATAACATCCAGAAATTTGTTTCACTTCGCAAGTGCTGTTGTTTAAAGTAGGCTCGCAAATAGCTAACATTCCAAATGAAAGCATCATGACAAGCACCGGGGTGGGATGCATACTGAATCCGTAGCTCATGATAACATAGCATGAAAAAACCATATGTAGCATCAGTGGGAAAACTTACTAGCATCACATTTAAACTGTACCTTCCCTTCCTGTTGTAGTACAGGTGTTTGTTTTCCGCAGGAGCTATGATTCGCATATGCGTTCCGTCGATACACCCTATGACGACGGGAATTCCATGTTTCATGTACAGGGCTTGCTATTTTCCTTTTTCCTTCAGGTGTCTTGACCAACTGAATCCACCTTGGGCACAGATGGCGTTCAAAAGTGTCTAGCACTTCAACAAGGACTTTGCTGAAACTGGATTGGGCTAGAGCAACTTGGTAATCTTTGCCTACTCCTGTTTGGTAACCACCCTCGGCAAAGAATCTCAAAGCTGCACTCAACTTCACGAGCGGAGAAATTCCAAATTGTTTTTTTCCCTATAATAAGCCTAGTTGGTTGAGTGTGCGTTGTTAAAACATTCAGTAAGTACTGAAAAGCAGGCTTGTTTACCCTGTAATATTTCTCAAATCTGTAAAATTTATTAACATAAATTATATTACATAACTAAATTATTAACATTTTGACCCACTTCTTATGCGAATGTCCCGCCTTTTCCAGGTCGCGATTGTAGCTGCTGGAGTCAGACGTGGTGAGAACCGATCAATTAAGTTCCTTCCTTAAAATCTCAGGAAGATTTCAGTATAGGGAATCCGCTTACCAGTACAATGTACAAATACTTGTCTGCGTGCTGGTAGGCTTTTCATATTCGGACAAAAAACATAAATCAATTAGCAAAGCTGATTTCTACTTACATAGATTGCGGCAATTCCAGCGGGTTCGCAGAGTCTCGCGAATTCCTCCGCAGTGGTGGAATATTTTGGTTTTCCTCTTCATCCATTACCAAGTGAAAAGCAATACTTATCATTTTTCTAAAAAATTGTCCACTTTTTTAACTTTTTTCACACAATTTTTGCACTTTCTCAACTTTTACAATGAATTTTTGAAGTTTGCATTTTATTTTGACAGCTCAAAAGCGGCAAAACAGGTGTTTTCGAAAATTCTAACATCTCCCAAATTTTGCTTCTCGAGAAAAATCCAATCCGCAGGAATTGTACCAACAGGGAATATTCCCAATTAAGCTGTAAGTCTTAATGTACACCACAATCTAAAAATAATTATAATAATAATAATTCTAACGCGAAACTGAGGATGAAATCTCCAACTAAAATTTTTGCTGAATTGTTCTTATGTTTACGCATAATATCGAAATTGGCGTTGTCAATGATTGTTACTACTTTCATTGATCTCAACATTTATTTCATCATGAAACACATCAACCGGCTGAACGTTACTGAAATTATTTATTAAAAACTTATATTTAAAAAAAGTAATAAATGGCGTGAATTTACAGATTTACAATTCAATTCACTTTGTTACAAATTTTTTTACTATTTAGCATCTTGCAGTTGAATTGTCTTTCGCTTCCGGTTCGATATTTCACGTTCACTTGTTTTTCGAAAATGGATTGTCACTTTACACTTCGGGTGTTATCTTGGTTTGTGGACGGGTTGGCACGGCATATTCACCACTATATGGCGGAGAGGTGTTAATTGGTTATAACCTGTTTCTCTATAGTGCTAGTAGAGTCCAATAAAAAACAAGTTTCGAACAGATGGTGTTGATATTAGCTATTGGTTTGAGGCTAATTTTTGTCTATTTTATCTGACCCTCTTTATCTATAATTATCTATAACATATTCGCTAGTTTACACTTCATAAATTTTAATATGACAATGGCACGCTATCCTTTTCCATTTACTACAATCGATTTCTCGCTCACCGGATTTCCTTAACGTCAAATTTTCGTTTAAAATTTTCAGCAAAGAAATTTTACTTTGCACGCGTCGCCCTCTCACGAGCTATTTGGCAACTATGTATGCCATGCCATGTAAATACAAAAAGCTTCTAAATTCCCGTTCAGATACGGCTAATTAATTAATTAATTATGTAAGGCCGATATTTGAACTTGGAAACCAAATTTCATTCGTTTAAAATCATAAATAGCCAATCGAGAGCCATTTTACCGGAAAAATTTTGCCACCTACATAGGTATATAGTGCGCGGACTAAGCCCATTTTTTCGTATGACATAGAAGACCGACCCCTTTAACTTGAATACCAAGTATTATTCTTTTCAATGAGTAATTAGACAAATTATAGCCATTTTACCAAAAATCTGAGGCAGTGGGACTTCAAGGCACATTGTGGGCGTGTCCTTCAACAAATTTGTATTAGAGGTCTGCATGAATGCATTTGGTTTGCCTGTGTACTACGGTTACTCATTTCATTGCACTCGGCGCATGAGTGAAACATTTGAATGGGTGAAACACTCACAAAACCTCTCATTAGCAAAACAAATACCCACTCGTGCTATTATTTTCAAAGAGAGTAAGAGCAGCATTTGTTATCTTGCTCTATTTGCTACAATCGAAACAAACAAAACGAATGTAACAAAGTATCGGTATAGTATAGTGAGTGAAGTGGGTAAAGTGGGTGCAGTGAATGGTAAGCTGGAGAATTTTGGCGAAGCCGCTGCTGCGCGCCGGTTAGTAATGCATCGTCCGAAAGTCTTTTCTTCGGCAAATAATGTTTAAAATGACCACAATATGCATAGAAATTATAATTAATACACTAAAACGTCTTTCCATCAAAAATTCTTTAACAATAAGGTCAGCCTCTTAATTGTGTATAGCCCCTTAAATACTCGGTGCACTCACTGCATTGCACTCTGTTTACCAAAACATTTGAATAGTGGGTAGTCTGCTTGTGAGTAATGTGCTTGCGCTTACAATTTGCCCAATTGTTTTGCTATCTCATTCACTCTTAAGGCATATGTGCCTATTCAACACGTGTTTGGAAATAAGTGCACATGCGAGTGAATGATTCAAACCAGAATGAATGTCTTGATCGCTCTTTCAAATGCATTCATGCAGACCTCTAATTTGTATCATCTCGAAACTTAAACTAAGTTAAGGTTCGCTCTCACTGTTTTTTCAAATAGGTTCAAATCTGACAATTCTTTCTTTCTCGCCTGCGACCACGGACGGACAACCTGATTATCCGGACAGAATATGATTCTGACCATTTCTATATATGTATGTACTTACGTCCTAAGAAAGCTCCTTTAATACGCTACAATTTTACAATTTTCGCACAGTTATTATATACATAGGTGATTATACAGCGTGGCGACGAATAACTGTTACTAATGTTTTGTTAAAAATAAAAAACACCCTTATTGATTTTGAATAAACAATATATTATTTTTATTTCAGAACTTATTTTAACTTTATTTCAGTAATTAATTTCAAATCTTTCACCGTTATTTGGTTTTGCCAGCCGTAAATGCTTTGGGAAGGCAGCGCAGGCGGCACGCACGACTTCGTGGGGTATTTCATTCCATATTTTCTGTAGTTTTGCTTGAATTGTTCTATCTTCAGTTGTTTTATGTTCTTCATTTTGTCCAACATGAAGCCCCATATGCAATAATCCAGTTCATTTAGATCCGGGATGAGGGCTGCCATTCATCCGTCGAAATAAAAACCCGGGATCTCGTTTTTACACCAGCTCTGAACAATCTTATCCTTGTGAGCTGGAGCAGAATCTTGCTGGAAACAAAATCGTACACTGCCAAATAACTTCGTGGCACGTGGCAGCATATGGTTCTTTAAAACCTCTTCCAAATAGTAAGAAGCGTTAATTAACGCCCTTTTCAAGAAAAAGGAGAGGAAACTTGGCTTTTTCTGAAATCGCCCCCCACCCCATAAAGGATGATACGTTTTGATGCCGTTCAACTTTTTTTTATATGTGGGGATATCAGACATACTTTTTGCATACACGCGATCATTCTGGGCGTTGTGACTATCTTGTAATAAAAATAAATTTTAGTCACTAAAAAAAATTTCACAGCTTGCGTGTCGTCGAGGAGTTGATCACTTCTTTTCTTTCCCTTTATTGTTTGCTGCTCTGTAAGGCCATAAATTCAATTTTTTTGGAAGAATGTATCTTCAAATTTTTTTTAATAACGTTTTGTATGGTTTTAGGGCACACACCCATGTCTCTGGCTATATTTCTTCCCGAAACAGCACAATTTCGACGCATTCACTTTCTTTATCATTTCTGGAGTTCTAACGGTAGGTTTGCGGCCGGTATTTTTTGCCATTTTAGAGCTCCCAGTTTTCTCAAATCGCGCAATAGTACGATGTACAAATATTTTGTTGATATTAAGGTTTTTTAATGATTTAACAATCTCACTTGGCTTCGCTCCATTCAAATGTAGTTTCATCACAAGGTCTCGTTTGGCGTCCATTCTTTTAAATTTTTTACACTGAATGATTTCATTTTCTAACTAGGTCATGGTTTACAATAATGACCCTATCAAAATAACAAAAAAAATTAAGAATACACTTGCTGCGATCGGTACAGTACCGTTTTGAAAAAAGGTAACAGTTATTCGTCGCCACGCTGTATAGGTATAATATATATACATATGGTGATAGAGTATAATGACAAATTGAAAATAACCAAACAAATATTTTATATGATTTTCTTATTAAGAATGCAATCCATTAAGATACGGTAGGAGATGAAGCATCCCGATGAAGCCGGCGGACTCTGGACGCACAATTCACACTCCTTGCGTACTGCAGCGGAGAACGTTCAGGCCAGGCAGTGAAAAATGCCGCCTACAAGAAGCAGAGCGGAGACTTTTAAGAACAAGAAACACGCGTGTGAGGATGTCGATGTGCAGAGATAGGAATGACGCCCGAAATTTCTACCAAACTGTTAAGGGTCTAACAGAAAGATTAAAGACCGAGCCAGCTTCTTGTCGAGATGAAAACGACAATCTGCTAACAGATGCGCAGAGTATATTCAGGTTATGGAGAGAGCACTTCTCCAGTTTTTTACATTTGGTCGATATTTTACATTAGTTGAATGAATCAAATTAATTTGAAGCGTTTATAATCCTGCGACTATAAGTTGTGTATATTGAATTTCGAACTTACCCATCCTGACCATTGTGGAAAGCTAATACTATAGATGGACTAGAGTAGGCGTTGCTGGTGACCCAAGTGCAGTGAACGGCAAACATCATTAATATCATTAGAATGGCTAGAATAACGATACTTTTCAAATTTGAACCAATTCCACTGCCATTTTCAGGTGCTGTATCATGCTTCGGCCTATGTTTCAGTTTGCCTGCCTAAAAAATTACTAGAATGCTTACAATACTGGTGTTTAAATATAAAAAAAATGCTTTTACCTTATCGTACAAATGTTTCTTCTCCGACAAAGTATCGTCATTATCTTCAACTTTTGGTAATGCCCCTCCAGAATTGTTTCTAGTATCTTCTTGAAGGAAAACTTCCAACAGGCCAGAAAAAGCGACACCAGCAAGCATGCATACCACAGGAGTCAATGTAAGCATCAGGCGTACCATTACGCCCGCAAAATAAACCGCACTAATGGCGTACAACACCACAAAGACCCGTTCATCATTCAATCGTTTGATGCAATACCATACGCCCACGGGAAAGGCACACACCAAAATGTGAAGATCAAAGAAAAACGAAAACCAAGTAGTAGGCTGATGTTCGGAGACTGAAGCTATAATAGGGATGTGTATTTTCGCGTATCCTGTGTCCCATAGCGAATAAAAACGGCCGCTCCAAGGTGCTACCACGCCCATCATAGTAAGCATAACCACAGCAAGAAACACAAGTCCAGCTGCAAACATACAACCGGCAACGAACAGCTTACGAAATTCGTTTTTCGATAGCACAGTCTGCAGATGGCGTAATACAGCAACAATTATTAGTAGCACGAAGACACCCAATGCCGCCATATGCTCACTGGTCCGGATTGGTTGAAAGCCGACAAAAGGTATTTGCATTGAAAACAGCAGACCCAAAATATAGAATGTGGAATAGCTGGTCAAGAGGCGAGAAGAGTAACGCCCCATTACGAGAAGCACAAATACATGCAGCGGTATAAGGTTGATAATGAAGACGTAACCACCCCACGCAGATACCATGTAGAAGTAAGAAAGCGCAGCAGCCGCAGACCAAAATACAGAGCCCGTTTTAACTGCACGAACCCATAAAAAGTATGTGAACTGTAAAGCGAATATCGCAATACCTTCGTTATCGTAAGAGCCAGCTACAGAGCGACTGATGTAACCCGGCACAATTGCAATAAAGCTTGCTGCAAAGAGTCCGGCTCCCGCGGACCACAACTCCTTAGTAAGCAGGTATGTTGATATGGACGTCAGACCACTAAATACAGGCGCCAAAAAAACACAAATATCCCTAATGTGTACTGGGATATTTAGGGTGTGAAGCAAATAATGTATTCCGCCAGAAGTAATCATAAGTCCTGGATATACGGTGCCGCCAACGATCCGTCCCAGTGGGTACCAGGCCCGCTCATCAAACCAATTTAGAAATTTGTAGAATCCATGCTGCACCATGTATGCAGTAGCGCGGTAATTGAACCATGGATCAAACTCATGAATAATTGACTCAAAACGAATCACGGCAAAAAGACGTGAAGAAAATCCAGCGATCCATGCTATAACTAGGACAGCGAAAATTATGAGGCTACTATACCCAGCAGTTCTACGACCCAGTATTTTTGAAGACCTATTCATTTTAGAATTTTCTCACGTATCAACCCGCCACACAGTTGTACGATATCCGTCGTCGGCAATGACACGTCGTTCCAAAATAACACCGGCAATTCAGTACTGCCAACCTTCATCAATATAAAAGGCTAGAGATGGCAGATAGTTTTGAGAAATTTAGCTAATATATAAGGGGCTACACACGATTCAAATTGGTTATATCACATTTGTAGGCCTTGTGTATGTCCGCTTTTACACGAGGCGAATCGGCTCTACCGATTTTTTGACATTCCGCTTTGAAATAGCGCATAGCTTTTACACGAGTCGACTCGCTCCACTCCACATATTGACACTAGAGTTTGCAGCTGGTTTTATTTGTGTAATTTGTAAACATTTAAAACACTTATTCCACTCTTTGCTCATTTTCTTCTTTATATTTACTTTTATGCGTAAAATTCTGTAAATTTTTCAGTTTATTTGCAATATGTATTCACTCCATTTCAAGTTTTAATTTACAGTCGACAGCGCGAAGCGCGAAAGTGAATAAAGAGGAACGTCAGAAAATCAGACGTGTATACGACAGCTAGTAAAACAATTAGCAACAATTAAATGCAAAGCAAAGTAAAAAATAAAAAAGCTTATAAAAAAAGTTAAAAAAGAAAAATTTTAAAACCCGCGGAGCTGGTATTCGAGCCCTTGACCTACCGAATTACCGAATGCAAGCGCGCGCCTCTACCCACTGGGTTACACAACGAACTGCTTTCGTTTGTCTAAAGTCTTAAAAGACAGAAAGCGGACAGCAGACAGGCAGCAGGCAAACGCTTTTTAGTCAGTCAGCGTTTTATATATATATTTAATTATTTATCACAGTTAATTACAATAAAAAAGTAATTATGATTAACATTATTTAATGAGCACTAATTTGCAGGGCTTTCCACTCCACTTTTGGAAGGAAGGAAGTTTTAAATAGTTAATTTGTGTCCGCGTGCAAAATGGATTTGCTGGTGAAGAAATTGTAAGCAAATTGTTATTATAAATGTTAGGTTAATAATATAATGAAAATATCTCCTAATACAGCAGCGCCAAGAAAGCTACAACCAGTCAGCAATTTGAAATGCTGGTAAAGGAAGTGGAAAATGTACCGGAACTGGCCAGGGGCGCACCTATCTTTGGCGGAAGCCGAGCTAAGATGGAAAAAGCTTGGGCCGACATTGCACAAAAGTTGAATGCCATCGGCCCTCTAGAGAGAAGGCCAGCTGAATGGAGGAAGGTGATGGTTCAATGTTTTGAATATATTTGGAAAGAAATGAACAAAAATATTCACATTTTTCTTTTCAGGTATATCTCTACGCTCGCGCACCAAAAAAAAAAAAATTCTGAATATAATGCTCAAATCAACATGTGGCGGCGCATTTTCCGAAAATGGGCTAAATTCCTTCGAGGACCAGTGGATAGGATTGTCAACTTGACACAGGCTGCCGCACCAACGGATTTCGGATTGTTTACGCCGCCCGCAGAAATCTGTCCATCCTCTTTTGCAGCATCACCGGAACCAATAATACAAGTGCAAGAAACTCTTATGGACTTAATGTTATTGTTAGAAGGGCTTTGTTGCGCACCGCGACCGCCGAATGGATCTTTTGTGCTGGCCTGTATCTAACCCAGTTGTGTTAGGCTCTTAATGAAAAGTAGCACTTTACTGGGTTTGGTGTTCCATACTTTCCGTGGGGGCACTGAGTAGCCTCCTAGATGGATGTTTCTTAGCCTACTAATTGCCGGATAGTCGCACAGAATGTGCTCGGACGTTTCAGTCCCTGTCTCGCATAGTCGGCATATATCCGTGTCGGATAATCCCATCTTCATCAGGTGGTATCGAAGACTGCAGTGGCCTGTGAGATACCCTGTGAGGATGCGGAGGTCTTCCCTATTCAACCTGATAAGCCTTTGTGATACGGCCTTTGTTGGGGTCAGGAATCTTTTTGCTTGCCTTTGTCCTAAGCTGCTAGTCCAGTAGGCATTGAGCTTGGATTCCTCCCATTTCCTTAGCACTTCCGCTGTATGCCCCTTAGACAATCCGCAGAAGGGTTCGGGACCAATAAAGGGTCTAAGTGCTCCCCTTTTGGCAAGGCAGTCAGCCCTTTCGTTGCCTTCGTGACCTTCGTGTCCTGGGACCCATCCCAGTGTCAGGGTGTTTTTTTGGCCCAGTTCATTTAAAAGTCTGAGGCAATTATCGACTAGTCTGGAGACGATTGTTGTACCATCCAGGGCCTTAAGGGCCGCTTGAATGTCTGATAATATGTATATGGTTGCGCCCTTTGTCTTCTTGCGAAGGCATTCTGAGGCGCATACCTCAATGGCAAACAGTTCTGCTTGGAAGATTGTTGGGTACGTTCCCATGGGGATGGCCTTTTGGAACCTAGGTCCGCTTACGCCCGCCCCTGTTTCACCATTTTCCAGTTTTGACCCGTCAGTGAACCACACTTGCGAGCCTACTTTTAGGCAGATGCTATTGTTTTTCCAGGCCTGTCTGTCAAACAGTATGACCTTGAAATTTCTGGAGAACACCGTTCTCGATGGCATTGCATCGGTTATTTTCAGTATAGGATCCTTTACGAAGTTGCTAAGCACCTTCATGTGGCCCGTTAGATCACCGCTTTTGAAGTCAGTGGTGTATTGTATTCTCAGGGCGCTTAGGCATGCCTCCTTTTAAATTAGGATTGATAGAGGTGGGATGCCTACTAGGACCCCTAGCGCATCGGTTGGGCAAGATTTCATTGCACCTGTGATGCCGACACATACAAGGCGGTGCAGCTTGCTTAGACTGTCTGCTGCTGTACTTTGTTTTACCTTTGGCCACCATGCTAGGGCTGCATAAGTGACTATAGGTCTTACGATTGTTGTGAATGACCAGTAGGTCATCCTGGGATTTAAGCCCCAGGTTTTACCATACAGCCTTTTACAGGCGAAGAGTGCCCTGGTGGCTTTGTTGATTGTATAGGTAAGATGTGAGTTCCAGTTGAGCGTTTTATCTAGAGTTACCCCCAGGTATTTCGCTTCGTTTGAGAATTCAATAGTAGTACCACCAATGGTAGGCTTCATCAAATTGATCTTCCTCCTCCTGGTGTAGGGTACTATGGTGGTTTTTGTTGGGTTGATGTCTAGGCCCTTTTCCATGCACCAATTGTGTGTTGTGCTGAGGGCTTTTTGCATTTGCTCCGTAATGGTTTGCTCATGCCAACCCACGATGTATATGACTAAGTCATCCGCATACCCCTGAGTTCTAAAACCCATGTTGTTGAGCTTTTCTAGAAGTTCGTCAATGACCAAGGTCCACAGAAGAGGAGAGAGTACTCCCCCTTGGGGGCACCCCCTAGTGGCCTTTATTGATCTTGTCGATCCCCCTAGCTCTAGGCTTATGCTTCTGGTTCGCAGCATGGCTAACGTCCAGTTTATGATCATCGGAGATATATTTTTCCTGATCATGGCATGTTTTATTGCCTCATATGACGTGTTGTCAAACGCCCCCGAGATGTCTATGAAAGCGCATAGGGCTATCTGTTTTGACTCCAAATCCAAATATGGACTTAGATCCCCTAATAAATTCATTACCAGAACCACAGCCTCCGAAATCAAACCCAATCTTTCGCACTGGCTCGCACAGCAGCAAAAGGGAGCGTCTCCAAAATGGTTTTGATTTATTCAACGAGCAAATTCAAGCACAGAAAGACTTCCTAAAGTTGGTTGACGGACAAAATAACTGTACAGCAGCAAGCATTTTCTCTTTCGAAGATTGCTGATGCGATGGAGAAGCAAGCAGCTGCTTTGCAGAAATTAGCAGTATCGATGGAGCGCCTTAGCCTCAACCTAAAGTCTGATTAATGCCAATGAATGCAGTTTGATTTGTTTTGTTGCCCTTCAAGGAATTTTATTCAAGTCTTGTTCAAGTTTTTGTAAAATACTGTGATTTATGTTTATAACCGAAGATCTCATTTTTATATACATATCTTTTTAAAGAAAAAAATAACAAAGATTAAACAAGTGTAATTGACAATATACCAAATTCTTTTTTTATAAATAAGAAATATAAGATACGTTTAGGTTTTGTATTAGGTTTGTAATATGTAAGGTAGCCCTTAACCTGTAATATGTATGGCAACCTTATAACTCAGAAATGGAAAAGATTTAAACCTAGAGTAAGAGAGAAAAAGATGGTGATCTGGCAACGCCAGACCCGAAAGAAGAAAAGTGTCATCATTAATAAAGAGAAAAGAAAAGTAAACACACGCGGAATTCTTCATCGGTCCAAATCGGACACATTATTGACGTTAAAGTTTAAATAAACATCAAGATAACAACTTCAGGTGTGGGGTATTAAGCCCAAACGAATATTAATCCTTCCATAGACATAAAAATGGAAAAACGACATGCAAGAAGTCACACCATGATTGCTGACGTTTATAATGAAGCTTCGCTCTCGGAAGCACCCGCTGTGTCCGTCGTTGCTGCTGTCTATAATGAAGCTTCGTTCTCGGAAGCACCCGCTATGTCCGTCGTTGCTGCTGTCTATAATGAAGCTTCGCTCTCGGAAGCACCCGCTGTGCCCGTCGTTGCTGCTGTCTATAATAAAGTTCCGCTCTCGGAAGCACCTGCAATGGCCGCTGCTACAGCCGTCGTCACTGCTGACGTCGCTGCTATTACCGATGTTACTGCTGTTATTACTACCGATGCCATTACCGCTGTTAATGCCGCTGCCATTACTGCTGCCGCTGCTACCACTGTTCCTGCTGCTGATGCCATTACTGCTGCTCCTATTACTAGTGCTGCCGCTGCTATTACCGCTGTTACCGCTGCTGATGCCATTACTGCTGCTCTTGTTACTAGTGCTGCCGTTATTATTGCTGTCCCTACTGCCGCCGCTGTTACTGCTGTTGATACCGCTGCCAACGCTGTAGAGACTGTAGCTTCTGCCGAGGTCGAACATTTAAAACAGCAGTTGGTCGCATTAAAAATGCGTCGTGAATTACTTGTTCTGCAAACTCGCTCTCTACGACGAGTCAACTTTGAGGATTTGGAAGCCGCTGTACCCAAGTTCAGTGGAGACAACCACTATGATATTAAACGCTGGTTTTATCAGTTTGAAGACTACGTGGAAATTTGTGGATATAGCAGACAAGAGCAGTGCCTGGGAGTCCGACGTTGTTTGGAAGGAACTGCGAAGATGTTTGTTTCCAATCTGGGCGTAGAGGACTATGACGAATTGAAGTCTGCTTTAACTGTCATGTTTAATCGTACTGTAACGCGGTAAGAGGTTTATCGTCAACTGCGGTCTCGTAGGTTGAAGCCTACTGAATCGTGCCTTAGTTTTGTCGTTGCAATGCAGTCTATTGCAGCGCAGTCAGACTTGAACGAACAAGAACTAGTAGATATTATAATCGATGGAATATCGGATGGCACCAATAGTATTATCATGCTATACGGTGCAACTGAAATCATTGAGCTAGTCCGCCGGATGGATCGATACGAGCAACGTCGTTCGAAGCCAAGTATTCAACAACCAATTGCTGCCGCTACCACCGCATTCAAACCGAAATCGATGACAACTTATAACGCTACCACCGCAGAAGATAAGTCACCCATATGCTGTTTTAATTGTACCAAATTTGGGCATTACAAAAGCTCTTGCCCGAAGCCTTCATGACTACCGGGCTCTTGCTTTAACTGTCACCAAATGGGCCACTTTTACAACGATTGCCCGAAAATGAAACGGAATCAATTGCAACAAGTTGGTGTAGTTTTGGACGCATTAGAAGCTGGATCTTATATTCGTTATATGCAAATGGTGAGTGTGGCTTTCTGTACTTTCAGTCGAATCAGATGCACTGACTTTGTAAATTTCCTATCTATGTTCGATTCCGGTAGTCCAATTAGTCTCATTCAACTCTCAAGTGTTCCAACTTTTGTTAAATTGTCAAAGAATCCTGTACCAACTTCATTTTTAGGCATTGGAAAATACAGGTTATTTACATATGGCACAATACAATGTTTTTTGAAATTTCGCTGTCAAACTAAAATAATTTCACTGATAGTCATCCCAGATGGGACTGTCATGATGCCTCTTATTTTGGGAAGAGATTGTATGCATATTTTTAATAAACACTTGGTACAGAATTCTAAGGCAAATGTAATTGAAAAAAGTAAAGTTAATAAATCTTTAATTACAAGTTTAAGTGCACCTGATTCGAATAATTTTGAACATGTTAGTGACCGAGGCGAATTGTTACCATATTCAGCAGTTTCGAAAAAATTTAACAAGATCCATATTGATAGAGTAAAAGGTAGTGTTTTAGAATTACAAACTGAACTAGAAAATGTGAGGGCTCCTGTTGATAAATTTATTTCTGAATTGTGTGCTATAGACGTAGCTGCTTCCAGGGACGAGTTGGACATTAGTCCAGATTTAAATAAGAATCACTGGAATGCACTGAGAGCGAC
This sequence comes from Neria commutata, assembly GCA_963457695.1. Lineage (NCBI taxonomy): Eukaryota > Metazoa > Arthropoda > Insecta > Diptera > Micropezidae > Neria > Neria commutata. The sequence continues at coordinate 38,739,871 of OY735245.1, forward strand.
TGTCCATGACTCATACATTTTGCCCAAAGACACCGACCGACAAACATCTTAATATATAAAAACGTCTGTGCGTATGTATGTCGCAGCATCATGGCTGAACCACAGAAGCGATCGACCTTATACTCACAACATATGTTCGTGTGGTGCTCTGAATGTTTTTTTTTCATGTTAGACCTTCCTAAGTGTTGCCGCGGAGGCAGTTTTTCGAAAATTCTTATTTATCGACCGATCTGGCTCAGATTCACACCATATAATATTAAAGTTGACAGAAAGTCGTTGAAAAAATTTGAACCCAATAGCTGTAGTTGGGGTGGAAATATTCACGAAAAGGTATTCTTCCCGTACATAATTTTCATTTTCACATCTTAATATATAAAAAGTTTGTGCGTATGTATGTTGCAGCATCACGGCTGAACCACAGAAGCGATAGACCTTATACTCACAACATATGTTCGTGTGGTGCTCTGAATGGTTTTTTATCATGTTAGACCTTCCTAAGTGTTGCCACGGTGGTGCTTTTTCGAAAATTCTTATTTATGGACCTGGCTCAAATTCACACCATATAATACTAAAGTTGACAGAAAGTCGTTGACAAAATTTGAACCCGATAGCTGTTGTCGAAGTGGAAATATTCACGAAAACGTATTCTTCCTGTACATAATTTTCACGGCTGAACCACAGAAGCGATCGACCTTATACTCACAACATATGTTCGTGTGGTGCTCTGAATGGTTTTTGTTGTGTTAGACCTTCCTAAGTGGCGCTTTGGCGGCGGTTTTTCGAAAATTCTTATTTATGGACCAATTTCGCTCAAACCACACCAAATTTGAACCCGATAGCTGTTGTCGAAGTGGAAATATTCACGAAAAACGTATTCTTCCTGTACATGATTTTCATTCTCATATCTTAATATATAAAAACGTTTGTGCGTATGTATGTTGCAGCATCACGGCTGAACCACAGAAGCGATCGACCTTATACTCACAACATATGTTCGTGTGGTGCTCTGAATGGTTTTCTTTGTGTTAGACCTTCCTAAGTGGCGCTTCGGCGGCGGTTTTTCGAAAATTCTTATTTATGGACCGATTTGGCTCAGATTCATACTATATAATACTAAAGTTGACAGAAAGTCGTCGACAAAATTTGAACCCGATAGCTGTTGTCGAAGTGGAAATATTCACGAAAACGTATTCTTCCTGTACATAATTTTCATTTTCATATCTTAATATATAAAAACGTTTGTGCGTATGTATTTTGCAGCATCACGGCTGAACCACAGAAGCGATCGACCTTATACTCACAACATATGTTCGTGTGGTGCTCTGAATGGTTTTTGTTGTGTTAGACCTTCCTAAGTGGCGGTTTTTCGAAAATTCTTATTTATGGGCCGATTTCGCTCAAACCACACCAAATTTGAACCCGATAGCTGTTGTCGGGGTGGAAATATTCACGAAAACGTATTCTTCCTGTACATAATTTTCATTTTCATCTATATAGAGAGTTGCGTCCTAAACCGCTTGATCGATCATAACCAAATTTGGCACATAGACTATAGACGTTCCAAGGATGGTCATAGGCTATAAAAAATTTGTATACATCAAGAGGGCGTGGCACCTCCCATACAACTTAAATACTTAATTGATTTGGCATATCTTTAAAACTTAAGGTGTACAACATTTAAACTTTGTATTCTGTTAGTACTTAGTCGTGTCCTCTTGGTAAAAAAAAGTTTAGGAGCATGGTACAAGGGGGAGTGGTACTCCTTATACAACTTAAATATTTGATTTGAACTACAAGTCACGCAGCATAACAATTCCGTACGCAGGCACCTCTTGGAGGCGTTGTCACACTATTAAAATTTAATGGGCGTAGGTCAAGGGGGTGGCACTTCAATCAATTCGTTTACGGGTATAACTTTAGAAATATACTTCATACATCAATGAAACTCGGTAGAAACATATTACATATCCGTATCATTGAACTGGGAAAATGGGACGGGCATTGGACAAGGGGCGTGGCAACTCTCTTCCAAACGAAATCATTGATATCGAATAGCTTTGGAACTAAAAGTCGCGCAGTATTGAAATTCCGTATGCAAGCACCTCTTGGATGAGTCGTTCCACTGATACAATTTTATGGTCGTAGGACAAGGGGCGTGGGACTTTTCAATCAACTCCACATTTTGGTATTACTTTAGAACTATATATCATGCAGCAATGAAACTCCGTATTCTTCAACTGGGAAAATGGAATGGGCATTGGACACGAGGCGTGGCACCCCTTATACAACTTAAATCTTTTATTTGGTATATCTTTAAAACGACGAGTCGTTCAACATTAAAATTCTGTTTTGTTAGAATTTAGTAGTGCCCTTTTGTTAATTTGCTAAAAAAAATTTAGGGACATGGGACAAGGTGGCGTGGCACACCTTAAATGTATGTACCGTAAAAAAGTGGTGGTCCAGATAGTTCTGATAGTTCTGATAGTTCTGTAAGGACCTACATTCATGACTTCCCCTAAAAATATATACATAGACATCATCAGCAAGAAGAAGCCCTGCTGTTTAGCAGAAAAAAACAGAAACCAAGAAAAAGACAGACTGGCAAACACTGCTATTAAATTAAATACAATTAAATTCAGAAACATCCAATCAGAGCATAATTCTCATTTCGTATTTTTATAAAAACGCGGGGTGGAACCCGCGGGTAACAGCTAGTTCGATTATAAAATGACAATCCGTTTGACTGATGACACGCCATTTCATTGCTCGCCGCGTCGACTTTCGTTCCACGATCGTGCAGAGGTAGAAAAAATTATACAAGACTTAATAAGGCGAAAGGTTATTTGTCCAAGTCAATCCCCTTTTGCGTCAGCTATAGTGTTAGTAAAGAAGAAAAATGGTGAAACGCGTATGTGCGTGGATTATCGCACTCTAAATAAGAAAACTATTCGTGACAATTTTCCGCTGCCACTTATTGAAGATTGCATTGATTATATGGCGGGAAAAAGTTGGTTTACTCTACTAGATTTAATCGATGGATTTAATCAGTGCACTATGGAACGAGGCTTCAATTCCGTTTACTTCATTTTTTACCCCGCATGGGCAGTTCGAATATTTGAAAATGCTTTCGGGTTAAAGAATGCGCCAGCAAATTTTCAACGGTTTGTTTATAACATTTTTCGAGACATGATTGATGCAAAGAAGATTATTGTTTATATCGATGATATATTAATTGCAACTGAGAATTTTGAAACACATTTGGAAATAGTTAAAGAAGTATTGCAACGGGCATACGAAAGATGTCTTGAGCTAAAATTAAAAAAATGCAAGTTCGGGTATAGTGAAATTGAATACTTAGGATATCTAGTTAATAAATCTGGAATTATTGTCAGCTGATTGCCGCTCTTGACACTGACGATCTGGAGTTCCAAATTCAAGTTGCCCAATCTCGTGATGAGGGCATTAGGGAGTTAGTAAATAAATTAGAGAACGGTGTGGTAATTGGCTATGAGCTGCGCCACGGTTTAGTCTTTCGTAAAAGTGAATCAAACCGCCTTTTACTATGTATACCAGGTGAAATGGAGGATAATATAATTCGTATGGTACATGAGGCAATAGGGCACCAGGGAATTGATAAGTGCTATGATCAAATTCGGAAAAGTTACTGGTTTGGGAATATGAGAGAAAAAATAGGTAAATTCATTCAAAGATGCATAAAATGTATCATATATTCTACACCGGCTCGTTCAAATGAACATGCCCTGCACTCTATACCGAAGAAACCGATTCCATTTGAAACCATTCATATAGATCATTTTGGTCCACTGCCATCAATAAAATCAAAACGCAAACACATATTAGTTATAATAGACGCTTTCACGAAATTCGTACGTTTGTACCCAGTAAATTCCACTAGTACAAAGGAAGTTTGTTGTACATTAGAAAAATACTTCAGTTACTATAGTAGACCAAGGCGTATTATATCCGATAGGGGGACGTGTTTTACGTCATATGAATTTGCTGAATTCCTGCTGAAACGAAATATAAATCACGTGAAAGTGGCTGTTGCTTCTTCACAAGCAAACGGACAACTCCAACGTGTAAACTGAGTTCTTAAAACAATGCTAAGCAAACTAAGAGAACCTATGCAACATTCTGACTGGTCTTCAAAGCTCTCTCAGGTCGAATGGGCCATTAATAATACGGTACACAGCACTACTAAGCAAACACCAAACGAACTATTATTTGGTGTAAATCAGCGCGGTGAGATTATTGACGAACTGACGGAGTACTTAAAAGACAAGTTTGATGATGGAGAAAATCGTAATCTGGAGGCATCTAGGTCTAATGCACTTGGCGCCATTCAAAAGTCCCAATACAGTTTATAATATTTTCTGGCCCACAGTGCACCCGCAAAAACATTTTCAGTTGGTGACTTTGTTGTAAACCGACACGTAGATACATCGATAGGAACAAATAAGAAGTTTGTACAAAAATATCGTGGGCCCTATGTGATTGCCAAAGTGTTGCCCAATGACCGGTATGTGGTAAAAGACATTGAAAACTGTCAGCTTTCTCAAATTCATTATAATAGTGTTGTCGAGGCAATAAAAATACGAAAATGGCTACTGCCAGTAGGGTTGCCTAACGCCGATGTCACTGACTACAGTGAGCCACATATAGCCGAAGTAGAATAAGTATTATTGATTGAGGCCAATCAATTATGTCAGATTGGCCGAGCTGTAATATGTAAGGTAGCCCTTAACCTGTAATATGTATGGCAACCTTATAACTCAGAAATGTCAAAAATGTAAACCTAGAGTAAGAGAGAAAAAGATGTTGATCTGGCAACGCCAGACCGGAAAGAAGAAAAGTGTCATCATTAATAAAGAGAAAAGAAAAGTAAACACCCGCGGAATTCTTCATCGGTCCAAATCGGACACATTATTGACGTTAAAGTTTAAATAAACATAACAGTTTAATGGAAAATAGTAGATTGGTCCCAGATTTTCTATTCTCAACACTTATCTACAAAATAAATGGGTTATAAAGTGATTAATTAAAAGTGATATTTCCCCAGATGTCCAAAAAATAGTTTTGAAAAATTTATAAAAGGAATTGATAGAAAATTTAAAATCGTGTTTGAATAAAATATTTGTGTGAAAAGAGAACAAATAAATAAATAAATTGACAAAAAACGGAAAAAACAAGCATATAAATAAATAAATTGACAAAAAAAGGAGCAAACAAACAAATATATAAATAAGTAAAAGAAGAACGAATAAATGACAGCTGTCCAAAAAAACGGAGATACCACAATATCCAAATGTAAAAATATCCAAAATTCGTTGAAAAAATGCCCAAAACACCATCATTCACCCGGTGTGGCAACATTTTGCCGTAAGAGTTTTGACACTTGCCGTGACAACGTAAAAAGTGCCAAACGCAATTGTCATTTTTGATCCCGGCGTTGGGGTCGTGTTCGCGTTGCGTTCGATCACGGGCACAGATTACTACCAGATACCCAACTCTCACACTAGCGCTAAAAAATCACCACTACATTCACAAAAATAAGATAGAGTTTATCCATATTTGGTTACGGGTAGCCAGGTATTCGGTTTTTTTGATATAAGTATTCCATCAGTATTCGTCCAAACTTATATAATTGTAACAATTTGATTCTTATTTCAGTTTGAATATATGTGCTGATATTTTGTGTGTCCATCAAATATTTTATTTGATTGCTTTTATCGCGTGGGCACCGAGTACTCAAAGGCGTCAGTAGTCGATAGCCGTGTCGTGCAATTTATTTGTATCCCCATAAAATGCCGATCAGCTGTAAAGTAGGTGCAGTCAGCTGTAAAGTAAGCGCTATCCGCTGTGTCGAATTCCCAACCCACTGCGAACAAATTTTTGAGGTTTGACAGTTGTTGGTCCGCCATGTTGATTTTAGAAGATAAATTTCCCAAACAAATTTGACATTCCAATTCTATAACGAAGGCGGTAAGTTGCGCGCGTTTTGTGTTTCTTTTTTTTATTAAATTTCGCTATTTCTACTTTATTTTCAGAATATATATAAATCGGTAAGTTGTGCGCTTTTTGCGCTAGTTCTTTTCTATTTAAGTTTTCATTCCTTTAACCGTATTTCCTTTAATAATTTCAGAATCTACACAAAGCGAAAATGTGGATCCCTTAGATGGCACAGCAGAATACACTCAAGGCTTCCTTGAGCATGTCACTGTGCTAATTGGCGTCGCCATTAAGGATGCTGCCGTTGCTGGAATAATTCATCAGCCGTACTATAAGCATGCCGACGGCCAACTGGGACGCACTATTTGGGGTTTAAACGGCCTGGGAACAGGTGGTTTCGAACAGGTGATGGGCGTACACTACTCCTACCATGGCGATGTTGATCATGTCAACAAACGGGGTGTTTTGGCCACCATAGGCAAAATATCATATACCGAAATCATCAGCAAGCTGCCAGAAAGCGTGCTAAGCGCTATGAATAAGTGAGCGCAAGGAACAGAATACAATAGTATAGATAAGCATTTCAATTATGTATGTTCATGCCTTTGTATTTAAAATAAAACTATTTTGAGTACTGTATTAAAATCTTAAAATGAATCAATTTTCTATAATGATTTCGAAAAATTTCATTTCGTACGTAGGAATAGTCCTATCGGCTTTTGTATGTGCGATGTCCTGCCTTTTTTTTGTGAAAAGCATTGTAATTTTAAGAATTATTTCCGCCTTTTGCTTCACAACGGCAATTGATAACACGTTTTATTGTAGACTGGTGGCAAATTACGTATTTACTTTGCTGATAGAATCCAATTTCTCTGCAAGCTGCTTATCAGCTGAATCTGTTTCCGGCAGTGCCACTAATATATATTTTGGGGTATAGATTACCCTTAAATTACTTTCATTTTGAAACGCATTTCCTCAAACAATTAACATCAGAAGATATTGTTACTCTACATAGTAATTTACATTTATTATAAAAAGGAAAATCATATAATTATACAAAAGCAAATAAAAATGCGGTACAATAGCATAAGCGGAACGGAGTTAAAAATACAAAAACAAATTACAAGAACAAATAGTAAAACAGCAAATCATGGCGGACAACTACTTGTCGAAAGAGCTACTATTACTGCTGGAAGTATTCAAGAATCGGTTGCGCTTCGCCTTGGCCATTTTGCAGGAATTCACTGACGCAGCGAAACGTAGCGACTTCACTGACTCTACAAAGCAATCGAGAAAAGGTGCCACGTTGATGAACATCAGCGTTTTTGAGTTGCCGCCCAAAGACGGCATCAGCAAATGTGTTAATTTTGAGTTGCGATATGGAATGTGGTCCTGTTTCTGCAGCAGCGCCAGTATAACGTTGGTCAGCTCTGACAGCGAGCGGTTGTGCTTGCTGTGGTCATGCCACTCCGCACTGGCTTGAAAGCAGTACCGGTCGTCGCGATGCTTGTGCGACAGCTGGCCGAGCCAAATCTGGAGATGCTGCACGATCCAAAAGATAACATTTGTTGGCGATGCTGTTTTTAATGCCTCGATCTCATCGCGGCAGAGCAAGCGAGCACGATTGACACTTCTGTGGTCTTCTCCAAAGTGAAAATGTTGTTTTCCGGCCGGGGCCGAGATGCCTGTGTGCCTGCAACTCAATAAACAAAATTGCATTATAAAACTGCAAATTAAACTCACGTCCAAGACGACGGCCACCTCTAAAAGCTCAACTGACAAAAGAGCACACTTCATGTCAATTTCTTTCTGAAAATAAAGAAAAAATTAAAGAATTATAAAAATTTCAACTAAAATGCGAAAAGTAACCAAAGGAAATTATGAATGTCAGTCGAATACAGCTCTGTAAGGAATTACAAAAACAAAATACATTGCGAATCACACGTACGCTATCAGTGTGAGGGAATTTTTCAAAAAAAATGGAAATTTTTGTTCCCTGGACGGACAGTTGGACGTCTGGATATAGTCTGTGTCACGGGTTTATACGGTAAGGCAGTACATTTTTCACATACATAAAATTTCGAAGTTTAAAGGTTTAATCTTAAAGTTTTAAGCTGAACATACTGCAATTTTCTATGAATTTTTGATTTCCTAATTGGAAAATTATAATATCATAAATATTTAGGCGCCCCGGTTCTTCAGTGGACAAGTGCTTCGTCGCTGATGTGGAAGATTTCATATCATCTAATAAAAAAAAGAGAACATGTTTTTCAAATTGTTTCTTTGCGTGGTGCCACTTTTCGCAATGAATTGGCAATTTTCCGAGAGTATTCTTTACCATAAAAAAGCTTCTCAATCCGTTTGGACATGGCTATTTATAGGTCCCGTTAATTTGTGCTCAAATATAACCACAAGTTCCACAAGTTAATACGAGAAAGCTAGGCCTAAGCCCATACGAGCTGTTGTGCCAATTTTTTATTATTTTAATTAGTTATAAAAATGCATTGATTTAGTAAAGTTAAAATATAATTAAATTTTCGAATATACTAATTTCGATGCCTCGGCATCCTCGGCGATTTCCAGGCTGACTTTTGCTGATTTTTCCGTCGTTACCGTCTGGTCGTACCACTGAAGTTGCAAGGGTTGTGGTCTGCCATTTACACCAAGCTGTTATGCTACACTTTCTTCGATGAGGGAGATGGCGGAACCTTCATCGAACATTGTGTAAACGTCGAGTTTACCGTTTGGGCCATAAAGGACCACAGGCAATATTTTATATAGCTGGTTGGTTGTAGACGCTATTTGGCAATTCAGCAATGACTGCACCGCAGTGGGTTGCTCTGTTGACGGTATTATGCGTTCCTCATGAAGACTTCGATGATGTTGATGTTGCAACCATTGATGTCACACCCTCTTTACCCTCTTAAAACGGTCATCGATACTTAACGTCTGAGTAAATACTTTACAACCGGCCACAAAATTACCTTCTCCACACAGCACACACTTGAACTCCTCCTTCTGCACTTCTTCCTTGACATGCATCACCCTATGCGGCTGGTGACTAGATGTATTGCTCTTCGAGGACGTTGAAGGCAGCAGGCACACAACCTTTGAAAGGTCCGTGAACCAATTTGCGAAGGCATCTATAGTGGTGTAGGGTTTAATAGTACTGGCATGCCTTGCCCAATCATACTGCTTACTGGCGGACAATTTCAAAATTATTATGATAAGCTCACTAATTGTTCGTCCTTGTTCTCGCTTATGCATGGCAGCTGCTGCAACATATTTAACTGGTGGCGAGCTAGCAGGCCTGGTCTTCCAAAAAGAAACTCCAATTCTTTAATGGATTTAGGAACGTCGTTTGGATAGATCAGCATCGATGTCACTGCTTCTCTGGCGAGCCCCACGAGGTTTATATGCAAACGTATTAAATTTTGTCGATTGCTGTATTTGAATGTCTCGGTAGTGTCCTTATAGTTGGCAACGGATGAGGGCCACTCCGCAGCATTTCCCGAAAAAGTCGGCAAATCGTATAGTTTAGTGCTAGAATCACGCTGCACTATTGGCATGACTTCGCTGGCAGTGTGGTCGGTTGATGGTGTTGTTGTAGTCTCTCGTGATTGCATAGGCAAAATTTCGCCCGCGGTAGTAGCGTGCGTTTGCATTTGACCACGAAGTCTCTCGATGTCTCGTTGGCTTTCAGCTGATGTATTCCGGAGTTCCTCAACTGATGTCCTAAGGGCGTTTAAGCTTGCTAGAATCGCGGAGAGTTGCTCACTAGCGGCATTTGGTACCGTCTTTCTCCATAATTGTGGTCTCCAGCACGGGATCGTCTTCAATGTCTGATGATTGTGTATGTCCAGTACATGTAGTATTCCTCAGATTATATGGCGGCGGTGTGGACATCTAATACTGTGTTTTTTCTTTTAATTTGGTTTAGTGAAATCCCTCACAGTGCGTTGCAATTAGATGTAAACACAAATGACTTTGCAGCTGTCAATGTTACAGTGGCTTACGGCGGTGAGATGTCGTTGATTCTGCAAGCGGCGGCTGTTCGAAACAGCAATGGCCAAGGCGGCTAAATATTAAAATTATCGGCTGTATCTCGCTGTTTCATTGCTATGCAAGTACTCCAAATTTCGTTGCTATAGCGTTCAACGGAGGGGCAAAGGCTGCAGGAGATGCGTTCTTTTCGTTAATTCGGCGAGTGGCTGCTGCTTTAAGCAGCAATATATGAATGGCGTAAGGCGGCACAATTCCAAAGCATATAAATTTACCGATCACGATTTTATGAAATTAATTTGAATACTTTTTGGTCGTACGCGAAAGCGCAAAATAAAGATAGCGAATAAAGAAAGCGATGTAATTATTAAACAAAGAAACGAATGTAATGGCGGCAAGGGATAATATAAAATTGTGCCTGGCAATACTATTAAAATGCGCATGTAAAATTAACAAAGTTTATTGAAATTAAGTTATTTACTGCCGTATACAAATGGTTTATATTGAGTAGGTTGTTAGTTAATTAGGCTGCTTGCTTTTTGTTTGCGTACGCTGGCTGTAAATTAGGCTTCTTAAGCTGGCTACTTACGCTGGCTGTACATAAATTCGGCTAGCTGGCGTTGGGCTGGCTGGTGTTGGGCAGGCTGTTTCTTTATTGTATTTTCACTGCACTCCGTCTGGATACTTCTCACGACCGTTTTACTTTTGCAACAGACGCTTCGTTGTTTCGTTTGACTTTGGTTGCCAAAGCGTGACAATCGATACTGGGTTGCCATTGAAAGTTAAATGTAATATGCAACTCTAACACCCCTCCCCCCGTGGATCACTAGGGGATTCACCATCTACCGTCAAAACGGCCAGTCTCGTAGCAGGACGGCGAGTAAGTGCATTTGCCGTTTGACCTCCGCAAACCGTATCTGACCATCAAACCGTATCTGACCAGCCGTGGGCGGCTGGGATCGCAGATCAGCACCAGGTCGTTTGCTTTAAGAGGCAGTGTCTGGTCATGCCATTTGGTGCGGTGTAATAATTGTGGCAGGTATTCGGCTACCCATCGGCTCCAGAGGCGGTCTTTTAAATTTGGCGCGATTCTCCACGGCTTTCTCAGACATATCTTCGGATCCACTGGATGAGGCGTTTGAATGGAGTTCACACAGCCGATCAGGAAATGATTTGGTGTCAACGGTTCGTCATCTTCGCATGACAATGGAATGTCCGTGAGTGGTAGCGAGTTTATGTATTCTGCTTCTATCAACACACATCGTAGCGTTTCTACCTTTGGTGCCACTTCACGCAGAGTGTGGCTTAGCAGACGTTTAATTACTAGAATAAGGCGCTCCCAGCACCCACCAGAGCTGGGGTTGGCCGGGCAGTTGAATGACCATTCGATGCTTTGTTTTGTTGCTTCCTCTTGTATTTGGTCTGTATCGAGGAGACGTTCGGCTTCCCTAAGTTCTCTTTGAGCACTGGCTAAGCGCCAATGAGCTACTTTTCTTCCCCGTCGTATAAACCCCTCTTTATCCATTTCAATTCCATTCTCCTCCACATTCAACCTCCAGCTGTCACTTTATTTTCCTTCCATGCTCTCACGCTAAAAGGCGACAAACACAATAAAAAAGTGACCTACTAGTGATCGCAATAACCCGCGTGAACAATTCTTTCTCCTTAATTAAACTATATGTTAAATTCCTAAAAATCAATAAATAAACGCTCAATTCAGCGCATATTCAATTAAAACCCCCGTGTCCCTTTATTTAAAGAAGTCGTTATCGACTCAAAAATATACAAGTCGAAAGTGACTTAAACATTTGGCCCTTCGAGGCTAAACTTGAAGTCGGTGCGTGTGAAAAAACTTTTACTTGAAAAACAGCGAAAAATGGTGCTAAGTGCAAAACAGAAAATTTCCTCTAAATTGTGAAAAAATGTGCCAGCGTGAAAGCTACGGCTAAAGCCCTTATAAAATATGCAAAAAAGAGCTGCACACCTCTTAAGAGTACTCTAGCTCTGTCCTGTTCGAACGGCAGACGTAAAAATTTGCACTTATATTACGCTTAAAAGCATTTAAAATCGTGCACAAATTACTTCTAAATCTTTTTACATAAACGCTATTTAAATTTCGTGTGCAAAAGTTCGAACAAAACAAATTAGTATAACAGCTAGGCAGCAGCATCTATAAAAACAACAACAGAGGACTAAGCAGCAGAATCAGCATCATCTGGAACAGCAGCAGCAGCTGTATTCTGTTTGTCCACAACATCAAACCCACTCACAAAAAAGCCCCTTTTTCTCCCAAAAAAAAAAATGTCAAACTGTAAGTAGTTTTCCATATAGGTACTCACCTTTATTGGCCGGTAACAGCCCGTTACCGAGGAATCACATCATATTTACCTAAAACTATGTAGTCATTGGCATATGCAAAAAAAATTGTTTGCGCCAAATTAACAAATCTCTTTTGTACAATAGCACGTACCATATTCCAATCTCTCACTGCAATCTCACTGCACATTCCAATATACATACAGTCCACTACTCATGTGCTCACATACACACACAGCTCTCTCGTCGCTCTTGCATTGCTTGTTTTGACAGCAAGAGCAGGTCATAGTGTAATAATATCAAGTGAACCAGATAGCTTGAAGTACCCTAGCTTGTCAAATAATTTTTTGATTTTTCTTTTCTCCTTCTTCGTTATATGTCTTAACCCATCTGAGACATTAGTACAAAAAAGTTACTCAACATTTTTACCATGCAATTTTTATTTTCAGTAATGAAAGTATTAATAACCAGCAATTGTTTTGAGGGAACCGCAAATAGTCCCAATCGCCTTTTCTTACTGCCTAAGATCTCCTTCTCCTCAAAATGGTTAGCGCAAACACGCGCTGAGGATGAAAAAGTGGTATTGCATACTCTTAACCACTTTCGTCGCAAATCTTCATCCTTTGGCAGCGAAAACATCGGCACCGCTGCATCGTAAGTGCTTTTGCACAAATAGCAAGAGTTCGGCATTGATATTTTTTTCTTTTTACTTTTTTCTTCAAACGCAAACTCAAAACACAAACTGAAAACGGGTTAATATTTTTGAAAACGCAACTGACAAGCTAGGGTACGAGAATAGAATGTCATTGCTATCTGGTTCACTTTATATTATTACACTATGGAGCATAGTATGGAGCCGGCATATACGATTCCTACGTTTGCCATTCAAAGTGCCAATAAAAATCAATTTTCCCGAAATTGATACTAATTAAATTTAATAATATAATTCAACTCTCTAAGATGAATTTATTTTATTTTGTTAAATAAAATAAAAATTGTTTTTAAAATATTTCACAATATATTTATTCCCTATATTTATACCCATATTATAAATTCTCTATTTATATTTTTAATTCAATTTATGTACGCAGTGAAGCCCTGCATCTCTGCAAAGTCACTCACTATGTAAAAAACTGACACAAATAAAAATTATGTATATCTTGATTCCCAATCGAGAATAAAAATTTTTGGTCGAATTAAATAATGAATTATCTGCTACCTCTAGTAAATAATTTGTTATAACCAAAGAAGATATTTTCAAGCACGAAAAAAGCCAAAATAAGCGCTTGAAATATGCCCTTAAAACTGAAAAATATGCATCTAAAATATGCAACATAAAAGTTTTTCAAATACGTGTAATAGAGTTTTTTTTATTTAATTCAAATTCTCATCGTTTTTACTGTTACAATAAATTATCAGACGGTGCTTCAAGTTCTCAAAAGGAATTTTTTTCCTTTTTTCTGTCAATATACTCCCATATGCTGAAAAACTTCTTTCAACATCTGCCGACGACACGGGGCAGTATGAAAAGATTGTCAGCTCTGTTGGCGAAAGTTTTTTGACATATGGATCTTTGGCATCTATACCAAAACGTAAAATTTGATTAATTTCTTTAAGAGGTTCGTACCCCTTATTTCTTCGGAAAATGGCATCGAGTTTTAAAGAGTAATCTTTGTTTTCTAAAGAAGATACAGAAGCTCGAATTTCTTCTACAATGCGAATAGATTCTTTAAGCTCTAATCCTCGAGTTTCAAATTTTACAATCGCGCCCGTCAGGCTCGAAAAATTTAGCTTTATATAAGCGAGATCAGAAACCAAACATCCTGAACTGAACAACTCTTGAGAAACACTAATGGCTTCAGCATCGTCGCTGTTTAACGAATCTACAACATTTTTAACCTCATTGAAGTGATCGCAATAATAAAAAGCAGCATTCAGCCACGTACACCAACGCGTTATACACGGTCTTGGGGGCAGAGGTATACCTGGCAGCATTCGTTGGAATTCATTGCGTCGCGATGGGGCCTTGTTTACAATGTTGCCAGATGTTTATGAAAAATGGGTGCTAAAAATCGTTGCCAGAAATTTTTTTAAATATTAGAACAATTTTTGTGGAAAATTTAGACAATTTTTCCTTTTATTTTCGGAAAAAGCCAAATATATGCTTTTATATGCAAGAACGTGCAAAATATGCGTGAACGTGCCAAAATATGCAGAATGCATATGCAATATGCATTTTCAAGCATATATCTTCTCTGGTTATAACGATTCCTGCATTACACGAAAAATACAGGAATAAAATTTGTCCTTAAACGCTATCTCTAGCGAAGTAAAATTCTAATTTGAAATTGCAATAAATTGCAATATATTTGTGAAATAAATTTACACATTATCGAAGCATTCCAATTGCGCTATACGCAAAACGCAGAAAGTTGACCAACTTTCAACTTTTGCTGCACTCTTTTGCGTTGACAGCTTATAAACAGCTGATAAATTTTTCGCATTTGGGAGAAAAATTTTAAAGACACAGCAAGTGCAATTCATTTTAACCTTTTATAATGTTAAATATTTAGATTTTTCAGATTGAATGATGAGAAGCTTATCGAAGAGGTGGAGAATCACAAATGCTTATATGCGAGGAGCAGCATCGGGTACAGAAATGTACAGAGACGTGCCAAAGCCTGGGCTGAAATTGGCGCTGCCATGGATGTTAATGGTGAGTGAAAATTATGAACAATCTTTCAATTAGTTTGTTAATAATATGGCTTGTTTCAGTTGCAACTTGCCAGACTAGGTGGAGGAGTATCAAGGATCGATACAGTAAGGAACTAAAGAAGGTTTGTGCTTCAGGCAGTGCAGCTATGCCGCCAGAAAAACAGTGGAAGTTGTTCCAACGGCTCGCATTCCTTAAGGACCACATGCAACCATGAAGGTAAAGCAAATGTTTTACACATGTATTTATGCTACGTATGTACATATATTTTTTTTTATTATTTTAAGTACATCCACAAGCGTTGATTCGCCTCCACCGCTGCAACGCCTTGAATCACAGCAACTCGATGGACACCTTTTCTCCCGATTGTGGAGTTGGGAGGGGGAAATTGGGAAAACTCGTTGGAGATTGACGAAATAATCGAGGTCGGCCCTGAGACTAGTTCCACGCCACAATCTTCCCGCAGCACGAGCCAGCAATCTTTTTGCAAAGGCGAGACAGTTCCTGATGAATTCGTATCTGTAATGGCTATGGCCAAGGAGCGCTTGCAAAAGGCCAAACCGGCCGACCCTAATGAAAGCTTCTTGAAACATTTGTCGGAGTTATTGGAGCAGCTACCTGAAGATGAGAAGAATCAAGCTAAAATACATTTCCTTACCTATGCATACAACAAAATAAAAGAGTCAAAGAATTAAAATTTAAGTTTGTACATGGCTTTTTAATTACAAAAGTTAGGTTTTGTTTGTAAACACATAGGCTGTATTCCTAAACGTCAGTTGCGCTGCATAAGTACAAAGCAGTATGTTCCTAAACGCAATCATAAAAAGTTTGCACGTGCACCCTGTTCCTAAACGCAGGCATCAAGTTGTCGAGAAGCATCGGATGCGCAAACTGCTCATCACAAATTTTATTGATGCTTTGTGATTAGTTAGGTTATGTTTTTTCGGCTTCACTGAAACTTTTAGGACGCGATTTAATTTCGCCTCCTTTTTCTCAATTTTACAATTAATTTAGAGTTGCTGGGAAGTTATTTGCTACTCAAATGCAAAAATGTTTTGAATATGTAGTTTTTTACAATTTCCATTTTGTGAAAGCAATGTTGAGCATCAAGTGCGTTCCCAAACTAAAAAGTGTTGCCAACCTGATTTATGCAATGCATCGCAGTAGCACTCAGAAAATAAATCAGTAGAGCATTGGGGGCGCAGCACTGTTTTGCATAAGTACGTTTAGGAATACAGCCATATTCTTTCAACTTATCTCTTAGTTGAAAATTTTTCCACTTGGGAAAGTTAATGTTGCGGTTCGGAAGATTGCAGCTCGGTGGCAAATCTAGTTCATCCCGCAACAATCTCTTCTCGAACTGGGAATTTGCCAGCACACCACCATCGCTCTGGCTGCCAAACGCACCGATATCTACGGTTGTGAACGTATAATTGGCATCGCATGTAGCCAACAGCAAAATGCTAAATGTTCCTGCAAAATGTAAAATGCAATGTTAAAATTAAAAATGCTATGAAGCTCACATACCTTTGTAATTATAGAAATTTGACCCTGAGTTTGACGGAGCAGTTATACACACGTGCTTCCAATCAATAGCTCCGACGCAGTTTGGAAGGTCCCACATATTTTTAAAATCCGCAGAAATCCTTTTCCATTCATCGCAATTTGGCATCGACAAATATATTTTCCCAAATCACTGCACTGGTCTCTAAAGTTATTCTGCGAATTGAAGTGACCGACATTTTGAATGATAGGGAATAGTGCTGCCTGCTTCCGCCGTGGGCCAAATAGCTAATGCAAAATAAAGTGTTCAAAGAGGTTCATAAATGATATTTAAAAACTTACAGCAATGTAATCCGAAATCGGAGTTCTTATAGAGTATTTTTGTAAATTTTCTTTCAGCAAATTTAAAAGAACATCAAATGTTTCCGGGTGCATACGCGTAGCGATGCGAAACTGCTCCGGATCACCATTTTTAATGCGGTGGAATGTGGTCACAAAAAACTCATCCACCTCTCGGTGAACATATAATTCTCGCACCCAGAAGCGCCTCCTTTTCTTGACCACACGTTCATGCATCATAGTGGCGTTGAATGCCATGTACGCCACCTCACATATGTCCAAAATATCCTCTACTTCATCCATTTCCTCTGCAAAAATTGTTAAGCGTAGTGTTTATTCACAAAATTTTTTATATTTTCTTTGATTCAAATCAGCAGATCGCATTGGAGTATGTGATCGCCATCAGTGTTAAATAAAAGTGTGGTAGCTGAATATATTTTTATTTTGTATTTATTTCAATCAATATTAGGTTTAAACGATATATACACAATATTAAAAGTTAATATAGTTATAAACTTGGGACGAAATATGTTCTGTAAATTATTTAAGAATGTTTGCTGGTCAAGTTGTAAATTGCCGAAATGTGATGACTCTTCTCGAGAGCACGCATTCTGTACATTGGAACAGCTCAAGTGCATTTCAAGTTTTTGCGTTTACGTAATTCCGCAATGGCACGCACGCACGCACCATTGGAATCGGGCCATAAGCAATTTTTCACGCTACCTCCTGCGTGAAGTAAATCTCACCACTCAACAGGCAATTTCCTATATTGCAATAAATTATTTGGCACTAACCCCTAGCGTGAAAGAAATAAATTTCAGTCTTCCACAAGAAATATTCAGAAGTGAAATAAATTATTTTACGCTACTCTTAGCGTGAAATAAATTTGACTCAATACAAATACATATTACAAAAGGGTAATAAATTATTTCTACGGTACTCTGAGCGTAAAAATAAAAATACGCAATATTTCACGCTAACTCCTAGCCAAGGCACATTATGGCCGAGTTCTAATGGTGCGTGCGTGCGCCACATTGCGCCATATTGCGCTGACAGCTAAGTTGAACTAGTGCAAACATATGAAGAGAGTGCCAATGAGAGGGGCGCTGAGCGCAGAGCGCAGAAAGTTGACCAACTTTCAACTTTTGCTGCACTCTTTTGCGCTGACAGCTCATCTACAGCATAGTGTAATAATATCAAGTGAACCAGATAGCTTGAAGTACCCTAGCTTTTCAAAAAATTTTTTGATTTTTCTTTTCTCCTTCTTCGTTATATGTCTTAACCCATCCGAGACATTAGTACAAAAAAGTTACTCAACATTTTTAACATGCAATTTTTATTTTCAGTAATGAAAGTATTAATAACCAGCAATTGTTTTGAGGGAACCGCAAATAGTCCCAATCGCCTTTTCTTACTGCCTAAGATCTCCTTCTCCTCAAAATGGTTAGCGCAAACACGCGCTGAGGATGAAAAAGTGGTATTGCATACTCTTAACCACTTTCGTCGCAAATCTTCATCCTTTGGCAGCGAAAACATCGGCACCGCTGCATCGTAAGTGCTTTTGCACAAATAGCAAGAGTTCGGCATTGATATTTTTTTCTTTTTACTTTTTTCTTCAAACGCAAACTCAAAACACAAACTGAAAACGGGTTAATATTTTTGACAACTCAACTGACGAGCTAGGGTACGAGAATAGAATGTCATTGCTATCTGGTTCACTTGATATTATTACACTATGTTCTACAGCTCACATACACACTTTGTGGTTGCCATCAGTCTAAAATAAAAGTGTGGTAGCTGAATATATTTTTATGTTATACTTATTTCAATCAATATTAGGTTTAAACGATATATACACAATATTAAAAGTTAATATAGCTATAAACTTGGCACGAAATATGTTCTGTAAACTCTTTAAGAATGTTTACTGCTCAAGTTGTAAATTGCCGAAGTGGGGTGACTCTTTTTGGAGCGCACGCATTCCGTGCATTGGAACAGCTCAAGTGCGCTTAAAATTTTTTCGCTCACGCACTGGCGCAATGTGGCGCACGCACGCACCATTAGAACTCGGCCATTAACAAGGTATGCCACTTAGGGAGAGCCGTGAAAATACGAGTGCGAGAGATGCCAAAATCATAGTTGCTTTTATTTAGGAACAAATGTTTGGTTGCAATGATTAGTGTTTGTTCCCAAAGTAAAAAAGTATGTAAAATTTTATTTTTTTAAACTCCATTCGCGTAGCAAAAATTTTTATTATTTAATCAAATGCTGCTTTAAGCAGTATATATTTTTATTTAAAAGCAATGAAAATGATATTGTAGCAATTGTTAGGGTGCTTCTTTACATGGTATCCCAAAATGTACCAAAAAAAGGTCGTTGACCAAAAATATCAACCTTAATATTTGGCACTTTTTTACGGAAAAATGCAACCGTTCACCAATAAGAAGGTGTAGAGAGGTTTTGACAGCCGGCTCTCCTTAAGTGGCATCTTGTTATTGTGCATTGACTCCTAGCATAAAATAAATTGCATTACCGTGTAGTTTTTTCATAAAATTTTTATTGCTTTTCCCAAATAAAATTTTCACTATTTCGGTAGATAATTTTTTTATTCATACGCTTTCTCAAGCGAGTAAAATATTTTATCATACGCTACCTCCAGCGGAAAAAATAAATATCGCTTCCTCTAGCGATACATTTCAGACGCATTATCGAATTTCATTCGTCAAATGTCTCATATCCCCAACGCGACAAACGAGGCGATCCCTACAGCCTCCACTCCGAATTATTCCACTACCGGAATCTTCGACGGAGATCTTGCGGATTGGGCTTCTTTCCGTGACATGTTCACGGAAAAGCACATTAAAAATCCCAAACTATCCCCCCCTCAAAAGCTGTACTATCTCCGGTGGCGTACCAAAGGCAAAGCTGGAGCAATCGTCAAACGATACTCGCTCGTTAACGAAAACTTTGCTCACGCGTGGGAAGCCTTTAGAGCGCGCTTCAAAAATGAGCAAAACGCGGCCGAAGAGAATCTCAAAATCTCCTTGGACATTCTTGCTATTTCCACAATAAGTAGTGAGGCGAACCCCAAAGCCTCCACTGCTGGAGTAAATTCATTTCCCGAATTTCTCCACTCAAAATATAAAATATCGTATCGGCGGTCGTGAAGTGCGGACGTGTTTCTCTTACGCTCTGTGGCCAGTTCAATTATACAATACTGTGCTGAAACAATTAGTTTGTGAATCATATATATTGGCTTTTTCGTCATGTTCAACTGCACTAAGTGCAAGACTCAGTGCTTAGCAGATGACCATGTCGCATGTGGCATTTGTCACTAGTTCATTTAAAATGTGCTAAGTTGAGTACTAGCATCATAAACTTAATTAAAAGCAACAAAAACGTGACATACAAATGTGGACATTGCATCAACCGTTCTTCTTCGTTCTCTCATTCTAAAGTTAACGGAGCTCTCAACAACTTAAACGAGTTGAGCGAATTTCTCAGCTCTATCGCAAACTCTCATTCGTCTTACTCTGGTGGTCAAAATATAAACGGTAACCCCCACAGTGCTGCAAGTGTCACCAACAAAATACTAACACGCTCTAAGGCGAAAGTTGCTGACGGTAACCGAATGCTCTCGGTATTCAGTGCAAAGCGCAAAAGCATAACACGTAACTCCCCTGCGCTCTTGCATTCAATTAATAAAAACAATATCACTAAGAACACGGTCAATGTTCGTTCTTCTAAACCGATCGGAAAAAGTGCACCGAAGCCTGTTTCTCCAAAATCTCGCTCGCAAACTAAAGGCTCATCAGCTCCGTTGCTTTGGCTACTGACGCCAGCGGGAGTGGTGATGACGTCGGGCTCTCGGCTAGTACAACTGCTCCTCTACACACTAATCTCAATGCGTCTCTATTGCATGCTGATGCTGCTGCTGCCGACGCTACTGCTGATGTCTCTGCTGCTGTTAACGACGCTATCTCTACTACTGCGCCTCGTTCGTATGCTGATGCTGCTGCCGCTGCAGTTGACACGAACTCTACGAATGCTCCTCTTTCGTATGCTGCTGCTGCTGCAGTTGTCACGAACCCTTCGAATGCTAACTCCTATTCTCCTAGCAATGATCATGTAGCAACAGCTAAGAGAGACAATAAAAAGCATGCAGGTGTTGTTGGAAGAATTTCTAATTCTAATAACGAGTTGGATGTTATGTTTAGCATGAAATGGGTCTACTTGTCGTTTTTTAAACCATCAGTTACCACGGAAACTATTGTCAACTTCATCTCTAAGCAACCTGGTATAGAACCAAATCGTCTCACCTGCCATAAATTAGTAAAGAGAGTAAGCCTGAAGATGTCTTCCAATTATACTATCAGAACGCTGGCGGCATAAGAACAAAAATGCTACAGCTGTTCCTCCCTGTTAGAATTTCACAATATACAATCTTGTGCATTTGAGATTGCAAATGTGCTCAATAGCAAAAATTTGCCGTCAATTGTGAACAGTGTTTTTACATTTAGCTAGCATCACTTTTTGCAAAACACAAAACTCACAGCTGATTGCCACAAAAACCGCTGATTCACAAAAACTGAAATAATTTTCTACTTAAATTGTTGACTTCTATAAGAGTTATGCATAAAGCAAGTTTTAAAGAACAATTAGTGGACTCTTTGATAGACCAAGCTGCTGAAGAAATTTTATTCAACGAAGGTAAGAAAAATTTCTGTTCAAAAATTCACTCAATAAAAATTTTTTTCACCAACGTCATGCTCAGTCCACTTTTTGTTTGGCTTTTCTCTTTTTATGCGCCGCTTTATTCCCTTTATTTCAATTTTTGCTGGTTTTGCGTTTATTTTTTAGTTTTCTGTATCTGCTGTCAGATTGCAACCCTGGGTTGCAATCGCAGAGCAAATATAAACTACGGGTTTATTAAATTAAATTGTCTAGTAGTCTACAAGAGCCTGGTCTCTAATTGATGAAGTATTCAATAAATAAAATAATAAAACTGGTACCCCAACCCAATTTGTGTCTGTTCGTCACAAATCCCTAAGACGAGCAGACACGGGGGCATAGAATCTCCAAATTCGATTCGCCCTAAACCCAAACAAAATTCACCTCTGAATTTTGGCCCAAATATAGCAGGAAAAACCGGAAATCTTTCCAGTGCCGACTCTTGCAGTTTTGTTGCCCCGGCAGGATGGCTATCGCCAAAATGGACTATGTCTTCACGGTGGGTCAACCCCGAATCCAACAAATCGAAAGGAAAAATGTCCAGCGCCTCCTGCACGGTCTCGTGCTTATATGTGCGCAATCCCAGGCGAAAAAGTGGAAACCGCCCGACGGCTAACATAATGGATCGAACACTTCCTAATATCTCTTCGAGCTCGAATGCCACGCTTCCAAGTGGTGCGTCCCCATCAGCGGCAGGTTCGGCTTCAGCCCCATCAATCCAACTGCCATGCCCCTGAGCTCAACTTCCGGTTCTTCTGCTGCCCTTTCCATTAACTCCTCATCTCCGACAACCCCTGTTGTTAAGAATACGATCACGTCGGGCACAGATGTTGACACGCCAGCTTATTTGGTTTCGACCTCTTCGGGACGGTATAATGCCTCGTCCGACATCAGCTCCGGTTATCAGTCTGTGGGCAATCTGAGACCATCGTGCCCCTCAAATTCAGCACCAAGTAGTGACGACTGTTTTCATCAGTCACCCTCTGAGTTGCGCCGTAAACGGCAAGTTGATAGTCACGAGCAGTGCTGCAACATAGGTTCATCAGTGTCAGCAACATCAGCTCTGGCCTGCTCTTCTTCCTCACCTTTCGTATTTACGTCGAGCTGCAGCATGCTGAACGCATCCGTCAGCTTCACTTCTGCGTCTTCCGGCACTTCCCCGCAAATTATCAGCGTTGCTCCGTCCCCTGTCATAATCGGCGTACCGCTAGCGCCCGACCGCTTCATTCAAGAGACCGACATCCCTAGACGGTTATCTTTATGGTCTCAAGCTGAGCGGCTTCTAACTCTCCCTGAAGCCTGGCCGAAACGCACTCTCTATGCCACTCCATTTTGGGAAAAAAAGGAAAGACCGAGTCCCCTTGAAGAACAGACCTTCATTTCCAAGCGGTCTTCATTACTTTCCCGAGGTAATAAATGGTATGCTCCCTCTGAGCCTCAACTCACCAATTATCAAGACGTCTTAGCCCTGACTCCAACTCAACGGGCAGATGGAATTCTTTGGAAGGCAGACGGGCATGCGGGATGGTTTAATGCATCTTTTTCCGCTCTCCATGTTGACCTGAGCAACGACAACCGCCAACGCCTCGCCACAAGGATGAAGAACTCTCCCCAAAAGAGTGGCGCCTGGAACGTATCATCAGCGCTGTGGCCCTGGCTATTGCCTGCCTGGCCTTGTCACTCTCCGCACGCGACTGTGACTACTCTAGGCGATGGATGGGAGGAGGCCATGATCATCACCAACTGCTGCATTCATGGCGCAAGGAAGCGCCTCAACGTGAAGTTGCACCCCTAGCCAGCAAGGGGCGCGACGAACATCCCCGATGGCGGCCGGCCCCAGTTGCATGACTTGGTGCGCGCCCACGACGCGTGGTGCTAATCGCGCAGCCTGATACACGCGTCCATCGTGGGATACGTTCCGTTGGACTGCTTAGGCGCCAAGTGCGTGAACACCAAACCAACGGACTATCTTTTGCAGTCCTGCAAGGCGGCCAGAATGGCTAAGCGCCAATGAGAAACTTCTCTTCCCTGTTGTAGAAACCCCTCTTTATCCATTTCAATTCCATTCTCCTCCACATTCCACTTCCAGCTGTCACTTTATTTTCCTTCCATGTTCTCACGCTAAAAAGCGACAAACACAATAAAAAAGTGACCTATTAGTGGTCGCAATAACCCGCGTGAGCAATTCCTTTTTCCTTAATTAAACTATATGTTAAATTCCTAAAAATCAATAAATAAACGCGCAATTCAGCGCATATTCAACTAAAACCCCCGTGTCCCTTTATTTACAGAAGTTGCTATCGACTCAAAAATATATAAGTCAATAGTGACTTAAAGAGGCACCAACAAAATATGTGCCATTATCGCTCCTGATTCTAGTAGGCGTTCCACGACGATTGATGAAGTTGCGTAAACAGACGATAAGGCCTCGGTGGAGAGATTTTGTGCCAGTTCGAGATGTGCTGCCCTAACTGTAAGGCAGGTAAATATGACTGCCCATCTCTTCTCTCTGCGGCGACCTATGCTGACGCCGAACGGTCCAAATAAGTCTACGCCTGTATATATATGTACATATATACATATACATATTATGTGAATTAGCGTACGTATGGCGTAACGCGATCAGCTGGCAACGGACCCATAATTGGCGGCTTGGGCTTGGCACTATAGATGCGGCATCTTTGGCAACTATGCTGAACGGCTTTCAGGACGGCTTTAGCTCGGGGAAACCAGAATCTTTGTCGTGCCTCGTTAATAATGGCTGCAGTGTTTTGATGGTGTAACTTCTGATGAAAATGTTGCATGATGAGTTCCGATAATTTGTGCTTTTGAGGCAACAGAATCGGTCGTCGGGCATCAAACGGCAAATATGATGCTTCATCTATGCGGCCTTTTACTCTCAAGAGGCCATCTTCATCCACGTATGACGACAGTCAATGTTGCCATATTCACAGTTTTAACTGTAAATAACAGTTTTTTAGACAAGCTCACAGTTTTTAAAATTACCTCCTAGTACAAATTACAGTTGTTTTTAAATTTCAGATTTGAAAGAATAAATTAAAATGTCTTTAAAACAAAATGAAAATGTGATTTGAGTCGTAGTACTTTCGTATTTAAGCTTGTTATTTTATTTAAAATGAATTGTTTTGTGTTATTTTTGTTTAATAAAATTTAAAAAAACCGTATTTTTACAAAAATCATTTCGGTTTTGAAGGTTACAGTTTTTCTTTTTGGAATTTACAGTTTTTTGGAAAAAATGAAGATTAGTTTTGAAAGCAGTTATCTCCTTTGCGTAATGTTCCTTTTGCACCATTTGACATAGCAGCTTCTCGGCATCATTTATTTCGTCCACAGTTAGCGCACCTCGAGTTTACTGGCAATTGGTCGAGCAGTGGCGACGTCTTAGTAATCGGATAGCGCGCAGTACCCAGGCCAGGGATCTCTTCAGCTTCAAGTACGAGGATAATTTTTTAATATCTATTACATTTGTACTTGCCTGATAATGCAGGAGTAATGCTGCTTTGACTTCTTTTTCTGACGATTCCAAGGGAAGTTCCACTCTCTCGACTGGCCAATATTGTTCACCTTGCTTCAGAAACTCTGGTCCGCTCAGCCATTCGCCTTTGAATTGACATACGGCCGGAAACTTCGGTCGTGTAGCGACATCCGCAGAGGTTAAATTGGTAGGTACCCGTCGCCATTGTAATTGGGCTGTCGTGTCGAGAATCTCTGCTATGCGATGGCTTAAAAATGGCTTGTACTTTCGCTGAGATGAGCGAATCCAATGCAGTACCGTGCGGGAGTCGCTCCAGAATACCGTGCGAGAGATAACTATTTCGTGGTTTTGACAGGCTAGATGGCTTAGATGTGTCCCATATACTGCTGCTTGGAGTTCTAAGCGAGGAATCGTCATAGTTTTTTGCGGGGCCGAGCGAGTTTTTCCGACTACAAAGGCGACATCAACCTCTTTGCCATGGGCAATGCGGAAGTATCCGATGGCGGCGAAGGCGGCTTGGCTAGCGTCAACAAAAATATGTAGCTGATCGTCTCTCGATTCCCCCAAGTGCAGCGAGTAGCAACGTTGAATTTTGAAGTCTTTCACGGCTTGGAATGCTGTCCACCAAGCAAACCATTTTTTAGACAATTCGGCTGGAATCGTCTCGTCCAAATGCAAGTTACATTTCCAGGCTGCTTGAACAAGAACTTTCGGTAAAATCAGGAAATCTGCCAGGAGGCCAAACGGATCGAACACGGCCATAATGGCCAAATTCCTAATAATTCCCTTTTAGTTGGTGGGCGAAGACCTTCAATGACGTGTTTTGGAATGCGATGAACTCGTGTGTGAAACGTAAATGAATCGGTTGATGTCTCTTAGTACATTCCCAGTACCTTCTCCGTCGTTGCTTGTCTCTCCATATTGAGTGGATCATCTTTGGCGGTTGCACCGCCATTTAAACTTGATTGTAGACTTTTACAGTTTTTTTTTTTTTGTCGGAATATGAAAAACCTACCAGCACGCAGACAAGTATTTGTCCATTGTACTGGTAAGCGAATTCCTTTTACTGAAATCTTCCTGAGCTTTTAATAAAGCGGAGGATTTTCGATGGTGGCAAGGAACTTAGTTGATCGGTTCTCACCACGTCTGACTCCAGCAGCTGCAATCGCGACCTGGAAAAGGCGGGACACTCGCATAAGAAGTGGGTAGCGGTATAATCGTCCTCCAGACAGCTCTCACAGACGCTGTCGTCGGCCAGACCCATCGCACTCAGGTGTTTTGCACCTACAGTTACTGATGAAACGTCTCAGCTGCAAACCTGCTCAGCGTGGATGTTAACAACTTGCTGAAAAATTTTCTTTGCAGTTTCTTTGCACACGAAATCGTCTACGTAATGTTTTTCAATTATTGCTGCTACAGCTTCCGGGAAACGGTCATTAAATTCTTCCGCGTTCAGATTCTTGATGAATTCCTCGCAACAAGGCGAGCACACAGCGCCAAAGATCATCGAGGACATATCATAGTGTTGTACGGGATGAGAGGTGTCTCCATCTCTCCGAACAAATCGCTGTGCATGTTGATCAGCCGGGCGTATGCGTATCTGTGAAAACAATTCACGAATGTCGGCGGCAACGCCCACTTCCTTCTGTCGAAATTTGAAAAGAATGCCCAGGAGCGGTTTTTCTTGCTCCGGGCCTTTGAGAAGTGTTGAATTTAGGGACATACTATCAACGGCTTATGCGGAATTTGGACTGCGAAGTGCGGTAAATACAACACGGGCTTGCTTGTATCTGCAACTTCTTCAGCCGTCAGTTGCCGCGCATATTCTTTCTCGATGTATTTGTTCATTTCGCATTTGTATTTTTCGGCAAATCCTGGATTAGATTTCATCTTACGCTCGACTCCCATAAGGCGGCTCTCTGCTAGTTGTTGACTATTTGGAAATATAGGCGGGTAATCTTTCCAAAGAAGACCTGTTTCAAACTGTTTGCCGATACGTTTTGTGGTATGGTGAAGAATTTGTCGGGCTTTTATGTCGTCTTCTGACTCTATTATTTTGGCTGTCATTCGCCCCAAAGCTGTCGGTAGCAAAATATTCCGACACCAATTGATGTAGCTCGTATGCTTGGGGACTTTCTTGAATGTATAGTACGAACCGGCAAGATGGCGATTGTGATTTCATTGGGCCATTCGCGACCCAACCTAGTTGTGTTTTTGCTGCAACTGGGCTAGAATTATCAGCTCTTACTAAAGTTGTCGTCACCCCCAAATGTACGCAATCCAATCCAAGAAGAATTGCAGGCTTAGTATTGACATAATCTTTGAGCGGCAAAAATTCGAAGTGTTTGTGATCATTTCTTTTAAACGACTGAACGGGCAGATTCAGGTTTCGTATTGTGCGTATGTTCTTAATGGTGAATTTCGATGCCTCGGCATCCTCGTCGATTTCCAGGCTGACTTTTGCTGATTTTTCCGTCGTTACCGTCTGGTCGTACCACTGAAGTTGCAAGGGTTGTGGTCGGCCATTTACACCAAGCTGTTATGCTACACTTTCTTCGATGAGGGAGATGGCGGAACCTTCACCGAACATTGTGTAAACGTCGAGTTTACCGTTTGGGCCATATAGGACCACAGGCAAAATTTTATATAGCTGGTTGGTTGTAGACGCTATTTGGCAATTCAGCAATGACTGCACCGCAGTGGGTTGCTCGGTTGCTGCGTTCCTCATGAAGACTTCGATGATGTTGATGTTACAACCATTGATGTCACACCCTCTTCTACGACGACACTGTGCCGCGCCATGATCTTTACGCAGACATGAGAAACATAAATGCAAACTCTTTACCCTCTTCAAACGGTCATCGATACTTAACGTCTGAGTAAATACTTTACAACCGGCCACAAAATGACCTTCTCCACACAGCACACACTTGAAATCCTCCTTCTGCACTTCCTCCTTGACATGCATCACCCTATGCGGCTGGTGACTAGATGTATTGCTCTTCGAGGACGTTGAAGCTTGTTGTGGCAGCAGGCACACAACCTTTGAAAGGTCCGTGAGCCAATTTGCGAAGTCATCTATAGTGGTGTAGGGTTTAACAGTACTGGCATGCCTTTCCCACTCATACTGCTTACTGGCGGACAATTTCAAAATTATTTGCTTAAGCAACATCGGATTAGAGAGGTGATGTTGGCAGCCCGCAGATGTTAAAAACGCTAAAAAATTTCGAACCTTGGTTAATAAGCTCACTAATTGTTCGTGCTAGTTCTCGCTTATGCATGGCAGCTGCTGCAACATATTTAACTGGTGGCGAACTAGCAGGCCTGGTCTTCCAAAAAGAAACTCCAATTCTTTAATGGATTTAGGAACGTCGTTTGGATAGATCAGCATCGATGTCACTGCTTCTCTGGCGAGCCCCACGAGGTTTATATGCAAACGTATTAAATTTTGTCGATTGCTGTATTTGAATGTCTCGGAAGTGTCCTTATAGTTGGCAACGAATAAGGGCCACTCCGCAGCATTTCCCGAAGTCGGCAAATCGTATAGTTTAGTGCTAGAATCACGCTGCACTATTGGCATGACTTCGCTGGCAGTGTGGTCGGTTGATGGTGTTGTTGTAGTCTCTCGTGATTGCATAGGCAAAATTTCGCCCGCGGTAGTAGCGTGCGTTTGCATTTGACCACGAAGTCTCTCGATGTCTCGTTGGCTTTCAGCTGATGTATTCCGGAGTTCCTCAACTGATGTCCTAAGGGCGTTTAAGCTTGCTAGAATCGCGGAGAGTTGCTCACTAGCGGCATTTGGTACCGTCTTTCTCCATAATTGTGGTCTCCAGCACGGGATCGTCTTCAATGTCTGATGATTGTGTATGTCCAGTACATGTAGAATTCCTCAGATTATATGGCGGCGGTGTGGACATCTAATACTGTGTTTTTTCTTTTAATTTTGTTTAGTGAAAACCCTCACAGTGCGTTGCAATTAGATGTAAACACAAGTGACTTTGCAGCTGTCAATGTTACAGTGGCTTACGGCGGTGAGATGTCGTTGATTCTGCAAGCGGCGGCTGTTCGAAACAGCAATGGCCAAGGCGGCTAAATATTAAAATTATCGGCTGTATCTCTGTTTCATTGCTATGAAAGTACTCCAAATTTCGTTGCTATAGCGTTCAACGGAGGGGCAAAGGCTGCAGGAGATGCGTTCTTTTTGTTGGATCGGTAAGTGGCGGCTGCTTTAAGCAGCAATATGGCAATGGCGTAAGGCGGCACAATTCCAAAGCATATAAATTTACCGATGACGATTTTATGAAATTAATTTGAATACTTTTTGGTCGTACACTGAAGCGCAAAATAAAGATAGCGAATAAAGAAAGCGATGTAATTATTAAACAAAGAAACGAATGTAATGGCGGCAAAAATTTTTGAATAACACTTCTTGATTTTAACCCGTAAATCAAGGTTTATATGGTAATTACCAGCGCTAACAATAACAAAATTTCATATTGCGCTTGCAATCGTGAATTGCATACCATAAATTATTGCCTAATTTTTTGCCACTTGTCGAGCATTTGCCTTGCCGTTTCTGCTTTCCGGCGCAAAGAACTCGAGATACTGCAGTGCTATCTTGCACATCCGATTTTATTATTCATATCATTTTTCTCGCGCGTAGTAATACGTTACGTAAAATAAAATAAGAAATTTATAGCGGCTTAGCAAAAATTCAATTTTAGTTCTCAAATAAAAATTCGCTACTGTGGCCAAAGTAATCCGAAGGGGAATTCGTGTTTGAGCTGCAATCCGAAATTTATTTTCGGAGAAATAAATCTTTGCGTAATTAACTTGAGCAATTAGCCATCGCGTTTGAGTCCATATCCACGAAAGTTGAAAATTAATTTTTTGAAGCCCTCGGCCGGCTGAGAGCGGCCAAGCTCACCATCAACTGAGAGAAACGCGAGGTCTTCCAGAAGGAATTACGCTATTTAGGCCATACAATAAGCGAAAAGGGAATCCATACGGACCCAGAGAAAGTTGCACCCATCAAAGAATTGCCCGCGCCACAAAACATACGTGAGCTGCGGCGATGTCTAGGCATCGCATCATGGTATCGTCGGTTCGTTCCCGAATTCGCGGACGTCGTCCAACCGCTAATTGCTCTTCTACGCAAAGGGAAGCACTGGAAGTGGACCGAGGAACAACAAAGAGCGTTCGAAGACCTAAAGACAAGGCTGAGGGAAGCACCCGTCCTAGCCTGTCCAGATTTCGCACAGCGATTCACGCTCCAGACCGACGCCAGCGACTACGGGATCGGAGCAGTTCTCACGCAAGAGTTGGAGGGACAAGAACGGGTTATCTCATACGTGAGCCGCCACCTCAACCCTGCTGAAAAGAACTACTCACCCACAGAGAAAGAGTGCCTGGCGATTGTCTGGGCAATACGGAAACTAAGAGCATATCTTGAAGGATACCACTTCACGGTGATAACAGATCACCTCGCATTAGAGTGGCTAAACTCCATTGAGAGCCCCACTGGGCGCATAGCAAGATGGGCACTATAACTCCAGCAGTACACCTTCGACGTCGAATACAGGAGAGGCAAACTAAACGTGGTCGCTGATGCCCTTTCACGACAACCGAGAGAAACGTGCTGCAGGGTGACAACAGATGAAGAGACAACAAAGGAATGTAACTGGGTAAGAAAGAAGAAGGCTGAGGTACTAGAAGAACCAGCCAAACTTCCTGACTACGTAATAGAGAATAGGCAGCTGTACCGCCACATACCTAGCAGAAGTCACGATGAAGAGTGTACCCCATGGAAACTGTGCGTTCCCACCCCGCTACGCGAGCGAGTTCTACAGGAAAACCACGACAACCCAAGGGCCGGCCATCTAGGGATCCGAAAAACAATCGCAAGAATTGCCAACCGGTATTACTGGCCGGGCATGTTTCGGGATGTAAAGAAGCATGTCGGAAAGTGCGAATCCTGTCAACGCTTTAAGGTCAGCCAGCAGAAGCCCGCCGGCAAAATGCTAACCCAAATAGCTGAAGAACCATGGTCCATACTGTGCACTGATTTTATGGGACCACTGCCTCGGTCGAAGCACGGCAACACAATGCTGCTCGTACACGTATAATATAACGTCAAACAGCAGCAGCAAAAATAAGTGCATGATAACGCGGTCCAAAAACCGAAAAACTGCATTATCGACACTGCAAATGTAAACGATCTGGCACCACCACATCTCCGAGGGAAAACACAACCCTGGTAAATCAACGAAAATAAACAACAAATAAACAACACAAGAAGTAGAAATAAAAGAAAAAAAGAACGAAATGGCTTTGGAGGCCGACAAGGAGATCCAAAGTCACACTAAGGACACTACCGATCAACAAGCATACGAGACAAGTCGACAATGCAACAAAGAGGGGACCAACAGGAGAAAACACTACCAACGCTCAGATTACGCCGGCAGACAGACGACACGCCCCAACACTGGGCGATAGTCATACCGGACAGCAGCAGCGAGTCCGGCAGCAGCGTAGAAGAAATCTACGACCCGCATACCCGCTGGACGCACGAGGAGGAAATAGCAGACGATGGCAGCAGCTCGTCGGAAAAATACAACAGCGCAGATGGTAAAATGGGTGACAGTGAGGACGACAGGGAAACTGTCATTTTCGACGGGGCCCCACTCCAGTACCAAGAGCAATCGCAGATGGAACTATGGCATACGACGTGGTTGCAAGACAACGTACGACACCTATCGCAGGTAGGTAGTACTGATAGTACGCTCTTCCACCCGCAGCAGTCGCACCCAACCCCGGAGTCATGGGCGCTACTCCCCCTCTCCCCACCGGCAGAAGACGAGGAGACACTATACAACTGGCCAAACGACATACTCGCACTAGACGACAGGGTCGAACTGGATTATGACCCAAGCGATCTGGCAGAAATACTGGCAATGTTGCAAGACGACCCCCAGACGAAACAAAGACAGCCATCACACTGCAAACAACGAGCGAACAACCAGAGCTGCCTATAGCAGTCCAACGCGCCGTGGCCAGAGCACAAAAAAAGGGGAAATCGGCCCAAACACGATTCAGAGTGGTGGACGCAGGTAGCACATACCAAGTAACGATCCGGAGGTCCGGCACCGTCAAGGTAAAGGCACTCCCTCCAAAGAAAGGGAGGAATGTGAGGACCTAAAAACTTGCGGGCAATTTAGGCCAACAAATTTATTAAATTTTGAATAATTCTGAATTCTTTGAAATGTACAAACTAAATTACTTTTGAATTTCTTATATGTAAATTAAATACTTAAAATATGCGTTGAAATCATCATGCAATTCAAAATTGTAACAAACACACATACAACTAAAACTTTCTCGTTCACACTAGCCGCAGCAAGAAGAAGCACCATAGATTGCAGCATAAAGCAAAAGGCAAGCAAAACGGGAAGAACAAGCACAGGCAGCATATAAACGGCAGCAGAAAACCAGCAGACTTCACTTCCTGGTTGGCTGACGAGCAGAGAGGTCGTAGGCGAGAAAGTTTTACTTCTTGCAGTAGTCGCAGCAGAGGCGAAAGTTTTACTTCGCCCTTCATAGTGCCTTTTTCAATCTTATTTTTTTTAGCTATAAGATTATATACGGCCGAACGTTTTACTTCGGCCGCATAGAGTTATAATAAGATATACGTCGAGGAAGTCTTACTCCTCCGGCTTTAGGCATCTTTCTCCATAAACCCAATTTTCCAATAAAAGAAAAGTATCAAAATTTGAAACCAAAATCTTCTCCATTTTTTGAGGACCCGGACAACCGCTGAGATTATACCCCAGCTATCCAACCCCGAGGAAAGGGTCATTACAGCGTATTGACGGCACATTTTAGCACTTTGTTCTGGAACCAATGAATGTTTTTTAAGCTGCTTGCACTAGAGCAACCCCAAAGTTGAGCCCCGTATGTCCATATTGGCTTAAGTATTTATACAAAAGAATTTTATTTATTTATTTACTGTCGCAATTACAATAATACAAAACAATTTTATAGTGAGCCGATAAGGCAGATTGCCTTCCCATAAGCCAATTCATGGTTTTGAATTTTATTTCTAGTTCTTCCTTTTTCTTTTTTATATTGTTACATCACCAACACCTATACACAATGTATCACCAACACAAATTGCACAACACACAACCTTACGCACACAACATACACACATAGTACCGATATTTAGACATAAACAGTAATAAGAAGCACTGAGTATTGTAATAAGAAGCACAGTAATAAGAAGCACTGAGTATTGTAATAAGAAGCATTGTAATAAGAAGAAGCACTGAGCACTGTAATAAGAAACGTAGTAATAAGAAGAATCACCGAGCATTGTAATAAGAAACGTAGTAATAAGAAGAAGCACTGAATGTTGTAATAGGACCAGGCGACAAGTGCGCGCTTTAGCTTACGCGGCATTCCTGGGAACGGCGTAAGCTGCGCGACAGCGTAGGCTGGCACCAGCCAAAGGGATAAACAAAGAATTGGCTATAAAGGCGGGTGCCGGCCAGTGCAACAGGCAGTTCTCACTCACCACTGACAAAGTCAGTAAAGATATTAAAGTTAATGCAACAAAGTCGCATAACAAAATATTAAAGTGATGCAACAAAGTTGCATAACAAAATATTAAAGCGATGCAAAAAAGTTGCATAACAAAATATTAAAGTGATGCACAAAGCTGCATAACAAAATATTAAAGAGATGCAACAAAGTTGCATGGTGCCGAATATAAAGTTACAACCTGATTATAAAGCTACAGCCTGATTATAAAGTTACAACCAGATTATATAGCTACAACCTGATTATAAAGTTACAACCAGATTATAAAGCTACAACCTGATTATAAAGTTACAATCTGATTATAAAGCTACAACCTGATTATAAAGTTACAACGCAATAATAAAGAAACCCTACGTAAAATTTCAAATTAACTCTGTTTTACTTATTGCGTGAGGGCACGACACCAAAACTATATGCTCATTCTATTTAAGCTTGGTATCTAGTGTCATACCTAGGTACTTGGCTGTATTTGAGTACGGGATTTGTACACCGTTTATATATAGTGGTAGGTATCGCACTTTATTGTACGAGAAATCGATATGAACTGATTTGGTGTTATTTAATTTTATGCGCCACTTCGCTGTCCATTCAGATATGAGATTTATAGCCTGTTGTAGCTGCGCGGTTGACTCCCACTCTGTTTTGCCTACTGATAAAATCGCTGTGTCGTCAGCGAAGGTTGCTGTCGTGCAGTTTTGTAAAGTTGGTAGACCGCATGTAAATAGCAGGTACAGGAGCGGTCCCGAACACTGCCCTGTGGGACTCCAGCTTTAATCTCTTTTAGTTCGGAATATTCGTCTTCTTGTTTCACTCGGAAGTAGCGGTGGGATAGATACGATTTGAGTATCTAGTAGAACTCTATCGGCAAGAGGGCTTTTATTTTGTTAAGTAAGCCAGCGTGGCATACCTTATCAAATGCTTTCGATACATCCAGGAAAATTCCCGAGCATACCTTCTGGCTAAGCGCTGATGAGTGTTCGCCCGTCGCCTCGTCGAAACACAGCCCTGCGCACTAAACACAGCTCCGCGCGCATGGCTGCCAACCTCGTATCATGCGAGCGTCTGGGCGAACACCCAACTTCGCGCTGACCGAAGTTTTGCTTCGTCTCTTTCCTGTGGATCATCGAACAACTCGGACGTGCCGATAAAACAAACTTCATCCAGCGTTGTGGAAAATCGAGTGCCATCTAGTGATCTAAAAACTTAAATTTGCGATTTTTGTATATAACATTTTAAAGAGTCGATGCCATATTCGAGCACGAACTCATTTCTTTTGTATCGATACTGCCCGCGCCTGTGCGCGTAATAAAACCCCAGTTTTTCTATAAACTTCAAAGTGTTGGTTAATGGTGCAAACGTGGGATTCAGCCCAACTATCTTTCCATGGTCCTTCGAGGCTTACAAAGCCAGCCCCTCGCGAGAAAATACTTCCATTCGCTTAAGCAATCATCATTTCAAAGAAAAAAATAAAGTAAAATCAAAACTTTGGTTGCCTGTGTAATCGCCGTGCATACGTGATTAAGCGCAAAAGTATATGCCATATGCAAAAGCAATAGTAAAGAGGCGAAAGTGTAGTGCAGAACATAAAGAGGTGCATGAAAAAAAATAGTTCGAGCAACGATGAAGTGGTAAAGTGCAGGTGTGAAAGCGTAAAAAATACAAAAGTTCAATTGAAAACCCGAATAAATACGCAGTAACCTAGCCAACAAGTCCATTTTTCAATAAAGTTTAAAGTTGCCTTTCCATTTTGCTTAACAGCAGCAGCAGTTTGTAAACAAAAATTTTACTAAGTTAATACATTCCGTCTACTGCTCTGCAACATTGTGCAACAATTCCTGTACGCTATATTTCGGCTCGGCAACATTGTGCAACAGTTCAACAACGCTACATTTCAGTTCGAAACTTTGTGTAACATTTCGGCTTTGCAACATTTGTGCCAAAACAACAAAACAAAATAAGCGATCAAACCTGTTAAAAGTGACAAAGTTTCAAAATTTATACCAAAGTGCGGGAAACTGCATCTCAAGTGGCAGCTCGAAAGTGTACGCGCGAAGTAAAAAAATGCAACAGGCCAAGCAGTGAAAATACAAAAAGCGTTTTAAGCATTGTAATTGTGCGACAATAAGCAACGCACAAGTTGACACAAAACTAGTGTCAAAAGCAACAACAACATTTGGCCCAGTGTTCGGTTCGTCTACGGCTTAGCAGCATTAACCAAAAAAATAGCCACAGCTGCAGACTCAAATTTCGGGAACAAGCTCCACCAAGATTAGCAGAAAAGGCAGCATCTCCACGACATCAAGCAATCGGACCACGCCTACACTCATTAACCGCAAAAGTAAATATATTCATCAAAACTGTAAGTGCCCGCATATCTCTCTCGATTATATACACATATATATTGAAAAACTAAATACTGGCGCGAAGTCCGTGGCGCGCTAAAAAATATATATATATAGTCCCACACATACATATATACACCCATACCCTCGGGTACGAGCATCGTTCTCGCTCACTCTCACTCATTGTCAAACCTACTGACGGATAAAGGAAGTCACTACCTGCAAACAAGAGCAGACAAAAATTTTTAATTAGTTTTTGCCTCCGGTTCGCAGATAGCGCAAACAATCGGACGATATTCCCGCTTCCCATCGCTCGGATTATACGCGCCAGTACAACAACAAAAATATCGTATGATCAACGATACACCGTTATATACACAACACAGCGCCATTAAAACCAGTGTGTTATATACTTTTATACATATATATATATACTTATAGCATATACACATCTCATATCTTATCGCATATACATACTCCTCTCATATATATATATATATCCTATATTGATATCCCACAAACGCGGTCCACAAGAAAGAAAACATTGCACACAGCCGCAGGCAATAAATTGCTTGTGGAATACCATACCATTGCCATATTGCAATTGCATACCATTAATTTCAGTCACCCAAATAGAAATTTATTGCGTCCCATTCACAAATTGAAGTTTTTTTTCTTGCTTCGTGGAGAAAATTTCCAATATCGTCAAATAAATTATCTCATATATCTATCAAACGCTACTCAAGGCGTGGAATAACACTTTGGTGAAATTTCTCTCGATATTGTTCCCAAATATAATTCATTGCTACTCCTAGCGTTGAATAAAACTATCCCAATCCCAAAGGAAAGTTATTCCATACGCCACGCTCTGCGTAAAGTTCACCTCCTCTCAAAAAATTTTTGTTTTTTGATTTCATACGCGACTCCCAGCGTAAACGAAATAATTTCTCCCTACTTCGGGGCGCAAATTTCCAACCCGTGGAATAAATTGCACACGATACGAATTTTTAAAAAAAATCTCATACGCGACTCCCAGCCTAGCTCTACCGATGTATCTGCACCTTGACGTGGTGGTAGGGCTTGCGTTCATCAAGGAAGAGTTAAGCTATGCCGACGGAGTGAGCTGTGACTTACTCTGGCAGGGTCTCCCTTGTCGGAAAGATGGACTCGGAGATGACTGACGAAGCCAGATACGAGCACTTCAAGCCAAGGTGTCGAGGTACCCGTGCCGAGGGCTGGATGGTCAGCAGTGCATAAAGAGCTGACCGCAAACGGTCCCCTCCGACGCTCGGGCAAGGTCGGTTGTATAAGAGCCTTACCCTGGTATGCCGGCTCTGCTGGGGTGGACGACCCTTTCCGTGCATACTCGTGGGACCAAAAATGAATGAACCTTTTATATATAAAAAAAAATAATATAATTACATCTAAAACCTCGGATGTCCAGGCTGACATCCTTGGTGCAGATGAGGATACACTCCTGGCATCCAGCCAAGAGTCGTCATCCACAATCACTCTACCAGTGAGTGCCAGCCATAGCACTCCAGACGAAAAACCAACCACTTCGAAGGCCGCGGTGAGTTCCAAGGTGGATACCTCAAAGCCTGTAAGAAAAAATGCGAAATCCGTGGGGGCGATTAAGAAATCGCAGTACCTGTAATAAGCAAGCAAAACAATTTAGTGTTTTATTCAGCGGCGTGTTTATTACGTCGTGTTGCTTATTATCCGGTTGATGATCAACTCCCGTTCAGTGATGCCAGACCGACGTTTTTAGATAGTGTGCATGTAAGGTGACAGTTAAGAGCTTAACTACATACTTATTACACGCTTTTCTTTTTAATAAAAAATTAATTAAAATAACTTAAAATAAAATATATATGTATACATATGTATATCTGTGTAATACTAATGATAAACCACAACTATCGCCCATATCGGTTCGGTGGCCTCACAGCTCGACCACTACGTGTTGTTCTAAATTGGCTCACAGGCACGACAGGAGAATTATCACTACCAGGGCTTGTTTCTGAATCATCACTGCTGGCAGTTGCATATTCCTCAGATGATGAGTTGAAATCCCCATGCGCTACCGGCAGTTCTGTTTCATCCACATTACAAACGGGATCATGTTGATCAGGGTTTATATTTGTATTTGTCCAATTACAATTATTTCCTGGTGGTACTACACTTATATCAGGCATGTCTTCATTATAATTACATTTAACATTTTCTTCAAAACATATGTCGCTAGCGTTAAAGTCACAGTTTTTTGTTTTTGCAATGAATCTACGATTACGTCTAACATAATTATCAAAGGTATCTTTAATTATGTATGAGCGATTGTTAACCATTCCAACTATGGTTCCATAGTGCCATTCCTTGCCATTTTTCTTAAAAATTACTAAATCTCCTATTTTCAATACCGGCAATGACTTTGCGTTCCGATCATAGTAATATCTTTGTTGCTCTTTTTTCTTCCAAATTTTTTTCTGAATTATCTCTTCCCCTAAATTATTTCTGTTCAACAGTGAATCCGCCACTGGTAATTTTGTTTTAATTAACCGCCCAAAAAATAATTCCGATGGTGATAATTGCATGCTCGCCACAGGAGTCGTGTTGTATTCTAAAATACGATATTGATATGATTTTATGTCATTTGCTTCGTAACATCGCTTTTAAATGTTCTTTGCTATAGCCACACCTTTTTCAGCTAATCCATTACTTTGTGGATACCGGGGACCTGAAAATTTAAATTTAATATTAAATTCTGAAGCATAACGATCAGATTCTCGAGAACCGAATGGACTGTTGTCACACTTAATAATGGTTGGAAACCCCAGTTTGAAAAATACTTGGTTGATTTGTTCGATTATATGTCCCGAAGTTTTATTATTTAACGAAATAGCTATCAAATAATTAGAATATGAATCAAAAATTGCAATAAAATCCCGACCGGCGTATTCAAACAAATCCATTGCGACTACATGAAATGGATATTTGGGCGATTCTTCTTGAACCAATAGCTCCTTTTGATTATTTCGCCGAAATTTTTCACAAATGTTGCATGCTTGAACCATTTCTTTAATTTGAGTACTCATTTTAGGCCAATAATACAAAGTCCTGGCGCGTGCCAGCGTTTTTTCAATACCCAAGTGCGGCTCATGTAACCACTTAGCCAATTTTCCTTGTAATTTAGTTGGTATGACGATTTTATGATCCAAAAGCAACAATTCGTTTTCAACGTGAAGTTCCGACTTAAATTTATGAAAGTGTTGACTCAAGTCACTCAGTTGATGAAATCTTGGCCAGCCATTTCGCACATATTCACAGATCCGACTGTAATCCTCATCCTCCTTCAAGATATTCCGATAGTAATTATAATTTTCCTCAGATACGCAAACTGATCTTGTAATTGAATGAATTACCCCCGAGAGGCCTTCCAACTCATCTTCTTCCGATAATTGAGCCCGTGATAAGCAGTCAGCAATCAACATTTCTTTCCCCGGTTTGTGTACCACAGTCATTTTTGGATATTTCAGTAAAAACATGAACATTCGCTGAAGACGCATTGAGACATCATCAATATCACGCTTTACCAACGTTTCCAATGGTTTATGATCGCTTTCAACGGTGAATTCCCGACCATACAAACAATAATGAAAACGTTGACAGGCGAAAACGATGGCCAAGAGTTCTTTTTCAATTTGTGCCCATTTTTGCTCACTCTTGGTTAATGTTCGAGAAGCGAATGCAACAGGGTGCTCGTTTTGTACCAATACACAGCCCAGTCCATCTTTTGATGCGTCAGTTTGAATTATTACAGGTAATTTCGGATCGTAAACTGCCAATACCGGTACAGAAGAGATAACATTCAATAAATTTTTAAATTCTGTGTCATGCTTATTATTCCATTCAAAGTCTACATCGTCTTGTTAAGTTACGTAATTCAGCCGTTATTTTTGATAAATTTGGAATAAAGCGCGCTAAATATTTTAATAGCCCAAGAAAACGCAAAACGTCCGATTTGGTTTTTGGTATTTCCATCCCCAGAATTGCTTCACAATACTTTCTCCCTGCTTTAATTTGATTTCCCGAAATTAGATTTCCCATAAATTTAACTGACTGTTTTCGATACTGAATTTTTTCCGAATTGAACTTAACGTTATGTTCACGTGCTCGATCCATTACTAACTTCAAGATATCATCATGATCTTTGAAACTTTCAGCGAATATCAGAATATCATAAAAGTAAATAAATACTCCAGGAATATCCCCGAATATTTTTATCATTGTTCGTTGAAACATTTCTGGCGCACAGTTAAGACCAAAAGGCAAGCGATTAAATCTAAAACGTCCGAAAGGTGTCATGAATGTTGTTAAATCCGATGTCTTTCTGTCAAGTGACATGTGCCAAAACCCACTTGTTAAGTCAATAACTGTGAAAACTTTTGCATTTGCTAAGCCCGAGGTGGGATCTTCAATTGTTGGAATCAAGAAATGCTCACGCTTGATGCATGCGTTAAGTGGCTTTGGATCAAGACACACACGTAACTTACCATTTGGTTTTTCAACAATCTGTAAGTTATTAATCCAATCAGTTGGGTAATTAACAGGTGAAATGATACCCTCTTGCACCATTTTGTTAAGTTCTACTTTTAACTTTTCTGTTAGTGCGTACGGTATTCGTTTCTTATAGTGAAGCACGGGCTTCGAATTTTCCTGCAAATAAATTTTAAATTCCCCCGGGAATCTCCCAAACCCCTTAAATATGTCACTGTACTGTTCAACAAACGACTCCGTTATGACAGGCATTGCAATTTTATCAATATCCATCCGTTTAACTATTCCGAAATCAATGCAACTATCTAAACCAAGTATTGGTTCAAATCTATCATCTACCACCAAAAAAAATGTTTCTTTGCCTATGTTCGTTTTAACATCAATGCAATTTACTTTAACGGTACCAAAGATTTTTACGTTATTATTACTATAATCGAATACAGGAAAGTCATTTTTCTGATTACAAATTTTAGTTTTAAGTTTTTTCGCTAAATACAAAGGAATGCAATTGACATCAGCTCCGGTATCGATCTTAAACTTCACTACTTCATCTTCAATTCTGTAATGTTTGATCCATTTATCATGTTTTAGTCCAAAAGAGTTTATTCTGCAATTATTTTTGTTCCTAAGCGTGATTTCTACCTTATTATAACAATTATCTACAATACCTGTCATGTCACCCCATGCAATACTACCAATTGCTCGATTGTTGCCTCTGCCATTGTTGTTGTTATCGCCATCTCGCTTTTGCTGCATTTGCTGCTTCTTCCCTTTCTGACGGCAGAAACGGTCAAAGTGACCCTTCCTCGAACAAATACGGCACGTAGCGTCCTTTGCTCTGCAGACGCTCTTATGTTGTATGTCCCATGGATATCCGCAATTAAAGCAGAACCGTTTAATATGGTCAATCCCCATCACTTGTGGTTTTTGCTCTGTTGATATGCTTGCAACCACTGACGATTTCGAATCCAAAATCTGCTTATGTGCATTCGCAGCTTCAAACGCCTTGCAAGTCTGAATAACTTTAGCCAACGATTCGTCACGGCCGTCCAATAATTTTAATTGAAGATTCTTGTCCTTAACTCCAATGATGATGCGATCGCGTAGCATTCGGTCTTCGTATTCCACACCACAAGCACATTTAAAATTGCAAAACTGGATTTGCTTGCGAAGCTCTGTTTCAAATTCAGTGAAGGATTGCTTTTCTTGCTGCGAAATAATGTGAAACTTGAAGGATTCCATGGCGACATTCCGTTGTGGTAAGCAATACTCATCGAATTTCTCAATCACTTCTTCCAATGATCGTTGTTTCACTGCATTTGGATTTATTTGTGTTGGTGCCGGGATTTCAGCTCCCAGTATTGAATTTGGGGTTCCATCGTTTGGATATAATGTATTGTAGATTGTTATGCCCTGTTCACCCAGTAACCAAATAAAAATCGCGATCTTGTCTATGTCCGGCTTATCCATTTTACCATTTGCAATCATCCATACCATGAAGTTTTGCTTCCATTTTTGCCATTCTGCGGTAATATTCGCACAATCCAGTGCACGTGGGGTGCGATTGTGCTCATCGCCAGACATTTTGAGGTTATGTCTTATGTGTTTTAGTAGATACCCACAATGAAAGTTCGACAGGCACTAACTTCCTCTGTATGTTCCGGTGAACTATTAATAAAATCCGAATTCAATTGTAGACTGTTTATAAGCTGCTATCAGTAACAATTCTCCACTTCTGACACCATGTAATAAGCAAGCAAAACAATTTCGTTTTTTATTCAGCGGCGTGTTTATTACGTCGTGTTGCTTATTATCCGGTTGATGATCAACTCCTGTTCAGTGATGCCAGACCGACGTTTTTAGATAGTGTGCATGTAAGGTGACAGTTAAGAGCTTAACTACATACTTATTACAGTACCTGAGGGCAGTCTTCATTCTCGACAAGATTGCCAAGAATGAGGCGGCCGGTACAATCCACCCCAAGGACAAAGTAGATAAGGTTCGTTGCCAGGCAATAGTTGAAGGGTACAAGGAGTATCAGGCAACTAAACCACTTCAGGTAGTGGAGGCAGCGAAAAGAGATAGATCCAAAAACGACTCTGTTGTCGAACCCAATAGGAAGCGAGTTGCCAGGGATGACTCGCCGGGCAAGACAGAACCTCCGATCAAGAGAAGCTACAACGAGGTGGCCAGGGATCACCTACAAGTTGCTCTCATTGACCAAATATCCGGCGGTGGCAAACCAGCTCAAGAGAAGTGGATCGAGATCGAGGCCAAACTCTCTGAACTGGTAAGCGACTTCCTATTCTCCGATGCGAACAACCCCATTCCTGGCTTCGACTCAAGCGAAACCTTGAGGGGATGTCGCATTTTTAAGTGTCAGGACGAGTTCTCGAAGGAATTCCTAGGCAGATGCGTAGCTGAGCTCAGCGAAGCATGGGAAGGCTTAAAGCTTAAGCTGATCCCAGCCAGTGAAGTCCCAAGAAAACCAAAGGCACGTATCTGGCTACCAAAGGTCGAGATGGAGGGCGAAAAGCTCATTCGACTCCTTCAGAGGCAGAACCCTAACATCCCAATGAATTACTGGGTAGTAATTCATGCAGAGAAATCAGTAGTGGGCGCGAAGAGCTCCTCGTACCTGCTGCTGCTGAACGATGAATGCCTAGCTCCATTGGAAGAATGCGAGTGTAAGCTGCTCTTCGGGGTAAGGACAGCGAAAATTAAGATTTTTAAACCCAATGAGCCGATACCGGAAGCTGATATCGAGGACGCCAACAAGCTGTTAGGCGACATGTCACTCCAAGCGGATACCATAGCAAATTTGGCGAGAGTCGATGAGGGTACTCCAGGCTAACTTAAAGCACTCTAGGTGCGCCTCGGATAACCTCCTAGTCTTCCTAAGGGAGGAAGACATCGATATCGCCATCATACAAGAACCCTGGGTCAGGGATCTTGAGGTAAAGGGTCTAACGGATGGTCTCTTCAACCTCTTTTACAGCAGCAATTCAGGTAAACCTAGATCATGCATACTAGTGAGGAAGCATATAAAGGCTTATCTGTGTTCCAATTTCAGTTATGAAGACCTTACTGTAATTAACCTGGAACTGCAGGACGGGGCCAGCCATTACATTGCCTCTTCCTACATGGCGCACGATAGACCTGCACCGCCAGTAGAAGTAAGGCAACTCTACGAAACGCTAGACGGATCTAGCCCACTCCTACTGGGTTGCGATGCGAATGCGAGA
Source organism: Neria commutata (assembly GCA_963457695.1). Taxonomy (NCBI): domain Eukaryota; kingdom Metazoa; phylum Arthropoda; class Insecta; order Diptera; family Micropezidae; genus Neria; species Neria commutata. The sequence continues at coordinate 38,783,683 of OY735245.1, forward strand.
CATTCGCTCTGGGGCAGCACCGAAATCAACGAAAGAGGTGAGTCATTGTTTGACTTTATTATTAATTCTAAGTTAAGCATTTGTAGTAGAGGCAATACTCCAACCTTTATATTTCCTAGCACTTCTGAATTCTGTGGGTGGGAAGGAGCTCTAGACATTACCCTCGTAACAGAAGGAAACCTAAAAGTGGAAAAATGGAGGGTATCCGACAGTGTATCTCTGTCAGATCATCGTCGGATACTCTTTGAAGTGAACATCAAGGTTGATGGTACTCCACCCTTTAGAAATCCAAAGAGAACAAACTGGAAATTGTTCAAAAGTATCCTATATAATAAACTTAAGAAATTACCAAACACCGAAAGCACCATCAAGGAGGAGCTGGACGCCAGGACGGAATCTTTTGAAAATGCGTTCGGGGTCGCATATAAAAGATCATGTCCAATGAGGTACGGCAAGAAGGCATTACCTCCTTGGTGGAATGACAACCTCACTGAGCTTAGGAAGCTAGTCAGGAAGTCTTTTAATGAAGCATACTGTCTACGCGAGGCCACCCTGCAACGATAAGCTTTTGCCCCAGGCCAAAGCTGCCAACCTTAGAATATAAGCTTAGATTTAAGTATATGGTCTGAAACGTTGTGGATAGTGGAACATGGGGTCGGACCTTGAAATGTCCTCCTTTTCCTGGCACTCGTAGCATAACCCCGATCTAGTAAACTCTCCGAAATTGATTTCTTCCCGCGACTTAAGTGTTTTCCCCTTAATATAACCCCGATATTACCGAAGAAGACCGACCAGCGTAGTCCGACCCCCGCTTCCACCAATCATCCAAACTTTGTTACAGAACGTAAGTTTAAGTTACGAAAGTGAAAATAAAATCATTATATTGCACCTAGTGCTACGAAAACTTGTGGTTTTTATTAAGAAGGAATTTTCCAATCGCGATTCAAATCGCCGCCCCTGTCCGCTAGCAACATACTCCACGGCTTCACCGACATCCCCGACAGGCATATAACTTGGCACCCCGGCCAGTTACGCCCTTCTTTACATACAAAAGTAAGGAATGGGACCCTTACAGATCGAATTTTAGGAAATACAAGAAGTCCATCCGCGTTGCTAAGAATACGTCTTGGAAGGAATTCTGTGAATCAATAGAAAATACAAAAGACTCTGCTAGATTAGGTAGAATCCTATCCAAGGGACACTCGCAGCCAACCTTTATAAAAAGGAGCGATGGTACATGGTCGGACTCTACGGAGGAATCCCTAGAAATCCTACTCAATACCCATTTCCCAGGATGCAGTGATTCAGAAATTCAAGTTGAAATTCTACCTGCACCAGCACCCCTTTCAGGGCCAGTTCTGGACTATCTGGTAAATGAAGAGAAAATAGCGCACGCTATTAACAGTTTCTCCCCTTTCAAATCGCCTGGTATAGATGGAATACTGCCGATAATGCTACAGAAGGCTTCACAAGGTGTGATACCGAAGCTAGCAGTACTATACCGGGACAGTTTAAGACTCAATCATGTACCACTAAGTTGGAGGAAGGTCAAGGTGATCTTTATCCCAAAAGTGGGTAAACGCGGTCACGAGACCGCTAAGGATTTTAGACCGATAAGCCTAACATCCTTCGTGCTGAAGACTCTGGAAAGGTTGCTAGACCTTTATATAAGGAGTAACTTCAACCCAACCAACATATCAAACTCTCAACATGCATATCTCAAAGGGAAGTCTACGGAGACAGCTCTTCATGAGGTCGTACGCACGATTGAGAGATCTCTCTACTCCAAACAATATGCAATGGCATCCTTCCTAGATATAGAAGGAGCATTTAACAATGTCAGCACCGAAGCAATCCAAGAGGCTCTTACACAGGTAGGGGTAGAAGATTGCATCGGCTCCTGGATAGTGTCGCTTCTTAAAAGCAGACGTATACAGGCTGGGATTGGCATAACGAACAAAACGAAATATGTTTGCAGAGGAACTCCTCAGGGGGGGGTCCTATCTCCTACACTATGGTTGATCGTTATGAACAAGCTGTTACTAACGATGGAGGCGGACAATGCCAGCGTAGTTGCCTATGCTGACGATGTGGTGATACTTGTATCAGGCTTATTCCCAGGCATAATTAGCGAAATTATGGAGGGCTCTCTAAGAAAGGTAAAAACTTGGGCCACCAGTTGTGGACTCGGAGTAAACCCAGAGAAGACGAAGCTGATGCTCTTCACCACAAGAACCAAAATTCCTACCTTTGTAAAACCTAAATTTCAGGGGGTGCGCCTAGAATTTTCAGATAAGGTGAAATACCTAGGAGTCATCCTCGATTCAAAGCTAAATTGGAGAACCAACGTCGAAGAACGTGTGAGGAAGGCATCGGTAGCTTTCTACTCATGTAAGAGAATGTTGGGCAAAAAATGGGGTCTAAAGCCGAAGATTATACACTGGATGTATACGGCCATAGTTCGCCCTATCCTATCTTACGGTGCGATTGTCTGGTGGCCAGCGCTAAGTAAGGCGTACATACAAACAAAACTCAGTCGTGTACAAAGGACAGCGGCAGTTGGAGTGACAGGAGCGATAAGATCCTGCCCAACAGAGGCGCTAAATGTACTCCTACATCTAATCCCTATAGAATTTTTTATAGAAAGTGCAGCGGCATGCAGTGCCATCAGACTTGCTGCGGGTGGAAGGTGGAAAGGAAGGACATACGGTCACGGTGTCATCCTTGACCGACTTCCGGCGAGCCTGAGGGAACTGCATGCTGACTACATTCTACCTAAAACAGAATTTGAAAACTCACTACCTGTACTATTTCCGAACCGTAAGACCTGGAGTCAAGGTGGACCCCAGACCAGTGACGAGATAAGTATCTTCACTGACGGATCGAAAATGGCAGGCGGTGTAGGAGCTGGATTCTTCATAGAAGAATTCAACCTCAAACAATCGTTTCGTTTACCCAACTACGCAAGTGTCTTCCAGGCTGAAATACTAGCAATCCTAGAAGCGTCGAGATCCGCACGCTCTCTAGAAACGGGTAAAATCAAAATGTCAATTTACTCTGATAGCCAGGCTGCCATACAGGCTCTATCCTCAAACACCATTCGGTCCAGACTGGTGGAGGAATGTAGGATGGAACTGTCAACCCTGGCCAGAAGATTTACAGTAACCCTGGTATGGGTACCGGGTCACAGAAATATATTAGGGAATGAAACTGCTGATGAACTGGCGAAGCAAGGCTCTACGCTTGAAGATTCAAGTGCGGCCGACGTGGGTGCTTCGTTAAGGGAGATCAAAGGCAGAATAGCAGAACACTACCTCTCCAAAGCAAAACGGAAATGGAGAGATCTGGTGACATGCAGGACCACCAAAGATATTTGGGGCACGTATGACATCGGGAAAACACTCACCCTTCTCAGAATGAACAAAAAAGATGTAAATAGGCTTACTGCCGTGTGCACAGGGCATTGGGGGGTAGGCAGACATGCGGCAAAACTTGGCATTCCCTTCAATCGGTACTGTCGCAGTTGCGAAGACCCGAATGAAGAGGAAACGATAGACCACTTTTTGTGCAAATGCCCTGCCCTAGCAAGGGGCAGGCTCAAAACACTAGAAAAAGGCTTCCTAGATAACATCAATGACATCCAAGGTATGGATATCATTTATGTTCTGAACTTCTTGAATTTCGCCAGATGGCTGTAGGTTGTTCGAGGCGTGGTAACAAAACGGCACTCAGTGCTAATTGATAGTCAGGACTAGCCACACAAACCAACCAACCAACCAACCTCCCAGCCTAAACTCTCCCTACCTAAAAAATTTTATTTTATACGCTGCTCTCTGCGTAAAATAAATTTCACTCCATCAAGAAATTTTTGTTAAATTTCATACGCTACTCCCAGCGTAGAAAAGAATTTTTTTCCTTTCTCCGCTTAGTCTCAAAGAAATTTATTTTAACACGCGACTCCCTGCGTGAAATAAATTTCATACGCTACCTCCAGCGGGAAATAAATAGCTCTCTTCAACAAATTTTAATTCATTGCATACGCTACTCCCAGCGTAGAAGAAAACAAATTTTTTTTTCTGTCCCTTCTTAAATAAATTTATTTTAAACGCAACTCCCTGCGTGAATAAATTTTATACGCTATCCCCAGCGTTCAACAATTTTATATTTTTTAACGCTACTCCTAGCGTGAAAAGAAAAAATTTCTTACGCTACCTCCAGCGTAAACCAACTCAGCTCATCGTCAAGAGAACTTATTGTCATCTCAGACGCGACTCACAGCGGAATAATAGCGAACAATATGCTAGCAAGCAAAAGTCCCCAAGAAACCAAATCAGTAGAGGAAATGCCATCGGGTACATCGGGTAAAAAGAACCCCGCCGCTACCAAAAGGAGCGGAACCTACTCCGCGGTGTCAGTTTTCATATTTGAAACTGACAGTTTAGTGCAATTCATTACTAAATTCTCAGTCACTCCCATAGAAGAGCTCACAAGGTCGCGGTTAATAGCGAAGCGAGAAAGACTCGAGGGCCACTGGGCCCGAGTACTTGCCGCCTTCAATACACTTCTCAATATCGACGACAGTGAGCTGCCCGACGACTTCATGGAGGCAGCGTGAAGGAAGTTCGAGCTTTGTTTGGAAGAGGTCGAGCGGTGCACAGAAGAAATACTCGATCAACAGGAGCTGCTTCAACCCGTGAGAAGCCAAGAGCCAGCAGCACCGCGAGAGACGCAAAGTGTCTCAAACGTTTATCTCCAACTCCCGCCTTGCGACACAGAAATCTTCTACGGTGGATATGAGGAATGGCCAGCATTCCGTGATATGTTCACGGCGGTGCACATAAACCAACCGAAATTAACTGAAGCCCAGAAGCTATACCACCTGCGGCACAAAACAAAGGGCAACGCAAGCGCTATCGTCAAGCAATACTCGCTAAACGACGAAAATTTTTCTCTGGCCTGGGAAGCACTTAAATCCCGCTTTGAGAACAAGCGAATTCTGGTCGACACCCAGATCAGAACCCTTCTGAATATCCCGACAACAACAACTGAAAGCAGTGAGGGAATACAAAAGGTACAAGCTACCATCAACAACTGTCTTTCGGTGCTAGCTTCCCATGGCATACCCACTAAAGACTGGGATCCCATCCTAGTTTATATCTGCTCGACGAAACTTCCCGAACAAACGTTGTTCTTGTGGGAACAATCCCTCAAGTCCCGAAAAGACCTCCCTCTATGGTCACAAATGGACGAATTTCTCACCAGCAGAAATGAAGTGGTGGAAAGGTTAAATTCAATTCGGCCGAACAAGGAAAAGAATTATCCGCAACCACTCCCGAACAGAACTTCAAATAGTAGGAATAATCCATTCGCCAATAATTCCACATTGAAACCCCATGGAAAAGCTCATTCCTACCATACAGAAAATAAAAGGGCACCCTCATGCCAACTCTGTAAGTCGAACCATTCAATGAAGTTCTGTCCGAAGTTCAAAAGGCTCTCAGTGCCCGATCGTTTAAAATTTGTACGGGAAAATAACTTATGTGAAAATTGCTTGGCGTTCTCTCACTTAAAACAGAATTGTTCAAGCAACTTTACCTGCGTCTATTGCCAAAGGAAGCATCACTCGTTGCTTCACTTGACTCCGGCAAAACCCCAATCTCACGCACAGGTAACAGTTGCACAAACCGCGAAGACTCGTGCTGTAAGCACGAGCGGAAAGCCTGAAGAACAACAGGGCCCGGATGAGCAACCCAGTCAACCACAGACCTCAAGTGGTAGTGGAGTTCACGCTTTGTTCTCCAACAATGGCGGAAAAGTTCTTCTTCCCACAGCGCTCGTTTCTCTAGAGCATCTAGGAGAACTCTTTACCCTAAGAACCCTAATTGACCAAGGTTCGCAGCGAACATTCATCGCCTCAAAGGTGCAACAACGCCTTAATATCCCCGTAAGGCAAGCCCACTTTGAAATTTCGGGCATGGGAGGAAAGGTCATGCAAAATGCTGACAAGATCTGCACGATCACACATGCAACCCCCAGCACCCGCATTCAAACTGAGGCGATCGTATTGCCTCAACTAACCAGATTCTTACCCACATTCGATCTCAGGCAACCAGATTGGAAGGAATTTGAGATGCTCCATCTCGCAGACTCCAACTGTTTCGCCTCGGCCCAGATCGATCTGGTCGTAGGGAGTGATATAATCCCCAAAATCCTCCTGGAAGGCATTCGGCACAACCTGGCAAATAGTCTCATGGCACAGAATACGATTTTCGGCTGGATCTTTAGCGGCCCGGTCACTGAAGTTGTGTCAACTCACCCAGCTCAAGTAGAAAAAGAGCCGAACTATTCACTCAGTTCTCAGCTCAGAAAATTTTGGGAACAGGAAGAGGTGCTTGACTCCATCAGCCCTTCTCCTGAGGACACGTTCTGTGAGGAGCTCTATCAACAATCCACGTCCCGCAGAACCGATGGACGATACGTGGTTAGATTGCCGTTCAAACAGGAATTCCCAGAGACCTTAGCCTTAGGTCAGTCACGGGTGCCAGCGCTCCAACAATATCTCAGCATGGAGCGAAACCTTCAGAAGAAAGGCGATCTGAAGGAAGTATACGACGAAGTCCTGTCGGAATACATTTCTCTCGGCCATATGAAACTCACGACCCCGCGTGAAAAAATTTCCAGTGGCAAATATTTCTCTTTCTATCTGCCCCATCACGCCGTAGTTCGACCGGAAAAAGTCACTACGAAAGTACGCGTAGTCTTCAACGCATCCAAGACGTCCGGTTCAGGCAACGCACTGAACGACGTTCTACACACGGGTCCGATCTTACAACCCGATCTCATGTTGCTGATTCTTCAGTGGCGCCTGTACCAATTCGTTTTCAATGGAGACATACAGCGAATGTATAGGCAAATTTTGGTCCACGAAGACGACCAAGATTACCAGCGAATCCTCTTTCGCAAATCCCCGGACGCCCCTGTTCAAGACTTCAAACTGAAAACGGTAACGTTTGGAGTCAACTGTGCCCCCTATCTCGCTATACGCACTCTCCAACAGTTAGCACATGAGTCTCATCATGAATTCCCACTCGCAACAAATATCATTCTCAAAAATACGTACGTTGACGATATTCTCTCTGGTGGGCATGATATTGCATCGGCAGTGGACGCGATGTCTCAAACGATACGCGCTCTAGCTTCGGCAGGTTTTCCCTTAAAGAAAATTATTGCGAACCATCCCGAAATTCTCAAAAACGTTCCAAAGGAAGATCTCTTAACTTCCGAGTTCTTAAAATTCGACGACACCAGTGCGACAAAAACCCTGCGAATAAGGTGGAATGCGCTTTCCGACACGTTTTGCTACTCTATAACCCCCGCCTCCGCCACAAAAGGTATAACTAAGCGACAAATCCTCTCTTCCGTCGCGAAACTTTTTGACCCGGCAGGATGGCTTTCGCCAATAATGATTCAAGCAAAACTCCTCTTGCAAGAATTATGGCTTGAAGGCACCCAGTGGGACGAATGCATGAAACCCGGTTCTCTTTTACGGTGGAACACTTTTGTCGAAAACTTAGGAGCCATTTGTGACATCCAAATCCCGCGATGGGTTAACACCGGCCCCCAAGCGGAATATACAATTACACGGCTTTTGTGATGCGTCCGAAAAGGCCTACTGCGCCACATTGTATCTCCGAGTGCAAGAGCACAGCTCCGTTTTCTTTTCCAACCTCTTAGTCGCAAAGACAAAAGTTGCACCCCTGCAAACCGTCAGTCTCCCGCGCCTAGAACTGTGCGGCGCGGTTCTGCTATCTCGTCTCATCAGGTCAGTCCGGTCCCATCTCGAACTCGGTGCTCACGAACTTTTTCTCTGGTCCGACTCGGAAATTGTCCTTGCTTGGCTCGAGAAACCTCCAGTCACTTGGAAAACGTACGTTGCGAATCGAGTATCTCAGATTTTTCAAAAAGTCGGCAGTGGCATCTGGCGACATGTCTCGAGCGCCGATAACCCTGCTGACTTAGGCACGCGAGGATGTCGACCCCAAGATTTGGTCTCCAATTCTCTCTGGTGGAACGGTCCGAAGTGGCTGCGAGAGCTACCTGCTGCATGGCCACGAATGGTGCCGCGCGCTATCCCGCCTCTCGAGCAACGGAGAGTTGAAGTGTTTCACACCGTTGAAGAACCCACCGATATTCTCGATCGATTTTCCTCCTTCACGCGAGCGTTACGCGTGATCGCGTATAAGTTAATTTCCGTAGTTTGAGCACTATGTGCTTTTTTCAAATTAAACAACGGAATTGCCTTTTTTAGCACTATGTGCTACCTTTATTGCGTATCTTGCTTCTCACTTGAAGTGAGCTTAAAGACTAAAAAACTTAAAAACTAATCTGCTTAATTCTACCCTATCTGCATCTGTCGCCGAATTTGCTGTCGTTGTTATTGTTGCAGTTATGTAGTTGATTGTGGAGTTGTTGTTGGTGTAGTTGAAGGTGGAGTTGTTGTTGTTGTTTGCGCAGGTGCTATCGCTGCAGTTTAGGTTGTTGCTGTTGCTGTAGTCATAGGTGTTATCGTGACTTCCAGCACTTGCAGCCGAAAGACGCTGACCGTGCAAGGGAACTCAGATTTGAGTTGGTTCCCATAAATGCAATGTGCCGGGTCTAGTTTCCCGTCACATTCCTTCGTGGAATTCGGATCACGATAACTACTCCCCCCGTAAAGAGGAGTCGTCCTCGACGTTTCCAAGGTTCCTCAGAGCTTCAAGGCCTACTTGGTTTTCTTAAGTTTCTTGATTAGCAGCATGATCAAAAGTATTATTGTGAATAACGGGGTAGAGAACAATTTGATTACAGATACTTTTAATTATAGGGAACTTTATAAAGAACAATATGATGTCATTATCTTGCATAATTTTTAATTTTGAATTTGAAATTACATCGCTTAGACTAACATTATTTGAAGATTCCGCTGACAATATAACTTCTGCTTCACGACTATCTAACAAAATCGGATTTATAACATTTATCTTTGCTAGTGTTACGGAAAGTATTATATTATTTAATTCAATTATGACTGCTCTGTTTCTTCCCATAACTAACTCGAACAGACTTCCTGGGTTTTTGGCTGTTGTTTTATAAGCTTTTAACAATTCGTTCACGGTTTGCGTTAATTTATATCAAAAAAATTATCTAAGATTACTTTTGTGGACAATCCTGCCGTTGATAAGAACAGTTGTTCCTAAATCTTTTTCAACAATCTTTTCAATGAATTGTTTAGTAAACTTATTCCCTATTCGTTTATTTGTTTTAACAAAAACCCTGTCACCTGGTTTATATAGGATAGTTTTTCTGCCTTTATTTTGGTATTCCAGGTCTTTGCGTTGTTTTTCCATTATTTTTTTTTAGCAATTTCTTTCTGTAAGCTCAATGGGATTGAATTAATAATGTCGATCGGCTTGTAATTTGTGACTGAATGAATTGTCTTGTTATATTCAACTGTTGCTAGAAGGATCAGCTCAGCTGTGTCGTTGATATTTTTTTCAGATTTGATGCATCTTGCTATTTCCGACAAAGAACAATGGAACTTCTCTACCTGGCCATTCGATGAACTATGAAAGGGCGGAACAGTAAAAACCTCGATATCGAAATGATCCCTTAATAAAGTTTTGATAGTATGGGAGTTGAAGGATTTCTCGTTATCACACACAATAGTTTTAGTATTTTTAAAGAAATTTAAAATTTGCAAAAGTGGCTCTTTAATTTCGACAATAGCTCATGATTTTATCGGTATTACTACGGCAAATTTTGAAAATTTGTCTACACAAGTTAAGAAGTGAGATTTATCCGTTGAGTAGATGTCCATGTGGAGGACTTCGCCAGGATTAAGAGGCAAGGGTGTTTTTCCAATTTCAGGTTTCGGGGGATGTCTTTGGTACTTGTTTTCATTGCATATCCTGCAACTAGAAACTAAATCTTTAAGCTGTTTCCTCATATTCGGAAAATAGTAATTTTTTTGAACTTGTTGTATGTTTTCGTGTGCCGACCTGTGCGCACGATTGTGCTCGGTTACGAGAATTTCAGTTTGGTCTGACGGGTTGAATATGTCTATTACGAATTTTTTAGTGTGCCGAAATTTAACTGCAGGAAAAAGTTTAATAAGTGTGTTTTGAATTTGTCCCAGAATAGGTAGGTCACAAAAGATAGCGTTGACGACATTTGGATTGACGGTTTCTTTAAGAATTTTGTATAAGTTTTGTAATGTAGTGAAGGTAATTTCATGCCTAATTTGTGTTTTAAAAATAATTTTTGTAATTTTGGCTTGTTCGGTTCCGTTTTTAATTATTAACTGATTCCTAAAACAATTAAGTGGATTTTGAACACTCGGGATAGTTGCAGTAAGTGATGCTTCACTATGTGCTGTCACATTATCCGTTTCTGTCTGTTCTGTCGCATGAATCATTTGTCTGGAGAGTGCATCTGCGACAAAATTTTCTTTCCCAGGCTTATAGAAGAATTTTGGGGAAAATTCCTCTATAAATGCTCTCCATCTCTTCATTTTAGCGTTACAATTCTTATCAGAGATAGCAAAGGTAAGTGGTTGGTGGTCAGTAAAGATGTTTAGCTGTCGTACTCCATATAAGTAATTCCGGAGTTTTTGTAAGGACCACACAATCGCAAGAAGTTCTCGCTCGTTTGTTGCATAGTTCTCCTCTGTTTTAGAAAGCGTACGTGATATCATGGTAATTGGTCGTCCGTTTTGCGACAATACAGCTCCAAGAGCGTGAGAAGATGCGTTCGTCGTAAGGTCAAAGGGTTTGTTATAGTCAGGATACAAGAGAAGAACATCTTCAGATGCTAAAATTTTTTTTTACTGTGTTGAAGGCGCTTACGGCTTCTTCGTCTAACACTATAGGCGATTTTTTTGACTGTTTAGCACTAACGTTTCCATTTTCGCCACGAAGAAATTTAGTAAGGGGTTTTGTTAACCTGGCGTAGTCTTTGACGAATCGTCTGTAGTAGCCAGCAAGTCCCAAAAATGAACGTAAGGCACGTAATGTCTTTGGTATAGCATAACTAACAATGTCTTTAACTTTTTCTGGACATGTCTTGATTCCCCTAGCGGAAACTAAAAATCCTAGAAATTCTACTTCGAATTTAAAAAATTTTGATTTTTCCAGTGATACACGCATATTGGCCTTATAAAGTTTTGTGAGAATTCTGTCTACATCTTTGAGGTGCTCCTCTTCAGTTTTGGAAAAAACAATTACGTCATCGATATAGACGTGACAGCTGTTACCTATTTCTTCTCTCAGTACATCATCAATAGCTCTTTGAAAAATACTTGGGGCATTCTTCAACCCGAATGGTAACCTGCAAAATTCAAATTTTCCGTTGTTGATAGAAAATGCAGTTTTTCCCTGTCACGCTCCCTCAAATTAATTTGGTGGAATCCAGATTTTAAGTCCAGAGTCGTGAAAAATACAGACTGACCTAAATTCGCAAGAATAACCGATGTATCTGGGATGGGGTATCGGTCACTTATAGTCTTTTCATTTAATTTCCTAAAATCGACAACTAAGCGCTTTTTAGGATTTCCCTCTTCATCAATACCTTTTTTGTTAACTACCCAGAGGGGATTATTATATGGCGATCGGGAAGGCCGAATTATGTTGTTTTTGAGGAGATCTGCTACTTCATTATTGACAAACTTTGATACAGCCACGGGGTATGGGTATGCTTTCGAGTAAACAGGTTCATTATTTGATGTCCGAATAGTCGCTGTAACATTTGTATTGAATGGAAGGGATTCATTAGGATCAGCAAATGTTTTTGAGTGCCGCCTTAGCATCGAAGCAAACTGCTCATCTATTTTTCTTGTGCCAATGTGATTCACTTCCCTACAATACAAATACAACAATTTTTCCTGATTATTGCCGTAAATTAAGGTACCACTTTTGGTATCTATTTTAGCACCTATTTCTCTAAGAAGGTCAAAACCAATTATGCCATCAAAGGTATCCAAATTTGGAAGTATGAAAAATGTAGCATTTTTTCCAAAGATATTTATTAGACATTTCGACTTAATGGTGTTAGTTCCGTTAATAGACTTTACAGAGAATCGTTTTTCAACTGGTTTTATTCCCCTTAATGAGCCGATATTTTTAATATAGCTTTTTGCAGCCCCAGTATCTACCAATAATTTTAATTCTTTTCCTGCCAATGTCCTACTCACATATGGCAAGAGGGATTTACCCCTAAAAAATTAATTTCATCGCACAAATCTGACACTTGTTCCATTTCTTCGCCTTCTGGCTCTCCAGTTTCATTTTTCCAGTTCTCGTCATAATAAAACTGCTCTACATTGCCATGCATTTGACCTTGGAGCAAATGGTTGATTCTCTGCAGTTTTGGCCCAGTTAGTCGATCAGACACGTTTTGTCTTTTAGGGGGCCTATTTTGTATGGAATTTGGATTAGGAAGAATTTGCCTATTGTTATCTGGAATAAAGTGGTTTGGCAGTTGGCGAGAAGGTCCATTGTTATGTGGGAAACTAAACGTATTTTGCCGATCTTGATTTTGTCTATAATATGACATAGAATGGTAAATTTCCATTGGGGTGGGTGGCTCTGAATATGGTTTTGGTGCGACTGGCTTATAATGTGGGGAATTATGAGGGTTGAACTGAGGGTTGTTAAAATTATATGATGGGTTATATGAACGATGTTGCTGACCAAATTTATTATTTATTGAGTTATGTGTGCTTCGTCGTGGATTAAAGTATTGTTGAGCCTTATAGTAATTATGTTCATATTGATTACTGACCGCACGCCTCGAATTCAAATGATTTGGTTGTTGAAGTCCGATGGCAAATGAATTCGCAAATGCATTACGTGCTCGATTTGCTTCAAGCTCTTGAGCAAGAGCGAGTGCGCTGGGCATATCCGAAGGTTTTGATGAAAAAAGAATATCGCAAAGTGGTTTATGTAGACCCGAAATGAAAGTTCTAAGAGCATCTGTGCGATATTTCTGGCTGAGCGAGTTTATGAGTGTAGAATCTCCCTCATGGCTCATTATTGTTTTGTTTATCACCATCGTTAATTTTTTCTCTATTTCATCGTAGAATTCCTCAACAGTCATTTGCCCTTGTCGCAATGTCGACATTTCTTGCTCTATGAGGTATATGGGCTTTTTATCGGAATACGTAAAATCAAGACGATCAATTATTGCTTTAAAATTAAGGACAGTATTGAATGATGATAATATGTGGTCTGCCGAGCCAACAATTTTATTCCTAATGATCGCGACTGCTTGGTAATGCTTTGAGCTACCGACATGGTTTTCAAATAATTTATATGCCGCATTTGCTGCCTGTCGCCATGAAACATAACGTTCTTGGTTACCGCTAAATTCGGGCAAGGTCTTAACTAAGTCGAGTGATTCGTCACATTTCTTCAAAGGGTCTATTGTAACAGGGGTATATTCCTCGACGGCTGTTCGAGGTTCTAGCTGTGCTATTTTGTCGGTCAACACTTTTATCTGTTGCTCAAAGTCACGTTTAGCTGTGTTTGTTGCTGATTGTATTGCAGCAGTTATAACTAAGGTCAAGTCGTTCTCTATTTTATTTAGTTTGAAAAGAGCAAAAAATATATCGCAAAGATAAATGTTAAAAAATTATTTCTAAAAAACTACTGTTCTTTCTTAAAAAAAAACACAAACCAATTCTTTTCAAAATTTTACAATAGATTCAAGTTTCAACAAAATTAACTTACAATAGTGTAATTCTAAACATATCTTCTATAGCTTCTAGCTTGGTGTCTTCTTTATAGATGTTGTTTTTGTTGTAGTAGGACTGGTTTGTTTTTTCTCTGCTCGGTCGTCGATCCACGCGAATGTGTAGAAAATTTCACTTTTTACTGCAACTTCGCTGACAACAAATGCACATATGCAGGCAAAAGCTTTTACTACGCTGCCGTTTCGATATTTCCACTTCCACAATTTTGCGATGGCGGTCAAAAATTTCAGCGCAGTTCTCGAAGTCTTCAAAGCAAATATTTGATGTCAGTTTTTCCGCTATATTGCCGAGGTCAATTTGCGTTAAGAATTGTGTTCAATGCGGCGCAGGGAGGGGCAGGTAGCTAAGGCGCAAATAATTGCGTAGTGACTTATTTTTCTCAAATTTCAACCTTTAGTACGCCACTTATCTTATGTAGTTCATTTTTGCACTTTTATATTTTTGCGAGAAGACAGTTATAATTCGTCTCGCTGTTTTGTCTTCGAGTTAGTAACAAGTTGTAAAATTGTTTTTTCAACTTTTTAAGTTTTTTTTCTAATCACCAGTTGTAAAGTTGTTTTTTAACTTTTTGAGTTTTTTCTTTTCAGTTGTAAAATTGTTCTTTAACTTTTTTGAGTTCTTTTTAATCACCAGTTGTAAAGTTGTTTTTTAACTTTTTGAGTTTTTTTTCAGTTGTTTTTCCTCTGGCTGTTTAACTCCTGCTGCTTAAGATTTCGGCGACTCGTTGGATATTTCAAAATTAGTTTTTTCTCGCTTTCAGCTTGTGGTTGGCAGAGTTGTGATATTGCTCAGATGAGACATTAGCTGCTTGCAGTGTAATATGTTTTTAACAAAATTTATAACTTCTCTGTTCTGCACTGGACACAAAAACACAGCTATTAAGTCTTTCAATTTTCTTATGTTCTTTAAAAGGTTCCAAGATAGCACTTGCTGCTATTAATATTTTGACGATAATTATTTGTCCGTTGTGGCTTTATTACATTTTCTTAATTTCTTCACTTCATTGAAAGTTCAAAATAACACTAGTTGTTCTCAAGCGGTTTTTATTTAGAAACTTTTCGCGTTTTTATTTCAAATATTATACTTGAACGTTTATATTTTTTATTAACACTTCGGGCGAGGTTTACCCAGTTGGGCGCCAGTTAATTTCCGTAGTTTGAGCACTATGTGCTTTTTTCAAATTAAACAACGGAATTGCCTTTTTTAGCACTATGTGCTACCTTTATTGCGTATCTTGCTTCTCACTTGAAGTGAGCTTAAAGACTAAAAAACTTAAAAACTAATCTGCTTAATTCTACCCTATCTGCATCTGTCGCCGAATTTGCTGTCGTTGTTATTGTTGCAGTTATGTAGTTGATTGTGGAGTTGTTGTTGGTGTAGTTGAAGGTGGAGTTGTTGTTGTTGTTTGCGCAGGTGCTATCGCTGCAGTTTAGGTTGTTGCTGTTGCTGTAGTCATAGGTGTTATCGTGACTTCCAGCACTTGCAGCCGAAAGACGCTGACCGTGCAAGGGAACTCAGATTTGAGTTGGTTCCCATAAATGCAATGGGCCGGGTCTAGTTTCCCGTCACATTCCTTCGTGGAATTCGGATCACGATAACTTATATGTTCCGCTTCCGGCACAACGCGTCAGCCAAACATCGCGCGGGTGCGACCCCGCACTCCCTGGTACTCTCTCAGGATGAGATGCGATTCGTCAAAACCCGACTAATAACCCGTGCTCAGTCTCGCTACTTTGCCCAAAAATGCGGCACCCTCGCCGCGGAAAAACTCCTTAGCAAGAAGAATTCGCTCCTTCTTCTCAACCCCTTCTTGGACAAAGACCAGGTCATGAGGGTCAATGGACGGCTCACTTACGCCGCATTGACCTATAGTGAACGTCATCCTATAATCATACCGGAGCAATCGCGGTATTGTAGTCTCTATCTCAACTTCCTCCACACTCTGCTACTCCATGCAGAACAAAGGCTAATGCTGCAAATGGTGCGGTAGGAATATTATGTCCCCCGTCTGAAGTCGCACATAAAAAAGTGCATATTCCAGTGCAAAACGTGCACTCTTTATAAGCAGCGTATGCGCTCGCATATCATGGCAGCCCTGCCACCCGCAAGGTGCACCCTTTCGCTCCCATTCTCGACGACGGGAGTCGACTTTGCGGGCCCCTTTCAGATCAAAGCCTCGATCTTGCGCAGCTCTACCTTCCTTAAAGGTTATGTCGCCGTGTTTGTGTGCTTCTCCACCAAGGCCATACACCTGGAACTTTGCTCCGACCTCACCACTGCGGCCTTCCGGGCCGCGTTCGCCCGCTTTGTTGGTCGACGAAGGCTGCCCCGAAAAATGTTGTCGGACAACGGAACGACCTTCGTGGGTGCTCAGCGGGCCCTCTCGCGAGAAGTTCGTGCCTTTCTGGAGGAAGTCTCTGAAGACATCGTCACCAAATATTCTTCGCAGGGGATTGAATGGAGTTTCATCCCTCCTGGCGCCCCGCATATGGGAGGGCTTTGGGAGTCCGCGGTCAAGAGTTTTAAAACGCACCTTAAGAAGACCGCCGGGCTGCACAAGTTCACGTTCGAGGAATTCGCCACCCTCCTGGCGCGCATTGAAGCAGTTCTCAACTCTCGCCCCCTCTCTCCACTGTCTCAAGACCAAACTGAAATCACCGCTCTCACTCCAGGACATTTCCTGCGCGGAGCCCCGTTATTAGCTCTTCCTGAGTCAAACGCGGAAGACCTATCCCTGGTAAACCGCTGGGAAAAGGTAAAGGTCCTCCACCACCAATTCAGCCGACGCTGGAAGGAAGAGTACCTGAAAGATCTCCACAAACGCTATAAGTAGAAGCATCCCCAGCAGGAACTCGAAGAAGGAATTCTGGTGGCGATTAAGGACGACCAACTCCCCCCAAATGAATGGCGGCTGGGTCGGGTCGTCTAACTCCATCGGGGCGCCGACAACCACATTCGAGTCGCTGATGTACGGACTCAGGCCGGAGTCCTTACACGCCCCCTTGTTAAGCTATGTGTTTTGCCCTCCGCTTAAGCCAATTTCCCTGTACCCTTTATTAATTTTCTCATATGTCTCCCCCACACATGTCTCCCAGCTTTCTATGCTCCAGCGTCCACACATCTCTTATTCTTACTAAAGTCATCTTTTCTTACAGGACAGACATGCGTCGGAGGGCGGACCTGCGCCAGTGCCAATTGTGCCACCAGAGGCATGCGCTTCGCTACTGCCGCGGATTCCTGGCCTTAAGCTACGGGCAACGACCGTCGCCGCCCACGACTACTGCCGGAACTGCTTGGCCCGGTCTCACACGTCCGGAAATTGCACCTCACCCGATCGGTGCCAGAAGTGCGGCCGGGCACATCATACGCTGCTACATCCGCCAACGGGAGTGCCACTTCGACGCCCACCGGCACCCCGCGTGCCTAGGAGGCGGCCGGGTCACCCACGAGCACCAGCTGCGCGCCCCCAGCGAGCGTCGCCGCGTCCCCTACGCGTTGCTGCTTCCCGACGAGTGGAGCCTCGCCCAGCAGCCGCTGCCCCGCCCGCCAGGCGCCGAGCGCATGCTCCCCAAGCCGAGGGTATCCAGCTCCGCGGACGGCGGGCTCGAAGGCTGTTGGGAGATGCGATCCAGGCCCTGGAGCGGCTTCAGGACTCTCTTTAATGTTGCAACATAGCAAGGCGGCCGGGATGGCTAAGCGCTGATGAGTGTTCGCCCGTCGCCTCGTCGAAACACAGCCCTGCGCACTAAACACAGCTCCGCGCGCATGGCTGCCAACCTCGTATCATGCGAGCGTCTGGGCGAACACCCAACTTCGCGCTGACCGAAGTTTTGCTTCGTCTCTTTCCTGTGGATCATCGAACAACTCGGACGTGCCGATAAAACAAACTTCATCCAGCATTGTGGAAAATCGAGTGCCATCCAGTGATCTATAAACTTAAA
Organism: Neria commutata; assembly: GCA_963457695.1. Taxonomy (NCBI): domain Eukaryota; kingdom Metazoa; phylum Arthropoda; class Insecta; order Diptera; family Micropezidae; genus Neria; species Neria commutata. Next base: position 38,801,410 of record OY735245.1, read on the forward strand.
TTTGCGATTTTTGTATAAAACATTTTAAAGAGTCGATGCCATATTCGAGCACGAACTCATTTCTTTTGTATCGATACTGCCCGCGCCTGTGCGCGTAATAAAACCCCAGTTTTTCTATAAACTTCAAAGTGTTGGTTAATGGTGCAAACGTGGGATTCAGCCCAACTATCTTTCCACCTTCCTTTCCTCAAACGCTTTTTCGATGACTCGATCGATGGTGGAGTGATTCGCGCGGAAGCCAAATTGGTGCTCAGGTATTAACTGCCGTCGCTCAACTATGCCATTGAGACGACTAGTCAGTAGTTTTTCAAACAATTTTGAGATCACTGGCAAGGGTGAGATTGGACGATATGACGTTACATCGAGAGCTGGTTTGCCTGGCTTGTTAAACATAATTACTTCTGCCAACTTCCAATATACAGATACATGTTTTAGTGCAAAAGCTGCATTTATTATGGCTGTTAATTTTGTAATTGTTTTTTCTGGGAGTTGTTTAAGAATCTCTGCTGTTATTAGATCAACACCAGGGGATTTGTTTTTTTTCAGTTTCATTATCTCGTTTTTAAGCTCATCTTCGGTTACCGGTTTAATTGTGCAATTATCTTCGTGCTGCCGTTGTTCCATATCTGCTGCGGTTGACACGTCGTATGGCGTAAAAGTATCCGCTAAGTAGTCGGCGAATACTTGTGCCTTTTGGATGCTGGATTTTTCCCAGGCATTGTTGGATGTTTTAATAGGTGCAGCTTGCAAGGTTGGCTTATTTAGTTTTTTCGCACATTTCCATAGCGAGTATTTTGTGATTCTTTCGTTTGAGAGCTCGCGTAAGTACTTTGCGAAAGATTTGTTTTGGAATTCTCTTATTTTGCGACTAAGTTCTTTAGAAATTTTATTTAGCAGGTTTTTATCAGATGGGGCTCTTGTTTGGTGCCAGCGGCGCCGCAATCTGCGTTTCTCTGAGACAGTTTCTTTGATGTCCTTTGTATACTTGTATCCCACATTTGTTTTTGTGATTACAGGTGTGCTTCTCTATGCCGCCTATTGGATGCAAGTTTACAGGTTTAGAATCTCATCGTCGAGTTGGCTTTCTGAAGTTACATTTATTGTTCTATCTCCGTGTGCTTGGAATAGTTCAGAGAAGTAACTATTCCCAATCGGTACATTTGTTAGTTAGTCTACAAGGAAGCTCTTTATATACTATGCTTTCTGTCAGTGTCAGGTAGACTGGTGAATGATCAGAATTCATATCTAATCCACTTTCTATGCTGACATAATTCGTCGAAACTTTATTTGTGATAAAAAAAAATTAATAAGATCGGGTATTTTGTTTGGGTCCGTAGGCCAGTAGGTTGGTGTGCCAGTAGAGACAGTGCTGCTTCCAGTATATTGGATCGCTTTATAAAGTTCTCGTCCTTTGGTTGTAGTAAGCCTTGAGCCCCAGTGAACATGTTTTGCATTGAAGTTCGATATATTGATCACATTTTATATTATGCCTCGGTGGACTATATATTGCAGTTAGAGATAGTTTTGTGTCGGCGCTAATAGTTATGCTGGTTGCTTGAAATTCGTTTGTTGAGATTTTCTCGTCTTCAAAATGTTTAATACTTTTTCGTATAATTATGGCACTGCCTCCTCGTGCACAGTTGCTTGGATGAATGGCATGGTATGTGTCTACGTCTGGCCACCTTGACTGGCAGTGGGCCGAGAGCTTTTGCCCCAACTCAAAGCTGCCAACCTATTGATATGATTATGTTTGGAACAAGGTGGAAAGTGGAACAGGGGATCCGATTAAGATCGTCCTCCATTTCCTTTTTACTGATTGCATAATCCTCGAAGTGTCCACAGTGATTTTTAGAAGTGTTTTTTCCCTGCGAAGTTGCGTAAATTTAGAGGTTTTTTTCCCCGGCCAAACTTGCCCAGAGGAGCACGCAAGATCCGATCCCCGCGTCCACTAGCGATCAAGCTAAATTGAACATAAAGTAAGTGAAAGAAGAAATAAAGTGCAGAACGTCCAACGATAGTCTGGTGCTTTTCATTTGGAATATTCTCTCCCCTAGCGATTCAAGTCGCTGCCCCTGTCCGCTAGTAACAGCCTCACCGGTATCCCCGACAGGCGTCCAACTTGGCACCCAGGCCAGTTTACGCCCTTCTATATGGTCCTTCGAGCCGGATTAAGGCTCTGGAGTGACTAGCGGCGGAGCACCCCACCCCTCACATTTTCTCACTAATACTTGCTGATAATCTTTTATTTCTCTCCTTTTTCATGTTTTAAACCACTAAAACCAAATTGGAAAACCCCGGTGCTTGGTCTGCCAACATATCGGCAATATTCCACAACAATTTGGAACGAGAAACCAACTCACGCTATTAAAACGGTGTAAAACATCCGCATATCACTGCATAAAAGTAATAAGGCCATTACTGCCCCGGCATATTAAAACAACCTTCACCAAATCGCCCTGCAGCAACATCGGCCATTATCGCCCCACCGTAGAAACAGAATTGTAAACTTTATATACAGCTCTGCAATCCAAACGTATAAATACTCATATGTTACTGTTACTGTTGTTGCCTTAGCTACTGAAATAATAACTCAATTTGTTTAGTTTGTTACCTTGACTACAAGATAACAAACTTAATTCTACATTTTCATCAACTGTAAGATTCACTCCTAATAAAATATTGAAGCCGAGCACACGCGTTTATTCTACTACGCATATAATATTCTAACAAAGGTTATGGGCCCAGGAATCGACAATCAATATCGATCTGGAGCTTAGGATATACGGTGACCAGCACTTAAGGATATTTTCTGTTTTATTTGTTTATCCGGCGTTAAAAACAAAATAAAGAACATGTCGAATGCGATTGCAAATATCGAAAAGTTGAGCGGAGAAAATTACGAAACGTGGAGCATTCAGGTCAGGAGTCTGCTCATTACTTTGGACTTGTGGCGTACCATCGTCGAGGAATGTCCAACTGGAGATGCTGAAAAAGCGATCTGGGTGCACTGGGACCAGAAAGCTCTTGCAACAATTGTATTGAGCGTTAAGCCAAGTGAGCTAATTCACGTTAAAAAGTGTACCACGGCGAAAACTGCATGGGATGTCTTGAGCTCACTCTATAGAGCGGAATCAGCTTCTCGGAAAGTTAATTTGTTTAAGAAGCTTGTGCGATTTAAAATTAAAACAAATCCAAAATTTTCGGGTCAAGTTAATGAATTTTGTTCGACCATAGAAAAACTAAAAGAAATCGGCATAGAGTTAAATAATGATTTCTTGTGCGTTTTATTGCTATGTAGTCTTCCAGAGGAAATGGAAAATTTCGTGGTGGCTATAGAAAGCAGAGACATGCTACCCAAATTTGAAGAAGAGCAAAGGAAAGGAGATAAACATGAACGAAACGGTGAAATAGTATTTGCGGCGAATTCGCGGTATGATAATAATAAAAATGCGAAATTCGGAAATAGTCATAATAACACCCGATATAAAGATAACCGAAACTGTTTAAAGGGTAATACTAACGCCAACATAAAGTGTTACAGGTGTGGAAAACGAGGTCACATTCACTCTCAGTGTAAAGAAGCGAAAGAAACACCGAGTGATGCAGCGTGTTCCTTATTCGAGGATATGAAGAGTGTCGGTGATGTTTGGATGTTCGACAGCGGCGCTACTTCGCACATGTGCCGAAATGTACAATACTTTGATGTTCTTGACCATAAAAAGCAAAATATTATATTGGCATCAGGTGAGAGTATTTACGCACAAGGAATAGGAACAGTAAAATTGAAAACCCATCACTCGACTGTCACTTTAAACAACGTGTTGTATGTTCCCGATCTACACTCAAATTTTTTTTCAATTAGCAAGGCGTTTGAGCATGGAAATTCCGTAATATTCTCGGATAAGAAAGCAATAATGAAAAACAAACACAATGTCAATGTGATGACAGCGTTTTTGAAAAGTGGGGTATTTATTGCGGATTTGACATTAAATAAATCAATTGAAAGTGTAGGCAGTGTAATAGACGAAAACAAAGTAAACAAATGGCATAAGAGATTCGGACATATAAACGTAAACGATTTAAATAAATTGTCAAATAAAAATATGTGTCACGGTCTTGACATAAGTTTTCAAAAAGAGATAAAATGTTTTACGTGCGCGATGTGTAAAATACACAATAAGCCTTTTGCAAGCTATGCGAATGTTTTTACTAAAAATTTGCTAGAGCTGGTGCATATGGATGTATGCGGACCTATGGGCGTTATGTCTCAAGGAGGAGCATCATACTTTATTACATTTATCGATGATTATTCGCGTTTTACAACCGTCTATTTTCTAAAAAGAAAGTCGGAGGCGTTCCAAGCATTTAAGCATTTTGCTGCGATAGCGGAGAAGCAGATAGGCCGCCAAATCAAAATGGTACGTAGTGACAATGGTAAAGAATTTATTAATTCACAATTTTCGCAATATTGTTCCGAAAAGGGAATTGTGCACCAAACAACCGTTTGCTACACTCCTTAGCAAAATGGCGTGGCTGAAAGGGCTAATAGGACCCTCGTCGAAATGGCACGGTGTTTGTTGGAAGCGTCGGGGCTGCCCCAAAGCCTATGGGGAGAAGCAGTGAATGCAGCTGCGTATATTCGAAATAGATCTCCAACGAAAGTTCTTGTGGAGATAACTCCGTACGAGAGATGGTGTGGCAGGAAACCATCAGTGTTCCATTTCAGGATTTTTGGCTGTGATGCGGTCGTACTAGAGAAAGGTCCGAAGAATCGAGGCAGTAAATTTTTGCCGAAAGGTGTTAAATTAAAATTTGTTGGTTACCAAGATCAAACAAAAGGTTATAGACTATTCAATATGCAAACAAAACAGATAGTTATCGCACGTGATGTTATTTTTTTTGAAGACTCTTTTGAAAAATGCGTACCAAGTAAATACTGCAATGAAGAATCATTTTGTTTTGAAATAATGAAGGCAAACGTCGGTGCATTGGATGGTCAAATAGAGGTAGTGCCTGAAACAGCAAGAGAGTGCGACACAGCTGTGTGTGATACACAAGGTGAAGAAGAGGCAGATCAACTTCAAAGTAACGCTGAATCAGATGGTGAAGAAGAATCAATCGTCGTTGAAAATAAACGGGAAAGAGGAAGACCAAGGCTGATCAGAACTGGCAGCAAAGGCAGACCTAGGAAAGTTTATTGTACTGAGGGTGGTCCGGAATTGTTGAATACAATTGTCGAGAGTCCGAGCACGGTGGCGGAGGCGTTAAAGTCAGAAAACTCTAAGGACTGGAAAGACGCAATGCATAAAGAATTTGTTCCTTGATGAAAAACGAGACTTGGGACCTAGTGGACAAGCCCAAGGGCAAGAACATCATTGGCTGCAGGTGGATTTTTGCTATAAAGCGGAAGCCGGATGGATCAATTGAGAAATATAAGGCGAGACTCGTAGCACAGGGATGTTCGCAGAAATATAATGTTGATTACCAAGAAACTTTTGCTCCCGTAGTTCGTCATGCTACAATACGTTTTCTACTAGCATTGTCTGCAAAGCATAGACTTTTGGTGAATCATGTGGCTGCTTATCTAAACGGCGAATTAGAAGACGATGTCTATATGTTACAGCCTCCAATGTTTGAAGATAAGAAGAATATTCACCAAGTCTGCAAATTGAACAAAGCTTTGTACGGCTTAAAACAGGCAGGACGTGAGTGGAATAGAAAGGTGACAGACATTTTACTTAAGATGGAATTTAAAAGATGCAAATCTGATACATGCGTTTACATCAAGAAAAGCGGAAGCAAAATAAGTATCATTGCTCTGTATGTCGATGATATGATAATTGCATGTTCAAGTCAAGATGAAATGAAAGAAATAATCGATTCTCTCAACAAGTACGTGGAGGCGGTTGATCGTGGTCTAATATAAATCTGCTTGGGAATCGAAATCGAGAGAGAAGGGGCGCGTGGTGATATTACAATTCATCAGAGACGGTATACTGAAGAAATTCTCAAACGCTGGGGTATGGCAGACTGTAAGCCGGCTGCAACCCCATGGGCGCTTGGTACAGTTCTGCAGAAGTGCGACAAACAATGCGACGGGTTGGAGACAGAAAGCTATAAAAGCTTGATGGGTGCTCTTATGTACTTAGCAGTAATTTCGAGGCCAGATATTGCTCATGTGGTTTCCAAACTTTCTCAGTATAACTCACATCCACATAAGGAACATTTACAAGCGGCCAAATATGTTTTGAGATACCTCAAAAAAGCCCCAATGGGTAAATTAACTTTTTCTCTTAACAATGAAAATTTAGTATGTTTCACAGATGCTGACTGGGGTTCAGACTCGTGTGATCGCAAGTCATACACGGGCTACGTTATATTCATGGCAGGCGGTCCTATTGCCTGGGAATCGAAAAAGCAGTCAGTGGTGGCATTAAGCACAATGGAAGCGGAGTATATTGCATTATGCCAAGGCACAAAAGAAGTGGCTTTTCTTCGAGGGCTTCTGAAAGAAATGGATTTAGAGGAATACATTCGCGAGCCTACCTCCATATTTTGCGACAATCAAAGCGCGCAATTCATGACCAAGAATCCGACGGTACAGAAGAAGAGCAAGCACATCGACATACGTTACCACTATATTCGTGATAAGTATGCAGACAATGAAATTGATGTGGAATACGTGCCTTCAGACAAAAATGCCGCAGATGTACTAACGAAGGTTTTGGCAAAGGGCAAGCATGCTGAGGCTTGTAGTTTGTTAAAAATCAATACGAATTGTAATCCTTAACTTTTGTATTTACATATATTACTTTTGGTTTGAGACGGCGTTTGTAAACTTTATATACAGGGGCCTTACTCTGTATTTCGTTTCGAAAGTCAAATTGTTCGGAAACGGAAAATCGGAACTCTGTAATCCGAAAGTAGGAAATTAATTTTCAAGTTTCGGAATGTATTTTTAGAAATTAAAAAGTCGAAAATTCTGTACTCTGTATTCCAAATTTAACTGTCAAAGGTGAAAAACATATTCAAAATATTGCGATGTAAGTTTTTGAATATAAATACGAGAAAAGTTATCATTTTTATTATTACTAATGTAATTTACTGCATTCTGTTGTTAATTTAGGGATTCTGCAAATAAAAATGTTTACACCAAACCTAAGCAATTTGAAATAATGGTGGAGTTCATGCGTGCCCATTCTGATTTGGCCAAAGGCTACATTAAAACGGCAGACGCAAGACAAACAAGTTTTAATCTATGGAAGCGACTGGCAAACGACCTAAACGTAGAGGGGCCACCAATAAGAGAAGTTACAGCGTGGAAAAAAGTGCGTATTATTACTATATAGGGGAGAGGGGGGTACCTTCGTCCTTGGGGCACATTCGTCAAAGGCGATTTCGGTATGAAGGAGTCATCGGACATAACTGTTTATTAGTTAAAACTAACCCATAACTAGCATAAATATCCCTCACAAAGTTTGCCATCTCTATCTGTACTGCTGATAAAGTTACATTTGATTTTGTGTTTCCGCGCTTCGTTGCCGAATATTCAGGTCGGTAACGTAAGAAGTTTGTGCTGTATTTATACCATTATTTCGAACAAAATTGTATTAGTATTACTTTAATACTAATTATTTTGTAAATAAAAGTGTATTAAGTGAAAGTAAAGCACTGAAATTAGAAGTAAAAAAATAAAAAGAAAAAAAAGTGACACCAGGGTGGACTCGTCTTTTTTTCATGGGGCACATTCGTCAATAGAACTTCACAGGTACTAAAAATCGAAATCGAGTTGAAGCCTCCAAGACCCTCGAACCTGGCTTAAACCTCCCGTAACCACACAAAATTAATATTAGGGTCGATCTCAGCACTTTAAACATTATATATAAAAAAATATTTATAAAAAATTTTTTACAATAACTACCTTTTTTTGAAGCTCTTAAACATGATTTTTTTTAAATTTTTCAATGCAAAATATAATAAATACGTGTTGTGTAACCAAAAACATGTCTTATTTAGTCAAAACAAGATTTCGTATCACCTTATGGTACTTTAAAGTATGAATGCCGAAAGTGCCCCGCCAAATGCCGAAGCTACCCTGGCATGGGGGCACATTCAGCGAAATGACTTTTTATACTAATCATGAAAGAAATAATACAAACGGAACTTTTTAAAGAAATTTTAGTATAACATTTTATTGTTAAATAATGAGGTATTGTAACAGTCTAATCGGTTTTTAAATATATTGATTACCTTCTGAAATATAGGCCTTCAAAAAAAAAGAGACGAAGGCACCCCCCTCTCCCCTATAATGTAAAAAAAATTACTGTATACAAGTGGAAAAAATGCCATAAAAGTTATAAACACTTTGTTGCATTTGTAGGTTTGGGCAGACCATAAGACGTACATCAAGGCCAAATTAAGAAAAAAATAGGCAAAATATGTCCGGAACTGGCGGTGGACCCTCCAAGTTATGCTCCTTTACACAACTCGAAGAGGAAGTAATAAAGTTGGTTAGTTTGCAAGATTCCATAAATGGACAGAGTGGAGTTAGAATCTTCGATGGACAAGGCCTTACAAATATAATCCCAGTAGAAGAAGAAAGATCAAGTAATGATCCTGATCCGGATGTTATTCTGCAGAATAACACTAATATTAATGATGAGGATAGTGCAGGAAATAGTGTCAGAGAGACTGAAACTCCCTCCTGCTCACGTATACGCACAGCACCAACAACAAAGGCAAATTTGCTTCAAAAGCAGGTGGACAATCAAATCGTGTTCCAAAAAAACTCTCATTCAGTTTTGAAGGAAATTAATAATAATCTAAAGTCCATTGCAAGATATAAGAAGAAACAGTACGTATTGGATGTGAAGAAATACCGACTTTCCAAAGAAAAGTTCGAACATGCGCGGAAGCGTGATGACCAAGGCAGAATTTAAAAAACAAGCGCTCATATTTAACATTCTCATCAACTTTCAAATTTATTAATAATCTTTTCCAATTTTCTTAAATACATTAAATTTGGTTTGTTATTTACTCTCTATTTATTTCTTAGTTCATAAGAAAGTTTCTGAAAATACTCTGTGTTTACACTGTTAAACAAAAAAGACCTTTAAAAAGATATTCCTATAACATGCCATTTTTTATTTAATCTCTAATTGATATAGGTTAGGCAATATTAGAAAAATCGCCACCTTCTGAAATATCATGATAAAATGAATCTTACGGGGACATTTCAGATTCTGTAGGGATTTCTGCTGGCATGCTTACGTTATAAATTAAGCATATATTATGCAGCGCACAGCAAACGTTCAACATTTTAGTAACTTTCTTCGGACAATAGTGTAGTTCTCTTGCCGCAAGAAGACATCGAAATCTCCCTTTCAAAACACCAAATGCACGTTCTATAGTGCATCTAGATTTTGAAAAATTATCGTTGAAGCGAGATTCCAATGAGTTTTCTGTTGCGTTTCGAAAAGGAGTTAAAATTCATGGTTCAAGCGGATACCCAGAGTCACCTGTAATTAATATGAATGCTGAATCTTTAACGTTCTGGCCACTTATGTATAAAGTAGAAAGTATCTAAGCTTACCAAGAATGCGTGTGGTTTTATCTCCATTTATATAATTTTGTTTTAAGTGTTGGCGTGAGCCAGAAAGGTTCCTTATATGCGAATCATGCGATGCTCCGCCATATAGTCCATTGACTGCACGTATGCGCGTTTTATGGTCGCATATCTGAATATTTCAAAAATATTAGTAACTCAGTAAAGATTGAATTATGATGCTAATTCTTTACATACCACCATACCGTTGATGCTGTGCTTTAATTTTCTATTAAAGAATAAGTGCTCATTTTGGCTAGGTCTAATCATTTGAATGTGTGTTCCATCTACCACTCCAATAACGCCTGGAATGCCCGACTGAAGGAAAAAGTGTCTCTTAGACTCCTTCTTTTCAGCCTCTGCCACTTCAAAATTAATATGCATTGGGCATAGCACATTTTCAATAACGTCACAAACTTCTGCAACGCATCTGGACATAGCTTGTTGTGAAAGTCCAGTGTGCTGATCTTGGCCAATTTGGTGCTGGTAACCTCCTTGTGCAAGAAACTTCAAAGTGGCGCCAAGTTTTATCATGGTCGGAATCGCGGTTGATCTCAGGGGAGTTCGCAAATCGTCCTGAATGTTGTTTAAAACATACATAAAGGCGTCTTTTGTCAGGCGATAATTTTGCACAAAGCTGCAAATTGGATTGTTAAAATGAATTAAAAGGAATTTTTATAGTATTTGCACCTTTACCTCTTGTCGCTCAACTCCATTATATTAGAACTATCTCTAATGATTTTTCGCTCAAGTCGCTCTCCATGTTCGTTTGCTTCCAACCACAATGCCATTTTCAATTCAAACACTTATTTTGGCGCAAATTGAATTTCGTGTTTTCACTTTAATTTTCAACCCGAAATACACATTTTTTGACGTTTGTACTTATATTTCTATAAATACATTGCGAGTCTCGAACGAAAATTCCGAAAGTAAGAAATTTTACTTGGCAGCATTTTTGTTCGTTTCTAATATTTTAGCGAGTACCAATTCAAATTCGAGTAGGAAAGCAATTCCGAAGGAACTTAACTTTCGAAACGAAATACAGAGTAAGGCCCCAGCTCTGCAATCCAAACGTATAAATATTCATATGTTACTGTTGTTGCCTTAGCTACTGAAATAATAACTCAATTTGTTTAGTTTGTTACCTTGACTACAAGATAACAAACTCAATTCTACATTTTCATCAACTGTAAGATTCACTCCTAATAAAATATTGAAGCCGAGCACACGCGTTTATTCTACTACGCATATAATATTCTAACAAGCATCAACTGTCCCCGCACACTGCAGCAGCCACACCAGCAGCAATAACAATCATCCAACACGTATCACATCATAGCCTGCCAGAAAAGGGGTAAGTTGCATTTTTGGTTGATTTATATTCGGTGCAATTCGGCGTGAACACAAAATTTGCAAACGCCTGTACGCTCTACCACGTACGCCGCGAAAAGGAGGTATAGTAGCCGAGAGCGCTGCCCCCAAACGTGTAGCCCAGTCACTTCCCAGTCTACATTTGCCATAGTTGCTGGATACATATATACTTACGAAGCGACATACTAACGTACCAGACCAGTGTCTATTTTCACGGCCTTTTTTCGTTGGGAACACCTGATATATACATATTTTATTTTCTCCGATAGACTTAAATTGTTAAACACGCGCGACCAAAAGGTGGAACCAGTCTCTTTCTATAGCCAATTTTATGACCACTCGGGTCTAGTTTGACAACTCCGGTGAAATTGAAATTTGCAGTTTATTTGACATTTTATGACTCGGTCAATTGCATTTACGGCGCGATTTCCGTTCAGTGCTACCATTTGCCCTTCATCCGATAGTTGGACCAACATTTGTTGTGTTTCTTTCAATTAACATTTCCAACACAAACTTTCTGCAAATTGAAAAGGCTCAAGCAACTCCACCTTCCATTGCCAGAGCCGCGTCGCCAGTCTTCGCAGGTGTTTAACAGCACAAAGTGTATCTGGAATAAACAAATTCATTGCATGAGATTTCTAGTGCCTATATATATACATACCTTGCCAATTGCTTATATTTATATCTTGCCTGCGACAAACTTTACGTTTTGTTCTTTTTAACGAGCTCGGCGCATATCGGGCCACAATATAAATAATAAAACCAAAGTATATAGGGTTGCCAAGTGCCTGTCGCAAAATCAGGGCTGCAGTACAAGGCATAACAATCGTTTTATTTGGTACACTCTCAGAAACTGCCACTTGAGATTAAATAAAATCTCAAGAGGCATATCCGCAAGCGATACGAACGGTTTCTGCACCCCGGCAGATAATCATACGGATAAATTTATAAAAAATTTTTGAATAACACTTCTTGATTTTAACCCGTAAATCAAGGTTTATATGGTAATTACCAGCGCTAACAATAACAAAATTTCATATTGCGCTTGCAATCGCGAATTGCATACCATAAATTATTGCCTAATTTTTCGCCACTTGTCGAGCATTTGCCTTGCCGTTTCTGTTTTCCGGCGCAAAGAACTCGAGATACTGCAGTGCTATCTTGCACATCCGATTTTATTATTCATACCATTTTTCTCGCGCGTAGTAATACGTTACGTAAAATAAACTAAGAAATTTATAGCGGCTTAGCAAAAATTCAATTTTAGTTCTCAAATAAAAATTCGCTACTGTGGCCAAAGTAATCCGAAGGGGAATTCGTGTTTGAGCTGCAATCCAAAATTTATTTTCGGAGAAATAAATCTTTGCGTAATTAACTTGAGCAATTAGCCATCGCGTTTGAGTCCATATCCACGAAAGTTGAAAATTATTTATTTATTTATTTATTGATTTAATAACATTAGAATTAATTCTAACATAATTATATAAAAAAGGCGCTAAGTGCAGAGGTTATCGGCCCGTTTGTTAAGTGTGTAAAAACTAAGTAAGTGAAGGGAAATAAAGGTTAGTTAATGTTATAGTAAATGTAAGAGATTAGCGTAACGTAAGAATTTATATATTTTGTCAATGTTGTTTGTTCTTGGTTCGGTGAGGAGGCTGAGTGGGCGTTGAGTTGCAAACGCGTCGCGTCTCAATTGCTCGAAATGGTGGTAATAGTTAATGATGTGTTCTACGGACATGTGTGCGTATTGGCAGAATTGGCAATTTGGAGCAGCTTCTCCACGCAGCAGGTGGCTGTGCGAAAATCGAGTGTTTCCCAAGCGAAGCCGGATGAAATATTTAATTTTATTATGGTTTGAGGATCTAGGAAAACTGGGCTTTTTGTAATGATGTTGGTAATTGTTCCAACTATGTGCGATTCCCTCGCGTAAGCGGTTTTTTATCAAGCGAAGCAAATCGTTTTTTTCTGATGTCTTAAATAGGAAAGTAGGCGTTGAGCAGACTGCTTTGGCCGTTTTATCCGCAAAATCATTGCCGAGAATCCCAGCGTGGCCAGGAACCCACATAAGTTTTATTTTGTTTTTGAAGCGAATCATTTTGTATCGAATCTGTGTAATTAGAGTGCTGGGAGTGTCTGATCCCCGTATAGCGTTGATGGCAGACTGACTATCAGTACAGATGAGGAATTTCCCTTTGTTTGTGGAAGCAAAATTGGTTGCGATGTAGATTGCAACAGCTTCTGCAGAAAATATGGAGCAGTGGGATTCGATCATGCCAATTGCGATTACTCGTTTTGGGTCTGTGATGACGGCGAAAGATGTAGAGTTTTGAGATTTGGATCCATCGGTGTATATGAATTTCCAATTATTTTCCTTGAATTCATTCGTAGCTGCAACAAACATATTTTTGTATACGACGGTGGCAGTGTTACTTTTTGAATAATCGAAAAGATCCAAAACTAGTGAAGATGAGTCAAGGAGCCATGGCGGGAAGTTTGCGGCTTTTTTTAAGTGTGGTTTGACGCCAGGATCTAATTCCTTTACAAAAAGCGTGCACTTTTCAATGGTTGATGTTTTTTTATTACTTCCTTTTCGGGCGAAGGAGCGCTTGACGTCCTTGTGCAAAATACTGTTGTTACATTCTACTAGTTTCGGTATCAGCTGGAAGGATATGTCGTTGACACGTTGTTGAATTGAAGGAAGTCCGGATTCGATAAGAATATTCTTTATTGGAGAGGTTGGGAATGCTCTTAGACTTCTGCGAATCGCGATGTGGTATGGAGCTTCTAACATCTTCAAGTTGCTCTTAGCGCATTGCCCGTAGATGGCCAGCCCATAGTCGATTTTAGACAGCAGCATTGCACGTACAACATTGACTAAAATATTTTGGTGAATCATACAGTGTTTTGAGGAAAGATACTTAATCATATTGAGTCTCACTAATAGGGTTTTCCTAATATAATTACAGTGTTGCTTAAAAGTATATTTGCGATCAAACAAGATACCTAGAATTTTCATAGATTCAACATTAACAATAGCGATATTATTAAAGCTTAAATTTAAGTTGGCGCAGTTAATCTTTCGGCAAATGTGGAATGTAGAGGTTTTATCGAATGATATGCTCGCTCCAGAGCGGCCAGACCATTCGAAGAGATCTCTCAATATGTTGGTAAAAGTGTTAATTGTATCATTGACGTTACTAGCTTTGGAGAAGATAACGACATCATCGGCATACATGCTGTGCTCAATCTGCTTATATTTGCAGATGATTTGGCTAATTTCGTTCAATGCTACAATGAACACTATTACTGACAGTGGCGAACCTTGTGGGATGCCATTGTTTAAATTTTGAATATTGGAGTATATGTTATTAATCCGCGCTCGAAATTTGCGGTTTGAAAGGAAGCTATTTACAAAATTAAATATTTTTAGTCCCACTTTCCATTGCTTCAGTTGTCTGAGGACAACACGGTCGAAGGCTTTCTCGAAGTCAATGCCTAGCACCGACACGTGATTTTTGTGGGAAAGAGCATTGGCTACATAATGGTCAAAATGCAGTAAAGCATCAATGGTTCCTTGTCCTTTTTTAAATGCAACTTGGTGTGGGCTTATTAATTGGTTTTTAGAAGCATACCACATGATTTTGTTGGCCACAATTTTTTCCAAGACTTTTCCTATGCAAGGTAGTAAGGAGATGGGTCGGTACCCGTTGATTTCGGTAGAATTTTTTGGGGTATCGGAATTAGGACCACGACTGCTGTTTTCCAACTTTGTGGGATCGTGCCATTGTCGAAGATGTTGTTGTATAGATTCAATAGACGTAGTTTGATGGTGTCAGACAAGTTTATCAGCATTGCATATGAAATTCTATCGAACCCTGGTGTTTTGCCCTTGACGCTGGCGAGGACCCCATTCATCTCCAGTAGAGATATTTTTGAATCTATTATTTTAGCTGATTGAGACAGATTTGTAGGTGAAGGAGACGAAAGCTTGTGGGAAATTAATGTCGGACGCGTACTCAGACCACTTTATGGCAAAGTAATTTGCCATTTCTAAGGGACAAAAGAGGGTTCCGTTTTGGGTGTTTAAGTGGCTGATAAAGGACTGCTTTGTGCAGCCAGTTAGTTATATTGTCCCATATTTGTTTGGGAGATGAAAACGGGTTTAATGAACTAGTAAATTTTTCAAAGCTAATTCTCTTAGAGATTTTTGACTGTTTTTTAAATTAAGCGTTGGCTTTTTTGTATTTTATGAGGTAGTAATCTGTTCGATTTCGTTTAAATGCCGACCATGCTGCTTGCTTATTTTACCTTAGTTCTGCCAGGTAAGGGTTCCACCAGGGTACAGATTTCGTTCGGGTTTTAATTTTGCTTTGAGGTATGGAGTGATGTGCTGCTCTGACTATGAGTTTGTGAATTTTAGCAGATTCGCGGTTTGAGTTTTCTGATGTTGCAGAGTTTTCGGATAGCTCGTCGCACATGTCCGAGAACTTTTTCCAGTTAGCCTTATTCGTAAATTTTTTGGTTTTGGTGTGGTATTTTGAAAATGGTGAGGTGTTTGAATTTTGACTATAATGGGAAAATGGTCGCTCCCATGAAGATTGTCCATTCTGGTCCAAGAACAGTGTATGGATAGTGTTGCTGAGCAAAGTGTTAAATCAACATGGGTAAACGTCTTGTGTGTAGAAAAATGGGTGGCAGATCCATAATTTAAGATGACTAAATCTGAGGATAGAATAAAATCTTCGATAATTCCTCCCCGAGGGTTGGTGGTAGGGGAGCCCCATAACGCACCCCAGGCGTTGAAGTCCCCCAACAGTATAACCGGAGTAGAAAAATGTTGAAGAATAGAGATAAGAGATTGCACAGTGAAAATTTGCCGTGGGGGAATGAAACAGAAACTATTGCAATTTTGAATCCGATATTAAGTTCTATACCGAAAGAGGAAATTGGGGAATTTATTGGAATGAAGGAGTGGGGTATATTCGCTTTTACGAGGACAGCAATGCCCTGTTTACTGCTGCTGTTATGCGGCAGGTTATGAAAGTACCCTTGGTATGCTTTAGGTGTAGCAACAGTGGTGTTGGCAGCTAGGTGGGTTTCTTGCAAGGAAATTATAGACGGAGAGTGAGAATTAATTAATAATTGAAGTTCATGGTAATTGTTGAGAAGACCGTTTAAATTAAATTAATTTAAATTATTGTAAACATGATTAAAGATAAAGTGAGGATAGCGTCGTAAAAAATAGGTTGGGGCCCCCATCTCTCCCTCACATTAATACTCTCTTGTTCAGCACCCAGTCGAGAGGGAGAAACGAAGCTAGGCTGAGAACCTATGTAAGAGAGTAAAGAGGGCCAGCAGAATTCAGCTAAATATTATTTAGAGATTGGGGGTTCCGTGTCGGAATCAATATCTTCTGTTTCAGGCAGTGGGAAGTTAAATGGAGAGAGCTTTGGGAGAGAGAGTGTGGTGATTTTAGATTGTTGAGGGATCGAAGGGTTGTTGTTGGAGAAGGCAAGAGGGAGATGAGTTGGAGTAATCAGTTCTGAGTCTTTGTTTGAAGTTGCGTTAGTTTTTTCTGTTTCTTTGGTTTCCTTATTTTCTTGATTTTTGGTTTCTTGTTGTTTTACAACATTGGAGAAGGAGAGAAAGTTTGTATTTGGTGAAGAGGATTGTTGTTTGTGTAAGCGGAGAGCTTGTTGCATGGAGCATTTTTGTTTTATTTTTATAGTGAGTATTTCTCTTGCTTGCTGAAATTTTTTACATGATTTAGAAGAAGCGGGATGCTCTTCTGAACAATTAGCGCATAGAGAGCGCTTGCATTCTGCTGGAGCGTGAGGAGGGAGGTTGCATGAGTCGCATGCTGGGGAGCTTTTGCAATATTTGGCCGTATGACCAAGTCTTTGGCAGTTTTTGCATCTCATGGGGTTTGGGATGTACCCTCTAACCTTTTCTGTCTTCCAAGAAATGTCAACCTTTTGAGGAAGGTGATAGAGATCGAAAGTTAATAATATAACTCCGCTAGGAATAGGCTTGCCTTCTACATACTTTTTGAACTTGAAAACTTCGACTACACCTTGTGAGCTCATTTCGGAAACAATTTCGCTTTCGGGAGTATGGTTTAATTAAGGAGCGTAGACGGTACCCTTGCTGAAATTCAGGTTGTTGTGATAGCTGCATTTAATAGCGCATATGGTGGGAAGTTCCTTAGCAGACAAGAGCTTTTCTGCACTACAAGAGATTAGCGTGGAGCAAAACGGTGTGACCGGCGCAATGGTTAGTCGACGACTGAAGCTATAAACACAATCAACTCGCGAGACGAATTTTACGCGGCGAATAATGGCGTCTTGACGGCAGTCGTCGTGGAATTTCGCCCAGCGAAATTCGCATCAGTTGATTCGGAAAAAATCATCCCCACAACAAGCACAGAATTAAAAAAATCCACGGAAACCATGAATTCACGAATTTTCCGAGTTGTTAAACTATAAAAATAGTTTTCGTACAAAAATTTCCAATTTCCTTACTTCAATTTATTTATTTTTCACCACTGACAGCTGAACAGTTGACTTTTTCGCAGGGCGGCAGCGACCAAATTAGAAATTGTTCTATCACGAGACGAATAGTTGGGAGGCGAACTACGCTAGCGTCGTCATTGTGGGCAATCACATGCACTGCCGTGTGTTTTAATTTTGACAGCGCGCGTTCGCCGCGTAAAATTCGCCTCGCGAGTTGATTGTGTTTAAAGCTTGAGTTGAAAATTAATTTTTCTGGTTCTAAACCAAATTCGTTGACCATTTTTGGCACCACTGTCTGCTTACATTGATTCCGGTATCGAATACCATGTCGCCCATCGGTGAATTTGTCCGCTTGGCTGATGATGTGTTGGACTTTGAAGCAAATTTCAGCCAAGATCTAAACGCACACACCACTCACACTCTGGAGGTGCAACGCGATGAACTCAAGTCCCTGTGGGAGCAAGCGAAGGTAGCATACAACGAATGTATGCGTTCGCTACCGGCCGTTGTTGCCGATGAGACAATGAATGTTGATGCCATCCGGGATAAATACCGGGCTTGTTATCAGGCATATGTGTGTTGTTCCGGCCAGATGGGAGCGTTCACAGAATTCCTCTCGCCCCCTCGTCTCCGGAACTCAACTATGTTTCCAATGGAGGGACATGCTGAGCCCCCAGCCGAGCTACCATCCGCCGACTTCAGTATCAGCCTACCACCGTGCGATACGGAGATATTCTATGGCGATTATTTGTCGTGGCCAACGTTTCGGGATCTGTTCACGGCTATTTACATAAACAATCCGAGGTTAACGTCCGTCGAAAAGCTCCTCCATTTGAATCACAAGACCCGAGGTGAAGCTAAGGATGTTGTCAATAAGTGCCCGTTGACGAACGACGGATTTGACCTCGCGTGGAAGAGTCTGGAAGAGCGATATGAAAACGACGGCTGCTGATCCATAGTCAGCTCAAGGTTTTGTTTAACCTTCCGACTGTGGCGTCGGAGTCCGGGTCGGCATTGAAGAACCTTCAACGGGACCTGAACAACTGCATCTCGACGCTGGCATTGTATGGGGTGGAGGTCGACAGCTGGGACCCCATCTTCACTTATTTATGTTCGACTCGGCTCCCAGAGGTTACCCTCTCTCTCTGGGAGCAAACCGTCGAGAGCCAGACCAGCATGCCGAAGTGGAAAGAACTGGACAAGTTCTTGACTCGACGGTTCCAAACTTTGGAGACCGTGTCGGACTTTCGGTCCCAACTACCCGTAAAAGAAATTGTTCGAGCTCCGAATTACCAGCAAAATGGCGCGACAAGAAAGTTTAAGGCACACTACGCGAGTACCAGTAGCACCGCGTGCCAGCTATGCTCATCGAAGCGGCATGTGCTGAAGGGCTGTAGTGAATTCCTGCAGATGACGGTCCAGGATCGTTGGGCCGCAGTACGTAGGTTGCGGCTCTGTATCAATTGCCTGGCTCACTTCCATGAGTTCAGAGATTGTAATAGTCCTTTCAACTGCCCCAAGTGCAAACAGCGACATCATTTGCTTTTGCACGTCAACCCGTCTTCCGAACAAACCAACAATCGCGGTCCATCTAGTGACTATGATGAGCCCCGTCCGCCCCGGGAATCTGATCATCCGCGTTGTAACGAGACGTTTACGTCGCGTTGTCTCCGCACAGGGGCGGACGACAATTAAAGCCGGGGTATCCTCACCGGCTGTCCAGGGTTCGCTACAAAAACAATTTATATTTGGGAAAAAAAGGAAAAGACCGGGCCTTCTTTGCTCCGAGAATATTAGATTTATTCATAAAGTTTACTTAGCGTAATTTAATACCAGAATCAATACTTAAACACTAGGCTCTTGAAAACATGAGATATCCATCCGGGTGCGGAGTTTTTCAAGGAAGTCTGGCAAGGATAACTTGCCCAAAGAAGGTAACGCTCTGCTCGAAACCACAAAGCAGGCGTCCTGAAGATGGCAAAGTCTCGCCGCTCGAAACCACAAAGCGGGAGATTGCCCAAAGAAATCTGGCAAGGATAACTTGCCCACAGAAAGGAACGCTCTGCTCGAAACCACAAAGCAGACGTCCAGGAAATAGCAAAGTCTCGCCGCTCGAAACCACAAAACGGGAGAATGCTCAAAGAAATCTGGCAAGGATAACTTGCCCACAGAAAGGAACGCTCTGCTCGAAACCACAAAGCAGACGTCCAGGAAATAGCAAAGTCTCGCCGCTCGAAACCACAAAACGGGAGAATGCTCAAAGAAATCTGGCAAGGATAACTTGCCCACAGAAAGGAACGCTCTGCTCGAAACCACAAAGCAGACGTCCAGGAAATAGCAAAGTCTCGCCGCTCGAAACCACAAAGTGTGAGGATGCCCAAGAGATTCTGGCAAAGATTTGCCCAAGGAAGGTGACGCTCTGCTCGAAACCACAAAGCAGACGTCCCGAAGATGGCACTGGCTCACAGCTCGAAACCACAAAGCGTGAGGATGCCCAAGACTAATTTGATACTTACCAGGAGATTGGTTCCCTGCTGCTGATGTTGCCTGGTCCGCGGCCCGCGATCGACTGTCCGTTGGCTTGGGCTCCACCCAAGTATGCTGGCTCGCGACCAGCGGACGACTGTCCAGAATGAGCTAGCGCTCCCCTTTTTATAGGCCGGCTCGGCTCGGCCGCCCTTGCACTAACGTCGTGCAATGTCCGCAGCGTAGGGCTTGCTTGCTATGTTCCGTGGTGTGCCCTGCGCGCCCCCATACTCTACGCCTTTTCTGTCACTGCGCGCGACCTAACGGTTCTTTCGCCGGAGTTAGCATACCTCTAGCCTTTGTCATTTTATAACAATAAGAAACACTAAACTCATAAATACATAGGATAGTTGTTTACGACTACCAATCAATAGTAAACATGTTTTTCATAAACAACTTGTAAACATATTTTTCATAAACAACTTTCAAGATAAGAAACCCCTAAATGCATTTTTGACAAACAAACTCATAAATGAAATCAGCACATTAAGATAAGATACTTGTAAACACATAAACGATAAGACTCAGGTACCAACTAAGCTAAGTATAAATACAGCTGACTGAACTATGGCTCGGCAGTATTAATCTATCACTTGAACTGATATAAAGGCATCTCGTGTAAATAAATAGTGATTTTTATTTAAAAATATAATTTGAGTGCTCCTGAGGCGCACTGCGACGATTATATTTTTTCCCCATAAAACAACAACAGTCCTTAACTGGGGGCTCAACCGGGATCTTTACATAAATCGATTTCCCAAGCCATACCACGCTATCCTCGCAAGAACAGCAACAAAATTCCACGGAAGGTAGGACCTTCAAGCAGCAAAACCAACCTGGCGAAGCTGAATAAAAAAAAGACCAGAACCCATTTCGACACTAATCGTGATATCGTCGACATGCAGAACAACACCCAGGCACAACTAGATTTCCTAAAGGAGCAGCTCTTAACTGTTACCCAGGAATTAACTCGTGTGAAGCAGTTCACACGAACACCAACCCACTTGGTGGAAGAACTCCAGGAGTACACCTTCACGCCAACATCGATCGACCAACTTAATGAAAAACTGGTACAATCGCTACATTTCGATGGACAGCAGGAGCACTACCAGGAATGGAGGACCCAAATCTGGAGGGCTATGCATCCCTTTCAACCCTTCTAGGCTCTACCAAAATATATTGATGCGCTACACATATTACGCTCAAATATAAAGGGTAAAGCAAGTGCAGCACTTATACTGCACCGGACGATAATGAATTTTTATGCGATCATAAATCGACTGGGTACAACCTACATGGACAAGCGACCCACCGAGTTCCTGTTCAGCCAGCTAACCAGCATCAAGCAACGAAATTTGTCGATTACAGAATTTCACGACAAAATTAGTGCAGCGGCTAGCGAAATAATTTCCAAAATGGAAATGACTGCTGGTAACGACCGTGAGATGCAGATAAACCGTGCATCTAGCGAAGCAGTAAAAACATTCCGAGCGGGCCTAAACAACACAATGATTAGGAGCACGCTATACGAATGTCGTCCAAGAGATCTGGAAGCAGCATACACCATCGCAATGGAAATGCACTACGAGATCAAACAGGACCAATCGAGAAGTGGACACATACAACATGAAGAAAGAGTCTACAAACCAAATTATCGTCTTCATCGCCACGAAGCTCCACCGCCAAAACACTACGAAAAAGCAGTACCGATGGAAGTAGAGGACTCGCGACAGTATGTCAGACCTACGCAGCATCAGCAGCAGAATCAAGCGCAGCCAACTCAACGGCCTAACCAACCAAGACATTGGCAGCCACAGCAACAATGGCCTCAGCCGAACTTGCCAACGAAGAGAGAAACATCACAACAAAACTTCAACTCAAACAAACAACAGCGAATCAACCAAACTACACAAAAAGAAGACTTGGAATCATTATTTCACCACTCTGAAAACGAATTCGAAACAGGAAGTACTTTTTTAGCCGAAGGCAAGGGTTACCATGCCTAATCCGTAACGACACAACGACAGGAAGAGAGGTGACTATCCTGATTGATACTGGAGCAACACATAATTACATCTCACACCGATGTAAAATTGGTAAGTCCATTGATATCACCCCAATCCACACGAATACCTTACATGGTAAATCTATAATCAAGCAGAAAAAAATAATAACTTTGTTAGGAAAACATTTATGCTTTTTTGTTATCACTGAGCTCAACAACTTTGATTTAATACTAGGAGAAGATGGTTTAAGGAAATTAAAAGCTAGTATAGATCTCTTTGACTACAGTTTGAAATATCAAAAAAATGTAGAAAAAATAAAGGAAGAAAATGTAATCAACTACACTATTCATAACGATGAGTATGCACAGGCTATTGAAGAACTGATGCAGCGAAACGAAGGAACAAGTGAACAGTTACCATTTACAACCACAATACAGGCAACAGTACGGACTATGACTGAAGATCCTATTTGGACAAAACAGTATCCCTACCCAATGTCTGACAATGATTTTGTTAATAGAGAAATTGATAAGTTAATAAAAACAGGTATAATACAACCTAGTAGAAGTCCTTACAACTCACCTATATGGACCGTTCCTAAAAAGGGTACTGATGAAAAAGGAAACCCAAAGCGGCGCATGGTGATAGATTTCCAAAAAATTAACGAACAGACAATAACTGATAGATATCCAATTCCAGATGTGAATATGACAATACAGAATTTAGGAAAAGCAAAAGTCTTTTCAACAATAGATTTAGAATCAGGCTTCCATCAAATCCTCATCAAAGAGTAAGATAGGAAAAAAACTGCATTCTCAGTCAACGGAGCAAAGTGTGAATTCGTTAGGATGCCATTCGGTTTAAAGAATGCACCCTCGATATTTCAACGGTGCGTCGACGATATTCTGAGACAGTACATAGGGAAGTTTGCCTACGTTTATATTGATGATGTACTCATATACTCCTCCACACCCGAAGAGCATATGGAACACATTAAAATAATACTCGATGCACTTCATGAAGCAAACATGAAGGTTTCTTCAGAAAAATCACATTTCTTCCAGGATTCAGTTGAATACCTTGGACACATAATACAATATAATAGGATTACAGTTGACCCTACTAAGATTGAAACAATCAAAGAATATCCTGTTCCAAAAACCTTAAAGGAATTGAGATCCTTCCTTGGCTTAGCTAGCTACTATAGGAAATTTATAAAGAATTTTGCAGCAAAAAAAAAGAGACGAAGGTACCCCCCTCTACCCTACGCTGCTTTGCCGCGCTTTTGCGCTGTGAAATTATAAACCGCGTGTTTACTCTGTGCGAGTCATAATATGTATGTATTTTCCACTTTGTGTTTACGTTAGGTTTTTCTATTTTTTGGCTGTGCCAACACTGTACACCTACCCAGCAGAAAGAAATTTACAATTGATAAAAATAAATAACTTTCAACTAACTACTCGAATTGTGAAAAAGATATAGCATTTAACTAGCCCAATGAAACTCACTTTTAACTAGTTGAAAAGACATGCGGAAGAATCCACATATCGAGTACACATGGTAGTAAGTACCGTTGTTGTATACGTTTCTATAGAAACAAAAAAGCTAGAGCAACGTTTCCTAGGAAACAAGGAGAGTTTAAACATTTTTCAATGCAAAACAATATGCTTCTAATTGCGTTGGTGACATTTATACGCGAAGTTGTGAAGCGGAAAAGTGGAATTTGTGCCAAATTGATTGGGAAAGAAAAATTTCGAAAATATTATTAAAAAAGTGAGTGTGTCTATCTCATAACAAACAAGTAAGGAAGCATCAGTCGGGTTTCACCGACAGAGTAATACCTTACACCAAGTAACCGAGTGGGGTGATAATCCACTGAATGAAATGAAATTGTGGGTGTATTAAATTTACCGCCCCCATGGTGGGCAGATCACGCCCATTTTTGTAGAATTGAAAGGTGCTCTTATCAGCAATGAAGTAGCCAAATATGGACACTCTCCTGTATATATTGGGGAAGTTAGGACGATTTTTCGTTTATCACCTATATAGTGGGCAGACCACGCCCATTTTCTTGTATGGCACGGAAGACCTATGTATATTTCAACTTGGAAACCAAATTTCATTCCTTTAAATTAAAAAATAGGCAATTGAGAGCCATTTTACCGGAAAGTTGTTTCCTTCTATATAGTGGGCGGACCACTCCCATTTTTTCGTATGACATAGAGGACCGATTTCTTAACTTGAATACCAAATACTATTCTTTTTAATGAGTAATTAGACAAATTATAGCAATTTAATCGAAAAAAACCCGAGGTAGTGGGACTTACATGCCCATTGTGAGCGTGTTCTTCAACCGATGTGTCTAATCTCGGAACTTAATCTAAGTTAAGGTTCACCGCGAGTGTGTACCAAATTTGGTCAAAATCGGACCACTCCTTCTTTCTCTCCTGTGTAAACGGACAGACAGACGGACAGACGGACAACCGGAAATCAACACAGAAAGTGATTCTGACCATTTCTATATACTTATGTCTATACCTAGGACGGCTCCTTTCATGCGTTACAATTTTCGCACAAAGTTATTATACCCTATTACCATAGGTGTAGGATATAAAAATTAGTTCTACATACCTACATACTTTTATTATCTAGGCCTTAAACGATGTACAAGAAGAAGAGGGTAAGACGTTTTGATGTGGCAGTAGTTGAAAATATTGCAACCCAAAGTATGTACATACATATGTATGTACATAAGTGTGATCATATTTGTTTTAATGTAAAGAGCAGTTTCTATTTCCATACAATTTCTTTTATATTATTTATAGAAGATACATCTTGTCAAAATTGTGAAAACATCTAGCAGCTGAAAAAAGAAATGAGAGAACTCAAAGGTAGACTAATAAAGGTATGTATATTAATTTATAATATATACAAACAGATGCTATTGATGGAGCCGATCTATTAAAGGAGCTCAGGAATGCATTGGCCGTCAGTTCCAGAAAATTTTTCTACAAAAGGTTGCACTAAACAATTCATTGGATTGACATTTTTATTTTAATATTTATTTTTTAAATGTTACGTTCTATACATACAAATTAAAATATATGGCAACTTAAGCTGGATAAAGGTAACTTTAAATTAATTCATAGGTATTTATATAGCTTAAATTTGGTTTAAATGTATGTACATAACCTTTATCTGGCCACAAAAACTAATTTATACGTACGTAACTCCAATCTAGCTTTAAAACAATCCAGTCTTCGCTGACTACAAATGGGCTTATAAGTAGTTAGTTTTTAGCTATGTAGTTGATTTCTATTGCAAAGGTAGTCACTACAGACTACTTTTGCGGCCATCGCCGCAATAAATAGTTAGTTGAGCTCAAAGGAAATATCCAAGAAAATGTCAGTCCTAGTTGAGTTGAAAGTAATTTTAAGTTACTTTTGGGCTAGCTTAATTTCCTGCAGGGTACTATTTTACTCACTCGAATATTTTTCCCACAAAGGCAAGTCAATCAGCTGTTCGAATCTCATTTCTTACGCGATCGTGATACAAATGGGTCAAAAACGTCATTTAATATTTCGAGAACTTTTTTAATTTGATTCAACTAAAAATGAATCAATTTGTTTAATTGGTTTTTACGTACATAGTTGCGTTTAAGTACTCAGTTACTTTGGTTCAAAACACTGGATTGTGTCAAGTCAAGAAAAATTCACAAAAAGATTAATGCTTGTAACGATTTTATTCTCACGTAAAGTTGGCACTGGAGTTGGCTGTGCTGCCTTTGAAATCGTCCATCGTCATTTAGACCCTAAAATCATCCAAATGACGACCGCGTCGTCCATCTGGCTACACTGCGCACAGCTTAACATTTGGTCCTTCGGAGCCGGATCGCGGAAGAGCCGGAAAAACTACAGCAAAATTCCTAATTCAACAGGCAAGGGAATCAACGCAAAAAAGAAAGTTCAACGCCATTATCAACAAAATCGTCAATAATCTGCAAAACACATCAGCAAAAAATTATCAGCTGCATCAAAATTGCAGAAGCCATCTGCATCTTTGATTAAACGTAAAGTGAGTGCTGTAAGTGATCCCTTTTGAATATTTAATTAAATTCAGTGCTGTTTAAAACTTGCTACCGCCATTACGCAAAAGTTCGCGCGTAGGTGCAGTTGCATGTTTTAAATATATGTATATAGTCATCTTATATATAAAACGCAGAGTGACTAAAAAGTGTCTGCCTGATGATGCCTGATGCTGTCCACTTTCTTTCTTCTACAACTTTAGAGGAAAGCAATCAGTGCCCTGTGTAGCCCGGTGGGTAGAGCCGCGCGCTTGCACTCGGCAGGTCATGGGATCGAATCCCACAAATTTAAAAAACTTTTTATTTTTTATTTTTTACTTTGCTTTGCCTTTTATTGTTGCCAATTGTTTTAATAGCTGTCGTGTATACAGGCACACACGACAGGTGGCCCCACTTGTATAATATATTATGGCCTACCACTAATTTAACATTATTTATTTTACATAGCTTATTTAACTACTACTTATTTA
Source organism: Neria commutata (assembly GCA_963457695.1). Classification (NCBI taxonomy): domain Eukaryota; kingdom Metazoa; phylum Arthropoda; class Insecta; order Diptera; family Micropezidae; genus Neria; species Neria commutata. The sequence goes on from OY735245.1 coordinate 38,827,983, forward strand.
ACTACTACTCATTTAACTACTACTCATTTAACTACTACTTATTTAACATTACTTATTTAACACTACTTATTTAACATCGCTTATTTAACATAGCTTAATACAACTCTGTTAGCATTAAGCAACTCTTGTAAAATAAAGTCAGTTGGATACAGAAGTTCAACCACGCGAGTTCGCGATGGGAGTAAGAGAAAGATCTCTGCCCATTCCGCGAACTTAATAAATCTGGCGACGAGGAAAACCACGTGTTTTTTATAAGAAAAGATTCTTTAAAAAACTCGCGCGGCCACGAGTAACAAGTGTTTCTGGCAAAATATATCTGTTCGTGTAGTCTACGTGTTTGTTAGTAAGAAAATAGCTTCGCGTATACCATGTGTTTTTTTTAGAAAAGATTCTTTAAAACGCACGCGACCACGAGGAACAAATGTATGTTTCCGCTAAAATAGCTTTAATTTAGTACAAAATAATATCGTGTGTGTCGAGTAAATTTATAAAACGCTTAAAATATGTGAAAAAGTTATATGAAAAACAAGAAAATTCTTTACAACTATACTATATATGTTTAAAAAATCTCATAAACTACTTTAACAAAAGAAAAAATAGTGAAATCATAACCTGCAAAATTTTGGAAAAGTGCTGTAAACTGCTCAAATTTATAAAACTAAGTACAATGAAACTATAAAATATATTGCATTAAGTTGAACAATTCAAAAGTTGACGCAAACGAAGTTGCGTGTAATAGAAAAAAATTGAAACGATAATAGCGTTCAACCAAAGTGTCGGTAATAGCATTCCAATGAATGCAGTCATAAAGAAGTAATATTAAAATTTTAAGTAACAATAAGAACGCTCATATAAATGAAAATAAACAAAATTGAACTATATTTAAAGAAAAAGAAAAGACTAAAAAACTGTGAGAAAGACCATAAATCATCATTAAAAATAAGTGTCAGTATACCGTCGGTAATAGCGTTCCATTAAAGTGTCTGTAATAGCGTCAAAGAAAAAGGGCAAAAAGAAGCAACACTCGCAGCCACAGTAGTCGATGGCATCACTCGGGCCATCTTCGGCAACGTGACTTCAGTCGGAATCGAATTTCATCATCGATAGGTTGGCGAAAAATGGAGCGGAGAATTACAACAGCAGAAACGAAAAGCAAATGGCCGCTGAACGCAAAATTATTTTTCAATAAATATAAAAAACGAAATTATAATAAAACCAACAGCTATAATATCAATAATCAGAACTTAAATAAACCAACAGTCATTATAACATATAAAAGCAATGCAATCAACGGCAACACAGAAGAAGCAGCATCGAAGAAAGAAGAATTTTTTCGAGAAAGCATTTGTGGTGATTGTCTGTGTGCATAATATAATTTAAATATAATATAAATAATATCATAAATATAATCATAAAATAATATATCATTTAATACAACGAAATTTAAACTACATTGTACAATAAAGAAGAAATTATATTAACAATAACTACAACAACTATAAAATTTCTACAGCAACAAAAAAGACATTACACCAAATAAAGGCAGTGCAGTCAACGGCAACACAGGACAAGCAGCGAAAATCGAAGAAAAAAGAATTTTTTCGATAAAGCATTGCAAGTGATTGTGTAAAAGTTGAACTGTTTGCTTTTTGACGGCTAAAATTGCAAAAAATTCTAAAAGAAAACATAAAATTAAAATTTTAAGTAAGCGGAAAAGACAACAAAGAAGAAATCGAAAACAACTACACAACAAAAACATCTATAAAATTCCAAGATATCTAATTAACAAAAACTACAACAACCATAAAAAATTCAACAACAATAAATTTAATTCAACATCAAATAATCAATCAATAATCAATAACATCTATAAAATTTCAACAACAAAAAACAACTACAAAACTTCAATAACAGCTATCAAATTACAACAGCAACAAAGAAGACATTAAGCATCTATAACATCTATAAAATTTCAACAACAACAAATTAGCAGCATCAATAAAATCTATAAAATTCCAACGACAACAACTATAAAATTTCAACAACAACAAAGAAGACTACTATAACTATAAAATTTCAAGACATAAAATTAACAGCATCAACAACAATTATAAAATTTCAACAACAAAGAAGACTACTAAGACATCAACATCTATAAAATTTCAACAACAACAAAAGAAGACAACAAGAAGTACAACAAAGAAAAAATCGTATCAACAGTATTCAAAACATTTATAAAATTTCAACAACAACGAGACGACTACAAAGACAGCAACATCTATAAAATTGCAACAACAACCTGAAGACTACGGATCTCATATATATATATTTATTTTTCTTAAAATATATTAAATTTGATAATTACTTAACTAATCTTAAGAGCTAAGCAAAAATACTTTAATGTGCTACATTCAAAAGGTTCATTGTAAATTAGAATTCAAGTTTCAAAACTGCACACACATATAAAGAATTCATGCAATTAAATGTAATAAGATAAAAATTTCACTGAAAAATTAGAAATAAACAATTTAACAGATCTGTAATCTACATAGAAATCGAAAAGAAGCTTGAAAATTGCAAAGTTGCAAAAAAAAATATAAAATAAAATACTCATTAAAATACAAAAATTATTATTTAATTAAATATTGCAAATATATGTATGCATACAAAAAACTTATAAATGTAGGCGAATAATTGTAATAAGCTATCGAATAGACAAAAAAGAAAAATACAATATACATATTGTCAAATTGAAGTTGAAAATTAAAATACATGCAAAGAAATAGTAGAGTCTAGAAAAAAAGAAAACGTAGGCAGCGAAACAAACCAAATCAAATTGAAATCTAAAGACAAATTTAAATTTACACAATTTTGAATACTGCCACCAAAATAATGACCCAAAAACAGAAAAAAAACCTTTCTCGCCACACCCCTGCATTCACGAGCATGTGAAAAATTGGAGTGCAAAACATTGGCAGCAGAATACTACCTTTAACATAAAGTACTCTAGCACTGTCTTTGTGAGATCTTTTAAAATCAAAATCAATTTAAATTTTAATTAATTTGAAAGAAATATTAAATAAATAAAATTGTATTTTACAAATAGAGAAACAAAATGATAACTTATGTAATATTTTTTTGCATAGTATTAAAACTATATAAAAGTTAAAGATTGTTAAAACAGGAAAGAAATCAAATTTAATTAAATGTAACGTAAACTTAATAACTTCAACAGGGACTGTTGAATCTGGGGGTGGAGGAGTCATATAATATATTATGGCCTACCACTAATTTAACATTACTTATTTTACATAGCTTATTTAACTACTACTTATTTAACTACTACTCATTTAACTTCTACTCATTTAACTACTACTTATTTAACATTACTTATTTAACACTACTTATTTAACATAGCTTATTTAACATAGCTTAATACAACTCTGTTAGCATTAAGCAACTCTTGTAAAATAAAGTCAGTTGGATACAGAAGTTCTACCACGCGAGTTCGCGATGGGAGTAAGAGAAAGATCTCTGCCCATTCCGCGAACTTAATAAATCTATATGCACATCAAATGCACGATTAGGTCAACGGTCGAGTGCCGAATACCCCACTCATATATGTACGAGAGTACAAGTGAGAGAACTTTGCCAAATTGTATCATATGTGCATAGATTCGGGCTAAGCAGCATATCTGCTTAGTTTCCCCCTTTTGGAAATTCCTCACTTGAGAATATAGAACACCAACAAGATCGAGCAGCCAAAGAGCTAGCTTTCGTTGGATTCAAGACAAAGTCATATGCTTTGTCTGAATTGTACTTCTGCTCACACATATTGCGAGCTCCACAGCCTCTCACCTATTCAGCGCTGTAAGCTGCAGTAACACTTCGGTTACCAGCATATCATAGCCAGTGTGGCCAGGGGCTTAAATAAAAAGAGGCTAAATTCGCAAAAACAAAAAGTCAAAAAAAGCTAAATGCCTTGAAAAAAAAGGTTAAAAAAGAGCTAGATTTTTTGTGGCAATTTTCAGTTTTTCTTTTATTTTTAACATAGGCACATAGGTATCATAGGTACAAAAAAACAGTTAAAAAGAAGTTCATATATAAAAATACAATAAATTTATTACAAAAGATCATTCATTATATCTCAGATATAACTATTTCCTCTTCACCAGATGAATCGGACGAACTTGTGCTTACATAAACACTACTTAAATCTAACAAACGTATGAGATCATCAGTAACTTCAAAGTCATGGCAACATTTTTGTAACCTTTTTAGTGAACATCGAATATTAAGCAACGAGTTAAGCATTTTTATTTTTATTCGATTTCTTTGTTTAGTTTTCACAATTTTCATTGCACTAAAAATCCTCTCAACCTCAGCGTTGCTAAGCGGTAAGACTAAAAAACTGAAAATGAAATCGACAAGCTCAGAAAAAGGATTTTCATTTAATGAGTTTTTAAACTGCTTTACTTCTACCCAAAAATCGATGGTTGAAGACAGACTTGACCAATTATGTGTTAACAGCTTTCGCCATTGATGTTCAATAATGGTTATTTCGTCTGCGCAGTATTTTGACTTTAAATTGTCAATATGAGAAAATATATTTGGCTTAACTATTTTAAGTGAATTTTCAACAGAAAAAAAATCTATCTTTCGAAGTGTATCTATATTGTTTGGCAGACGTTGTCGTAACTGATAAATCAATTTTACCAGGAAAATTTGACATTTTTCACGGACTATTTTTTCGTCGTCTCTGCTTATTGATTTATCATTTACTCTTGCTTTAATGTATTCTTCAAAAGTGTAGGAGAAATTAGGAAAATTTATTAAAAAAGGTTCTATTGGAGACGATAAAGGGTCAAAGGCCTCGCAACGTAATACAATCTGATAACATAAGTTATCAAGCAATGATTTTAAATCAGAAAAAAGTTTTGTCGGGTCGGCAGTGTTGCTTTCAATGGTTATTTTTATTAATAGTAGAGAAACAAAAAAAAGCTGTTTTCAAAGTGAAAAAAGGCTAAAAAAAAGCCACGAAGCTAAATTACAAATTTCGAGGCTAAGCGACAAAAAAAAGGCTAAATCTAGCCTCGAAAAGGCTAAAATGGCCACACTGATCATAGCTATCATAGAGTAGAATAGAGGTCCAACTCTTTCAAGATGCGCTTGCGCTCACTAACACTAGCATAAAACGTATCTTTTTCGCCTCACGTACGCGCTAATACTTGCAAAATTTACACATTACGCAGCTCTTTTCTGAGCGTAAAACGAACGTATTTGGGGTGAAATTCAAAAAAACAAACGTACTTGGGGTGAAATTCAATGAATCGACCGTACTTGGGGTGAACTTTTCTTGCGCTTTTTCCTTGTCTGAGGTAGAAAAGCCTCTTTTAGGGATGCCAACTTTTATTCCTTCTGCTGTTCAATAAACAAATTATAAAATAAGGCATATGTGCGTGGGTATTATATTGCAGAAATTTCAACGTGAAATAGGACTACAAGCTTGGCAGCGTGCTGAAACTGCAGGAAGAAATCACATAAAATGTTTTATAAGTATTATGAAGTGCAAAAATTGTCATTCATAATGTTGTTAATGCTATTTTTGTATAAGTTGCAGTTTATTTATATTACATTTGCAAGAGCAATTATTAGATTTCTTTGTCTTATATTTTAGAACTCCAAAACTTAATTTAGCCATTTAATTAAAATAGCTGAGTTATGTTAGCGCACTGTTTTTGGGTTTTATTAAAGCTATCCTTCAAGCAAAGCGTTTATCTCGTGCCTAAAACCTGGAGAACTGATCCTATTAAAGCTTCTTACAAACGCTTGGCAACTCAGATCGAGAGAATCTGAATTTTCAATCCATTTCCCTCACTCCTACTATCTATCGCATTCGGCTACACGACGAAGCAACAACAATGCAGTGGTGAACTCACAGCATAATGCGTGTGAATATAAAAAATGCAAATTCTCTGAGCGATCAAAAGAGTTGGACCTCTATTCTATGCTCTCAAGAAACCGCTCAAGAAAAATTTTTCATTATTCCTTGAGGGCAAAATAGTAGTGGCCAAGTAATTTTGACAGCTAACAGCTGATGCAAATCAAAGCAAAATGTCGTTAAATGAAGATTGGTAAGTTTTCACAAAATTTACTATTATTTGATTAATGCATTATTTATATATATTTTTCAGGCATAATATGGTGTCCACACTAAATACCGCAATTTTGGTGTTTTGTGCGGAACAATTTGAAACGGAAGAGAGGGACAAGCAAGCTAAAACCTCTGCGGATTTTCCCAACAGGCGCTTTCGGCGTTTTGGCGCACTTCGCGGTGTATTTTCCGAGTTTTCCATGTCTGAAAATAAGATAATAGATTAAGATAATTGAAATATAAAATATTTTGCAAATTTACAACCTATAATGAACATTTAATGTTTTGCTTACCTCTTTCGCTTGTTATTTGCTGTTGAAAGTCTTCTTCTTGTTAAAGTAATAATGTTTCAAACATTATTCCTTGCCAAAACCTGAGTTACCCTATGCACATTTCCACTGGAAAAAAGTAGTATATTTCGTAGCAGATTTCTTGAGAGCTGCAATAGGGGTCAAGTAATTTTGACGCAAGGAAATTTCTTGAGCATTTTGTTGGCGTTTTTTTATATGGAGTTTTCGCTTTTCTTGAGAGCTGCAAACACCCCTTAAACCAACACTCAGGGGATGCCCCCCTATACATACAAAGCACTTGTTGGTTTTGAAAGGATCATAGGTTAGTGGGTGGGGGGAAAGTGGAGTAGTAGCGGTGGACGTTTGCCTTGAATTCATGAATGTTGCAATGACGTGGGAAAACTTCCGCAGGAAGACTTTTTTCTGCTCCCATACCTCACACGTTCTCACTTTCACTCTCTTGCTACGTACATACGTATGTACATATTATCAATTGCAATTTTCGGTAGTTCTTCCTCTCTTCCTGTGCATTACCAGTTCTACGTGTTTTAAAATCGCAGACGGACGGCACAGTGCGGCATAATTTTGAAGAAAAGTAAGTGTGAAAGTGAAAATAAAAAGCGTTTTAAAGATTAAAGTAAAATCTACAAAGAAATAAAGTTAAATTAAATCAAAAGCTTAAAGAAATAAAATTCAAAAGGTAAATTTTTTGGCGATCAAATTTATAAATAAAATTGCCAACCCCCCCTCTAATTATTCATAAATTATTTTATTTAAAATCTCAACGCAAACACCGAAAATTGCAAGTGATAAATAAAGTGAAAATGCGGAAATTCAAATTTTAAATTAATGTGAAATTCTTCATGTGAAAAATTCTAAATATTTGAATTGTGCATGAAGAATTATCACACCATAAGCAGGGTGCAAAAACAAAAACAACAATAATAGTAGATATTGTCAGCGACTGCAGATCAACAACAAACAGTGCAAGAGGAGAATACAATATCACAAGCACACAGCATAAGGCGGGTACACTGATAAAAGCATTCCGCAATTTCTCTGATTTGCGGGTGAGTGGTTTATATTAATTTTATGCGGTAAAATCATCTGTTGTGGATTTTAGCTTATTTTCAACGGCTAAATTCGAGTTTGGTAATCTGAACGATTTTCATAAATTAAATAAATAAATCAGAGGGATTATTTTGAGTGTACCGCTCCTGCTGTGAGAACCAACCATAAAGAATAATAAGGGAGAGGGGGGTACCTTCGTCCTTGGGGCACATTCATCAAAGGCGATTTCGGTATGAAGGAGTCATCGGACATAACTGTTTATTAGTAAAAACTAACCCATAACTAGCATAAATATCCCTCACAAAGTTTGCCATCTCTATCTGAACAGCTGATAAAGTTACATTTGATTTTGTGTTTTCGCGCATCGTTCCCGAATATTCGGTAACGTAAGAAGTTTGTGCTGTATTTATACCATTATTTCGAACAAAATTGTATTACTTTAGTAATAATTATTTTGTAAATAAAAGTGTATTAAGTGAAAATAAAGCACTGAAATGAAAAGTAAAAAAATAATAAGAAAAAAAAGTGACACCACTGTGGACTCTTTTTTTCTTGGGGCACATTCAATATAACAATATAAGTCAATATAACTTCACAGGTACTAAAAATCGGAATCGAGTTGAAGCTTCCAAGACCCTCGAACCTGGCTTAAACCTCCCGTAACCACACAAAATTAATATAAGGGTCGATCTCAGCACTTTAAACATTATATATAACAAATAATTTATAAAAAAAGAATTGACAATAAGTCCTTTGTTTTTAAGCTCAAACATGATTTTTTTTAAATTTTTTAATGAAAAATATAATAAATACGTGTTGTGTAACCAAAAACATGTCTTATTTAGTCTAAACAAGATTTTGTATCACCTTATGGTACTTTAAAGTGTGAATGCCGAAAGTGCCCCGCCAAATGCCGAAGCTACCCTGACATGGGGGCACATTCAGCGAAATGACTTTTTTTACTAATCATGAAAAAAATAATACAAACGGAACTTTTTAAAAAATTTTAGTATAACATTTTATTGTTAAATAATGAGGTATTGTAACAGTATAATCGGTTTTTAAATATATTGATTACCTTCTGAAATATAGGCCTTCAAAAAAAAAAAAGAGACGAAGGTACCCCCTCTTCCCTACATAGTGCAGTCTCCCATTGTTGTTGTTGGTATTGCACTACAGCTGTTTCATAGCGAAATTAGGTCACGGACAAGCCAAAATTCAACCAGGGCTGTTGAGACCAAAGTGCAGATTTATACCGCAAAAATAAAATAATTTCAAAATATTGCGTGAAACCAAACCTGAACTGCTCAATCAAGTTTCCATAACTTATACGAGTAAAAAAAAAAAAAATTAAAAAAAGTCTCGTAAAAATCCCACAAAAAATCCCATAATTAAAAATTCCCAAAAATTTCGGAATTCAGCAATATCGCTCCGAAAATCTAATATCTGCCCACATTTAATGAAATTATTTATATTATATATTACAAATTTGAAATTTTATTGAAATTTTATATATTTAATAAAAAAACATACCAGAATTTGCTATATATTTTTATTCCGCCCTATTTAAACCCTAATATATATACTATATTGTACGTAAAAATAATTATAAACCGAGACGAAAATCACTGGGTTTCGATGTTTACAGTACGCAATTAAATCCGATTTAAATTCCCAATATTAGACATTAAAATCTATAAATAAGAATATTTTTCCCTTATATCGAGAACAATTGAAATTGGATAAATCGCAACTTTCATCGTTTTTTGGACAAAAAAGAGGGACTTATAACAAAAAAAATTGCACTTGTTTTCCGTTTCTGCATTTACGTAGTCCATTATTAGTTTCACCATGGCAGTGCAGCGGGAGGAATTGAAAGTGCAGTGGCAAGCGGACCGCTTACGAAGAATGCCTTCATGCCGTGGCTACTTCAGTGGACCCCCAGAAATAGGGGAGGAGGTCATTAAATCTAAGTATAAACATTGCTATGGGGCATATGTAACCTGTGCTGCACTAATGGGTGAATACACCCACAATCTCACTGCCCGTCCGTGCATAGTGGCCGGACAAAGAGCGACAGAAGCACCTGTCAGTATAAATTTTGTCTTACGGAGATTATAGGTACGTTCGTAAATGCAGTAAATTCGTGCAGTGACAGTAGCAGCGCAGCTGTCACTGCCGATCAGCTGATTTCGTTTGCAGGTTTGCAGAAACTTTGGTTGCATTAACGAACGCGATTTAGGATGGAAATTTTGGTTAACGCATTAATTGATAGTTGTGAAACTCAAAGTGAGAGCCTTTTAATGAATTTCAATAAAGACGGAGTAAAACGAATGAAAAAAAGATATGTCGTGGTAAAAACCTTGTTGAAAAAGAAAATAAGATTTATCCCGAAAGTAAATAATTTCTTTAAAACAATAAAAACCTATCCAGATGATGTATTCTATCTTTATACAAGATAACAAACACATTTTTATCCATTTATAATACATTTTCTACGTTTCCATTTCGTGTTTTGCAAACGGCAACAGTAGGATAATGACTGCGAAAACTGCGGAAATCTGTCACTGCGGTGCCAAGCCGTTGCATTAACGAACGCGTTGCACGCAGTAGTGTTGCGCCATTTTGCTTTTACGAACGCGTTGCTTTGCAGTCCAGCCGCTGGGTTGCATTTACGAACGTACCTTATATGTCGGGGCCCTCCTTCGGGGATTTATTCACTGCGATATATATTAATAACGTCAGATTGAGCCCAGTGGAAAGATTATTCCATCTCAATCAGAAGACGAGAGGGGAAGCGAGATAGTTCGAAAGTCCCCCCTCACCCATGAAGGTTTCGCGGTCGCGTGGAAGAACTTGGTGGATCGATACGAGAATTAGCGCATTCTCGTAAATAGCCAATTGAAGATTCTCTTCAACATGCCTACGGTTCCGTTAGAATCAGGCACCGGTCTAAAAAAGCTCCAGCGAGATATAAATAATTGTATCTCGGCGTTGCAATTACATGGTGTGAACGTCAGTAGCTGGGATGTCATTTTTACTTATCTTACGTTCTACTCGATTACCCGAAAATACACTGGCGCTGTGGGAGCAGACCGTGGAAAGAAAAACCGACATTCCACGATGGGAAAATTTAAACCAGTTTTTGACCAACCGGTTTCAAACACTGGAGACCATTTCGGACCTTTGTAGTGGACATTCATCTTCCGTTAACGTCAGCAGGACGCAACCAAGAATGGAAACAAATTCACCAAGGAGAGTGCGAGCTCATCATGCGAATACAGCGGGTCCAAGCTGTAGGCTGTGCATGTCTCAAAGTCACGTTTTGCAAACCTGTCCTAAATTTCTGGGCATGGATGCAACCCAAAACAGTGAGGAGATATCACATGTGCATTAATTGCTTGGCCATCGGGAAGAATCATTTAGGCCCAAAACCCCAACGCCAGCGATAACTACCCACTATTCCCCTAGCAGGGAATTGGAGTCCCCCCGTCCTTTTACATCTCAGGCCGCCACCGGTCAAATTCATTCATGCTTTGCCACAACTAGTAAAAAAGTATTACTCGGTACCGCCAGGGTTACCATATGTCACTTGGGCACTAGGTTAACGGCGCGGGCCTTGTTGGATCCCGGGTCCGAGGGAACTTTTATCTCGGAGCGGCTTCAGAAGCGACTTCGTCTCCCTACTCTTCCCACGCAAGCTCAGGTTTCAGGCTTGAACAATGCAGTCTCTGCAACCACCCGAAAAGTGTGCTACATTGTATTGGGATCCCCACGGAATTCGGAATGGAAGCTGGAAGCGAGAACCCTGGTGCTCCCACAGATGACTGGGAACCTGCCATCAGATTTCGTGGAGAAATCTTTACTCGGTGGGATCCCGGAGATCCCGCTCGCGGACTCAAACTTCTATCAAAGCGAGCAGGTAGATGTCCTCATTGGAGGCGACCTGTATCCTAGTGTAGTCCTTGAGGGAGTCCGTCGTCAGGCTCTGGGAACCTTAATAGCACAAGAGACCGTATTCGGATGGGTCATAACCGGCCCGCTCCCGGAAAACATAATCAAAGAGCCGACTACGTGTGCCGTTTATTACAGCGCACAGGCCGCACGGGTTTGTGAACGGGAAGATCTTCCAAAGAAAAGATTTAGGACTCCAGGAAAGCAATCCAGCAAGGAACACTTCGTGCAGACGAATCGTCGAACAGACGAAGACCGGGACGTTGTCAGACGGCCATTTAAGTCAGATTGCCCTGCGTAACGAAAACGCAAGCGCTCTAAGCGGCAGCATCCCCAACAGAATCGCGAGACAAACGATTCGGTTGTCATACGCAGGGAAAATCTCCCGCCCAACGGTTGGCGCCCTGGTCGAATAACCCAGGTCCAACCTCCCATAGCGTAGCTTGTGGTTCGTCCACATGCCTAGTCCTCATTATTTGTTTTTTGTTCTCTCCATCTCACTTTTCTTACAGCGCAAACGTAAAAAATGGGTCGGTATCACTGGAGTTCAGCACAAAAGTGTACGTCGCCGGAGAGACGCGCCTGGAGGCTCTGCAGAGAGAAGCAACTCCTACGATTCTGCCCCAAGTTCCGAGCGATGGAGTTGGCAGAGAAATGGAACGCAGTCCGGACCCATAAATACTGCTCCAACTGTCTGTCTGCCGACCACGAAATAAGAAGGTGCCACGACGAGGTGCGGTGTCGGCACTGCCAGTTGCGCCACCACAGCGTGCTTCATCGGCCCAGGGAAGAGCAAGACTCGATTCCCCCCTCCGGCAGCCAGACTTTCGTCAACATCGCAGGTTTGCCGTCTGATGCCAGGCGCAAGTTTGAGGTATCACGCGCATTTCGTCTCGCGCTGCAATCGGGAACGCGGACTCGCAGTCCCGACCGAACCAACGGCAGCGTCGCGCACAAGCGAGCCTTGATGCCCGCTCTATGATTTCGGGCCATCGCACTACCACTGCAGTGTACCAGCAGATGCTAGCCCTGTTCCCCACGGCACGAGTGAAGATCCTCGCAAGTGGTGGTTCCCAGACGGCTGGGGCTCTTCTAAACCCAGGCGCGCCCGTATCCACCGTGTCGGAGAGTCTTGTTCGGCGGTGTGGGCTGGTGAGACTTAGTATGGGAGCGGACAGCACATGCAGGATCACGCTTCGAGGCCGCTTGGGTGGTGGCAACACGGAAGTAAGTGTGTGCGCCCTGGTGAAGCGCAGCGTTGGAGAAAGGACGCCCGCTCGATCTATCGATCCTCGAGCCTTGCCATCACATCACTCTGGCGGACCGCGAGTGCTATCGATCAGCATCGGTTGACCTGGTCTTGGGAGTGGACATATACGGCCGAATCCTGCAACCCGGCGTGGCGCCCATGTCAATTGGGCAGCTGACGGCCCAATGCACTGTGTTCGGATGGGTCCTGTCGGGCTTATGCCCAATGTGAAGAAAGTACTCCCCCCTTTTGGTTGCTATTGAAATTTTCTATACCCATTTTCTTTCTTTTTTAAGTATATTTCCCAGGTGAAGAGTGTGTGCAGCGACGGCAGTAGTTTAATTGCAGGAGCCTAGAAGATGGCTACCTACAGTGAAAGGAGATGGAGAAGTAGATTTAAGATACATGAAATATTGAATTATAAATTGCCATAAATGAATTTCCTCGCATTCTCATATGTATAATGTCAATTGAATTTTTCTTAGGTTTTTGCAGTAAGGCTGCAAGGCGGGCGGCAATGTTTAGGCCAAACGCATTAGATGTAAGCTTTTGTACATTCTCACGTAGAGATGGCGCTGGAGTTGGCTGTGTGTAGGAGTCACCAATTGTAGGGTGAGCCTACAGATAGCTAGTCAGCTATTTCCATTTATTAAAGAAGAATACTCGATCTTAACAATTAACAATATGGATTTATTTAGCAGCGTTGCTTTTGTGTCAGTGTTGCTTTTGTTCTAAAGCAACCGAACTTGTTTCTAGGCTGATTTCGAAAGTATGTACATAGAAATGAAAGTATTGAGAAGTCTTAACATTAGATAAGTGTGAGAAGGATGGCAACAGTCCCTACAGTACTCCCCCCAGACTTTGAAATATTTACATTTGGTTACAATTAATGTCTTAAAATTAAGTTTTTAAGTTAAAGCTTACAGACTTTTTAGTCTTTCTTGAATAAGTTTTGAGGGGCTGATAGACTACAGCAGGAGTCGCGATCCACCGCTTGTTTAGTTGTTACTGGCGTTTTAACCGAGTAGTTGTGTTCGTCCATATGAGTAGAAGTAGTTTGGAGTTGTTAGTTTCCTGAAGATGATAAGTTTGGTTGATTGTTGTGGCAGAGTGGTTCGCTGGGTTGTGTTGGTTCTAGCCATATTCGTTCCAGATGAGCTGGCTTGAGCCTTTCGACGGAGATGTTCATGGTCTTATCATGATGCTGAATCTGGAACACCCGGTCGGAAAGTCGACTGATGATCTTGAATGAGCCTTCGTACGGCCTCTCAAGCGAAAGGAATTGGTTTTAATTCGCGCATGTGTTCTCTGAATTCCTCCAAAAAGATTTGAGGGTCAAGTGCGAAATCGTCGTGTGTGAAAAATTCACCAGGTACTCGGAGAGTTGTACCGTAGAGGTATTCGGCGGGTGATGAATTTAAACCTTCACGAATACATGTGCGTAGTCCTAAAAGTACCGTAGGAAGCGTATCCACCCAGTTCCATGTGGCACATGATTGATGATTTCAGAGAACGGTGCCTGCGTTCAATGAGACCATTGGAGGCAGGATGGTAAGCTGTAGTTCGCATCCGCTTGGTTCCTACAAATTTGAGGAGTGCTTGAAACAATGCTGATTCAAATTGTGAACTTTGGTCTGTTGTGATCAGCTTAGGCGAACCAAATCTGCAGATCCAGCCCATGTAAAAAGCTTTCGCTACTGTATCAGCTGTCTGGTCCTTGATGGGTATAGCCTCAGTCCACCTAGAAAATCTGTCGATAAATGTAACGCAATACCTGTAGCCTTGGTTTGTTGTTGGAAGTGGTCCAATCATGGCGATATGAACATGGTCAAAGCGGTCATCTGGAGGTAGAATTTTCTCCGGCCTCTTCTGAACATGACGAGAGATTTTTGATTGTTGGCAATCTAGGTAGTTGCGAGCCCATTGTGCGATGTCGCGTTTCATATTTGGCGAAAAGAAACGCTGTTGAATGACGCGTAGTGTAGCCTTGCCACTGGGATGCGACAAACGATGAAACATATTGAATGTAAACTGTCGTAGCGACGGCGGTAGGTAGGGCCGTCCGGTTTGCGTTGAAGTTTCCAAGAAGAGGGGTATTTGGCTCTTTCCCCAATACATCTTGGTGAACTCGCATGATGTGGTAGTTGACTGAAGCAATTCCTCCAACTCGTGGTCAGATTGTTGCTGGTTGGCCAAATCATCATAGTCGTATGTGGCCGGCATATCGAAAGCGTCCACCCGAGATAGTGCGTCTGACACGACATTATCGGAACCCGATACATGGAACATGTTAGTAGAAAATTGAGAAATATATTCCAGCTGACGTTGCTTGCGCGGGGAAGCTTTATCCGATAGTTGTTTGAAGGCGTAGATTAGAGGCTTGTGATCGGTGTGAACTGAAAAGTCACAGCCCTCGGGGAAATAGCGAAAATACTTAACACCCTCGAACACTGCCGTGAGCTCTCGGTCGTAAGTGCTGTATTTAGACTGCGCTGGCGAAAATTTCTTGGAAAAGAATGCTAGAGGTTCCCAAACTGCGTCTTTAGTTTGTTGCTCGACTACTGCACCCATGGCCGAATCTGATGCATCTGTGAGCAGTCGAAGTTTTGCGCCTGGAGCTGGGTGCACCAGGAGGGTGGCTTCTGATAAGCCATTTTTGCACTGCAAAACTGCTGCTTCGGCTTCAGAAGTCCATTCGATGGGAGTCTTGTCATTTTTCTTGGAACTGGCCAAATATTTGTTGAGTGGTAGAAATTGATCATTCCAAGAAATCGTCTTAATTCTACGACTGTTTTGGGCTTAGGAAAATCCTTAACAGCTTGGACTTTATCTGCGAGAGGTGATATGCCTTTTCTGGTTTTGAGGTATCCTAGGAATTTAACCTGGTCAACCCCTAGGACACATTTGTCTATATTGATTCTTAGTCCATGGTCGTGGAGAAGTTGAAAAACTATTGTTAAATGTTGTTTATGCTCCTCGTGTGAGGATGATGAGATGAGCAGGTCATCGATGTAAGTATTGACAAAAGGAAGTCCTCGAAAGATGTCGTCGATATACATTTGGAAAGTTTGCGCTGCCCCACGCAGACCGAACTGCATGACCAGACATTCGAAGAGCCCAAACGGTGTGATGAGCGCTCTTTTCGGGATGTCTGATTCTGCTACTGGGATCTGCTGATATGCTCGTACAAGGTCCAGAGTGGAGAATATTGTCTTTCCGTGTAGATTATTTGTAAAGTCTTGGGAGTGAGGAATGGAATACCTGTCTGGAACGGTGACGGAGTTCAGACGTCTGTAGTCGCCACAAACACGCCAGTCTCCCGACTTCTTTTTTACCAGATGAATTGAAATTCCGCTTTAGCAGCCTTGTACTTCTCTGGATTGAGCCTGCGAGCACGTTCCGAGATTGGAACGCCGGTGGTTGGAATGAAATGCTCGACTTTGCGCTTAACAGGTGTGCGTGGTTGGTCAAGGCCGGTAATTCCATAATGTTGCTTTTGTTCTAAAGCAACCGAACTTGTTTCTAGGCTGATTTCGAAAGTACATAGAAATGAAAGTATTGAGAAGTCTTAACATTAGATAAGTGTGAGAAGGATGCCAACAGTCCCTACATGTGCTGTAGGTGCACTCGCTACTTGCTGCATTTGAAATCGGGTGGCGATCGCCTTGGCCAATATACGAACAGGCACTTGAATTTCAGCAAGCATCAACTCCACACCATCGTCTACAACTGTTCGACTTATTCGAACAATATCATTGGTAAGAAAAGAATAAAACAATATTTTTCAGAACATAATTCTGCCCCCAAATTTCTCTGCCTTTTTTCTTTACATTTGCGTTTCTTCGGCTTACTCTTCCGCGCGGAACCCCACTGCTCATCTTGCTGCAAGAGGCACATATTGCCATCCCCCTGCAAGCGCACAGCTTAACAGATTTATTATTCAAATTCTTTTGTTACAATTATTTGCAGTATATAGCAGCTTGCAGTTGAATTGCATTCCGCTTCCGTTTCAAATCCGTTTTGAGTTTATCATTTGAAGCAATGTTTTTTGCCCCGAGCAGAAAAGTAACTCTCAAAATAATTTTTATTCTTGAGGAAAAAAATAAAAATCAAGAAATAATTTTTATTCGTGAGCAGGAAAAAAAAATTAGAAAATGGTTTTTATTCCTGCGGAAAAAATTAAAATCACAAAATAACTATTAACTATTTTGATTTTTATACTTTGCTTACAACGACTACGGTCCCTGAAAAAATATATACCCTGAATCAGCACACTATTGTGTTTTTGATTTCTACCCCCTGTATCCCCTATAAAGCTTTTAGCTGTTGCTCCACCCACCAAGACACCCCAGACCTCATCGGCACCCCGCCTCGCGGAAATGACACCCGGCCAGTATAAGAACCGGAGTAATTTCTTTTAATTGCAAAAAATAACATAAGTTTAAGCTTCTGTAAAAAAATTTATTTTTGCTTTTTATGTAACACAAAAAAAAATAACAGAAAAACCTTAAATATATTACATATGTTTCGAATATTTATTTATACAACTTGCTAATCACTATCTTCTTTCCATTTTTCTTGAGCTTCAATCTTTGCCTCAGGTACAAGAGAACTTTGAACTCCGCCTAAAATATTTGTTGTAGCTTGTGTTGCTAACATAGCTGGACAAACAACTAATTGCGGTATATGTCTCACAACGGCACCAACAGCTCCTGTATAACCTTTTTGATCACGTTCTACAACAGCTGTTTCAATAAGTGTATTTGCTGAATCATTTATTCCCTGGAACATAAAAGAAACAAAATATTTATTTATAGTCTACGGATTACGGGGTGAATGACCTATTTATTGGAAAATAACACGAATAATACTTTTTTGTTAAAAAAAATTACGTTTGTTCGTTTCGAAGGGTAAAAGCCAATGGTTGTTAAAATCGACCCCATAAATAAATTTCCTTTAAGGAATTTAAATCCATTTTGATTGGATCCATTTCTCGATAAAATTTATTTCTTTCCAATTTAATTCCAATAAAACGAATTTAAAATAATTTAAATTTTACAATTTAGCTTGGAATTTAATATTAAAAATGATTACTTCGTATATCCAACCAAATTGGAATTTAATTCCACAAAACTAATTGATTGCCATTAAAAGATTATTCCTTTCTATTAAATTCCATTAAGAAATTTACAATGATATATATACAGTCCTCTGTAACAAAATTAACTACAACTTCTTGTAATGGAATTATTTTTTCAATTTCATTACTAAGAAATTGATTGAAAATATTACAAATTATTCTTTGGATTTATAATTCTTTGGGGTTATAAATGTAATGTGATAAAATTTACAAAACTATGATGATAAGGACGTAAACAATTATACCTTTTATAACAATAACATTAAGTATTAATAAAGTATTACTGTTTTCATAAAATTACCTCTTTCAATATTATGTAGGCATTAGTGACACCCTCTCTAATATCTTTTGGCCTGTTTGGTCGCTTCTTCTTTCCAGGTTTGTGTATTTTATATCTTCTTACGGAAGGGCCTGGAGATACCATGTCGAATGCAGTTTCTGCAGTAAACTAAAAAAAAACAAATTAAAAACAACATACAAATAATCGGCTCAACAGTCCGCGAACGAGGCTTAGGCCTAGCTTTCTCGCATTAACTCGCATTAACTCGAATCGCAAAAAGTGGCGCCTCCCTAAGAAAAAATTTAAAAAAATTTATTTTTATTAGATGGCATGCGATTGGGGTTGAACCCAGACCTTCCGCATCAGTGACCAAGCACTGTGACGACGATAATTTCGCCCCCCACAAATTACCGCCGCACAGCAATAAACATGTATATTTCTCTTTGATTATATTGAATAGTTATATATTTCTACTTTAAGATTTCCTTTCGTTTTTCCGCGGCATGAAGCCGATTACTCATTACCCCTTTGTAAAAAAATAAGATATATGCTAAGTACAGTAGGCATGAAGCCAAAAGATAAGGATTTGTTTTCTATAAGTTAGGCTAATAACAGAATAAAGATAAGCAATAACACTTGTAAGGGAAACCAACAACAACAGTACGCATAGGTAGCCATAGCCAACCCCATGGCATGAAGCATGCGTAGATGGAGAACAATGCTTGAGCATTGCTACAACAACAACATGCACGGCCAACACTCGAGCTTGGGTACTACAACAACAACAATAGTACGCACAAGCAGCCAGCCCCATAGCATGCACAACAACAACAACAACATGCTTGGAAAGCCAGGCAGCATGCATGAGCAATGGTACAACAACAACAGCATGCAAGGGCAATAAGTAAGCTTGGACACTACAACAACAATATGCACGGTGGGCCAAACAGCATGCATGGGCACTGCTACAACAACAACAGCATGCACGGTAAGCCTGACAGCATGCATGGGCACTGATACAACAACAACAGGCCGCAGAGGTGCCCCATAGCATGCAGTATGCATAGATGAAGAACAATAGAAGTTGTGCTAGGGCGCAACAACAATTACAGGCCTGACAAGCTCGGCTCGGCCTATAAAAGAGGAGCCGCGATCTGGTGGAAGACAGTTCTTCACAGGTCTCTGACCAGCACGCATCAGCACTGTCAAGCGGAATCGTACGACAAAGCGTGTAAGAACTGGTACCTTGGGTACACATTTTTCGGCTCTGCTAACGCGAGCTTAATACATGTAGAGTAGTTTTGTAGTTAGAAACCAGTAGCGTAAGAGTCAACCCCCCAAAGGTATTCTACGGGAGCGCGACTAACTTTCTGTGAGCAGCACCGGACTGATTCCGACTGTGCCTGCTAGTGGTTTTAACGCGTAGTCTGAGCCAACCTCCCCAAGGGTATCCTACGGGAGTGCAGCTACTACGCCTCTCTGAGCAGCACCGGACCGATTCCGACTGTGCCTGCTAGTGGTTTTAAAGCGTAGTCTGAGCCAACCTCCCCAAGGGTATCCTACGGGAGTGCAGCTACTACGCCTCTGTGAGCAGCACCGGACCGATTTCGACTGTGCCTGCTAGTGGTTTTAAAACGTAGTCTGAGCCAACCTCCCCAAGGGTATCCTACGGGAGTACGGCCACTACGCCTCTGTGAGCAGCACCGGACTAATTCCGACCGTGCCTGCTAGTGATTTACTCAAGTAAGCTCGAGCCAAACTCCCAAAGGTATCTACGGGAGAACGGCCGCTACTTTCTGTGGGCAGACGCTGGCGAAGACTCGACCACTGCTGCCAGGAATATTCAGTGTGCCACCCGGCAAGAAATAGAATCCGAACCGACGTTTTCACGTCGCCATGTTATAAAAAGAGATAATAAATACGAATGAAAAATGGTTGTAGTTTTAATAAATATTCAATAAACCAAGACATTTTCTAGAGCATAACAAAAATCATTGTGTTTTCCTTACGTCCCATAAACAAATAAATATTTTCGTTAACGACCCCTGGACAGCCGCTGAGGCTTACCTCAGCCTAAGAAGTCTTCCGGCCCATCCGGAGACCCGACGTTGGGAACGTCGTTACAAATGGCGCCCGAGCAGGGACACTAAGGAAAACACAAGAAGAGAGAGAGAAAATATCTCAGCATAAACAAAGCGTATATTAAAGTAGTTACGGGTAAAACGTTCGTAGTTGAATTTGTGCTTCATACGGGTAGTACAACGATAATTGTGATCTGTACATTACCTTATGTATGTAAGCGTATTACCGGTGGGGTTCACATACGTAATAAAAGCTTGTATTTTTATATTCCTCCTATTTAAACCTGCTTCCGTGCTCTTCATCGAGTGTTGTTGTGGGCCGGTACAATTACTTTGAACAGATTAGAGCGCTTAAGGCCGGCTCCGAATACCTGAACATTTTGCGCCTGGGATAACAAAATAAGACCTCTGTTCTACTTTCACTGATTTTTAGATCAAGAGGTAAGGGTTAATAGAAACAAGTAAGACATAGGTAAGGTATAGTCCAAGAGACATACACAAGACAAGTAAAACAAAATAGAGATCCAGAGGGAGACTACAGACAAGGAATTGTTAAATAAGACATAGCGGGAAAAAGGATAATACCAGTACAATGGGGGGAATCTCATGGGTATACCACGTGAAGAAGGAGGAACTTATGGAGATAGCAGGGGCATTAGGGCTGGAGACGACGGGGAACGCAGATGATCTGCGTCATAGGGTTTCGGTATTCATCAAGGAGGGAGTCTTTACGCCAGAAATCAGCGCCCTACTGGACGAGTGCGAGACGAAATACCGACAAATCCCTCTCGCAAGCTCCGTCAGCATAACCCCCACCGTGCCACTAGAATTTCCACAAATAGCCCACAATAACCCGCCAGCCATGAGCTCAGCCATCATGCATACCGCCGCCTGTCGGGACAACGGCCCACACATTACCACCTAGGGCAACCTGCGGGGCGACACGTAGGACAGCGGACAGAAACACCCCTAGAATATCCGCCAGAACAGTCCACGAGGACGCTGACATACGCGGCCGTAATTGACCACGTACGGAAATGGTCCGTACATTACGAGGGCGGGCCTGACCCCGTTGCGTTCATCGAGCGACTCGAAGAACTAGCTGCCGTATACGGAATCACCCCGGACCAACTGCCACGAACCATGCCAGAGCTCCTACGGGGAAAGGCTTTAATATGGTACCGAAACAATAACCGGAACTGGCAGGAGTGGCATCTATTTAAGGGGGACTTTTTCGATTTCATCTCCCAGCACGCTACTTTGAGCGACTGGGGGACGAGATCCGCGAGCGTACTCAGAGGCCACGAAAGTCCTTTAAAGAGTACCTGCTAAGTCTCCAGAATCTCATGCGGCACGCCGGATACACGGACACCCAGAAACTGGATAGAGTATTCCGAAATTGCCTCCCGGACTATAAGTTATACATACGCCGCGGGGATTTTCGCACGCTAGAAGAGCTGGTCGCGCTGGCGGAAGATTTAGAGGATATACAGGCAGACCGTCGACAAGCATCCGCATCAGCGCCAGCGCCCGCACCCCCCAGTCACCGAATGCCGCAGGAAGCACCCACCAGATATCGGCAGATGTCGCAGGAGGCACCCACAAGATACCGACCAGGACCGCAGGAGGCAACCGCACGACATCGACAAATAACCAAGGAGGCAGAATTCAGAATAAACCCACGAACAGCATGCAGGAGATGTGGCCAAGAAGGTCATATAGCCCGAGGTTGCAGAAGCCCGCAGATAATTTTCTGCTGGGAGTGCGGAAATCGGGGCGTTAGAGTTACGGAGTGCTGCAGACAACCGGGAAACGAGAGAGGACCACGGCAGGAACGAGGGATGTCGCGTCCGAACCGCCCAATCCCTCGCAACCAGTAAAGACACTCCGATACGATGCCGATCATGTCTTCGCAACGGTCAACGTAGGAAGCCATTTGTGTGAGGCCACTATTGACACCGGGGCCACACAAAGCTTCATCAGCGAAGAATGTGCATCTAGGGTGGAGCAAAGCAGAGGGGTACGACGGATGGCGAGAAGAACGAGGATCCAACTGGCGGACGGCAGTTCGCGGGATATTACGGAGGCGATCATGGCGACTACTCGATTGGGCACCAAGGCCTGCTGACTACAATTACTGGTTCTCCCAGAATTGCTGGACGAGCTCCTTCTAGGGAAGGACTTCCTCCGACGAGTCAACGCAACGCTGACGATCGGGGATAGCACCATCCAACTACAGGGTCACGGAGGAGACCGCCCGATGCCAGGGAGAAACCGCTGCACCATGGCCCGCACGCGGGATGTGCAGGACGAGCAGGAGGATATTGACTCCTTCCTTGCCGCCGAATTGAAGTCAATGGAGGATCTAGTGGGCGTGTCCAACATCACAGAGCATAAGATCGTCATGAAGGACGACCGGACGATAAAATAGAGTTACTTCCCAAGGAATCCAGCGATGAACAAATCATCAACGAGGAGATCGACGAGTTAATAGCAAAGGGCTGTATCGAACCTTCCCACAGTCCGCACAGCGTCCCGATCGTGCTAGTCCGGAAGAAAAACGACAAATGGCGACTATGTGTCGATTATCGGCAGCTGAACGCCCGTTCTGTGCCAGACGCATACCCGATTCCACGTATCCAACATATCCTCGATCGGCTGCGCTCGGCGAAGTACGTCAGTAGTCTGGATCTAAAGAACGGCTACTGGCAGATCCCGATGAACCCAGACAGTAAGCAGTACACGGCATTCACGGTACACGTGCGTGGGCTCTTTCAGTGGAAGGTCATGCCATTTGGCCTTCACTCAGCCCCAGCGACGTTTCAGCGAGCGCTTGACCGAGTCATCGGCGCAGACCTAGAGCCCTACGCCTTCGCGTATTGAACAATTTTGACTCCAACGGTACTAAAAGCTTCTCAGCGTCTCCACAAACTCTCTCCACGAAATTGTCAAACTCTCTAATGGCCTCACATCGCCTGACATGCTGTTGCGTTTGTGAGCGAGGAGTGAGTCGTGTTTGAGCCATCGGAACGAACGAACAAAGTGAGCAACGTCGAGTCAATAAATTACAATCAATAATTCATACTGTACAGCTTAAGGCTTCCCTTATATTTTAAGAACTCATTTTAAAATCTTGAAATTGTGTATAAAATTAAACTGTAAAAACTCAAACTTTTGTATCGAAATTAAAACCAACAAAGGAACCCCATTACTATAAATTAATTTACTAATTTACAAACATTTTTGGTGGCCCATGGGGGGAAGGTCTTAAGCTCTGTACAGTCGCGAACAGTTATATTCAGTACTAGTGCTCCGCGTAATTCATCATGTCTGACGACCACGCGGTTCTTATAAAACTTCAGTGCGACCGACAAGAAGCATTAGCGCAAATTTTCACCAATTTTAAAAAAGATGCATCGTCGCGAAAAACAAAAATATATTTTGAAAAACGATTAGCTAGGGTCGAACAATTACATTGCGAATTCACGGAAATGCACAAACAAATCGTATGTTCCAAGATCGAGGCACAGGATACTTATTTCGCCAAGAACTCATCCAATGTATTCGACGAAACTTATTTGGATGTGATTTGCGCCATTACGGAAGCATATGGAAAGGCGTTTCCACCTACAGAGGATTCTACTCGCGCGAAGCAGCCAGACACCACACCTGAAATGCCGCATTCATCACGTGCTGTACAATTGCCGAACTTGCCGGTGCCGACGTTCTCGGGAAAACTCACAGAATGGCCTGGATTTCACGACGCATTTCGTCAGCTCATTCACTCAAATCAAGAGCTTAGTATAAATCAAAAATTTCACTTTTTAAAGAAAGCTCTTCCACAAGATCGTGCCCTTGATATTCATCAAATGCCCTTGGTTGATCTCAATTACAATACCGCATGGGATTTATTAGTCAAACGCTATGACAATCCTCGTATTTTGTTCATGCACTACATGAACACATTATATGGTTTACCACAACAAATGAGGGAGCGATCGGATGATCTCAAGCAAATGCTTAATGTTGCAAATGTTTGTCGAAATGCGTTCATCAAACTAAAAATTCCAATTGAACAATGTGATCATTGGATAGCTCACTATCTCTCCACTAAACTCTCAAGAGAGACTCATGAATCTTGGGAGCACCAATTGGGCAGCACAGTTGAAATCCCAACGTTTTCTGAGTTTGAGTAGTTCTTATATAATCGCTTAGTTACAATTGACGCAATCGAGCAGCGTAACGTGACCTACCATTCAAAGATAACGGCAAAAACCACTGACAACTCAAGGTCAGCACGTGGCAACCATTCAAGGCCTTCAAAGGGATTTCCCGAAGCAAAGATTTTTCACACGACTACACAGATTTCAAACACTAGGCCCGTCGATACTTGTACTCTTTGTGGAAGCAGCCACATTTTACGACGTTGCCCTGAATTTCTCAAAAGGGATTGCTTCGAAAGAAAAGCTGTTGTAGATCGCATCAAAGTATGTCTCAATTGTTTGAGCAAGTCCCATACAATTTCGCAGTGCACCAGCACAAAGAATTGTCTACAGTGTGGACAACGGCACCACACTCTTTTACATTTTCCAATTATCCCAAGGACTTCTCAATTAAGCAATTCACCACCCAATGCATCCGTCTCTGCGAATTCTACACAGCTTCTATCAGCACCAGCTCCTAGAAATTCTCAACAAACTTCACAAAGCATTCTTTTGGCTACTGTATTAGTCACATTGCTCAACGACGACAATAAGCAATCAGTTGCAGTTCGTGCGCTTATTGATCACGGATCTGAGGGCACCATAATCTCCGAGCACGCAGTGCAGGTGCTTGGATTAAAACGAAGCCGTGCAGTGGCTCATATTTCTGGTGTCGGCAATGGCAGTGTGAACCATTGCAAGGCTACGGTTAGTTTCACTCTCCGCTCATGTCGAAACCCAACATTCACACTACATGTCGACACTGCGTACGTATTAAGCACATTAACTTCTACGTTGCCAAGCCATCAAATTCTGCCACAAATATGGCCACATATCGATGGTCTCAATCTTGCTGACCCGTGCTATTACAAACCAAATCGTATTGACCTGATTGTAGGGGCGGATTTGCTCTCTCAA
This sequence comes from Neria commutata, assembly GCA_963457695.1. NCBI lineage: Eukaryota > Metazoa > Arthropoda > Insecta > Diptera > Micropezidae > Neria > Neria commutata. Next base: position 38,853,322 of record OY735245.1, read on the forward strand.
ATTCTCCTCCCGGATATGCGTATGTGTACTTCTGATGAGCCCATTGCGCAGAATACACAATTGGGTTGGATTCTGTTTGGTCAAACCAAAATTCTAAATACAGCGATGGTACAAATTCGTTGTCATCACTCTTTGTTGGAGCTGGAAAACTTAGTAGAAAGGTTTTTTGAGGTAGAGAAGGTACCAGAAAACAGAGTTTTGTCTCCAGAAGATCAATGGTGTGAAGACTTCTTTCTGCGCACCCATTCACGTCAACCAAATGGCAAATACTTGGTTCGCCTGCCATTGAAATCAACTTTCGACCACAACCAAACTCTTGGAAAATCACGACAACTTGCTCTCAATAGATTTCACCGCTTAGAGCGCAGGTTAAATCAGAATACAGTTATGCGAGAGCGCTACTATACCGGAATTAATGAATATTTCGAGCTCAAGCAAATCGTTCCTGCTACAACAACAGAAGAGCAACACGTCACTTTGACGCCGGCACAAAAACCGACGGTCACATCTTGCGTTTTGGCGCATCACGCTGTGGTCAAAGAGGAGAGTCTTACGACGAAGTTGAGAATCGTATTCGATGCTTCCGTAAAGACGTCGAATGGACGTTCACTCAATGACCTGCTTTGCGTTGGCCCTTCGTTACAAAATGATTTGACTGCTGTTCTTCTTAACTGGCGTTTACACAAATTTGTTTTTTCTGCTGACATACAAAAAATGTACCGGTGCATCGACATGCACCCGGATGATGCGCAGTACCAAAGAATTTTATGGCGAAATGGATCAGGCAACATTGAGGAGTACTGCCTCACTACAGTTACATTTGGTACTGCATCTGCTCCATACACAGCAATAAGGGTTATGCATCAATTAGCGAACGACGAAAAACATTCATATCCATTAGCAGAACACGTTTTAAAATCTGCAATGTATGTGGATGATGTGCTAACAGGCAGTAATTCAGTTTCGTCTACTATAGAACTACGTAATCAAACTATTGCTGCATTGAATTCTGCTGGAATGGTTCTGCTGAAAATGGGCAAGCAATTCTCCCGCAATATTGCAGGCAATTCCGATCGAGCATCAGTGTAGCAGCACCATGCTGCAGTTCGACAGCGACGAAACGGTTAAGGCCCTGGGAATGTGTTGGCAGCCTAATGTCGACCAGTTAAGGTTCAAGTTGCAATTTGAAATTAATACGCCAACTACGAAGAGGGGTGTGCTGTCCGTCATCGCACGTTTGTTCGATCCGTTAGGACTTATTGCTCCGGTAATTATCACCGCAAAAATATTGCTAAAATCTATGTGGACTATCCGAGTCGATCGAGAGAATGGGTCTAGCACAGCTTTGGATTGGGATGAACCTCTTCCTGAATCACTCTGTATGCAGTGGCAGCAGTTTACAAAAAATTTACACGAGATTGAACACCTTTCTATTCCACGCTGGGTTCAATATTTTCCACAACAAATTAAATCAATCGAACTTCATGCCTTCTGCGACGGTTCATTTGCTGCCTACGCGGCAACAGTTTATCTTCGCATTCAGTGTGCAAATAATGAAGTGCACACGACTTTGCTAATTGCTAAAAGCAAAGTCACTCCAAACAAATCCTTTACAATTCCACGGATAGAACTGTGTGGCGCTCTGCTCGCAGTAAATTTAGCAGCTTGGGTCAAAACACATATAGCATTGCCCACGAGTGACATTCCGACGTACTTTTGGACGGACGCAACCATAGTCCTCTACTGGATCTACGGAGACCTTAATCGATGGAAAACCTTTGTGGCAAATAGAGTCAGTCAGATCTTAGACTCTTCGCTACCACACCAGTGGGGCCACGTAAGTACAAATGAGAATCCCACAGACTGCGCAACACGAGGACTCACTCCGTCTGAACTTTCTGCCTTTGAGCTGTGGTGGCAAGGTCCAAAGTGGTTGTCAAAGCAAGAGTGGCCGAAGCTTCAAAGTCAAAAATTAAATGTGGACCAAAAAATTACAGAATGTAAACAGCCAGTACTACACGTCCATGTTGCAATCCAAAGCAACTCAATTATTTTTAAATATTCATCCTACAACAAATTATTACGCATAGTTGCATATATTCTTCGTTTTCGACATAACTCTCTCGATACTGAGAAGTCTCAGCGTCGAATGGGCCCCCTCTCGGTGGAGGAACTAAATAGCAGCCTCTTCAAAATCGTTGTCCAAGTACAAATGGAGTGCTTTGGCCGCGAAATCAACGCATTGAAATCCAAACAACCCATTCCAAGCGGAAGCAAATTAACAAAATTGACCCCGTTCCTTGATGAACACGGAATTCTAAGAGTGCGACGCCGTTTGCAAAGGGCAAAATTATCATATGAGCGAAAACATCCTATCATATTGCCAAGTGTCCACCATTTTACGGACTTAGTGATAAATGATGCTCATCAGAATACGCTACACGGTGGCGTGCAACTCACAACTTCTACAATTCTCAAGCGATTTTGGATTCTGAGCGCGAGACAAACAGTGCGACGAGTGATTGCCAAATGTGTCACGTGCTTTAGAACGAACCCCAAGGAGCTAACACAACTTATGGAAAATTTGCCGTACCATCGCGTAAACCCACCCCAGCGCGCATTCCTGGCCACCGGTGTCGATTACACTGGTTCGATCGAGCTAAAATCGTCAAAATATCGTGGCAACACCGGTTACAAAGGCTATGTGGCGATTATTATTTGCTTGGCAACCAAAGCAATTCATTTGGAGGCCGTCACAGGTATGTCAACAGAGTGTTTCCTATGGGCTTTGCAGCGTTTCATCGGTCGACGAGGAATTTGCCATGACATATACAGCGACTGTGGGACAAATTTTGTCGGTGCCGATCGGGTTCTCACAACCAATCGAAACCAGTTTATGAGAGCAGTGGAGTCTGAAGTCGTACCGAAGCTAGCCCCACAAAGCATTCAGTGGCATTTTAATCCACCACACTCTCCAAATTTTGGCGGCCTCTGGGAGGCCAACGTCAAGTCAGTAAAATACCACTTGAAACGGACGATTCAAAGCTCGAAGCTAACGTATGAAGAGCTCTCGACGGTACTTGCCAGGATTGAATCTTGTCTGAATTCGAGACCGTTGTGCCCTCTCACAGCAGATTGTGATGATCTCAAAGTCCTCACACCGGGGCATTTTTTAATCGGCGATTCATTACTTTCACTTCCGGAAAATCCATCGAATCAATGCTGCCTAAGCCGACAATATCTTGCCATGCAAAACATGACCCCTCACTTTTGGAATCGATGGTCATCCGATTGGCTATCTCACCTTCAAGCGCGGCCAAAATGGCACCATAAACAGCCGAACCTTAAATTGAACGACCTAGTCATCATCAAAGACGATCGAATGCCACTAAACAGCTGGACGCTTGGAAGTGTGGTGGAACTCCACCCTGGTATGGATGATCCTGTTCGAGTGGCTACTATACGCACATCGTCTTTCTTTTACCAAAAAAAAAAAAAAATGAAAACACCCATCCAGGTTGTCGAATGTAAATTATTTTATTGATAAAAAATTAAAGTCTTCTCTCTCTTCATTCAGGTTACTATACTCGAAGCTTTTTCTCACGCTGTTCCCAGCATTGGGGGCGGCATGAACAATTTTGACTCCAACGGTACTAAAAGCTTCTCAGCGTCTCCACAAACTCTCTCCACGAAATTGTCAAACTCTCTAATGGCCTCACATCGCCTGACATGCTGTTGCGTTTGTGAGCGAGGAGGGAGTCGTGTTTGAGCCATCGGAACGAACGTACAAAGTGAGGAACGTCGAGTCAATAAATTACAATCAATAATTCATACTGTACAGCTTAAGGCTTCCCTTATATTTTAAGAACTCATTTTAAAATCTTGAAATTGTGTATAAAATTAAACTGTAAAAACTCAAACTTTTGTATCGAAATTAAAACCAACAAAGGAACCCCATTACTATAAATTAATTTACTAATTTACAAACACGTACTTAGACGATATTATCGTGACCGGGACATCGGTCGAGAACCACAAAGAGAACTTGCGAAAGGTGTTCCAGAGGCTAAGAGCGGCAAATCTGCGGCTTAATCCGGAGAAGTGTGAATTCTTTTAGAAGAAAATAAAGTATCTGGGTCATGTGGTAAGCGACGAAGGCATTCACACGGATCCAGACAAAATTGCCGCCATCAAGAGCCTAAAGCCGCCAACAAACACCAAGGAACTACGACGCTGCTTAGGTATAGCCTCTTGGTACCGCCGCTTTGTCCCGGAGTTCTCCGACATCACCCTGCCAATGACATCACTGCTGAAAAAGGGGAAACACTGGAAATGGGGCCCAGAACAAAAAGCTGCGTTCGAATGTCTACAGAAGAAACTAACCGAGGCACCCATCCTAGCCTGTCCGGACTTTTCCCAATGATTCGTTCTGCAAACAGACGCCAGCGAATACGGCCTGGGAGCGGTTCTCACGCAAACAATCAAGGGACAGGAGCGCGTGATCGCCTATGCCAGTCGGCACCTAAACCAGGCCGAACGCAACTACTCAGCAACCGAGAAGGAGTGTCTTGCAATTGTATGGGGCATTCGTAAGATGCGTCCATACCTCGAGGACTACCAGTTTACCGTAATCACCGATCATTTGGCACTCAAGTGGCTGAATGCGATTGAGAGTCCTTCGGGACGAATAGCCAGGTGGGCCCTCGAGCTGCAGCAGTATTCGTTCGAAGTACAATACCGAAGCGGTAAGCTCAACGTGGTGGCCGACGCACTCTCGCGCCAACCGCAAGCTACCCTCCGACAAACCACCGTCGTGGAGGACGAAAGGCCCAATTGAAAGTGGTGGCAGAAACGAGTAGAGGAGGTACGTAAAAATCCTGAAAAATTCCCCGACTACCTCATCGATAACGGCAAGATGTACCGACACTTCCCACGGAATTACGACGACGAGGACAGTACGCCGTGGAAGCTGTGCGTACCCAACAACCTCCGAGAGCGATTGATAGAAAATCATGACAATCCAAGTGCCGGCCACATGGGAGTCCGGAAGACCACCTTGCGCATCACAAGTCGCTACTACTGGCCCGGGATGTTCCGAGATATAGCAAACTACGTGCGCAAATGCCCATCATGCCAGCAATACAAACCAAGCCAGCAAAAACCCGCCGGGCCCATGCTCAGCCAGATCCCAGAGGAGCCATGGGCTATAATTTGCGCCGATTTTGTAGGACCACTACCCCGATCCAAACATGGGAACAGCATGCTCTTGGTGTTCTTCGATAAGTTCTCCAAATGGACAGAAGTGATACCCCTGCGAAGGGCAACAGCGGACACATTAAAGAAGGCATTCCGAGAGCGCACGCCGAAAGTATTCCTCTCAGACAATGGAGCACAATTCACCAGCAGAGCATTCCAGAGCTACCTCCAAGAAGTGGGAATCCGACAACAATTCACGGCACCGTACACCCGTCAGGAAAACCCAACGGAGCGGGTAAACCGTACGGTGAAGCGGATCATATCGCAGTACACAAGGACGCAGCAGAAGACATGGGACGAGCTGCTACCCGAAATTACGTTGGCTATCAACAGCTGTCCCTCGGACTCAACCGGATACAGTCCCGCATTTCTCACACAAGGCCGAGAACTGCGACTACCGAAAGCGCTCTACGACCAGCAAACCTTGGGGACTGGAGAGGTGGAGCAGGCCCCACACGAACGCGCAGCACGACTGCAGGAGGTGTTCCAACTAGTGCGCCGGAATATGGCAAGGGCGGCGCAGGACCAAGCGCGCCACTACAACCTCCGACGACGAAGATGGAGCCAGAAATCGAGGATAAGGTGATGGTGAAGCAACACCACTTATCCAAGGCGGCAGACGACTTCGCAGCCAAGTTGGCTCCGAAATACGAGGGGCCCTACACAGTCGTGGGGTTCACATCACCAGTTATCGCCAGTGTGCAAGCGCCGGGGGGCACACGAATAAAAAGGCTACATCTCAGCGAACTCAAACAGTTCGTGAGCGCCTCCTCGACATAAAACAACATTTATACTTCCTCCCTCACCCATCCAACCAATAACGATTGTTTGTTCTGTCTATTCCCATCAGGTATCGGCACGAGCATAAATGTAGAAGAAATTCCGGAAGAGCAAGAAGCGTTTTCGACGAAGCTACCGCGCCATACAAGCCACAGAGCCAAGGACCGTAACCCTGCGAGGTGACTACGAGGGGGTAGTCACCCGCGTCATTGCAGCCATGGAAGACCAGATGCGAAGACGGCCTAGGAGCCCCAGCTGGCCGGCAACTGGCAACAGACATAAATACGCCAGGCGACACCGCTCGCCGCACACACGTCGAAGGCACCATCACGCACCGAGACAACACGGGGTCCGCCAACCGTCATAAACAGCACAACGCCCTGAGAGCCAACACGAGCCCAGCAGGCGTTGACAAACGCTGTAGACGGCCCTGACACCGGAGTCAGCCAGATAGGCGCCCCTCGGAGAAAGAAACAGGCCCAACCAACGAGGCCAAATCAACACGCCGGCACCGCACGACGCCCACGCCAGTGCCAACCACACGGAGGATCGCCAGCCAGCCCGCGCAAGAGCCAGCAGTAGAGTTGAGTCAGGGCAAATCACAGAGGGAGCCGTCCATTATACCGGAGCTGCAACCGGGCTACCGACCACCACGGGTCGCCCACCAGCCCTCGAGGCCAGTCGACAGCCAGACACGGGACACCCTGCCAGAAGCCGCAACAACGAGCCCCAGCCAAAACCCCGGGGCCACAGGCCTAACACAATCCGACGCCAAGAGAGGGGCCCCCGGCGCAACTGGGACCACAGCGAGGCATCCTCCGAGGAAGAGAGCGAGTTCGACTGGGGACTCATCAGCCAAAGCAGCACCAGCCCAGCCAACTCTCCGGCGCAGGGCGAAGAGAATAGCCAGCATGAAGTCCGGCCAAGACCCCCATCTCCGAGCCCCGACGAGTTCTTCGAGCGTCTCAACTCCACCCTGGATGCCGAGCTGGCCGAGTGGCACACTGCTGAAGACACAGCCCCATGCCGAGACACCGCCAACAAACACACTCTCGGTACCCAGGAGTTGTTCCCCGAGGTGTGGCAATGCGAAGGGGCCGCGGACGACAACGACGACAGAGGCTGGGCGGACGACACAAGTCGAACAGTATCGGAGGCAGGAACCCTCCCCAGCCTGACGACACCCGAGGATACCCTGGCCCTAGACGAAAATAGGTGGGAAAGCTACCGGCCAGCGAAGGTAACCAACCATACGGTTAGAGCACTGGCCGCCAACATCCGGCACACCACCCAAGTCGCACAGGCACAGCATCAACCCGGCCGGAAGTTCGGGATGAAGTTTAAGGACGGCGGCAAGCAGTTCCGGATCCGAATCGGGAGAGACGGGGAAATCACGGTGACGAGCCTCAACGGGGAAGTATAGGGGGGGTGTGACGACGATAATTTCGCCCCCCCACAAATTACCGCCGCACAGCAATAAACATAAATATTTCTCTTTGATTATATTGAATAGTTATATATTTTTACTTTGAGATTTCCTTTTGTTTTTCCGCGGCATGAAGCCGATTACTCATTACCCCTGTGTAAAAAAATAAGATATACGCTAAGTACAGTAGGCATGAAGCCAAAAGATAAGGATTTGTTTTCTATAAGTTAGGCTAATAACAGAATAAAGATAAGCAATAACACTTGTTAGGAAAACCAACAACAACAGTACGCATAGGTAGCCATAGCCAACCCCATGGCATGAAGCATGCGTAGATGGAGAACAAAGCTGGAGCATTGCTACAACAACAACATGCACGGCCAACACTCGAGCTTGGGTACTACAACAACAACAATAGTACGCACAAGCAGCCAGCCCCATAGCATGCACAACAACAAAAACAACATGCATGGAAAGCCAGGCAGCATGCATGAGCAATGGTACAACAAAAACAGCACGCAAGGGCAATACGTAAGCTTGGACACTACAACAACAACAACATGCACGGTAAGCTAGACAGCATGCATGGGCACTGCTACAACAACAACAACAGCATAGATGAAGAACAATAGAAGTTGTGCTAGGGCGCAACAACAATTACAGGCCTGACAAGCTCGGCTCGGCCTATAAAAGAGGAGCCGCGAGCTGGTGGAAGACAGTTCTTCACGGGTCTCTGACCAGCACGCATCAGCACTGTCAAGCGGAATCGTACGACAAAGCGTGTAAGAACTGGTACCTTGGGTACACATTTTTCGGCTCTGCTAACGCGAGCTTAATACATGTAGAGTAGTTTTATAGTTAGAAACCAGTAGCGTAAGAGTCAACCCCCCAAAGGTATTCTACGGGAGCGCGACTAACTTTCTGTGAGCAGCACCGGACTGATTCCGACTGTGCCTGCTAGTGGTTTTAACGCGTAGTCTGAGCCAACCTCCCCAAGGGTATCCTACGGGAGTGCAGCTACTACGCCTCTGTGAGCAGCACCGGACCGATTCCGACTGTGCCTGCTAGTGGTTTAAAAGTGTAGTCTGAGCCAACCTCCCCAAGGGTATTCTACGAGAGTGCAGCTACTACGCCTCTGTGAGCAGCACCGGACCGATTCCGACTGTGCCTGCTAGTGGTTTTAAAACGTAGTCTGAGCCAACCTCCCCAAGGGTATCCTACGGGAGTACGGCCACTACGCCTCTGTGAGCAGCACCGGACTGATTCCGATTTTATTTAAATAATTTTTTGCAAATAGATTCTAGTAATGAAAGATATTTTGAATATGGATATTGAGCGCACAAGCTTTTATTGATAGTAAGATACAGGTGACTTAAAAACAATTTATTTTCTACTTTTTAGTACATTAAATAAATTAAAGCTTATTTTTAAAAAGGTTTTATTTTATATAATTTTATTTTCTACATTACAGTCTTCCATAAATTCAATTTTAGAGCTCTGAAATATTTCACAAAAAGAATTTAAAACTTGCAGAGCAGTACACAATATTTAGGATATTCACAGTGTTTCCTATCGTCATATGTCATATCCTCAATTTAACAAATAATACGGCTGTGATCGACCCTAATATTCGTGGCATATTTGTGGCGCGATGAGTTGTTGTTGTTTTGCCTGCAAGGCGCGGCGAGTAAGTTCCTATCGTTTTTCATTGATGTGTGGTGTACCTATAATTATAAACTGAAGCCCAAGTGTGTAGTCGCTTGAAAAGTGCCACGCTCCCTGTCCTACGCCCATAAAATGTTACCAGTGGGACGAAGCATCCAAGAGGGGCCTGTATACGGAATTTCAATGCTGCACGACCTTTAGTTCCAAAGCTATTCTATATAAACGATTTTGTTTGTATGGGCGGTGCCACGCCCCCTTATCCAGTGTCCGCCTTATTTTCTCAGTAGAAGGATATGGATATGTAGTAAGTTCCTACCGAGTTTCATTGATGTGTGATGTGTAGTTCTAAAGTTATACACAAATCTGGAGTTGATAAAAAAGTGTCCACACCACTTATCCTACGCCCATAAAATTTTAACAGTGGGACGACACATCCAAGAGGCGACTGCATACGAAATTTCAATGCTGCACGACCTTTAGTTCTAAAGCAAATCGAGATAAAAAATTTTGTTTGTATGGGGGGTGCCACGCCCCCTTATCCTACGCCCATAAAATTTTACCAGTGGGACGACACATCCAAGAGGCGACTGCATACGAAATTTCAATGCTGCACGACCTTTAGTTCCCAAGCTAATCGAGATCAAAAATTTTGTTTGTATGGGGAGTGCCACGCCCCCTTATCCTACGCCCATAAAATTTTAACAGTGGGACGACACATCCAAGAGGCGACTGCATACGAAATTTCAATGCTGCACGACCTTTAGTTCCAAAGCAAATCGAGATCAAAAATTTTGTTTGTATGGGGGTGCCACGCCCCCTTATCCTACGCCCATAAAATTTTACCAGTGGGACGACACATCCAAGAGGCGACTGCATACGAAATTTCAATGCTGCACAACCTTTAGTTCCAAACTAATCGAGATCAAAAATTTTGTTTGTATGGGGGGTGCCACGCCCCCTTATCCAGTGCCCGCCTTATTTTCTCAGTAGAAGGATATGGATATGTAGTAAGTTCCTACCGAGTTTCATTGATGTGTGGTGTGTAGTTCTAAAGTTATACACGAATCTGGAGTTGATAAAAAAGTGCCACGCCCCTTATCCTACGTCCATAAAATTTTACCGGTGGGACGACACATCCAAGAGGCGACTGCATACGAAATTTCAATGCTACACGACCTTTAGTTCCAAAGCTAATCGAGATCAAAAATTTTGTTTGTATGGGGGGTGCCACGCCCCCTTATCCAGTGCCCCCCTTATTTTCTCAGTAGAAGGATATGGATATGTAGTAAGTTCCTACCGAGTTTCATTGATGTGTGATGTGTAGTTCTAAAGTTATACACGAATCTGGAGTTGATAAAAAAGTGCCACGCCCCTTATCCTACGCCCATAAAATTTTAACAGTGGGACGACACATCCAAGAGGTGACTGCATACGAAATTTCAATGCTGCACGACCTTTAGTTCCAAAGCAAATCGAGATCAAAAATTTTGTTTGTTTGGGGTTGCCACGCCCCCTTATCCTACGCCCATAAAATTTTACCAGTGGGACGACACATCCAAGAGGCGACTGCATACGAAATTTCAATGCTGCACGACCTTTAGTTCCAAAGCAAATCGAGATCAAAAATTTTGTTTGTATGGGGGTGCCACGCCCCCTTATCCTACGCCCATAAAATTTTACCAGTGGGACGACACATCCAAGAGGCGACTGCATACGAAATTTCAATGCTGCACGACCTTTAGTTCCCAAGCTAATCGAGATCAAAAATTTTGTTTGTATGGGGAGTGCCACGCCCCCTTATCCTACGCCCATAAAATTTTACCAGTGGGACGACACATCCAAGAGGCGACTGCATACGAAATTTCAATGCTGCACAACCTTTAGTTCCAAAGCTAATCGAGATCAAAAATTTTGTTTGTATGGGGGGTGCCACGCCCCCTTATCCAGTGCCCGCCTTATTTTCTCAGTAGAAGGATATGGATATGTAGTAAGTTCCTACCGAGTTTCATTGATGTGTGATGTGTAGTTCTAAAGTTATACACAAATCTGGAGTTGATAAAAAAGTGTCCACACCCCTTATCCTACGCCCATAAAATTTTAACAGTGGGACGACACATCCAAGAGGCGACTGCATACGAAATTTCAATGCTGCACGACCTTTAGTTCTAAAGCAAATCGAGATAAAAAATTTTGTTTGTATGGGGGGTGCCACGCCCCCTTATCCTACGCCCATAAAATTTTACCAGTGGGACGACACATCCAAGAGGCGACTGCATACGAAATTTCAATGCTGCACGACCTTTAGTTCCCAAGCTAATCGAGATCAAAAATTTTGTTTGTATGGGGAGTGCCACGCCCCCTTATCCTACGCCCATAAAATTTTAACAGTGGGACGACACATCCAAGAGGCGACTGCATACGAAATTTCAATGCTGCACGACCTTTAGTTCCAAAGCAAATCGAGATCAAAAATTTTGTTTGTATGGGGGTGCCACGCCCCCTTATCCTACGCCCATAAAATTTTACCGGTGGGACGACACATCCAAGAGGCGACTGCATACGAAATTTCAATGCTACACGACCTTTAGTTCCAAAGCTAATCGAGATCAAAAATTTTGTTTGTATGGGGGGTGCCACGCCCCCTTATCCAGTGCCCCCCTTATTTTCTCAGTAGAAGGATATGGATATGTAGTAAGTTCCTACCGAGTTTCATTGATGTGTGATGTGTAGTTCTAAAGTTATACACGAATCTGGAGTTGATAAAAAAGTGCCACGCCCCTTATCCTACGCCCATAAAATTTTAACAGTGGGACGACACATCCAAGAGGCGACTGCATACGAAATTTCAATGCTGCACGACCTTTAGTTCCAAAGCAAATCGAGATCAAAAATTTTGTTTGTATGGGGTTGCCACGCCCCCTTATCCTACGCCCATAAAATTTTACCAGTGGGACGACACATCCAAGAGGCGACTGCATACGAAATTTCAATGCTGCACAACCTTTAGTTCCAAAGCTAATCGAGATCAAAAATTTTGTTTGTATGGGGGGTGCCACGCCCCCTTATCCAGTGCCCGCCTTATTTTCTCAGTAGAAGGATATGGATATGTAGTAAGTTCCTACCGAGTTTCATTGATGTGTGGTGTGTAGTTCTAAAGTTATACACGAATCTGGAGTTGATAAAAAAGTGCCACGCCCCTTATCCTACGCCCATAAAATTTTACCGGTGGGACGACACATCCAAGAGGCGACTGCATACGAAATTTCAATGCTGCACGACCTTTAGTTCCAAAGCTAATCGAGATAAAAAAAATTTTTTGTATGAGGGGTGCCACGCCCCCCTATCCAGTGCCCCCTTATTTTCTCAGTAGAAGGATATGGATATGTAGTAAGTTCCTACCGAGTTTCATTGATGTGTGATGTGTAGTTCTAAAGTTATACACAAATCTGGAGTTTATAAAAAAGTGCCACGCCCCTTATCCTACGCCCATAAAACTTATTGTTTCATGTATTGTAGGCTTGTGTCGTTCGCGAACTAAAGATCTAAAAGATCAGGTTCTCATATCTGAACTAGCTCTATCGGTCATTCAGTTGGATGACCTAGATGAACTAAAGCTAAATTTACTTGAATTATAAAAGGCGCCGAGTTTTCAAGTGACAGGTGCAAGGCACATTAACAAGGTATGTCACCAGAGAAATTAACAAGTATCTAAATGAAGAGTATGTACATCGGAAGAAAGATCCGCTAGTGTGGTGGCATGAGAGACATGAGGTATATCCCCGTTTGTATCAGTACAGGTTAAAGAGATTTCGCGTAGTGGCTACATCGGCTACATCAGTCCCGTGCGGGCGCATTTTTTAGGGGACAAGAAATATAATAAATGAACGCCGAACTCTGCTGAAGCCATCTAAAGTGTCAAATTTGATATTTTTGCATAGCAATATATAAAGAATTTTGTACTTATTAATATTAATTACTTTTTCTTATATGTTATTGAAAGATCTCACAATTTTTACAAACGTGTTATTTTAAAGACAGCATTTAAATGTATGTTCAAAGCTTGAAGCTTTGTTTAAATTGATTTTTGTATTTTAGAAGATAACAAAATATGTGAATTGAATTTAATTTACCAAAAAAAAAGTGCAAATTAAAGTTAACTGTTCATAAATAAAATATGTTCCCTTATTTTTATTAAAATAAATGTTCTATTAATAAAAAAATTTTCGGAAATTTTTTTTCCTAATTTTACGTAAATGTAAAACTTTGGCCGTTGACTTGAATACGTAAAACATATTGCAGCTGTCAGTCCTTCGCATATTTCACTTTTTGCTAGTGCTGCCGTATAGTTTCGTGAACAAAAAGAGCACGCTGATCATTTTGCTAGCATTACTATTCAGCTATTTTTGTTGAACTAAGATTAAAGAGCAAGCACTTTTCTGCAACAAAGCTATAGCTGACAAGTTTTTCAAGCTCTGTTACGCTTGCGTACAAATTCGTTTAAAGTAATCTCATGTATAGAGCTCGGGTATAATAGGTTGTGTCAGCTGAAAACGGAACAATATGTTACGGCTACATTAACTGAGCCTTAAATTGTGACTAGTAGACCCCGCTTAACAGACCAGACAAAATCGAACGATCTTGGTAGTGCATTTAAAATTTTTTCTAGTACAAATATAACTAGTTCTAAAAGGCAACCTAATCCCAACTGAACTAATCGCTCAAGTGAACTAAACGGCACAACTCTAATGTATTGGGCTCTAGATTAGGCATGTATGCAAAGTTTCAGATCTCTAAGTAGTCGGGAAGTGGGTGAAAAATTTATTACTAGATTTGACGACATACAAACATACATACCTGATTTGAACCTAATATAAAGCTTATAAAAACGTTTGTGCGTATGTATGTTGCAGCATCACGGCTGAACCACAGAAGCGATCGACCTTATACTCACAACATATGTTCGTGTGGTGCTCTGAATGGTTTGTTTTCATGTTAGACCATCCTGTGTTGCCACGGTGGCGTTTTTTCGAAAATTCTTATTTATGGACCGATCTGGCTCAGATTCACACCATATAATACTAAAGTTGACAGAAAGTGGTCGACAAAATTTGAACCCGATAACTGTTGTCGAAGTGGAAATATTCACGAAAACGTATTCTTCCCGTACATAATTTTCATTTTCATATCTTAATATATAAAAACGTTTGTGCGTATGTATGTTGCAGCATCACGGCTGAACCACAGAAGCGATCGACCTTATACTCACAACATATGTTCGTGTGGTGCTCTGAATGGTTTGTTTTCATGTTAGACCATCCTGTGTTGCCACGGTGGCGTTTTTTCGAAAATTCTTATTTATAGACCGATTTGGCTCAGATTCACACCATATAATACTAAAGTTGACAGAAAGTCGTTGACAAAATTTAAACCCGATAGCTGTTGTCGGAGTGGAAATATTCACGAAAACGTATTCTTACTGTGCATAATTTTCATTTTCATATCTTAGGGCCAGTTTCACAGTGGATATTTAAACTCTGATTGCAGTTTAAATAGGGAATTTCAGTTTCACAGTTGGAAGTTAAATACGATTTAAATAGCCGACTGTGGATATTTAAGTACGGCACAGAGTTGCAATCGAAAACAAATAAACAGTTGATTTCGGATGTGCAAGCAAGCTGCGTCGACAATATTGCAATTTATAAGAGATCAAATTAAACATAAAACTGCATGGTATAGCACATATAAATGATCCCGTAGTATTATAAATAATATAAACTGTGGATTCTTTGAACAATATCCAATAATTCACTTCTTTCGGCCGACGAAAAATTTTTAGCTCGCGCTGCCTCCATAATTGAACAATTGAACATATGTTTTTGGCAAGTTGTGTCAACCTTCAATTGTCAAATATTCGAAGTTGCCATTCATTATTCCGTATTTAAATAAATGCACTGTGAAACTCAAGAAAAGTTAAACTAGATTTAAACTCAATTCGCAAATTAGATTTAAACATCCACTGTGAAACTGGCCCTTAATATATAAAAACGTTTGTGCGTATGTGTGTTGCAGCATCACGGCTGAACCACAGAAGCGATCGACCTTATACTCACAACATATGTTCGTGTGGTGCTCTGAATGGTTTGTTTTCATGTTAGACCATCCTAAGTGTTGCCACGGTGGCGTTTTTTCGAAAATTCTTACTTATGGACCGATCTGGCTCAGATTCACACCATATAATACTAAAGTTGACAGAAAGTCGTTGACAAAATTTGAACCCGATAGCTGTTGTCGGAGTGGAAATATTCACGAAAACGTATTCTCCCTGTGCATAATTTTCATTTTCATATCTTAATATATAAAAACGTTTGTGCGTATGTATGTTGCAGCATCACGGCTGAACCACAGAAGCGATCGACCTTATACTCACAACATATGTTCGCGTGGTGCTCTGAATGGTTTGTTTTCATGTTAGACCATCCTAAGTGTTGCCACGGTGGCGTTTTTTCGAAAATTCTTACTTATGGACCGATCTGGCTCAGATTCACACCATATAATACTAAAGTTGACAGAAAGTCGTTGACAAAATTTGAACCCGATAGCTGTTGTCGGAGTGGAAATATTCACGAAAACGTATTCTCCCTGTGCATAATTTTCATTTTCATATCTTAATATATAAAAACGTTTGTGCGTATGTATGTCGCAGCATCACGGCTGAACCACAGAAGCGATCGACCTTATACTCACAACATATGTTCGTGTGGTGCTCTGAATGGTTTGTTTTCATGTTAGACCATCCTAAGTGTTGCCACGGTGGCGTTTTTTCGAAAATTCTTACTTATGGACCGATCTGGCTCAGATTCACACCATATAATACTAAAGTTGACAGAAAGTCGTTGACGAAATTTGAACCCGATAGCTGTTGTCGGAGTGGAAATATTCACGAAAACGTATTCTTCCTGTGCATAATTTTCATTTCATATCTTAATATATAAAAACGTTTGTGCGTATGTATGTTGCAGCATCACGGCTGAACCACAGAAGCGATCGACCTTATACTCACAACATATGTTCGTGTGGTGCTCTGAATGGTTTGTTTTCATGTTAGACCATCCTAAGTGTTGCCACGGTGGCGTTTTTTCGAAAATTCTTACTTATGGACCGATCTGGCTCAGATTCACACCATATAATACTAAAGTTGACAGAAAGTCGTTGACGAAATTTGAACCCGATAGCTGTTGTCGGAGTGGAAATATTCACGAAAACGTATTCTCCCTGTGCATAATTTTCATTTTCATATCTTAATATCTGTGGTCATATGCAATAACGACTTAAGTCGAAAGCAACTGTTTCGAGAAAATGCAATTCGAAATTTGAAATGCACATAAGTGCATGTACATAAGTGCATGTGTTTTTTTTAAATAACTTTTTTTCTGAGATGGGTACAGATACCGGGGTTTGAACAAAATATGCGCATCAACGTCAGGAATACAGTGGTAACGTCAACTCAATTTCGTCTTAAGTCGACTTAAGTCGTTATTGCTTTTGACCACAGATATATAAAAACGTTTGTGCGTATGTATGTCGCAGCTAAAGTTGACAGAAAGTCGTTGACAAAATTTGAACCCGATAGCTGTTGTCGGAGTGGAAATATTCACGAAAACGTATTCTCCCTGTGCATAATTTTCATTTTCATATCTTAATATATAAAAACGTTTGTGCGTATGTATGTCGCAGCATCACGGCTGAACCACAGAAGCGATCGACCTTATACTCACAACATATGTTCGTGTGGTGCTCTGAATGGTTTGTTTTCATGTTAGACCATCCTAAGTGTTGCCACGGTGGCGTTTTTTCGAAAATTCTTACTTATGGACCGATCTGGCTCAGATTCACACCATATAATACTAAAGTTGACAGAAAGTCGTTGACGAAATTTGAACCCGATAGCTGTTGTCGGAGTGGAAATATTCACGAAAACGTATTCTTCCTGTGCATAATTTTCATTTCATATCTTAATATATAAAAACGTTTGTGCGTATGTATGTTGCAGCATCACGGCTGAACCACAGAAGCGATCGACCTTATACTCACAACATATGTTCGTGTGGTGCTCTGAATGGTTTGTTTTCATGTTAGACCATCCTAAGTGTTGCCACGGTGGCGTTTTTTCGAAAATTCTTACTTATGGACCGATCTGGCTCAGATTCACACCATATAATACTAAAGTTGACAGAAAGTCGTTGACGAAATTTGAACCCGATAGCTGTTGTCGGAGTGGAAATATTCACGAAAACGTATTCTCCCTGTGCATAATTTTCATTTTCATATCTTAATATCTGTGGTCATATGCAATAACGACTTAAGTCGAAAGCAACTGTTTCGAGAAAATGCAATTCGAAATTTGAAATGCACATAAGTGCATGTACATAAGTGCATGTGTTTTTTTTAAATAACTTTTTTTCTGAGATGGGTACAGATACCGGGGTTTGAACAAAATATGCGCATCAACGTCAGGAATACAGTGGTAACGTCAACTCAATTTCGTCTTAAGTCGACTTAAGTCGTTATTGCTTTTGACCACAGATATATAAAAACGTTTGTGCGTATGTATGTCGCAGCTAAAGTTGACAGAAAGTCGTTGACAAAATTTGAACCCGATAGCTGTTGTCGGAGTGGAAATATTCACGAAAACGTATTCTCCCTGTGCATAATTTTCATTTTCATATCTTAATATATAAAAACGTTTGTGCGTATGTATGTCGCAGCATCACGGCTGAACCACAGAAGCGATCGACCTTATACTCACAACATATGTTCGTGTGGTGCTCTGAATGGTTTGTTTTCATGTTAGACCATCCTAAGTGTTGCCACGGTGGCGTTTTTTCGAAAATTCTTACTTATGGACCGATCTGGCTCAGATTCACACCATATAATACTAAAGTTGACAGAAAGTCGTTGACGAAATTTGAACCCGATAGCTGTTGTCGGAGTGGAAATATTCACGAAAACGTATTCTTCCTGTGCATAATTTTCATTTCATATCTTAATATATAAAAACGTTTGTGCGTATGTATGTTGCAGCATCACGGCTGAACCACAGAAGCGATCGACCTTATACTCACAACATATGTTCGTGTGGTGCTCTGAATGGTTTGTTTTCATGTTAGACCATCCTAAGTGTTGCCACGGTGGCGTTTTTTCGAAAATTCTTACTTATGGACCGATCTGGCTCAGATTCACACCATATAATACTAAAGTTGACAGAAAGTCGTTGACGAAATTTGAACCCGATAGCTGTTGTCGGAGTGGAAATATTCACGAAAACGTATTCTCCCTGTGCATAATTTTCATTTTCATATCTTAATATCTGTGGTCATATGCAATAACGACTTAAGTCGAAAGCAACTGTTTCGAGAAAATGCAATTCGAAATTTGAAATGCACATAAGTGCATGTACATAAGTGCATGTGTTTTTTTTAAATAACTTTTTTTCTGAGATGGGTACAGATACCGGGGTTTGAACAAAATATGCGCATCAACGTCAGGAATACAGTGGTAACGTCAACTCAATTTCGTCTTAAGTCGACTTAAGTCGTTATTGCTTTTGACCACAGATATATAAAAACGTTTGTGCGTATGTATGTCGCAGCTAAAGTTGACAGAAAGTCGTTGACAAAATTTGAACCCGATAGCTGTTGTCGGAGTGGAAATATTCACGAAAACGTATTCTCCCTGTGCATAATTTTCATTTTCATATCTTAATATATAAAAACGTTTGTGCGTATGTATGTCGCAGCATCACGGCTGAACCACAGAAGCGATCGACCTTATACTCACAACATATGTTCGTGTGGTGCTCTGAATGGTTTGTTTTCATGTTAGACCATCCTAAGTGTTGCCACGATGGCGTTTTTTCGAAAATTCTTACTTATGGACCGATCTGGCTCAGATTCACACCATATAATACTAAAGTTGACAGAAAGTCGTTGACGAAATTTGAACCCGATAGCTGTTGTCGGAGTGGAAATATTCACGAAAACGTATTCTTCCTGTGCATAATTTTCATTTCATATCTTAATATATAAAAACGTTTGTGCGTATGTATGTTGCAGCATCACGGCTGAACCACAGAAGCGATCGACCTTATACTCACAACATATGTTCGTGTGGTGCTCTGAATGGTTTGTTTTCATGTTAGACCATCCTAAGTGTTGCCACGGTGGCGTTTTTTCGAAAATTCTTACTTATGGACCGATCTGGCTCAGATTCACACCATATAATACTAAAGTTGACAGAAAGTCGTTGACGAAATTTGAACCCGATAGCTGTTGTCGGAGTGGAAATATTCACGAAAACGTATTCTCCCTGTGCATAATTTTCATTTTCATATCTTAATATCTGTGGTCATATGCAATAACGACTTAAGTCGAAAGCAACTGTTTCGAGAAAATGCAATTCGAAATTTGAAATGCACATAAGTGCATGTACATAAGTGCATGTGTTTTTTTTAAATAACTTTTTTTCTGAGATGGGTACAGATACCGGGGTTTGAACAAAATATGCGCATCAACGTCAGGAATACAGTGGTAACGTCAACTCAATTTCGTCTTAAGTCGACTTAAGTCGTTATTGCTTTTGACCACAGATATATAAAAACGTTTGTGCATATGTATGTCGCAGCTAAAGTTGACAGAAAGTCGTTGACAAAATTTGAACCCGATAGCTGTTGTCGGAGTGGAAATATTCACGAAAACGTATTCTCCCTGTGCATAATTTTCATTTTCATATCTTAATATATAAAAACGTTTGTGCGTATGTATGTCGCAGCATCACGGCTGAACCACAGAAGCGATCGACCTTATACTCACAACATATGTTCGTGTGGTGCTCTGAATGGTTTGTTTTCATGTTAGACCATCCTAAGTGTTGCCACGGTGGCGTTTTTTCGAAAATTCTTACTTATGGACCGATCTGGCTCAGATTCACACCATATAATACTAAAGTTGACAGAAAGTCGTTGACGAAATTTGAACCCGATAGCTGTTGTCGGAGTGGAAATATTCACGAAAACGTATTCTTCCTGTGCATAATTTTCATTTCATATCTTAATATATAAAAACGTTTGTGCGTATGTATGTTGCAGCATCACGGCTGAACCACAGAAGCGATCGACCTTATACTCACAACATATGTTCGTGTGGTGCTCTGAATGGTTTGTTTTCATGTTAGACCATCCTAAGTGTTGCCACGGTGGCGTTTTTTCGAAAATTCTTACTTATGGACCGATCTGGCTCAGATTCACACCATATAATACTAAAGTTGACAGAAAGTCGTTGACGAAATTTGAACCCGATAGCTGTTGTCGGAGTGGAAATATTCACGAAAACGTATTCTCCCTGTGCATAATTTTCATTTTCATATCTTAATATCTGTGGTCATATGCAATAACGACTTAAGTCGAAAGCAACTGTTTCGAGAAAATGCAATTCGAAATTTGAAATGCACATAAGTGCATGTACATAAGTGCATGTGTTTTTTTTAAATAACTTTTTTTCTGAGATGGGTACAGATACCGGGGTTTGAACAAAATATGCGCATCAACGTCAGGAATACAGTGGTAACGTCAACTCAATTTCGTCTTAAGTCGACTTAAGTCGTTATTGCTTTTGACCACAGATATATAAAAACGTTTGTGCGTATGTATGTCGCAGCTAAAGTTGACAGAAAGTCGTTGACAAAATTTGAACCCGATAGCTGTTGTCGGAGTGGAAATATTCACGAAAACGTATTCTCCCTGTGCATAATTTTCATTTTCATATCTTAATATATAAAAACGTTTGTGCGTATGTATGTCGCAGCATCACGGCTGAACCACAGAAGCGATCGACCTTATACTCACAACATATGTTCGTGTGGTGCTCTGAATGGTTTGTTTTCATGTTAGACCATCCTAAGTGTTGCCACGGTGGCGTTTTTTCGAAAATTCTTACTTATGGACCGATCTGGCTCAGATTCACACCATATAATACTAAAGTTGACAGAAAGTCGTTGACGAAATTTGAACCCGATAGCTGTTGTCGGAGTGGAAATATTCACGAAAACGTATTCTTCCTGTGCATAATTTTCATTTCATATCTTAATATATAAAAACGTTTGTGCGTATGTATGTTGCAGCATCACGGCTGAACCACAGAAGCGATCGACCTTATACTCACAACATATGTTCGTGTGGTGCTCTGAATGGTTTGTTTTCATGTTAGACCATCCTAAGTGTTGCCACGGTGGCGTTTTTTCGAAAATTCTTACTTATGGACCGATCTGGCTCAGATTCACACCATATAATACTAAAGTTGACAGAAAGTCGTTGACGAAATTTGAACCCGATAGCTGTTGTCGGAGTGGAAATATTCACGAAAACGTATTCTCCCTGTGCATAATTTTCATTTTCATATCTTAATATCTGTGGTCATATGCAATAACGACTTAAGTCGAAAGCAACTGTTTCGAGAAAATGCAATTCGAAATTTGAAATGCACATAAGTGCATGTACATAAGTGCATGTGTTTTTTTTAAATAACTTTTTTTCTGAGATGGGTACAGATACCGGGGTTTGAACAAAATATGCGCATCAACGTCAGGAATACAGTGGTAACGTCAACTCAATTTCGTCTTAAGTCGACTTAAGTCGTTATTGCTTTTGACCACAGATATATAAAAACGTTTGTGCGTATGTATGTCGCAGCTAAAGTTGACAGAAAGTCGTTGACAAAATTTGAACCCGATAGCTGTTGTCGGAGTGGAAATATTCACGAAAACGTATTCTCCCTGTGCATAATTTTCATTTTCATATCTTAATATATAAAAACGTTTGTGCGTATGTATGTCGCAGCATCACGGCTGAACCACAGAAGCGATCGACCTTATACTCACAACATATGTTCGTGTGGTGCTCTGAATGGTTTGTTTTCATGTTAGACCATCCTAAGTGTTGCCACGATGGCGTTTTTTCGAAAATTCTTACTTATGGACCGATCTGGCTCAGATTCACACCATATAATACTAAAGTTGACAGAAAGTCGTTGACGAAATTTGAACCCGATAGCTGTTGTCGGAGTGGAAATATTCACGAAAACGTATTCTTCCTGTGCATAATTTTCATTTCATATCTTAATATATAAAAACGTTTGTGCGTATGTATGTTGCAGCATCACGGCTGAACCACAGAAGCGATCGACCTTATACTCACAACATATGTTCGTGTGGTGCTCTGAATGGTTTGTTTTCATGTTAGACCATCCTAAGTGTTGCCACGGTGGCGTTTTTTCGAAAATTCTTACTTATGGACCGATCTGGCTCAGATTCACACCATATAATACTAAAGTTGACAGAAAGTCGTTGACGAAATTTGAACCCGATAGCTGTTGTCGGAGTGGAAATATTCACGAAAACGTATTCTCCCTGTGCATAATTTTCATTTTCATATCTTAATATCTGTGGTCATATGCAATAACGACTTAAGTCGAAAGCAACTGTTTCGAGAAAATGCAATTCGAAATTTGAAATGCACATAAGTGCATGTACATAAGTGCATGTGTTTTTTTTAAATAACTTTTTTTCTGAGATGGGTACAGATACCGGGGTTTGAACAAAATATGCGCATCAACGTCAGGAATACAGTGGTAACGTCAACTCAATTTCGTCTTAAGTCGACTTAAGTCGTTATTGCTTTTGACCACAGATATATAAAAACGTTTGTGCATATGTATGTCGCAGCTAAAGTTGACAGAAAGTCGTTGACAAAATTTGAACCCGATAGCTGTTGTCGGAGTGGAAATATTCACGAAAACGTATTCTCCCTGTGCATAATTTTCATTTTCATATCTTAATATATAAAAACGTTTGTGCGTATGTATGTCGCAGCATCACGGCTGAACCACAGAAGCGATCGACCTTATACTCACAACATATGTTCGTGTGGTGCTCTGAATGGTTTGTTTTCATGTTAGACCATCCTAAGTGTTGCCACGGTGGCGTTTTTTCGAAAATTCTTACTTATGGACCGATCTGGCTCAGATTCACACCATATAATACTAAAGTTGACAGAAAGTCGTTGACGAAATTTGAACCCGATAGCTGTTGTCGGAGTGGAAATATTCACGAAAACGTATTCTTCCTGTGCATAATTTTCATTTCATATCTTAATATATAAAAACGTTTGTGCGTATGTATGTTGCAGCATCACGGCTGAACCACAGAAGCGATCGACCTTATACTCACAACATATGTTCGTGTGGTGCTCTGAATGGTTTGTTTTCATGTTAGACCATCCTAAGTGTTGCCACGGTGGCGTTTTTTCGAAAATTCTTACTTATGGACCGATCTGGCTCAGATTCACACCATATAATACTAAAGTTGACAGAAAGTCGTTGACGAAATTTGAACCCGATAGCTGTTGTCGGAGTGGAAATATTCACGAAAACGTATTCTCCCTGTGCATAATTTTCATTTTCATATCTTAATATCTGTGGTCATATGCAATAACGACTTAAGTCGAAAGCAACTGTTTCGAGAAAATGCAATTCGAAATTTGAAATGCACATAAGTGCATGTACATAAGTGCATGTGTTTTTTTTTAAATAACTTTTTTTCTGAGATGGGTACAGATACCGGGGTTTGAACAAAATATGCGCATCAACGTCAGGAATACAGTGGTAACGTCAACTCAATTTCGTCTTAAGTCGACTTAAGTCGTTATTGCTTTTGACCACAGATATATAAAAACGTTTGTGCGTATGTATGTCGCAGCTAAAGTTGACAGAAAGTCGTTGACAAAATTTGAACCCGATAGCTGTTGTCGGAGTGGAAATATTCACGAAAACGTATTCTCCCTGTGCATAATTTTCATTTTCATATCTTAATATATAAAAACGTTTGTGCGTATGTATGTCGCAGCATCACGGCTGAACCACAGAAGCGATCGACCTTATACTCACAACATATGTTCGTGTGGTGCTCTGAATGGTTTGTTTTCATGTTAGACCATCCTAAGTGTTGCCACGGTGGCGTTTTTTCGAAAATTCTTACTTATGGACCGATCTGGCTCAGATTCACACCATATAATACTAAAGTTGACAGAAAGTCGTTGACGAAATTTGAACCCGATAGCTGTTGTCGGAGTGGAAATATTCACGAAAACGTATTCTTCCTGTGCATAATTTTCATTTCATATCTTAATATATAAAAACGTTTGTGCGTATGTATGTTGCAGCATCACGGCTGAACCACAGAAGCGATCGACCTTATACTCACAACATATGTTCGTGTGGTGCTCTGAATGGTTTGTTTTCATGTTAGACCATCCTAAGTGTTGCCACGGTGGCGTTTTTTCGAAAATTCTTACTTATGGACCGATCTGGCTCAGATTCACACCATATAATACTAAAGTTGACAGAAAGTCGTTGACGAAATTTGAACCCGATAGCTGTTGTCGGAGTGGAAATATTCACGAAAACGTATTCTCCCTGTGCATAATTTTCATTTTCATATCTTAATATCTGTGGTCATATGCAATAACGACTTAAGTCGAAAGCAACTGTTTCGAGAAAATGCAATTCGAAATTTGAAATGCACATAAGTGCATGTACATAAGTGCATGTGTTTTTTTTAAATAACTTTTTTTCTGAGATGGGTACAGATACCGGGGTTTGAACAAAATATGCGCATCAACGTCAGGAATACAGTGGTAACGTCAACTCAATTTCGTCTTAAGTCGACTTAAGTCGTTATTGCTTTTGACCACAGATATATAAAAACGTTTGTGCGTATGTATGTCGCAGCTAAAGTTGACAGAAAGTCGTTGACAAAATTTGAACCCGATAGCTGTTGTCGGAGTGGAAATATTCACGAAAACTTATTCTCCCTGTGCATAATTTTCATTTCATATCTTTAAACATCCACTGTGAAACTGGCCCTTAATATATAAAAACGTTTGTGCGTATGTGTGTTGCAGCATCACGGCTGAACCACAGAAGCGATCGACCTTATACTCACAACATATGTTCGTGTGGTGCTCTGAATGGTTTGTTTTCATGTTAGACCATCCTAAGTGTTGCCACGGTGGCGTTTTTTCGAAAATTCTTACTTATGGACCGATCTGGCTCAGATTCACACCATATAATACTAAAGTTGACAGAAAGTCGTTGGCGAAACTTGAACCCGATAGCTGTTGTCGGAGTGGAAATATTCACGAAAACGTATTCTTCCTGTGCATAATTTTCATTTCATATCTTAATATATCTGTGGTCATATGCAATAACGACTTAAGTCGACTTAAGACGAAATTGAGTTGACGTTACCACTGTATTCCTGACGTTGATGCGCATATTTTGTTCAAACCCCGGTATCTGTACCCATCTCAGAAAAAAAGTTATTTAAAAAAAACACATGCACTTATGTTGATGTGCACACTGCATTTTCAAATTTCGAATTGCATTTTCTCGAAACAGTTGTTTTCGACTTAAGTCGTTATTGCATATGACCACAGATATAAAAACGTTTGTGCGTATGTATGTTGCAGCATCACGGCTGAACCACAGAAGCGATCGACCTTATACTCACAACATATGTTCGTGTGGTGCTCTGAATGGTTTGTTTTCATGTTAGACCATCCTAAGTGTTGCCACGGTGGCGTTTTTTCGAAAATTCTTACTTATGGACCGATCTGGCTCAGATTCACACCATATAATACTAAAGTTGACAGAAAGTCGTTGACAAAATTTGAACCCGATAGCTGTTGTCGGGGTAGAAATATTCACGAAAGCATATTCTTCCTGAAATACATTGAAACACATTTCAAAACAAATCTTGGAATAAAATAATTATTTTAGGCAGAACAGCGTTTGCCGGGACAGCTAGTAAAGCTTATAAAAACGTTTGTGCGTATGTATGTTGCAGCATCACGACTGAACCACAGAAGTGATCGACCTTATACTCACAACATATGTTCGTGTCGTGCTCTGAATGGTTTTTTCTCATGTTAGACCCTCCTAAATGGCGCTGCGGTGGCGTTTTTTCGAAAATTCTTATTTATCGACGGATCAGATAATACTAAAGTTGACAGAAAGTCGTTGACAAAATTTGAACCCGATAGCTGTTGTCGGAGTGAAAATATTCACGAAAACGTATTCTCCCTGTGCATAATTTTCATTTTCATATCTTAATATATAAAAACGTTTGTGCGTATGTATGTCGCAGCATCACGGCTGAACCACAGAAGCGATCGACCTTATACTCACAACATATGTTCGTGAGGTGCTCTGAATGGTTTGTTTTCATGTTAGACCATCCTAAGTGTTGCCACGGTGGCGTTTTTTCGAAAATTCTTATTTATGGGCCGATTTGGCTCAAATTCACACCATATAATACTAAAGTTGACAGAAAGTCGTTGACAAAATTTGAACCCGATAGCTGTTGTCGGGGTAGAAATATTCACGAAAGCATATTCTTCCTGAAATACATTGAAACACATTTCAAAACAAATCTTGGAATAAAATAATTATTTTAGGCAGAACAGCGTTTGCCGGGACAGCTAGTAAAGCTTATAAAAACGTTTGTGCGTATGTATGTTGCAGCATCACGACTGAACCACAGAAGTGATCGACCTTATACTCACAACATATGTTCGTGTCGTGCTCTGAATGGTTTTTTTTCATGTTAGACCCTCCTAAATGGCGCTGCGGTGGCGTTTTTTCGAAAATTCTTATTTATCGACGGATCTGGCTCAGATTCATACTATATAATACTAAAGTTGGCAGAAAGTGGTCGACAAAATTTGAACCGGATAGCTGTTGTCGGGGTGGAAATATTCATGAAAACGTATTCTTCCAGTACATAATTTTAATTTTCATATCTTAATATATAACAAGTAAGGAAGAATCAGTCGGGTTTCACCGACAGAGTAATACCTTACGTGACCACCTGTAACGATTTTTCCGGTACAGTACCGAATTTTACCCGAAAAGTAGGGGAGAGGGGGGTGCCTTCGTCCTTGAGGCACATTCGTCATAGGCGATTTCGGTATGAATGAGTCATCGGACATCACTGTTTATTAGTAAAAACTAACCCATCACTAGCTTAAATACCCCTCACAAAGTTTGCCATCTCTATCTGAACAGCTGACAAAGTTACATTTGATTTTGTGTTTTCGCGCTTCGTTGCCGAATTTTCAGGTCGGTAACGTAAGAAGTTTGTGGTGTACATATATCATTATTTCAATCTGAAGTGTATTAGTATTACTTGAATACTAATTATTGTGTAAATAAAAGTGTTTTATGTGAAAATAAAACACTGAAATTAGGAGTAAAAAAATAAAAAGAAAAAAAAGTGACACCAGGTTGGACTCGTCTTTTTTTCATGCGGCACATTCGTCAATATAACTTCACAGGTACCAAAAATCGAAATCGAGTTGAGGCTTCCAAGACCCTCGAACCTGGCTTAAACCTCCCGTAACCACACAAACTTAATATTAGGGTCGATCTCAGCACTTTAAACTTTATATATAAAAAAAAATTTATAAAAAAAATTTTACAATAACTACCTTTTTTTGAAGCTCTTAAACATGATTTTTTTATATTTTTTTAATGCAAAATATAATAAAAACGTGTTATGTAACCAAAAACATGTCTTATCTAGTCTAAACAAGATTTTGTATTACCTTATGGTACCTTCAAGTGTGAATGCCAAAAGTGCCCCGCCAAATGCCGAAGCTACCCTGGCATGGGGGCACATTCAGCGAAATGACTTTTTTTACTAATCATGAAAAAAATAATACAAACGGAACTTTTTATAGAAATTTTAGTATAACATTTTATTGTTAAATAATGAGGTATTGTAACAGTCTAATCGGTTTTTAAATATTTTCATTACCTTCTGAAATATAGGCCTTCAAAAAAAAGTAGACGAAGGCACCCCCCTCTCCCCTACGTGTACCCAGACAAAGCTTTGGGTACTCGAAATTTTGAAAATGTGTACCGATTTGTACCTAATTCTATCCTAAAAAAAATTGTTACGAATAACCAGCTCGAAATTATGCAGCTCATTATTTATTTGTTCATCTAAAAATAAGATTCTCACTCGATCGAAATTATAACCTTTGTTTTAAACTAAATCGAACAAATCATGCCGAGAAAACGTGGAATAAATGTGCTAAACGACAAATTGCAAGAAGAATTTAGTTTTCTTAAAAAAACAAAGAGCAATAGTGATATTCGGTGCAGTGTTTGCAGCAAATCCGATTTACACATGGCCGCATGCGAAGGCGTTTGGGCATATCATGTCATCAATTCCAATTACAGTTTTCGTTCGACGGATTGTGCGTCAAAAATCATTCGCATATGTTTTGGAATGATGCCAAAGTCAGTTGTGCGCGTACTAAATGCGAATCCATTGTAACAAACGTGTGTTCACCGTTCATATGTATTACAACAATTGCAAAAGGATTTGAATGATTGTCATTTCGTCACTTTAATGACTGACGCATCGAATCACGGAAACATAAAAATGTTTCCCGTTTTGGTTCGTTATTTTTCCGAAAAGGATGGCATCAAAGTGAGACTTCTCGATCTGACGTCGCAGGACGGTGAAAAATCGGATACAATCGTCAATCTCTTGAAAGCATCTACGGGAAAATTTAACTTGGGTGAGAAACTGGCAGCTTTTGTTGGTGACAACGCACCATGTAATTTCGGCAATCGCGAACGCACTGGCACAGAAAACACGTTCTACAAACTAAATCAGCTTTACCCAGGATTGATTGGCATCGGATGTGCCGCACACATAGTACACAACACTTTAAAAAGAGCCTGCGACAAAATGCCATTTGATGTTGAAATGATCGTTTGCAAAATATATTCCCATTTCTATCTGACTACTGTACGAGTTGCCGTTTTAAAGCAATTCTGTGATGAAGTCAAAATCGAATACCAAAAAGTTCTTGGCTACAGTAAGACTCGATTTCTGGACCTGCTAAAGGCTGTCAGATCGATTTTACGAATTTTTGATGCATTGAAAAAGTATTTTTTGGAAGATCCGAGCAGTCCAAACTCGTTGAAAATGTTTTTCAAAGATCCGATGGCGCAAATTTGGATTATATTCCTTCGTGATCAAGTGCGTATTCTATTTTCTGTATTAATTGAATTATTATTAATGTACATTTTGTCTTGTTTCCGTTGCATTTTCTTAGGCGGAACTCTTCAATCGAACAGTCAAACAAATTGAAGGCGATTATATTTCAGCGGTGGAGATTGGTAGCGCACTCACTGTATTTATGGAGTCACTTCAAGAACGAAGAAACAGTCATTTTTTGTCCACGGCAGTGAAAAACGAAATAGAAAAAGTTTTCTGTTGACGACAACACTGTGTCGAAAGAACGAGTTATTATGACGACAGAAGCATTTTATGGTTTGTATTTGTAAATCATTTATATTTCTGAATTAAAGTACGATATTGTTTATATTTTATTTTATAGACACTTGCATTGATTACGTTGGAAAGTGGAGTAGCCAGTTTGACCACATCATGATCTTCGCTTGGTCTTCTCTCGATCAAATACCAGATTGGGTATTTATTGAAGCCAGCGCCAAATGTTGCCAAGCAGCAATTTTTTGACATGGCGTCTTATGATGTTTCCCTGTTCGATCAATATAGTTATTTGAAACAATTCGTCAAGTTTACCTTACCTGGTACATCAGCACCCGTCGAGAGAGTGTTTTCGATTATTAATGAAATATGGTCAACCGACAAAACGCAATTGAAAATCGAAACATTAAAACACATTGTGTACACTAAATATAATATTAAATTGACTTGCTTAGAATTTTTCGATTTCCTTAAAACTCAGCCAAACTTGTTAAAACTAATCGGATCAAACGATAAATATTCATTCAAAAGTAATGAATAAAAAATATCTGAATGAAATAAAATTAAACACTTCTGTTAGTTGGTCTTCTTCTGTTTTGGTCACAAATATGTGGTCACGTAAGTAATACCCTACACCAAGTTCCTAATTGGGGCGATAATCCACAGATATTGTGGGTGCATTTAATTTACCGCCCCCATAGTGGGCGGGCCACGCCCATTTTTGGAGAATTAAAAGGTATTCTTACCAGCAATAAAGTGACAAAATATGGACGCTCTGGTGTATATCTTACTGAAGTTATGAGGATTTTTAGTTTACAGCCTATATAGTGGGCGGAGCACGCCCATTTTTTCGTGGGACATAGAAAACCAAACCCTTAACTTGAATACCAAGTACAATTCTTTTCCATTAGTAATTAGACAAAATATAGCTATTTTACGGAAAAAATTCGGGGTAGTGGGACTTACAGGCCTATAGTGGGCGTGTTCTTCGACCGATTTGGCTAATCTCGAAACTTGAAGTAGTGGAAGGTTCACTGCGACTGTGTGCCAAATTTGGTCTAAATCGGACTCTTTCTTTCTCTCCTGTGGCCACGGACACCCAGACAGACAGACAGACAGACAGACAGACGGACAAACGGACAGACGGACAACCGGAAATCAACACAGAAAGTGATTCTGATCATTTCTATGTACTTATGTCTATACCTAGGACGGCTTCTTTAATGCGTTACAATTTTCGCACAAAGTTATTATACCCTATTACCATAGGTGTAGGGTATAAAAACGTTTGTGCGTATGTATGTTGCAGCATCACGGCTGAACCACAGAAGTGATCGACCTTATACTCACAACATATGTTCGTGTGGTGCTCTAAATGGTGTTTTTTTTTATGTTAGACCTTCCTAAGTGGCGCTGCGGTGGCGTTTTTTCGAAAAATCTTATTTATGGACCGATCTGATATTACATATCAAAAAAATTCCTACCATAATTGAAATACATTTCAAAACAAATCTTGGAATAAAATAATAGGGGTATTCATTTAAACGTGCAAATGCCTGATAACGTGACAAATTTATCACCTGATAAACGAACTGTCAAATTTTGTATGAAAGCTCATTTGCACAAATGTGATAAATTTGCCCAATGATTTCGCTGTGCAAACGATGTTTGTAAACTTAGACGGCAACGAATGCAACCCTGCTTAGCTATGATCTATAACATTATGATAAAAGTTTAGTATTGAACAATCGAAATAGACGCAAAAGGGTTACAGTAATTTTTTTCAAACAGCTCCAACATTTATCTTTACTTTTTCACTGATTCTCGGCATTTTATTTTTTCCTTTTTGACAGACAAACACCATTTGCACTAACACTTTGCCAAGTGCGTTCATTTAACACACTTGATAAATTGATAAATTTGAGCAATGTGCAAAATTATCTGCTTAAATGAATACCCTTATTTATTTTAGGCAGAACAACGTTTGCCGGGACAGCTAGTAGAAATATAGAAATAAGTCACTTTGCAGACCACAGCTTACGAAGAAAGAGCTGAGCTAACTAAAGTAAGTTGAATTGGATTGTACTAACATTAATTGAAATTGTTCACAGGAATTTTAAAACTCGTCTCCAATAAAGAGGAATTGTTAAATAACTTCGAAGCGCTCATAGTTTTATTAATTTCACAAGTGGCTAACTCGCCGCAGCAACACTGGGGATGAAAGACCGTATTCCTAGTAATAGTATTTCCTCGACCATTTTTGCCGCGGCATTTATGTTTCAGTCAACGAAACACAGACTCCAATTGAAGCGATCGATTTGCTTACAAAATTGTATTCTGACTTAGGTTAGCCAGATACGCCAACGCGCCACTAATGTTTATGTTTCTTGTTTCTGTTTATGTTTAATGTTTCTTCAATTACGTTTTCGCTATGAAAACAGCTGTTTCAGAATGGTTTGCTTTACCGTTTGACAGAACTTGAGTTGGCTTTTCGTCAGATTTTGACATAAGCGTAAGCTGGTTCATTACTATTATGGTTGGGCCTTTATATGACAGGCTATAAAAATTGATAGATTGATAGCGAGCAATAAAGTCAATCACAGCTGAGCAAAAATATATCACGGATTTGTTGAATACTTTGTTTTATCAAATTAAATCTGGAGCGCAAGAAAAATGCGACCGTACTCTTGGAGAGTTAGTATAGGTATGGGGTATAAAAACTTTAGAATATCATTTTGTACTACTTTACCTGCAATAAGTGAATAATGCGAGATGTCAATTCCAATGCAGCGAGAGCAGTTCGGGCTGTGAAACTCTGTGCTCCCAATTGCAGTCCTTTTATAATCCTTCCATCCTTCTGATACTGCTCTATTGGCAACCAAAATAAGTCATATACTCCCTGAACTTTAAATATAAAATAATATGAAATTAATAAGTTTTTATTAAAGTTTGCATGTGGCGTAGTATATCCTAAATGATTTCGCACACAAAAATAATTTAATCAATTAATTCTGAACAAATTTAAAAGCCTTTCTAAGAATTAAAGTAAGTAAGTAACTTGGCTTGACAAAATTTTTTCCATTTTTTTTGTAAATCAAAATAATCTCTCATCATCTATCGGTCTAGTTCGAAATTATAGAGTAACTCGAAATAGCTATATGACCTGCCCATGTGAGCAATATTTCTAATTATTTGTTGCTGTACACTAAATATCGCTTTGTTTCAGAACAGAAATAGACAGCTATTGTCATTTCTCTTTGGCAAGAAAGTCCGAAGTGTAAATTGGGAAAAATAAATCCAAGTCGGCCGTTTTGCCGTCGTCCGTCGCAGTACTGTTTAGACTATAAATTGTCGAATAAATTTTAAAAAACTTTGCAAGAGTAAATAAATATTTTCCCATAAGTAGGTCACATATTTTTTCAGCAGCTGTCACACTGGGAAAACATTTGATGACGGGCAAATAATTTCGTTTGTCAAAAACTGCTGTTCTGTTGTTTGCCCGCTGTCAAAATTTTATGGTCACACTACGGCAAATAAAATTTAACAGCTTTTCGGCAAATATTTATGAAGTCTGACCGTATCGTAAAACATGTCTATAAATGTGTCTATAATATAAGAAATGAATTCTTACAGGCTTATTATGTAAAACGCCGGGATCGAACGCAACGCAAACGCAACGCGAACGTTTACGTTTAAATTCGGTATTTTATAAAACGTTGCGTAATTACGTTCTTTGTCTTACTGCATCACTTGAGCCGTCAAGTTCTTACGAAAACGAGTTGTATTTTTCCAAATTTTCCAACCAAATACAAAACACAAAAAATTTTCTGCTTCCATTGCATACCTTTCATAGGCTAGTGGTTAGAGCGTTTGACTACCAGGCGAGAAGTTGTGAGTTCGATCCTCAACTGCGGTACTGTTTCTACAAATCAATTTTCACTCGAAATTTCCTAAAATTATACGTTTCAAAAATCAAACGCGAGCACAAATTCAAGTGAACGATTTGACAGTTCATGTGAGCGAGTCGGCCGCGTTTTCGTTTTACAATATACCGTTTTTCATACATTTTCTCTACGTGACGACGTAACTCAAAGCGAGCGTTCACTCGTTTTTCCGTTGCGTTTAATAAAATATGAATATGTCAAATTCTAGCTGAACGCGAAGCGTTGCGTTTTACATAATAATCCTGTTACTTTAATTTATTTATCTATTTTATTGCACATTTGTTTTTCATATCTAAAAATTTTCAAGTTTCATGTATAAAATGCACACTTTAATAAAAATTGCTTTAAAAAAATGTTTATTTCAACTGCCCTTGACAATGTACACTGTAGTGTAAAATTTTTTGAGCGTGAAGATGGGGAAGGGGCAAAAATTTTTTAAATAGGCTGTTTTGAGTGCAAAGCAAAAAGCAAGCAAAAAGTCGGTAGTGAAAGGTGCTTTGCAGTGAGAATTTGAAACCTTAAACTGCTCTCCTGAAAAAATTTAAAAACAGACTTAGATGGTTATGACTTGTGACCACAAATATATCAACTCAACTGCTCCATAATATTTATCAATAACCACAGAATATTGCTAACCCCTATGGAAATCGCTTCATACCTTTTGAAGCTACACATCCATTAGGATCTGTAAATACATGGAGAACTGTCACAATAGACCCTTCAGGCCGTGACTAGGAGACGGGATCCCTACTAAAAAAAACAATGTAGGTAATCTAGTATTCTAGGATTTTTAGTTTTAAAGATATAAAAATGTACTTCCATTTTGTGTGAACCCTGCTTTAATCACAGCGTAAAGTTTCGGAGTTTCCGTCAGACTTTCTATTTCACAATGAAACTATCCATTCCACAAAAATATACAAAAAAATATAAAAGGGATGCTGTGCGCACATTTCTTATACATACACACATATTTAAATCCAAAAACAATTTATATATAAACAAAGTGTGCACTTAGAAAACATTTGGTACTTACATAGTTGTATGAAAGCATGGGTTGGTCCAACACCGCTTAGAATTTTACTAAGTTGGTTTCGTTTTATATCTCTTAACCATTCTTTGAATAAATAGTTCAAAAGTTTTTCGAAACCCAGTATACCGCGTCTAAAAATAACAACAATTTATTGAATTAAACGATTCTTTCAAGTGTCCTCCAATGGTTTTTGCTTCAACTTACCTGCAAACTATTTTTTGTAATCGAATTTCGGAGCACCTTAACTGACCTAGTCCCATTAACAAACCAGCGATTGGGCCACGAGATAATTCAACATGCCGACCGTGATAATCCAAGCATATCAGTACCTCTGGACTAAATATTATTTCTCGGAAATATATTGGCAATAGCTGTTCAGTCGCATTACTTTGATTTAGGTTATCAGTTTTATTATTCTTATATTTGTCTTCATCCATTAAAAGATGTAAATTTGTTTCTATTAATTTACGTGCATGTAGGTTTTGTACAGCTTCTGGTACTCCATCTACATACATTACTGGAGCATTAATTTGGTTGATTGGAGTAGATCTGCTAGCCTCTTTCGTTACATCTGCGTTTTCTGTGTTGTAATCATTTCCAATATATGTGAAGTAATCAGCTAAAAATTCCAACGTTCCTTGATCAATATGAAGTCGTATCGGCAAAAGCGAAATTCTTAATGAGCACTCTTGGGCCCTACTTTGATGTGGATTAGGTCGAACGTGTAGTGCTTTTATTACGACCACATGTTGCGTACTTTTATTTGACAAATTCTTAATATTGGGGTGATATAAAAACTTGTTAATTTCGGATGCTTGTAGTCGATCCCGTATTTCGATCTCATTTATAAGAAGCACTTGTCGTGAAGCATGCGATGTATGAATGGGATACACTTCGTGTGAAATTCGAACTTTTGAAAAATGAATTTCAACAAGTACTTCATAGTCACGATGTTCTCCACCTTTTGTCTTCCAAGTTAACTTTTCTTTAGGTTTTTTTCCAAAATGTATACCCTTCGTACCTTTAGAGTAAGAAACACCGTGCCTATAGGCTTCTGACATTCGAAACGGTTCGCTAAAAAAATTATTTCATTATTAGAAATTGAATGATATATGTACATATACATATGTATGTATATATTTGCAGTAGCGGACTTTGAAATCCTTACATTAAAAAATTGCATGTACATTTTTCCATTTTATTCGTTTTATAACTTTGAAAACGGATATGTATATGCTTTAGCTAGCTTAAGCGTATAATAGTAATGAGAATTGATTGGAGGAACAGCCCGTGCGGGCTTAGGCCTAGCTTTCTCGCATTAACTTATGTGAGTCTTGTCATATTTTTCACAAATAAACGGGACATACCGACAGACCGAATCCGAATCTGGTTGAGAAGCAAATAATATTTTTGGAGAATTACCAATTCATCGCGAGAAGTGGCGCCAATTCATACGCGATGAGAATGATGCTGTTGGCTGTTGCTGTATTTAACCTGAGTTAATGTAGTGTGAATTAATTTTGATGCACATATATTTGTAGGGGAAGGCATAAATGTGCAGAACTATCTTTCCCCTAAATCTGTATATAGAAATCCCAAATTACACCTAACTCTCTTTTTACACGGTAGATACGTTCCTTAGAAAACCGTGCAAATGAAAATCGTGTAAAAAAATACATGCGACCCATGGTAAATTTGGAGATATGTTCCACAACTTTTAAAAATCGTGTAAGATGGAAAATCTGTATATTTTTTCCAGAAAAGCGTTCATAAATAGAAATAATGAAATCCAGAACAAAATAAAAAACAATTAAATTTTATGGCAAAAAAATTACTATGCAGTGATAAGTTCAACATATAAAAATTTTAATTAAAATTAGAAAAGAAAATCGATTTCGAATTTTCTTCGTTATTAAAGGCCGTTGTTAATCTTTTGGCTGTTATAAAGTCTGTTATTAGCTGCTGTTTTTTTGGTTTTTTAAGTTCCTTATATAACTCCTGATATCCGGCTACACAAAACTGAAGATGGCGTTGAAATTTTAATGCACGCTCCATGTCATGATCAAGAGTAAGAAAATGTTGTTCCATACTTGTTGCAAACTTTAAGCCTTCGATAATTAAATCAGCTGTTGATAACTGAACTTCACCGTCGACTTCGTCATTATTGACTTCTTTATTATCATCAACTCTTATAACTTCAAGCAAATCGTCCTCATCCAAGGGGCTTTCTCGTATAATTCATCGATGTCAGTCGTTTGCATGTTGTTAAAACCTTCGCCACCAATTGCCTGTGATAGAGCTATAATTTCAGAGCAAACAGCTGATCTTTGTACTACACAACTTCCACTTTTGACGCATGCCGGCAAAAGTTTTTTTTCCAACAAACATTTAGGATGGATTGGCGCAACTGTTTTTATTTTTTTTTAAATTTTTTTTTTATTTAAACGTTACAAAATATTTAATACATTTAACGCTTATGGTATTGCAACTAGTCAACATAACGCCGCTTGATTCAATACTTGTTGTATGTCGATTTTTTCACATATTGAGTTAAGGATGGCATTGGGGGGTTCCAAACCCAGCTAAATCGATTGGCGTTCTCAGATTTCTTATATCTCCTACCGTTTTCGAGATATTCAGACTCTATTTTGTCGTATGTAGGCGAATTTTCAATTTTTGGGTAAATATCTGTCGTATATGCGAGAAAAGCTAACATACGACAAATTTGTTCGCAAAAGAGGCAGAATAAAATGTTCATCCATGTTTGTCGTATGTAAGATTTTTCTCGGTAAAATGGTTCTCAATTGACTTTTTATGAACTAAAACGAATGAAATTTGGTATTCAAGCTCAGATGTCAGCTCTACATGCCATATGAAAGCTGGGCGTGGTCCGCCTACTATATAGGCGGTAAGTTGAAAATCCTCATAACTTCAATAATATATACACCAGAGCGTCCATATTTGGCCACTTCTTTGCTGGTAAGAATGTTTTTTGATTCTCTAAAAATGGGTGTGGTCCGCCCATCATAGAGGCGGTAATTTATATATACCTATAGTTACTGTCGTAAGTCGACCAAAGTATCAATATTTGGAATATGTTATCCTATTAGGAATATTCTGTAGTTTGTAAGAAATGTGCGTGATCCGCCCACTATGTACACAGTAAATTTAATACACCCACCATTTCATTTCTTTCCCAGCTCGGGTAGGGTATTATTTATTCGGTGAAACCCGACTGATGCTTCCTTACGCGATTATAAAAATACTTAATTTAAAAGATTTACAGCTCTATTCCTGCGACCGTCACAATACTAATTTCGTCACAATAGAGCATTTCGTCACAATTTTTACTTTTCCTTATTCGGAACAGGAATCAAAAGCTCGAAACGTATCAATTGTGACAAAAATTGTGACGGTCGAATTAGGAGGTCACAAGCGAAAACAACTGTTGCAAAACGTGAATTTTGAAGCAAAAAAGCAAAAATTTTTGTATTGCAGCAAGTTAAAGGAAGTTACACAATTTTAAAATCACAACACATGTATGGCCTGCTGCTAAAACTCCTTTATATCGGGAGTTCGATGTCCTCTGCCACTGCTCCCACAAATTTTGCACTGCTCGCAGCGCTATCGGGCTGTTTTCCCGGCTTGCTGCTCTGGGTGCTGTTTGCAACTTTGAATGAAATGCTGCAGCTGCTCCTACGTCCTCCTGTTAAATATACGATGTCTAGAAATTAAAAGAAATAAGAAAAAACACCAAATTATTGAAGATTTTCAAAAAATACTCACTTTCAGCTTTTTTTGTTTCCATTTTTCGTTTATTTTTGAAGAAGAGGAAGCACAAACAGCTGTGTTTACAGCAAAGAACTTCGCAAAGCTTTTTTCGTGATACGGTTAGCAAGAAATAGGGTTGCAGAAAGCTCGTCACAAGAAAGCGGATCACAATTCTGTCACAATCAATTGTGACGGAATGCAAGAATAGGGCCGTTAATATGAAATAGCGCTTCAACTTTGTACTATAACAATTTCTGCCTCCGGATTTGACAAACTAATTAAAAAGTTACTACTAAGTTATACTACTGCTATATTTGGCAGAAACATTGCATTGAATATTATATTTGCAGTTTTTTAATAAAAAAAAAATTTTTTCAAAAAATTTTTCCTAGTATTGTATGTACATACGACACATTTTGATGGTAGGCAAACTAATTTTTCAGAATGGTAGATACGACAATATAATACTGAATTAATTTGGCTATATCTTCCTAAATATCGAAAAGTCGATCTTTTGGAATAAATTATAACAGTATTAATAACAAGCTTCACTCTACAAAATACTCGATTTTCAGAAAAATCTACCGTGCCAAAACAAAATGGGAGTACTTTAAACTTAAAACTGCATTTCCCAAAAAGTGAAAAAGTCGACATACGACAAGTATTGAATCAAGCGGCGATAAATATAAGTAAAACTAACGAGCAATTTGATTTTGTTTAGTTAAAAATTTATTGTTAAACTAAGCATTTTCTGGTGCTAGTAATGTCATACGAGATCGCTGGGCTTAGTCCGCTTTAGACGCCGCTCTGTTGTATCTGGGTCGTGTAGTTTCAACGCTTCTTCGTTTACGTGTCGCCGAAGACGCTCATGATGTGATTTTGCCACTTTCGTGATTTGGCTGGTTACCATCTCCACACCAAGGTCCCTATGGAGATCAGATGTTCGTATATACCAAGGTGCTTTAACAATATTACGCAGAACTTTGTTTTGAAATCTTTGGTTTTTTGGATGTTGCTTTGTGTTGTGCATCCCCAGAGTTGGATACCATATGACCAAACTGGTTTTAAAATTTGGTTGTAGAGCAATACTTTGTTGTATATGGATAGATGGGATGTTCTGCCAATGGGCGAGTACATTTTATTGTATTTGATTTCGAGTTTTTCTCTTTTCTTCTTCACGTGCTCACACCATCGAAGCTTTGCATCTAGGGTCAGACCTAAGTACTTCGCGTTGTTTGAATATGGAACAACATATAGATGGGGTTGTGGTGAATTTTTTTTTGTGAAATCGATGTGAACTGATTTTGTGGTGTTTAGCTTAATTCGCCATTTTGCTGTCCACTTTGCTACTTCGTTTACTGTTTTGTAATTTTTTTACAGATTCTTCTGCTGAGTCAGCAACTGCGATTAGAGCAGTATCATCTGCAAATGTTGCGGTTACCTGATCGGATTGTGTTGTAGGTCACTGGTAAATAGAAGATATAGCAGGGGTCGTAGAATACTTCCTTGAGGTACACCAGCTTTGATTTCTCGCAGTTCAGAGTACGCATCTTCTTGTTTTATTCTAAAATACCTGTTCGTAAGGTACGATTCCAAAATTTGGCAATACTGCGAAGGAAGTTGCATTTTTAGTTTGTGTAGCAACCCTTCATGCCAGACTTTGTCAAACGCCTGCGCTACGTCCAAAAACAACGCAGAGCAAACCTTTTTATCTTCGAGCGACTTTTCAATTGTTTGCGTAATTATATGCACCTGATCGACCGTTGAGTGCTGTTTTCTAAAGCCGAATTGGTGAGTTGGTATAATGTTTTTATTTTCAATAATTTGTTGGAGACGTTTGTGAAGTAATTTTTCAAAAATTTTTGATAACAATGGTAGAAGAGATGTAGGTCTGTATGACGAGACGTCTTGAGGTGATTTACCTGGTTTTGGAATCATAATTACTTCGGCCACTTCCCAGTGGCTTGGAACATATCGCAGCTTGGAATGTC
This sequence comes from Neria commutata, assembly GCA_963457695.1. Lineage (NCBI taxonomy): Eukaryota > Metazoa > Arthropoda > Insecta > Diptera > Micropezidae > Neria > Neria commutata. The sequence continues at coordinate 38,893,600 of OY735245.1, forward strand.
GCATTGTAAAGCGTTTTTAAGTTTTCAATGCATATCTGTGGTAAATGTTTTAAGATTTCTGCTGTAATTAGGTCGTACCCAGGTGCTTTTTAGGGTTCTGTTCCCCTAAAAGGGAAAAAACGGGAACACTTATAAGGTCACTTTTGTTTTGGGAGTGTGTATATAAAACGACCTTTTTTTCATCGTAGAGACCTGAAATTTTGCACGATGTTAGGTCTTAATTACCTAAACACATTTTCGCTATAAAAAGTTAAGAAATATTTTTAGAAATATTTTTTTATAATTTTTAAACGTTTTCGGGTCGGACAAAAAAAATAAAAATATTTTTAAATCGTATCGTGTGGGGTATCGTTAGAAAGGGCTACATCCATAGATTACAAAATGTATTTTTTTTTAATTTTATATAAACGGGTTAGAAAGATATAGTTAAAAATGTTATAAAAACAGACCTGTCCCCACATGATCCCATCTGCACACACCATTTCTGAACCGAAAATTTTGATAAAATCAGGCTTACTAGGTATTTGATGACGCATGACTGAATGGCTGCGGCTTTTTTAGAATTTTTAATTTTTTTATTTTTTTTTAAATTTAAGATGACCCCTCAGAAAAAATTTTTGTTGTTTATATCGAGTGGGGTATCATTAGAAAGGAATACGTCCATGGATTCTAAACATATTTTTTTTTTAAATTTTCGGTGAAGTGGTTTGGAAGATATAGCACAAAATGTCGAAAAAATGACCATACCCCCCTTGCCTTTCTACATTTCTTAAGCTAAAATTTTGATAAAATCAGGGTTCGTAGGTCTTTAGTCATAGATTACTGAAAAACTGCAACCTTTTTCGACAAATTTGTTTTTCTATTTTTTTAAATTTTAGTCTTAGAAGTCCTGAAGTTTCGTAGAGAGGGGACGTGCATCTGTGGTGCTCGATAAATAATTATAATTTTCTCTTTCCACGACTAATTAAACACCATTATTTTCCTGTGCTCACTTAAACAAACCTAAAAGAAGTGAAAAACCAAAAAGTAAATAAGGAATATTAAATAATAATTACTCATAAACAACAGCGAAAATCTGTAACAAAAACTCTTGTGGCTGCGCTTTGTGCTTTTTGTTTTTTCTAAACATTCAACAACAACAATCTGTGGTCAACAATCGGCTGTCGTCGGCTCGCTCCCACACTGTTCACATCGCTTACTTTGCTGACGCGCTCACACTGCACAAATTGCATTCAGCCTAAGAATGTCGCCGTCACCTATGCTAACTCGCCAACAGCGTGAGCAACTTGCACCCCGCGCCACTAAGAAAACTGATGGTACTCCTAAACTTGGAAGCAGCAGCTTGCTTTGTACTCAGCTCTTTGAGTTAGAAGAACGGATGAAACTGAGTGCAAGAGAGGAATTGAGACAATTGGAGCATCGAATACGGCAACACTCGGATAATCTTTTTAATACTCTCTCAACTGATATCTCCACCAAACTCGAAAAGTTGGAGAGCGAGGTTTCATCAATTGGTGCCAAATTTGCTGAATACGACTCTAAAATTCTTCTCCTCGAAAGTAAGGTTAGTGCTCTCACCACTCGCTGTGACGAACTGGCAGATGAGCTTATAAAAAGCAACAATAACAACAACAACAACAATTCCACTCATCACTCTTCTGACGCTGTTTTGTTCGGAGTGCCATCTTATGTTGAAGAAAATCTTCGTAGTCTCTTTAACCGGGTCTGCAGATCGATTGACTTTCTCTCACTACAAATAAAAGACAGGTACGTTCGTAAATGCAATAAATTCGTGCAGTGACAGTAGCAGCGCAGCTGTCACTGCCGATCAGCTGATTTCGTTTGCAGGTTAGTTGCAGAAATTTTGGTTGCATTAACGAACGCGATTTAGGATGGAAATTTTGGTTAACGCATTAATTGATAGTTGTGAAACTCAAAGTGAGAGCCTTTTAATGAATTTCAATAAAGACGGAGTAAAACGAATGAAAAAAAGATATGTCGTGGTAAAAACCTTGTTGAAAAAGAAAATAAGATTTATCCCGAAAGTAAATAATTTCTTTAAAACAATAAAAACCTATCCAGATGATGTATTCTATCTTTATACAAGATAACAAACACATTTTTATCCATTTATAATACATTTTCTACGTTTCCATTTCGTGTTTTGCAAACGGCAACAGTAGGATAATGACTGCGAAAACTGCGGAAATCTGTCACTGCGGTGCCAAGCCGTTGCATTAACGAACGCGTTGCACGCAGTAGTGTTGCGCCATTTTGCTTTTACGAACGCGTTGCTTTGCAGTCCAGCCGCTGGGTTGCATTTACGAACGTACCTGACATCTTTCGGGTCAAGGCAAAGCCTAAGATAGTGATTGTCAAGTTCTACACTCCGTTCGACCGAAACCGTGTCCTCATGGCCTTCGGCGATTATCGCAGACGCGTAAGAAAAGCCGTAAATTTAAGAGATGCCGGGCTCGAATCTGACAACAATATCTACATCCATGAGAGCCTCACTGCTGAAACCAGAGAACTACTGCATGCTGCTATTGCCATGAAACGAGCGAAAAAAGTATACAATGCTTTTACCTTTCGCGGCTGCGTTTTCGTTAGACTTCAGAAGGATGGTGAAGGCATTAAGATTAATTACTCATCTCTATCTAAATTCTCTTACTTCCTCACTCTTCATTTCTCTTATCTTTTTCTCTCTTTATTCAACGCTTTATGTGCTTATCGTGTTCACTTCTACTTCTATGTCAAGTGTAATTAGCTCTGGTAGTCGCACTGGCGAAATGCATAAAACGTTGATTAATATTCTCTGTAACCAACGCTCTGGTCTGAGAATTGTCCATTTTAATGCAAGAAGCCTTAATGGCACTAAGATGGATTGTATAAAGCACGCATTTTCGGATTCCAGCCTTGACGTTATTTGTGTTTCGGAAACTTGGTTTCATGTGGACGTAGCTGACTCGTTCTTTAAATTACAGAATTATAAATTGTTTCGAAACGATAGATTGGGAGCTCGAGGTGGTGGTGTTGCAATCTATTGTAAGGAAAATCTGAACGCAAAGATGGTAGGGAAGTCAAGTGGATCTGGTGTAGAATATCTTAACATCTCAATACCGGATAATAATACTAAAGTACTAGTCTCATGCATATACAATCCGAACCGTAGTTGTAGTTTGCAACCGGTATTTACTGAACTGTCAGGTTGCGTTATTGATTTTGAACACTTTGTCTTGTGCGGTGACTTAAACATAAATCTCTTAGCTAGCGACAACCTCTCCTGTAAGTTTCTAGATTATATAGCCGAAGTATGGCTCAATGTAGTAAATACCACCATGCCAACACGTTTCTCAAATAATGCTTGCCCAAGCTTATTAGATGTTTTTATTGTATCTGATCCGTCACTAGTATGTATTGCTCTTTGATCAAATATCATTTGTTTCCGATCATGACTTAATCTTTTGCACTTTGAACATACAGTTTTCGAAATCAGCCTCTGAAACCTCTTTTCAGTATCGCGATTTCAGGACGATTGACTTCTCGTCATTGTTTAATGACTTATCTCGTATAAACTGGTCAGAATGTTGGTTTCTTGCTTCCGTCGATGAAAAACTAAATTTCTTCATAAGCAATATAAATAGCTTGTTTGATATGCATGTTCCCTTGCGCACACGCAATGTTACCAATAATAATTGCCCATGGTTTACGCAGTCTGTCAAATTGGCACTAAATAAAATTATATAAAAAAAAACTTTTTAAAAATAAGCTTTAATTTATTTAATGTACTAAAAAGTAGAAAATAAATTGTTTTTAAGTCTCCTGTATCTTACTATCCATAAAAGCTTGGGGCGCTCATGTGTTCAATATTTGTAAAACAGTTACCACAACATTTTATTTAAATAATTTTTTGCAAATAGATTCTAGTAATGAAAGATATTTTGAATATGGATATTGAGCGCACAAGATTTCATTGATAGTAAGATACAGGTGACTTAAAAACAATTTATTTTCTACTTTTTAGTACATTAAATAAATTAAAGCTTATTTTTAAAAAGGTTTTATTTTATATAATTTTATTTTCTACATTTCAGTCTTCCATAAATTAAATTTTAGAGCTCTGAAATACTTCACAAAAAGAATTTAAAACTTGCAGAGCAGTACACAATATTTAGGATATTCACAGTGTTTCCTATCGTCATATGTCATATCCTCAATTTAACAAATAATACGGCAGTGATCGACCCTAATATTCGTGGCATATTTGTGACGCGGTGAGTTGTTGCTATTTTGCCAGCAGGGCGCGGCAAGTAAGTTCCTATCGTTTTTCATTGATGTGTGGTGTACCTATAATTATAAACTGAAGCCCAAGTGTGTAGTTGCTTGAAAAGTGCCACGCCCCTTGTCCTACGCCCATAAAATTTTACCAGTGGGACGAAGCATCCAAGAGGGGCCTGTATACGGAACTTCAATGCTGCACGACCTTTAGTTCCAAAGCTATTCTATATAAACGATTTTGTTTGTATGGGCGGTGCCACGCCCACTTGTCCACTGCCCGTCTTATTTTCCCAGTAGAAGGATATGGATATGTAGTAAGTTCCTACCAAATTTCATTGATGTGTGATTTGTAGTTCTAAAGTTATACACAAATCTGGAGTTGATAAAAAAGTGCCAAGCCCCTTATCCTACGCCCATAAAATTTTACCAGTGGGACAACGCATCCAAGAGGCGACTGCATACGAAATTTCAATGCAGCACGACCTTTAGTTCCAAAGCTAATCGAGATCAAAAATTTGGTTTGTATGGGCGGTGCCACTCCCCCTTATCCAGTGTCCGCCTTATTTTCTCAGTAGAAGGATATGGATATGTAGTAAGTTCCTACCGAGTTTCATTGATGTGTGATGTGTAGTTCTAAAGTTATACACAAATCTGGAATTGATAAAATAGTGCCACGCCCCTTATCCTACGCCCATCAAATTTTACCAGTCGGACGACACATCTAAGAGGCGACTGCATACGAAATTTCAATGCAGCACGACCTTTAGTTCCAAAGATAATCGAGATCAAAAATTTGGTTTGTATGGGCGGTGCCACGCCCCCTTATCCAGTGCCCGCCTTATTTTCTCAGTAGAAGGATATGGATATGTAGTAAGTTCCTACCGAGTTTCATTGATGTGTGATGTGTAGTTCTAAAGTTATACACAAATCTGGAGTTTATAAAAAAGTGCCACGCCCCTAATCCTACGCCCATAAAATTTTACCAGTGGGACGACACATCCAAGAGGCGACTGCATACGAAATTTCAATGCTGCACGACCTTTAGTTCCAAAGCTAATCGAGATCAAAAATTTTGTTTGTATGGGGGGTGCCACGCCCCTTATCCTACGCCCATAAAATTTTACCAGTGGGACGACACATTCAAGAGGCGACTGCATACGAAATTTCAATGCTGCACCTACCTTTAGTTCCAAAGCTAATCGAGATCAAAAATTTTGTTTGTATGGGGGGTGCCACGCCCCCTTATCCAGTGCCCCCTTATTTTCTCAATAGAAGGATATGGATATGTAGTAAGTTTCTACCGAGTTTCATTGATGTGTGATGTGTAGTTCTAAAGTTATACACAAATCTGGAGTTTATAAAAAAGTGCCACGCCCCTTATCCTACGCCCATACAATTTATTGATTCATGTATTGGGCTCTAGATTAGGCATGTATGCACAGTTTCAGATCTCTAAGTAGTCGGGAAGTGGGTGAACAATTGATTACTAGATTTGACGACATACAAACCTACAAACATACCTGATTTGAACCTAATATAAAGCTTATAATAAAAAGCGGAATAGAGCGTACAGCAAATGGAAAAGAAACCCTAATTCGCTAAACTGGGAGAAATATAGAGAAGCCAGGAATAGTGCTAATTATGCCATCAAGTATTCCAAAAAGCTATTCTTCATATCAAAATTGAATCCAACTTTACCATCTAAGCAGCTATGGAACAACCTGAAAAGCTTCAGTATATGTAATAAAGAAACCGAAACGTGTCAAATCAATCCAAACCATTTAAATGATTATTTTGTTGCTAATTCTACATCTAATTCGACATCTATGACCTCCTTTGCATCTCCATGTTCGGATGAACCTGTGATTGTTTGTCCGAATGAGTTTCAATTTTGCGCAGTGAGTGGTAGGATAAGGGGCGTGGCACTTTTTTATAAACTCCAGATTTATGTATAACTTTAGAACTACACATCACACATCAATGAAACTCGGTAAGAACTTACTACATATCCATATCCTACTACTGAGAAAATAAGGGTGGCACTGGATAAGGGGGCGTGGCACCCCCCATACAAACCAAATTTTTGATCTCGATTAGCTTTGGAACTGAAGGTCGTGCAGCATTGAAATTTCGTATGCAGTCGCCTCTTGGATGTGTCGTCCCACTGGTAAAATTTTATGGGCGTAGGATAAGGGGGCGTGGCACCCCCATACAAACAAAATTTTTGATCTCGATTAGCTTTGGAACTAAAGGTCGTGCAGCATTGAAATTTCGTATGCAGTCGCCTCTTGGATGTGTCGTCCCACTGGTAAAATTTTATGGGCGTAGGATAAGGGGCGTGGCACTTTTTTATCAACTCCAAATTCGTGTATAACTTTAGAACTACGCATCACACATCAATGAAACTCGGTAGGAACTTACTACATATCCATATCCTTCTACTGAGAAAATAAGGCGGGCACTGGATAAGGGGGCGTGGCACCCCCCATACAAACAAATTTTTTTATCTCGATTAGCTTTGGAACTAAAGGTCGTGCAGCATCGAAATTTCGTATGCAGTCGCCTCTTGGATGTGTCGTCCCACTGGTAAAATTTTATGGGCGTAGGATAAGGGGGCGTGGCACCCACATACAAACAAAATTTTTGATCTCGATTAGCTTTGGAACTAAAGGTCGTGCAGCATTGAAATTTCGTATGCAGTCGCCTCTTGGATGTGTCGTCCCACTGGTAAAATTTTATGGGCGTAGGATAAGGGGGCGTGGCACCCCCATACAAACAAAATTTTGATCTCGATTAGCTTTGGAACTTAAGGTCGTGCAGCATTGAAATTTAGTATGCAGTCGCCTCTTGGATGTGTCGTCCCACTGGTAAAATTTTATGGGCGTAGGATAAGGGGCGTGGCACTTTTTTATCAACTCCAAATTCGTGTATAACTTTAGAACTACGCATCACACATCAATGAAACTCGGTAGGAACTTACTACATATCCATATCCTTCTACTGAGAAAATAAGGCGGGCACTGGATAAGGGGGCGTGGCACCCCCCATACAAACAAAATTTTTGATCTCGATTAGCTTTGGAACTAAAGGTCGTGCAGCATTGAAATTTCGTATGCAGTCGCCTCTTGGATGTGTCGTCCCACTGGTATAATTTTATGGGCGTAGGATAAGGGGCGTGGGGCCCCCATACAAACAAATTTTTTTATCTCGATTAGCTTTGGAACTAAAGGTCGTGCAGCATCGAAATTTCGTATGCAGTCGCCTCTTGGATGTGTCGTCCCACTGGTAAAATTTTCTGGGCGTAGGATAAGGGGGCGTGGCACCCACATACAAACAAAATTTTTGATCTCGATTAGCTTTGGAACTAAAGGTCGTGCAGCATTGAAATTTCGTATGCAGTCGCCTCTTGGATGTGTCGTCCCACTGGTAAAATTTTATGGGCGTAGGATAAGGGGGCGTGGCACCCCCATACAAACAAAATTTTGATCTCGATTAGCTTTGGAACTTAAGGTCGTGCAGCATTGAAATTTAGTATGCAGTCGCCTCTTGGATGTGTCGTCCCACTGGTAAAATTTTATGGGCGTAGGATAAGGGGCGTGGCACTTTTTTTATCAACTCCAGATTCGTGTATAACTTTAGAACTACGCATCACACATCAATGAAAAACGATAGGAACTTACTCGCCCCGCCTTGCAAGCAAAACAACAACAAATCATCGCGCCCCAAATATGCCACGAATATTAGGGTCGATCACAGCCGTATTATTTGTTAAATTAAGGATATGACATATGACGATAGGAAACACTGTGAATACCCTAAATATTATGTACTGCTCTGCAACTTTTAAATTCTTTTTGCGAAAAATTTCAGAGCTCTAAAATTTAATTTATGGAAGACTAAAAAGTAGAAAATAAAATTATATAAAAAAAAACTTTTTAAAAATAAGCTTTAATTTATTTAATGTACTAAAAAGTAGAAAATAAATTGTTTCCAAGTCACCTGTATCTTACTATCAATAAAAGCTTGTGCGCTCAATATCCATATTCAAAATATCTTTCATTACTAGAATCTATTTGCAAAAAATTATTTAAATAAAATATTGTGGTAACTGTTTGACAAATATTGAACACATGAGCGCCCCAAGCTTTTATGGATAGTAAGATACAGGTGACTTGGAAACAATTTATTTTCTACTTTTTAGTACATTAAATAAATTAAAGCTTATTTTTAAAAAGTTTTTTTTTATATAATTTTATTTGTATATGTTGTAGCAAGTGGAGGTGGGACTGACGTTGTATTAATAATTTTAGAAAGATATTGTAAAAGGGTAATAATAAAGGGCAGAATAAAAATAGATAAATCAACGAGAGGAAGAGTAGTAAAATTTCACCTTGATTTAACCGCACAGTGGGTCAGTGGAAAAGTTGAAATTCTAGAAGGTGGAATACTAAGAATATGTATAGGAATTACACATGTTTCATGAAAATTGCAACTTTAGAAAAATCTGGAGGGAAATAGATTGGATTAAAATCTTTTTGGAAAACCAGCCTCACACAATTTTTACTTATTATTTTCCACTAAACACCGAATTTTGTGATACTGATAGTAACAATTATGTATATATTTGCTCCTTTATTTATTGCCTCACGGATCACTACTACTATCTCCTTTAATTATTTATCCGGATTGAATAAGGTAACGCAGTATGTACGTTATCAACCAGCAAAATGAGCTTACTTCCTTTAATTAAAGATTTGGTTAAAGTTGACAGCAGAGCTGACGGCTTTGTTACGTTCGTTCGGGTAACCAACATTTCTCTGTTGCTCTTAATTTCGAGGATACAGAGTACAGAGTTAAAATATTAACATTTTAAAATATAGTAGGTAATACGGATTTATAAAATTTTGGTTTTAAAATTACAAAAAAATTAAGACGACCTCCATATCGGCGAAGGAAAAGTAGGAGAGTCGCCGAAGAGTCGAAGTGGCGCGATACTGCTGGTAAATAAATAAAATTACTTTCTAAGGAGTGTTGAACTTCAAGTTTGTGGTTGGTGATGTCGTTCGCATTCCAATGGCATATTCTAATTCTGTTCATTTTCATGAAATAAGAACATGCATTAATTGGTTTTGCGACTTTATTAGTTCTTGCAGCATACCTTGCATTGACGACATGAACTGAGTCACTGAGCCAAATTGGAAATCATTGCTTTCAAGTTTGATGGTGGGGTGGCCCCTTTAGGACTAGCGGATGGCAGAGACTTGACAGCATCAGCATATGACAGCATTGGAGCTGGGTTAGTAGCTTGGTTTGCTTTTCGAAAGTTGCCATTATGGTTGGTGGCTGCAAGGGAGTTTTTTTCCGCTGCAGCGGCTGGTGAGATTTATTTCTCAATTCCGTACATACAGGGCATCCTCTATAATTTGCGGTGTGATTACCGCTGCAGTTACTACATTTTCTAGCTTGCGGGTTCGTTTTGAACAAGCTGCAAGAAGCTGAGGGGGGAGGGGGGATCGCCACAAGCAGCGCAAACGGCTCGCAGAGTGCAATAGGCCTTTGTGTGGCCATATTCTTGACAATTTGAGCATTGCACAGGTCCTTTGCGCTTATGTGGTTCTTCGACTGATATTTTGCGATGCAGCAAATATCTCAGACTATATAAAGGGTGGGATTAATTTTTTTTAGTTAAGCTCCATTATGCTTAAATTCAACTCTGAATAGTGGCTGCGGTATTTTGTCCTTGTTTTTAAGGAGCCAGCCAGCGTCTTTTAGTGCTTCCTTTATTTCGATTGTGTCTACAGTAGATTCAATTCCTTTAATTACGACTACCAAGCCCTTGCCACTTTTAAGTTGATATGTGTAGTAGTTCTTTTTATTATCATTTAGGAAGCTGGTTATTTGTCTACAAGTGGGGGCCACCTGTCGTGTGTGCCTGTATACACGACAGCTAGTATATAAGACAAAACAATTAGCAACAATAAAAGGCAAAGCAAAGTAAAAAATAAAAAAGCTTATAAAAAATATAAAAAAGAAAAATTTTAAAACCTGCGGAGCTGGGATTCGAACCCATGACCTACCGCATTACCGAATGCAAGCGTGCGCCTCTACCCACTGGGCTACACAACGAACTGGATTTCATTTGTCTAAAGTCTTAAAAAACAGAAAGCGGACAGTAGGCTGCAGGCAGGCAAACGCTTTTTAGTCAGTCTGCGTTTTATATATAAGATAGTTAATTTCAGAATATGCCTGGATTTTTGTTTCATTACTGTTTCCATTTTTTAGTGGAACTACGTGGAAGTTATTGCTTCCTGTTATGGCGAGTTATGCTTGAGACTAATGCACTTGAGCACTGCTCGCGCAGATAAATTGGAGGGGGTTTGAAGTTTTTGTTAGAGTTAGCATTTTCGCTGGAGGCATCATCATTTAAGGTTGCGAGGATAGCAAATCTGTTGGAAATATTATTTTCCTTAGTTCCTTCATATCGTTTTTGAATTTTTGGTAGTTGTTTCTCTGAAAATTTGTGGGGCTCAATTTCCGTTTAATTTTATTGTAGCGGTCCATACCAGTCTGCAATGTCGTACCTTTTGGCTTTGTTGGGGGAGCCTTTATTGTGGTGACAGTTGTTGCAGAGCTTTTAAGAGGCGCTTTGAGAAGAGCTTGAGCAATTAGTTTGGCAATTTGGTGTTGGAGCCGCGATCTCCGGAGAGCAGAACATAGTAGTGTTTGTTGGGTTGCTAAGTATTGGGTCGGGAGGCGTGCATTTTGCACTCCACGACAATAATGGTGCTAGCTTATTATTTTTGGGCGAATTCGTTTGTTCGAAAACAATTGTTTTTTGCTTATTTGTACTTGCCGGTGATCCGCCTGCACAGCTCTCCATCGTAGGTTGGGCGCATTCAGACGACGGCGCGTAGCGAGATCTTTGCGAGGGAGAGTCTGCTGCATTTTCAGCAGTGTTTACACTCTTTGCGCTCGATGCAGGTGCAGCGCTTAATTGCCTTAGAAGCAGTAGAATGAGATGCCAATACGCCCTCACTTGGCGGGCCGGTATTTGGGAGCGGTTGGTTTCTTGGTGGCGGGGAGCGCTGAACGCTCATTTTTCGTTCGCTCTCCGCCTTAGCAAGCAATATTAATAATTGTTTGCCACTTTTTCCAAACGAATCACTGATTTGGCTGGTCACTTTTTACTGCACCACTTTGTGTTTCGACGACTTTCCGAAATGGTTTTTTATTTCGGAAAGCCAGCAGTATTTATTATATTTGTTGAATATGTTTTTGCGAGAACTCAGTTGAAATAAAAAGCGCATGTCGCACACAGCGTAATTCAAAAAGAAGTGAACGAAGTAAAAAAATTACGTTCAACTGATTCAAATATTTGAAATTTCAAAAAAGATTTCCCTAAATATAAAGACGTCGCCTAATCTGTTTCTTGAAAACTTAACTCTGCTATGTTAAGTAACAAGTTTTCAATATTTGAATTTTTGCCAATATTAGCAACGTCAAAAGGCTAAAAAAATTATTTAAAATTTTATAGGTATTAGAAAGAAATTTCAAATATGTACATATGTATACAAAACTGGAGAAAGAATATGCAAATAATAACGTTTCACTAAAAATATGTAAAAAAATATGCTTTTACTCAAAATATGCAAAAATATGCATTTATTGCAAAATATGCAAAACAAATCAATGCCATTTTGTCTTAATTCGCAAAGTTCTTATGTTTATTTCGTTCTTAATGTCTCAGAAAAAACATGCACTTACATAAGAATCAGCACCCTAGTCAATACATTATTCGCGTGTTTAAGGCGAATGTCCAGCGCCACTACTCAACTTTCCCTCCACCAACTAACATAAATTCTTTTCCAAATCAACAAGAGCTTGCAGGGAATGCCCCTGAGTGTTGGTTTAAATAACATTCCTCTGTAGAGTTGAGTTGCAAAAACTGTTCATCTGCATGACGTCAGCTAATGGCAAGTACTTTTTTATAACTCTAATGCCAAATGCGAGAAAGCTAGGCTAAGCAGGACATAAGTTATCAATAATATTTTTTTCCAGTAAAAGACTCGTACCTTTTGGAAGCCTTGGGTGAATATACTTCATTTAAGTAGTATCATACAAATCTTTGAAATTTTAAATTTTTTATCGTAAATTAAATAAAAAAATCAATGCTTAACATTTCTGTATTTACTTACCTTTCTCTTTTGTTTTCTCCAGTAGCCGACGAATCAAGTGGGAAATCTTTGCCTCCATATAAATGCCATGTAAATGTCATTTCACACAGGGTGTAGCGTAATACTGCCATTGGAAAACCATTCGGTGTCGCCAATAAATCAGGTTTACCGATTGGCACACGAAAGTGATTATCTACAATTCTTAAAGGATCAGCATGTATTTGGATGTTTTGTATTCCACGATGGCTCTAAAAAGAAGACAAGAAAAATAAAGAAGTGTGAATTGTTGGTATTTAATAAAGTTAAAACATTCGTGACCTGATTTGTAAGTGGAAGCGTCCAGTTCGGTGGAAATGACTTTCATGAAAACCGATCAAAACAATATAAAAATATTTTCAAATCCTCAGATTTCCGGAATTGAAAATTTTTTTGGAAAATTTTGTTCCTTGCTAGAACGTGCACAGTCGTTGAGAGAAATTCAACTAGCCAACAAAGTTCAATCAAAGAGTATTATTACTAATGGAGAGCGCATCTCATAAAAAATTTTGGCTGCAAAAATTTTGTACCGCGACCGTGTTGATACGACCACGTTCCCACTCATTTTGGCTCAGTCACTCATCTTTGGTTCAATCAAAGAGTGCGTTAATTTTATAATTAATTAATATTATAAATAATTTTTTTAATTAATTATGCACACTCAAATTTTCGGCCAATCGAAGTGAGGGCGACTTTTGAAAAATGGGTCGCGGCAAAGGGAGACACAAAAATCACTCAACCGCTCACAGAATTTCGTTAACCGCCGTTGATTTGGCTTTTCGTGCATGCTTTTTTCCCAATGTTATTATGTCTTGTGTATGTGTATAGGTACGTTCGTAAATGCGAGAAATTCGTGCAGCGGCATCAGCAGTGCAACCAACTTTAGTTGCCTGCTTTTCTTCTGCAGGTTGGCTGTAGAAACTTATTTTGCTTAACGAACGAGATGCTTTGCAGAGTAGTCGCTGGGTTGCATTTACGAACGAAATATTATATTCAGCTGCTTTGCTCAGCCACAGACAAACACAAGGAGTCTCAATACAAGCGTAAGTTGAAATTCAATGCATATGCTGTGTAATCAAATCTGCTAACCGCTTCCAACTCGTTTTGGAATTTTGAAGTTAGACTTTTTTGAAATATCAGAAAAATTTTTCAAATGCGCAACATTTCTATAGCGAAAACTAAACTAAACACGAGCAATGAAAGAACGAAGCGATTGAGCAGTGCGACCAGGAGTACAAACTAAGTCAAAGCCAATTCCCGCAAATTCTTAAAAAAATTCCCCCTGGGAATTGGGACTTCTGTCACATCTTAATATATAAAAACGTTTGAGCGTATGTATGTTGCAGCATCATGGCTGAACCACAGGAGCGATCGACCTTATACTCACAACATATGTTCGTGTGGTGCTCTGAATGGTTTGTTTTCATGTTAGACCTTCCTAAGTGTTGCCAAGGTGGCGTTTTTTCGAAAATTCTTATTTATGGACCGATTTGGCTCAGATTCACACCATATAATACTAAAGTTGACAGAAAGTCGGTGACAAAATTTGAACCCGATAGCTGTTGTCGGAGTGGAAATATTCACGAAAACGTATTCTTCCGGTACATAATTTTCATTTTCATATCTTCTTAATATATAAAAACGTTTGTGCGTATGTATGTCGCAGCATCACGGCTGAACCACAGAAGCGATCGACCTTATACTCACAACATATGTTCGTGAGGTGCGCTGAATGGTTTGTTTTCATGTTAGACCATCCTAAGTGTTGCCACGGTGGCGTTTTTTCGAAAATTCTTATTTATTGACCGATTTGGCTCAGATTCACACCATATGATACTAAAGTTGACAGAAAGTCGTTGACAAAATTTAAACCCGATAGCTGTTGTCGGAGTGGAAATATTCACGAAAACGTATTCTTCCTGTGCATAATTTTCATTTTCATATCTTAATATATAAAAACGTTTGTGCGTATGTATGTCGCAGCATCACGGCTGAACCACAGAAGCGATCGACCTTATACTCACAATATATGTTCGTGAGGTGCTCTGAATGGTTTGTTTTCATGTTAGACCATCCTAAGTGTTGCCACGGTGGCGTTTTTTCGAAAATTCTTATTTATGGACCGATTTGGCTCAGATTCACACCATATAATACTAAAGTTGACAGAAAGTGGTCGACAAAATTTAAACCCGATAGCTGTTGTCGGAGTGGAAATATTCACGAAAACGTATTCTTCCTGTACATAATTTTCATTTTCATATCTTAATATCTTAATATATAAAAACGTTTGTGAATTGAGAATTATATGACTTTTGAGTTATTAAGTTGGTTTGTTTTTCATTACATATAACTGAGCAGAATATGAAATTCCTTTTTTTACAGTGTACATATTGAGCAAATTTTTTTTTCCTTTTTTATCATAACAAAGTTTGTATGTATTGGTGTTTACTCTTCCATATGGAACTTTTGCCCATCACTGTCTTATAATATATAAAAACGTTTGTGCGTATGTATGTCGCAGCATCACGGCTGAACCACAGAAGCGATCGACCTTATACTCACAATATATGTTCGTGAGGTGCTCTGAATGGTTTGTTTTCATGTTAGACCATCCTAAGTGTTGCCACGGTGGCGTTTTTTCGAAAATTCTTATTTATGGACCGATTTGGCTCAGATTCACACCATATAATACTTAAGTTGACAGAAAGTGGTCGACAAAACTTGAACCCGATAGCTGTTGTCGGGGTAGAAATATTCACGAAAGCATATTCTTCCTGAAATACATTGAAACACATTTCAAAACAAATCTTGGAATAAAATAATTATTTTAGGCAGAACAACGTTTGCCGGGACAGCTAGTTTTCATATAAAATAATAGTAAATGTTTGGGCCAAACGTCTCTAGCACCACTTCTACTGGTTCAATTGAAGCGAGGTGGCAAGTTGCTGCCAAGTGTCACCTGCGCCCGAGTGCTGTAAGCCGGTGGCGGAAAGCTGCGCTCGGACACTTGTGATCCGAACTCAAACTCGACCAGGAAAACCCAAACGTAGCTGCTCCATATGAGGATAGAAATGCCTATGAATGTACAGTTGCGAGCATAAAAAATGCAACGAGGGTATCAATGTTTTTCTTTATTAGATTACACGAAAAGTACTAATGTTACGGTCTTAGAATTATGCATTTATTTTTCATTAAATTCTTAATTAGTATTTAGTGGCATATCCTTTATTTGCGACGACTGCTCTTAATCTAGTGGGCATAGAGTCAACTAGAGCAATTATTGTCTCTTTGAATATTCAAATCGACCGTTTGTCTAATTGGGGCACGCTATCGATCACGCAAAAATGTCGAAGTAGGCGCCTAAACCAAACAACTGCTTGGCTGGATCGGCAAATGTGTTAACAAGTTTAAAAAAATCCAAAGACATTGGCATAAGTTGAATGAGCTGAATAAGTTGGCTTGTTTTGCGCCACTCCATAATACCTTTGCCCACTGCTTATTTAAATATGAATTAATGCATAACTCTACGCTATGTTAGGGAATGGGTCCATTGGTGCGAATCGATGGAATTATGGATGCCGCTGCTTATTGTCTGATTTTTGACAATCATATCTTACCACACCTGCGGGAAAAATGGCTCTGAGTAGTACATTCCAACAGGACATAAGAAGCAAAATCCACTGCTTTATCGCGCCTACCGATAGGCCTCGACAACGACTTCGACAGAGAGGAAGCATGCCACAACGACGATGATTTTCACGTACCAATCAACGAAGACATGCTTCGCGAACATGCTGAGCGCGATTTGACTCTAAAAAGGGTAAGAACGTTCGTCGAAAATGGGTGGCCACAAAATTTAGATACCAGCAACCGCGACCTTATGCCATACTTTCACCGAAAGTTCGAATTATCAAATAGAAACGACCTGCTATGCCTGCAAAATAACGCATGTCGCGTAGTGGTACCCGAAGTATCGCAAAAACGAGTATTATATTGTTACGTAATTCCGATAAGTACCCCACTACTTCGGTTCGGATCACTGGATTGTGTAACCGTCCAGAATAATGCACAAAAAGCTCAATGCTCGTAACGGTTTTATTGATTCCAATAAACAGATTAACTATTCAAATCCTTTTGTTACAAAGATTTGCACTATTTTATAAGCTTTATATTAATTTCACTTCAGGTATGTCGTCAAATCTAGTAATCAATTTTTCACCCACTTCCCGACTACTTAGAGCTCTGAAACTTTGCAAACATGCGTAAACAGGCTGACAATACGTGAATCAATCATAAAAATATTAAAATCATTATTTAAAAATATGATTTTACTATATATAGGAAGACCGCTTAAATGACACTTAAGCAACCAAAAATGTATTCATTGTGTAGCTCAGTTGGTACAGCCCGCGCTAGCATTCGGTGGGTTGTGGGTTCGAACCCCCCGCACTGTTTCAAGCTTTTTATTTTAATTTTTACACTCATTTAAATTAGCAAATATCTTATACAGTGCCAAACAGAATTATTGGCACAGCGGCACTTTTTAAATAAATCAGGAAATTTCTTGTAAATGAAACACAAAATTTATTTATTTTTATTTTATTCTTATGCAAACATCTACTGTTCATTTAGTAGTAGCATAAACTAAAATTTTAATACAACGATTTCAAAGAAAAAAATTAAAACGTATTCAGAAGTCCATTTTCGTAGCGACAAAATTATTGGCACAGCAGCACTAAGTGCTATTATTTTCTTATTTATTATCTGATCTGCAACATAGTCGTATACGATCATATGGCGTGTACCATTATGCACCAATGGCGCACTTTCAAAACTTTGAAACGTAGTTGTTTTAGTAACAAATCCTCAAAACTTAAATAAAGATCAAAATATGGCCCGAAAACAAAAAGAAACAACTGAAGCGAAGCAAAAAATTATTTTACAGTTGCACAAACAACACAAATCTTATGCAGAAATTGGAGATATTATGGAAAGAAGCCGATTTATTATTCGCAGCATTGTGAAACGATTTTCTGACATAACAAACTTCTCCTGTAAAAAACATAGTGGCCGACCTCGGGCACTCAATGCGATAGAAACGACTCAAATTATCACAAAAATTTAAAAAAATCCTAAATTAACATCAGCACAGATCGGAGCAAGGATAAAGGAAGAACTTGATAAAGAAATCCACCCAATAACCATGCGTCGAACACTATAAAGTGCCGGGTACAAAGTAAGACTCACAAGGCGAAAATCGGTTATAAGCGTAATTAGTAGAAACAAACTTTTACCTTATGCCCAAGAATATAAAAATAAACCTGATAGCTGTTGGAGCAATGTATTATTCTGTGATAAGAGTAAATTTAATATTTTTCATATTTTTATATTCTTGGGCAACGATTTTCGCCTTGTGAGTCTTACTTTGTACCCGGCACTTTATAGTGTTCGACGCATGGTTATTGGGTGGATTTCTTTATCAAGTTCTTCCTTTATCCTTGCTCCGATCTGTGCTGATGTTAATTTAGGATTTTTTTAAATTTTTGTGATAATTTGAGTCGTTTCTATCGCATTGAGTGCCCGGGGTCGGCCACTATGTTTTTTACAGGAGAAGTTTGTTATGTCAGAAAATCGTTTCACAATGCTGCGAATAATAAATCGGCTTCTTTCCATAATATCTCCAATTTCTGCATAAGATTTGTGTTGTTTGTGCAACTGTAAAATACTTTTTTGCTTCGCTTCAGTTGTTTCTTTTTGTTTTCGGGCCATATTTTGATCTTTATTTAAGTTTTGAGGATTTGTTACTAAAACAACTACGTTTCAAAGTTTTAAAAGTGCGGCATTGGTGCATAATGGTACACGCCATATGATCGTATACGACTATGTTGCAGATCAGATAATAAATAAGAAAATAATAGCACTTAGTGCTGCTGTGTCAATAATTTTGTCGCTACGAAAATGGGCTTCTGAATACGTTTTAATTTTTTTCTTTGAAATCGTTGTATTTAAATTTTAGTTTATGCTACTACTAAATGAACAGTAGATGTGTGCATAAGAATAAAATAAAAATAAATAAATTTTGTGTTTCATTTACAAGAAATTTCCTGATTTATTTAAAAAGTGCCGCTGTGCCAATAATTCTGTTTGGCACGTATATAAAAATGGATTGCTGTGCGTTAGTCCCGCGAAACCACGAAAACGGCTGAACCGATGTTGATGAAATTTAGTGAGTGTGCTTGAGTGGGTTCAGGGATGGTTCTGATCTATAATCGGACCCGATTGGACAAGGGGCGTGGCACCGCCCATACAAACCAAATGGTTTACATCGAATAGCTTTGGAACTAAAAGTCGTGCAGCATTGAAATTCCGTATGCAGTCTCCTCTTGGATGCGTCGTCACACTGGTAAAATTTTATGGGCGTATGATAAGGGGCGTGGCACTTTTCAAGCAACTCCACATTTGTGTATAACTTTAGAACTACACATCACACATCAATGAAACTCGGTAGGAACTTACTACATATCCATATCCTTCTACTGAGAAAATAAGACGGGCACTGGACAATGGGCGTGGCACCGCCTATACATCCAAGTTTCTCATACAAAGCAAATTTTAAATACCAAATAGCTTTGAAACTAAAAGTCAATGTAAATTCAAATAATTCTCTTAAAACGATTTTTTCTTAAATTTATCAGCAAAAAGTGATTTCAAAGAGTTTAGTGTGATCAAGTGCAAATTGTGAAAGGTTATATCATTTGTCATTGTTAAGTTACTAAAATACCTAGTGATAACAGCCGTGTCCTTCGAGAAATACTTATTACGGTACGCGCGAAATTTTGGAGGCGCAATGATTTTACTGTCTGGCAATTTTCGCCAAACCCTACCAGTCATTCCAAGATCGACCGCGGCCGATGAAATAAACGCTTGCCTCAAATTATCGACTCTGGGGCGCTATGTGAAGAAACTTCAGGTTTTTTTTTTTTTTTTTTTTTAACACGTTCTTTATTTACTAGGTACATATATAGCTTATAACAGGTATATAGGTTAATAAATAATAGTAAACGTATTTATACTGCAACTAGTTTGAAAAAACTAACAAGCAATTTACTTTTCACCAAATAGTAAAGAAAAAATAAACATTATTTTATACAGAGAAATAATGAGATGGATATTTAGTTTGCCAGGTCGCAGGGCTTGATTCTGTTGAGTCTCCTTTCCAATCCGACTGCGTCATGGAGAAGTGCAACTTCTGCATTAATGTGGTTTGTCAGCCGCTCTTTATGGGCTTTGGCGTGCTTGCGTAATGTGACTTCGACAGTATCTATTTGAAGGTCGCGATGGAGGTCGATGTTTCGGATGTACCAGGGCGCATTGACAATAGCTCGCAGTACTTTGCTTTGGAACCGTTGAATTTTGTTTCGATGACTTTGACTGGCGCAACCCCAGAGTTGACAACCATATGTCCATACAGGTTTAAGTATTTGGTTGTATATGGCAATTTTGTTTTGAACAGATAGAATGGATTTTCTACCTATTAACCAGTACATACCTCTGTACTTAGCTTCAAGCTCCTCCTTCTTTATTTTTACGTGTTCGCTCCAACGAAGTTTGGCGTCAAGGGTAATGCCAAGGTATTTGGCGGTGTTCGCGTGAGGAATCTTTACGCCATTAAGATATAGTGGCAAGTACCTGAGTTGTTTGTTCGTGAACAGAACGTGAATGGTTTTGCTACTGTTTAGCATAATACGCCACTTTGCTGCCCATTCGGCGAAGTTATTTATAGCTGGCTGGATTATGTCCTTGGATTCGCTTTCTGTATTACCGACTGCAATTAAAGCGGTGTCATCTGCGAAGGTAGCTGTAGCATAGCTTTCGCAGGTAGGTATATCACGGGTATACAGTAGGTATAAAAGTGGCCCCAACACGCTTCCCTGTGGGACTCCTGCTTCGATCTCCTTCAGCTCCGAGTACGCATCTTGTTCTTTAACACGAAACTTCAGGTGACGACAAACATGCGAGTTGCTAAACGATCCATCTGCCAAAGATTTCTCCAAGCAATTGCTTGCTATCGGTAAGGGCCGTGTTCCTGTCGACGAATCAAACAGATTGATTTCGTTTCCGCCGAATATTTGCAATTTTGTCTCAACGAAGGAGGAGCTCATCAACAAAGTATTCCCGAACATGATTGCTAACCACAAAAATCACAATTGGTTGATTGAACGAGCAATTCTTGCGGCAAAGAACAAGGATGTGGATCAATTAAGCTTCACAGTTCAAAATCAAATCGCTGGTTCACTGCATTCCTTCAAATCTATTGACAGTGTAACAAGCGAAGAAGAAGCAACCAATTATCCAACCGAATTTTTAAACTCATTGGATCTGTCTGGCTTGCCACCGCACAATTTGCAACTGAAGGTTGGCTCGGTAGTCATCATGCTTCGAAGTCTGAACCAATCGCGCTCATGTGTTCAATATTTGTCAACCAGTTACCAGAATATTTTATTTAAATTATTTTTTGCAAATAGATTCTAGTAATGAAAGATATTTTGAATATGGATATTGAGCGCACAAGCTTTTATTGATAGTAAGATACAGGTGACTTCGAAACAATTTATTTTCTAGTTTTTAGTACATTAAATGAATTAAAGCTTATTTTTAAATAGTTTTTTTTATTTATTTTTGATTTATTTGATTTATTTATTTTCAAGATTTGATATTTAATTTAATATTATTGCAGTTGCAGTTGAATTGTCCTCCATTCTGATTGCGATGCTTCACGTTCACTCGTTCTGAATCGATGTCGCTCGTTCACTTGATACCCGGTATCTGACTCGATGTTGCACGTTCAATTGATACTTGAAAACTGACTCTAGACATTGCCGGCGGCTGCTTTTTATACCTGTTACTGTTTCTCGCCAGCTACTGTCGAACATTCTACAACTTCTCGCTCGCCCTGTTTCTTGATTGTACTAGAAAAATCCAATACACAATATTTGTCAGAACTTCGAAACACATTCGAATCAGAAGTGCTGATATTTGCTAAAGCTGGTGTTTTGCCTATGCTTGTTCAACTGTAACCATACACAGGGTGTCCTTTTCTTTAGCTGCAGTGGTGGCACCTCACATATTCGTCACAATATGTTCTGCACGAGGGGCACTGAGGTGTCGTAAAAATGAAACAAATAGCCCGCCATTATGGCTGATACCGTTGCAGCATTATCAGTAATCTTCGCTTTGGAAGGACTGCCTATCTGTATCGTCAGCGACAACGGGCCACAGCTTACTTCAGGGCCACAGCTTACTTCAGATGCATTCAACCATTTCTGCTCTACAAATGGTATAACTTACATCACGATCGCGCCTTTTTATCCAGCCTAATACGTAAGAACTTTCAAAACGTCGGTGAAAAAGAATATTGAAGATGGCATCTCCACCGATGCCGCAGTTGTGAAATACTTAACCCCGTATCGTTCCACACCAAACAGTGAAGGAAAATCGCCTGCGAAGCTACTACACGGTCGCGCCAATCGTACATTGCTGGCGCAGATTACACCGCAACTTTCACGGATTTCCGCTAGCTCGACTCGCACTTGACTGCATTTTAGTTTTATGGTGAAAATAAAATTATATAAAAAAAACTTTTTAAAAATAAGCTTTAATTTATTTAATGTACTAAAAAGTAGAAAATAAATTGTTTCCAAGTCACCTGTATCTTACTATTAATAAAAGCTTGGGGCGTTCATGTGTTCAATATTTGTCAACCAGTTACCACAATATTTTATTTAAATAATTTTTTTGCAAATAGATTCTAGTAATGAAAGAAATTTTGAATATGGATATTGAGCGCACAAGTTTTATTAATAGTAAGATACAGGTGACTTGGAAACAATTTATTTTCTACTTTTTAGTACATTAAATAAATTAAAGCTTATTTTTAAAAAGTTTTTTTTTATATAATTTTATTTTCTACTTTTTAGTCTTCGATAAATTCAATTTTAGAGCTCTGAAATTTTTCACAAAAAGAATTTAAAACTTGCAGAGCAGTACACAATATTTAGGGTATTCACAGTGTTTCCTATCGTCATATGTCATATCCTCAATTTAACAAATAATACGGCTGTGATCGACCCTAATATTCATGGCATATTTGTGGCGCGATGAGTTGTTGTTGTTTTGCCTGCAAGGCGCGGCGAGTAAGTTCCTATCGTTTTTCATTGATGTGTGGTGTACCTATAATTATAAACTGAAGCCCAAGTGTGTAGTCGCTTGAAAAGTGCCACGCCCCCTGTCCTACGCCCATAAAATTTTACCAGTGGGACGAAGCATCCAAGAGGGGCCTGTATACGGAATTTCAATGCTGCACGACCTTTAGTTCCAAAGCTATACTATATAAACGATTTTGTTTGTATGGGCGGTGCCACGCCCCCTTATCCAGTGTCCGCCTTATTTTCTCAGTAGAAGGATATGGATATGTAGTAAGTTCTTACCGAGTTTCATTGATGTGTGATGTGTAGTTCTGAAGATATACACAAATCTGGAGTTGATAAAAAAGTGCCACGCCCCTTATCCTACGCCCATAAAATTTTACCAGTGGGACGACACATCCAAGAGGCGACTTCATACGAAATTTCAATGCTGCACGACCTTTAGTTCCCAAAGTATGGGCAGGGCCACGCCCCCTTATCCAGTGCCCGCCTTATTTTCTCAGTAAAAGGATATGGATATGTAGTAAGTTCTTACCGAGTGTAGTTCTAAAGTTATTCACAAATCTGGAGTTGTAAAAAAGTGCCACGCTCCTTATCCTACGCCTATAAAATTTTACCAGTTGGACGACACACCCAAGAGGCGACTGCATACGAAATTTCAATGCTGCACGACCTTTAGTTCCAAAGCTAATCGAGATCAAAAATTTTGTTTGTATGGGGGGTGCCACGCCCCCCTTATGCTACGCCAATAAAATTTTACCAGTGGGACGACATATCCAAGAGGCGACTGCATACGAAATAGCAATGCTGCACGACCTTTAGTTCCAAAGCTAATCGAGATCAAAAATTTTGTTTGTATGGGGGGTGCCACGCCCCCTTATCCAGTGCCCGCCTTATTTTCTCAGTAGAAGGATATGGATATGTAGCAAGTTCCTACCGAGTTTCATTGATGTGTAGTTCTAAAGTTATACACAAATCTGGAGTTGTAAAAAAAAGTGCCACGCCCCTTATCCTACGCCCAGAAAATTTTACCAGTGGGACGACACATCCAAGAGGCGACTTCATACGAAATTTCAATGCTGCACGACCTTTAGTTCCCAAAGTATGGGCAGGGCCACGCCCCCTTATCCAGTGCCCGCGTTATTTTCTCAGTAGAAGGATATGGATATGTAGTAAGTTCCTACCGAGTGTAGTTCTAAAGTTATACACAAATCTGGAGTTGTAAAAAAGTGCCACGCTCCTTATCCTACGCCTATAAAATTTTACCAGTTGGACGACACATCCAAGAGGCGACTGCATACGAAATTGCAATGCTGCACGACCTTTAGTTCCAAAGCTAATCGAGATCAAAAATTTTGTTTGTATGGGGGGTGCCACGCCCCCTTATCCAGTGCCCGCCTTATTTTCTCAGTAGAAGGATATGGATATGTAGTAAGTTCCTACCGAGTTTCATTGATGTGTGATGTGTAGTTCTAAAGTTATACACAAATCTGGAGTTGTAAAAAAGTGCCACGCTCCTTATCCTACGCCTATAAAATTTTACCAGTTGGACGACACATCCAAGAGGCGACTGCATACGAAATTGCAATGCTGCATGACCTTTAGTTCCAAAGCTAATAGAGATCAAAAATTTTGTTTGTATGGGGGTGCCACGCCCTTTTATCCAGTGCCCGCCTTATTTTCTCAGTAGAAGGATATGGATATGTAGTAAGTTCCTACCGAGTGTAGTTCTAAAGTTATACACAAATCTGGAGTTGTAAAAAAAAGTGCCACGCCCCTTATCCTACGCCCAGAAAATTTTACCAGTGGGACGACACATCCAAGAGGCGACTTCATACGAAATTTCAATGCTGCACGACCTTTAGTTCCCAAAGTATGGGCAGGGCCACGCCCCCTTATCCAGTGCCCGCCTTATTTTCTCAGTAGAAGGATATGGATATGTAGTAAGTTCCTACCGAGTGTAGTTCTAAAGTTATACACAAATCTGGAGTTGTAAAAAAGTGCCACGCTCCTTATCCTACGCCTATAAAATTTTACCAGTTGGACGACACATACAAGAGGCGACTGCATACGAAATTTCAATGCTGCACGACCTTTAGTTCCAAAGCTAATCGAGATCAAAACTTTTGTTTGTATGGGGGTGCCACGCCCCCCTTAAGCTACGCCAATAAAATTTTACCAGTGGGACGACATATCCAAGAGGCGACTGCATACGAAATTGCAATGCTGGACGACCTTTAGTTCCAAAGCTAATCGAGATCAAAAATTTTGTTTGTATGGGGGGTGCCACGCCCCCTTATCCAGTGCCCGACTTATTTTCTCAGTAGAAGGATATGGATATGTAGTAAGTTCCTACCGAGTTTCATTGATGTGTGATGTGTAGTTCTAAAGTTATACACAAATCTGGAGTTGTAAAAAAGTGCCACGCTCCTTATCCTACGCCTATAAAATTTTACCAGTTGGACGACACATCCAAGAGGCGACTGCATACGAAATTGCAATGCTGCACGACCTTTAGTTCCAAAGCTAATCGAGATCAAAAATTTTGTTTTTATGGGGGTGCCACGCCCCCTTATCCAGTGACCGCCTTATTTTCTCAGTAGAAGGATATGGATATGTAGTAAGTTCCTACCGAGTTTCATTGATGTGTGATGTGTAGTTCTAAAGTTATACACAAATCTGGAGTTGTAAAAAAAAGTGCCACGCCCCTTATCCTACGCCCAGAAAATTTTACCAGTTGGACGACACATCCAAGAGGCGACTGCATACGAAATTTCAATGCTGCACGACCTTTAGTTCCAAAGCTAATCGAGATCAAAAATTTTGTTTGTATGGGGGTGCCACGCCCCCTTATCCAGTACCCCCTTATTTGATCAGTAGAAGGATATGGATATGTAGTAAGTTCCTACCGAGTTTCATTGATGTGTGATGTGTAGTTCTAAAGTTATACACAAATCTGGAGTTGGTAAAAAAGTGCCACGCCCCTTATCCTACGCCCATAAAATTTATTGATTCATGTTTTGGGCTCGTGTTTAGGCATGTATGCAAAGTTTCAGATCTCTGAGTAGTCGGGAAGTGGGTGAAAAATTGATTACAGTAGACTACGGATAAGTGCACATGGTTTTTTCCCGAGTTCGTGTGCACTTATACGATTTTTGCATTTATGAAAACCACGGATAAGTGCACAACTGTTGCATATATAAAAACATTGAATGAAATCAGTGAAATTTGAAAGAAAAACTAAAACAACAATTGCAAAGTGTTTTATGTTTGTTTTTATTCGAATTATATACATATGTATGTATTCATAAAATAAACAGTTCAGCCAGGGCCTTCCGACTGCAGCCAGCTTTAAAGGACTCAATTAATTTCAGCTTTTCTTTCACTCAATGTGTGCTTGGAGCTCATGGTTGCCTGTATGAAATACATTGAATCTCATACGGTATAGAATATTTTCCATTCAAAAGTAATTGTAAAATGTAGCTTACTCACAAAAAAAGCAGTCAAGTGCGAGTGGGGCTCGCTCACTGAGGGTTCCGTACCAGAAATACCATTTTTAGCGTTCGAATTTAGTTTCCCCTTGCCCGTCTGGCCATACAAATTTTGACATTTTGACCTACATCTTCGAAACCAATTTAACTAAAATTATGGAACAAAAACGTTTTTGGAATCCACGGACGTAGCCCTTTCTAACAATACCCCACAAGATATTAACAATACAAATTTTTTACAGAGGACATTTTTTTATAAGGTGGTCTTAACTAAAATTTAAAAAAAATAGAAAAACAAATTTGTCGAAAAAGGTTGCAGTTTTTCAGTAATCTATGACTAAAGACCTACCAACCCTGATTTTATTAAAATTTTAGCTTAAGAAATGTAGAAAGGCTAGGGGGGTATGGTAATTTTTTCGACATTTTGTGCTATATCTTCGAAACCACTTCACCGAAAATTATAAAAAAAATATGTTTGGAATCCATGGACGTATTCCTTTCTAATGATACCCCACTCGATATAAACAACAAAAATTTTTTCTGGGGGTCATCTTAAATTTAAAAAAATTTAAAATTCGAAAAAAACCGGCAGCCACTCAGTCATGCGTGATCAAATACCTAGTAAGCCTGATTTTATCAAAATTTTCGGTTCAGAAATGGCGTGCGCAGATGGGATCATGTGGGGACAGGTCTGTTTTTTTCACCTTTTTAACTATATCTTTCTAACCCGTTTACATAAAATAAAAATAAAAAACATTTTATAATCTATGAACGTAGCCCTTTCTAACGATACCCCACACGATACGTTTTAAAAATATTTTTATTTTTTTTTGTCCGACCCGAAAACCTTTAAAAATTATAAAAAAATATTTCTAAAAATATTTCTTAACTTTTTATAGTGAAAATGTGTTTAGGTTATCAAGACCTAACCTCGTGCCAAATTTCAGGTTTCTACGATGAAAATAAGGTCGTTTTATATACACACTCCCAAAACAAAAGTGACCTTATAAGTGTTCCCGTTTTTTCCCTTTTAGGGGAACGGAACCCTAAAAACAAAATTTTCTTCAACCAACGAACCAAACGCAAATGACATCAGCTGATTTGTTTTTGACATTTCTCTTTTTTTGCTCAATAGAATTGCATTCAAAAAGTACATATGTATCAGGGTTTTGCAATTATACCTACAATGTTGTATTAAAAAATTACTTATAGGTTGGGAAAAAATTGTGCAGATACGCGGTTTTTGCATTTATGCGTGTTGCACTTAACCGTGTATTTTTCTATGTGAAAGTATAAAAAAGGCTTACGGCTTCAAGACGCGGTGCATTTATGCGGCTTTTGCATTTATCCGTGTTGCACTTATCCGTAGTCTACTGTACTAGATTTGACCACATACCGCGGACAGAAAGTGAAGTTAATATAAAGCTTATAATATAATAATGCAGGAATCAGCAGTTCCAAATCCTTTGGTTGAACTTTCATTTATGAAGAATTTGTGGTACGAAGTTGACGCAAAGACGATTGAGTTTAGACTGGTTTCATTTTACAAAATTAAAGTAGCTGAATGTAACAATAGGAATTTACAGTTAATGAGGTGACGATTTTAGCATATGCAAATAGTACATACTTAAAGAGAGAGAGCAAAAGTTAACATCTTGCAGTACATACATATGTAAAAGAAATAAGAAAATATATCATTTACTCCTTCTGTTTGAAGATGGCATAAAATTATATGCTCCAAATGCCTCTCTCTTACTCTCAGTTTACTTTGTTATTTTTACTCTTAATATGCATTCTGTTTCTCTCACTTAATTACCTAATGAATTGTTAAATTCTTTCTAAGCCCTAACGGGACTCTAAATTTGACTTTTACTTTTCATGTAAACTGAAATAAAAATTGTTAGTTGCACATTGGACATAATCGCGTTCGCTTTTATTTTCGCAATTCGCTGGCAAAAACGCTTGCCAGCGCCGAACACCTTCCTTAATTCGAAAAAACGTATGTAACTTAGAAATGTATATACTTATTAATTAAGTGATTGGCAAAACAGCCCGTGTGGGCTTAGGATTAGCTTTCGTGCATTAACTTGTGTGTGCTTGTTATATTTTGCACAAGTTAACGGGGCCTACATTAATCGAATCCGAACGGGTTGAGAAGCTTTTCATGGTAAAGAATATCCTCGGAGAATTGCCAATTTATCGCGAGAAGTGGCGCCGCGCAAATAAATATTTGGAAAACAAAATTTTTTTTATATTAGATGGTGTTGCGGCCGGTTTTGAGACCAGGCCCCTCCGGCATCAACGACCAAGCACTTGTCCACTGAGCCACCGCGGCGCCGCGCAGGGCCTATTTGCAAAAGCTTTCTCTGCTTTATCTCCAAGTTGACAGCATTGACGGCGTACAGATAATCCCGTATCCGGCTATCGAAGGCAGCCTTATAATCGAAGAAGAGATGGAAAGTATCGATTTGATATTCGTGTATCTTCTCCAGGATATGGCGTAGTGTGTAGATCTGGTCGAGGGTGGGCTTGCCAGGTCTAAAGCCTCACTGATAATGCACGAAACCTCCCGCTCTCGCCGGAAAAGT
Organism: Neria commutata; assembly: GCA_963457695.1. NCBI lineage: Eukaryota > Metazoa > Arthropoda > Insecta > Diptera > Micropezidae > Neria > Neria commutata. Next base: position 38,922,372 of record OY735245.1, read on the forward strand.
CTTCTGCGACCCTTTTCTCCCCCTGGACGCGAGAGGTAGGGATGACGCTCAACATCGAGGTTGATGGCCAACAAATTCCAACCACCAAATACCCTAAAATCCTCGGGGTTACATTCGACCCTCTCCTTACCTTCTCCACGCACACAAAAACATATGCAGCCGTCTGAGGGGAAGGAACAAAGTCCTCAAAGAGTTTGGCATGAAGCACTAGTTGGCAAACTAGTTGCTTATGGCGTCGGTGATTGTTTCGCTCGCTGGATAACGAGCTTCCTCAGCGGCCGTTCTATTCGAGTTGTGATAGACGGTGTCGCTTCTAATGAGTACTCCTTAAACGCAGATGTACCGCAGGGTTCGGTCCTGGCACCCACTCTTTTCCTTGTCTTTATCAATGACCTCTTGTCATTGACTAAGAATCCTATATATTCGTTTGCGGATGACAGCAGCCTTTGTCATTCATATTCATTTACAGGTCGCCCAAGCTCTGCGGAGATTGAGAGCAAGCGACGTCGTATGAATGACACACTCAACAAAGACCTTCAATCAATCTCCGAGTGAGGTCGAGCGAATAGGGTCAGTTTTAATGCTCGAAAGACCCAATGCTGTTGTCTCTCACACAAGCAAACTTCATCCCCCTCCCAAACTCCTCTATCCTTTGATGGTGTGGGTATTCAATATCCCTTAAATGCATGATTTATTCTAACCTCTTGAAAAAAATATATCTTGTAGACTGGTACATTCTAATGCAGGGAGACATAGAAAGAAATAAAAAATATATTATTTTTATACTATTTTATTAAAAAACCTTATGTTGCACCTTGTTGTTACTTACATTAATTACATATGGAACTCTTTGAAACAATGCTTGGATCACAGATATGGGCATACTGTCTGTACTAACTGCATAGTGTTGCAGATTTACAACATCAAAATAGAACATACAAATTTCCGACAGTCAATGCTTTATGAATGTCAAGATGGCATTTGACAGACACGAAAGTGCTGCCACTCGATAAAAAATATTGTCCTGATAGTAGTAATTCTACAACAGTATGCGTTGCGCTCATAATAATGATTTGGTAGCCGTGTTAGTGGTATGTTGCAGTTTTACGTCAATATGCATTTAAGGGATATATGTGTGGGAGTACAATTCGCATTTATGGGCAGGAGCCTCACGAACCCAACTGGAGCTCCTAGACCGTATCCAACGTCGTGCGATAAAGCTAATAAGAACGATAGGGCAGCCAGCTCTATTGATTCCTTGGAGCACCGTCGGACCGTGGGATGTTTAAGCCTTTTCTATCGTTACTTTAACGGTAGATGCTCTCCTGAGATAAAAGATCTTATCCCAGCTGCCCGCGTGTTTTCTCGTAATACACGAATGGCGAGCGGGGCCCATCGATATCACGTTTCGACGAAACTCCAACGCACCACGCATTACAGGGAGAATTCGTTTTTCGGTCGTACATCGAGGTTGTGGAATAGTCTTCCTGCGGAAGTTTTCCCACGTCATTACAATATTCGTGAATTCAAGGCAAACGTCCACCGCCACTACTCCACTTTCCCCCCACCCACTAACCTATGATCCTTTCTAAATCAACAAGTGCTTTGCATGTATAGGGGGCATCCCCTGAGTGTTGGTTTAAGCGAAAAAAAACGCTGCTCCAGTTTGGACCCCGTACACCAGTGACACCCAATGGAGCAAGCTGCAAACATGCCAAAACACCGCACTTCGAACCGCGACGGGCTGCCACCGAATGACGCACGAAGACCACCTGCACGAGGAGACGAAAATGCTGAAGGTCAAAGAACACAACACGCTCCTGACCAAACAATTCCTCCTCGCGTGCCACAAAAGCGATCATCCGAACCGCCCACTCACGGAGACAGCAATGCCGCATCGTGCGATCCGGAAAAATATCCTAAGATACGAACCCGAAATACGGCCGCTCATCGGCTCTCAGCCACTAGACTCCCTGTCCTACACCTCCGCGAGCAACAAACTGCACGCAGAGATGGTCTCAGCTTCCATCTAGAGGTACAAGCCGAACATCGTGCAAAATGGCAGGCCGCCACCAGTCGCGAAAGAAGAAACCCGCCTACCAAGAGCCACAAGGTGCACCCTCTCACAACTGAGATCAGGCTGGAGCCGATACCTAAACACCTACATGGCGAGAATCGACGAAGAAATTGCAGACAAGTGCCCAGACTGCGGACGCAGCCCCCATGACACCAGACACCTCTTCACATGTCCCGCCAGGACAACAGACCTCAGCACCATCTCTCTATGGAAGCAGCACGCTTCCTGGGCTTAGGACTGACAGCCGACAGTGACAACCCAGACGACCATTAAAAAACACTTTGATACGGAAGGAAAAAGACATACAATCTTTGGGACATCGAGTACTGTTGCTACAACAACAACATTCGGTGCCTTGGTGAATGGCTTAAATCTTTTACACAGTACGCTCGACAGGACCTTGTATGCGATGGCAATAAGGCTAATACCCTGGAATTTCCGCAGATCTTCGGGTTGCCTTTTTTTAGCACAGGGCAGAGTACACTAATATTCCAATCGCTGGACATGCTTTCATCTAGCCATATTCTGGAGGAGCTGGTGTATGCGCCCTACTAGCTCATCGCCGGTCTTGAACAACTCTGCAGGCAGCCCGACGCCCGTAGCGTTGTTTTGTTATTCTTAAGTCGCTGTATTGCGATCTTGAGCTCGTTATAGCTAGGTGATTGACATACCATCGTCGTCGATTGGTGGTATCGGGAACCTGCCTCTTGGGCTTACAAATAGGAAATATTTGGCCGATTTGATAGGGCTATCGCTGAAAGAATGTGTAGATTCCTAAATTTTTGAAATACGTCGCGTACAATATGCAGTCCGAAAATTTCCAATTATCTATATTATAAAAGCCCTCGTCACTGCCTCACTGATGTGTCATTAACGCAAACGGTTCTTATAAAAGTTTAGAAAATAATTAAGCAAGAGCTGTGATAGCACAGTGGGTAAGGCGCAGGCGCAGAAATCGAAAGTACGTGAGTTCGATCCCTACCGCAGGATATTCTTATTTTTTTTCGGTATTAAATTTGTTCATATAAGATTGGTATTGCACAATCGGAATATTTTTGATGTAATTAAAAATTCGCACTGTTAGGGAAATCAGATATTTGACAGTAAATTAAAATCGGGTTCGAACGAATTACAGAATATTTTTGATCGGATTCTAAACTGCGAATGGAAATGGATTCTTTTGTCAACTTATTTTGGGTTTAAAAGTACAACTTTTGCCGAGAGCGGACGTGTTTCCCTCGGTTCTATCCTCCCGCGTTTATAGTATTTGAATATCTAAATATTCACAAAAAGGCGAAATAGAGGCGGTTGCCTTGAACGTGACAAACAGGCCAGTGTATTTAATAAAAATATTGTGGCATAGTTTTCTAAATAATTTTCCTTTAAGGCGAGCGGCGGACGTGGAATGAGCGTTTCGCACTCCCCTCCAAGAGGAAAACAAGCAGTTAACACCGGCGCACCAAGCCATGGAATGTTGGCATCTTTCTCGGCCGCTCCAACAACCCAATTAAGCGCTGTACCAGCAACGAGCGCAAGGAGTGCGGATAATACCAAGCACGCAGCAGTCTCTCCCGCGCAAGCAGCCCGCTCCGCACCCCCACCACCAACCCTCTCCGAGGCTCAACCAGCAGCCCAACGATGCCAACGATCAAAGCATCGCATGGAAAAACAAGCACTGCACTAAATCCGAACGGAGCACCGGCAAGTACTAAAATTGATAAAACTCCAAATAAAGAAACCACGGCTAATACGCAAATCGAATTGCCACACTTGTCTTGGAGTGCTGAATGCACAACTCCCGACCCAAGAACACAAAGTAAACAAACTAACACAAAGCCTTGCTCTTCGGAGAAAGCGGATCAAACGCCAAATTTCAAAAGCTCTTCCGCTCAGAGCGCATCTCTCAAAAGCTCTCTCAAAAGCTCCACTATAACTGTCAAGCCAACTAGCTCTCCTGCCACTACCCATAAAGGGGCGGCAGTACAGACCGGCATGGACCGCTATATTAACATAAAGCGTAAACTAAGCCCTCAGAAAACTTCGTCTAAACAAGCACCCAAAATACAAAAACGTCTACAAGGAAGTGAAGATAATAATAATATATCAAATCAAAACCGGTTTGCTATCCTCGCAACCGTGAATGATACTCCTTCCAACAGCGAAGCAACTGAACCAATAAAAAATGCCAGGCCCCCTCCAATATACTTGCGTGAGCAGTGTTCTAGCGCATTAGTTGCAAATATAACGCGCCTAACTGGTAGCAATAATTTTCACGTAATTCCACTTAAAAATGGAAATATCAACGAAACCAAAATTCAGGCTTATTCGGAAAACAATTACTGGCTAATCGCCATGGTGCATTTCCCATCCCGTGTACACCACTCCTTTTCTGTTCCCCTTTTTCCCAAGTTTCCTTCTCACATTCCGTTTCCAGTCCGTTCCCTTGCAGTGGCAGCTTTGACAGCCGGCCGCTCTCATGCAAATTGTGCATGTCACATATCGACACAATCGCAAGTGACCTACAAGTGACCGGTGCAACCCTCAACTATATCTTTTCAATTTCCAAAAACTTTGTGCAAATTAATCTCGATTACATTAAAAAATCGCGCAAGTTCCGCGCATACAGAAAACACGAATTTCCGAGTTTTATTTCTTTGATCCTACGGATCTAAACATTGGTCCTTCGGCGCGAAACCGAAAACAGCACCAAATACTTATTTGTGCGTAGAAAAAAGAAAAAATGAGGTGAGAAGTGCAAAGTGCAAAAATCATATAAAAAAGGCAAAATAAATAATTTCAAATAAATTGTACAAAAGCTAAAATAAAAGAAAGTACATAACGCCGAAAAACTTTGGAAAATATATACACATAAACACATAAAGTGATAAGTATACGACATAAAGTGCACAAAACAGCAAACAGCAATTAAAATTTTGGCTAAAGGAAAAAATATCACAGAAATATCACAGTCAAAATTTGGCTAATAAAATATACTAAAAATAACATTATCACGCAAATATCACAAATACGGAAGCCTTTTACTGCCATATGGGCATTTAAATTACAAAAAAAAATTCCGCATTTTTCATAAAAATTTGAGCGAGTGATCAGCAAAGTGTGTGACCCCTTCCCCTTCATCCGCAAACTACAAATTGGAGTTAGCATCAGACCAGCATCACCAGCCAGCGATTCCAATCAGCAGACATTTGCAGCAAAAATCCTCCGCTTTCAAAAGTCCCTTCATCCCCAATAAAAAGGGCAAGCTGTAAGTAGTTTGAATTTACTTACCATTGTTTTCGGTAACAACCCGTACCGAAAAATCACACCATAAATCTGGTACGGAAGGTGGGCATATACCTTTCTATATGGTCATTGACATATGGCGTAATCTCTCTGCCAAATATACTAGTGCACATTTGTATACACATACATACCACAGCCAACCTCTCACTCTCATTGCAATCCCACTTGCACATATCATACAGTCCACTATTCACACACACATATAAGCGCTCTCGTCGCTCTTGCTGTATACCTATTTAGTAACAGCAACAGGTCACTTTGTGGACAGTGCCCTACGGTCAGCATACAACACAAAGTTGAAATAAAATTTAATTCTTCCGAAATTAAAATTAATAAATTTCAAGAAAATAATTTATCAGTTGAATCAAATTTTCCCAAAATTTTACAGTGATTTATTCCCCATATCCAGAAAATATTCCCTATATTTATAAAATTTTTTACTGGTTAAATTTATGTCACATATATAAAACATTTCCCACCATATTTATTACACATTTTAACCTCTATTATAAATTTCCTATTTATAATTTTAATTCGTTACACATACATATATACATTAGTGAAGCTCTGCATCTCTGCAAAGCCAAAGATAAAATCTTCGCGTATATTAAATAATTATCTGCTACCTCGAGCAGATAATTGGTGATAGACTCCTGTATTCTACGAAAAAATACAGGAATCAAGCAGAAATAAAAACGCTCTCTAAAACAACAACAAAAAAAATAAAAAAATTTCAACACGCAATATTCGATTGCAAGAAAATTTCCACAGGCAATATTCGATTGCAAGAAATTTTCCACAGGCAATATTCGATTGTAATTATTCCTCGGCATCGCTAGCGTGAAATTAATCTCAATACACATTTCAATCGTAAAACAAATCCGTATCCGAAACCCAACGCACACTAATCCTAGTGTGATAAAACTAGTGTGATAAATAAATAAATTTCAAAAAAAAAAAAAAAAAAAAAAATCTCCTTTTCTTCTCTCGCGCTACCCACAGCGCAATTATAATTCAAATTCCACGCTACACCCAGCGTGCAATAAATTCCAGCACTGAAAATACATTCTGAAGCTACCATAGCGTGAAATATATTTCAGTATACAAAAATTTTTTTTTCTTTTCTCAAAATTTTTTTTTACCTGTTGTAATACGCTACCCACAGCGTAAATCTCTTATTTTCCACGCTACTCCCAGCGGGAAAACACATTCAACGCTTGCTCAAGCGATAGATTTGGACGGGAATTTTGGAAAAATTCTCTATCTTTAGCTCATATTCAAATTTCATCCCGTGAAACAACACGTCATACATTATGCCAGTAGACCATAGCCCCACGAGAACAGGTGGAACGGAGGAGAACCCTAAGCCTCTCCAGGAGAAGGCATCAGGCCCCAAGGAACCTGAGGTACTCGATGTCCCAAGAGAGCCAAGAGACAACTCCAAAAGCCGCAAAAAGCGCACAACCCCCCCGTGCATAGCGCAATTCATATTTGAATCGGACGTTCTGGTAAGATTCTGTGCAAAATTCAACGGAACTCCACTTGAGGACTTCACAAAGTCGCTATTGGTGGTGAGGCGTGAGAGTCTCGATAGCAACTGGGCACGACTACTCGGTGCGCTCAATCAAATCCTCTCCACTGAGGATAGTGAGCTGCCCGACAATTTTAAAGAGTCGGCAAAGAAAAAGTTTGAGCATTGCTCAGAAAATTTCGATGCATGCAAAGCCCAAATCCTCGATCTCCTCGAGACGATAGCATCACAGACCGTAGTGAGCACAGAATGCAGTAGGCCACAGGAGCGAGCACCAGCTCAAGAAAGTTCAAGCTCCAACGTATTCCTACAAGTCCCACCTTGTGATACGGAGATCTTTAGGGGTGGTTATGAGGAGTGGCCGTCCTTCCGTGACATGTTCACTGCCGTATACATCAACCACCCGAAGCTCACGCCTGCGCAAAAACTGTACCATCTCAGGTACAAAACGCAAGGCCCAGCTGGTGCAATCGTTAAACAGTACGCACTGAATAACGAAAATTTCGCCCTCGCTTGGGATGCTCTCAAATCCCGATATGAGAATAAACGAATTTTAGTGGACAATCAGATCAAATCCCTTTTGAATCTGCCTACGGCTAACTTGGAAAATAGCGAAGCTATTCAGAAGATACAGACAACTATTAATAATTGTCTCTCAGTTCTCGCATCTCAAGGCGTATCAACCGAAAATTGGGACCCCATCCTAATTTATATCTGCTCGACAAAGCTACCCGAAGAGACTTTGTCGTTATGGGAACAATCTCTGAAGTCCCGAAAAGACCTTCCACTATGGTCCCAAATGAACGAATTTCTGACAAGCAGATATGAAGTGGTTGAAAGACTGAACTCCATTCGTCCAAATAAACCTAAACCGAATTTATTTCCCCAAAATAAATCCCTCAATAGGACACATTCATACCTTGCAGAGGAAAAAGCGACATTCTCATGTCAACTCTGCAAAGCGAACCACTCAATGAAATTTTGTCGTCGGTTTAAGAAGCTTTCCGTTCCTGACCGAATCAAATTCGTACGGGAACATAAACTCTGTGAAAACTGCCTAGCCTTTACGCACACTAAGCAAAATTGTGCTAGTAGTTTCACATGCGTATACTGCCAAAATAAGCATAACTCACTGCTTCATTTAGACAGCACCAAAGCGCGTCAGAGTCGTCCCCAATCGACAGTTGCACAAGTTGCAACGACGCAAGGAAATTCAATCAGAACGCAACAAGAACTTCTAGATGAACAACCCTGTTCATCATCAAAGAAGGGTACTACCCACGTGCAAGCGTTACTGTCCAATAATGGTGGAAAAGTTTTACTCCCTACGGCGCTCGTTTCCATTGAGCATTTAGGAGAACTTTTTAAAGTCCGCGCTCTCATCGACCAGGGTTCCCAGCGAACTTTCATCTCGTCAAAAGTTCAGCAGCGCCTTCGTATCCCCACGAAACAGGCGCAGTTTGAAATTTCGGGCATGGGCGGACAAATAGTCCAAAATGCCTCTCAAACATGTCCGATTACGCTTGTTGCTCCTAAAGCAGGCGTAAAAATTCAAACTGAAGCGATCGTCCTCCCTCAGCTCACTCGCTTCTTACCAACGTTCCATGTTGACCAGCCAGATTGGAGCGAGTTTCGGTTGCTAGATCTGGCCGATCCGAATTGCTTCGTGTCGGCTCAGGTGGATCTGGTGATAGGGAGCGATTTAATCCCTCAAATCCTCCTGGAAGGAATTCGCCATAATTTGTGCAGAAGCTTGATGGCACAAAACACCATCTTCGGTTGGATACTCAGCGGCCCCATATCTCAAGTGGTGGAATCGTATTCTACTGGCGTAGAGCAGGTATCCAACCAGACTCTCAGTTCTCAACTGAGAGAATTCTGGGAACAGGAAGAAGTGCGTGAACCCCTCGCGCCTTCTCCTGAGGACGAATATTGCGAAGAATTCTATAAAAAGACCACACTCCGTAGGTCAGATGGTCGATATGTAGTGCGCCTACCATTTAAAGAGGAGTTTCCAAAGACCCTAGCCCTAGGGCATTCTCGAACTGCAGCGCTTCAGCAATATCTCAGTACTGAGCGCAATTTGCAGAAGAAAAGCGATCTCAAATGCGCTTATGACGATGTTCTCGAAGAATATTCCACGCTTGACCATATGGAAAGCACGACCTTTCGTGAAATAATATCCAATGGCAAGTATTTCTCCTACTACCTGCCTCACCATGCTGTGATCCGTCCCGAAAAGGTCACATCGAAGGTACGGGTAGTATTCAATGCATCCAAAGTCTCTGGATCAGGAAATTCCCTGAATGATGTCCTCTACACGGGCCCAACTCTTCAGCCTGATCTCATGCTACTAATTCTCCAGTGGCGGTTCCATCAATATGTTTTTAATGGCGATGTCCAAAAAATGTATCGACAAATCCTCGTCGATGATGCGGACAGAGACTACCAGCGGATTCTCTTTCGCAAGTCCCCGGACACCCCTGTCCAGGACTTTAAGCTCAAAACGGTGACGTTTGGAGTTAACTGTGCGCCCTTCCTGGCCATACGCACACTCCATCAGCTCGCCAACGATTCGCGACAAAAATTCCCATTAGCTTCAAGAATTCTCCTCAATGATACTTATGTCGATGATATTCTTTCAGGAAGTCACGACATAGCCTCCACGGCTGAAGCAATGTCGCAAACAATCCAAGCTCTGGATTCTGCGGGATTTCCTCTCAAAAAGATCACCGCAAATCACCCAGAGATTTTAAAGAAAGTTCCCACGGAAGATCTCCTTGACTCCGACTTTCTAAAATTTCACGACGCAAGCTCTACCAAAACCCTTGGCATCCGATGGAATGCTCTTTCCGATACATTCTCGTATTCGGTCAAGGCTAGCCCAGCCACAAACAGTGCAACAAAGCGCCAAATTCTCTCTTCGGTCGCGAAACTGTTTGACCCGGCAGGATGGCTATCGCCAATAATGGTTCAAGCCAAGATGCTTCTCCAGCAACTTTGGCTAGAAGGTACTGAGTGGGACGAATGCGTCAAACCCGGAGCACTCGTAAAATGGAACCTCTTCCTCGAGGATCTACCCATGATCGAGAAAATCCAAATCCCACGGTGGGTCAACTCTGCACCCAACCGAACTCTTCAGATCCACGGTTTCTGTGATTCCTCTGAAAAGGCGTATTGTGCAACCTTGTACATACGCATTCAAGAAGGTGACTCAGTCACATCCCGCTTATTAGTTGCGAAAACTAAAGTAGCTCCTCTACAAACCGTCAGCCTTCCACGCTTGGAATTGTGCGGCGCAGTGCTCCTTTCGCAACTAGCTAAGACCGTACGCTCCCATCTCCATCTCGAGAGCTGTGACCTATTTCTTTGGTCCGACGCCGAGATCGTTCTTGCCTGGTTGGAAAAACCACCGCACACGTGGAAAACTTATGTGGCCAACCGCACCTCTCAAATTCTCCGCAATGTCGGCAGTGGTATTTGGAGGCATGTCTCAAGTGCCGATAACCCTGCTGATATGGGGACACGCGGTTGCAGACCACAAGACCTAGCGACCAGTTCCCTATGGTGGAATGGCCCTCAATGGCTTCTAGCCCCTTTAGAAGCATGGCCCAAACCCATTGTTCGATCTGCCCCCCTCCTGGAGCAGCGAAAGGTGGAAGCTCTGCACACCTTTGAGGAGCCAGCCGACATCCTCGATCGGTTTTCATCATTTCCGCGAGCATTACGCGTCATAGCGTATGTGTTTCGCTTTGTCCATCACGGACTCGCTAGGTCTCGACGTTTACCAGTTCCCGACTCCACTGTGCTTTCTCAGGACGAGATTCGATTCGTCAAAACTCGGCTCCTTACCCTTGCTCAATCTCGTCATTTCTCCCAAGAATGGTGCTCTCTTCACCAAAAGAAACCCATTAACAAGAAAAGTACTCTCCTAGTACTTAACCCCTTTCTTGACAAGGAGCAGGTAATGCGAGTCAACGGCCGGCTTGCACATGCCGCCTTGACGTATAATGAGCGTCACCCGATTATATTGCCTGAAACTTCCCGGTACTGCAGCCTATATCTCCGCTTCCTGCACACACTCCTTCTCCATGCAGAGCACAGGCTGATGTTTCAGATGGTCCGTCAGGAGTATTACGTGCCACGGCTCAAACCCCAAATTAAAAAGTGCATTTTTCAGTGCAAGGTCTGCACAATACACAAACAGCGAGTCCGTTCTCAGATCATGGCAGCCCTGCCACCTGAGCGCTGCACCCTCTCTCTTCCATTTACCACAACGGGCATCGATTTTGCTGGACCTTTTCAGATAAAGGCCTCCACTCTCCGCAGCTCTGCCTTCCTCAAAGGGTACGTCGCCGTCTTTGTGTGTTTCTCCACCAAGGCCGTACATTTAGAGCTGTGCTCGGATCTCACTACCGAGGCATTTCGCGCAGCCTTCGCGCGATTTGTGGGACGGCGTGGTCTGCCACGTAAAATCATGACCGACAACGGAAAAACGTTTGTCGGCGCTCAACGAGCCATTTCCAAGGAGACCCTCAAGTTCCTCAAGGAAGTATCAGCTGACATCTCCGCTCAGTATGCTTCCCAGGGCGTCGAATGGGACTTCATTCCTCCCGGTGCCCCTCACATGGGTGGTTTGTGGGAATCCGCGGTGAAGAGTTTCAAGACTCACCTGAAAAAGGTCGCTGGATCCCATACGTTTACGTTTGAGGAATTTTCCACGCTTCTCACGCGTGTAGAAGCGGTGCTCAACTCCCGACCGCTGTCATCTCTCTCTCAGGACCCCGATGAACTCACTGCCCTAACACCCGGACACTTTCTCAGAGGTGCTCCACTGGTGTCTCTTCCCGAACCAAATGCGGAAGACATTTCCCTTGTGAACCGCTGGGAAAAACTCAAGGCCCTACATCATCAGTTCAGCAGACGGTGGAAGGATGAATACCTCAAAGATCTCCACAAGAGGTATAAGTGGAAGGAACCTCACAAGGAACTGGAGGACGGAGCTCTAATCGTCATCAAGGACGAACAACTCCCTCCAACTGAGTGGCGCTTGGGACGTGTCGTCAAGCTGCATCGTGGAGCCGACGGCCATGTTCGAGTCGCAGACGTCCGGACACAAAATGGCATCTTTACTCGCCCTGTAGTAAAGTTGTGCCCGCTCCCTTTGGCATGAGCTCCTTCATGCCCATAATTAGGAGAAAATTCACCATTTTTTTTTCCATAAAAAAGGAGATCATTCCCATGATCACCGCTCTATCCCTTATAGCGGCCTCCAACTAAAGTCTCTCTCTTTTTCTTCTCTTCCAGGCCGTCACCCGAACGTAGCGAGCTCTCTCGCTGTCAGCTGTGCCAGCGGTTCCACGCCATCCGCTTCTGCCGTGGATTTTTGGCTTTATCTCCCGAGCAACGGGAAGCTGCGGCGGTAGCCCACGGCTATTGCCGAAACTGCTTGGCGCAGTCGCATTCCACCCGCGACTGCGATTGTGTGATTCGCTGCAGGGAGTGCCGCGGTCACCACCACACGTTGCTGCACTCCGTTCGACGGGAGGCACGTGACCCGCAACAACGAGCTCCCAACAACCGGCGAGACGAACGCCCCCATCAGCGGAATGCGCCAGCTGCGCGTCCAATTGCGCAGCCTGCCGTGCGCCGACGAGTGGCGCCAATCGCGCGGCCTATGGTGCGCCAACAACGCGCACGACGTGCACCCATAGCACGGCCTGCCGCTCATGTACGCCGTGAGGTTGATCCGCCAAGACGACGTGCGGTTCCAGCTGCCCGCGGACGGCGAGGCATACCAGCGATCGTGCCGCGACGGCGCCAAGTGCACGTACTTCCAGCCGCTGGAATCCGGCTTCCGCAGCTTCGCGGACGGCGAGCACGTCGATTACTCCAGGAGGCGCTGAATTCCTTGGAGCGCCTGCAGCAGTCCCTCAACGACAATCCCAACATGCGAGGCTAGAAGGATTTGCAGTCTTGCAAGGTGGCCGGAATGGCTAATCGCCATGGTGCATTTCCCATCCCGTGTACACCACTCCTTTTCTGTTCCCCTTTTTCCCAAGTTTCCTTCTCACATTCCGTTTCCAGTCCGTTCCCTTGCAGTGGCAGCTTTGACAGCCGGCCGCTCTCATGCAAATTGTGCATGTCACATATCGACACAATCGCAAGTGACCTACAAGTGACCGGTGCAACCCTCAACTATATCTTTTCAATTTCCAAAAACTTTGTGCAAATTAATCTCGATTACATTAAAAAATCGCGCAAGTTCCGCGCATACAGAAAACACGAATTTCCGAGTTTTATTTCTTTGATCCTACGGATCTAAACAATTACCGTCAAATAACACAGTATCTAAACGAAAATAAAAAGAACTACTATACGTACCAGTTAAAAAGCAGCAAGGGTTTAGTAGTAGTAATAAAGGGTATCGAATCTTCAGTAGACACTGCGGAAATAAAAGAAGCATTAAAAGACGCTGGCTTCGAGGCCAAAAGCGTATTCAATATAAAAAACAAAGAAAAAACTCCACAACCACTTTTCAAAGTCGAACTCGAGCACGACACAACTAAACTGAGGAAAAATGAAACTCATCCCATATATAGCCTCAGATATTTGGTACATAGAAAAATAACTGTCGAAGAGCCGCATAAACGCAAAGGCCCTGTACAATGCTCAAACTGCCAGGAATATGGCCACACGAAAGCCTATTGCACTCTGCGCGCTGTTTGCGCTGCTTGTGGCGATCCGCACCCGTCAGCCTCTTGCGACTTATTCAAATCGAACCCGCAAGCTAGAAAATGCAATAACTGTGATGGTAATCACACCGCGAACTATAGAGGATGCCCAGTTTACACGGAATTGAAAAATAAATCTTACCAGCGGCAAAAAACTACTCCCTTGCAACTACCAACCACAGCACAAAATTTTCCAAACCTTCATACTACAGACCAAGCTGCAAAATCAGCTCCAATGCTATCATATGCTGATGCTGTCAAGTCTCTACCATCCGTTAGTCCTCAAGGGGTCAACACACCATCAAACTTGGAAGCAATGATTTCCAATTTGGCTCAGTGCATGACCCAGTTCATGTCGTCAATGCAAGGTATGCTGCAAGAACTAATAAAGTCGCAAAACCAATTAATGCAAGTTCTTATTTCACAAAAATGAACAGCATTAGAATATGTCAGTGGAATGCGAACGGCATCAGCAACCACAAACTTGAAGTTCAACACTTCTTAGAAAACAAAGACATCGACATAATGCTTATATCTGAGACGCATTTAACGAATAAAAACAACTTCAAAATTCCTCGTTATACCTTCTACAGTACAAACCACCCAGACGGGAAAGCACACGGAGGTACAGGTGTATTAATTAGAAATCGCCTTAAGCATTACGCATTAGAAGAATATTGTAAATAAAATTATATAAAAAAAAACTTTTTAAAAATAAGCTTTAATGTACTAAAAAGTAGAAAATAAGTTGTTTCCAAGTCACCTGTATCTTACTATCCCTAAAAGCTTGGGGCGCTCATGTGTTCAATATTTGTCAAACAGTTACCACAATATTTTATTTAAATAATTTTTTGCAAATAGATTCTAGTAATGAAAGATATTTTGAATATGGATATTGAGCGCACAAGCTTTTATTAATAGTAAGATACAGGTGACTTGGAAACAACTTATTTTCTACTTTTTAGTACATTAAAGCTTATTTTTAAAAAGTTTTTTTTTATATAATTTTATTTTCTACTTTTTAGTCTTCCATAAATTCAATTTTAGAGCTCTGAAATTTTTCGCAAAAAGAATTTTAAACTTGCAGAGCAGTACACAATATTTAGGGTATTCACAGTGTTTCCTATCGTCATATGTCATATCCTCAATTTAACAAATAATACGGCAGTGATCGACCCTAATATTCGTGGCATATTTGTGACGCGGTGAGTTGTTGCTATTTTGCCAGCAGGGCGCGGCAAGTAAGTTCCTATCGTTTTTCATTCATGTGTGGTGTACCTATAATTATAAACTGAAGCCCAAGTGTGTAGTTGCTTGAAAAGTGCCACGCCCCTTGTCCTACGCCCATAAAATTTTACCAGTGGGACGACACATCCTAGAGGCGACTGCATACGAAATTTCAATGCTGCACGACCTTTAGTTCCAAAGCTAATCGAGATCAAAAATTTTGTTTGTATGGGGGGTGCCACGCCCCCTTATCCAGTGCCCGCCTTATTTTCTCAGTAGAAGGATATGGATATGTAGTAAGTTCCTACCGAGTTTCATTGATGTGTGATGTGTAGTTCTAAAGTTATACACGAATCTGGAGTTGATAAAAAAGTGCCACGCCCCTTATCCTACGCCCATAAAATTTTACCAGTGGGACGACACATCCAAGAGGCGACTGCATACGAAATTTCAATGCTGCACGACCTTAAGTTCCAAAGCTAATCGAGATCAAAATTTTGTTTGTATGGGGGTGCCACGCCCCCTTATCCTACGCCCATAAAATTTTATCAATGGGACGACACATCCAAGAGGCGACTGCATACGAAATTTCAATGCTGCACGACCTTTAGTTCCAAAGCTAATCGAGATCAAAAATTTTGTTTGTATAAGGGTGCCACGCCCCCTTATCCAGTGCCCGCCTTATTTTCTCAGTAGAAGGATATGGATATGTAGTAAGTTCCTACCGAGTTTCATTGATGTGTGATTTGTAGTTCTAAAGTTATACACGAATCTAGAGTTGATAAAAAAGTGCCACGCCCCTTATCCTACGCCCATAAAATTTTACCAGTGGGACGACACATCCAAGAGGCGACTGCATACGAAATTTCAATGCTGCACGACCTTTAGTTCCAAAGCAAATCGAGATCAAAAATTTTGTTTGTATGGGGGGTGCCACGCCCCCTTATCCAGTGCCCCCCTTATTTTCTCAGTAGAAGGATATGGATATGTAGTAAGTTCCTACCGAGTTTCATTGATGTGTGATTTGTAGTTCTAAAGTTATACACGAATCTAGAGTTGATAAAAAAGTGCCACGCCCCTTATCCTACGCCCATAAAATTTTACCAGTGGGACGACACATCCAAGAGGCGACTGCATACGAAATTTCAATGCTGCACGACCTTTAGTTCCAAAGCAAATCGAGATCAAAAATTTTGTTTGTATGGGGGGTGCCACGCCCCCTTATCCAGTGCCCGCCTTATTTTCTCAGTAGAAGGATATGGATATGTAGTAAGTTCCTACCGAGTTTCATTGATGTGTGATGTGTAGTTCTAAAGTTATACACGAATCTGGAGTTGATAAAAAAGTGCCACGCCCCTTATCCTACGCCCATAAAATTTTACCAGTGGGACGACACATCCAAGAGGCGACTGCATACGAAATTTCAATGCTGCACGACCTTAAGTTCCAAAGCTAATCGAGATCAAAATTTTGTTTGTATGGGGGTGCCACGGCCCCTTATCCTACGCCCATAAAATTTTATCAATGGGACGACACATCCAAGAGGCGACTGCATACGAAATTTCAATGCTGCACGACCTTTAGTTCCAAAGCTAATCGAGATCAAAAATTTTGTTTGTATAAGGGTGCCACGCCCCCTTATCCAGTGCCCGCCTTATTTTCTCAGTAGAAGGATATGCATATGTAGTAAGTTCCTACCGAGTTTCATTGATGTGTGATTTGTAGTTCTAAAGTTATACACGAATCTAGAGTTGATAAAAAAGTGCCACGCCCCTTATCCTACGCCCATAAAATTTTACCAGTGGGACGACACATCCAAGAGGCGACTGCATACGAAATTTCAATGCTGCACGACCTTTAGTTCCAAAGCAAATCGAGATCAAAAATTTTGTTTGTATGGGGGGTGCCACGTCCCCTTATCCTACGCCCATAAAATTTTACCAGTGGGACGACACATCCAAGAGGCGATTGCATACGAAATTTCAATGCTACACGACCTTTAGTTCCAAAGCTAATCGAGATCAAAAATTTTGTTTGTATGGGGGGTGCCACGCCCCCTTATCCAGTGCCCCCCTTATTTTCTCAGTATAAGGATATGGATATGTAGTAAGTTCCTACCGAGTTTCATTGATGTGTGATTTGTAGTTCTAAAGTTATACACGAATCTAGAGTTGATAAAAAAGTGCCACGCCCCTTATCATACGCCCATAAAATTTTACCAGTGGGACGACACATCCAAGAGGCGACTGCATACGAAATTTCAATGCTGCACGACCTTTAGTTCCAAAGCAAATCGAGATCAAAAATTTTGTTTGTATGGGGGGTGCCACGTCTCCTTATCCTACGCCCATAAAATTTTACCAGTGGGACGACACATCCAAGAGGCGATTGCATACGAAATTTCAATGCTACACGACCTTTAGTTCCGAAGCTAATCGAGATCAAAAATTTTGTTTGTATGGGGGGTGCCACGCCCCCTTATCCAGTGCCCCCCTTATTTTCTCAGTAGAAGGATATGGATATGTAGTAAGTTCCTACCGAGTTTCATTGATGTGTGATGTGTAGTTCTAAAGTTATACACAAATCTAGAGTTGATAAAAAAGTGCCACGCCCCTTATCCTACGCCCATAAAATTTATTGATTCATGCATTGTCATGGTGGTTACGCATGTACGCAAAGTTTCAGATCTCTAAGTAGTCGGGAAGTGGGTGAAAAATTGATTACTAGATTCCACTACATACCGGATGTGAAGTTAATATAAAGCTTATAAAATTATCTGCAAGCAACATCTATCTCGTTACAATGCTGGCAGGAGAGTATTACTCTAAGCGCAGTATACTGCCCACCTAGATTTTCCATATCTGATAGCCAGTTCACAGAATTCTTTAATACACTTGGCAAAAAGTTTATAGCTGCAGGTGATTACAACGCGAAGCACATGCACTGGGGTTCACGACTGACAAATCCTAAAGGAAGGCAACTGTTCTCGACACTAATGAGTCGGTGCTTAAATCTTGACTTCATATCATCCGGGCAGCCGACATACTGGCCCACTGATTCAAGAAAAAAACCAGACCTCATCGACTTTGCCATTTCCAAAAGCATCGACCGTCTCGCAGCATCTGCGGAGTCATGCTATGATTTGTCATCTGACCACTCTCCAGTCATAATTACTTTGCACGAAAAGCCAAAAATCACACAAAGCAGAAATATTCTAACATCCAACAAAACCGACTGGCTCAGATATCGAAAGTATATAGGCAGCCACCTAAATACTGCACCCTCCCTGAAGCATACTAGCGACATAGACCAATCGTTGCAAGATCTCAATGACGTTCTTATTTCTGCAGCAGTACATGCAACTCCACCTGCCATGTCGCTCCCGAAACGAGTGACAAAGAAAACTCCTAGTGAAATAGAAGTACTAGTCAAAGAAAAAAGAAGGTTACGAAGAGAATGGCAAAAAAACCGCTCGCCGACTGCAAAACAAAAGCTTTCACTGGCCACTACTCGACTCAAGGAAGCACTGAATCTCGAGCTAGAAAAAAACTTGGAAATCTACACGCAGAGATTAACTCCAACAGAGGCAACAAATTACTCCCTTTGGAGGACAAATAAAAACATTAAAGCCCCTAAAGAGTGCGACGTACCCTTGCGCATTGAAAACGGCAGGTGGGCAAGGAGTGAAGATGAGAAAGCTAAAGCGTTTGCTGGACATTTACAAACTGTCTTCAAACCGAATCAGCCAACTAACAACTATGTAATTCCCACAAGTAAAAACCCAATGTCGACGAATATTTCGGCATTCAAAGAAAAAGACATATCGCTTGCCATAAAAAACCTTAATCCTAAAAAGGCACCAGGTTATGACTTAATTACCGCAAAAATGCTAAAAGAGTTACCTCTAACCGCCGTCAGAATAATACTGTATATATTTAATGCTATACTCAGAACAGGTTATTTCCCCAAATGCTGGAAGATATCTCAAATTATAATGTTACCGAAACCGGGTAAAGACCCAACCAGTCCATCATCATATAGGCCCATAAGCCTGCTTCCAACGATGTCAAAGCTATTTGAAAAGAACTTGCTTGAAAAAATACAGCCGCACATACAACAAGGGGGCATCATCCCAGACCACCAATTCGGATTCCGCAAAAATCACGGAACCATTGAACAAGTGCATCGAATAACTAACGAAATAAGAAAAGCCTTCGAGGAAAAGAAGTACTGCTCGGCTATATTTCTAGACATAGCCCAAGCCTTCGACAAGGTTTGGCACTCAGGCTTGTTGTATAAAATAAAGCAGTCGCTTCCTGGCAACACCCATACACTGTTGGAATCGTACCTCAGCGACCGTAAATTCAGAGTAAAAGTCAAAGAGTTCATAACTGATGACTTCGAAATCCTTGCTGGCGTTCCCCAAGGTAGCGTACTTGGCCCGCTCTTATACTTAATTTTTACAGCGGACCTGCCAACAACGACCAATTTGACAACGTCAACATTCGCTGATGATACCGCGATTCTCTATTCACATCACAACCCAAAAACAGCTACGCGTGTTTTAAGCGAACACCTAGAAAAGGTTGAAACTTGGCTATCTAACTGGAGAGTAAGGGTAAACGAAAATAAGTGCGCTCACGTTACTTTTACTCTACGGAAAGAAACTTGCCCTCCTCTAACACTAAATAAGATAACTATTCCCCAGACAAACGAGGTGACCTATTTGGGTATCCACCTTGATCGAAGGCTGACTTGGCGAAAACACATAGAGGCAAAAAGGACTCAAATTAAATTAAAAGCACAAAAAATAAACTGGCTGCTCAACAAAAAGTCAAGACTTCGACTTCCACATAAGGTGCTTCTGTATAAGGCAACCATTAAACCAATTTGGGCATATGGAGCACAGCTATGGGGCAAAGCAAGCGCATCCAATGTTGAAATCATCCAGCGATCACAATCCAAAATTTTACGTACTATCACCGGTGCTCCATGGTTCGTGCGTAACGACGACATCCACAGAGACCTCAGCATCCCACTGGTAAAAAGTGAACTATCTGGGTTATGTCTTAAATACAACGACCGACTGTCACGACATCCCAACGAACTGGCAAAAAATCTGCTATGCTCTGCAAACTACTCTCGATTAAAAAGGTGAGACTTACATTCCATTTGAACTGAATCCTTTTATACTACTTCTTTAAATATTGCTTTATTGTAATCTATTAATTCCCACAATGGTGAGAATTACAAATTTGTATTAGTTTTAAGATTTATCCTACTTATTGTTAGTTCATATAAATGAAGATTCAATAAATAATTAAGCTGAAAAAAATAAAAAAAAAAAAAAAATTTGTTCAGTCATACGAACGGCTTCTATAAAACTTTAGAACATGAGGAGGCAAGAGCTGTGATAGCACAGTGAGTAAGGCGCTGGCGCAGAAACCGAAAGTGTGTGAGTTCGATCCCTGGCGCAGGGTGTTCTTATTTTTTTTCGGTATTAAATTTGTTCAGTCACACGAACGGCTTCTATAAAACTTTAGAACATGAGGAGGCAAGAGCTGTGATAGCACAGTGAGTAAGGCGCTGGCGCAGAAACCGAAAGTGCGTGAGTTCGATCCCTGGCGCAGGGTATTCAAATTTTTTTTCGGTATTCAATTTGTTCAGTCACACGAACGGCTTCTATAAAACTTTAGAACATGAGGAGGCAAGAGCTGTGATAGCACAGTGAGTAAGGTGCTGGCGCAGAAACCGAAAGTGCGTGAGTTCGATCCCGGGCAGGGTATTCTTATTTTTTTTCGGTATTAATTAATTAGTGGAAGGCCACAGTGGTTTTTAGTTTCTGAGCTGACCACAACGCAGTAGTTTTTAGTTTCAAATAAAAAAGTGTCAAAAATATTCAGAATTTTATGAAATATAAAGAAAATCTGTGTAAAGCGAAAATGAGCGAGCAAGAGGAAATTTTGGCAAAGAGACGCCAAGCCAGGGAACGACAAGAGAGATTTCTGACAAAACAAAGTCAAGAATCTCTTGCCAGAATTCGTGCCAATAATGCTGAAAGCCAACGACGTCGTCGTCTCAATCAAATGCGATCCGGTGAGATGGCTCACCATTCTGCAAACGCAGCATCGCAGCAACGACGAGTTAATCAAATGTCACCCGACGAGTTGGAAGCGCATCGAACTTCTCACGCAGCAGCACAGCGACGTCACATTGCTCAACTAGCACCCAATGAATTGCAAGCCCATCGGTCTGCAAATGCGGCATCACAACAACGGCGTATTGATCAGATGTCACAATATGAGTTGGAGGCACATCGAGCTTCTCACGCAGCCTCTCAACAACGACGCATCGGTCTAATGCAGTGATGGGCAAAAGTTCCTTATGGAAGAGTAAACACCAATACATACAAACTTTGTTATGATAAAAAAGGAAAACAAAAATTTGCTCAATATGTACACTGTAAAAAAAGGAATTTCATATTCTGCTCAGTTATATGTAATGAAAAACAAACCAACTTAATAACTCAAAAGTCATATAAATCTCCCATGATCCTTTCAATAAATGATCCAAATCATTTTCCCAGTCAAAAAAATCAATTTCCCACTTCTCTTTTGAAGAGATATGATCCTCATTTTCCGAAGTTGGAAGAATTTAAATATCAAACTTAATATGAGCAAAAATTTTTTCAAGTGCTTCCCATTCCACAGCTGCACACTTTTTTGCTCGAAATCATGCGCAAGACAACAACAACGTCTGTGTTGAATATAACTGTCGCAAAAGTGTGCCAACAAAGCATATGCGCGCGAGCTGGCAGACGAAACGAAAATAACATTGTTGTTTGTGTTTTTCGTACTGCTTAGCGCGAAGAGCTGTGTCTGTGTGAAGAAATCTCGGCCTATGCCAAGAGTTTTTACAAAAACATATGAGCACCGAGAGTATAGGGCTTGCCCATCACTGGTCTAATGTCATCGGATGAATTGCAAGCACTTCGATCTGCCCACACAGAATCAACGTTTAGCTCGAGAGCGTGCAGGCGAGGCAATCCGAAGAGAAGCGATAAATTTCAATGAAACCCGAGCCGACTACCATGATTGTGGACCGTTTAATGTGATGTGCTGCTTTTGTGGATCGAGAAACTTTGTAGACGAAAGACCAGCTGACAGACTTTTCACCTCCTGTTGCCGTAAAGGCAAAATCATGCTGCCTAAGCCTGTTGATGTGCATGGTAATCCATTGGAGTATCCAGACTTTTTGCAAAGCCTCATGTCAGACACCACAAATCCAAATCGACAACATTTCCGCGAGAACATCCGTTCATACAACAGCGCTGTCTCTTTTGCGTCCATGGGTGCCAAAATTGTTGATCTGCCTGGAAGAGGCCCGTACGTCTTTAAAATACATGGAACCACCTATCATCGAACATCGCATCTGCAGCCTTTTAATGACGAAGCACCACAGTTTGCTCAACTGTATGTACTTGATAGTACACAAGCAACTGAAGTGCGCCAAGGACATGCTGCAAACAAGTAAGGAAGCATCAGTCGGGTTTCCCCGACAGAGTAATACCCTACACCAAGTAACTGAGTGGGCGGACCACGCCCATTTTGGGAGCGTTTAAAGGTATTATTATCAGCTGTGAAGTGACCAAATATGGACCGACGGGTGTATATGTTATGGAAGTTATAAGGATTTTCCGTTTATCGTCTATATAGTGGGCGGACCACGCCCATTTTTTTGGTTGACGTAAAGGGCCCACACCTTACCTTAAATACCAAATACCATTCCTTTTAACGAGTAATTAAACAATTTAAAGCAATTTATTATACTTATTGACCCGTTGTGGGCGTGTCCTTCGGCCGATTTTGCTAATCTTGGAACTTGAAGTAGTGGTAGGTTCCCTGCGACTGTGTGCCAAATTTGGTATAAATCGGACAACTCTTTCTTTCTCTCCTGTGCGCACGGACACCAAGACAGACAGACAGACAGACGGACAGACGGACAACCGGAAATCAACACAGAAAGTGATTCTAAGCATTTCTATATACTTACATATGTCTATACCTAGGACGGCTCCTTTAATGCGTTACAATTTTCGCACAAAGTTATTATACCCTATTACCATAGGTGTAGGGTATAATGAAAATTTCCGAGCTGATATATTGGACCAGATTGATCGTTTCTTCCGACAAAATAACCGACTGGCTCAATCGTACCAGCTAATTCGTGATGTTGAAGCAGAAAGCGCAGCAGCAGCCGGAGAACAGATTCCAGTAGTGAGCATGGCACTAAAAAGAGATCGGCAATCGGACCAGCGTCGCTACAATGCACCAATGAGCAACGAAATCGCGATGGTTTTTGTAAATGAGGATGGAGAGCCACCATTTAATCGCGACATCCACATCTATCCGATTAACCCCGCAAACCCCGAGCAGCAGTTTATTAATATCAACATCTTGAGCCCGAATATGGATCCGATCACATATGCCATTCTTTTTCCATTTGGGGAACCTGGCTGGCAGCCGAAATGGAAGTGTGGCAGTTACGAAGGAGCTCAAGCAAACAAGAAACGGGAAAATGTCAGCATGCTCCAATACAAAGCAGCATTAACAGCGATACGAGATGACTTCAATTCCTTCATGAGCGCTGGCAAGTTAACGCAGCAGTGGTTGGTCGATTCCTATCTGCAAATTGAGGCTAACAACTTGAATTTCGTGCGGCAACACCAGAAAAAACTGCGGGCAGAGCACTACCAAAGACTTGCTGATCACGTGGTTAATATGGCGCAGAATGAGCATATTGCAGCTGGAGTTTCGGTCATCCTTCCATCGAGCTTTGAGGGTTCGCCACGTAACATGAGAGAGCGCTGCTATGATACGATGAGCATTTTTGCGAAATTTGGACCACCGGACCTTTTCATCACGTTCACTGCAAATCCGACTTGGAAGGAAATCGTTGACAATTTGCGATCACGAGAGATTGCAGCCGATCGTCCGGATTTAGTAGCTCGGGTATTCAAAATCAAATTAGATGCGCTCATGAAGGATTTGGTTAGCGTTGGAATATTCGGAAAGTCGATTGCTCACGTGTACACGATTGAGTTTCAGAAGCGTGGTCTGCCACACGCTCACATTTTAATAACACTCAGAGAGCGGGATAAGTTTTCCACAACTGAAAGAATCGACAAATTCATCTGCGCCGAAATTCCACAGGAAACGAATCACTCACCTCCTGACCAAACATCGCTTCGAGAAATTATCCTTAAGTGCATGATTCATGGGCCTTGCGGCAGTAGCAATCCGAACGCTCCATGCATGACAGACGGAAAATGCTCGAAAGGGTTCCCTAAGGATTTCAATGACCACACCCAACTCAATGTGAACGGATATCCCTTGTATCGACGACGCAACACTGAGGGAGTTACTGTTTGTGGAGCTTCGATGGATAATCGCAATGTCGTGCCTTACAGTCCCTACCTAATATGCAAGTACAACGCACATATCAACGTGGAGTGCGCAACCTCCCTGTTAAGTTATTAAAATACCTAGCGATAACGGCAGTGTTCGCCGAGAAATACTGATTGCGGTAAGCACGGCAAATGATCGTCCTTCCAGGAAAGGGACGAAGAAAGTGTGCATTACACATACGGTTCGCTGACGATTGATGCACATACGATCTTTTATGGGAAGAGCCATAAAAGATTGGAGTGACAGCAAGCGACAACGAAGAGCAGATGCCCCCTGACCTGTTAGCAACCTCCCGCTGAGGAAGAGTCGATTGAGCGTGTGAATAGATTATCGGTATCGCAGATGCACTCTTATCTGTTAGTAACCTCCCGCTTAGAAAGGGTCGGTTGAGCGCGTTTTACGACGCTAAATATAGTTATCGCTTGGTATTTTCTAGATAGCACTTAAGATATATGTACTGGAGCCGTATGGCACCATGTACTTAGGTAGTATTTAGGTAGGTTAAGATTTTGATATAAATAAACGCTTCAGGCAACTGAAGAAGCACTCGTGAAAAGAACGTCTTTTAACATGGTGACCCCTAGTTTTTAAAGCACGCAACAAATTGTCAGTGTTGATGTGTAAAACGCGCGACGAAATTCATTTAGTGTTGTGATTTTAAGTGCGCGGCCAGCTTATTTTTAACTGACTTTCGGCAGTAACAATTCGTTTTTTTGGTGTTTAGTGAAAATATTGCGAAAAAAGCAATATTAGTAAACATCCTAAAAAAAAACATTAAGAATTGGTGAAACTGCATTTTAGTGAAAGTGAAAGTTTTAATTAAATTATGGAGGACACACTCAACTATCAACAGGAACTGGCAGAATCGATTTGGGCAAGCTACCTGAAAGCAGTGGCCTGTACCGATGAGGAGAAGCTGGACGATCTGGAACAAATAAAGTCTGCTATTGAATACCAGTGGAAAGTGTTCCAGGCCAACCACGCCATGCTGCTACCGCTTTCTTCATCCGTAAAAAATGAACAGGAAATGGTGCAGGAAATGGTCTTCGCGGCAACAACAAAATTAAATAAAGCTATTCTGCGAGCCAAGGAAGCAGGTAAGTATAAAAAATGTTGTATTGTACCAAGGGTTAAATATGATAGAATGGCCCACCACTTGTATAATTTTAAATGGGCTTTACAACAATTTAAGACTGGTGTAATCGATTATTCCGAATTACGGGAGATGGCGATAAAGTCGGAAAATGCTTATTTGGAGTACTTGGATGTAGTAGTGGAGGACGATCTAACGAGTCAGTTTAGGTTCTTTTGGGAAGAATTCGGAAGCATTCCTAGGGACCTGATAAATCAGCAGATATGGATTAACTGCAATAAAGTTCCTAAATCGAATGATGTGAAGGTTTTGGAACAAGAGCAAGTGATTGTAGAAAGCACTGCACGGGCGACAGATAGCAGTGTTAGGAAAATCACAACTGTAGACACATTTAAATTCCACACAAAAAGTAAGGAAGGATGTGTGTTGAATTGTGTTATTGACCATTTTTTGGGTTATTGTAGCAAATTCAAGGCTCTCAATGGAAATGAGAGATTCTCGCTGGTAAAAGCAAAGAACATATGCTTGAAATGTTTAAATAACGGGCATAGGGCTTTTACCTGCAAAAGTGAAGGATGCAAAACATGCAATGGTGCGCATCATACATTATTGCATGGGGATGATATGTGGGAAAGTGTCATAATTAAAGACACCAAAAAAACCCAGCCAGTCCTTTTGTCAGCAGAGTGGGAGATAAGATTTACCCAAACACTGGCGTTGCAAAAGGAATCGCTAAGGCGAAATTTTGAATTCAAAGAAATTCAGGCCAGAGAACGGCATGCAAAAGGGGAATTTGCAGTAGTAACTAAAACCCGGGTCCCTGTTTTAGAAAAGAGACTGCAGGAAAACAAGGGGCTCTTTGGGATTCACCTGGAGCAGATTAAACCGAAACTTAATCCTTTTGTAACCAAAAATTTTTCATTACAGAATCAATGGAGAAGGAAGATAAAATGGGACAATGAAATGCCAAGAAACATGATGCTGGATTGGTGGAAAATTGGATGCGGTTTGTCATATCGAAGGGAAGCATTGGCCATTTTAGTAAAAGATATACAACCCAAACACCTTGAGATGGAAAAGCTTAGAATGTTTAATCCGAAAATAGTCAAAAGGGAAGTTATTCGAGTAGGAGGGCGAAGTGAAAATAGAACATTAAGCTTCGAAGAAAAGCATCCAATTTTGTTACCTTACAGGGTGTTAACACCGGGTCAGTTTTCAGTTGAGAAACCGCTATCCACGCTTGTCGATACTGGTGATAACCTAGGTTATCACGGGCTGCGGGGCCACTACAAGGCAGTGGAGCAAATGGGAAAGCGGTGGTTATCCGAGTGTGTAACAAAACTAAACAAATGGAATAAAAGGAAAAGTGGGTCCGTCAGTAACGAACCAAATGGATTAGATCTCATAAAAGAGGAAAACGTTCCCTCAATTAATTTGAGTAAAGGTTGGGCAATCAGAACCATTATGAGCGAAGACAGCTTGTGTAGAATGGTTAAAGTAAAGACCAGCACTGGAGTATCAAAAAGATGGATACAAAGTGTTTGTCTATTTCCTATCGGAGAAGAACCGATAGGAGGAAAGAATGAACTGAGAAATGCCAGAAGTAAAGAAAATGAATTAAGAAAGTCAAGCAGAATGAAAAATATAAATTGTTGGTTCACATTATTGTCACTTCTCTGCATACTATCACCCAGGTATGGGTATATTAGAATTGATTATTTTAAGGAAAAGGCAGGGATTTTCTTCCAACGCCAAGGCATCGTGGGACTGAGCCCAACATCATGGAGGACAATGGCACATCTAGCAGGCTATGGAGCACACAAGGACAAGCTGCAACCACTATTCGGCGCCTTTGAATATCGGGGAAAACGAATCCCTAACACTAAATACAGCGAGCAGACAAACCAGCGGCTTCATTTTAAGTTGACCGGTACCAGACGAAACCAAGAGGCAACCATCTTAAGCATGCTGAAGAATGGTAGAGCAAGTCGCAGCTGTCCACTAGCATTCATGCGGATGATATGGCATTCGATGTTCGCACTGATGGATGAAGAGCCTGATGATTCCCAAGTTCAAAAAATCCAAAACGAACGGGAAAAGAAGAATATCTTCTGGAGCTAGCACGAAACCAATCATCAATTCACTACATGACGATGGACGTGTTATGGAAGCCAAATGATGTTATCTGTAGCAACTTTTCCGCAATCAAAAAGGCAATATCTCAATTAATTCATGCCACGAACAATGACCTACTGAAGATGTACTCCTCAATATAAGTACAGCAGTGACGAAATCGCTTAGAGCTGTTAAACAAATGCAGCGAGATTTCGTCGAACTCATACGGAATCCAAAGGGCAAATTTATAGAAAGATTGCTGCCTTTGGACCGTTTCCAAGAAGAGATATACCACTACCGAAGGAGAAAAAAGATGCTACTCTGGCCGCAGCTGGATCCACTTTACAATTTTAATGCAGTACCAATATGCGAAGTTCAGCTGCTATTAAAAATTCGAACGTTGCCATGGATCTGTGAAATCAATATGATGCCGTTACGAAGTTTCTAATACCAGCTACATACAGCAACCTCTTGGATGACCGCCGTGACCGAAGAAACACCATTTGAATTGATCTGTAGCAATGACCACTACACAAAAACGCTACAGGATCAAGGTGAAGTGCAGCTAAAGCCGGGATGCCACATACCAGCGCTGGAAGTCAGCTTATTTGCGTATGACCAACACACGTCCGATATCAGCTACATGACTCCAGTGATGAATATCAGTAACTATCTACCAACCCATTTAAAGATAAGGGATGAGTTAGAAGCATTCAAGATCTCGAAGATACCTGCGCCGAAGACAACACTTGGTTTCAATTCACATGACGCCTTTTATTGCGGCATGAGCATCACCAACTTCATGCTGCTGTGTCGCAAAATCCTGCATCCTCAAGAAGATCTGCTGTGCCACAACTCGAGACATCATTCAGTCGGCGGGCTCCCATTCGGGCTCTATTCCTTGGCACGTATGTTGACAAAAGTATAGGGTAGCATTATAAATTTTACGTAAAAAATATTTACATACAATTGAAGATAAGCCCGTATTAGAAATAATTACATACATACATACATATATGAAGAAGGCAGTCAGTTCAGTTCTATTGAAAGGATACATCCTTTCAACCCGGGCAGTATGTTAAGTTATTAAAATACCTAGCGATAACGGCAGTGTTCGCCGAGAAATACTGATTGCGGTAAGCACGGCAAATGATCGTCCTTCCAGGAAAGGGACGAAGAAAGTGTGACATTACACATACGGTTCGCTGACGATTGATGCACATACGATCTTTTATGGGAAGAGCCATAAAAGATTGGAGTGACAGCAAGCGACAACGAAGAGCAGAACGCCCCTGACCTGTTAGCAACCTCCCGCTGAGGAAGAGTCGATTGAGCGTGTGAATAGATTATCGGTATCGCAGATGCACTCTTATCTGTTAGTAACCTCCCGCTTAGAAAGGGTCGGTTGAGCGCGTTTTACGACGCTAAATATAGTTATCGCTTGGTATTTTCTAGATAGCACTTAAGATATATGTACTGGAGCCGTATGGCACCATGTACTTAGGTAGTATTTAGGTAGGTTAAGATTTTGATATAAATAAACGCTTCAGGCAACTGAAGAAGCACTCGTGAAAAGAACGTCTTTTAACACTCCCTTAGATTTGTCAAGTACATATACAAGTACATTTTCAAGGGATATGATTGTGCGAATGTCACCATCACATCAGAAGGCGCAGCGGAGCTTCGATATGAGAACAAAAATTTTTTGGACTGTCGATACATGAGTGCTCCTGAGGCAATGTGGCGCATAAGAGAATCAAAAATGCACGACAGATCTCACTCAGTCATGAAACTACCTGCCCACTTGCCGAACCAACAACGAATCGTTTTTGAAGAGGGTCAAGAAGAAGAAGCTCTTCTTGCTGCAGAAACTGGAAGGACAAAACTCGAGTCATGGTTTCTCCTAAATCAAAATAATGTTGCTGCTCGAGTCCATCTCTATACCGACATCCCTTATCACTTCGTTTATGTGACCATTAACAAGAACAGTCAATGGCGAGAACGCCAAAGAGGAGGTGAGAAAACCGTCGCCCGCATGTATACGGTTAGTCTGAAAGATGGGGAGCGTTTCTACCTACGTCTCTTGCTCTTACATGTTCGCGGAGCCACAAGTTTTGAGTCCTTGCGCACGTTTGATGGAGTTTTGTATGAAACATTCAAGACAGCAGCAATAGCGAGAGGTCTTTTGGAGTCTGATGAGGAATGGGATCAATGCCTGACTGATGCTGGAACTTACTTGATGCCCAAACAATTGCGTGAGATGTTTGCGTACATATGCATTTCCTGCCAACCCTCTCGACCCCTTAAATTATGGCAAGATCACTTGGAAGACCTTACTCTGGACTAAATGCGAACGAAAACAGCGGATGTATCGACCAACCTTGCTCTTCATGACGTCAATTTCATTCTCAGACAACATGGAATAACCTGCTCTTCTATTGGATTTATTTATTTATTTACTATTAGTAGTCTAGAAACAATGTGTTCTTACAGACTAAATGAAACTATGAATATTTATTAACAAAAGAAAAAGGAAAGATTACATTACAAAGCAATTGAATTAAGCATTTCCTTAAATTTAGTTTTAGGAAATGAAAAGTCTAGAGAACTTGAGAACAGATTAAACTCGGTAAGTGCTCTCTCCATAGGTGCATTCGAGGCATAGTTAGTTTTAGAACGACCTACGGAGAATACTTCATGACTTCTAAGAGTCCTGACCGGAATAGAAAAAGGTATTCTCTCAAGTAGAACTGGACAGTCTAAGGCACCGCGAATTATATCAAACACGAAAGTGAGAGAGAGAATAGCTCTTCTAGTATGAAGAGACTTCAAATCAATTAGCTGACACCTTGCATTATACGGCGGAATATGATCATGGAAATTTAGCGAACGAAGAGCAAACCGAACGAAAACTTTTTGTAAGCGCTCCAATCTTTTAATGTGGCAATCATAATAAGGCCTCCAAATGAAGGCTGCATATTCCACTTTGGGGCGAACAAGGGAGGTAAATAGAAGTTTTAAAGTATATGGATCAGAAAAGTCTGAGCTAAATCTGCGAATAAAAGCAAGGGTTGAGTAAGCTTTAGCTATGGCGTAATTTAAATGGCTATTGAATAAAAATTTTGAATCAAAGATGACACCAAGATCGGAAAATTCAGTTACAGACGTTAAAGGAGAGCCGCTGATTTGATAGGAGGTAAGGAACTGAGTGCGCGATTTAGAGAAAGAGAGTTGGAAGCATTTTGAGATGTTTAAAGATAACTGATTTTTGTGGCACCATTCTGTAACATTATTGAGGTCTGATTGCAGATTGACTGGATCTAAAGGACTGTTAATGGTGGTGTAAATTTTTAAGTCATCGGCATAAAGAAGTAAGTTAGAGGAGGTGAAACAACTTGAAATGTCGTTAATAAAAATAACGAAAAGGACCAAGAATACTACCTTGGGGAACACCCGAAGAAGCTTTAAACGGCATGGACGAAGTATTATCAACAACCACAACACAGTTACGGTTGGAAAGATATGATTTTATCCAGAGCAAAAAGGTTGAATGAAATCCCAGGTTTGCCAGTTTGTGAACTAGAATTGTGTGACTAACTTTATCAAAGGCTTTGGAAAGATCAGTATATACAGTATCAACTTGGAGGCCCTGCCTGAAAGCAGAGATACAATATTCTGAGAAAACCGCGAGGTTCGTGACTGTTGATCTACCAGAGATGAAGCCATGCTGGTTAGGAGAAATTAAACTTTTGATTGAAAAATATAATTTCTTTTTAACGATGCATTCGAACAACTTTGAAACAGAAGATAGCTTAGAAATAGGTCTGTAATTAGCTATATTATTTTTGTTACCACTTTTGAAAATAGGCGTAATGGAGGTAGTTTTCCAGGCATCGATAAAGACCCCAGATTCAAGCGACTTATTAAAAATTTTCAGAAGTAGATAACCAATAGATGCACAGTTCTTAAGTAAACAGGAGGATAATCCATCGCTATCCGTATGCGTAGAGAATTTGATATTTTGAATACCCTCAATCACATCTTCTTGGGACAGGGATAGTGAACCAAAATTAGTGGATTACCAGTACCTACGGGAAATGCGCCAGGAGAAGTCCACGTGTACAATCAGGAAGAACAAGTGCGAATGGCGAATGAACAAATTGAGAAGCTTAACCCAGCCCAGCTTGCAGGATTTCTCAAAGTCATGGTGGCAGTTGAGAACAGTCACGCTGAATGCAAGCTTTTCTATCTTGATGGTCCTGGTGGCTCAGGAAAGACATTCCTCTACACCACCCTGATGGCATATTTTAGAGCACAAGGACAAGTCGTATTGCCATTTGCTACAACTGGAATTGCAGCCACTTTACTGGATGGAGGACGCACTGTTCACAGTGGTTTTAAGCTTCCCGTTCCACTGCTCGACAACTCGGTTTCATCAATGTGATTAACCTCTCCCGAAGCAGCAGTTTTACGTGAAGCCATCCTAATTGTCATCGATGAGATCACCATGCTCCCAAAGAATGGACTCCGCTGCATCGACAAGCTCTTGCGTGAGATAATGAGCAACGAGACAAGTTTTGGTGGAAAAGTCTTAGTTCTCGGTGGTGATTTTCGCCAGACGCTGCCGGTTGTACAAAGAGGAACTCGCACAGAAATCATAGAGTGCTGCATCAAATCAAGTAGATTGTGGAATCAATTTGAACAAATCTCTTTAACTACAAATATGCGCAGTGAAGGTCAGGACGACCACAACAATTGGCTATTGCAAGTCGGCTCGGGAACTTTGCCATCGCCAACATGCATCTATGAGGCAGACACAATTGAAATTCCTACCGCGATGATCACAAATGAAAATCTCATTGGCGCTATCTTTGGAAACATTCATCAAATGTCTACTGATGAGCTGGCAAAGAGAGTCATTGTTGCTCCTACCAATGCACAAACTTTAGAGATGAATCGTAAAATTATCGACTTGAATCCTGGCGTCCCTCAAATTTATTACAGCGCCGATTCGATTGTCAGCGAGGACCCTAAAGACGCACTCAATTTCCCCGTTGAATTTCTCAATGAACAAACGCCTTCTGGAACACCACCTCATATCATGCTGCTTAAAAAGGGTGTCATCATCATGCTGCTTCGGAACTTGAATCCCAAGAAAGGCCTTTGTAATGGAACGCGATTAGTTGTTGAGGAGCTTCCACGTAATTTCATCAAAGCAAAAATCCTTTCTGAGTGCAACAAAGGAGACTCCGTTCTGTTTCCACGCATTGATTTGGCGCCAACAGAGACAACTCTACCATTCGTCTTGAAGCGACGACAATTTCCAGTAATTCCGGCCTACGCAATGACGATCAACAAGTCGCAGGGCCAGTCTTTTGATCACATTGGTATTCATCTTGAAACAGCAGTCTTCGCCCCCGGTCAACTTTACGTTGCTTTATCCCGCTGAAGGAATTCAAACAGAGTCAAGGTGTTCATCGAGCCCAATCCTCAACAAGGACCTCTTCTCAACGATACCCGCCAATTCACACGCAACGTAGTTTACACAGAGATCTTATAAGACAAATTGATTTCTACTGCGTATTTTTTGTGTTATTTTAAAAATTTAAAATAAAATATCGTCCTATTTAATGTTTTTAATGCAGACCGGTTACCTGGGCCATGCTTTTCATTAAAATAAACTACTCTGTAAATGTGATTGATTTTTAATGTTGAAATGGTTTTTGTTAAGCCAATAACACAATTTAACGAATGATGATTTAATAAATTTATGATGTTTCCAACTCATATCTTGATTTAATTCATTTGATTTAAAAGCGTTATTGAGTCAGTGGGCGCCAGGGGCGCCTTTTCAAAACTAGTAATTCATAACCATATTAAAATGTTATACCTATGTACATGCGCATGTACATATATATAATTCAAAACCAAAATACTTCTGATTAAACTAACCTTGAAAGACTCTTCTCCTTCCAGAATAACACAGTAGTCTTCTTCTTGGGACAAATGTTGATATTTCTCACATATAGGTTTATTTTCCACATCTCCGAAATCTGCTTTAACTTGAGGTAAAGGTTTTTCTGCATTATCCTTACCGCAATAAGAAGTTTCCATGACGTTGGATTCAAAGTTTAGTATATCGGAAAACTCTTTTTTGAGTTCACATTCTGTAGAGCTTAAAATGTGTTTTTGAGATTTCTTATTTTCGTCAGGAAAACAATAAACTTCAATGCCATGTTCATTTTCTAACGGATAGAAGTCCGTAACAAAAGATGGGTCTGATGGTGTCACAATTTCCTGCAGCGCATCCGCCATTAGTAAACTGACACGCTCCTGCTGCTTCTGAGTTATAACTGGCTGTGTATCAGCATCTGCGGACGAAAATATGTCGTCTTCGGAGTAAATAGATGACTCAAATGACAAATTGCTTTCTTCATCATCATGGGAATCAATGAAGTCACCATCTTTTGCAATATAAGCAATCAGTTGCGCTAAAGCACTTCCAGAATCGTAACAAGTTCTTAAATGAGCATCATGTATAGAGCATCTTAAGTCCACATTAGGACAATTCAAATTTTTTGAATCATTAAGCCACAATGATATATCAAATAAGCCAATGTCGAGTACGGGCACCAGGTTACTCGAATCGATATATCTTATTTTGAAATCTGTATAGCCCGAATTCGAAATGCCCTAAAAATAATCACAACTTTTTATATAACACATTAACTAATCCAACTGTTTACATACGAATGGTGCTATTGATAGAACACCTTCCTCCACTATAAATCGCAAATTGCAGCCACTTACAGATGAAACTACGTTGCTGGTAACAGTAAATGATCCAAATTCCATGACAGCACGATATGGAAAATTTCTAGGTCTGGAAAAAATATAACGTCATTATATATTTAGTATGTACAAATAGCGCATGTGAACGAAAGACTGGCTACAATTAGCATCAAGGGGTAATTTCTCAACATCAGCCTGATTTGCGCGCACGCTCAGACAGAAGAGAAGGACGAAGCAACTAAGGATGCGTTCAATGCGAGACACCAGACAATGCTCGGACTTTACCACTAAAGTGGTAGATCTTTCACTTTATTTTTGAGAATTTTGAATTTTTTCCCACTTCTACTACCCAGCTCTGAAATTTACCACTTTTTATCATATTCTTTTATGTTCTGTCTGTCAACGTACTTTCTGACAACATGCAAATTGTAATGCACTTTAATAAAAGGAAATCAGTATGGTAGCACTCTTATCTGAAGACGTGATATATTTCATATATCATAGTATTTTATATATGATAGTTTTATTACGTTAACTAAATCATAAATGTATACATGTGGGATTTTGAATTTAAGCAGTGAAAGTTTATTTATAAAACAATAAATATTCAGAAAATGAATCGTTGTAATTAATCGATGAAACAATGAATTTAACAAATTATTGAAAATGAATACTTCGGTAACTATAAAAGATATATATGAGCAACGTCCACGTTAGCAACGTCCGCGTTAACAACTGTCCTCGGCGACGGTCAATCGTATACTGCCTCGTATCAGAAAATATCAACTACACCACACTCGGTCATCCAAATTACTCAACTGCCTCAGGTGAGTGGTTGTCGGCCAGATCGTCGTCGTAGATATCGCTACCGTCTTCGCCCTCAGAGACTTCATCGACTAGCCATGGTTTCATCTTGTCCACGGTGCTGTTTGTTGCCTTCGGGCCCTCGTGTTGGCCAACCTTTTCCATTTCGTATCTGTCGAACCTTTTGTCTGCCGTTATACGATGCGGACCAAAGAATTCTGGGTGAATTTTAAGCCCCGTCCCGAACTGCACGCGCTCGATAGCGACCATGTCTCCTACTTGATACTTCGTTGCTAAAAGTGTGTCTCCTTTCGGAAGTAGCTCTTCTTCCTTCCCTCGTTTACGGTCAGATAAATTACATTTAATGCAGTTGGCAACACATCTGTCGATTCGGCGATCAAGATCAGGTATGTACAATTCTCTCTTCAAAATCTCTTTCAATTTTTGATATCCAAAGTGGCCCCTCTCATGAGCTTTGCGTATCACAGACGACCTCATTGCCTCTGGAACGACATAAAAAATATTATTATAAACCACTTTACACAACATACCATGGTGGATTGTAAAGTCCTTGTATGGCCCGTTTTTAAGTATATCAAAAACGGCAATCAGACTATCATCTCTTCGTTGGGCCTCGGATAATTTTTTCAGAAAGTAACTTTCTTCTTGCAGGCACATAACTTCTGGGCTGCGGCTTAGAGCATCAATATGCCTTGTTGCGAGGTCTCTTTTCTTCTGCGTGATTTGTTTGTCGACGACTTCTTCCTCTACCGGCGGCGAACGTCGTGGTGGTCGATATATCGGCTCTTCATCGATCGGCAAAATTTGCATCGGTACCGGAGAGTTTAGCGACTGCTCCTGTAAATTGCTTGCGGTAAGTTCCCGAACAACCTTACGGACCGGGTGACCTGTTACACCGACATCGGTGGCATGCTGCGTTTCGTTAGCTATCTCGTCATTCAGTTGTGCAAAATAACAACCTGCCTCCATATTGCTCTCAAGTTCAGGCGGCGTCGTATCTTCGTTATTCTTAGCTATGGTGACTCGGCCACGATCAATTTTAACAACAACTTTGTTAAGCAGACTCATACCAATGATCAGGTCTGCATTGATGAAGTTGCTTTCAACGATCCAAAACTCTACATCGTCGAAGTCAACGCCGTCTACACAAACGTCAGCTCTGCAGAATTCCTCGGTTGTGATGTTTGCTCCTACACCGCTCAGCGAAACACGTGCGCCTTTAGTAAAATTGCGTGGACGGATTTTGTTCAAGTGACATTTTTTCAACACACAAATATCGCTTCCCGTGTCAATTAATCCGCAAAGTGTGACACCGTTCACCACAACTGGGTGCATCATGTTGGCCTTCTGCAAAATATTTGATGACGCTTTCGTTAACATCGGACAGTCTAGTCGTTTATGACCGAAATTGTTGCAGCCGAAGCATTTTGGCCCTCTCGACTTCTGTGGACAGGAATGACATTCGTGCTCCGTGCAGTTAAAACAATAACGACCTTTACCAACGTTATTTCTCTTTGTATTTTCTGAAGAGCTCGCATCATCGCGATTAGTTTTGTGAAACCTAACCTCGTCCATTACAAACTTCATTCGCTCGTAAGCTATGAGCTTTTCTTTAAACTCGGCAACTGTTTTCGCGCCATACAAAATAGTTTTGTTGACTGCTGTATCTTTGATACCCTCAGTAACATAATGAAAAACCGAATTATTGTCCACGTTAGCTTGAGTAGCAATATCAAGCATTCGGTAAAGAAATTCGCGACATGATTCACCGGGATTCTTCTTGGTTTCGCGCAATCTTTGGTGAACGTCCCAGCTTGATACCTTCATATGAAATTCTTCCATCAAAGAGCTTTTAAGTTGGCTATATGAAATCGGCTTCGCTTCGCACTCCACAAACAGTTTGGCGGCGCCCGAAAGTGATTTTTTTGCAAACACGAACATTTGCATTTTATTCCATCGAAATGCGTTCGCATATGCCTCAAACTCCTCGAGCCATTTTGTTACTAAAACCGTGTCTTCGCCTGAATATTTCCTTATAACATTTTCGACGTCGTTCATGCTAAATCGCATTTGGCTTGAATCTTCGACTTCTTCCACGTCCACCGTATTTTGACTCCGTTGTAGTCTTCTGTTCCTAGCACTCATTTTGTAATGCGACCGATCTAGACGAAATCTCAAACTCGACTGTACTTGCAGTTGAGTCACAGCTTCAATTCGCCTGCAGTTTACGTTGTTTTTGTTCTTCTATGATGCTCACTGCAACGCGTGATCGTCATCCCGTTATGCCCAAGTGCATATGTGGCGACCCGTAGATTTTGTTGTAGTTTTTTTTTCTTTATTTACTGCATCCACCGTCTTATGTAGTTCTTTATTTATTAGTATCCACGTCCACGTTATTTGGTTTTCTCGTATGCGAAGTGCTTTACAACAATACAATTTTCTGCACTGCCCGCGATCCCGGTTGAGCCCCCAAATGTGGGATTTTGAATTTAAGCAGTGAAAGTTTATTTATAAAACAATAAATATTCAGAAAATGAATCGTTGTAATTAATCGATGAAACAATGAATTTAACAAATTATTGAAAATGAATACTTCGGTAACTATAAAAGATATATATGAGCAACGTCCACGTTAGCAACGTCCGCGTTAACAACTGTCCTCGGCGACGGTCAATCGTATACTGCCTCGTATCAGAAAATATCAACTACACCACATACATACACATAGATGTATGTATGTATTACTGTTTATTATTACTTTTTGTTTGTGAATGAATGGTTTTCACTAAGTAAATATGGAATTGGAAAATGGTTGTTGAAATCTATCACTTTTTATTCAAATCTAGCATTTTTTTTGGAAATGTAACCACTTTTAAAATTTTTTAGTCCGAGCACTGACCCGAGGACGTGTACGACTGTTGCTCGTCACACGACGTTAAAATTGCTCTCGAGGATTTTAACGATAAGCGGGAACAAGAAAACGAGATGCACAGTAATGACGCCCGAAAAATCTACCAAAAGGTTAAGCTTCTAACCGAAGGATTTGAGACCGGGGCAGCTCTTGTAGAGACGAAAACGGCAATCTGGTACCGGTCTGCTCAGAGTACACAAAGGCTATGGAGGCTTACTAGCAGCCGATGACACAAATTTCGCCAACGGAGGCAGGTTCCATATACCATTTCTGACTCCATCTCCCATATTTTGGGAACCATCCCGGATAGTGAAATTGTAGTTGATGGAGATTACAATGTCCACAACTCCAAGTTTCTGGCACACTGTAGCCACACAACCCCCGAGGGATTGTATGTATGTCAAGCTTTTTGAGTATAAAAAATTATATAAAAAAAAACTTTTTAAAAATAAGCTTTAATTTATTTAATGTACTAAAAAGTAGAAAATAAATTGTTTTTAAGTCACCTGTATCTTACTATCAATAAAAGCTTGCGGCGCTCATGTGTTCAATATTTGTCAAACAGTTACCACAATATTTTATTTAAATAATTTTTTGCAAATAGATTCTAGTAATGAAAGATATTTTGAATATGGATATTGAGCGCACAAGCTTTTATTGATATTAAGATACAGGTGACTTAAAAACAATTTATTTTCTACTTTTTAGTACATTAAATAAATTAAAGCTTATTTTTAAAAAGTTTTTTTTATATAATTTTATTTTCTACTTTTTAGTCTTCCATAAATTCAATTTTAGAGTTCTGAAATTTTTCGCAAAAAGAATTTAAAACTTGCAGAGCAGTACACAATATTTAGGGTATTCATAGTGTCTCCTATCGTCATATCCTCAATTTAACAAATAATACGGCAGTGATCGACCCTAATATTCGTGGCATATTTGTGACGCGGTGAGTTGTTGCTATTTTGCCAGCAGGGCGCGGCAAGTAAGTTCCTATCGTTTTTCATTGATGTGTGGTGTACCTATAGTTATAAAGTGAAGCCCAAGTGTGTAGTTGCTTGAAAAGTGCCACGCCCCTTGTCCTACGCCCATAAAATTTTACCAGTGGGACGAAGCATCCAAGAGGGGCCTGTATACGGAACTTCAATGCTGCACGACCTTTAGTTCTAAAGCTATTCTATATAAACGATTTTGTTTGTATGGGCGGTGCCACGCCCACTTGTCCACTGCCCGTCTTATTTTCCCAGTAGAAGGATATGGATATGTAGTAAGTTCCTACCGAGTTTCATTGATGTGTGATTTGTAGTTCTAAAGTTATACACAAATCTGGAGTTGATAAAAAAAAGTGCCAAGCCACTTATCTTACGCCCATAAAATTTTACCAGTGGGACGACGCATCCAAGAGGCGACTGCGTACGAAATTTCAATGCTGAACGACCTTTAGTTCCAAAGATAATCGAGAGCAAAAATTTGGTTTGTATGGGCGGTGCCACGCCCCCTTATCCAGTGCCCGCCTTATTTTCTCAGTAGAAGGATATGTAGTAAGTTCCTACCGAGTTTCATTGATGTGTGATGTGTAGTTCTAAAGTTATACACAAATCTGGAGTTGATAAAAAAAAGTGCCACGCCCCTTATCCTACGCCCATACAATTTTACCAGTGGGACTACACATCCAAGAGGCGACTGCACTTTAGAACTTTAGAACTACACATCACACATCAATGAAACTCGGTAGGAACTTACTACATATCCATATCCTTCTACTGAGAAAATAAGGGGGCGTGGCACCCCCCATACAAACAACGTGTATAACTTTAGAACTACACATCACACATCAATGAAATTTGGTAGGAACTTACTACATATCCATATCCTTCTACTGGGAAAATAAGACGGGCAGTGGACAAGTGGGCGTGGCACCGCCCATACAAACAAAATCGTTTATATAGAATAGCTTTGGAACTAAAGGTCGTGCAGCATTGAAGTTCCGTATACAGGCCCCTCTTGGATGCTTCATCCCACTGGTAAAATTTTATGGGCGTAGGACAAGGGGCGTGGCACTTTTCAAGCACCTACACACTTGCGCTTCAGTTTATAATTATAGGTACACCACACATCAATGAAAAACGATAGGAACTTACTTGCCACGCCCTGCTGGCAAAATAGCAACAACTCACCGCGTCACAAATATGCCACGAATATTAGGGTCGATCACTGGCGTATTATTTGTTAAATTGAGGATATGACATATGACGATAGGAAACACTGTGAATACCCTAAATATTGTGTACTGCTCTGCAAGTTTTAAATTCTTTTTGTGAAAAATTTCAGAGCTCTAAAATTGAATTTATGGAAGACTAAAAAGTAGAAAATAAAATTATATAAAAAAAAATGGATATTGAGCGCACAAGCTTTTATTGATAGTAAGATACAGGTGACTTAAAAACAATTTATTTTCTACTTTTTAGTACATTAAATAAATTAAAGCTTATTTTTAAAAAGTTTTTTTTTATATAATTTTATTTAGGAACTGAATTATGGATTTAATATTGTCTTTGCTAGGGTTGGATATGGGAATTAGAGGGCTTAAGTTATTGAATATTTGTCTGCGTTGGTAACTGAAACGGGGGCAGTTAGTCAAGATACTTCCTTGAAATTTTATGAGTGCCGAGGATAGCACTGAGCTAGAAACTTTACTAGTCGCTCTATCTCTTGGACCAACAGCAACTACCAACATGGCAACTTCAAACCTAATTCAACAGAATATTGCTAACATCGAAAAATTTGACGGCAGCAGGAGCAGCTTAGCGTTCTACATTTCCAGCATAGAAGCGGTGCTGCCCTCGATCGCCGCTTTGCCTGCAGAAGAAAGGGCTCTGTACTTCAACAATATTTTAAGGACTTTAAAAGGGGAAGCTGCAACAGTGGTGCGCCGAGAGCAACCGTCGGATTGGAATACATTAAAACAATTACTTATCGATGAATTCGGTGAGCCAATTTCAATTCCAATGCTAATTCTTAATATAAACAGTATAAGATATAAAAAAAGTGTTAAAGAATTGTGTAACAATCTAAATGACGAAATTTGTAAAGTGAAAGACAAAATTAAACGAAGTGACTTAAATGTTTCCGAAACAAAATTTTATGAGCAAAATTTATTTTTGAAAAAAGAATTGCCAAACCACTTAACTAGCCATTTAAACGCGAATTTAGTTGCGGATTTTCGTTCAGCTTTATGTGTATTACGG
Source organism: Neria commutata (assembly GCA_963457695.1). Classification (NCBI taxonomy): domain Eukaryota; kingdom Metazoa; phylum Arthropoda; class Insecta; order Diptera; family Micropezidae; genus Neria; species Neria commutata. The sequence continues at coordinate 38,963,695 of OY735245.1, forward strand.
AATAATGATGTTTATGATGAAGCTCAATATAATTATGCCAAAAATTTAAATTTAAATTGCAAGCAGTTGCAACATCAGCCAAATTTTCATAACAAAAATTACATGAGTAGATATCCAAATTCACCTCAAATTGTTCAATATCATTCAAACCCTCAAAACCAACCTATTTATCAAAATCCTTTGAAATTCCAAAACTTTCCAAATAATAATTTCGTGAGAAGAAATTTTAATTCATTTGCACAACCGCAAAATTTCAACAGTCTCCCAAGACAAAATACAAATTTTAACCAGAATAACAAAAGACAACGCACCTACGACTCAATTCAAAGTAGATTACGCAAATTTGGCGTTCCACAACCAATAGAACTCGATGAAAATTTTCATTTGAGAGCCTCGGAAACCGGCCAATTCTTAAATTAAACACAGAAAACGGTAAATTATAATGTTTAATCGACTCCGGATCCTCTGTAAGTTTAGTAAATCCAAACTTGTTTTTATAAAAAATTATAAAAACAGACAAAAAATTTATCAAAACAATTAGGGCCAGTTTCACAGTGGATGTTTAAATCTAATTTGCGAATTGAGTTTAAATCTAGTTTAACTTTCCTTGAGTTTCACAGTGCATTTATTTAAACACGGAATATTTGACATTTCAAGGTTGGCACAACTTGCTAAAAACATATGTTCAATTGTTCAATTGTGGAGGCAGCGCGAACTAAAAACTTTTCGGCGGCCGAAAGAAGTAAATTATTGGATATTGTAAGTGCAAAGAATGCACAGTTTATATTATTTATGATACTACGGGATCATTTTTATGTGCTATACCATGCAGTTTTATGTTTAATTTGATCTCTTATAAATTGCAATATTGTCGACGCAGCTTGCTTGCACATCCGAAATCAGCTGTTTCTTTGTTTTCGATTGCAACTCTGTGGCGTACTTAAATATCCACAATCGGCTATTTAAATCGTATTTAACTTTCAACTGTGAAACTGAAACTCCCTATTAAAACTACAATCAGAGTTTAAATATCCACTGTGAAACTGGCCCTTAATGGCACCGTAGAACTAAATTTAATACAAGCGATAAAATTTCCAAATATAATTGAGGGCAATTTTAAATTTTATATCCTAGCTTTTTCAAAAAATATTACATACTTTTAGGAAGTGACATCCTTAAAGTTCTGAAAGCAAAACTAGATTTCAGCAATAATACTATCACACTTAATGACAAAACGTATGAAATTCTAATCAACAGTGGTGTGGATGATTACAATCACGCCATAGAAAACGAAGGCCTTAAACTGGAAAACGAAGTAAATAAATTTAGAATTGATCACTTAAACTGTGAGGAAAAAACCGAATTAAATAAAATCTTGAAAAAATATGATAAACTTTTTCATTCCGAAGGAGAACAATTAACATTCACGAACGTTATAAAGCATAAAATATATACAAATCATGAGGATCCTATTTATTCAAAATCTTATAGGTGCCCCCAAGTGCATAAAGAGGAAGTTGATAGGCAGATACAGGAAATGTTAGATCAGAAAATAATTTGTCACAGTAATTCCCCATATTCCGCACCAATATGGGTAGTACCAAAAAAGGCAGACGCCTCCAGCAAAAAAAAAATGGAGGATTATCGTCGACTACAGGAAGTTAAACGAGATAACAATTGATGACAGATATCCCCTTCCTAACATAGACGAAATCCTCGATAAATTAGGTCGGTGTATGTATTTTACCACACTTGATCTAACCAAAGGATTCCATCAAATCGAGATGGATTCGGAAAGTAGAAGAAAAACGGCTTTCTCAACGCAAAATGGCCGCTACGAGTTTTTGCGCATGCCATTCGGGCTTAAAAATGCGCCCGCTACCTTCCAAAGGTTAATGAATACAATCTTAAAAGATTTAGTAGGAAAGCATTGTTTGGTTTACTTAGATGATATAATCATCTTCAGTACTTCGCTGCAAGAACATATCGAATCGCTCGATCGCGTCTTTAGCAAACTAGAAGAGGCAAACCTAAAATTGCAGCTAGATAAGAGTGAATTCCTTAAAAGAGAAACAGATTTTCTTGGACATATTATCACCCCAGAAGGAATAAAGGCTAATCCAAATAAAATAAAGGCTATAATCAACTATCCCATACCGAAAACGGAGAAAGAAATAAAACAATTTTTAATCTTAGCAGGATACTACAGGAAATTTATTAATAATTTGGTGAAAATTACGAATTGTCTAAAAAAATCAAATAAGATAAATTACCACGATAAAAATTACGTAGATGCTATAAACAAAATAAAAATTCTTATAAAAAATGATCCAATATTAGCTTATCCTAATTTTGAAAAAGAGTTTATGCTTACTACAGATGCCTCAAATGTAGGTTTATGGGCTGTACTTAGCCAACAAGGTCATCCGATTTGTTTCGCAAGCCGTACATTAAACGACCACGAAATTAATTACCCCACAACCGAAAAAGAATTACTTGCTCTAGTATGGTCAACCAAGTACTTTCGACCTTACCTCTTCGGAAGGAAATTTATTATAAAATGCGATCACAAACCCTTACAGTGGTTAAATAATCTTAAAGAACCTAATTCAAAACTACAGCGCTGGAAAATAAAATTGAACGAGTTCGATTTTGAAATTAAATACCTTGCCGGAGAAGAAAATTATGTAGCCGACGCATTATCCCGAGTTAAAATCGATGAATGCTACATAGGAGAAGATGAATCCGTCAGATCAGATATAGCTACGGTTCATTCAGCAGAAGAAGACAATTCTCAATACATTGCAATTACAGAGCGACCTTTTAATAATGATAATAAAACTCTTTCACACAGGATTTTTAATAAAAATCTTATAACTATTACTTATAACGATTTTAATACTGAATTTGTAGAAGAATTAATTAAAACGCATTTATTAAATAAGGCAGTGGCAATATTTATGGCCAACGATGAAGATTTTATAGTCCTTCAAAATGTTTATTCTAATCTGATAAAAAGCAGAAACAATAAAGTAGTAAGAGCGACTAAAATTCTAGAAAATATCGAGACCTATTCCGAACTGAAAACCAAAATTTTAGAAGTACACTTGGAGGGGTTACATCAGGGAATCGAAAAGATAGTCAACATATTCAAAAATAAATTTTACTACCCCAATTACGTTAAAGAAATAACGAACATTGTTTACGCCACGACGCCCTGTGGCATCACTCTGCTTATAAATAGATTAATAAGTATACGCTACTGATCGGAAGAGGGTTCAAGTGGAGCTGTCAGTGGCGCTCGGCTTCGCCGGCACCAGGCCTGACTGCATATTTCAGAGAGTCACTCGCTATTCAACCCCCGACCGAGCAGCAGCATCCCGTATGTACGTATAATGTAAGTATATTGCTATCAAATAAATCGCAACCTAAATTTATAACGTTACACCTTGCGAGTCTCTCTTTATTTTCCCCCGCTTTAAGCTAGGTTTTTCAGTGCTCCTGCCTCTGCCCATTATAAACTCCGAAGCCTCGCCAGCACCCCCGAACGGCGAACTGTGGCACCCCGGTCACTTTTGCGCCCAACAAACATTATAAACGAATGTGAACTGTGCAATAGATGCAAAACAGACCACATACCGTTTAAAATACCTTTCAAAATCACACCCCCCGTATATAAAACTCACGAAAAATATGTCATTGATTTTTGGAAATGGGACAAAAAGTATTATTTAACTTGTATCGATCTTTTTTCGAAATTTGCGACATTAGAAGAAGTAAGCTCATTAGACTGGTTGGAAACCAATAGAGCTTTACTAAAAAATTTTAACAGTTTAGGTCCACCTAAAATTTTGAAAATCGATCAGGACCAACGTATGAATAACGTAAACATAAAAAACTTGTGTAATCAACTTAACATTACTCTCGAAGTAACGACAGGAAAAACAGGCATAGCGGACATTGAGCGGCTTCACAAAACGCTAAATGAAAAACTAAGAATAATCAACACTTCAGGCGACAAAGAATTAAACTATTTAAAAATAGAACAAACTCTCTTTATGTATAATCACTCCATAGTTCATTCAACCACTGGAGAAACGCAATATACTTTTTACAATATACTTTTTAATAAAAAAGATCCTCAAACAAACCCTCAAGCCGTTAAAGAACAACGTATCAATAATATTAATAAGTACAGGAAGGATAACAAACCAGACACCAGATTTATTTTTGCAGAAAATTCTAGGAAGAGACTTGAAATAAAATTATATAAAAAAAACTTTTTAAAAATAAGCTTTAATTTATTTAATGTACTAAAAAGTAGAAAATAAATGGTTTTTAAGTCACCTGTATCTTACTATCAATAAAAGCTTGGGGCGCTCATGTGTTCAATATTTGTCAAACAGTTACCACAATATTTTATTTAAATAATTTTTTGCAAATAGATTCTAGTAATGAAAGATATTTTGAATATGGATATTGAGCGCACAAGCTTTTATTGATAGTAAGATACAGGTGACTTAAAAACCATTTATTTTCTACTTTTTAGTACATTAAATAAATTAAAGCTTATTTTTAAAAAGTTTTTTTTTATATAATTTTATTTTCTACTTTTTAGTCTTCCATAAATTCAATTTTAGAGCTCTGAAATTTTTCACAAAAAGAATTTAAAACTTGCAGAGCAGTACACAATATTTAGGGTATTCACAGTGTCTCCTATCGTCATATCCTCAATTTAACAAATAATACGGCTGTGATCGACCCTAATATTCGTGGCATATTTGTGACGCGGTGAGTTGTTGCTATTTTGCCAGCAGGGCGCGGCAAGTAAGTTCCTATCGTTTTTCATTGATATGTGGTGTACCTATAATTATAAACTGAAGCCCAAGTGTGTAGTTGCTTGAAAAGTGCCACGCCCCTTGTCCTACGCCCATAAATTTTTCCAGTGGAACGACACATCCAAGAGGCGACTGCATACGAAATTTCAATGCTGCACGACCTTTAGTTCCAAAGCTATTCTATATAAACGATTTTGTTTGTATGGGCGGTGCCACGACCCCTTATCCAGTGCCCGCCTTATTTTCTCAGTAGACGGATATGGATATGTAGTAAGTTCCTACCGAGTTTCTTTGATGTGTGATTTGTAGTTCTAAAGTTATACACACGCCCCTTATCCTACGCCCATAAAATTTTACCAGTGGGACGACACATCCAAGAGGCGACTGCATACGAAATTTCAATGCTGCACGACCTTTAGTTCCAAAGCTAATCGAGATCAAAAATTTTGTTTGTATGGGGGGTGCCACGCCCCCTTATCCTACGCCCATAAAATTTTACCAGTGGGACAACACATCCAAGAGGCGACTGCATACGAAATTTCAATACTGCACGACCTTTAGTTCCAAAGCTAATCGAGATCAAAAATTTTGTTTGTATGGGGGGTGCCACGCCCCCTTATCCAGTCCCCCTTATTTTCTCAGTAGAAGGATGTGGATATGTAGTAAGTTCCTACCGAGTTTCATTGATGTGTGATTTTTAGTTCTAAAGTTATACACAAATCTGGAGTTGATAAAAAGTGCCACGCCCCTTATCCTACGCCCATAAAATTTTACCAGTGGGACAACACATCCAAGAGGCGACTGCATACGAAATTTCAATGCTGCACGACCTTTAGTTCCAAAGCTAATCGAGATCAAAAATTTTGTTTGTATGGGGGGTGCTACGCCCCCTCATCCTACGCCCATAAAATTTTACCAGTGGGACAACACATCCAAGAGGCGACTGCATACGAAATTTCAATGCTGCACGACCTTTAGTTCCAAAGCTAATCGAGATCAAAAATTTTGTTTGTATGGGGGGTGCCACGCCCTTTCATCCTACGCCCATAAAATTTTACCAGTGGGACAACACATCCAAGAGGCGACTGCATACGAAATTTCAATGCTGCACGACATTTAGTTCCAAAGCTAATCGAGATCAAAAATTTTGTTTGTATGGGGGGTGCCACGCCCCCTTATCCAGTGCTCCCCTTATTTTCTCAGTAGAAGGATAGGGATATGTAGTAAGTTCCTACCGAGTTTCATTGATGTGTGATGTGTAGTTCTAAAGTTATACACAAATCTGGAGTTTATAAAAAAGTGCCACGCCCCTTATCCTACGCCCATAAAATTTATTGATTCATGTATTGGGCTCTAGATTAGGCATGTATGCAAAGTTTCAGATCTCTAAGTAGTCGGGAAGTGGGTGAAAAATTTATTACTAGATTTGACGACATACATACCGGATGTGAACCTAATATAAAGCTTATAAAAACTAGTAATCCGTACAAAAGAGCTGAAGTGGTTCAAACTGATAAAGGCAATGAACATTTTATTGTTAAGTTTAGAGATAAGAAAGTTAGAAAATATAAGAGTCAGTTTAAAAGAAAGAAAAAACAGATTAACAGTGTCAATTCTTCCAGACCCGAAGGAGTTGACCAGGGCCAACAGGACCAAACCGAATCAGCCATGGAAATATAATAAAATTATAAAAAAAAAACTTTTTAAAAATAAGCTTTAATTTATTTAATGTACTAAAAAGTAGAAAACAAATTGTTTCCAAGTCAAGCTTTAAACACAATCAACTCGCGAGACGAATTTTACGCGGCGAATAATGGCGTCTTGACGGCAGTCGTCGTGGAATTTCGCCCAGTGAAACAGAATCAGACCGAAATTCGCATCAGTTGATTCGGAAAAAAATCATCCCCACAACAAGCACAGAATTTAAAAAAATCCACGGAAACCACGAATTCACGAATTTTCCGAGTTGTTAAACTATAAAAATAGTTTCCGCACAAAAATTTCCAATTTCCTTACTTCAATTTATTTATTTTTCACCACTGACAGCTGAACAGTTGACTTTTTCGCAGGGCGGCAGCGACCAAATTAGAAATTGTTCTATCGCGAGACGAATCGTTGGGAGGCGAACTGCGCTAGCGTCGTCATTGTGGGCAATCACATGCGCTGCCGTGTGTTTTAATTTCGACAGCGCGCGTTCGCCGCGTAAAATTCGCCTCGCGAGTTGATTGTGTTTAAAGCTTCACCTGTATCTTACTATTAATAAAAGCTTGGGTCGCTCATTTGTTCAAAATTTTTCAACCAATTGATATAATATTTTATTTTATTTATTTTTTGTAAATAGATTCTAGTAATGAAAGATAAGTGTGAATATAGGTTTTGAGCGCACAAGCTTTTATTAACAGTAAGATATAGGTGACTTGGAAACAATTAATTTTCTACCTTTTAGTACATTAAATAAATTAAAGCTTATTTTTAAAAAGTTTTTTTTTATATAATTTTATTTTCTACTTTTTAGTCTTCCATAAAATCAATTTTAGAGCTCTGAAATTTTTTGCAAAAAGAATTTAAAACTTGCAGAGCAGTATACAATATTTAGGGTATTCACAGTGTCTCCTATCGTCATATCCTCAATTTAACAAATAATACGGCTGGGATCGACCCTAAAATTCGTGGTATATTTGTGGCGCGATGAGTTGTTGTTGTTTTGCTTGCAAGGCGCGGCGAGCTCGGCCCATGCGAAAAACCCCCGTTGCTTTGGCGCGGTGAGTTGTTACAATTTTTTTTTTTTTTTTCCGCTTAAACCAACACTCAGGGGATGCCCCCTATACATGCAAAGCACTTGTTGGTTTTGAAAGGATCATAGGTTAGGGGGTGGGGGGAAAGTGGAGTAGTAGCTGTGGACGTTTGCATTGAATTCATGAATGTTGCAATGACGTGGGAAAACTTCCGCAGGAAGACTATTCCACAACCTCGATGTGCGACCGAAGAACGAATTCTCCTTGTAATGCGTTGTGCGTTGGAGCTTTGTCGAAACGTGGTAACGATGTGCCCCGCTCGCCATACGCGTGTTGCGAGAAAACACGCGGGCAGCTGGGATAAGATCTCTTATCTCAGCAGAGCATCTACCGTTTAAATAACGATAGAAAAGGCTTAAACATCCCACGTTCCGACGGTGCTCCAAGGAATCGATAGAGCTGGCGACCCTATCGTTTCCTCTTAGCTTTATCCCGCGACGTTGGATACGGTCTAGGAGCTCCAGTTGGGTTCGTGAAGCTCCTGCCCATAAATACGAGTTGTACTCCATTTTTGGCCTAATATAGGTGGTGTAGATCAAAGATAATATAAGGAGAAAATGGCTCAACCCGTTCCAGTGCTAAAAATGCGTGACTTTAGTACAGAAAAACTAGTAGAAAACTCACTCGTTCTACCCAGAAACCTGCTCATTTTTCTCGAGCAATTCCGGCCATAATGCTGCCGTTGGTGTGGCGGATATTGAGTAAATTCGAGAACCGGTTTGTTCGGCGCAGGATAGATTGAGTTTCTTTCGCATTCCGCATGCAGTCGAATTCGACAGTATCGCTGCTGATGTCAAGCAGAACAGACCAAAGTGTGGATGTTCTGCTTGTTCTCATGTATGTTCCAACACGTGACAAAAACCGGTTTTGGGAAATTGGTTTGGCGTGAGTGCCGTACATTTCTCAATTTCTTGATTCTTTGCCGTCTTGTCAATTTTCGTTTTGCCGACTGCAAACTGACAAATGGCAATTTCCTATTAGGCAAATAATATGTTTGCTTGCCTTTAAATTTTATCAAATTAAGCGCAGTGCATTTTTAAAAAATTTTGCTTTATTTAATATTTTTTCATCTATTTTATTTGCATTGATATACATATCTTGATAAAGCGCTTTTCTCAGATTTTGCAGTTACTTTTCGTCAAATATTTTTTAAGGTCATGTTTTTTTAAAGAGCACATTAAATATACATTAATTAATCACATTTATCCAATATACATACTTATATCCCTTTCAACTCTTATTTCTGTCCTTAAGCAGCACACCCGACGGCAGCATTATTTGAGCTGTCCGTCCGTTTGTTTACATTTTTTATACACACCAGAGATCTGCAGCGAGTCGCGTTTTTGTGACTTATGCTGAAGCACTTCAACCAAAGTTCCAGTCCTAATATGAAGTAAGACTCCTATGGCTGTGACTGGAAGCATTTTGGAGTCAAGAGCAGGAAATCTTCACTTCCAAAATATGACTCTCATACTCAGCCTCACAGACTGCTATCTTCAACGAAGATAGCTGAACAGTGAACGAAGTAAATTTTGAAGCATACCGAACCATCCCTTGCCTTGCACGGACAATTTTTGTTGCGCGACAAAGACAGATAACGTTGTTTTCGGTTTGCTCACAGTGATGCCATCTTTTCAATACAGGGATGCACGAAAATACCAAATTTGGTACCAATTTAATCAATTTAAAATTTGAAAACAAAACAAAAACTAAACAAGTATTTGTAGTCGCTCACATAAGTATGCCAGGCATGTATTGATTTTTCAATTGTGAGCAAAAAGCAAAGGGTAAAAATAGAATTTCAGGCACGCAAAATGTAGTACTCGCCTGCGTTTTGTTTTCCCATTCTGCCTACGAATCCGACTTTTCGGCATAATAAATTTTCGGGTGCAAATTGCGCTGTTAAGTGAACAATTCGGAAATTTCCTCGCATTCCTCTTTCAGCTTCAGCTTTCAGAGGTGTTATATTTACAAACTGGCATCACTGCTCTGTGGTTTTTAACATCTGGTGTTGCGCGGCATACATACAAATTATTTTCGAAGAGACTCGGCTCAGAAGCATGAGCCTAGCTTCAGTTTGGTGTGAGTCTACTTCAACATAATGAAGAGAAGCAAGGCGAACGGAGATTTAAAATCTGAAGATTGGAAAAAATGTTGCAGTCCTGCTCACACTTTAGAAGGTGAGGATGAAGTGCAGTTCAAGCAAAAATGTGCTCAGGCTGCAATCCGATTTGCTTCTGAGTGACTCGTTGCAGATCTCTGATACACACTTGCCTGGGATGCTGTTTTGATTTGTGTATGTGTTGCCTGCGAATTTTTCGCCTTTTTGAACGCATTCTACCTAATAAGTATTTTTTATGTCGCGACCACTGCGGACGGCTAGGCGTGCAGGTGTTTGGCGCGGTTGTCTATGATAAGAGGTCGCTTGCAGATTTTGTTATAAAGAAACGTCATCATGTTGTGGAAGAAACTGGCCTTTGTGATCTTTAAGAACCGGTTTACGAAATAAATAAATTCGAAATTTAGGGAGGCTTTTATGAGAGAACGTACTTTTTCAATATGCAACCAATTTAGCAATTTTAAATCAAAGCAAACATTCTGAGGCCAATGTCAACAAGATCACTTGCTCACTCACTCATTAAAATGATGTCACAATAATTTTTAAGCGGTTTTCTTTCTGCATGTCGCTGAATTGAAAGAAAATGTGGAATGTAGCGTGCACCTTTTCACTGATGCAACGGAAGTAGTTTCGTTTTTATCATGGCAATGTCGATATTCTATGCTCCTACGGAAATTCGTGCAACTGAACATTTATAAGCATTGTAAACTTGAAAAATTGCACTGAACAATTTTTGCTTTTGATCTTAATTTGATATTATAGGACCAGCACTAAAAATTTTCGAAAATAGAAAGAAATGCAATTGCATCAAACTGAATTTTCAGTTTTTACCAGCCTCATCGATTTGATCATAAATTCACACAAAATAGTTAATTTATACCATAAAATAGAATTATCTCGATGAATTACAAATAAATTTGTTGAACATTATTGCGACGTCATTTTAATGAGTGAGTGAGCAAGTGATAGTGTCGACATTGGCTTCAGAATTTTTGTTTTGATTTAAAATTGCTAAATTGGTTGCGTATTGAAAAAGTACCTTCTCTCATAAAAGCCTCCCTCAATTTCGAATTTATTTATTTTGTAAACTGCTTCTTAAAGATCACAAAGGCCAGTTTCTTCCACAACATAATGACGTTTCTTTATTACAAAATCTGCAAGCGACCTCTTATCATAGACAACCGCGCCAAACACTTGCACGCCTAGCCGTCCGTAGTGGTCGCGACATAAAAAATACTTATTAGGTAGAATGCGTTCGAAAAGGCGAAAAATTTGCAGGCAACACACACACAAATCAAAACAGCATCCCAGGCAAGTGTGTATAAAAAGTGTAAACAAACGGACGGACAGCTCAAATAATGCTGCCGTCGGGTGTGCTGCTTAAGGACAGAAATAAGAGTTGAAAGGGGTAAAAGTATGTATATTGGATAAATGTAATTAATTAATGTATATTTAATCTGCTCTTTAAAAAAATATGACCTTAAAAATATTTGACGAAAAGTATCTGCAAAATCTGAGAAAAGTGCTTTATCAAGATATGTATATCAATGCAAATAACATAAATGAAAATAATAAATTTTTTAAAAATGCACTGCGCTTAATTTGATAAAATTTAAAGGCAAGCAAACATATTATTTGCCTAATAGGAAATTGCCATTTGTCAATTTGCAGTCGGCAAAACGAAAATTCAACAAAACGGCAAAGAATCAAGAAATTGAGAAATGTACGGCACTCACGCCAAACCAATTTCCCAAAACCGGTTTTTGTCACGTGTTGGAACATAGATGAGAACAAGCAGAACATCCACACTTTGGTCTGTTCTGCTTGACATCAGCAGCGATACTGTCGAATTCGACTGCATGCGGAATGCGAAAGAAACTCAATCTATCCTGCGCCGAACAAACCGGTTCTCGAATTTACTCAATATCCGCCACACCAACGGCAGCATTATGGCCGGAATTGCTCGAGAAAAATGAGCAGGTTTCTGGGTAGAACGAGTGAGTTTTCTACTAGTTTTTCTGTACTAAAGTCACGCATTTTTAGCACTGGAACGGGTTGAGCCATCTTCTCCTTATATTATCTTTGGTGTAGATAGTGCAGAGATCAGCCGGTGTAAAGTATTTTTTACAGCGCTTTAGAAAGCCTAAGCACTTGGCAGCTTCTTTAGCAATGTCGAAAATGTGGTCATTCCAGCGAAGGTCACACTTGATCGACAAGCCTAGAACGTCAAGAGCTGCCGACTCTACAATACCCACACCATCAAAGGATAGAGGAGTTTTGGAGGGGGAGGAAGTTTGCTTGTGTGAGAGACAACAGCATTGGGTCTTTCGAGCATTAAAGCTGACCCAATTCGCTCGACCCCACTCGGAGATTGATTGAAGGTCTTTGTTGAGTGTGTCATTCATATTTCGTCGCTTGCTCTCAATCTCTGCAGGGCTTGGGCGACCTGTAAATGAATATGAATGACAAAGGCTGCTGTCATCCGCAAACGAATATATAGGATTCTTAGTCAATGACAAGAGGTCATTGATAAAGACAAGGAAAAGAGTGGGTGCCAGGACCGAACCCTGCGGTACACCTGCGTTTAAGGAGTACTCATTAGAAGCGACACCGTCTATCACAACTCTAATAGAACGGCAGCTCGTTATCCATTGAGCGAAGCAATCACCGACGCCATAAGCAACTAGTTTTCCAACTAGTGCTTCATGCCAAACTCTATCAAAAGCTTTGGAGATATCCAATGCAACGACCTTGCTTTCACCGAGTTGGTGAATGGACTGATTCCATTTCTCAACGAGGAAGGCCATAAGGTCGCCCGTAGAGCGACCTCTACGGAAACCATATTGCATATCGTTAAGCAACAGATTGTCCTCAAGGTAGTTCATTAGATTGTAGTTAACTACACACTCCATAACTTTGGACAGAGTAGAGCAAATTGCTATGGGACGGTAATTGGCAGGGTCCGAAGCCTCGCCTTTTTTGGGAACTGGCTGGACGTTGGCGACCTTCCAGCAAGCGGGAAAAAACGCCAGTGGTGTACGAGATGTTGAAGAGGTTGCGCAACGGTCGCTCCAGAGATGTGGCACACTTACGCAGCACAAGGGCTGGGATGCCATCGGGGCCAGAGGTTTTGTTGACGTCAAGATTTGCGGGCATAGCACAAGGTACCCTCTCGATCGCGGGCAGTGGTTGATCGGTAACCGGAAGTGTAGAATTTTCAGCGAAGGCCGCTGCCAGCAGGTTAGCCTTATCAACCGAGTGAGTGAAGATTTGATCGTTCGCAAAGAGCGATGGAACAGACGATGAGGTCTTGTTCTTTACTCGCTTGACAAACGACCAAAAGCTTTTACTGCCCTTTTGGAGCAGCAAGACATTTTTCCGTTGGCGCTGTTCGTGCAGAAACTTTTCGCGCCTCAATGTTGCATTACAGCTGTTTCTAGCCTGTTTGCGTAAGAGTTCAGATGTGGCATTCTTATCAGAACGCTAATTTTTGAACGCTTCCTCTTTGGACCTGACGGCTTCTTTGCACGCCGCATTAAACCAGGAGCGGTCTTTAGGTTTAATGGAGATTGATTTACTGGGGATGAAAGACCGCATGCCCAGTAAAATTATTTCTTCGACCATTTTTGCCGCGGCATATATGTTTCTGTCAGCGAAACACAATTTCCAATTGAAGCGATTAAAGAAGTCGTTCAGTTCGATCCAATTTGCCTTATCGTAAAGCCACTTTAATCGCTTCGGGGCTGGAGGGGAAGCAGGAGTGGAGCTAGAATACGAAAAGGCAGCGGAAATGGTGCAGTGGTCCGAATTGCCAAGAGGTGCAAGGACTTTCATATCATACTTTTCAGGGTGCGATGTTAGAAAGAGGTCTAGAATATTAAGCCTATGCCCATCAACGCAGGGGATATGCGTTGGTTCCTTCACTAGCTGAGTCAGGTTGTTAGACTCGGCAAAAAGCTCGACGTACAATCCCTCGGGAGTTGTGTGGCTAGAGTGTGCCAGAAACTTGGAGTTGTGGACATTGAAATCACCAGCAACTACGATTTCGCTGTCCGGGTAGGTTCCCAAAATATGGGAGACGGAGTCGGAAAGTGAGTCCAACTTGTTAAAGGTGGCCTCTCTTTCCGAATTGGGGCTTCTATAGATGAAGCAGAAGTGCAGGATGTGCGACTGGATTTTGAACTTAACCCACAAGGAGCTAAATTCGGCATCCGAAGTGCTTAAATGTTGCTGACGCTGGTACGCAACATCACTGCGAATAAAAATGGCGAGACCTCTGTGAGGGGAAAATAATGGCAAAAGGCAATACCCGGGAAGATGGAAATCCAGTGGATCTGCATCCCCACCAACCTGAGTCTCGCCTAACGCCATAATGTGGGGCCTATGGAGGTTACATATGCAAATACAGTGAAGAAATTCGCCCTTAATCCACGAGTGTTGCAGAAGTCAATGCGGAAGCTTCTTGACATTTGGAACATTCACTGACCCAAAAGCAAGATAGGGTTAATTGGCGCTGAAGCGAGAAAAAATGCTGCGAAAATATGTAATGCACTGCGACAAGTGTTATGCCTTTGTCACAGTGCATTTACTTACGCAGCTTTGTTCTCAGCTAAAGCACCGTTAGGGTTAGGAGAAGAGAAAGAAAAGGAAAGTAAAAAATAACAACAAGGTAGGTACTTAGTTATCAGAAGGCATAGATAAGCCCTTTGTGTGGTCGTCTGCGGACAGCGATGCGCTGCGCTTGATGATTGCTGCGGTTGTTTTGCGGCGACGGGACTGGAAGCTGCGGGCGGCGCGGGTACATTTAAACAATTGCACTGTCTTAAACAAAGAGACGCGGACAACAAAAACGACAAAACGCCGACCGCGCACAGGTGTTGACACCTCAACGGACAAACTACTGTTTTGCGTGCAAGGCGCGGCGAGTAAGTTCCTATCGTGTTTCATTGATGTGTGGTGTACCTATAATTATATAATAATAACTGAAGCCCAAGTGTGTAGTTGCTTGAAAAGTGCCACGCCCCTTTTTCTACGCCCATAAAACTTTACCAGTGGGACGAAGCATCCAAGAGGGGCCTGTATACGGAATTTCAATGCTGCACGACCTTTAGTTCCAAAGCAATTCTATATAAACGATTTTGTTTGTATGGGCGGTGCCACGCCCACTTGTCCACTGCCCGTCTTATTTTCCCAGTAGAAGGATATGGATATGTAGTAAGTTCCTACCAAATTTCATTGATGTGTGATGTGTAGTTCTAAAGTTATACACGAATCTGGAGTTGATAAAAAAAATTTCACGCCCCTTATCCTACGCCCATAAAATTATACCAGTGGGACGACACATCCAAGAGGCGACTTCTTACGAAATTTCAATGCTGCATGACCTTTAGTTCCAAAGCTAATCGAGATCAAAAATTTTGTTTGTATGGGCGGTGCCACGCCCCCTTATCCAGTGCCCGCCTCATTTTCTCAGTAGAAGGATATGGATATGTAGTAAGTTCCTACCGAGTTTCATTGATGTCTGATGTGTAGTTCTAAAGTTATACACAAATCTGGAGTTGATAAAAAAGTGCCACGCCTCTTATCCTACGCCCATAAAATTTATTGATTCATGTATCGTGCTCCTGTTTACGCAAGTATGCAAAGTTTCAGATCTCTAGGTAGTCGGGAAGTGGGTGAAAAATTGATTACTAGATTTGACAACATACCAATGACATACCGCGGACAGAAAGTGAAGTTAATATAAAGCTTATAATATAATATGTGGATAATGCTTCTGATATCTAATATATAAAAATGAATGTTTGTTTGTCTGTTTGTCTGTCCGGCTATACAAAGCTACACGCGTTGACCGATTTCAGCCAAACTTTATACCAATATTGTTGAAGACCAAAGGAAGGCGACTAAATATAAAATTTTTCGATTCATCGAGAGGGCGTGGCACCTCCCATACAACTTAAATATTTGATTTGGCATATCTTTAAAACTACATGCCATACAACATTAAAATTCTCTATTCTGTTAGTAATTAGTCGTACCCTATTGCTGAAAAAAATTGAGGGGCGTGGGACAAGGGGGAGTGGCACTCCTTATACAACTTAAATATTTGATTTGGCATATCTTTAAAACTGCAAGTCAAGCAGCATTGAAATTCCGTATGCAGGCCCCTCTTGGATGCTTCATCCCACGGGTAAAATTTGTTGGGCGTAGGACAAGGGGCGTGGCACTTATCAATCAACTATACATTTGGGTATAACTTTAGAACAATACACCACACATAAATGAAACACGATACGAACTTACTACATATCCGTATCCTTCAACTCGGAAAGTGGGACGGGCATTGGACAAGGGGCGTGGCACCGCCCATACATCAGAATTTTTGATATCGAATATCTTTTGGCCTAAAAGTCGGGAAGCATTGAAATTCCGTATGCAGGTCCCTCTTGGATGCTTCGTCCCACGGGTAAAATTATACGGGCGTAGGACAAGGGGCGTGGCACTTTTTATCAACTATACATTTGAGTATAACTTTAGAACAATACACCACACATAAATGAAACACGATACGAACTTACTACATGTCCGTATCCTTCAACTCGGAAAATGGGACGGGCATTGGACAAGGGGCGTGGCACCGCCCATACATCAGAATTTTTGATATCGAATATCTTTTGGCCTAAAAGTCGGGAAGCATTGAAATTCCGTATGCAGGTCCCTCTTGGATGCTTCGTCCCACGGGTAAAATTTTATGGGCGTAGGACAAGGGACGTGGCACTTTTCAATCAACTATACATTTGGGTATAACTTTAGAACTATACAGCAGACATAAATGAAACACGATACGAACTTACTACATGCCCGTGTTCTTCAACTCGGAAAATGGGATGGGCATTGGACACGAGGCGTGGCACCCCTCATACAACTTAAATATTTGATTTGGTATACCTTTAAAACTACAAGTCATACAACATAAAAATTTTGTATTCTGTTAGTATTTAGTCATGCATTCACGTAAACATTTTTACATAATTTGGGTTTTATATATGTATATAGATTTAGGGTAATGGGACAAGGTGGCGTGGCACACCTCAAATGTATGTAAATAATTTGGGGTCCATGAGGAGTGAAGGGGGTCGTTACTTTAATTTTCGCCTTCCACCAAAGGAGTAATCTACATACACAGATAGTTCTGTGAGGACCTACGTATATGACTTCCCCGATTTAGACAAAACTTCACAAGCAAATAGGAAAGTCTTAAGCAAGGTCACTCAATATACATATCTTATTCCTTAAAACCACTCTAACAAATTACCCTTTACCATACCACTAACAATAATGTGGCTTTTAATACAATTTTTAAATTCCAATTTAGTTGTTATTCCCCGTATGATGTGGCACTCGGGTAAAGCCGGGTAAATCAGCTAGTTGTTCATAAAAATTCATCCAGTAATTAATCAACTCATTCAAATTACCGAAATTAGCAACAACCATGGATACCTCATTCTCGAACAAGGGAAATTATTCAAACCAATAACCTTCAATAATCATATTATCCAAATAAATAAAACCGAATTAGAATTAGCATTTAATAATCTGGTTAAAGAAGTAGAAAAAAATAAATTTTTAAGCACAGATTTAGTTTTAAAATATATGTAAATTTCAGTCTTCAACTGTTCTTCATCGTGGAAAGACGTGGAAAGACGCGCAAAAATTACTAATTGTACCTTGTGTAAAGAACCCATCGAAGTTGGTGGAATTACGTGCGGAATTTTTTCTCAAGATTATCACAGCCAATGTACTAGTGTTTCGGAAAATGTATTGCTGGTCTTAGACAAAAACGTAGAAATTTTTTGGAAATGCAGTTCATGCAGAAATAGCTCTCTTTCGAATTGCTTATTCAAAATGAGTGAAGTACTAGAGAACTTGCAAAAAATAAATGTACTGAATATAACGAACAATAAAAACAATGCTGAATGTGAAATTGCTGAACAACAATTACAACGTGTGACTCGCTCTAAAGCAAAAGAAAAAGCAAAAGAGCATCAGTCGTAATAGTAATAGCAATTAAGTCAAATATAATATCAAAAAGTGTTCCTTTAGAATTTAACAATGGAGAGCAAATTTGTGTTGAGATTTTTTTGCCTATTGAATCTTTAACTTTATATTGCTTTGTTTCATATATTCCGCCTACCAGTGATGCTACTATTTATGCGAATCATATTAAAAATATAAGCAACGTGTTTGACTTGTGTGGCGATATGTCCCATATCATCGTTCTTGGTGATTTCAATCTAGGAAACGTAGTGTGGGATTACTCGATGGATTACTAGAGGAAAAATGTTTGCTGCCTTTTTATTTGAGCAATAACAGAGATTTTGAGACTATAGATTCCCTTATATCTATGAACTTATGTCAATTAAATAATGAGAAGAACTCATTGGGTCGGATTTTAGATCTAATTTTCTTAGACAATGACTTAGTAGGAAGTCTTATGCTGGCTCAACCGCCACTCTTAAATAACAGCGTACATCATAATGCGCTGGAAATACAAATTTCATGTTTAAATTTTAATAAGCTAAACTTTTTTAAAGATGTTACTAATTCGATGAGAGATTTCGCTAAGGCAGACTTTACTGGACTCAATTCATTTTTTCAAAATACTAATTGCGATTTTATTTATGAGTCGTCTAGCTTAAAGAATTGATATAATGCGTTTACTGAAATCCTTGAAGAAGCATATACTAAATTTGTGCCATTGAAAAAACCGAAAGCCGGGAGCAAGCCAGTGTGGTTTAATAGGCGTTTGAGTAACTTAAAAAATAAAATGTGTAAGTTACGAAAGATCTATTCAACAAATCCAAAATCAAAAACATTTCAATTCAGGGCTTATAACGATTTTATCGATCGTGACCACTGTAATAATTATCTTACTGTTAAAAAAGTATCTTGAATGTAAACAAAAAAACGTTGATAATGACGTAGAAGTTTCTGAAGGTGGGAGGAGTAACGTAGAGTTTAATATTCCCTAATTTTCGTTCCCACCAAAACTGCTGACACTACGTTTACTGATCGCGCACGTTGCGCTACAACAACAACAACAATAGCAGTAGCAACATAGTTGCAGTAGTAAGCAGTCTCGGTGGAAGCGTTATGTATAAGTTAAACATAAGCTTGGAATAAAGAATAAATCAGAATCTGTTAGAACTTCAATCAAGAAGGTTCACACTTTTCACTTACATACATACATACATATTCATTTGGAATACTTATCCATTCCCCTTGCACGCACTCCCAGAGCAGGTTAATGCCATTCGGAGGCTCAGCGTAGTTAGCAAACATTTTTAGGTAAGCCTAACAATTTTAAATTGGATTTAGATCCGGATTATGTGCAGACCAATTCAGAACCTGAAATTGTTGGGTATCTAGCCAATCCCTTACAACTTTGGCTCTGTGTTTCGGATCATTGTCAAACTGAAATGTTGTTTCATGAGGATTGGTCTCAGTTTTTTTACCGTGTGCGGGATGTCAGTCATCAAAATGTTTAAATAATCCTCCTTACACATGGCTCCATAGATTTTAACCATAGATCCCACAAGGTGTTACACACCCACATCATTAACGATTCGTACAATTCGGTCGAAGGAAAAGCATTTAAGAAACTTAACATTGGCGATCCGAATGTGCAAGGAAACTATTGACAGAAATTTGAAAAATATTTTCGCAGCACATTAATGCCGGCAACGTACCAACGAGAAAAAAAAGGAATAACTGTGATTTTAAAACTTAACTGGATCACCTTTTCTACCGATATATTGACAAATCCTTCAAATTCCTGTTCTCTTTTGAGCTTCAGAGCTCACTCCACAGAAGGATCGCGCCGACGTAGTTATTTTATTTAATTCGAATAATTCCTTTCTGAGCCCCTAATACTTAGGGACTCAAACATTTTTGAAAATTGGAATCAAAGTCCCCATTCTCTACTAAAAAAACACGTGCGCTTAGACCACACGGCTAAAGTAAAACTTTTTTTGAAATTAAATAAAATTCGTGCTTTGCTTGATTGACAATCATTATATATGTTATTTTGTTTAGGTTTCTTTAATTAATTCAACACTTCTAATAGTCGAAATTTTATTTACTTAATTCAGTAACATAATTTGCATCAGTTGCATCAGAAGTTGTGATATTTAATTCTAAAGTAGAAACATTAGGCTTATGGTTTGAAAATTATGAAACATAAGTACATATGTATTTTATCGTATAACATCATAATTGGCGTTGACAATAGAATTCTTCGAAAGTGATTGTTGCTATTTTTATTGATCGCAGCATTTATTTGAACTTAAAACACATAAACCGGCTGAACGTTACTAAGAAAATTTAATAAAATATATATATTTAAATAAATAAATAAATGACCCTACAGCGCGAGCGCATTTAGAGATTTACAATTCAAATCACTGCTACAATAATCTTCACTGCTTCCATCGAAAAATATTTCGACTCGAAAAAGTGCTGCCAAATCCAAATGTAAAATTTACATTTTCGAAGACAGCTGTCAATGAAAATAAAACAAATAAAGCGGCCATAATTCTGCAGTACGGTTTCCAAAACAGTCAGGTATATAACTGCATGTGCTTTCGTTTACGATAGCAAGTTTTCCTTGGAAATTTTTCGAACATGATTCACGATACCAAATTTCGGAGGTAGGGAAATACAGGGAATAACAACCAAACTTCGAGCAGATGGTGTTGATATAAGCTATTTGGTTGGCTGGTTGGTTGGTGCACAGGGTGGCACTTTTACTAAAACCACCACTACCATTTGTCGGCAGAGGCGCTGATGCTAGTCGGAATCCAATACGAATCCAATACGAAAATTAGTATTTCCGTTTGACAAAACTTAAGCAAAGAAGATTTACTTCAAAAAGTATCTAGAAAATACTTGCTTGCTCGCCCATCGAGCGTTGTGAGCGAGTAACTTTCTAGCGCTGCTGGTCAGCTTTGTACTGACAGAAGGAATAGCTTGCACGGGGAAAATGCAAAAAAATTTTTCTATTTGCACTACTCTATTCAACTTTGTATATAAAATTAAATATGTATAAAGATATATGCATCTTAACTGACATCTAAAGGGTGTTATTTTAGACGTGTGGTTTTCAAGAAGAAATAAAACGCATATATTTTAATGTTATGGGCAAGAATTTAGCTTTATTATAAAGATAAGGGTTTTCCATTATGTTTTAAAAATGATTTCGGGCAATTGGCCGCCGCGGCTGGCTCGAATAAATTCCAGCCGAGAGGCCCAGTTTTCGACCACTTTTTGCAGCAATTGGGGCCGTATGTCAGCAATAACGCGCCGTATAGTCTCTTCCAAGGCGTCAATCGTCTCGGGCTTATCTGCGTAGACAAGTGACTTCACATAACCCCACAGAAAATAGTCCAGCGGTGTTAAATCGCAGGATCTTGGAGGCCAAGCCACAGGCCCACGACGCGAGATAATGCGCTCACCAAAATTTCATTCAATAAATTTATTGTTTCGTTGGCTGTATGGCATGTAGCGCCGTCTTGTTGGAACCAAAGGTCGTCCATATCAACATCCTCCAATTCAGGCACGAAAAAGTCATTAATCATGGCTCTATAGCGTTCCCCATTGACTGTAACATTATGGTCGACTTCATTTTTGAAGAAATATGGACCAATGATTCCCTCTGCCAATAGAGCACACCAAACAGTGACTTTTTGAGGATGTAACGACGTCTCAACAATGGCTTGTGGATTATCATCACTCCAAATGCGACAATTTTGCTTATTAACGTACCCATTCAACCAAAAGTGAGCTTCATCGCTGAACAAAAGTTTCTAGTGAAAATCGGGATCGGTGGCCATCTCGTTTTGGGCCCATTCACCGAACGTGCGACGCACAATTATGGTCGTTTAAATTCTTGCACGAGTTGGATTTTGTAAGCCCGCAAACCAAGATCCTTCCGCAAAATCTTCCATAAAGTGGATGGGCACAGCTCCAATTGTTGCGCGCGATGGCGGATGGACTCATTCGGGTCTTCTTCGATACTCTGCTCCACAGCAGCAATAGCGTCTTCGGTGCGCACTGTACGGCAACTCTGAGAATGCACATTATCCACTAGAGTAAACATGGTGCGAAACCGATCCATGGTTGCTCGAATTACCGACTCTGCTGGGCGATTATGTCGACCGAATATTGGACGCAGCGCGCGATCTGTCGCGCGAACCGAACCATTATTTTGGTAATGAAATTGCACGATTTGCAAACGTTGTTCAGGAGTAAGTCTATTCATTATGAAATGGCAAACCAAACTGAGCATAAATCAAGTGACAGCTGTCAGAAAGACCAACTCCGAAAAAAGTATTGCTTGATTGAAAACCACGTCTAAAAAAAAACACCCTTTAGATTAATAGATTTGCCTGGTCCATCATTAGGAAATATTGCAGGCCCCACATGCGCCTTAACTCTAACCTTAATATCAACGTGCGCTAGAATTCACCAGATGCCGCCATCGATTTACACCACATTGAACTTTGGAGCGCTGCCACAGCACAACGCACAGTTACACAGTTCTGAACTACACTCATAACAACTAAAAATTGCATCGCAAGCGCTACGCTCTCATAATGGGAGAATGGTTTATACTAGGACCCCCATAACGATTCTTTTAAATATAATTTCAGATTCGCAAGACTACGACGCGACGTCTTCTCGAATGACATGGCTCCCACTAAACGAGAAACACTTCAAATTTTGATGTCCATTTTCGATCCTCTCGAGTTCCTGTCGTGCTATACCATAGCGCTAAAAATACTGATGCAAGAAGTGTGGCGCTCAGGCATTGGCTGGGACGATGTTCTGTCGGAGCCGCTCCATAATAAGTGGTGCCAGTGGAAACGAATTATAAAGCTGATTACTGCATTGGAGATTCCTCGCATTTATTCAAAGTTTCTAAATGAGGCGCAGAGCGCCGTAGCCGGTGTAAGATTGGCGAAATACATTTGCGGCTTATACCGACTGCCAATTCAGGCCAGCTTCTGGTGGTCTGATTCCAAAACTGTGCTTAAATGGCTTCGCATGGACCCGAGGACCTTCCAGTAGTTCGTAATGTATCGAGTTGGCGAAATACTCGAAGACTCAAACGTAAACCAATGGATATGGCTGCCGTCCAAACTAAACCCAGCGGACCTTGCTACAAAGGTAACTACCACTTTTATGTTGCCACTTTGGTTCGGACCAACGTTTCTGGTCAGCAGGCCAAATGCGAAGATCTAGGCCCTGCTGACAACACGGAACTGCGCCATCATGTTTTTCATATCGAGCGAACATCCCAACGGCGCACACTGGCTCGTTTGGCCGAAGCACGTGGCACAAATGGCAAAAATCTTTTTTTTTTGTAGAAATATTTTGCAAAACTATTATATGTATTGGATAAGGAATTGATTGTACTTTAAGAAAGTGAAAATTTTAACTCTTATCTCAGCAGAGCATCTACCGTTAAAGTAACGATATAAAAGGCTTAAACATCCCTCGTTCCGACGGTGCTCCAAGAAATCAATAGAGCTGGCGACCCTATCGTTTCCTATTAGCTTTATCGCGCGGCGTTGGATACGGTCTAGGAGCTCCAGTTGGGTTCATGAAGCTCCTGCCCATAAATGCGAAATGTGCTCCATTTTTGGCCTAATGTAGGTGGTGTAGATAGTGCAGGGATCAGCCGGTGTAAAATATTTTTTAGGAAGCCTAAGCACTTGCCAGCTTCTTTAGCAATATCGAAAATGTGGTCATTCCAGCGGAGATTACACTTGATCGACAAGCCTAGAACGTCAAGAGCTGTCGACTCTATAATACCCACACCATCAAAGGATAGAGGAGTTTGGGAGGGGGAGGAAGTTTGCTTGTGTGAGAGACAACAGCATTGGGTCTTTCGAGCATTAAAACTGACCCTATTCGCTCGACCCCAATCGGAGATTGATTGAAGGTCTTTGTTGAGTGTGTCATTCATATTTCGTCGCTTGCTCTCAATCTCTGCAGAGCTTGGGCGACCTGTAAATGAATATGAATAACAAGAGGTCATTGATAAAGACAAGGAAAAGAGTGGGTGCCAGGACCGAACCCTGCGGTACACCTGCGTTTAAGGAGTACTCATTAGATGCGACACCGTCAATCACAACTCGAATAGAACGGCAGCTAAGGAAGCTCGTTATCCATCGAGCGAAGCTATCACCGACGCCATAAGCAACTAGTTTACCAACTAGTGCTTCATGCCAAACTCTATCAAAGGCTTTGGAGATATCCAATGCAACGACCTTGCTTTCACCAAGTTGGTGAATGGACTGGTTCCATTTCTAAACGACCTCTACGGAAACCATATCGTTAAGCAACAGATTGTCCTCAAGGTAGTTCATTAGATTGTAGTTAACTACACACTCCATAACATTGGAAGACGTAGTATATTAAATTGTGGGCATCCCCTGAGAGTCGGTTTATGTGGTAAAAAAATTTAAAACAAAATCAAGTTAATCAGGACACCTTACAATGCTGTTGTATGTAGAAGTAATCGCGCATTCCCCAAATCTCCCATCGATTTTGCATTGACTGAAGCCGGTGGCCGTCAATTGATGCACGAATTAAATACGCAACCCAGAAGCTGATACCTAGACTATTCCTCCCAAACATAAATCAGTTGTTATCAGATGCATTAAACAGGCGACGGAGCATGGGTAACAGCTGCGCTTAAAGCTCGATCACCAGATAGCTCTCCATCGTGGAATCTAAAAAATCATCGTTTATTTTTTTTTAAATACTCGAAAAACAACACGAGTTCAATGAATACCAGCGTCTGTTGCAGAACATACGGCATCATTCCGCCCTGAATAGAAATTCAGTTTTACAGATGGGTCTAAGTCTATTAAATATAACTCGTTTGCTGTTGTTCACAGCGATGATGAGACCATAAAGACAGGTCGTTTGCCTCTACAGCTCGGTGTAGACGACAGAAGCTACAGCTCTGCTTAACGCAGTTTGCAAAAAATTCAACCAAGAACGCAACCATTTGCACGGACAGCAAACCAACAATTTCTTCTCTGCTAAGTCCATCAAACAAATCATATCTTATATCATGCATACGTAGGATTATAATCGAAAACAACAGCATAAAGATTGTTGAAAGATGGCAACTCTAGTAGCTAAATCTTTCTATGCATTGAAGTTTGTACAGTGTGGCAACGTTCATATGGTGCCATGCAGTCACATCATTAGCTTTGATCAGACCATATATTTTTGAATTGTATCACTTCGTTTTCGACATTCGTGGCTTAGAAGTCAATTTTACTCTCGAATAAATTTTATAACGTGGTTGGAAAATTTCGAGTTTTAATTTCGTTTCGATTCGCTAGCTACAAAAAAAGCTTGGTAGCTTTACAAAGATAATGTGGGTTCTAGGACATGCTGGGATCGCTGGCAACGAAATCACAGATCAGAGAGCTAAATTAGCTGCAAAAGAGCCGCTCATTTATTTTCGATTCCATTGAGAAAAGGGACTTACACCCAGGGTTTGAAAAACTGTCAGCATAATAGCAACAGCACTAAAAATATGCTGTCGCTGTGCTGTGGACAGTGTTCCTTTTTGCGTAAATGCTTTTTGCTTTGCTTTGCTGCGATAAATCGACAGCAAAGCCACAGCACGACAGAAATTCATTTTTCGGTTTGCTTTGCTGTTGCTGTGGCTGCGCAGTTTTTCAAAACACAGTTACAGCGAAGCATTTTATTTTTATTCGATTCCATGTGCTATTGCTTCGACTGCGCGAAATAACAGTTACAGCAGCAGCCACAACAAAAAACAGTCTGCATATTGCTGTTGCTGCTCATATTGGCTGTAAGAAAATTCCGTAGGATGTGAATGTAATTCACCGCGATCGGAATTTTTTGATTTCTTTGACATTGTAAATTGTTTTATTAATTTATAAAACTGGGGTTCCTTTCGTTCATGAAAAATTCGATTAAATGAGGCGTGAAATAAGAAATATCTGTGGTCGCAAGTCATAACCGCTTAAGTCGGTTTTTAAAGTTTTTCAGGAGAGCAGTTCAAAGTTTAAAATTCCCACGGCAGTACATGTAAAAGTTATTAGGTTTTGATGGATAATTGCCGTCCCAAGGAAGATACAAACATGAAAATTTTACAGCATATAGATTAAGAAACGCTTAACACGATGGAATGAATAACTCAATTTCGTCCTAACTCGACTTAGGCGGTTATGATTTGTGACCATAGATATATTGTAACAGCGAGAGCAACAGCAAAGCAATAGTCGAAAATAAAATGTTGGCTATTGCTGTCGGCTTTGCTTTCAGCTGCGCACATCGTCACAGCACAGCGAAAGCATAGCTGCGGTTTTTTGTTTGATTGCTTTTGCTTTGACTTTGCTGCTGTCACTGTTCGCAGCAATAGCATAATCGAAGCAAATGAAATGAAAATTTTGCAGCATTTTCAAACGCTGCCCCTCGCCTATCCCGCGTTTAACACGCTATTCGCTTAACATGTTTTCGATTTTACACGGTTATTTAAAATCATAATTAAAAAAATTAACTTTTTAGATCATGACTATTTTAACTATATTTGGCGCAAGAAAGTACTATGAATGTATAAGCGGGATCCCCTGATTGTTGTTTAAATAAAAAAATTGTTAGCTTCAGAAACTCGCTCGCAGTAAGGACGCCTGAAGAGAATCCATACATCAGGTCGTAACCCGATAACGGCTTGTTATTGCCGAATCCAGAAGAAAGAAAGTAGAAGTGTAATGTACAGTCAATTCTCTTTTTATGCGAAATATTATTATGCGATTTCAAAGTATGCGGTTTTCCATAGGAGTTTTATGCGGCGAATGTGGCAATCCACCCGCGTTGAACGCGACTGAGGCAAGGCTTCTGGGGGCCTCAACTTCCATGATTTACACGGCTGAGCATAGCTCCTCGAGCCAATTCCTTTCGGACTTTTTCGAAAGAGTCCAGGTAGCGATTGGCGATTCAGATGGCAGCGAATTAGCTGCCTCACAAATCTGCCAGTCGCTATCTAGCCAGAGCTGGGTAAATCCAATTCCATTACAATTACAATTACATTCCTCAGTAATTGCAATTAGTAATCAATTCCTTTAGTTCACAGCAAAGGAATTGATTACTTTTTCAATTCCTTTGAAAAATTCCAAAAGTAATTTGCTTTTTTTCAATTCCAATTCCAAGGAATTTTATTTTTTGGAATTGAAATTAATTCCTTTGTAGAAATGGAATTGAAAAATTATCAATTCCATTCCATGGAATTGAAAATGTAATTGACTTTTTCCAATTCCATTCCATGGAATTGAAAATGTAATTGATTTTTTTCAATTCCTCAGAGGAATTGTGAAAGTAATTGAGAAACTGAAAGTTCATTCATGAATGTGAATTTTTTGTTGTGGTAAAAAAATAGAATCAAGATTAAGCATTGGACATTTTTTTCAGAGTTTTGCGCCTTATTTTCAGGCAAAATATGTAAATAAAAGAAAAATATTTGGAAAGAATATTAATTTTATTTTAATTGCTAAATTAGCAACAAACGATAAACAACAAAAATGCAAACAGAAAAAAGGTTTTCATTAAAGTCAGCATTTCGAAGTGATCGTCAGAGAGAGCATGGCGTCTTGGTGTATTTACAATGCCGGCAAATGAAAATAATCTCTCAACCGGCGCCGAGGAGGTCAATGGTGTGTTTGCCTTTCTAAATGCTTTTTCTAGAAGCGGTAATTCCTTCAATTTATTTAAGTTATTAAAGAAAGGATCGGCAAGGTACAAGTTGACCTCTCGTTCTATAGATAAAACGTCCGTAGTTGGCTCTGAAATATATACAATATACTGAAGTTGGGAGCAGAAAAATCTCCCATCGATTTTGCATTGACTGAAGCCGGTGGCCGTCAATTGATGCACGAATTAAATACGCAACCCAGAAGCTGATACCTAGACTATTCCTCCCAAACATAAATCAGTTGTTATCAGATGCATTAAACAGGCGACGGAGCATGGGTAACAGCTGCGCTTAAAGCTCGATCACCAGATAGCTCTCCATCGTGGAATCTAAAAAATCATCGTTTATTTTTTTTTAAATACTCGAAAAACAACACGAGTTCAATGAATACCAGCGTCTGTTGCAGAACATACGGCATCATTCCGCCCTGAATAGAAATTCAGTTTTACAGATGGGTCTAAGTCTATTAAATATAACTCGTTTGCTGTTGTTCACAGCGATGATGAGACCATAAAGACAGGTCGTTTGCCTCTACAGCTCGGTGTAGACGACAGAAGCTACAGCTCTGCTTAACGCAGTTTGCAAAAAATTCAACCAAGAACGCAACCATTTGCACGGACAGCAAACCAACAATTTCTTCTCTGCTAAGTCCATCAAACAAATCATATCTTATATCATGCATACGTAGGATTATAATCGAAAACAACAGCATAAAGATTGTTGAAAGATGGCAACTCTAGTAGCTAAATCTTTCTATGCATTGAAGTTTGTACAGTGTGGCAACGTTCATATGGTGCCATGCAGTCACATCATTAGCTTTGATCAGACCATATATTTTTGAATTGTATCACTTCGTTTTCGACATTCGTGGCTTAGAAGTCAATTTTACTCTCGAATAAATTTTATAACGTGGTTGGAAAATTTCGAGTTTTAATTTCGTTTCGATTCGCTAGCTACAAAAAAAGCTTGGTAGCTTTACAAAGATAATGTGGGTTCTAGGACATGCTGGGATCGCTGGCAACGAAATCACAGATCAGAGAGCTAAATTAGCTGCAAAAGAGCCGCTCATTTATTTTCGATTCCATTGAGAAAAGGGACTTACACCCAGGGTTTGAAAAACTGTCAGCATAATAGCAACAGCACTAAAAATATGCTGTCGCTGTGCTGTGGACAGTGTTCCTTTTTGCGTAAATGCTTTTTGCTTTGCTTTGCTGCGATAAATCGACAGCAAAGCCACAGCACGACAGAAATTCATTTTTCGGTTTGCTTTGCTGTTGCTGTGGCTGCGCAGTTTTTCAAAACACAGTTACAGCGAAGCATTTTATTTTTATTCGATTCCATGTGCTATTGCTTCGACTGCGCGAAATAACAGTTACAGCAGCAGCCACAACAAAAAACAGTCTGCATATTGCTGTTGCTGCTCATATTGGCTGTAAGAAAATTCCGTAGGATGTGAATGTAATTCACCGCGATCGGAATTTTTTGATTTCTTTGACATTGTAAATTGTTTTATTAATTTATAAAACTGGGGTTCCTTTCGTTCATGAAAAATTCGATTAAATGAGGCGTGAAATAAGAAATATCTGTGGTCGCAAGTCATAACCGCTTAAGTCGGTTTTTAAAGTTTTTCAGGAGAGCAGTTCAAAGTTTAAAATTCCCACGGCAGTACATGTAAAAGTTATTAGGTTTTGATGGATAATTGCCGTCCCAAGGAAGATACAAACATGAAAATTTTACAGCATATAGATTAAGAAACGCTTAACACGATGGAATGAATAACTCAATTTCGTCCTAACTCGACTTAGGCGGTTATGATTTGTGACCATAGATATATTGTAACAGCGAGAGCAACAGCAAAGCAATAGTCGAAAATAAAATGTTGGCTATTGCTGTCGGCTTTGCTTTCAGCTGCGCACATCGTCACAGCACAGCGAAAGCATAGCTGCGGTTTTTTGTTTGATTGCTTTTGCTTTGACTTTGCTGCTGTCACTGTTCGCAGCAATAGCATAATCGAAGCAAATGAAATGAAAATTTTGCAGCATTTTCAAACGCTGCCCCTCGCCTATCCCGCGTTTAACACGCTATTCGCTTAACATGTTTTCGATTTTACACGGTTATTTAAAATCATAATTAAAAAAATTAACTTTTTAGATCATGACTATTTTAACTATATTTGGCGCAAGAAAGTACTATGAATGTATAAGCGGGATCCCCTGATTGTTGTTTAAATAAAAAAATTGTTAGCTTCAGAAACTCGCTCGCAGTAAGGACGCCTGAAGAGAATCCATACATCAGGTCGTAACCCGATAACGGCTTGTTATTGCCGAATCCAGAAGAAAGAAAGTAGAAGTGTAATGTACAGTCAATTCTCTTTTTATGCGAAATATTATTATGCGATTTCAAAGTATGCGGTTTTCCATAGGAGTTTTATGCGGCGAATGTGGCAATCCACCCGCGTTGAACGCGACTGAGGCAAGGCTTCTGGGGGCCTCAACTTCCATGATTTACACGGCTGAGCATAGCTCCTCGAGCCAATTCCTTTCGGACTTTTTCGAAAGAGTCCAGGTAGCGATTGGCGATTCAGATGGCAGCGAATTAGCTGCCTCACAAATCTGCCAGTCGCTATCTAGCCAGAGCTGGGTAAATCCAATTCCATTACAATTACAATTACATTCCTCAGTAATTGCAATTAGTAATCAATTCCTTTAGTTCACAGCAAAGGAATTGATTACTTTTTCAATTCCTTTGAAAAATTCCAAAAGTAATTTGCTTTTTTTCAATTCCAATTCCAAGGAATTTTATTTTTTGGAATTGAAATTAATTCCTTTGTAGAAATGGAATTGAAAAATTATCAATTCCATTCCATGGAATTGAAAATGTAATTGACTTTTTCCAATTCCATTCCATGGAATTGAAAATGTAATTGATTTTTTTCAATTCCTCAGAGGAATTGTGAAAGTAATTGAGAAACTGAAAGTTCATTCATGAATGTGAATTTTTTGTTGTGGTAAAAAAATAGAATCAAGATTAAGCATTGGACATTTTTTTCAGAGTTTTGCGCCTTATTTTCAGGCAAAATATGTAAATAAAAGAAAAATATTTGGAAAGAATATTAATTTTATTTTAATTGCTAAATTAGCAACAAACGATAAACAACAAAAATGCAAACAGAAAAAAGGTTTTCATTAAAGTCAGCATTTCGAAGTGATCGTCAGAGAGAGCATGGCGTCTTGGTGTATTTACAATGCCGGCAAATGAAAATAATCTCTCAACCGGCGCCGAGGAGGTCAATGGTGTGTTTGCCTTTCTAAATGCTTTTTCTAGAAGCGGTAATTCCTTCAATTTATTTAAGTTATTAAAGAAAGGATCGGCAAGGTACAAGTTGACCTCTCGTTCTATAGATAAAACGTCCGTAGTTGGCTCTGAAATATATACAATATACTGAAGTTGGGAGCAGACCATAACAATTTTGTTCATCGCCAAAGTCATAGAAAGAGTCGATTCTTGGCTGAGTCCGGTTCTCATTTCCGCTGGCTGTATCACAGTCAACTTCACGGTTGTCTGCAACGTAGTCAACGACCATTTGCTTTACTTCGTCAACAGATCTCCTGGTCAAATCTCTAATTGAAGCAAACCACTTTAGTTTAACTTCAGGATGAAGTATGGCTGCCACAATTGCGTCTTTGACTTCCGCAGATAAGGTGAAATATTTTTCAAACCTATCAAACAATATACTATATGCACAAGTGCCAAAATTTTAAGTTCGAAGTGGTTGAAAGTTTATTGCCATATAACCCGACAGCATTCCTTTTTAAATTCCTTTGAGGAATGGAATCGAAAAAAATCAATTACATTTTCAATTCCATGGAATGGAAAATTGGAAAATGTCAATTACATTTTCAATTCCATGGAATGGAATGGAAAATTGGAAAATGTCAATTACATTTTCAATTCCATGGAATATGAAAAACCTACCAGCATGCAGACAAGTATTTGTCCATTGTACTGGTAAGCGAATTCCTTTTACTGAAATCTTCCTGAGCTTTTAGTAAAGCGGAGGATTTTCGATGGTGGCAAGGAACTTGGTTGACCCGTCGCACTCAGGTGTTTTGCACAGGAGGTATGACCGGTCAGGACGCCCACAAGAAGTCTACAGCCCTTACGGTTTAGAGACCTAAGAAAAGAAGGCTTTCTTTTGTCGACGGTTGGAAGCAAGAGCTTCGTCTATCAGCATCCAGCTAGCCCGGCCCATCTTTGACCGTGTTGAGAACCAACCCAGTCTTTTATGGACGCTTTGACCATGGAAGAAGGCAGGCCTTGGGCAGGGTCCATAAAGTGGTCTTCAGAACCTGATCTTGCAAGTTCATCGGACACCACATTTCCGGACACGCCGAAGTGGCCCGGTACCCAAAGGAGGGCAAGTGAGTTATGAAAGCCTACGCTATTAAGCTTGGCTTTACACTCTTTGGCTGTCTTGGAGGTGGTGATTGGGTTGAGCAAGGCCATAAGTGCAGCCTGACTGTCACTACAGACGCAAATACTCTTGCCAGACCATCCACTCTCCCTGACGAAATCCATGGCCTTTAGGATTGCAAAGACTTCCGCCTGAAAAACGGATGCATACTTTCCTAATGGACAGTGAAGCCTTGTCATTTGTCTCTCCCATTTGAAACCACTTCGCTAAGCGTGGGTCCCCTCCTCTTTATAGCTTTCTCGGCGGCTCGGCTCGTGGAAGGACCTTAATCAAGTGGTTGCACAGCGCGGTAAGTTCCGGCCTTGTCTGCCTCACCTCCCGCACTCTGGTGACCCGCTCGAGTAGGGGCTCCATTCGCCGAATTTGGCTTTGGGGATAGGGCAGCGACAAGTTTCTGCCTTTTCCCCTGACTCAGCCTCGAACCTTGGTTTTGGGAAGCGCCCGAGTCGGCTTCAGTCGGAATGATTTCTGTGGATCTGGGTCTCTTGCCAACATCCATGGCCGTGGTAGAGGTAGCCTCAGTGGTCTTTCCCAACTCCCTTGCCCGTCTTCTTAGCTTTCTGAGCCGGGATTCGGACAGGCCTGATCGGTTGACGGCTGGTGCCGCCTTGGTCCCAAGTTGGACGTCCGGCCGCAGACCAGCTTCATCCGGGATCACGGCCTCCGCCATCGGCTGATCAGTATGCGTAGTCTGCATTGCTGCTTTTTCGTTATCCAGTTCAGTCGATTGCGATTTGGGGGTGGGAAGGTGGCTAGATACAGAGCTGTGTCGTAATGATTCCTTTAGGGAATCAATTACTCTCAATTACAAGGAATTGCAATTAGTAATCAATTCCTTCAGTTCACAGCAAAGGAATTGATTACTTTTTCAATTCCTTTGAAAAATTCCAAAAGTAATTTGCTTTTTTTCAATTCCAATTCCAAGGAATTTTATTTTTTGGAATTGAAATGAATTCCTTTGTAGGAATGGAATTGAAAAACGACCATTTGCTTTACTTCGTCAACAGATCTCCTGGTCAAATCTCTAATTGAAGCAAACCACTTTAGTTTAACTTCAGGATGAAGTATGGCTGCCACAATTGCGTCTTTGACTTCCGCAGATAAGGTGAAATATTTTTCAAACCTATCAAACAATATACTATATGCACAAGTGCCAAAATTTTAAGTTCGAAGTGGTTGAAAGTTTATTGCCATATAACCCGACAGCATTCCTTTTTAAATTCCTTTGAGGAATGGAATCGAAAAAAATCAATTACATTTTCAATTCCATGGAATGGAAAATTGGAAAATGTCAATTACATTTTCAATTCCATGGAATGGAATTGATTTTTTTCAATTGAAGCAAACCACTTTAGTTTAACTTCAGGATGAAGTATGGCTGCCACAATTGCGTCTTTGACTTCCGCAGATAAGGTGAAATATTTTTCAAACCTATCAAACAATATACTATATGCACAAGTGCCAAAATTTTAAGTTCGAAGTGGTTGAAAGTTTATTGCCATATAACCCGACAGCATTCCTTTTTAAATTCCTTTGAGGAATGGAATCGAAAAAAATCAATTACATTTTCCATTCCATGGAATTGAAAATGTAATTGACATTTTCCAATTTTCCATTCCATGGAATTGAAAATGTAATTGATTTTTTTCGATTCCATTCCTCAAAGGAATTTAAAAAGGAATGCTGTCGGGTTATATGGCAATAAACTTTCAACCACTTCGAACTTAAAATTTTGGCACTTGTGCATATAGTAATGTAATTGACATTTTCCAATTTTCCATTCCATGGAATTGAAAATGTAATTGATTTTTTTCGATTCCATTCCTCAAAGGAATTTAAAAAGGAATGCTGTCGGGTTATATGGCAATAAACTTTCAACCACTTCGAACTTAAAATTTTGACACTTGTGCATATAGTATATTGTTTGATAGGTTTGAAAAATATTTCACCTTATCTGCGGAAGTCAAAGACGCAATTGTGGCAGCCATACTTCATCCTGAAGTTAAACTAAAGTGGTTTGCTTCAATTGAAAAAAATCAATTCCATTCCATGGAATTGAAAATGTAATTGACATTTTCCAATTTTCCATTCCATGGAATTGAAAATGTAATTGATTTTTTTCGATTCCATTCCTCAAAGGAATTTAAAAAGGAATGCTGTCGGGTTATATGGCAATAAACTTTCAACCACTTCGAACTTAAAATTTTGGCACTTGTGCATATAGTATATTGTTTGATAGGTTTGAAAAATATTTCACCTTATCTGCGGAAGTCAAAGACGCAATTGTGGCAGCCATACTTCATCCTGAAGTTAAACTAAAGTGGTTTGCTTCAATTAGAGATTTGACCAGGAGATCTGTTGACGAAGTAAAGCAAATGGTCGTTTTTCAATTCCATTCCTACAAAGGAATTCATTTCAATTCCAAAAAATAAAATTCCTTGGAATTGGAATTGAAAAAAAGCAAATTACTTTTGGAATATTTCAAAGGAATTGAAAAAGTAATCAATTCCTTTGCTGTGAACTGAAGGAATTGATTACTAATTGCAATTCCTTGTAATTGAGAGTAATTGATTCCCTAAAGGAATCATTACGACACAGCTCTGTATCTAGCCACCTTCCCACCCCCAAATCGCAATCGACTGAACTGGATAACGAAAAAGCAGCAATGCAGACTACGCATACTGATCAGCCGATGGCGGAGGCCGTGATCCCGGATGAAGCTGGTCTGCGGCCGGACGTCCAACTTGGGACCAAGGCGGCACCAGCCGTCAACCGATCAGGCCTGTCCGAATCCCGGCTCAGAAAGCTAAGAAGACGGGCAAGGGAGTTGGGAAAGACCACTGAGGCTACCTCTACCACGGCCATGGATGTTGGCAAGAGACCCAGATCCACAGAAATCATTCCGACTGAAGCCGACTCGGGCGCTTCCCAAAACCAAGGTTCGAGGCTGAGTCAGGGGAAAAGGCAGAAACTTGTCGCTGCCCTATCCCCAAAGCCAAATTCGGCGAATGGAGCCCCTACTCGAGCGGGTCACCAGAGTGCGGGAGGTGAGGCAGACAAGGCCGGAACTTACCGCGCTGTGCAACCACTTGATTAAGGTCCTTCCACGAGCCGAGCCGCCGAGAAAGCTATAAAGAGGAGGGGACCCACGCTTAGCGAAGTGGTTTCAAATGGGAGAGACAAATGACAAGGCTTCACTGTCCATTAGGAAAGTATGCATCCGTTTTTCAGGCGGAAGTCTTTGCAATCCTAAAGGCCATGGATTTCGTCAGGGAGAGTGGATGGTCTGGCAAGAGTATTTGCGTCTGTAGTGACAGTCAGGCTGCACTTATGGCCTTGCTCAACCCAATCACCACCTCCAAGACAGCCAAAGAGTGTAAAGCCAAGCTTAATAGCGTAGGCTTTCATAACTCACTTGCCCTCCTTTGGGTACCGGGCCACTTCGGCGTGTCCGGAAATGTGGTGTCCGATGAACTTGCAAGATCAGGTTCTGAAGACCACTTTATGGACCCTGCCCAAGGCCTGCCTTCTTCCATGGTCAAAGCGTCCATAAAAGACTGGGTTGGTTCTCAACACGGTCAAAGATGGGCCGGGCTAGCTGGATGCTGATAGACGAAGCTCTTGCTTCCAACCGTCGACAAAAGAAAGCCTTCTTTTCTTAGGTCTCTAAACCGTAAGGGCTGTAGACTTCTTGTGGGCGTCCTGACCGGTCATACCTCCTGTGCAAAACACCTGAGTGCGACGGGTCAACCAAGTTCCTTGCCACCATCGAAAATCCTCCGCTTTACTAAAAGCTCAGGAAGATTTCAGTAAAAGGAATTCGCTTACCAGTACAATGGACAAATACTTGTCTGCATGCTGGTAGGTTTTTCATATTCCGACATTATAAAAAAAAAAAAATATTTATACCCTACACCTATGGTAATAGGGTATAATAACTTTGTGTTTTGTCTAATTACTCATGGAAAAGAATTGTACTTGGTATTCAAGTTAAGGGTTTGGTTTTCTATGTCCTATATAGGCGTAAGCTAAAAATCCTCATAACTTCAGTAAGATATACACCAGAGCGTCCATATTTGGTCACTTCATTTCTGATAGGAATACCTTTTAACTTTCCAAAAACGGGCGTGGCCTGCCCACTATGGGGGCGGTAAATTAAATATATCGATCATTTAGGTTGTACACCTTCGAGAGCATCAACTTATGGCTTAAATAGTCCTATTAGGGATATATTGTAGTCTGCTAAAAATGGGCGTGGCCCGCCCACTATGTAGGCGGTAAATTAAATGCACCCACAATTTCTGTGGCTTATCACCCCACTTGGGAACTTGGTGTAGGGTATTACTCTGTCGGTGAAACCCGACTGATTCTTCCTTACTTGTTTTATTATACATTAGTGTATTTCTTATGCGATTTTTTTTGGTGCGACTAGTTGTGGAATTGACTGTAATTGATTTAAAAGTGAAATAAATAGATATGTTTTATATTGTCCACATATCCTGAAGTCATAAATCAGTGGTGCCAAGTCATAACCGCCCAAGTCTAATTTTAAATTTTCGCGAGAGCAGTAAAAAGTTGCAAATTCTCACTGCAGTATATGTAAAAACTATTTGGTTCTTGACAGATAAGTGCCGTCCCAAAAAAGACACAATTATGAAAATTTGATAGCATATAGATTTAGACACGCTGAACACGATGGCATTAAAAACTAACTTTTGTCCTAGCTCGAGCTAGGCTGTTATGATTTGTGGCCACTGAAATATACGCTTTCAACGCAAATAATTGATTTTACATTATAAATATTTTACCTGTAGTCAATAGCGCAATCCCATAAATGCATTTGAATTTCACTGATAATTCCAAAAGGCGAAAAGCCTTCTATTGGATAATCCTAAAAAATAAAGACAACAATGAAAAAGTTCAAATTATTTATTTATTATTATGCTTTTAAACTTTTATTAATATTGTAACCTCAGTGGCGTTGACAAAGAATACTAAGTTCAAACTAAAGTGCAACAGCAGTTTTAAGGAGAATTCGTTTATTTACAGTAATATAAATAATAATAATTAATAATAATTGATTGGCGCAACAGCCTGTGTGGGCTTAGGCCAAGCTTTCTCGCATTAACTTGTATGTGCTTGTCATATTTTTCACAAATAATGGGACCTACATTACCCGAATCCGAACGGGTTGAGAACCTTTTCATGGCAAAGAATGTTCTTGGAGAGTTTCCGATTCATTGGGAGAATCGGCATAATAGTAAAATTACACATTATGTAGGGGAGAGGGGGGTGCCTTCGTCTACTTTTTTTTGAAGGCCTATATTTCAGAAGGTAATGAAAATATTTAAAAACCGATTAGACTGTTACAATACCTCATTATTTAACAATAAAATGTTATACTAAAATTCCTATAAAAAGTTCCGTTTGTATTATTTTTTTCATGATTAGTAAAAAAAGTCATTTCGCTGAATGTGCCCCCATGCCAGGGTAGCTTCGGCATTTGGCGGGGCACTTTCGGCATTCACACTTGAAGGTACCATAAGGTAATACAGAATCTTGTTTAGACTAGATAAGACATGTTTTTGGTTACATAACACGTTTTATTATATTTTGCATTAAAAAAATATAAAAAAAACATGTTTAAGAGCTTCAAAAAAAGGTAGTTATTGTAAAATTTTTTTTATAAATTTTTTTTATATATAAAGTTTAAAGTGCTGATATCGACCCTAATATTAAGTTTGTGTGGTTACGGGAGGTTTAAGCCAGGTTCGAGGGTCTTGGAAGCCTCAACTCGATTTCGATTTTTGGTACCTGTGAAGTTATATTGACGAATGTGCCGCATGAAAAAAAGACGAGTCCAACCTGGTGTCACTTTTTTTCTTTTTATTTTTTTACTCCTAATTTCAGTGTTTTATTTTCACATAAAAGACTTTTATTTACACAATAATTAGTATTCAAGTAATACTAATACACTTTAGATTGAAATAATGATATACACCACAAACTTCTTACGTTACCGACCTGAAAATTCGGCAACGAAGCGCGAAAACACAAAATCAAATGTAACTTTATCAGCTGTTCAGATAGAGATGGCAAACTTTGTGAGGGATATTTATGCTAGTTATGGGTTAGTTTTTACTAATAAACAGTAATGTCCGATGACTCCTTCATACCGAAATCGCCTTTGACGAATGTGCCCCAACGACGAAGGTACCCCCCTCTCCCCTATGTTATTTCGTAAACCGACCGACAGTTTGACAGTGGGAAAAAAGCACAACAGATTTTCTTAAAACCCCTTTTCTTATCCCTTGATAACCTGACGTTACCTGATAAGGTAGACAGCTGTGCGGTCAAAGGCAAACCAAAGGTCACCAAAGACATTAAGTGCGGACAAAGTAGACACCCTGCAAAAGATTGTAATAAAGCCCCATGCTGTGTTTTGTGCAAAGGCAGCGACTGAGTTGCAGTAAATCATCATCAAGTAAAAGACTGTTACTAACTGTTTACGCCAAACGCCAATTCTCTATAATCAGGCCCTTATGGTCTAGCCGCTGTTGTTTACGCCACGACGCCCTGTGGCATCACTCTGCTAATAATTACATATTAAGTATTAAGTATATGCTACTGATCGGCAGAGGGCGCAAGGAGCGCTGTCAGTGGCGCTCGGCTTCACCGGGGCCCGACAAAAGTCAGCACTTTTTGGCTCGACACTCGCAATTGAACCCCCGAACGAACAGGCAGCAACACCCCGATGTAAGTAAGTTAGTGTAAGTATATGCAAATAAACATACAATTTATAACGTGATAACGTAAAACCCACGCTCCCTCTTTTCATTCCCCGTTTTGAGCTAGGTTATTTTCAGTGCTCCTGCCAACCATTTTAAACTCCGAGGCCTCACCAGCACCCCCGCACGGCGAACTGTGGCACCCCGGTCACTTTTGCGCCCAACATTTGGTCCTTCGAGCCGGATGAGGCTCGGAGTCGATGCAACAGCGGAGCACCCTAGCATAACCTCATCACTTTCATACCACAGCGCACACTTACATACAAACATTCATTTTCCCACATTTTGCACATTCATTTTTCCTCTTACTAATTCACTCTGTTTTGCATTTCTTTTCATGTTGCACGAGTTAAAACCTAATCACACTACTCCGTTCACACTTACACAACTTTAATTGGAATTACACTCTCGCAACTTTAAATCGGATTCATACTTAACCTCACATTCATCCCGAACATCAACTTGCAACTTTAAGCTGACTCACACCACTCATATCCGAATCCCATAATCTTCATCACAGTCACTCAACTTTAAAACATAATCGCAACATTTTGATACCATTCACACATTTTTATCCAACTTTAACTGCAAACACTCATCAAATCCACACATAACATCAAATTTATACAAAACATCAAAATTCACACAAGAAATTGCACCTCACACACGCTGAAACATAATTTTCTACATACGCTCTCAGCCAACGTTGGACACAGCGGCCACTGCCGCCAGCTTTATAAAAGGGCCACTGCAGCCCCAACGATATTCATCAGCGGTCACCACCCGCCAACGAGGGAAACAGCGGCCAAAGAAGCCCCAACGTTTTTGTCCTACACATCTTCAATCAAGTATTAAAAGGGGTAAGTTGTATTTTTCATTTGTTCTATATCTCAGTGCAATTCCACGACCCCCGAATCTGCCCCGTTGCAATTAAAATAAATCAAATAAAATTTTAAATTTGAATAAAGAAAAGGAAAATGGGGTACTATTCCCCTTGGTTTTTCCCCGTTTATACTGCTCTCTAACACGTTTTTTGGTTTTGATCGTTTTTGCGAATTTGTGTGCAGTGCACAATATTCATAGCAATTTACTTTCTTTTGTCGGCCCAATTTCACCAACCCCGGGAAGCGCTCACAACATCTTTTTTTACCTTGCCTCGTAATCCTCACATTTGTAGACACCTAGTGCGTTGCCGAGCACTAGATGTCCAGATTCGAAATCTTAATACTGAAAATTGTAATTTAATTGTTCGCTTTGGTCTTCAGTAGTTAGGCCCTTTGTCAAATACCGCTTGTTGTATTCTCAGCTCAGGTGGCTGCTGCGATTGTTGTTGTTGTTGTTTCTTCACTTTCCGTTTCTGCATATGAACGGACAGTGAACAAACAATAGCACGCACACCAGCAGAAAATTGTTCGTACAATTTGTTGCAATTCGGTAGCAAATTGTAAAAGACATCCGACATAAAAATCGATTTAGTGCAGATATTTATCGAAATTTAAATTTTGTTATTGTCGGTCGATGTAATTCGAACTGGAGTTCGTGTTCGGCCCGCAGTGCAAAATCGATTTAAAGTGTAATATTTGTTGAAATTTATTCTGCATTTCTGCCGAAACAATAGGACATTGACCCCGTAGAAGATTTCAAGTTTTCAACAGTGCATGACACTTAGCTGGCGCCTGTGCAGTATTGTTGTTGTGCGGTCATTTGCTATTGAATACTTTTTCCTATTGTTCTTGCTCATCGCCACTGCAGCTTATTAGGGCTATTGTTGTTGCACTGTGTCGCCGAAGTGAACAGTGAGAACGAAAAAATAATAAGAATCCCCGAAGGAAATTTAAAGTACGATTTTCCGCATCCCGGTAGGAAATCGAACGCAACTCACGCAGGCAGTTGAAAATTATTTATATGTGCATCAATTCCCAACCCCATTTAGAAAACGAAATAAATATTTAAATTTTTTGTTGTAGAAATATTTTGTAGATTTTTTTTCGGATGGATTAGAGTAAATAAATTCAGATTTCGCCATTTTAGATTCGGCACTTCGGCCGAGTATCAGGCAAGATAATATTTACCCGCCGTCTAGCTTCGGCACTTCGGCCGAGTTTTTGAAAATAATAGCCACCAACTTCTAGCTTCGGCACCTCGGCCGAGTTATAGGAAACAAATTAATTTCAGTTTAATTACGGTATCTCGGCTGATTTTTGAAGCAATATTTATTTGATTTATTCCACGTTTTTGCCTGAACTTTCTACACTTAAATAAATATTTATTCGACTTTTGAACTTCGGCACTTCGGCTGAGTTTTGGAAAGTCAATTAATATTTATTCCATTTTCAGTTCGGCATTTCGGCCGAGTTTCGGAAAAATTAATATCTATGCGATTTCAAGCTTCGGCACTTCGGCCGAACTTTAGGAAATAAATTTTGCCGTTCTATTTAGTATACAATGTCAAGAGGCAATCCGGCCAATTGTTCCGTAGATTTTCTGCACCCCGGCAGAAAACTCATGCGGCTTAATTTTAAGTTCAGCATCCCGGCTGAATTTCAGAAAATATTTATTCGGTTTAATTTCAGCAACCCGGCTGGTTTTAAGGAGTAAAATAAATATTCATTTCATTTCCGCATTTTTTGACATTTTTATAAATATTTATTGGAAGTTCCATTTCGGCAACCCGGCCAAAGATTTTGAATTTCAGCACCCCGGCTGATTGTAGAAATATATTTCGTTAGTTCCAATATTTCTGCATTTTCTATCTTCTGCAACCCGGCAGAAAGTCAATTATATATTTATTCGTCCTTCATTTCAGCATCCCGGCTGACTGTAGACATATATATCTTCTGCACCCCGGCAGACACTCTAATTTCTTCGGCCAATTCAATTTTTAACTTCGGCATTTCGGCTGATGTTAAGAAATCTTTTAATTTTATTCATTTTCAATTTCGGCACCCCGGCCAATTGCAAGAATTTTAGGGAAGATTTTCTGTACCCCGGCAGAAAATTCAAACGAAATTTAAATATTAAAATTCAAAACCCGGAAGATTAATATAATGTCAATTGTAAAGAATTTCGCCCGCTTGGCTGATGAGCTGTTGGAGTTTGAAGCCAACTTCAGCCAAGTGTTGAACGACCACACCACCCACACACTTGAGGTAGAAAGGGATGAACTAAAATCCCTGTGGCAGCGAGTTAAGATGGCCAACGAGGAATGTATGCGATCCATTCCAGGATCTGTTGCTGACGATGCGACCAACGTGGGCATCGTAAGGGACAAGTACCGGTCAAGCTACCAGGCTTACGTTTGTTGTTCCGCCCAGATGGGCGAGTTTATCGATGCTCTCGCCCGAACCCCGTTCTCTCCTCAGAATGGCGTGGAACAAAAATTGAAGGCACATCTAGCAAGTACACACCCGACCTTTTGCAAAATTTGCGAATCAACGCAGCATGTTTTGAAGGCGTGCCCTGCCTTCATGGAGATGCCCGTGCAAGAACGATGGGCAGTCGTACGACGGCTACAGCTCTGCGTTAATTGCTTAGCCCATTCGCATGCTTTATCCGAATGTAAGAGTCCATTCTGTTGCCCCCAGTGCAAGCAGCGCCATCATTCGTGGCTACATTTGCCACAACCATCCAGCACGATCGACGAGGAACTGCTGCAGGTCATCCCGGATCTGCCGCTGCCCGATACACTGCACAACACACCACGAGAAGCAAAACCTCACGAATCCTGGCGCTTCTGTAACGAACGCACCACGGAAAAATCCGATGATGGCAATGAGCTGCTGACCAGTCAGGGAGCAATACCCAGTCCGTATTGCCCATTTGACGGAGCAGCTCCCGAGAAGGCGATGGTCGAGGAAGGAGCAATACCCCGAACGTATTGCCAGTCCCCAACGATGGTAGACGGGGAGACGATGGTCGTAGTTGGAGCAATACCACGATCGTATTGCCCAACACAGACATCCCAAAGGAGGGCGGCGAGCCAGGGTGGAGCAATACCCCGCTCGTATTGCCCACCCGGGTCGTCGTCCACCAGGGTCGCTGCAGCCTCTAGCCAGCGAAGATTCCGTCCGCCGCTACACTACGACCTGAGGTATACCGCCCGAACAATTGCCACAACCAAACATGAGCATCGAGAGCTCCAAAATGTGAAAGCCGGGCTGTCCCGAAGCCGGCACCCACGTCAGAAATACGACAAGGAACGAGCTCGGTCCCACGATGCTCGTGCAGTCATCCCGACCCATAGACCGCGTACTTGGCACAGAGGTATGCGCCCGGAATGGCCCCCACCTCTTGCAATCGGAACATTGACCACTCAAGGCACCATTTTAGTTGTTTGGTGTCCGGTCAACGCGTGGTATAAAACCACCCCCGCCCCTTTCCCTTTAAGAAATTGAATTGCACTGAGGTATTAATGGAAAATACAACTAAATTTTTATTTTTTGCGTACCCCATATATATATATTGCAGTTCGTTATCCCGTAGATAAGTTTTAGTTGCAGTGGTGCTGCAAGGTGGGCGGAATGTTTACGCCACGACGCCCTGTGGCATCACTCTGCTAATAATTACATATTAAGTATTAAGTATATGCTACTGATCGGCAGAGGGCGCAAGGAGCGCTGTCAGTGGCGCTCGGCTTCACCGGGGCCCGACAAAAGTCAGCACTTTTTGGCTCGACACTCGCAATTGAACCCCCGAACGAACAGGCAGCAACACCCCGATGTAAGTAAGTTAGTGTAAGTATATGCAAATAAACATACAATTTATAACGTGATAACGTAAAACCCACGCTCCCTCTTTTCATTCCCCGTTTTGAGCTAGGTTATTTTCAGTGCTCCTGCCAACCATTTTAAACTCCGAGGCCTCACCAGCACCCCCGCACGGCGAACTGTGGCACCCCGGTCACTTTTGCGCCCAACAGCTGTAATGTTCTTTTCTACAAAAGATACATACACGAAACGGGTAAGAAAAACGAACACCTTGGTAGCAAGGGTTCGTGGGCTTGGCACTTGGTAGCTTAGCTTCTTACCGTTTTGTACTTCAGCATACACACTCACTCTCTCAACTTTGTAAGTAGCTACTACAAAATATTCATAATTTTTCTTTACCACCAACTAATACTGGCTTTCTTCTTTTTTTGTGGCAATTTTTCCAATTTCTTTTTACAAATTTTCACCC
The DNA here is from genome assembly GCA_963457695.1 of Neria commutata. Taxonomy (NCBI): domain Eukaryota; kingdom Metazoa; phylum Arthropoda; class Insecta; order Diptera; family Micropezidae; genus Neria; species Neria commutata. Next base: position 39,007,684 of record OY735245.1, read on the forward strand.
GGCCATCCAACCCCCTCTCAATATATACTCTACGTATATACATTTTGGTCCTTCGAGCCGGAACGGCCAAAGTGGAAGTAGTGAAATTGGAAGAATCACGAAGCCATCACCGTATTTGGAAAACTTTAACATCACCTGGAATAGTTTTTTCTTCATTTGGAGCCTTCGTCACATCAATTTGTGCAGCAGCAACAACAACAAAATTAACAAAATCGCGGCAGCGAATTTTTCACAACAGCAGCAAATAAAACCTCTCAACACCAATAGTGACGAATAACCACAACGAAAAGTCAAGGTGCGTTGCATTTTTTAAGTGATAACTTTTTATGGGAGGGTAAACCGCTTCGTAACGTAACGCGTTACGGTGCCAGTCTGTCTGGCTTCCCTCTCTCTCACGCATACGGCAGCGGTACGCGGGCCCCTCCTCTCTCACTCTAACCCACAGCGCTTAGCTGTTTTCCGGACAGACGCTACCCCCCCCCCCTCCCCCCCCCCCCCCCCCCCCCCCCAACAGCTCAATGTTTAGTGTGCAATAGACATATACTGAGCATATAACCTAAAACAGGCCATTTTTCATATTTCGGTCGCGGCAAAGGGGGACACAAAAACTACTCAACCGCTCAGAGAATTTCGTTGACAGTCGTTGATTTGGCATTTCGGGTATGCTCAAAGCACGAAAAAGGCATTTGGTTGTTTCTGTGTTGTTGTTGTTGTGTATTTCTTGTTCATACCAAATGATAATTTTGGCGATTTAAAATTTATTTCAATTTCCCTCTGCTGATCTTATTATAGGGCAATGACTATATTAAGAAGTTATTTATTTGCCAACATCACTTTTATTAAGGTGATATTGACAAAAATATCTAATATTAATATATGTGCATATTTCATTCTTTATTAAAATGTATAAATATTCTATAAAAAGCCTTTTAAATTTTAGTATTATCTCTGGAAATGTCGCACATTGGAAAAATGTTTGCGATATTTCAACAAATTCCAACTTCGATTTGAAATTTCAAAACGAGTTAGAAGCTGCAAGCAGATTTCATTCATAACACAGCATACGCAAATGCCAGGAAATTCGACATACGCATATGTACGTATGTATGTATATTGAAGTTCCTTTTGTTCGTTTATGGCAGAGCAGCGCCAAAGAATTTTTTGTCTTTCATATGAAAACAACAACAACACAGAATCAAACAGCAGCGCTGTCGGGAATATCGTCTAGCCGAGCGCTGCTCTGATTCTTCGTATACTTTGTTGGCTGAGCTGCCGACATGCAGAAGAAGAGCACATGCACACGACTTTCATAACACCATGCAAAATACGAAAATCAGCCGCAAAAAATGCTCGTTCGGCTCATTTGAGTACGAAAACCGAACGAACCAAGCCATTGAGTCGTGCGATCAGGGGTGCAAACTCAGTCAAAGCCAATTCTCTCAAATGCTTAAAAAATTCTCCCATGGGAATTGGCACTTCAGCCACATTTTCATTCAAAATAATGGTAGTAAAAAACATAAATCAATAAATAAAACAGTATAGCTGAGTTCCAAAATGCTGTAATACAAAACAACAGCATTTTGTTAAGAATATGTAGAAAAAGAGTTCGAATTCCCACAAAATGGGAGAATTTTCTCACAGTAAGCAGCCCTCGTTATATTTACTTTGAGTTTGGAATTTCTTGTAGCAGAGCGGTTCTCTGAGAGGACGAGTGACTGAGCGAAACTGAGTGGAACTGTGGGCTTTATTAAAATGACCCAAGTGCAAAATTTTCTCAGCCAAAATTTTATATGAGATGCGCACTCTATTATATTAACATACTCTTTGCTACCACCGTTTTTGAAAGTGATTATAAATTGTAACTGAGAATTTAATATATTTTATAATCAATAAAAGATTTTATTGATGAATAACCTTTCCTCACATTATCATGTTGACATGCATGAAATTTAAGTAATAACCTAAGCTTTTCTCAAGTTAAAAAATTTCAATATTAAATAGTTTAACTTGGATTAGTTTAAGTTATTACTTCTGTCGAGCGTCCCGAGACGCACACATTTTTTTTTTATTTAGTTCGTCAGTGCTTTCCGCGTTAAAATCAAAAATAAAATTAATTTCAATTCACACCGAACTTGCGCAAATAAAATTTATGACAGTGGGGAAGGGTATGTTCCGCCGAAATTATCTTCGTTCCAAAGTGTGTTTTTAGCGGTTTTCCTTCACCTAGTTGGCAACACTCAGGTTCATTTGGGTTCTTGTGCCATTCTCACCCGTTCCGCAATTGCTCGTCTATTTACTTATTTTGCTTTTCGTCTGCACCGCCAGACATTTTGGCTTTTATGTAAATAAAAGAAATAATTTAACGTAAAATTAAATTCAACCAATTAAAATAATTCGGAAGCCCTCGCAAAACAAAGGGAAGACGATTGCGGACTGGTGTATGCAGAAAGAAGGACAGTTTCGAAAAAAGAAGCAAAATAAAAGAAACTGCAAATTCGGCGCAGTGAGTACGAGAGATATTTGCGAATATTTAAAGTTTACGATTTTCTTTTCTCACCCACTTTTTCAGCTAGTTATATACATATAGTGCACAAGTGTGCTGAAACTGCTGCCACCGACTTCGCTGATAAAGTTCTTTAGCAGTTTGTAGTTTACATTCGGTAAGTTTTGATTTGGGAAAGTTTTTATTACCAGGGCTGTCAACACCGGTGTTGTGACGCCTTTTATTTTGTGTTTTAAAATTCGGATTGAGATTTTTTGTGCACTTTTTTGTGCTCAAATTACTATTTGATCTGTAATTCTCGGGACGAGTGTGATCCGAAAATCTCAAAACCCTCTCTCTCTCAATAAGTCATTTTTTTCTGTGTGCGTGGAAAATATTCGGTAGTATTCTCCACTGCAAGCTTCGCTTACTTTTTGAAAGTGTTATTTTTGGATTTTCTTCCGTGATTTCTGTGCGCGCTTGTACCACTTGTTGGCTACAAGATTTCTATTAAATCTTTCCTACTATTGTGAGGTTCCCACTAAATGGCGGCTTTAAATAGATTCGTGCGCCTTGCTGATGGTTTAATGGGGTTCGAAACGAACTTCAGCAAATCTCAGGAGGAGCATACGGTGTTTTCACTCGAGGTGGAAAAAGAAGAGCTTAAGGCTCAGTGGCAGGCAGTGAAGCAGGCATACGAAGGATTTATGCAGGAAGTGACTGTAGTTATGGATGATGACCAGTCGGGTCTGGACATCGTCAAAGATAAATACCAAGGCTGCTATCAGTCATATGTCAGCTGTGCGGCGCTTATGGCTGAGTTTTCGCAGGCAATTATGCCTCCACGTTTTAGCCACTTTACTACCAACGATAATATGCCACTCCCTAGTTCGACGCTGGTCAATCCAGCGGAAAGGCCTATGTCAGGCCATAATATATGTTTGCCTCCATGTGATACGGAGATTTTTTATGGTGATTACGTATCTTGGCCCTCGTTTAGAGACATGTTTACCGCGATTTACATATCGAATTCCCGGCTTACTCCCGTTGAGAAATTATATTATCTCAACCAAAAAACTCGCGGAGAAGCCAAAGATATAGTTGGAAAATCTACTCTTACAAATGATGGTTTCAAGACGGCTTGGAACAATCTGTCTGACCGTTATGAAAATAAGCGAATTTTGGTTAATAGCCAATTGAAAGTTTTATCTAATCTTCCATCTGTTCAGGTTGAGTCTGGGAGCGCATTGAAGAAGATGCAACGGGACATCAATAATTGTATTTCATCCCTAGAGTTGCATGGAATCGATGTAAGCAACTGGGACCCGATCTTTACATTTTTGTGTTCCACAAGACTCCCTGAAACGACGCTTACGCTGTGGGAACAAACTATCAGCGATAAAACTGAAATTCCCAAATGGTTGGTTTTAGATAAATTCCTAACGAGTCGTTTTCAGACGCTCGAAAATGTTTACGATCTTCGGAACCAAAGTAGTTCCAAGCCAAACCCACATAAGCCGAGCCGTCAAAATCAATTTAATTCAGGGAGTAATCGAGTTAACGCTCATTACGTCAAAATGGTTTCGTCTGCCTGTATTTTATGTCCGAATCAAAGGCACCCGTTGAAAACCTGTCAACAATTTTGGAAATGAGTCCAACCGACCGACACGCTACCGTGACAAGGTTACGCTTTTGCCTAAACTGCCTAGCGAATTCTCATGAGGTCCAGGCGTGTAAAAGCCGTGTTAATTGTTACCAATGTAAAATGCGACATCATTCGCTTTTACATCGGGAAGTTTCAAGCGATCAAGCCCCAACAATAGAAAATTCGTTGAATTACGGAAATACAACCTCTCAAACGGTGCCCACCCAGAATATCTCGCATTCATCACAATATGTAGCACACTTCAATAAGGTTTTTCTTGAGCAGCAATCAGGCAGGTTTTCGGAATACGCTCCTGATCGCTATAATCAGCTTCACCAGGCAACAAGTCAACCGAAGAGTACATTTGCTAAGCCGCTCGTAACGCGGAGTAATCACTCGCCCCACTGTCAAGTTAGTTGTGCACCTGAAGAAAAAAGAAAAATAAATAAAAATGCTGTATATGATAAAAGAACTGAGGCCACCCCTGCCGCACACTGTCGAGTGTGTGGCTTCAAGCACCCCTTATGCTTCTGTCCAAAGTTCAAGGGCATGGAGCTCGAGGAAAAATTGAGAACGGTGCTCCTCCACCGTTACTGCTCGATCTGCCTGTCCTCCGACCACACCGCCAAGCGGTGCCACAGCGAGCAGCGTTGTCATCTTTGTCAACAATTCCACCACAGTCTCCTTCATGGAGCCGAGGACCGGCATAGACCTGGTCAGTTCTTATCCGGTTCCTCGATTGGTTCGGGGGACGAGCTGGCTGCCAGACGCACGTCTTGGCGATTCCACGGCAGTGAGAGTGTAGACGGCTCCGATTCGGAAGGGGATGGGGATGCAACTTGTGCTGCGTCTGCGCCACCATCTTCTGGAGTGTCTCTGCCCGCTAGAGCTGAGAATCTCATGGAATCACGATCTCACCAGCGGCAGAATGAGGGTTTGTCCAACCCGTTTCGTCCTCCACTTAACTCGAGGGCGGAATCAGTACGGTCGCGACTAGGTAGCCAAAACCAACGCCAGGTGTATAGGCACCGACGACGGCCACGAGATCACCAAATAGTGTCCTTGGCTCCTACCGATTGCTCGACGCATTTCACAACGAGATGCTCGCAGACCAACATTGCTACCAGTCGCAGCCCGCGGACATTGTGTTGGAAGCCGATGTCTACGGCATGAGTATTCAGTCTGGCATATTCCTAGTGGCGCCGGTCAATTGACGGCGCAAAACACGATTTTTTGTTTATTGTTATCGGGCCTCAGCTCTTTTTGAAACATTTCTAACACGATTTGTTCTCTCTCTCTCTCTCACTTGTTCTTTAAATTTAAATCGGTTTTGAAGCACTGATCGAATCAAAAAAAATGCAACGCTTAATTCTGTGGTCATATGCAATAACGACTTAAGTCGAAAACAACTGTTTCGAGAAAATGCAATTTGAAATTTGAAATGCACATAAGTGCATGTACATAAGTGCATGTGTTTTTTTTAAATAACTTTTTTTCTGAGATGGGTACAGATACCGGGGTTTGAACAAAATATGCGCATCAACGTCAGGAATACAGTGGTAACGTCAACTCAATTTCGTCTTAAGTCGACTTAAGTCGTTATTGCATATGACCACAGAATTATATCTAAGATTATATCTCATAGTACGTAAGGTTTTATCTCGCAGTTGTAGATACTTAGTTGCAGCGATCCTGCAAGGCGGGCGGAATGTTTACGCCAAACGCCAATTCTCTATAATCAGGCCCTTATGGTCTAGCCGCTGTAATGTTCTTTTCTACAAAAGATACATACACGAAACGGGTAAGAAAAACGAGCACCTTGGTAGCAAGGGTTCGTGGGCTTGGCACTTGGTAGCTTAGCTTCTTACCGTTTTGTACTTCAGCATACACACTCACTCTCTCAACTTTGTAAGTAGCTACTACAAAATATATTAAAAATTCATAATTTTTCTTTACCACCAACTAATACTGGCTTTCTTCTTTTTTTGTGGCAATTTTTCCAATTTCTTTTTACAAATTTTCACCCGGCCATCCAACCCCCTCTCAATATATACTCTACGTATATACACTAACAGTGCGGTTGGGTGCCCATCGAGCGCGTCCCCAGGTGATGTATAGAGATACGCAACGGTTCTCTTCCGTGGGAAGAGGGACCAAAGCAAATTGTTAAAGTCTCTTCGCGAACGAACCCGCCTTGCAATGGGTTACAATGTAACTCCCTTTAAGAGAAAACATGGAAAGTCGATTGTGGCAATCCAACCACGGCATACAGTGAAGTGTGACGTCTTGTGAATTGCAGCTTATAAGGGGTAGGGGAGAGGGGGGTACCTTCGTCCTTGGGGCACATTCGTCAAAGGCGATTTCGGTATGAAGGAGTCATCGGACATAACTGTTCATTAGTAAAAACTAACCCATAACTAGCATAAATATCCCTCACAAAGTTTGCCATCTCTATCTGAACAGCTGATAAAGTTACATTTGATTTTGTGTTTTCGCGCTTCGTTCCCGAATATTCAGGTCGGTAACATAAGAAGTTTGTGCTGTATTTATACCATTATTTCGAACAAAATTGTATTAGTATTACAATTACAATACACATATAAAAGTGTATTAAGTGAAAATAAAGCACTGAAATTAGAAGTAAAAAAATAAAAAGAAAAAAAGTGACACCAGGGCAGACTCGTCTTTTTTTCATGGGGCACATTCGTCAATATAACTTCACAGGTACTAAAAATCGAAATCGAGTTGAAGCTTCCAAGACCCTCGAACCTGGCTTAAACCTCCCGTAACCACACAAAATTAATATTAGGGTCGATCTCAGCACTTTAAACATTATATATAACAAATAATTTATAAAAAAAATTTTACAATAACTACCTTTTTTTGAAGCTCTAATGCCGGTATCACACTGCTTCCGATTCTTGTCGGCGACACGCTTCCGACTCTTGCTAACTGTCGTCGGCAGTGTGATAGTGCTACCGACTGTAGTCGCCGACGTTTGTCGACGACAGTCGGAAGCAATGAGCCGTCGACAAAAATCGGAAGCAGTGTGGTACAGGCATTAGCAAGAGTCGGAAGCGTGTCGCCGACAAGAATCGGAAGCAGTGTGATACCGGCATTAAACATAATTTTTTTTAATTTTTTTAATGCAAAATATAATAAAAATGTGTTATGTAACCAAAAACATGTCTTATATAGTCTAAACAAGATTTTGTATCACCTTATGGTACTTTAAAGTGTGAATGCCGAAAGTGCCCCGCCAAATGCCGAAGCTACCCTGGCATGGGGGCACATTTAGCGAAATTACTTTTTTTACTAATCATGATAAAAATAATACAAACGGAACTTTTTAAAGAAATTTTAGTATAACATTTTATTGTTAAATAATCAGGTATTGTAACAGTCTAATCGGTTTTTAAATATATTGATTACCTTCTGAAATACAGGCCTTCAAAAAAAAAGAGACGAAGGTACCCCCCTCTCCCCTACTCCTGGCAAAGTGACAAAAACACGTTGTTAAACTGCATCTAGGAGGCTTCTGGAACTTGCGGACGCACTAGTAAATATGTACAATCTAGAACAGGGCGAGCGAGAACTAGAAAGTTCGACAGTAGCTGGCGAGAAACAGTAAGAGCTATAAAAAACATTCCCCCCGACAGTGGCTGATTCCTATTTCGAGTATCAAGTGAACGTGCAACATCGAATCAGTTACCGAGTGTCAATGTTGCACATCGATTCAGTGTCAAGTGAACGTGAATCATCGCAATCAGAGCGGAATTTGATCCAATAAACAGATTGACTATTCCAATCCTTTTGTTACAAATATTTGCACTATTTTGCAGTTGAAAACCGTTACAAGCATTGAGCCTTTTGTGGATTATTCTTGACGATTACACAATCCGAACCGAAGTAGCAGAGTACTTAAGCGGAATTAGGTAACAATATATTTCACTTTGCGTGTTTTTTGTGGAATAGTGTACTGGAGTCTGTAGTACTTAATCGAGTACATATTCCAGCCTCTCTACGCTTGAAAGGGGAAATTTTTCTATTTTTTCTATCCCCTACTCGTTTAACCAAAATCCAGAAGCGTCTGACCCACAGTGCGCGGCTCCCTGGTCTGTGTCTGACCCCAGAGAGGCGGCAGTCTACTATTGCATCGGTAGATTATGTCCATTGTAAGGACATAAATTAATGCTTAATTTAGGCCTCACAAATAATCATTAATACCATTATATATAATATAAAATAACATTGAACGTCAATACAGTTTCCAAGATCAAGCGGACAACGAAAATATCAACACAGGTCAGACAGACAAAGCGAAGCACAGCAATAGAAAACAAGCCAGAACAATAACAGGTGGCGAAGAAGAACAAGCACTGCTTTGAACAGACTACAGCAAGCGAGCCACAGGCAAGCAAGCAAGAAGGAAGAAGAAGCATGGCTGAATATAAGACGCAGCAGCAGGCAGAAAAAATCACTTCTTTGCTGGCTCCTGAGCAGAGTGGTCATCCCCAGTAGGCGAGGAAGTTTTACTTCTTGCATAGTAGCTCCTACCGTAGTCACTGGACGAAAGTTTTACTTCGCCAGTCGTAGTTTTATTACGCTAAGCATATACACGACCGAACGTTTTACTTCGGTCGTACTAGTTAAATTTAAGCTACACGTCGTCGAGGAAGTTTTACTCCTCCGACTAGAAATCGTAGTCGTGATTGTCACCACTTTTCCGTTGCTTAAATAAATTATCCAAAAACAACCCATCTTCTCATTTCTCCTGAGATAGCACCCGGACAGCCGCTGAGGTTACACCCCAGCTATCCAACCCCGAGGAAAGGGTCATTACACCATACAACACAGTATTTGATCGAAGACGGTGAAAACACCATGCAAACCCAGATAATCCTGTGAATAGTGCGAAAAGAGGGGGAACGACCGCATGTCTTAACCCATTTGAAGGCACGCCCCTGATCCGAGAACCCCACCAAACTGCCCAATCATTAAGTTGACTGATTCCACCAATGACGATGATGTAGCGGTAGTAGCCAAACCAGCGAATGCTACAAAATCGCCTGATGAGCACTCTGCGAGTAAGGATATGGGAAACAGAGAAATAAGAGACCTGGACGAAGTTACTAACTCGGAAGATATAGTCGAAGCGATAAAGGCCCAAATAACCAGTGTACAAGACATAAATCTGACCGCGGTTGAAAAGCTGAGGGAATCTTACGCAGGAATACAAACAGCTATAATCAGCTTACCTGCCAGAACAGTAAGGTCTCTACTGGTGGCAGGAAAAATCAAAGTTGGCTGGGTTGTATGCAGAGTGCGCGAGTGCACAACACCTGTGCGCTGCTACAAATGCCTAGAATTCGGTCACATCGCGAAGTACTATAGGAACTCTACGGAGGAATTGTGGCGAGCCATGCCACTATATTAAAGACTGCCGCAAAAACCAATGTTGCGTTCTCTGCTTATTGAAGAAGAAGGATGCCACGGACCATATTGCAGGCAGCTGACAGGGTCCTAGCTATCGAGAGGTTCAAATAAATCTAAATCATTGTGCCGCGGCTCAAGACCTGTTGGTGCACTCAGTTTATGAACAGTTGTCAGAACAATACAAAGGAGTAAAAAAAGCGGCATGGATGCCAGATTTGACACAAAAAGTTGCAGTCTGGGGATGTGGTGTCAAAACGATACAAGAGAAACCACGAATTCATTCTTTGTCAGAGCAAAAATATATGGCATATACATATGTAGGGGAGAGGGGGGTGCCTTCGTCCTTGAGGCACATTCGTCATAGGCGATTTCGGTATGAAGGAGTCATCGGACATCACTGTTTATTAGTAAAAATCAATCAACCAATCACTAGCATAAATACCCCTCACAAAGTTTGCCATCTCTATCTGAACAGCTGACAAAGTTACATTTGATTTTGTGTTTTCGCGCTTCGTTGCCGAATTTTCAGGTCGGTAACGTAAGAAGTTTGTGGTGTACATATATCATTATTTCAATCTAAAGTGTATTAGTATTACTTGAATACTAATTATTGTGTAAATAAAAGTGTTTTATGTGAAAATAAAACACTGAAATTAGGAGTAAAAAAATAAAAAGAAAAAATAGTGACACCAGGTTGGACTCGTCTTTTTTTCATGCGGCACATTCGTCAATATAACTTCACAGGTACCAAAAATCGAAATCGAGTTGAGGCTTCCAAGACCCTCGAACCTGGCTTAAACCTCCCGTAACCACACAAAATTAATATTAGGGTCGATCTCAGCACTTTAAACTTTATATATATAAAAAAATTTATAAAAAAAATTTTACAATAACTACCATTTTTTGAAGCTCTTAAACATGATTTTTTTATATTTTTTTAATGCAAAATATAATAAAAACGTGTTATGTATAAATAATGAGGTATTGTAACAGTCTAATCGGTTTTTAAATATTTTCATTACCTTCTGAAATATAGGCCTTCAAAAAAAAGTAGACGAAGGCACCCCCTCTCCCCTACATATGTATACAGTTGCTACACTCCTCCAAGTATGAAACACGCCGCGGTAGAAGAATTTTTGGATAGCTTGGTCGATGATGCAAGACCGCGAAATCTCAAGATCATCGCAGGGGACTTTAATGCTTGGACTGTTGATTGGGGAAGCAAGAAAACAAATAAACGAGGATATGCCATCTTGGAAGATTTCGCTGCGCTAGACATCACTCTACTCAATACAGGGAGTCGTACACTTTCGAGAAAAATGGCACCGATTCTGTCATCGACATATCCTTCGCCAGCTGCTCGCTTGTTAAGCATATAACCTGGGAACTCAGCGATAAATACTCCCACAGCGACCACCTTGCCATCACAATTACGGTCAAATACAAAGGCGCATCTATCTATATATATAAAATTCAAATTATGTATGTATGTATGTATGTTCGGAGTTGCGTCCTAAACCGCTTGATCGATCATAACCAAATTTGGCACATAGACTATAGATGTTCCAAGGATGGTCATAGGCTATAAAAAAATTTGGTACCACAAGAGGGCGTGGCACCTCCCATACAACTTAAATAATTGATTTGGCATATCTTTAAAACTACAAGGCGTACAACTTTAAAACTTTGTATTATGTTAGTGTTTAGTCGTGTCTTCCTGCTGGAAAAAATGTAGGGGCGTAGGACAAGGGGGCTTGGCTCCCCTCATATAACTTAATTCTATGATAGGGCATATCTTTGAAGGTACAAGTCGCGCAGCATTGAAATTCCGTACGCAGGCACCTCTTGGAAGAGTCGTCCCACTGGTACAATTGTATGGGCGTAGGACAAGGGGCGTGGCACTTTTCAATCAACTCCACATTTGGGTATTACTTTAGAACTATATATCATACATAAATGAAACTCTGTATTCTTCACCTGGGAAAATGGAATGAGCATTGAACACGAGGCGTGGCACCCCTCATACAACTTAAATCTTTTATCTTTAAAACTACAAGTCATTCAACATTAAAATTCTGTTTTGTTAGAATTTAGTCGTGCCCTTTTGCTAATCTGCTAAACAAAATTTAGGGCATGGGACAACGGGGCGTGGCACCATTCATACAACTTAAATCTTTGATTTGGTATGTCTTTAGAACTACAAGTCATACAACATTACAATTTTTATTCTGTTAGTATTTAGTCATACATTTTTACAATATTTTGGGTTTTATATATATAGGTTTAGGGGCATGGGACAAGGTGGCGTGGCACTCCTTAAATATATGTACCGTAAAAAATTGGTGGTCCATGAGGAGTGAGGGCGAGGTCGTGACTTTAATTTTGGCCTTTCACCAAAGGAGTAATTTACATACACAGATAGTTCTGTAAGGACCTACATTTATGACTTCCCCTACAAATATATAGACATCACAAGCATCAGCAAGAAGAAGCCCTGCTGTTCAACAGAAAACAACAAAAACCAAGAAAAAGACAGACTGGCAAACACTGCTATTAAATTAAATACAATTAAATACAGCAACATCCAATCAGAGCATCATTCACATTACGTATTTTTATAAAAGCGCGGGGTGGAACCCGCGGGTAACAGCTAGTATCTTTCTAAAAATATTATTTAATACAACGTCAGTCCCACCTACTCTAGCTACATATGTACATACATACATATATAAAAATGAGGCGTATTTTTATTCTTTTGTAGTTAAGTCACCTATGTGGGAATATACATATGTACATATATGTCATTAACATTTTGTTTAAATCCCTATCCAAATTTAGAAAGAAAAATTTATTTCACTCAGACCAAATACCAAAAAAATAATAAACTCGTCTTGTGAAAAAAAAAGACTTTCAGACGTAGCCTACTCTTGAAAAGAGTGTCTACATTTACTTATATACATACATACATATATACATACATATGTATGCAGCTACTCAAATTTTGACTTCAATTAAAAACTTGCTTAGATAATTGAACTTATTTAAATTTCAACCGAAATCTAACCGAACACTGAAAATCTCCGGCCATTTACATTGCTTAATGTTGCTTAATGTTCAGGAGTACGGCTACTATTCAGATCTGCCAATGTGGCTATTTTTATTAGTTTTGTGTTTTACCCCTGTAATCTAAAATTTTTTACAAACTTCTCTTTCGGTGGAAAAATTACTAAATAGTCCAAAAACCGAGGCCATACGGCAAGAAGTGTTAGCGGTAAGCCAAAATGTAATAATTCTACATGAAAGTGAAATGTAAAGCATTACTCTTGTTGTGCAGAAAAGAACACGACAACATTGCAAGTCTATGCTAACATACTCTCTCACTCTCATCAAATGTTGCCCAAAACAATGCTGTGCAAAAACAATGCAACATTTAATGTTAAATTAATAGGGTAACGGTAACTGAACCATAACATTGCGTGCGCAATAGCGTTTTATTTAATAGAATGATATGATATAGACTAGCTGTCCCGGCAAACGTTTTTCTGCCTAAAATAATTATTTTATTCCAAGATTTGTTTTGAAATGTATTTCAATTATGGTAGGAATTTTTTTAATAATGTGAAAATTATGTACAGGAAGAATAGGTTTTCGTGAATATTTCCACCCCGACAACAGCTATCGGGTAAAAATTTTGTCGACCACTTTCTGTCAACTTTAGTATTATATGGTGTGAATCTGAGCCAAATCGGTCCATAAATAAGAATTTTCGAAAAAACGCCACCGTGGCAACACTTAGGAAGGTCTAACATGAAAAAAAACCATTCAGAGCATCTCACGAACATATGTATGTTGTGAGTATAAGGTCGATCGATTCTGTGGTTCAGCCGTGATGCTGCAACATACATACGCACAAGCGTTTTTATATATTAACATATGAAAATGAAAATTATGTACGGGAAGAATACGTTTTCGTGAATATTTCCACCTCGACAACAGCTATCGGTTTCAAATTTTGTCGACCACTTTCTGTCAACTTTAGTATTATATGGTGTGAATCTGAGCCAAATCGGTCCATAAATAAGAATTTTCGAAAAAACGCCACCGTGGCAACACTTAGGAAGGTCTAACATGAAAAAAAACCATTCAGAGCATCTCACGAACATATGTATGTTGTGAGTATAAGGTCGATCGATTCTGTGGTTCAGCCGTGATGCTGCAACATACATACGCACAAACGTTTTTATATATTAAGATATGAAAATGAAAATTATGTACGGGAAGAATACGTTTTCGTGAATATTTCCACCTCGACAACAGCTATCGGTTTCAAATTTTGTCGACCACTTTCTGTCAACTTTAGTATTATATGGTGTGAATCTGAGCCAAATCGGTCCATAAATAAGAATTTTCGAAAAAACGCCACCGTGGCAACACTTAGGAAGGTCTAACATGCAAAAAAACTATTCAGAGCATCTCACGAACATATGTTGTGAGTATAAGGTCGATCGCTTCTGTGGTTCTGCCGTGATGCTGCAACATACATACGCACAGACGTTTTTATATATTAAGACTAGCTGTTACCCGCGGGTTCCACCCCGCGCTTTTATAAAAATACGTAATGTGAATGATGCTCTGATTGGATGTTGCTGTATTTAATGGTATTTAATTTAATAGAAGTGCTTGCCAGTCTGTCTTTTTCTTGGATTTTGTTGTTTTCTGTTGAACAGCAGCGCTTCTCCTTGCTGATGCTTGTGATGTCTATATATTTGTAGGGGAAGTCACAAATGTAGGTCCTTACAGAACTATCTGTGTATGTAGATTACTCCTTTGGTGGAAGGCCAAAATTAAAGTCACTCCTCATGGACCACCACTTTTTTACGGTACATACATTGAAGGTGTGCCACGCCACCTTGTCCGATGACCCTAAATCTATGTATATATATAAAACTAAAAATTATGTAAAAATGTTTACATGTATGTATGAATACTAAATACTAACAGAATAAACATTATAATGTTGTATGACTTGTAGTTCTAAAGGTATACCAAATAAAAGATTTAAGTTGTATGAGGGGTGCCACACCCCTTGTCCTACGCCCATAAAATTGTACCAGTGAGACAACTCATCCAAGAGGTGCTTGAATACGGAATTTCAATACTGCGTGACTTTTAGTTCCAAAGCTATTCGGTATCAATGATTTCGTTTGTATGAGCGGTGCCACGCCCCTTGTCCAATGCCCGTCCCATTTTCCCAGTTCAATGATACGGATATGTAATATGTTTCTTCCGAGTTTCATTGATGTATGAAGTATATTTCTAAAGTTATACCCGTATAGGATTTGATTAAAGTGCCACCCCCCTGCCCTACGCCCATTAAATTTTACCAGTGGGACGACTAAACCCAGAGATGCCTGCGTATGGAATTGCAATGCTGCGCGGTTTGTGGTTTAAAAGATATGCCATATCATAGAGTTAAGTTATATGAGGGGTGCCACGCCCCTTATCCCACGCCCCTAAATTTTTTCCAGCAGGAAGACACGACTAAACACTAACATAATGCAAAGTTTTAATGTTGTACACCTTGTAGTTTTAAAGATATGCCAAATCAATTATTTATGTTGTATGGGAGGTGCCACGCCCTCTTGATGTATCAACATTTTTTATAGCCTATGACCATCCTTGGAACATCTATAGTCTATGTGCCAAATTTGGTTATGATCGATCAAGCGGTTTAGGACGCAACTCCGAACATACATACATACATACATAATTTGAATTTTATATATATATGTAGATATAGATTTAGGGACATGGGACAAGGTGGCGTGGTACACCTTAAATGTATGTACCGTAAAAAAGTGGTGGTCCATGAGGAGTGACTTTAATTTTGGCCTTCCACCAAAGGAGTAATCTACATACACAGATAGTTCTGTAAGGACCTACATTTATGACTTCCCCTACAAATATATAGACATCACAAGCATCAGCAAGAAGAAGCGCTGCTATTCAACAGAAAACAACAAAAACCAAGAAAAAGACAGACTGGCAAGCACTGCTATTAAATTAAATACAATAAATACAGCAACATTCAATCAGAGCATCATTCACATTACGTATTTTTATAAAAGCGCGGGGTGGAACCCGCGGGTAACAGCTAGTACTCTATATGATGATATCTTCAAGCAAGTAATGCAGGGAAGGCATGGAATGGGCTTTGGAAGTGCAGGGTAAAGCTTCTGATCGCTTTCCGATTGGGGTTAGCTAGAGCGATCCTTGTTACTCCATAACCAAGTTCACACAGCCTCCACGTGGCGCCTGCTGGGTCATTTGCTTGACATCCAACTGGCGGATGCCCTCGAAATATACAAGGCTGACATCACCGCCATCCAGCAGATGCGATGGACAGGCAGGGATGCTCAAAACAAGCAACTTGGGACATCTCCTACAGCTACCATGTGGAGAGGCGCGAATTCGGATGTGGATTCGTGGTCAGTCGGAGGCTACGCCACCTTGTCTCCTTGCATTTGGACAAAACTTGGTGTTTGGGTAGCCACTATTGCATGCTAAAATCTGATATACTTTTTATCCCGGAAAACCATTCAAAACTCCTTTAACAGACAACTTACGTTTTTGCGTTATAATGGCAGAACGGCCGAACGCATTTGGACAAAACTTGGTGTCTGGGAAGCCATTATTGCATGTTAAAATCTGATATACTTTTTTATCTCGGAAAACCATTCAACCTTGTGAAGGAAAGACTGACTACAATTCGCATCAAGGCGAAATTCTTCAACAACAGCCTGATTTGCGCGCACGCCGCGACAGAAGAGAAGGACGATGCGACCAAGGATGCGTTCTAGGCGAGACTAGAGGACGTGTACGACCGCTGCCCGTCACACGACGTTGAGATAGTCCTCGGGGATTTTAACGCAAAGGTAGGGTGAGAGCGAATATTTGGTCCAACTGTCGGACAGTTCAAGCTCCACGACACCACCTCGAGCAACGGTCTGAGGCTGATCGACTTCGCCGCGGCGCGAAACATGGTATTAAATAGCACCAGATTCCAACACCACGATATCCATAAGGCGGTGTCACGCCCTCTTGTCCAATCCGATTTTTTAATAGCTATTCTGCTATTCGGGGCGGAGACAAATCCAACAAATCAAATAT